>CM044312.1:108480237-109803232 GCA_024291935.2 Okapia johnstoni
TTTCTTCTACTAACCCTGGGGTTCTTTATTTCTTCCTTCTCTAGCTGCTTTAGGTGTAGAGTTAAGTTTATTTATTTGATTTTTTTCTTGTTTCTTGAGGTACGCCTGTATTGCTATGAACCTTCCCCTTAGCATTGCTTTTACAGTGTCCCATAGGTTTTGGGTTGTTGTGTTTTCATTTTCATTCGTTTCTATGCATATTTTGATTTCTTTTTTTATTTCTTCTGTGATTTGTTGGTTATTCAGAAGCGTGTTGTTTAGCCTCCATATGTTGGAATTTTTAATAGTTTTTTTTCCTGTAATTGAGGTCTAATCTTACTGCATTGTGGTCAGAGAAGATGGCTGGGATGATTTCAATTTTTTGGAATTTACCAAGGCTAGATTTATGGCCCAGGATGTGATCTATCCTGGAGAAAGTTCCGTGTGCACTTGAGAAAAAGGTGAAATTGATTGTTTTAAGGTGGAAAGTCCTGTAAATATCGATTAAATCTAATTTGTCTATTGTATCATTTAAAGTTTGTGTTTCCTTGTTAATTTTCTGTTTAGTTGATCTATCCATATGTGTGAGTGGAGTATTAAAGTCTCCCACTATTATTGTGTTATTGTTAATTTCCCCTTTCATACTTATTAGTATTTGTCTTATATATTGTGGTGCTCCTATGTTGGGTGCATATATATTTATAATTGTTACATCTTCTTCTTGGGTTGATCCTTTGATCATTATGTAGTGTCCTTCTTTGTCCCTTTTCACAGCCTTTATTTTAAAGTCTATTTTATCTGAAATGAGTATTGCGACTCCTGCTTTCTTTTGGGCTCCATTTGCATGAAATATATTTTTCCATCCCTTCACTTTCAGTCTGTATGTGTCCCTAGTTTTGAGGTGGGTCTCTTGTAGACAGCATATGTAGGGGTCTTGTTTTTGTATCCACTCAGCCAGTCTTTGTCTTTTGGTTGGGGCATTCAACCCATTTACATTTAAGGTAATTATTGATAAGTATGGTCCCGTTGCCATTTACTTTGTTGTTTTGAGTTTGTGTTTAAACATCCTTTCTGTGTTTCCTGTTTAGAGAAGATCCTTTAGCATTTGTTGGAGAGCTGGTTTGGTGGTGCTGAATTCCCTCAGTTCTTGTTTGTCTGTAAATCTTTTGAATTCTCCTTCATGTCTGAATGAGATCCTTGCTGGGTACAGTAATCTGGGTTGTAGATTTTTCTCTTCCATTACTTTAAGTATGTCCTGCCATTCCCTTCTAGCCTGAAGAGTTTCTGTTGAAAGATCAGCTATTATCCTTATGGGGATCCCCTTGTGTGTTATTTGTTGTTTTTCCCTTGCTGCTTTTAATATTTGTTCTTTGTGTTTGATCTTTGTTAATTTAATTAATATGTATCTTGGGGTGTTTTGCCTTGGGTTTATCCTGTTTGGGACTCTCTGGGTTTCATGGACTTCTGCGACTATTTCCTTCCTCATTTTAGGGAAATTTTCAACTATTATCTCCTCGAGTATTTATTCATGGCCTTTCCTTTTATCTTCTTCTTCTGGGACTCCTATGATTCGAATGTTGGGGTGTTTCATATTGTCCCAGAGGTCCCTGAGGTTTTCCTCATTTCTTTTGATTCTTTTTTTTTTCCTCCCTGTTCCATTTATCACCACCATTCTATCTTCTACCTCACTTATCCTATCTTCTGCCTCCATTATTCTACTGTTGGTTCCTTCCAGCGTGTCTTTTATCTCCTTTATTTCATTATTCATTATATATTGACTCTTTTTTATTCCTTCTAGTTCCTTGATAGACATTTCTTGCATCTTCTCAATCCTTGTTTCCAGGCTATTTATCTGTAACTCCATTTTGTTTTCAAGATTTTGGATGATTTTTATTAACATTATTCTAAATTCTTTTTCAGATAAATTCCCTATCTCCTCCTCTTTTGTTTGGTTTGGTGGGCATTTCTCATTTACCTTTACTTGCTGAGTATTTCTCTGCCTTTTCATCTTGTTTAGATTGCTGTGTTAGGCGTGGCCTTTCTGTATTCTGGTAGTTTGAAGTTCCTCCTTATTGTGGAGGTTCCTCACTGTGGGTGGGGTTGGACGGGTGGCTTGTCAAGGTTTCCTGGTTGGGGGAGCTTGTGTTGGTGTTCTGGTGGGTGGAGCTGGATTTCTTCTCTCTAGATGCAATGGAGTGTCTAGTATTGAGTTTTGAGATGTCTATGGATTTGGTGTGCCTCTAGGCAGCCTGTATATTGATGCTCAGGGCTATGTTCCTGCGTTGCTGGAGAATTTGCGTGGTATGTCTTGCTCTGAAACTTATTGGCTCTTGGGTGAGGCTTGGTTTCAGTGTATATGTGGAGGCTATTGGATGATCTCTTATTAATTAATGTTTCCTCTGGCTTTCAGTCTTATTCTTGCAGTAGCCTCAAGACTTCTCCATCCATACAGCATCAATAATAAAACTTTTAGGTTAATGGTGAAAAGATTCTCCACAGTGAGGGATACCCAGAGAGATTCACCGAGTTACGTGGAGAGGTGAAGGGGAGGGAGGTTGAGGTGACCAGGAGGAGAAGAGAGGGACTCAAACCTTGAGAGAGCATTCTAGCCAGTAAGCACTTCCCTCTGTGTTCTCCACAGTCTAGAACCCTCAGACAGGTTCACAGAGATACATAGAGAGGGGGGAGGAAGACAATAGAGGTGAGGATGAGTAGAAAGGGAGGAATCAAGAGGGGAGAGAGAGATCTGGGCAGTATTATGTTCCTGAAGTGTTCTCTGGTACCCAGAACACCCTCCGAGATTCACAGAATTGGGTTGAGAAGAGAAGAAGGAGGGTGGGAGATAGAGGTTCCCTGGGGGAGAAGAAAGAGCGTCATAGAGGGAGAGAGTAATCAAGCCAGTAATCACACTCCTGAGTAAAAATGGGTGCTAAAGATTGTATTCTTAAATGTACAAAATTGATATCAAATATGTAAAACAAAAAATCTAGAGTAGAGGTTAGACTCTTATGAAACATACAATATAAAAAAAAAGAAAAAAGAAAACAGTATAAAAAGAAAAAAGACAGTAAAACAGTAAAACAGTAAAAAAAAAAAAAAGGGAAACAGTAAAAAAAGAAAACACAAAAAGTATAAGATATATGTATGCAGTTTGCTTTAAAAATAGGGTGGTTTTTTTTTTTTGCAAGGTAATAGTGGGTTATGAAAATGAAAATTAAAGGTGTAATAGAGGTCTTAAAGAAAAAAGAAAGAAAAAAAATTTTTTTTTAAATTTAAAAAAAAATGATAATAGTAAAAATATATATCCCGGACTTTCTCTGGAGCTGTTGTGAGCAGTGTGGGGTCTGCTCAGTTTCAGATAGATCCTTGTTCCTGCTTATACTTTTCAAGATCTATAGGCCCCTTTCAATGCAGTCAGTGTTAACTACAGGGATTTTAATCTGTTGGCCTGTCCCTTCCAATACGCTTCCCTCTGTTTATTTGGCTCCTGTTTGGAGGTCTCTTCAGTGTCTAATTTCTGCCCTGCCACAAAGGGGTGGAAGTGGTCTCTTTAGGTTCACTTGTTCAGTCCTGCTGTGGGAAGGGAGGACCACTGCAAATCAATATCACTGGCATGTGTGTGGAGAGCTCACACTGTCTCGGCCGCACTGGGTTCGCCCCCGCTCACGGCGTGTGTGCTTTCCCTGTCTACCCTGCTCAGGCTTCAGGTTACTCTGCCGGGGAGTGGGCCCTGAGATGCGTGCCCTTCCCAGGTCTAAGCTGCTCAGGTTCAGGTTCCTGGGTACTCCACAAAGGCGCAGACTCGGTTGGGACCGCGGTTTGTGCCATTCCCGGTCGGAGCAGCTCAGGCGGCCAGGAGTTTGGCGAGCGCACTCTCCCCTGTTGGGGCGGTGCGGCTTATCACCTCCCTGGTCCCCGCCTCGGTTTACAGGCGCGCCCGGCTCCGGTGTGCTTTGTGTTGGTTCTGGGGAGCTGGTCTCTGGCTGCGACCCTCCTGGCGGCTGTTGACCCTCTGGGATCTCAGGCAGTCTTTGCTTAGAAACTGGGTGCCTGTTTGCAGTTTGGTAGGGGATGCCCTCTCTGGGGCCGAGTTTGCCCGTTTCCAGCTCTGGCTGGTCCCGCCTGCCCGCTGTGTCTGGCGGGGGATGGGGCAGTCCGCAGCCGGCTAGCTCTTCCCCTGTATCGCTCAGTCCTTTGTTCTGTGAGCAGGCCGGCAGTGCCTTAGCTTTGGGCTTTTCGCGGGATAGTTCTCTCTCTCTGGCTGTCCCACAGTTTAGGTTACTATCTCAGTTAGCTCCCTCAGATTGCCCTCAGGGCTTTCGGCCCAGTCCTTACCCTAAGCAGTGCCGCCCACTCCTCTCCGTTCAGCCCCCACTTGCTGGTGGCGGATGTGAGCATCTGGGGTTCTTTGCTGGAAGTTGCCTTTAGGCATGTAATCAGTGGGTTTTATTTATTTTTTCTCCCGGTTATGTTGCCCTCCGAGATTCGAAATCTTCCCCCAAACCCGCCGGTGAGAGGGTTTCCTGGTGCTTGGAAATTTCTCCTCTTTTACGACTCCCTCCCCGGGACGGGTCTCCGTCCCTAACTCTTTTGTCTCTCTTTTTATCTTTTATAATTTCTCCTACCTCCTTCTGAAGATAATGTGTTGTCTTTGTGGATGCCTGACATCCTCTGCCAGCGTTCAGAAGTAGTTTTGTGAAGTTTGCTCAGCGTTTAGATGTTCTTTCGATAAATTTGTGGGGGAGAGAGTGGTCTCCCCATCCTATTCCTCCGCCATCTTAGCCCCGCCTTAAGTCATTTTACTTTTGAGCCCTCAGAATCTCACCTGGAGAACATAAATGATACAAAAGCAGAGTTGACTATATTGCTGTACAGAAAGAGATAAAGGTTTTGCCCCAAACAGGTACAGGCAGGCCTCACAGATGCTGCTCTCTCCCTTCCAGGCCATCACAATAAAGTGAACATTGCAATAAAGGAAGTAGTGCTTTGTTCTGAATTCCCAGTGCATCTAAAAATTATGTTTACACTGTATAGTAATCTATTAAATATGATATAGCATTCTGTCTAAAAAAGCAATGTATGTGACTTAATTAAAAATATGTTATTGATAAATATTTCTAATCATCACCTGAGCCTTCAGTGACACATAATCCTTTTGCAATACTAGCATCAAAGATCCCTGACCACAAGTTTGAATATAGTAAGAATTACCAAAATGTGACACAGAGACAGGATGTGAGCAAACACTGTTGAGAAAATGGCCCTAATAGACTTGTTAAACGCAGAGTTACCACACACTTTCAATTTGTGAAAGATGCAGTATCTTCCAAGCACACTAAAGTGATGTATTATATTTGAGTTCTTCAACAAATGATTTCAGGAAATTTATTAATAGTAACTAACTTAACGCTCTATATAGTACTGTCATGGAATTGAGGGAGACTTTCTACTTTCCATCCCAGATGTTGTAGTGTGTCCTTCAACTTCAGTAGGGCAAGGACTTGTAGACACATGGGCAGTTTGTTTCCTGGGGCCCTGTTTTTAAATCCACACTGTTAATTCATAAAATTAACATGTAAACGCAATTAAAACATTGAGTTTTAGCTTACATCATGTCTATGAGTAAGTTATGGACGAGTATTAATATTATTAAGAGTAATATTATTAACTACAGTCTTCTCTAGTGGCTCGGTGGTAAAGAACATGCCTGAAATGAAGGAGACATAAGTTTGATCCCTGGGTTAGAAAGAGTCCCTGGAGAAAGAAATGGCAACTCACTCCAGTATTCTTGCCTGGGAAATCCCATGGATAGAGGAGCCTGGCGTGCTACAGTCTATGGGGTCACAAAGAGTCAGATACGAAACAGGGGCTAAACAACAAGGCAAGATTATTATTTTACCTATATAATCAACTAAGCTCATTTATCTATAAGTTAATTAATCAATTAATTATTACCTGTATTGTTAACAATTTTTCATACTAACTCCATGAACCTAGGTTAAACAAATGATATTTTAGGCTAGAAAGTTGCTTTTGCATTTATTTATTTATTTTTAATTTCCAGGAATTTTCTCCATTACTTTCTTATTTCCATTTAGTAATTTCTCATGTTTCCATTATGTCTGTTGAAAATTTAGATATTCAAATGAAGGCACTGACCTGGAAAAAAATAACAAGTGACTTTAAAAAATGATCACAAGTTTAATTACACAGCAGATCAGAAAGAACCTAGAATTTCAGTTTCTTAGTGATTTACACTTGAGCAAGTCCACAATATTGACTAAGAAATGCCCATGAAATGTTCAACTTATCACAAGAGAGAGGGTAGTTTGGTAGTGTCAAGCACTCTGCTGAGCTGTCAAGTGTCAGATTGGCCAATGAAAGCAACACCCAGAGTGAAATAATTAAATTATTGAAATAATTAAATTTTTAAAATAATTGAATAATTAAAATCACTCACTGAAGTGGAACAGGCAAGTCTAAAATCTAAAAATGTTCTGTTTATCTCTATGGGCTGGCACATTTGTTGAGGGCCAGGGAGACCTGCCCAGACCTGGGGCTTCTCTCACCAACGAGGAGCACCAAATAAAAGAGTTCCTGAAGTTTTATGAGTCCTGGGAGAGGTGAGGAGTAGAAAATATTGGGTACTGAGTCAGAGAGCCGCCAGAACTTACACTGGACTTGGGAAACAGACACTTGGAGGGTACAAACAGAACTTTGTGTGCACCAGGACCCAGGAGAAGGAGCAGTGACCCCACGAAAGACTGATCAAGACCTGCCTGTGAGTGTCCTGGAGTCTCCTGAAGAGGCATGGGTCCGCGGTGTCCTGGTGCAGTGTTGGGAGCACTGAATGAGGCAGTGCATGCATAGGACCTTTTGAAAGAGGTCACCGTTATCCTCATTATCTCTACCATAGTTTGGCTCCAGGTAAATAACAGGGAGGGAACAAATCCCCACCCATAAACGGGAAATTGGATTAAAGGTTTACTGAGCATGGCCCATCAGAATAAGACCCAGTTTCTTCCATCAGGAAACTTCCAGAAACCTCTTATCCTTCTCCATTAGATGGCAGACAGACTGAATACCACAATCACAGAAAACTAACCAATATGATCACATGGACCACAACCTTGTCCAACTCAATGAAACTATGAGCCATTCTGTGTAGGGCCACCCATGACAGACGGGTCATGGTGGAGAGTTCTGACAAAACGTGGTCCACTGGAGAAGGGAATGACAATCACTTCAGTATTCTTGCTTTGATAACCCATGAACAGTATGAAAAGGAAAAAAGATAGGACACTGAAAGATGAGCTCCCCAGGTTGGTAGGTGCTCAATATGCTACTGGAGATCAGTGGAGAAATAACTCCAGAAACAATGAAGAAATTGATCCAAAGCAAAAATATCACCCAGTTATGTATGTGACTGGTGATGAAAGTAAAGTCTGATGCTGTAAACATCAATATTGCACAGGAGCCTGGAACGCTAAGTGTATGAATCAAGGCAAATTGGAAGTGGTCAAACAGGAGATGGCAAGAGTGAACATCGACATTTTAGAAATCAGCTACCTAATGTGGACTGGAACGAGTGAATTTAACACAGATGACCATTATATCTACTACTGTGGGCAGGAACCCCTTCGAAGAAATGAGGTAGCCCTCATAATCAACATGGAGAAGGCAATGGCAACCCACTCCAGTACTCTTGCCTGGAAAATCCCATGGACGGAGGAGTCTGGTGGGCTGCAGTCCATGGGGTCGCTAAGAGTCGGACACGACTGAGTGACTTCACTTTCCCTTTTCACTTTCATGCATTGGATAAGGAAATGATAACCCACTCCAGTGTTCTTGCCTGGAGAATCCCAAGTATGGGGGAGCCTGGTGGGCTGACCTCTATGGGGTCACACAGAGTCAGACACAACTGAAGTGAAGCAGCAGCAGCAGCATAGTCAACAAAAGAGTCCGAAATGCAGTGCTTGCATGCAATCTCAAAAATGACAGAATGATCTCTGTTCTTTTCTAAGGCAAACCATTCAACATCACAGTAATCCAAGTCTATGGCCTGATCAGTAATGCTGAAGAAGCTGAAGTTGAATGGTTCTATGAAGACATAAGACCTTCTAGAAATAACACCCAAAAAGATGTTCTTTTCATTACAGGGGACTGAAAAGCAAAAGTCAAGAAATAGCTGGAGTAACAGGAAAATTTGGCCTTGGAGTACAGAATGAAGCATGGCAAAGACTAATAGAGTTTTACCAAGAGAACACACTGGTCATAGAAAACACCTTCTTCCAACAACACAAGAGAAGACTCTACACGTGGACATCACCAGATGGTCAATACCGAAATCAGATTGATTATATTGTTTGCAGCCAAGCATGGAGAAGCTCTATACAGTCAGCAAAAACAAGACTGGGAACTGACTGTGGATCAGATGATGAACTCCTTAGTGCCAAATTCAGACTTAAATTGAAGAAGGTAACGAAAACCACTGGACCATTCACATATGACCTAAATCAAATCACTTATGATTATACAGTGAAAGGGAGCAATAGATTCAAGGGATTAGATTTATAGACAGAGTGCCTGATGAACTATGGACAGAGGTTTGTGACATTGTGCAGGAGACAGGGATCAAGACCATCCCCGAAAAAGGAGTGCAAAAAGGCAAAATGATTGTCTGAGGAGGATTTACAAATTGCTGAGAAAAGAAGAGAAGTCAAAGGCAAAGGAGAAAAGGAAAGCTATACCCATTTGAATGCCGAGATCCAAAGAACAGCAAGGAGAGATAAGAAAACCTCCCTCAGTGATCAACGTAAAGAAATAGAGGACAACAACAGAATGGGAAAGACTAGAGATCTCTTCAAGAAAATTAGAGATCTAAGGGCACATTTCATGCAAAGATGGGCACAATGAAGGATCAAAATGGTATGGACCTAACTGAAGCGGGAGGTATTAAGAACACGTGGGAAAAATACACAGAAGAACTATGTGAAAAATATCTTCATGACCTAGATAACCACAATGGTGTGATCACTCACCTACCGCCAGACATCCTGGTGTGTGAAGTCAAGTGGGCCTTAGGAAACGTTACTATGAACAAAGCTAGTGGAGGTGAAGGAATTCCAGTTGAGCTATTTCAAATCCTAAAAGATGATGCTGTCAAAGTGCTGCACTCAATATGTCAGCAAATTTGGAAAACTCAACAGTGGCCACAAGACTGGAAGAGGTCAATTTTCTTTCCAATCCCAAAGAAAGGCAATGCCATAGAATGCTCAAACTAATGCACAATTTTACTTATCTCACACTCTAGCAAAGTAATGTTCAAAATTCTCCAAGTCAGGCCTCCACAATATGTGAACTGTGAACTTCCAGATGTTCAAGCTGGATTTAGAAAATGCAGAGGAACCAGAGACCATTTTGCCAACATCTGTTGGATCATGGGAAAAGCAAGAGAGTTCCAGAAAAAACATCCACTTCTGCTTTATTGACTATGCCAAAGCCTTTGACTGTGTGGATCACAACAAACTGTGGAAAATTCTTAAAAAGATAGGAAATGGGAATTACCAGACCACCTGACCTGCCTCCTGAGAAATCTGTATGCTGGTCAGGAAGCAACAGTTAGAACTGGACATGGAACAACAGACTGGTTCCAAATAAGGAAAGGAGTACGTCAAGGTTGTACATTGTCACCTTGCTTATTTAACTTACATGGGGAGTACATCATGAGAAACATAGGGCTGAATGAAGCAAAAATCTGGAATCAAGATTGCAGGGACAAATACCAATAACTTCAGATATTCAGATGACACCAGTCTTATGACAGAAAACAAAGAACTAAAAGCCTCTTGATGAAAGTGAAAGAGGAAAGTGAAAAAGCTGGCTTAAAACTCAACTTTCAGAACACTAAGATCATGGCATCTCGTCCCATCACTTCATGACATATAGATGGAGAAACAATGGAAACAGTGAAAGACTTTATTTTTCTGGGCTCCAAAATCACTGCAGATGGCAACTGCAGCCATGAAATTAAAAGATGCTTGTTCCTTGGAAGAAAAGTTTTGATCAACCCAGACATCATAATAAAATTAAGAGACATTACTTTACCAACAAAGGTCCATCTAGTCAAAGCTTTTGCTTTTCCAGTAGTCATGTATGGATGTGAGATTTGGACTGTTAGAAATCTGAGTGCCAAAGTATTGATGCTTTTGAACTGTGGTGTTGGAGGAGACTCTTGAGAGTCCCTTGGACTTCAAAGAAATCCAACCAGTCCATCCTAAAGGAAATCAGTTCTGAATATTCATTAGAAGGACTGATGCTGAAACTGAAACTACAATACTTTGGCCATCTGATGGGAAGAACTGACTCATTTGAAAAGACTCTCATGCTGGGAAAGATGGAAGGTGGGAGGAGAAAGGGACGACAGAGGATGAGATGGTTGGATATCATCACTGAGTCAATGGGTAATGTATACTCCAGGAATTGGTGATTGACAGGGAGGCCTGGTGTGCTGCAGTCCATGGGGTAGCAAGAGTCGGACATGACTGAGTGACTGAACTGAAATGAACTGGGGGATAAATTAGGAGTTTGGGTTTAACCTCCATACTGCTATATACAAAACAGGCAAACAGTAAGGAGTTACTGTATAGGACAGGGAACTATACTCAATATATTTTAATAAACTATAGTGGAAAAAAAATCTGAAAACAAATTTATTTAACTGAATCAGTTTGTTGTACACTCAAAAACTGACACAACATTGTAAATTAACTATCCTTCTATTAAAAAGAAAGTGAGAGGTTGTTAATGTGCATATTTAAAGACCATCACCAGTTCAGAGCTGGATTCCTCAACTGACTTCAGCTCTCTTCCGAGCCTGCAGGGCATAAACTGTGCACCAAGCTAGGTGAGGGGAGTGCAGTCTTCCTATGAGCCTTGCTGGGAAAAGTCTGTAATTACCTATGCTGGGCCTGAAAGATCTCACAGACTTAAAACCAGGTGGAAACCTCTTTTCAGATAGTTTTGCTTAAAAAAAAATTTATTTATTTTAATTGGAAGCTAATTACTTCACAATATTGCTGATGTTTTTGCCATTCATCGACATGAATCAGCCATGGGTGTACATATGTGTCCCCATCCTGACCCTCCCTCCCACCTCCCTCCCCACCCCATCCCTCTGGGTTGTCCCAGAGCACTGGTTTTGGGTGCCCTGCTTCATGCATCAAACTTGCACTGGTCATCTATTTTACATATGGTAGTATACATATTTCAATTCCATTCTCTCAAATCATCCTACCCTTGCCTTATCCCACAGAATCCAAAAGTCTGTTCTTCACATCTGTATCTCTTTTGTGCTCTTGCATATAGGATCGTCATTACCATCTTTTTAAATTCCATATATGTGCGTTAATATACTGTATTGGTCTTTCTCTTTCTAACTTACTTCACTCTGTATAATAGGCTCCAGTTTCATCCACCTCATTAGAACTAATTCAAATGCGTTCTTTTTTATAAATAGCTTTTAATGTCTGTTTGATCACTCACCAAGATCTTTTGAATAATGCTATACAAAATGTTTCTATGTTTTATATTAACATGTTATGATCACAGACTCTATGGTTATGAATATAAGGCCAGCGAAACATGAAAAAAATAATAATGTCTCTCTGAATCCATATGGCTGCTGAGAATACTTGAATGAACTTTGAATGTTCTGCAGGTTTATTAATAGGAAAATATGGAAATAAAAATATAGGCAATTTGGCCTTACCTGGCCACAGAACAATCAGTGCTGCTGTAAAAATTATCATCTTATATTTAGAGGAGATGGGAACTGGATGTCACATGGTTCTTGCTGATGACTTCCTATTGGCTAGGTTTCTGGTTCCAACCCATTATGAGAATGAATGTTATCCAGCACTAGAATTTGCATAATTAAATGATAGAAGAGTATCAGAGGAGCTAGCCTTAGGGATGATGGAATCACAGAGAGAAAGAAATCACACCTCTGGGACACAAATTCCGCATCACTTGCTTATACCCCTAATGCTAGACATGAGTTTCTATAGTCATTGGCATCAGACACATATATGAATTAGACAATTGACACTGGTGTGCATTACAAACCCAGGGCTACATGTCCATTTTGCTCTGAAAAGACCTGAATCTCTGTGGAAAATATACTTCATATACTACAAAAATAATGAATAAGCTCTTCATAATGTAAATTTTAATATAAGCTTCTATATTGCACCACAGTATTTAATTCAAAAGTTCAAAGGCCCTTGAAGGCAGGTGCTATTTCTCTTTTTACACAGGAAGAAACAGGGGCTTAGAAATGAATTAGCAGTTCCAAGCTCCAAGCAGAATCCACTGGGCACCAAGGGAACACTTTTATAAATATAAAAATGGTGAGCCAACTTCATTTGAACTTGAAATACCCCAGAGAGAGTTACATCTTGCATTTTTTCCATTACTGGAAAAAATGAACCACAATAAAACCTTGACTACAGCACTATTTTTTATTTAAGTACTGTTAGAATGGTAAAAGTTAATAGTTTCCTAAAAAACAAGAATATTTTTTATAGTAAATATTCACCACTTTATTTCATATGACAAGGTTATCACAAGATTTTTGTTCTTTACAATAACTGTCATCATCTTGGTTTTTCTCTTAGCATGTGTATGTGTATGTGTTTGTCACTTAGTCATGTCCGACTCTTTGTGACCCCATGGACTGTAGCCTGCCAGGCTCCTCTGTCCATGGGATTCTCCAGGCAAGAATAGTGGCGTTACTGGAGTGGATTGCCATTTCTTTCTCCATATGTATGTGTGTGTGTTTGTGTGTGTGTGTGTGTGTGTGTGTGTGTATGTATATACATATATCTTAGCATTAGAATAACAAATTTTCCATAGGTGAAAGTTACAACCCAATCATCTTGGAAGAGTGAAATATATTCTACTGGCTAGTGTTATTAGATATAGACCAAATGGAAGTGATTATGTTTTATTTGAACAAGTATATTTTATACATAACAAACATAAATGTTTGAAGGCAAAACTAACCCAGACTCAGAGTACCAAGTTACTGGGTACTCTTGATGAGAAGTGATGATGAAAAGACTGTTTCCAAGTGCTTTTTCTTTATCTACTGCCAGTTACATGAGTGATCTCAGTTTTAGCAAATGTAGCTGAGTACATGGAATGATATGTGATTTATGACTTTTCAATAGGCATATAGCTTCAATTTTGAATGTTTAAAAAAGTAAATGTTGAAAAATAAATACTTTCTTAAAAAGGTTGTCAACGATAATTTGGCAAATTTAAAGAAAAATATGAGATTCACTGAGAGGGAAATCTATCAGCTCTTTGGTACTCAGTAAATTATTAGATAGATAGATAGATAGATAGAGATTCTTTTTTTTTTATCTAAATAGAGACAGTGAATGACTCAATTTAATTTCCCCAGATTCATATATTTGAACCTAGATATTTCTGACCCTTGATAGTCTCATTTTAAAGTCTCTATATTAATAGATTTATCACTAAAATAACTTTAAAATATTAAAATTGTGTTCCAAGTTCTTTAGTTAGAAATTATTAATTAATATTAGCAGCAAGTTCACCATACCAGTGATAGACCACATGGAGGAAGATGAGATCATCCTTTCCTGGGGGAACACATCATCACTGTCCTAACAACCCCTATCCTACCTCCAGATTGCCTGTCCTCTCTTCTGAGATCTAGAACCCTGTGTCTAAGTGCCTCCCTGTTAACTACACTTGAGTAGCTTACATATTTTTTATATAAAATATAACCTTAGGAGTTCCAATATGGCCCCTCCATGGTCCTCCCAACCTATTTTTGTTGTCCTCATTTCAGTAGACAAACCTTATCCTTCTCATTTTAGTAAATAGAGATAACCATACAGGTGCTAATTCCAGACACCTGCAGTGACTCATGTCTCATCACTCACATGACCAATTCTGCTCAGCCATCATGCACTGGTTTCCCTATCGTCTTAAATCTAAACCTGTAACTCTTTCCATGCCATGAAACTTCAAGCTCTTTTGTACCTTACAGTTTTCAATATGAAATTATCTCAAATTGCTTTATTTCCATTCTCAGTAAGTTTGGCCTATTCTCATCCTTTATAACTCCCAGAAGATTTTCCATAAAGGGATACCCTTATACCACCCAGATCAAAATTAATTTCCTGTTCCTCCTTCAGCACTGTTATTCATCCTTACAACATCCTGTTATTTTTCCCCTTTAGCATTGTGCTTAGTTGCTCAGTCGTTTCAGACTCTCTGTAAACCCATGGACTGTAGCCTGCCAGGCTCCTCTGTCCATGGGATTCTCCAGGCAAGAACATTGGAGTGTG
This sequence comes from Okapia johnstoni, assembly GCA_024291935.2. Taxonomy (NCBI): domain Eukaryota; kingdom Metazoa; phylum Chordata; class Mammalia; order Artiodactyla; family Giraffidae; genus Okapia; species Okapia johnstoni. The sequence goes on from CM044312.1 coordinate 108,494,601, forward strand.
CGGCCATTCCTTTCTACAGGAGATCTTTCCAACCCAGAAATCAAACCCAGTTCTCCTGCATTGCTGGTGAATCCTTCACCTTCTGAGCCACCAGGGAAGCCTATTTAGCAGTAAGCATAGTTAAATTATAAATGTATTCATTTACTTGATATTTCCCCAAAGCACAAGAGCCGATTCTATAAAAATAAATGATAATATTTATCTATAAGTGTAAATTATCATTAAATTACATATAAATTACAATTAAATGATTTATAAATATAAATTATATTTGTATGTATACTTATGCATATATACAATTGATTCTGTTTCTTTGAAGAATCCTAATAGAATAACCATATTCAAAACTGGTTGATTTTGGGTTTCAAGCTCACCTTAAGGTTTTACTCATATTGTAAAAGCTGTGGAAAAAGGCTCTGTTTCTCAAGGAAAAAAGAACAAGAGAAATATTCTGGATGAAAGGAAATGAATTTCTTAACCATCACACCATGGAATGAGATGGCTCTGGAGGCTGCCTGGATTTCATAATCATATTGCTCACATGCCAACCAACTGTTCAATGGAAGGTCAACACAGGTAGCCTGACTCTGGATGCCCAGCCCTCTGAAGCAGAGGTGCAGTAAATGAGACAGAACATGGCACAGCAGATGTTTGTGGGCTGAGCCTTCCAGCACGTTATGTGTGCTTAAATGTGCTTCAGGATGATCTGGCCATATGTGCTGGTTGCCTACGCAAACATTAAAATTAATGTATTAATCCATCCCACATTCTAACATATGAGAACAATAGCAGTGTGACATCCAATTCAAATGTAATACTTTCCATGATATGACTATTAGAGTTCTTGGGATATTTGATCATTTTATTCACGAATTAGAATATAGAGTAGTACATATACACAGCATTATTTAAGGAGTTCTAATAATTTTATAACCACTTTTGAAGTATTTATAATTCATTTTTAAATGTTAGAAAAGGTGACAAAGAATTGCTGGCAGGGATGTATTTTCCCCCATGGGGAAAATATTAAAGTACCAATAGTAAAATTTCATTTTTCTGTCATACCTTGTAAAACAAGTGGCAAAGATGAATATTTTCATCTTGCAAATAAAGATATAAAATACAGAAAAGTTCAAGTTCCTTATCCAATGTGAACCAGTCTATCAGTTCAGGAGCTGAGGAACAAAGGACACGTTTCCCTTCCCTCTCCCACCCCACCCCCCCAAAAAAAAACACAAGTCTGGCGTTCCCCAAGCCCTCCGATCAAGAGAGCAAGGACAATGACTACAACAGGCTGGGGAACCAAGGGCAGTGATGTTACATAAAGACAGTGTCCTGAGCCTCTTGTTTTCATAGATGTGCTTGAACTGGCAACTAGGCTGCTCCACACAGACAGGCGACATCCGTTCCATAATGATTTTACCTATTCAAGTGAATTAAGTAAGTAGTTCTTATTGTCTATTCTGTCAAAGTCTAAGCTCTACAGTAGTAATTATTTGATGGAAAAGACAAAACGGAATCTTACAGTCATAGTGCTTTTCCAGGCACTAATTACATCTACCTCATTGGAAAACATATGTACATCTTGGGATGATCTACAATGACAGTTAAAATAATCAACAAAAGTAAAAACTTACAGAAATAAGTCAGGGTATACTACATGCATTGGACTTTCCATTTAATTTGACTCTTTCTGTAATTAATAAGTCATGGCAAGAGTGAACAGAAAGAGATCTGGAAAATCTTTTGCTGAAGTAGCTTAAGGATTTATCAAAAGGAAGGTATTCTAGACAAGGCTGCCTCCATTAGCAGGATGCAAACCTGACTGCCATAAAGAGAATGGGCAGTGCTGGTCCAGGTGCACAGCTTTGAAATGTGACAAGGATAATTGAGTGACAGTGGTAATAAAAGAGTAAAATGACGCCATTTTCAGCAACATGGCTGGATCTAGAAGTTATAATACACAGGGAAATAAGTCAGAGAGAGAAAGACAAATATCACATGATACTTATTTCTGGAATCTAAAAATATATGATATGTATGAACTTATTAATAAAATATAAATAGACTCAAACACAAAGGGGAAGATGGGGAGATAAATTAGAAGTTTGGGATTAAAACATATGCACTACTGTATAGAAAAGAGATAGCCAACAAGGACCTACTGTAAGCACAGGGAACTATACTCAATATCTTGTAATAATCTAAAATGGAAGAGAATGTAAAAAAGGATATATATGTTATAATTATACTCATATGTGTAATTGACACTTTGCTCTACATCTGAAACTAACACAACATTGTAAATCACCTATACTTCAATTTAAAAATGTTTAAAAATGATAATAGAATGAATTCTGAGGACAGTTGATGAACTCTGGAGGTGTTCTATATAAGTATTTTTTTTTTCTGGCATTGAAAAAACAACTATTAAGGGAATTTATCCCATTTCTTTTTTCATTCCTATGTTGAATGTTTTTTTTTTTTTTTTTCAGTTCCAGAAACATAGTTTTGGTCCTCTCTGCATTTTGTTTTGTTTTGTTTTTTTCTATTATGTTATTTTTGAAACTGATGAAATTTCACAAATAATTTACGCTCAGCCAATTGTTTAATATTTATACCATGAAGTAGCCCTATGATTAGTTTTTTCTTGTTATTTCTAATAAGGGGTAGCATTCAGGAACAGACCAGGCTTAAAGAGCCAAGGATGTTCAGGCAAGCAGGTGGAATATGGGATAGAGAACAGACTGAATAATAAACACCAGAGTCCCCACATCAATGCAGGAGGATGCAAAGGACAGCTCAAGCAATCCACAGAGGAGTACATCCCCAGCAGTACCATGTCTCTTTAGAGAAGCTTGCGGTGTGCACCAGGGTCAAGATTGTGGGGAATGGGAGTGGCAGAAGTAAAGAAGTTTGAAACTATTATGGGAAGGAAAGCAGCTTCTTGAACCCAACCTACACATGGCCCTTAATACAAGCATAGACAAAGGAAACAGAACACTGATGGGCTGGTACCAGGAGAAGACAGGCCTAATATAGAAACTGATCTTTGCTAGTCCTGTCACTTGTATACATCTCTGTAAATGAACCAAAGCCAAGCCAGAGGCAATATATTCTTGCTCAGTCATCTCAGAATTTGTGGCAAAGCTGTTATCACAAGAGATGCTGCTAGGGCAAAGCTCAGGGGCTGACATAAGAGCGGTGTGATCATGCCACAGACACATTACTGAGATCAGATAATTGAATGATTTGATTTAAAATCTGGATTATTTGGGGACCATTCTTGGAAGCTTAGAAGATGCCTATGTATAGATGTGGTATGCGTGCTAAGTCGCTTCAGTCATGTCCAATCTGGGACCCCATGGACAGCAGCCTGCCAGACTCCTCTGTCCATGGCATTATCCAGGCAAGAATACTGGAATGGGCTGCAATTTCCTCCTTCTGGGGATATTCCCCAGTCAATCAGTTCAGTAGCTCAGTCGTGTCTGACTCTGCAACCCCATGGACTGCAGCATTCCAGGCTTCCTTGTCCATCACCAACTTCAGGAGCTTACTGAAATTCATGTCCATTGGGTCGGTGATGCCAGCCAACCATCTCATCCGCTGTTGTCCCCTTCTCCTCCTGCCTCCAATCTTTCCCAGCACCAGCATCTTTTCCAATGAGTCAGTACTTCGCATCAGGTGCCCAAAGTTTTGGAGTTTCAGCCTCAGCATCAGTCCTTCCAATGAACATTCAGGACTGATTTCCTTTAGGATGGAGTGGTTGGATCTCTTTGCAGTCCAAGGGACTCTCAACAGTCTGCTCCAACACCACATTTCAAAGGCATCAATTCTCTGGCACTCAGTTTTCTTTATAGTCCCACTCTCACGTCCATATATGACTACTGGAAAGAACATAGCTTTGACTAGATGGACCTTTGTTGACAAACTAATGTCTCTGCTTTTTAACATATTGTCTAATTTGATCATAGGTTTTCTTTCAAGGAGCAAGCATCTTTTCATTTCATGTATGCAGTAACCATCTGCAGTGATTTTGGAGCCCCCCAAAATAAAGTCTGCCACTGTTTCCATTGTTACCCCATCCATTTGCCACGAAGTAATGGAACCAGATTCCGTAATCTTGGTTTTCTGAATGCTGAACTTTAAGCCAACTTTTTCACTCTTCTCTTTCACTTTCATCAAGAGGCTCTTTAGTTCTTTGCTTTCTGCCATCAGGGTATAGTCATCTGCATATTTGAGGTTATTGATATTTCTCTCAGCAATCATGATTCCACCTTGTGCTTCATCCAGTCCAGCATTTCACATAAGGTACTCTGCATAGAAGTTAAAAGCAGGGTGACAATATACAGCCTTTACATACTCCGTTCCCAATTTGGAACCAGTCTGTTGTTCCATGTCCAGTTCTAACTGTTGCTTCTTGACCTGCATACACATTTCTCAAGAGGCAGATCAGGTGGTCTTGTATTCACATATCTTGAAATATTTTCCACAGATTGCTGTGATCCACATAGTCAAAGATTTTGGCATAGTCAATAAAGCAAAGATATATGTTTTTCTGGAATTCTCTTGCTTTTTCAATGACCCGATGGATGTTGGCAATTTGATCTCTAGCTCCTTTGCCTTTTTTAAATCCAGCTTGAACATCTGGAAGTTCACGGTTCACGTCCTGTTGAAGTCTGGCATGCAGAATTTTGAGCGTTAATTTGCTAGAGTGTGAGATGAGTGCAATTGTGTTGTAGTTTGAACATCTTTTGGGCTTGGAAAGAAAACTGAATTTTTCAGTCCAGTGGCCATTGCTGAGTTTTCCAAACTTGCTGAGATATTGAGTGCAGAACTTTAACAGAATCATCTTTTAGGATTTGAAATAGCTCAGCTGAAATTCCATCACCTCCACCAGCTTTGTTCATACTGATGCTTCCTAAAGTCCACTTGACTTTGCATTCCAGGATGTTTGGTTTTAGATGAATGGTCACTTAAAACTGAGGAAGACTTGGGTCTGACAGTTATCTGAAACAAGTATTATGTCATCTAACCAGCACAATGGCAACATGTTAATATGGGTCCTGAATAAGAAGACTTTACTTACTCAGAGAACTCAGGGCACTGGCAGATCTATCAAATCTTTCTCAACTATTTTGAGAATTTTTCAAGTTTCTTCTTTGGCTTAATTACTTGGAAAAGATTTGTTATAACTAATTCTAGGTTACCTTATTGGTCATTATTCCCCTTGGAGAAGAAAGTGGCAACTCACCCCAGTATTCTTGCCTGGAGAATCCCATGGACAGAGGAGCCTGGTGGGCTACAGTCTATAGGGTCGCAAAGAGTTGTAAAGGACTGAGTGACTGAGCACATTATTCCCCTAATTTGGATAAAACCATTCATAATCTGAACATAGGACATACGTCTCTAGAGTTGAGTATGTTGAGATGACAACAGACACTGGCATACATTATTCCAAGTTTTACACATTTTACCAGTGATTATTACCTTTGTAGCCTCTCCTCCTTGTGTTAGCCTTATGTGCAATTCAAATAGAAATATTTATTTCCTTTTCAGCAACCTACTGGAAAACTTAAACTCCTTAAGCTTAGCCCACGTACTTATTTTACTCAATGTGCTGTATTGTCTCCTGTTGAATTTAAAAAGCAAAAGGAGCAGGTTGTTTTATCAACAAAATGAGTTTGTTTTGAAATATCTGAGAATTTCAGTTCTGGACATACTATGGAGAATAGTACATGAGTCCGGAGAAGAGAGGAGAGAGGCTTGCTCTTATAGAGGAAAGGAGGAAATTGGAGAGGACTGTGAAGATTTTCATTGGCTGCAGGCATTGAGTGGCTTTTGATTGGGTCAGAGGAAATCATTCTTCCTACTGGGCTCTGTAGGCTGTGGTGAGTGGTATATTAATGAGAGCCCCCTTCTCTCCCAACACACACTGGGCTTCCTTACTCTATTTAAATGAGTTTTCCTTTATTCTTTTTCACACTTTCCTCAGAAAATGTAGTATTTCCACAGTGTTTATTTTATTTTATTTTAATTCTAGTTTACCAGGGATATAAATGCAGATAAAAAATGATGAACATTTTACTGGTTTTAGTTTAATGGTTATTGAATCAGAGTAGTATTTCCAGATTGTACACAGAACTCCAGTAGAGTTCATAGCTAAAAGTCTTTCCTTGAGAAATCAATAAAATAAGTTCAGGCAAACGATCAACCAAGGGTGTATGAGAAGCATACATCAGAACATACTCAGGGCAGCCTTTCTTGCTGGCTTGGTCCAGTGAGTTTAGCCACTAATGGATTCTTAACAGCAAGGGTTCTTTTTTCAGGGTCTACCTCCATTCAAATTCAAGGCTGGGACCAGACTGATGGCTACTGGTTATTAATATTCCTATAGATGCTAGTTTAACTTGATAATATTCTAGGGAAGTATTTGCCATCAAAATTACATAGTTTACAAGGGGAGAAAATACCTGTCCCATTTTATTTCATTTCTAATAATACATGTAGACTATAAATTTTAAGCCTGCAGTTAATTTTGAACCACTTTCAAAGCTCACCCTCCCCATCTACCTGTTCCTCTCTGAGCTATTCTCCTTCCTCAACTCTGATGCAGGATTGTGTCATGACTTTGCAAGTCATATGATGGAAGTGTTGGAGTTCCTAAATGTAAAAGGTCTGTGTTCTTAACTTATCACTCAAAGAAGAGCTTCTCACTCCTCTGAAATCCTGATTATGTAACTAGTTGAGAAAATAAATAAACTTCCATTGTGTCAGGGTGTTTTAGGGTTTGTTGGTTAAGTGCTAACAAACCCCTAACAAATACTCTGGAATACTACTTCTTCACCAAGGGAACAACAGAACTTACACTGTTGTAGTGAACTATGTAGGTGGTGGGGATATTAATGGGTGCAGGTGTTATACAAGGTCATTAAAGCCACAGAATTTTTTTTTTTACACTGGATATTTGTCTTACTTTTCATGGAGCTGCCATGTCTGCTTAGGTCTTTCAGTTATAAATGTATTATGACTGGTGGACCCAGATGTAGTCTCTAAGTATATTTAATCACAGCAAGTAAGTTCTCTGGCTATTTTGTTTCCTGAATTTGACAAAGAATCATACAAAATTATTCACTGTTACCCTCTAACTGGTATCTCTGGTATATCTCAATTTAGGATGATTGGTTACTTGGATATATATATATAAAATGTGTGTGTGTGTGTACATATGTGTGTATAAAAGTACACAGTTACATTACAAACTTATGTATATAAGTACAAATTGCATTCTAGAAGATATTCTAGTGGTGCTTTATGGCCACCATTGTCCAACTAACCAGAAAATAAAAGAAACCAATATATTATTTATTCTTAATGATTCACCGTGTTACTTTAACATTATCACCTGGATTGGGCAACGTGTTTTCAGTCGTCAAGGTGTAGTATTATTTGGGAGTACTAAGTTAATGTGTTGAGCTTCCCAGGTGGCACTAGTTATAAAGAAGCTGCGTGCCAATATAGAAGACATAAGATATGCGGGTTTGATCCCTGGGTCAGAAGATCCCCTGGAGGAGGCCATGGCAACTCACTCTAGTATTCTTGCCTGAAGAATCTCAAGGACAGAGGAGCCTGGTGGGCTACGGTCCATAGGGCCACAAAGAGTCAGACATGACTGAAGTGACTTATGCATGCATACAAGCCCTATAGAAGCAACATTTGTTGTAAGAAAAACTGAATTGATTGTTCCCCACTTTTATTATAATTTTAAGGCTGATACTCCTTTTTGCACAGCAGATACTACCCTGACTATACAGCATGATAATCTATTTGTCTCTTGAAAGTCCCTCAGTGATTAATGAAGTCCAGGCAAATTTTCTTCAGAGCTTCACTGTCCTCCAGTTCTGCTAATTTTGTTTGTTTAACTTTTCCTTGAGTGAATTACAGTTAAGTTGTAATTGAGATCTGAAAGATGAGAGTGGGAAAAAATAAAATTCAATATTTTCCTAATTTTAAAGAATTTTGAGTAAATTATGTGTTTTGGGATGTATAAAGTGAGAATTTTACCAATCATATCATTAGTTTCAAACTGCTAAAATGACTTAGACTGGGCTATACAATAGCTAAGCCTGCATAACTCCCCAGCAGACGACTATTATATTAGACAGTAAAGTGTAGTGTGAGTTAATGTGCAAATAGTGTTAAAAATCATTCCTGCCATCATGACATGAATAATAATGAGGAGCATTGATTTATAAGAAAGGGATGTGATCTTAGAGTACTATTAGTGCAGAAAAGAAACTTGCATGTATGCTAAGTCACTGCAGTTACGTCCTATTGTTTGCTACCCTATGGACTGTAGTCTGCAGTCCATGGGATTCTGTGGTCCATGTAGTCATACAGTCCATGGGATTCTGCAGGCAGGCATACTGGAGTGGATTGCTATGCCCTACTTCAGGGGATATTCCTGATGCAGGGATTGAACTTGAGTCTCTTGAATCTCCTGCATTGGCAGGCAGATTGTTTACCACTATCACCATGTGGGAAGCACACAGAAAAGAAATTTAGAGGATTTCTAATATGGGTCTCATGTCAAATCTGGTTTTCAAGTAGGTTACCAGCATGTCCTCACTCAAGTCGATACTCTTCATACAGCATTTCAAAATCATGTTCAGATTTTAATCTTATCTTGTTTTATTCCAGCATTAAGCTGTCCTTATTCCCAAATATACCCTATTATCAGAGGCTTAGCTCAATTCTCATCTCAAGCAATGTCTTCTCAGCTCCTTTGTCCATCTGTCATCACACAATAGGTATAATTTCAACCACAAAATTAGAACAAATAAACACACAAATATTTCTGTTAACAAGATTTATATCTAATCATTGTAAATATAAAGTGTGACTCACAAACAAAAGTCCCATTTGTTTTTACCTGATCCTGTTGGCAAAGATGTATTAGGGTTTATAGTGAAATTGATCATGGATTAAAATGGTTTAAAAAGTCCTTAAAAATGTCATATGAAAAATAACCACTCATTTATTTACTCATTAAAAATGAATATATATATATACACACATATATATGTGTGTATATATATATATATTTAAATTATGATAATCCATTATGCTATGTGCCAGTTCAATAAAACTAACAATTGGAGACAGATTATGAAACAGATTTTTTTTTTGAATCATGATAATACTTTCCTTACTATTATTAATTTCTGAAATTATTAATTAAAATTATACTATAACAAGTTCAGAATATTATAAAATCATAGTGAGTATAAAAATTAGTAGTTTAAATAAATGATTCAGTAAGTTCAATCGCTCAGTCATGTCTGACACTTTAAAACCCCACAGGCTGAAGGACACCAGGCTTCCCTGTCCATCACCAACTCCTGGAGCTTGCTCAAACTCATGCCCATCAAGTCTGTGGTGGACCAACTCATCCTCTGTCGCCCCCTTCTACTCCTGCCTTCAATATTTCCTAGCACTGGGGTCTTTTCCAATGAGTCAGTCCTCCATATCAAGTGGCCAAAGTATTGGAGTTTCAGCTTCAACATCAGTCCTTCTAACGAGTGTTCAGGACTGATTTTATTTAGGATTATCTAGTTTGATGTCTTTACTGTCCATGGGATTCTCAAGAGTCTTCTCCAAAACCACTGCTCAAAACCACTAATTCTTCAGCACTCAGTTTCTTTCAGGTCCAACACTCACATCCATACATGACTATTGGAAAAACCATAGCTTTGACTAGATGGACCTTTGTCAGTAAAGTAATATCTCTGCTTTTTAATATGCTGTTTAGATTGGTCATAACTTTTCTTCCAAGGAGCAAACATCTTTTAATTTCATGGCTTCAGTCACTATCTGCAGTGATTTTGGAGCCCAAGAAGATAAAGTCTCTCACTGTTTCCATTGTTTCCCCATCTATTTGCCATGAAGTGATGGAAAAGGATCCCATGATATTAGTTTTTTGAAGGTTCAGTTTTAAGTCATTTTTCAATCTCATCTTTCACTTTCATCAAGAGACTCTTTAATTGCTCTTCACTTTCTGCCATAAGGGTGGTGTCACCTGCATATATGAGGTTATTGATATTTCTCCCAGAAATCTTGATTCCAGCTTGTGCTTCATCCAGTCTGGCATTTCGCATGATGTACTCTGCATATGAGTTAAATAAGCAAGGTGACAATATAAAACCTTGATGTACTCGTTTCTCAATTTGGAACCAGTATGTTATTTCATGTCCAGTTCTAACTGTTGCTTCTTGACCTGCATACAGATTTCTTAGGAGACAGGTAAGGTGGTCTGACATTCCCATTTCTTGAAAAATTTTCCATTTTGTTGTGATCCACATAGTCAAAGGCTTTACCATAGTCAGTGAAGCAGCAGTAGTTGTTTTTTTCTGGAATTCTCTTGCTTTTTCAAAGATCCAGTGGATATTGGCAATTTGATCTCTGGCTCCTTTGCCTTTTTTAAATCCAGCTTGAACATGTGGAAGTTCACAGTTTGCATACTGTTGAAGCCTGGCTTGCAGAATTTTGAGCATTACTTTGCTAGAGTGTGAGATGAGTGCAATTGTGTGCTAGTTTGAACATCTTTTGGCATTGCCTTTCTTTGGGATTGGAATGAAAACTGACCTTTTCAGGTCCTGTGACCACTGTTGAGTTTTCCAAATTTGCTGATATATTGAGTGCAGCACTTTCACAGCATCATCTTTTAGGATTTGCATTAGCTCAGCTGGAATTCCATTACCTCCAGTAGTTTTGTTTTGTTTTGTGTGTGTGTGTGTGTGTGTGTGTGTGTGTGTGTGTGTAGTGATGACCGCCCTTAAAAAGATCCACTTGACTTCGCACTCCAGGCTGGCTGGTTCTAGTTGAATTACCACACCATCAGGGTGATCAGAATCATTAAGATATTTTGTATAGTTCTTCTGTGTTCTTTTGGTGTTCTTAATATCTTCTGCTTCTCTTAGGGCCGTACAGTTTCTGTCCTTTGTTGTGACCATCTTTGCATGAAATATTCCCTTGGCATTTTTATTTTCTTGAAGAGATCTCTAGTTTTTCCCATTCTATTGTTTTCCTCTATTTCTTTGTACTGATCACTTACAAAGGCTTTCTTATCTCATTATTCTTTGAAACTCTGCATTCAGATGGATATATCTTTCCTTTTCTCCTTTGTCTTTCACTTTTCTTCTTTATCAACTATTTGAAAGGCCTCCTCAGAGAACCATTTTGTCTTTTTGCATTTCTTCTTCTTGGCTATGGATTTGATCACTGCCTCCTGTATAGTGTTATGAACCTTCATCCATCATTCTTCAGGCAATCTATCAGGTACAATCCATTGACTTTGTCACTTCCACTGTATAAAAGTAAGGGATTTGATTTAATATCATAAGAGATTGATTTCATTCCAGTCCCCTATAATGAAAAAGACATCTTTTTTTGGTGTTATTCCTAGAAGGTCTTATTTGTCTTCATAGAACCGTTCAACTTCAGCTTCTTCAGCATTACTTGTCAGGGCATAGACTTGGATTACTGTGGTATTGAACAGTTTGCTTTGGAAAAGAACAGAGATCATTCTGTCATTTTTGAGATTGCATCCAAGCACTGCATTTCGGACTCTTTTGTTAACTATGAGGGTTACTCCATTTCTTCTAAGGGATTCTTGCCCACAGTGGTAGATATAATGGTCATCTGAGTTAAATTCCCCCATCCAGTCCATTTTAGTTTGGTGATTCCTAAAATGTTTATGTTCATTCACTCTTGCCATCTCCTGTTTGACCCTTTCCAATGTACCTTGTTTCATGGACCTAACATTCCAGGTTCCTATGCAATGTTTTTCTTTATAGCATTGGACTTTACTTTTATCACCAGTCACATCCATAGCTGGGTGTTTTTGCTTTGGTTCTGCCTCTTCATTCTTTCTGGAGTTATTTCTCCACTGAACTCCAGTAGCGTATTGGACGCCTACCTACCTGGGGAGTTCATCTTTCAGTGTCCTATCTTTTTGCCTTTTCATACTGTTCGTGGGGTTCTCAAGGCAAGAATACTGAAGTGTTTTGCCTTTCCCTTCTTCAGTGGGCCACGTTTTATCAAAACTCTCCACCATAACCTGTCCATCTTGGGTGGTCCTACATGGCATGGCTCATAGTTTCATTGAGTTAGACAAGGCTATCTTCCATGTGACTGCTTTGATTAGTTTTCTGTGATTGTGATTTTCATTCTGTCTGCCCTCTGATGGATAAGGATAAGAGGTTTATGAAGCTTCCTGATGGGAGAGACTGACTGAGGGGGGGACTGAGTCTTGTTCTGAATGGTTAGGCCATGCTTAATAAATCTTTATTCTAACTTTCTGTTGATGGGTGGGGCTGTGTTCCCTCCCTGTTGTTTGGCCTGAGGCCAAATATGATGGAGGCAATGCAGATAATGGCAACCTCCTTCAAAAGTTCCCATTGCCTCACTCAGTGCCACAGACCCTGCAGGAGGCCATCACTGACCAACTCCTCCACTGGAAACTCCTGGACATTCATGGACAAGTCTGAGTCAGTCTCTTGTGGGGTCACTGGCCCTTTCTCCTAGGTCCTGGTGCACACATGGTTTTTTGTTTTGTTTTATTTTGTGCCCTCCAAGACTCTGTTTCCCCAGTCCAGTGTAAGTTCTGGTGGCTCTTTGGTGGGATAATGGCAATCTCCTCCAAGAGGGCTTATGCCACACCCAGGTCTGCTGCATCCAGATCCCCTGTCCCTGCAGCAGGCCACTGCTGACCCGTACCTCTGCAGAAGACACTCAAAAACTCAAAGGCAGGGCTGGATCAGCCTTTATGGTCTCCTGGTGTGCACCATGTTTTGTTTGAGCCCTCTGACCATCTCTGGTGGGCTTGGGGTTAAAGTCTAAATGCAATTTCACCCCTCATACCATCTTCCTAGGGTTTCTCCTTTGTCCTTGGATGTGGGAATTTTTTCTTTCTTTCTTTCTTTTTTTTTTTTTTTGGTGGGATCCAACATTCTCCTGTTGACAATTGTTCAAAAGTGAGTTGTAATTTTGGAGTTCTCACAGGAGAAAATATTCTTTCATTATAGGGGACTGGAATGCAAAAGTAAGAAGTCAATATGCCAGCAAATTTGGAAAACTCAGTGGTGGCCACAGGATGGAAAAGTTCAGTTTTTCATTACAATCCCCAAAAAATGCAATGCCAAAGAATATTCCAACTACAGCACAATTGCCCTTATCTCACACTCTAGCAAACTAATGCTCAAAATTCTCCAAGCCAGGCTTCAACAGTACGTGAACCATGATCTTCCAGATGTTCAAGCTGGATTTAGAAAAAGCAAAGAAACCAGAGATCAAATTGCCAACATCCACTGGATCATCAAAAAGACAAGAGAGTTCCAGAAACACATCTATTTCTACTTTATTTACTATGCCAAAGCCTTTGACTGCATGGATCACAATAAACTGTAGAAAATTCTTAAAGAAATGGGAATACCAGACCACCTTACCTGTCTCCTGAGAAATCTGTATGCAGGTCAAGAAGCAACTATTAGAACAGGACATGGAACTGCAGACTGGTTCCAAGTCAGGAAAGGAATCCGTCAAAGCTGTACTGCTAATTGTCACCCTACTTATTTAACTTCTATGCAAAGTACATCATGCAAATTCCCAGGCTGGATGAAGTACAAACTGAAATCAAGATTGCCAGGAGAAATATCATTAACCTCTGATATTCTGATGACACCACTTTTTGCAAAAAGCAAAGAAGATCTAAAGTGCCTCTTTATGAAAGTGAAAGAGGAGAGTGAAAACGCTGGTTTAAAACTCAACATTCAGAAAACTAAGATCATGGCATTTGGTCCCATCACTTCACGGCAAATCGATGGGGAAACAGTGACAGACTTTATTTTTCTGGACTCCAAAATCACTGCAGGTGGTGACTGTAACCATGAAACTAAAAGGCACTTGCTCCTTGGAGAAAAAGTTATGACCATTATAGGCAGCATACTAAAAGCAGAGACATTAATTTGCCATCAAAGGCCCATCTAATCAAAACTATGGCTTTTCCAGTAGTCATGTATGGATGTGATAATTGGACTAGAAAGAAAGCTGAGTGCTGAAGTATTGATCCTTTTGAAGTGTAGTTTTGGAGAAGACTCTTGAGAGTCCCTTGGACTGCAAGGAGATCCAACTAGTTGATCCTAAAGGAAATAAGTCCTGACTATTCTTTGGAACAACTGATGCTGAAGCCAAAACTCCAATACTTTGGTCACCTGATGTGAAGAACTGACTCATTGGAAAATACCCTGATGCTGGGGAAAATTGAAGGCAGGAGGATAAGGGGATGACAGAGGATTCAACGGTTGGATAACATCACTGACTCAATGGACCTGAGTTTGAGTAAATTCTGAGAGTTGTTGATGGAAAGGTAACCCTGGTTTGCTGCAGTCCATGGGGTCACATAGAGTCTGACATGACTGAGTGATGGAACTGAACTAACTGAAGGGATTGATTTACAGATCAGTAAATCATGATCTGAAAACATTCATCAAATTTATATATTAATAATCTTACGTCTATCATTGTGAAAGTTATAGTCGTTCAGTTGTGTCCCACTCTTGGAAGCCCCATGGATTATACAGTCTATGGAATTCTCCTGGCCAGAATGCTAGAGTGGGTAGCCTTTCCCTTCTCCAGGGTATCTTCCCAACCTAGGAATCAAACCGAGATCTCCCTCATCGCAGGAAGATTCTTTACCAGCTGAGCCACGTGGGAAGCCAAGAATACTGGAGCTTGTATCCTTCCCTTCTTCAGTGGATCTTCAGAATAAAACCTGGATCTCCTGCATTGCAGATGATTTCTTTACCAACTGAACTATGGAGAAGCCCTAGATTAACACTGAGTTGTATGTACTGCAATTCTTTTGAACACCACCATAAATAACTGGGTATCCCCCATGTCTCAGCGGGTAAAGAATCCACCTGCAATGTAAGCAACATAGGAGACACAGGTTCGATCCCTGAGTCAGGAATATCCCTTGGAGGAGGAAGTGACAACCCACTCCAGTACTATTGCATGAAAAATATCCCATGGACAGAGTACACTGCTCGGGTTGCAAAGTATCAAACATGACTGACTGACTAAGCACACAATCACAAATATAACTAACTATGACATTTCAGTGGGTCTCTATATTCAGAGAGGACTGAAACATAAATTAGTGTTTATAAAGCATTTAAAAGAGGCTAAGTCATACTATTATTTTAAAAATATATGATGTTGACAATATTTTCTTAGTGTTTTAATATTTAATAGAAAAATCAAATTTTATGTGGGAATAAGAGGAAATCTCATCCATTACTAGTAAGAAGGCAAAACGGTACACCTTGCAAGGTTATTTGGAAATTTATTATAAAGTATAGCATGTACTTACAATAAATCCCAGCAATTTTCTTTCTAATATTTACCTTTATTCAATTGAAAGCTTTTTTTTGTTGTTGTTAAGTTGCTAAATCGTGTTTGACTCTTTGCAATCCCAGGGGCTATAGCCCGCCAGACTCCTCCTCTGTCCATGGGATTTCCCAAGCAAGAATACTGGAATGGGTTGCCATTTCCTTCTCAAAAATTAAAAACTTTTGTTTCATCAGAAGCTTGAACATAAATGTTTAAAGAAGGCTGATTCACAAAAACCAAGATATTCTTTATAGAAGGATAGATTAACAAACTCTCATGTATCCATACAATGGAATACAATTCAGAAATAAATAGCTGTTGACACAAGCAGCAACATGGATGAATATTCAAGATATTTTCCTAAGTGAAAAAAGATAAACCCCAGAGGTTACATATGGTTTAATTACATTTGTGTGACAATAAAAAAAAGTCAAAATAAGAGAGGCAGAAAACAGATTCATGTTTGATGAAAGTATAATATAGTGAGTGCAACCCTCAGCATGCAGCCATTTCTGTGTGTCACTACCCCGCACCCTGTTACCAGGCAACGGGTCCTGCTCAGTTATTGGTTGATGTCACAGTGGGCCTTACCCAAAAGCAACTATCAATGAAGTATAACTAGTAAGGTGATTCAGTCAATAGCAGTGGAATGGTGGTTGTGAGGTGGAGAGGGATGTAAGAGCTGGATCCTGGCTTCTGCTGGGGCCTTCCAGCCTGTTCCTTGGCCTTAGGCCAATGGGTGAGCTGGAAGGACCATGGAACAGACTGGGGGCTGTATTCTGAAGAGTTGCAGAGCCCTTACCAAGGCCACTGACTAGCGTTGGCCCAGGATTTGAGGCAGTAGTGAACCTCTTCCCCATCCCTGTCTCTGCAACCAAATG
This sequence comes from Okapia johnstoni, assembly GCA_024291935.2. Classification (NCBI taxonomy): domain Eukaryota; kingdom Metazoa; phylum Chordata; class Mammalia; order Artiodactyla; family Giraffidae; genus Okapia; species Okapia johnstoni. The sequence goes on from CM044312.1 coordinate 108,510,932, forward strand.
GCAGCTGCAGTCTGCCTGGGTCCCAGTCTGTGGGGCCTGACTCCTCCCCCATCCCTACTTGGGTGGTCTGAAGAGCCTGAGGGCCGGTTGGGTTGAGCATCTAGCTCCCTCAGAGATGACAGTGGGTCAAGATCTGAGAACCTGGCCCTGAGGGTGTTGCCAACAGAGATATGCCTCCTCTTAGCCAGAACCAGGACCCTGGAGGGTGAAAGTTGTACCTTGAAACTTGTCGGAACAGAGAATAACATTTGGTAGAGATTTACAGACATCCTTACCTGACCATAACTCAACCTTAAGAACAAAAGATCTGACATCAAGAACTTTGCAACAACTAACCACATCCCTCCGTCATCTTTACTATAAAAGAGTTTTGTGGAAAGTTTTAGGGGAGTTTAGGGCTTTTAAGGCATGAGCCACTCATCGCCTTGCATGACCCTGTAATAAACCTTTCTCTATTCCAAACTCCAATGTTTTGGTATTGTTTGGTTTCACTGCTCATTATTGGGCAGATGGACTTGCATTTTGGTAACAAAGATAAATGGATTAACTTAATAAAGAGTCACAGGGAAATGTTTAGGGTAAAAAAAAAAAAATGTTTATATTGTACTGAAGTACTAGAAACAAGGTTATGTGCTTGTCAAAGCGCATAGAGATGTACATCACAAAGAGTGAAACTTATGACATGTAAATTAAAAAAAAATCAATATCAGGACCCTAGGGTGGAATGAATTCTGCAAGAAATAAATCTAAATGCATTAAAAATGTAACCAAAGAAAGTGGGAGAAAAGAAGATGACCTAAGGACTTTGGACATCTGTATTTTAACTGAATACTGTAAGGTTAAGGATAAAATGAGAATATAAATGCTAATAATAAAATAGGGGACAAAAGAGTAATGCTCAAAATTCTCCAAGCTAGGCTTCAAAAGTATATGAACTGAGAATTTCCAGATGTTCAAGCTGGATTTAAAAAAGGCAGAGTTAATCAAAATGAAAAGATCATATTGCCAACATCCTCTGGATAATAGAAAAAAACAACAGGAGTCCAGAAAAATATCTACTCCTTCTTCATTAACTACACTAAAGCCTTTGACTGTGTGGATCACAGCAAACTATGAAAATTCTGAAAGAGATGGGAAGGCCAGGTCACCTCACCTATCTCCTGAGATACCTATACACAAGTCAAGAAGAAACAGTTAGAACTGGACATGGGACAATGGACTGGTTCAAAATTGGGAAAAGAGTACATCAAGACTGAATCCCATCACCCCTCTTATTTAACTCTTATGCAGAGTACATCACTCAAAATACCAGGCTGGATGAATCACAAGCTGGAATCAAGATTGCTCAGATATGCAGATAGCACCACCCTTATGGCAGAAAGTGAAGAGGAACTAAAGAGCCTCTTGATGAAGGTGGAAGAGAAGAGTGAAAAAGTGGCTTAAAACTCAGCCTTCAAAAAACTAAGATCATGGTATCCTGTCCCATCTGCTGCTGCTGCTGCTGCTGCTAAGTCGCTTCAGTCGTGTCCGACTCTGTGCGACCCCATAGACAGCAGCCCACCAGGCTCCACTGTCCCTGGGATTCTCCAGGCAAGAACACTGGAGTGGGTTGCCATTTCCTTCTCCAATGCATGAAAGTGAAACGTGAAAGTGATGTCGCTTCAGTTGTGTCCGACTCTGTGCAACCCCATGGACTGCAGCCTACCAGGCTCCTCTATCCATGGGATTTTCCAGGCACGAAATCCTGTCCCATCACTTCATGGCAAATACATGGGGAAACTATGAAAACAGTGAGAGAATTTATTTTCTTGAACTTCTAAATCACTGCAGATGGTGAGTGCAGCCATGAAATTAAAAGACACTTACTCTCTGAAAGAAAAGCCTAGACAGTGTATTAAAAAGCAGAGATATTACTTTACCGACTGAGGTCCATTTAATCAAATCTACAGTTTTTCCAGTAGTCATGTATGGATGTGAGAGTTGGACTATAAAGAAAGCTGAGCACTGAAGAATTGATGCTTTTGAGCTGTGGTGTCAGAGAAGATTCTTGAGAGTCCCTTGGACTGCAGAGAGATCAAACCAGTCAATCCCAAAGTAAATCACTCCTGCATAATCCTTGGAAGGACTAATGCTGAGGCTGAAGCTCCAATACTTTGACTACCTAATGTGAAGAGCCAAATCATTGGAAAAGATCCTGATGCCGGGAAAGATTGAAGGCAGGAGGAGAAGGGGGCAAGAGAGGATGCAATGATTTGATGGCACCACTGACTCAATGGACATGAGTTTGAGCAAGCTCCAGGAGATGATGAAGGACAGGTAAGCCTGCTGCAGTTCATGGAGTCACAAAGAGTCGGACACTAGTGAGGGACTGAACAACAAAGAATACAATTACTTGCATATAAACACTGCAAGCTAGTTAGTAAATTTTTTTTTTTGAAGAGATATAGGCTGAAAGTTCTGAAATTGTTTTTCATATATGCTAGTGTTGAACAAATAAATAAATGAATTATAGAGAACAGGAGGCAGGTTTCTCACTGTCAGAGAACGGATTTACTGGAAACTATTCAGGAAAGAATAGAATGAATCCTGTGGTTCTGGATCACCTTTGCAAATATCAGTATGAACTCATTTATCTTAAAATATACTCAGATAGACATATATACATGTATATATACACACATATGTATAAATGTAGATATAAATGCATTCATTGATACAGATAAATACAGATGTCTCTCAGTCCTGTCCGTTTGGAGGACCTAGAAGCAGTGAGTATGGAGGTAAACACACATCTAAAGGACATAGAAATCATCCTGAAAGATTTCTCAATGATCAAAATTGAAAAAAAAATTGAGGAAATAAATAAATAAATATATATTAGAAGACAGTCACTAAGTCAAACTCACCCTTAAGGGGAGAGGGATTAAGCTCTGGGTCATGGAGGGGAATTAACTTTTCCATATATTATTTGAAATTTTTCAGTGAGAAAGTTTCATGCTTTCCCTCATTTATTCGTTTACTCAATCATTTATTTATAGCAATATATTCATGTGGATATTTATTTTATTATATAAATATATGTAGATATTTATTTTATCCTTTAGATTCTAATACAATGAATAAATGATTCAAAATGCATGATTGAGTAAATAAATAAATAAGGAAAATCACAAATCTTTCTTCTTGAAAAATTCCAAATAACATATGGAAAAGTTATTTTCCTTCCATGAGCTGGGGCTTAATTTCTCTCCCCTTAAGTGTTAGTTTGACTTAGTGATTGTCTTCCAAGGAGCAGAATTTAAAGTGAATAAGAGTAACTTTTTGATGGGGACAACTAGCAGACAACACTCTAGCAGATCAAAGTAATTTCATGTTATGTCTTGTCATATTATGTTAATATCATACACTCCACAATAAGTGATAAGGACACTTATCACTTGTAGCTTTCTTTCCAACAATCTCTAACCCCAATGTAGCCATAGTAAAATACCAAGGAGAGCCAAATTGAAAAACACCCTATAACATGCCTCTTCAAAATTCTCAAGGTCATAAAAATAAAGACGGAGAAACTTTCACAGACTGAAGGAGATTAAAGAAACTTGATGACTGAATTCAGTGTGTTATCCTGATCAGATTCTAGTATAGTAAAAATAGAAAAGAAAAAAAAAAACTGTTATTATGGGAAAACTGGTAAAATCCAAACAAAAAATGTGATTTTGACGAGAGTGTTGTATCAATGCTAATTTCTTTGCCTATAAAGAATGCAATAGTTTTGGCATGGCTATGTAAAAAGTTAATACTAAGAGAAGCTGGGTGAAAGTTACATGGGAACTCTGTATCCTGTCTTTATACTTCTTCTCCAAATCTAACATTATTTTAAAAAATAAATAAATAAAAGGCTTTTTAAAAAATATATGATAATTATACTACAAGTACAGTATATTAATTATTTCAAACTTTAACTATGTAGATAAATGGCTTAGTGTTGATTATCATTCTGCAAATCCAGGATTTTAACCTGAGTTTAATGCATTAAATACAGAGAAAGCAATTACTAAATATTAATCAAAACTCCCCTCTGACCTGTATCATAATCTAACATTTTATGTTTAGATGGGAACTTAAATATAATGGTATCAATCAGTGTCTGAATTTCTTGTACAATATTGTGAAGATCTTCTCCTAGAACACTCCCAGTCATGCTTATGTTTCATTATAGACACTTACTTTGTAAAATCTTGCCATTGAATTAACATATACATCAAATTTTTACCCAGCTTATTATTTTTAGCCTTTTATTTTGAAAATAAAATTAATTAAATATCTGTAGCTCTTGTGCCATCACATTACCAGGGTAAATAATCACAAATTTTCTTCTCTTTCAGGAAAACCTGTTGCTTTTATAACAGTATTTTCAAGTGTTTACATATTGCTTTTAATTATTTCTAATATATTGGCAGCTAAGCTTAAAATGTTATGTATGTTATGGTCTGATCAGCAAAGATTTAAGATTGTTTCTACCTTTCAAAACTACTTTGGATACTTACACACCATTCTTTTTATGCTCCTTGAGGAAAGAATGTTATCAATGTCCTCAACTGAATCACTGATTAAAAAATAAGGGTAAATGAAGAGCGCAATTCAAAAATATAATTTGTATAATTCACCTCCAGTTTAATATCTATTGTGCTAAAATTTATCTGAGAATGTACCAATCTAACGACACATATAGCATAATGTTTCAATCTTATTTGAAGATAAATTTTATCTAATTCCTTGACAAAACTAAAATTTTGTCTGCTACATTTCAGAAACATATGCTTATGACATTACTTCTTTCTAAACTTTAAAAAATACATAGAAGAGTCTTGAATTATTTCAAGATGAAAGTATATACATCATATAGAAGATAAATTAAAAGACACTTGCACCTTGGAAGAAAATCTATGGCAAAACTAAACAGCATATTAAAAAGCAGAGACATTATTTTGTCGACAAAGGTCTATTTAAGTCAAAGTAGTCATGTATAGATGTGAGAGTTGAACCATAAAGAAGGCTGAGCACTGAAGAACTGGATACTTTTGAAAGATGGTATTGGAGAAGACTCTTGAGAGTCCCTTGGACTGCAAAGAGATCTAATTAGTCCATTCTAAAGGAAATCAATCCTGAATATTCATTGGAAGGACTGATGCTGAAGCTGAAACTCCAATACTTTGGCCACCTGATGCGAATAACTGACTCATTGGAAAAGATGCTGGCTGGGAAAGATCGAAGGCAGGAGGAGAAGGGGACGACAGAGGATGAGATGGTTGAATGGCATCACCACCTCAATGGACATGAGTTTGAGCAAGCTCTGGGAGATGATGAAGGACAGGGAAGCCTGGCATGCTGCAGTCGGTGGGGTCACAAAGAATTGCACATGACTGAATGACTGAACAACACAGACAAAGTTATCAATAGAGATAGATACTGGTGGATTTATATAAAGAGATTATAAAATAAATTATATAAAGAGATTATAAAATAAATTATATATAGACAATACATACGTGTGTTTGTGTGTGTGTGTGTGTGTGTGTGTGTGTGTGTGTGTGTAATCTACCTGCATATGTTACACAGAGATCTACTATTGCTATGGGTTGAATGGTATCCTCTCCTCAAATTAATGTGTTGAAGCCCTATCACACCCATTATCTTAGAATGTGATTGTATTTGGAAATAAGGCCTCTAAAATGTTGCTCAAATTAGACTCTTTAGGGTGGGCCCTAATCCAATTAACAAGATATCCTTTTAGCAAGAAGAGATTAATGCACAGACACAGGGATAAGACAGCAATCTACACCCCAAGGAGAGAAGGTCTCAGAGGACATCAACCCTACTGGCATCTTGATCTCACACTTCCGCCTCCAGAAATGTAAGAAATAAAATTCTGTTTTTCTTTAAATTTTGCTATCTGTTGTACTTTGTTATGGTAGTCTTAGAAAACTAACACAATTATATAAAACTAAAGATTACTTAGTTCTTGTTTTAGCAAAGGCAAAATTTTGTTGAGAATTACCATACACATCTCTCATATACAGTTTAAGATAAGTGCAACTACGTGTATATATACCAAATACTATGGGGAACACTCAACAACACTTATATAAATTTATATCTTCTCCACAATGAGGGTCACAGCATGAACATCACCATGACATCAGGGAGTGGTCCCCATCTCATCAAACTTGATCATGACTTCCAGCTCCTCACTCCTCTCACCCTCCATCTGCTTCTCCCTGCTTCAGGGCCCCTATTACCAATCCGAGACAACACACAAGAGTTTTAAAGCATTTTCTAAAATACATCTTTTAATAACTACTGTTTGGGATGTCTTTATTTTCAACATATTTTGCAAAGTGTTGTCACTGGACCACTTGCTATTTAAAATCATGAAAATAAGAGAATGAGTTTTGTTTCACTTAACCTCAATATCTCAGTTTTAACTTTTAACTTGTCCTCTCTCTCATGCCTTTGCTCCACCTTAATCAGTGTTCTGATACTACAATGACACAAAGGTTGTCTTATACCTTTATGCAGTGTAATTTGTGTTTGAAGTTGAAACCGGAAATGAATATGACATCACTTATACCAAGAAATATTCTTGTGACATCAAGAATCAAAGTTTCGTAAGAGCTGTAGACTATCTAATCTCCTAGCAATCTTTTAGTTTATTTTTTAAAGTATTAGTTTAATATCCATGTAACAAAACCAAAGAAAAACTTGTCTTTATTAATTAAAAAAAATGTATTTTCAACATAAGGAATTTAAAATATTTGTCAATTGTCTGCCATCTTTAAAATCACAGAACATATTTGAAAGATTATGAAATAAGTTAATATTTTAATAATTCAAATAGTAAAGCACACAGCTTGTCCTCTATTAAAAGAATCATGGTTTGAATTATTGATTTTAAAATTTTACCTGAGTATTCGCTACTATAGAGCCCAGACAACCACCATCCAATATATCTTAATGGGAAAAATTACAAACAGTACCAACTGCATTTCATTGGTGGCAATGATAAAGCTGTGTGTGTGTGTGTTCTTTTAATTTTTAAATAATAACTCATGACAATATTTTCCATCTCAGTAGAAGCAGTCTATTTTTCCTCAGCTGCAAATAGAAATACATGTGGAAAATCTTAATATCTGGAATTATAAGCCCATTTACTTCAGAGATGTTGAAACCTTAGAGTTGTGCCCTGTGGGTAGCTGCCACTTGACCTGTCCTCTGTCTAGTCTGGTAACACATCAACAACCACTTCAGTGTCAGTGGATTTACGTTCTAAATCTTGTTTCTCACAAGACTTCTTTCATCATATCTTAGCAGAAGATACTTAAGAGGTCAAAGAACCCAACGCCCTTTGTTGAGACTTTTAAATCACATAATTATATGTAAGCAAATATATGTATACATTTCCATGATTTTGAAAGAACCAGTTTATAGTTGCATCTTACAGAAAAGATGCTTCTCCAAGTAGAACAGTGTTACAACCTATAATTTTGTCCAGGAGTGTTCCAAGTTCACAAGGATACAATACTTCCTCAGAATCTGCTATTATCAATAAGAGCTTTCACTGGAAGGTAGGGATATTATCTGCCTCCGTTCAGTTGGCTTGGTTTAGTTCTCATCCAAAAGGACCACATGGGACATAGGAGTACACATAGTAAGAGGTTTGAACCTCAATTAGCTATGACCGATAGCCTCTTTTTGAGGGTGTTTTGGAAAACCTTCCTTTAGGCTTGATTTAGACAGGAATTAATAATTGATGGAGGAGTCACATTCGTCACTTCATTTTTTTTTTTTTGCAAAACTGTAAGTGTAATTGGGAGAAATCAAGAACTTTTGTGGATTTTTACTTTTTAGATTTTGAACTGAACTGAATAATCCTAATAGTTAGCATTTGTTGTATCTGCACAGGGCACCAGGAAATGTTTTTGCATTTTACATTATGTGTGTGTGTATATATACCTTTACAACTATGCCTCAAAAGAGGTACTTCCTTTTAGACCATTTTCAGCTGAGAAACAGAGTTTTAAAACCCTGTTTGTTCTAGATCTTCCAAGCAGAAAATATCAAACCTCAGACTTGAACCCTGGGCTTTCTGATTCAAAATCAATGGACTTTATGTATCTATGAAAGTATGTCCTTCATAATCCCTACTATGGAAGAGAAAATTGAATGATGACAACAACTGCTGTGCTCTGGCTCCATGAAAGCTAACTCAAGCACATTCCTGTGAGCTCTGGTACCACTCTGAAGAGTGACTTTGCCCATCAGTCTTGCCAAACTCTCACGGAACTGCACTGCCACCTAGGACTCTTTCTACCCAGCCTTCTTTCTATTCCTTCTGTACTTAGTAGGATTTAGTCTTGTACCCAGATAGTCTCTCAGCCTTGCCTCTGTCCCATTTTCTCTCATAGGCTATCTTATTCATCTAGGACTGCTATAACAAAACACCATAGACTAACAGACATTTATTTCCCACAGGACTGGAGGCTGAAAGTCCAAGATCAAGGTGCCGCCAGCTTATGTGTCTGGTGAAGCTCTTCTTCCTTTATTACAGAAGCCTGCTTTCTTTCTGTGTGCATGCATGGACCTTCCTTGGTATGATTGTGTGGAACGCAAAATAGTTCCTCTTTAATAAGGTCACTGATCCCATCCTGAGGATCTCACCCTCGTGATCTTGTCTAAACATAATTAACTTTCCCAGTCATCTTTTTCAACTATCATCACATTTGGGATTAGGACTTCACCATATGAAGTTTGGAAGACACGAATATTCAGTCCATTGCACTCTGTCCTTGGCCTTTCAAAATGCCTGTCATTATCACATGTGAAATGTATACTTCCAATCCCACAGTCCCAGGAATTTTAACTCATTCAGCATCAACTTTAATGTCCAAAGTCAAAAGGAGTATCTAAATATCATCTAAATCAGATTTGTGTGAGATACAGGGTATGATTCCACCTGAGCCAAAGTTTATCTTCAGCTGTGAATCTGTGAAATCAGAAAGGCTATCCACTTAAAAATAAAATGGTGGGCAAGTGTAAGATAGACATTCTCATTCCTAAAGGGAGAAGTGGGAAAGAAAGAGAGAGAGAGATGTGATCAAGTAAGTCCAAAACCTGGCATGATCTTAAGATCATTAGAACTTAAAGCTTGAGAATAATCCTATTTATTTTGATGTTCTTCCCTGTAGTACACTGGGGTGGCAACCTCACCCCCCCAGCTCATAGTCATTACTCCCAACGGAGGCCTCATCAAAATAGCTTTTAGCATCCATATTTCTCTTTTATTTTTTTATTTTATTTATTTATTTTTTTAATTTATTTTAGTTAGGGGCTAATTGCTTTACAATATTGTAGTAGTTTTTGCCATACATTGACATGAATCAGCCATGGGTCCACACGTGCTTCCCATCCTGAACACCCACCCCCACCCCCCGCCCCATCCCATCCCTCTGGGCCATCTCAATGCCCCAGCCCTGAGCACCCGTCCCATGCATAGAACATGGAATGGTGTTCTGTTTCACAAATGACAATATACATGTTTCAATGCTATTGTCCCAGAACGTCCCACCCTCACCTTCTCCCTCAGAGTCCACAAGACTGTTCTATGCATCTGTGTCTCTTATTCTGTCTCGCATATAGGGTTACCATTACCATCTTTCAAATTCCATATATATGCATTAGTATACTGTATTGGTGTTTTTCTTTCTGGCTTACTTCACTCTGTATAATGGGCTCGTTTCATCCATCTCAATAGCACCAATTCAAATGTATTTTTTTTAATGGCTGAGTAATATTCCATTGTGTATATGTACCACAGCTTCCTTATCCATTCGTCTGCCGATGGACATCTAGGTTGCTTCCATGTCCTGGCTATTGTAAACAGTGCTGCAATGAACACTGGGGTACACGCGTCTCTTTCAATTCTGGTTTCCTCGGTGTGTATGCCCAGCAGTGGGATTGCTGGGTCATATGGCAGTTCTCTTCCCAGTTTTTTAAGGAATCTCCACACTGTTCTCCATAGTGGCTGTACTAGTTTGCATTCCCACCAACAGTGTAAGAGGGTTCCCTTTTCTCCACACCCTCTCCAGCATTTATTGCTTGTAGACTTTTGGATAGCAGCCATTCTGACTGGTGTGTAGTGGTACCTCATTGTGGTTTTGATTTGCTTTTCTCTAATAATGAGTGATGTTGAGCATCTTTTCATGTGTTTGTTAGCCATCTGTATGTCTTCTTTGGAGAAATGTCTGTTTAGTTCTTTGGCCCATTTTTTGATTGAGTCGTTTATTTTTCTGGAATTCAGCTGCAGGAGTTGCTTGTATATTTTTGAGATTAATTGTTTGTCTGTTGCTTAGTTTGCTATTATTTTCTCCCATTCTGAAGGCTGTCTTTTCACCTTGCTCCTAGTTTCCTTTGTTGTGCAAAAGCTTTTAATTTTAATTAGGTCCCATTTGTTTATTTTTGCTTTTATTTCCAACATTCTGGGAGGTGGGTCATGGAGGATCCTGCTGTGATTTATGTCTGAGAGTGTTTTGCCTATGTTTTCCTCTAGGAGTTTTATGGTTTCTGGTCTTACATTTAGATCTTTAGTTCATTTTGAGTTTATTTTCTTTCTGTTTTCTCATTATTGGTGTATAGGAATGTAAGGGATTTCTGTGTGTTAATTTTGTATCCTGCAACTTTACTATATTCATTGATTATCTCTAGTAGTTTTCTGGTAGAATATTTAGGGTTTTCTATGTAGAGGATCATGTTGTCTGCAAACAGTGAGAGTTTTACTTCTTCTCTTCCTATCTGTATTCCCTTTTTTTCTTTTTCCACTCTGATTGCTGCGGCCCAAACTTCCAAAACTATGTTGAATAGTAGTGGTGAAAGTGGGCATCCTTGCCTTGTTCCTGACTTTAGGGGAAATGCTTTCAATTTTTCACCATTGAGGATAATGTTTGCTGTGGGTTTGTCATATATATCTTTTATTATGTTGAGGTATGTTCCTTCTATTCCTGCTTTCTGGAGGGTTTTTATCATAAATGGATGTTGAATTTTGTCAAAGGGTTTTTCTGCATCTATTGAGATAATCATATGGTTTTTATCTTTCAATTTGTTAATGTGGTGAGTTACATTGATTGATTTGCGGATGTTAAAGAAACCTTGCATTCCTGGGATAAAGCCCACTTGGTCATGATCTTTTTAATATGATGTTGGATTCTGTTTGCTAGAATTTTATTAAGGATTTTTGCATCTATGTTCATCAGTGATATTGGCCTGTAGTTTTCTTTTTTTGTGGCATCTTTGTCTGGTTTTGGAATTAGGGTGATGGTGGCCTCATAGAATGAGTTTGGAAGTTTACCATCTTCTGCAATTTTCTGGAAGAGTTTGAGTAGGATAGGTGTTAGCTCTTCTCTAAATTTTTGGTAAAATTCCACGGTGAAGCCGTCTGGTCCTGGGCTTTTGTTTGCTGGAAGATTTCTGATTACAGTTTCGATTTCCGTGCTTGTGATGGGTCTATTAAGATCTTCTATTTCTTCCTGGTTCAGTTTTAGAAAGTTATACTTTTCTAAGAATTTTTCCATTTCTTCCAAGTTGTCCATTTTATTGGCATATAGCTGTTGGCAGTAGTCTCTTACGATCCTTTGTATTTCTGTGTAGTCTGTTGTGATCTCTCCATTTTCATTTCTAATTTTGTTGATCTGAATCTTCTCCCTTTGTTTCTTGATGAGTCTGGCTAATGGCTTGTCAATTTTGTTTATCTTCTCGAAAAACCAGCTTTTAGTTTTGTTGATTTTTGCTATAGCATCCATATTTCTACAAAGATTCTGTACATGATTTTAGTCTCTTCTAAGAAGATGGAAGTTCTCTCCACAGCTCTTATGAGCTCCCCAGAATCACCTTTCACATCCGTCTTTCTTCTGACAGTCTGTATACATAAATCTAAGCATTTTTCTAACATGCAGCTTGAGCCTCCTTTAGCCTCTACCCATAATTCATTTGCAAAGTTGTTTTCACATTTTTAGATTTTTTTTTAAAGCAGTATCCAACATCTCAAGCCAACTATTGTGTTAATCAGTTTAGGTTGCTATACCAAAGAACCATAGACTGTGGCTTAAAAAAACAAACATTTATTTGTCATAGTTATAGAAAGTTATAGAAGTCTAAGGTTAATGTGCCAGCAGATTCAGTTCATGGTGAGATCTCTCTTCCTGTCTTGCAGATGACCTGTGTGTCATCTTTCACATTACTGTGAGAGAGAGTGAGACAGTGCAAGCTATCTGGTCTCTTCTTAAAACGACACTACTCCCATTATGAGGACTGCACTCTCAACATCTCATTTAAACCTAACTGCCTCCTAAAGGCCCCATATCCAAATACAGTTGAATCTGATGTTAGGGCTTCAACACAGGCATTGGTGGTGGTGGGGGGGCACATTTCAGCTATAGCAAGGCATAGTCCCCATTTAATTTTTCAGAAATATAATCCCATCATAGTTTTTGCTTCTCCAAAGAACACAGCAGGGGGAGAAGTTGCAACATATGTGACTTAGGGTACATTGGGAAGAGTTAATGAGTCATATTTCCAAATGCAGAGTTCTGAGCAGTCGGTGCCATGAGGACTCTAGTAGTGCTGGGTTATCTTGATGGTCATATTGCAGGTGCTGGCACATCACTGGCCATTAACAAATCCATGCCTTAATGCTTTGATGGAAAGGACAATAGTGAAATTCTCTGGGGGGTTCGAGGTTCAAAATTAGTACCTGTGAGTAGTGAGTTAGCTCTAGTTAATTCTGTTTTCTTCACTGGGTAGTTAGAGAAAAAATGAAAGTAGAGTGGGCACCCAGGCTGGACATACCTGCTTCACAGGCACCTCTTGAGAATTCTGATACCAAATAACAAGGAAGCAACATAAAAAGAAGTTGTTCACATGAGCATAAACTTTTATATTTATTTTGTGTACCTCAGTGTACAAGCAGGCCTGTTATTTTTATGTATGAATTATTTCCCTAGGAGATAAAAACAGTCGGTTGGCTCCATAAGACTAGCATGATACTGTCCTCTGATAATCAAAAAACATTATGCTCAGACTACCCTAAGTCGAATCGCCTCTTCATTACAATGATCTATATCTGCTCACAAAGTAAAAAGTGTGTTGATGCTTGGTCTAGTGTCCCTAGAAACCAGTGGTCCTTAGTACCAGAAACATCTCATTAACTTTTAACATGGAATGTTTTTGCATTCTTAATCTTTGAGGAAAGGTAGTCAGAGTTAGAACTTTTGTTTATTTTTGCTGCTTATTGTGTGTGTGACTGTGTGTGAGTAATTTCATTCAAATCATCATTATAACTTAACTGAACAAATATAACATCTGTTATTGAAAACGGTTCTGTAAAATCACACTTACAATAAAGAGAGAGAATTCCACTCTGTCTCATATATATGTTATGAGTGAGTTAAAGTTGCTCAGTAGTGTCTGACTCTTTGCAACTCCATGGACTATACAGTCCATGGAATTATTCATGCCAGAATACTGGAATGGGTAGCCTTTCCCTTCTCCAGGGGATATTCCCAATCCAGGGATCAAACTAAGTTCTCTTGCATTGCAGGTAGACTCTTTACCAGCTGAGCTATCAGGGAACTGCCTCTTTATGACAATGAAGTTAATTTTACTTGACAAATATAAATAAGAAGAAGACTATGGTTATTCTCAAATCAATATTCTTCCACCAGAAAGAAGATTCAAATATCAGCTGGCTAATGATTTAGTCTACCAGGGCTTCCGTAAGGAGAATTCATAGATAGAGTGATTTAAAAAAGAGAAATCTCTCTTCTCATGGTCATGGATGCTAAGAGTCTAAGATCAAGGTCCAATAGTGTTTCTAGTAACATTATCTTCCTGGATTATAGAATTCTTGGTGTCCTCAGATGGCCTATTCTTTTTGCATGCAGAAGAAGAGAGAACTCTTTGGTGCCTCTTCCTCTTCCCAGTCCTATAAGGTTAAGGACCCATTTAAAAAATGTATTGCAGTATAGTTGATATACAAATTGTGATAATTTCTACTGTACAGCAAAGTATAGTTATCCCTAATCCTTTTTGGTTTCTATTAACATGGGATGTAGGTTTCAATCTCTCTACTTTCAGTTTATGTGCATCCTTAAAACATAAGTGAGTTCCTTGTAGACAGCATAAAATTGGATATTTTTAATCCATTCAATCACTAATTTTATTTTATTTGGAGAATGTAAACCATTTTCTTGCAAAGAGTCGGACACGACTGAGTGACTGAACTGAACCATTTATAATTAGAATAATTATTGGTAGGTAAGGACTTACTATCACCACTTTGTTCATTACTTTGTGAGTCTTTTTAATAGTTTCCTTTCTCTTTTTTTTCTCTCTTGTTCTCTTTCTTTATGAGTTGAGGTTTGATCAGTTCAGTTCAGTCACTCATTCATATCCAATTCTTTGCGACCCCATGGACTGCAGCATGCCAGGCTTCACTGTCCACCACAAATTCCTGGAGCTTGCTCAAACACATGTCCATTGAGTCCGTGATGCCATCCAACCATCTCATTCACTGTTGTATCCTTCTCCTCCTGCCTTCAATTTTTCCCAGCATCAGGGTCTTTTCCAAAGAGTCAGTTCTTTGAATCAGGTGGCCAAAGTATCGGAGCTTCAACTTCAGCATCAGTTCTTCCAATGAATATCCAGGACTGATTTCCTTTCAGATGACTGGTTTGCTCTCCTTGATGTTCAAGGGACTCTCAAGAGTTTTCTCTAACACCATGGCTTATAATGGTGGGCTTTAATTATTATATATTTATTATTTTTTAACCTATTTTAGGTTTTTGCTTTGGGATTACCATGAGACTTTTCTAATACATTTATATTTTAACAGGGAATTTTAAATTGATAGCAGCTTAACTTGCTTACAAACTTTCTATATATTTAGATGCCACTCCACAATATATGTTGTTAATATACAAAATTACCTCTTTTTGTGCTATGTATCCATAACACAATATTGTAGCTATAGTTACTCTTAACATGTTTTTTTAAACTATATGCTAGAGTTCAAAGTGATTTATATACCATCATTGCAGTATTAGAACATTTTGAATTTGACTGTACATTTACCTTGACCAGTGAATTGTATACTTTCATATGTTTTCACATTGTTCAGCTTCAAAAATTTCCTGTAGCATCTCCTAGTAATAAAATCTCTCAGCTTCTGTTTCTCTGAGAAAATCTTTATCTCTTCTTCATTTATGAAGGAAAACTTTGCTGTGGAAAGTTTATTTGGTTGACAGATTTTTTTTCCCCCTCCTTTGCATATTTTGAAAATATTTTCCTACTCTCTATTGGCCTGCAAGGTGCCTGGTCAGAAATCTATTTATGAATTTATCAGTATTCCCAAAACATAATGAGTCTTTTTTTTTCTCTTGTTGATTTCAAAATTCACTGTCTTTGATTTTCAAGAGCTTGATCATATTGTGTTTACTATATAAATAACTGGAGATGAACTTCAGCCAAACTCTAATCATTGTTCCTCTGATTTTAGTGTGAATCATGCTGATTTATGATGCCAAAGGATTGTGAATTCTAAAAGACTTCCAATTATCTGGTACATTATTATGGCAAGTCTAGGAATACATGCTGATATAGGTGTGTGAAACTGCACCAGTAGATAAAAATGGATTAATTTCACCCTCCTAAAAAAAAGCCATCAAAATTTGAAATCATTCTTGGCAACATCATAAATACCTAAATGTTCTCTAACATATACAAGCCTAAATGATGCCTTGAAAAATTACACATCCTATAATAACACTATCTTTTACCATTTTTTTCCTAATATGTTTTTATATTTTAGTTAGTTCAAACTATACTTGAAATTATAGTCCCCTTAGATATTTGATGCATTGAGAGTAAAACTCATTTTATCTCCAACAAAAATTATACTTTAAGGCTGAAAAGGACCTTAACATTCATATAGTGCTACTGTCCATCAGTAGCTTAATATTTTATCAATTACATCATTTTTACTTACTCTGTGATAAGTTCTGATAATAATGTTGAAAGAATCATAGGAGCAGGAAGAAAGAAAATCACAAGAGAACAATAGGAAAGTGAAATTGTGTGGGTGTTGAGTATGGCACATTGATGTTAATGGTGCTTTATAGACAGAGTTGAGGATTTTTAATTTTATGCTAATATGAATGACGCTCAAAAATATGAAGGTATTTGTACATGTGTCATTTTACATATCAGTTTGTTAGTGGTGTAAACAACTAGCACTATTATTTCTATCAATTTTTTCTTAATACAGATTGTACAAGTGTATATTATTTATCTCTCCATCTCAGTCGCTCTTCTTTTTGTCATCTATCTACATAGTATGCAAATAAAATATGTATGATTTTCTGAATCTTGCCTAATATGGAAATTTTTATATTAGAGTTTTAATGTGTTTCCTATATTATGCAAAAAGTTTAGCCTAATGTTACTCATATTTAAAAGTCATGTTGGGATGACATCAGCATCATGTAGGGATGAGATGCTCTCTTTGTCTCCCTCCTTCAATTTACACAAAGGCTTCCCTTGTGACTCAGCTGGTAAAGAATCCTCCTGGTAAATTAAATCCTCTTTAATGTCATGGCTGCAGTCACCTGATGCGAAGAACTGACTCACTGGAAAAGCCGCAGGTGCTGGGAAAGATTGAAGGCAGGAGGAAAAGGGGACGACAGAGGATGAGATGGTTGGATGTCATCACCAACTCGACGGACATGAGTTTGAGCAAGCTTTGGGAGTTCGTGATGGATGGGAAGCCTGGCGTGCTGCAGTCCATGGGGTCGCAGAGTCAGACATGACTGAGAGACTAAAGTCAACTGATATAGAAGAGAAAATTAGCAAGTTTGAAGATAGAAATCTAGAAAAAGTTTAGGTAGGAAAGGAAAGGACGCTACTTTTGAAAATTAAAAAAAAAATCTTTAAGAACAATAGGACACTATTTTTTAAAAAGTAACGTTAAGTATAGTAAGGATCCTGAAAAAGAAAGAGAGAAAGGAGCAGAAGACATATTTAAAGAAATTATAGCTGAGAACTTCACAAATATGGGGAAGAAACTGTGTATACAAGTCCACGAAGCTAATAGAACACCTAATCATTTCAATGCAAAAAGACATTTTCCAAGACACACAATGTGAAAACTGTCAAAAGCCAATATAAAGGAAGAATTTTTAAAAAAAAGCCAGGGAGAAAAAGAGACTAGCATACCAAGGTACCCCCTTTCATTAGACTATCAGCAGATTTCTCAGAAGAAATCCCACAGACAGGAAGAAAGTGAATGACACACTCAAAATATTAAAAGATAAGTACTGTCAGGGCTTCCCTCGTAGCTCAATTGGTAAAGAATCCGCCTACAATACAGGAGACCCCGATTTGGTTCCTGAGCTGGGAAGATACGCTGGAAAAGGGATAGACTACCTACTCCAGTGTTCTTGGGCTTCCCTTGTGTCTCAGCTGGTAAAGAATCCGCCTGCAATGCAGGAGACCTGGGTTCGATCTCTGTGTTGGGAAGATCTCCTGGAGAAGGGAAAGGCCCTGCAGTATTCTGGCCTGGAGAATTCCATTGACTATATAGTCCACGAGGTCGCAAAGAGTCTGACATGACTGAGCCACTTTCATTAAGTACTGTCAGCTAAGAATACTCAATCGAGCAAAATTATTTTTCAAGCATGAAGGGAAAATAAAACCTGTTCCAGACATAAAAGTTAAAGGAGTTCACCATGAGTCAACCTGCATTACAAGAAATGTTGAAAGAAGCTCTTCCCAAAGAAATAAAAAGGCAAACTGTTGAGAAAGGTAGTAAATAGACAGAATAAAAAAATTGAAACTGTATCAGAAGAAGCTGTTAAACACTTAACAAGCATAATTAACTAGACACCAAAAAGTTTAAAGATAAAAGAACACTGAAATAGCTAAAGCTGCTCTAATATGGTAACAAACACAATATAAAAGGGGACGATTCGTGACAGCAAAAATACAAAAGGAAAGAGAAAAAGGACAAACCCTGAATAGACAAATGAAGTTAAGATACAGCCAGCAGAAAAAAAATCCTATTTTATCTATGAGATAGTTTATAAAAACCTCATAGTAACCACAAAACAAAAGTCTATAGCACAGACACACAACCAAAAAGAAACGAAGAAGGAGGAGGAGGAGAAGAAGAAAGGATAGAAAACTGATTAAAGAAAATATCAGAAGGAACCATTAGACTATGACAGCAGACAGAAATACCAGAAAAAGAAAATAATAGAGACATAGAAAAACCCGAACCCAAAAGATAAAATGGCATTATTCAGTCCTCATGTATGAAATTATCACACAAAATGTAAATGAATTGTATTCACCAATCAAAACACAGCTGGATGGATGGAAAAACAAGACCAAGATACATGCTGCCTCTTGGAGACTTACTTCAGCTCTAGAGAAAATATAAGTTCGAAGCGCAACAATGGGATGATGTAGCCATAATCATGTCAGACAAAGTAGATTTCAAGCCAAAAAAGCTAACAAGAGAAAATATTAGACATTATATATTGATAAAAAGGGGACTATTCATCAGTAAGATATAGTAATTATTAATATATATTCATCCAGTGTAGGATACCAAATATATTATTCAGTTTTAAACAAATCTAAAGGAGAAATTGATGGCAACACAGTAAAAGTAGGGAAACTTAACATCTCAGTTGTATCAAGGGATAGATCAGACAGAAACTCAACAAGTAAATAGTGACCTTAAGTGAAACATACTACTGAATAGCTGTTGTATCAACAAATAAATAAAGTTATAAATGCATGTTACCTGAAAATACATGAAAATCTATAGAGTATAGCAAAAACAGTCTTAAAGGGAAGTTCATAGTGAAACAGACCTACTTGCAAAAACAAGAAAAATCTCAAATAAACATGCTAACTTTATACATAAAAGAAAGTAATAATAAAGGTCAGAGAAGAAATAAGTGAAATAGAGAATGAAATGGTAATACAAAGATCAGTTAAATTAAGAGCTGGTTCTTTTGTCAAATAAACAAGACTGACAAAATTTTACCTAGACTTACTAAGAAAAAAGAAAAAGAGGGCCAAATACTCTCAGAAATGAAAGAAAAGTTCAAATGAATAACACAGAAATGCAAAAGATTATAAGAGAATACTATGAATAGCTATCCGCCAACAAATAGGACAATCCGGATAAATTCTTAGAATCATAAAACTTCCCATGACTGAATCATGAAATATAGAAAATCTGAATATATGAATACTAGTAAGGATGTTGTTGTTATTTAGTGAGTAAGTTATGCCCAACTCTTTTGTGACCCCCATGGACGGTGGCCCACCACAGTCCCCTGTCTGTGGGATTTCCCAGGCAAGAATACTGAAGTGGGTTGCCATTTCTTTCTCCAGGGAATCTTCTGGAATACAACCTGAATCTCTTGAATTAGCAGATGGATTCTAATAAGCATACTTAAATGGTAATCAAAAACCTGCCACAAAACAAAATCCCATGATCAGATATCTTCACTGGTAAATTCTACCAAACATTTAAAGAAGATTTAATACTTATTTTTCTCAGAGCCTTCCAAAGAACTAACGAAGGGGGACTCCTTACCAGATCATTTTACAAAAATATCACCCCAATACCAAAACCAGACTAGTAAAACAAACAAAAAAAGAGAAATACAGGCCAGTACCCCTGATGAACATAATTAAAAATATGCTCAACAAAATATTGGCAAATTTAAGATGACAGTAAGTAATTTTATATCCTGACCAAGTGAGATTTATTCCAGGGGTGGAACGATGGTTCAACATTTACAAATCAATCAACATGCTACATACACTACATTAACAAAATAAAGAACAAAACTCATATGATCACCTCAACAGATGCAGATAAAGTGTTTGACAACATTCATTTATGATAAAAACTCTCAATTAATAAAAGGTATAGTAGGAATATAGCTCAACATAATAAAGGTCATATATAAGAAATGCACAGATAAATTTACACCCAACTTCAGTTCAATTTAGTCGCTCAGTTGTGTATGGATCTTTGAGACCCCATGGACTGCAGCACGCAAGGCTTCCCTGTTCATCACCAACTCCTGGAGCTTGCTTAATTTCATATTCATCGAGTCGGTAATGCCATCCAACAATCTCATCCTCTATTTTCCTTCTCCCACTGCCTTCAATCTTTCTCAGCACCAGTATCTTTTCCAGTGAGTCAGTTATTTGTATCAGGTGGCCAAAGAACTGAAGTTTCAGCTTCAGCATCAGTCCTGTCTATGAATAATCAGGACTGATTTCCTTTAGGATTGACTGGTTGGATCTCCTTGCAGTTCAAGGGACTCTCAAGAGTCTTCTCCAAAACCACAGTTCAAAAGCATCAATTCTTTGGTGTTCAGCTTTCTTTATAGTACAACTTTCACATTCATACATGACTACTGGAAAAACCATACTTTTAACTAGGACCTTTGTTGGAAAAATAACATCTCTGCTTTTTAATATGCTGTTTACATTGGTCATAGCTTTTTCTCCAAGGAGAAAGCATCTTTTAATTTTAATTCACACCCAATGGTGAAAAGCTAATCACCCTAAGACCAAGAAGAATCGATGCTTTCGAACTGTGGTGCTGGAAAAGAATCTTGAGAGTTCCTTGGACTGTAAGGAGATCAAACCAGTCAGTCCTAAAGGAAATCAAGCCCAAATATCAATGAAGGGACTGATGCTGAAGCTGAAGCTCCAATATTTTGGCCACTTGATGCAAAGACTCTACTTACTGGAAAAGACTTATTCTGGGAAAGATTGAAGGCAAAAGGAGAAATGGGCGGCAGAGGATGAGATGGCTAGATAGCATAACCAACTCAGTGGACATGGATGCATGTGTACAAAGTTGCTTCAGTCATGTCTGGTTCTTTGCAACCCTATATATTGTAGCCCATCAGGCTCCCTCTGTCCATGGGATTCTCCAGATAAGAAAACTGGATTGAATTGCCATGTCCTCCTCCAGGGGATCTTCCCTACCCAAGGATATAACCTGTATCTCTTGTCTCTTGCATTTGGCAGAAAGGTTCTTTCTTGTGCCACGTGAGGAGCTCCAAACTCTGGGAGATAGTGAAAGACAGGGGAATCTGGTGTACTATAGTCCACAGGGTTGCAAAGAGATGGATGTGACTTAGTGATTGAACAATAACAATAAAGAAATAGAAGCATTAGTCTGTTCTCATTGATTGTAGGAATTAATAATGTTAAAATCTCCATACTACTCAAAGCAATCTACAGATTCAGTGCAACACCTGTCAAAATTCTAATGACATTTTTCACATCAATAGGACAAAAATTGTACAATTTGTATGGAGCCACAAAAGACCCCAAATAGCCAACATCATCTTGAGAAATACATGACTGTTAGCATAACTGATACCATCTTGAGCACGTACATTTTCTCCTGTTCTTCTACCAGTCTTACCCAGGACTGTGTAGTGCAGTAAATCACTTCTCTGTAACCCAGGGCTTTGTAGTTAATGTGCATGTGTGCATGCTCAATCGTGTCTGACACTTTGGGACCATATGGACTGTAGTTCAACAGGTTCCTCTGTCTATAGAATTTTCCAGGTGAGACTACTGGAGTAGGTTGACATTTCCTACTCCAGGGGATCTTCCTAACCCAGGAATTGAACTCACATCTCTGGTATCTCCTGCATTGACAGGCAGATTCTTTATCACTGAGCCACTGGGAAGCCCATACATGCCATATACATAAAATCACATTACATATATCACACACATATATACTGGAATATTATTCAGTAATAAAAAAGAATAAAATATTGGCATTTGTGACAACATGATGTGACTTATGGGCATTGTGTTCATGAAATAAGTCAGATAAGATAAAAAGAAAAATACTATACAATTTCACTCATATGAAGAATATAAAGAAAACCAAATAAAAGCAAAACAAAACGAAACAAAAATAATTGCAGATACAGAAAAGTCTGGTGGTTACCAGTGGGAAAATGTGGATGAAAAGAAGGGGAAATAGATTTTTGTTGTTGTTGTTCAGTCACTAAGTTGTGTCTGACAATTTGAGACCTCATGTACTGTAGCAGGCCAGACTCCTATGTCCTCAAATACCTCCCAGGGTTTACTCAAGTCCAGTTAGTCAGTGATGCTATCTAGCCATCTCATCCTCTGCTGCCCCCTTCTCATTTTGCCTTCAATCATTCCCAGCCTCTGGGTCTTTTAAAATGAGTCAGTTCTTCCCATTAAGTGGTCAAAGAATTGGATCTTCCTCTTCATCAACTGTCCTTCCATTGAATATTAAGTGTTGATTTCACTTAGAATTGATTAATTTGATCTTCTTGCAGTAAAAAGAACTCTTAAGTGTCTTCTCTGACACCATAATTCAAAAACATCAATTCTTTGACTACTGGAAAAACTGTAGCTTTGATGATGTGGACTTTTTGGCAAAGTGATGTCTATCCTGTCTAGATTTGTCATAGCTTCCCTTCCCAGAAACAAGTGTCTTTTAATTTCATAGCTAGAGTAACCATCCACAGTGATTTTTGGAACCCAAGAAAACAAAATTGGTCAGAGCTGCCACTTTTTCTCTTCTATGTGCCATGAAGTGGTGGGACAAAATGCCATGATCTTAGCTCTTTAATGTTGAGTTTCAATCCAGATTTTTCACTCTTCTCTTTCACCCTCATCAAAAGGTTGTTTAGTTCCTCTTCACTTTCTGTTACTAGAGTGGTACCAGCTGCTATCTGAGGCTGTTGATATTTCTCTAGGTAATCTTGATTCCAGCTTGTGATTCATCTAGCTGGGCATTTCACATGATGTACTCTACATATAAGTTATACAGCAGGGTGAAAATGTATAATCTTCTCATTCTCTTTTCTCAATTTTGAACCAGTGAATTGTTGCATGTACCAATCTAAGTATTGCTTTTTGACTCACATATAGGTTTCTTAGGAGACAGGTGAGGTGTTCTAGTACTCCCAACTCTTTAAAAATTTTCCACAGTTTGTTGTGATCCACAAAGTCAAAGACTTTAGCATATTCAATGAAGCAGATGTTTTTCAGGAACTCTCTTGCTTTCTCCATAATCCAATGGATGCTGGCAATTTGATCTCTGGTTCCTCTGCCTCTTTGAGACCCAGCTTGCACATCTGGAAGTTCCCAGCTCACGTACTGCTGAAGACTATCTTGAAGATTTTTGAGAAGAACCATCCTAGCTTGTGAAATAAGCACAATTGTATGGTAGTTTGAACATTTTTGAATATTGTCTTTCTTTGGAGTCGGAATGAAAACTGACTTTTTCCAGTCCCGTGGTCACTGATGAGTTTTCCAAATTTATTGACATATTGAGTGCACCACAAACATCATCATTTTTTTTAGGATTTTAAGTAGCTCAGCTTTTAAATTCCATAACCTCTATTATCTTTATTCCTAGCAATACTTCCTAATGTCTGCTTGACTCTACATTTCAAAATCTGTCTGTAGATGAGTGAGTTCAGCATTGTGTTTATCTGGGTGATTAAGATTTTCTTATATAGAACTTCTGTGTATTCTTGCCACCTCTTCTTAATCTCTTTTGCTTCTGTAAGGTCCTTACCATTACTATCTTTATTGTGGCCATCCTTGTGTGAAAAGTTTCCTTAATATCTGCAATTTTTTTGAAGACATTTCTAGTCTCTCACATTCTATTGTTTTCATTTTATTTATTTATTTATTTATTTATTTGCATTGTTCATTTAAAAAGGATTTCTTGTCTCTCCTTGTTATTATCTGGAACTCTCGCATTTAGTTGAATATACCCTTTCCTTTCTCCCTTGCCTTTCACTTCTCTTCTTTCCTCGGCTATTTGTAAAGCCTACTCAGAAAACTGTTTTTGCCTTCTTGCATTTATTTTTCTTTGGGATGATTTTTGTCCCTGCCTCCTGTGCAATGTTAGACTTATGTCCATAATTCTTCAGGCATTCTGTCTACCAGATCTAATCCCTTGAATCTATCACCTCCACTTTATAATCATAAGAGATGTGATTTACATCATAGCCAGGGCCGGAGGCTGAGGGCGGCGGCTGAGAGGAGCTAGCCTGGGCCGGAGGCAGGGGGCGGCGGCTGAGAGGAGCTAGCCCAGGCCGGAGGCCCAGGGGCAGCGAGAGGAGCTAGCCCGGGCTGGAGGTGGCCAAGAGGAGCTAGCCTGGGCTGGAGGTTGGGGGTGGCGGCCGAGTGGAGTTAGCCGGGGTTGGAGGCCAGGGGGCAGCGACCGAGAGGAGTTACCCCAGGTCCAAGGAGCAGCGGCTGCGTGGGCACAAGAGGGCCAAGAGGAGTTACTCCACATTCAAAGTCAGGAGGGGCCATCGTGAGTAGATACACCTTATCCAAGGTAAGGAGCAATGGCTGCACTTTGCTGGAGCAGCCGTAAAGAGATACTCCACATCCAAGGTAAGAGACACCAAGTAAGACAGTAGGTGTTGTGAGAGGGCATCAGAGGGCAGACACACTGAAACTATAACTACAGAAAACTGTCTAATCTGATCACATGGGCCACAGCCTTGTCTATCTCAATGAAACTAAGCCATGCCGTGTGGGGCCACCCAAGATGGATGAGTCATGGAGGAGAGGTCTGACAGAATGTGGTCCACTGGAGAAGGGCATGGCAAACCACTTCAGTATTCTTCCCTTGAGAGCCCCATGAACAGTATGAAACGGCGAAAAATTAGAACACTGAAAGATGAACTCCCCAGGTCTGTGGGTCCCCAATATGCTACTGGAGATCAGTGGATAAACAACTCCAGAAAGAATGATGGGATGGAGCCAAAGCAAAAACTATACCCAGCTGTGGATTTGACTGGTGATAGAAGCAAAGTCCGATGCTGTAAAGAGCAATATTGCAAAGGAACCTGGAATGTTAGGTCCATGAATCAAGGCAAATTGGATGTGATCAAACAGGAGATGGCAAGTGTGAACGTCAACATTCTAGGAATCAGCGAACTAAGATGGACTGGAATGGGTGAATTTAACTCAGATGACCATTATATCTACTACTGTTGGCAGGAATCGCTTAGAAGAAATGGAGTAGCCATCATGGTCAACAAAAGAGTGTGAAATGTAGTACTTGGATGCAATCTCAAAAACAATAGAATGAGCTCTGTTTGTTTCCAAGGCAAACCATTCAATATCACAGTAATCCAAGTCTATGCCTCGACCAGCAATGCCAAAGAAGCTGAACTTGAATGGTTCTATGAGGACCTACAAGACCTTTTAGAACTAACACCCCAAAAAGATATCCTTTTCATTATAGGGGACTGGAATGCAAAAGTAGGAAGTCAGGAAACACCTGGCATAACAGGAAAATTTGGCCTTGGAGTACAGAATGAAGCAGGGCAAAGGCTAATAGAGTTTTGCCAAGAGAACGCACTGGTCATAGTAAACACCCTCTTCCAACAACACAAGAGAAGACTCTACACATGGACATCACCAGATGGTCAACATCGAAATCAGATTGATTCTATTCTTTGCAGCCAAAGATGGAGAAGCTCTATACAGTCAGCAAAAACAAGACTGGGAGCAGACTGTGGCTCAGATCATGAACTGCTTATTGCCAAATTCAGACTTAAATTGAAGAAAGTAGGGAAAACCACTAGACCATTCAGGTATGACCTAAATAAAATCCCTTATGATTATACAGTGGAAGTGACAAATAGATTTAGGGACTAGATCTGATAGACAGAGTGCCTGATGAACTATGGACAGAGGTTCGTGACACTGTAAAGGAGACAGGGATCAAGAACATCCCCATGGAAAAGAAATGCAAAAAAGCCAAATGGCTGTCTGAGAAGGCCTTACAGATAGCTGGGAAAAGAAGATAAGCAAAAAGTAAAGGAGAAAAGGAAAGATATTCCCATCTGAATGCAGAGTTCCAAAGAATAGCAAGGAGAGATAAGAAAGCCTTCTTCAGTGGTCAATGCAAAGAAATAGAGGAAAACAACAGAATGGGAAAGACTAGAGATCTCTTCAATGAAATTAGAGATACCAAGGGAGCATTTCTTGCAAAGATGGGCTTGATAAAGGACAGAAATGTTATGGATCTAACAGAAGCAGAATATATTAAGAAGAGGTGGCAAGAATACACAGAACTGTACAAAAAAGATCTTCATGATGCAGATAATCATGATGTTGTGATCACTCACCTAGAGCCAGGCATCCTGGAATGTGAAGTCAAGTGGGCCTTAGAAAGCATCACTACGAACAAAGCTAGTGGAGGTGATGGAATTCTAGTTGAGCTATTTCAAATCCTGAAAGATGATGCTGTGAAAGTGCTGCACTCGATATGCCAGCAAATTTGGAAAACTCAGCAGTGGCCACAGGACTGGAAAAGGTCAGTTTTCATTGCAACCCCAAAGAAAGGCAATGCCAAAGAATGCTCAAACTACTGCACAATTGCACTCATCTCACACGCTAGTAAAGTAATGCTCAGAATTCTCCAAGCCAGGCTTCAGCAATACGTGAACCATGAACTTCCAGATGTTCAAGCTGGTTTTAGAAAAAGCAGAGGAACCAGAGATCAAATTGCTAACTTCTGCTGGATCATAGAAAAAGCAAGAGAGTTCCAGAAAAATGTCTATTTCTGCTTTATTGACTATGCCAAAGCCTTTGACTGTGTGGATCACAATAAACTGTGGAAAATTCTGAAAGAGATGGGAATACCAGACCATCTGACCTGTCTCTTGAGAAACCTGTATGCAGGTCAGGAAGCAACAGTTAGAACTGGACATGGAACAACAGACTGGTTCCAAATAGGAAAAGGAGTACGTCAAGGCTGTATATTGTCACCCTGCTTATTGAACTTATATGCAGAGTACATCATGAGAAATGCTGGGCTGGAAGAAACACAAGCTGGAATCAAGATTGCTGGGAGAAATACCAATAACCTCAGATGTGCTGATGACACCACCCTTATGGCAGAAAGTGAAGAAGAACTAAAGAGCCTCTTGATGAAAGAGAAAGAGGAGAGTGAAGAAGTTGGCTTAAAGCTCAACGTTCAGAAAACTAAGATCATGGCATCTGGTCCCATCACTTCATGGGAAATAGATGGGGAAACAGTGCAAACAGTGTCAGACTTTATTTTCTTGGGCTCCAAAATCACTGCTGATGGTGACTGCAGCGATGAAATTAAAAGATGCTTACTCCTTGGAAGAAAGGTTATGACCAACCTAGATAGCATTTTGAAAAGCAGAGACATTACTTTGCCAACAAAGGTCCGTCTAGTCAAGGCTATGGTTTTTCCAGTGGTCATGTATGAATGTGAGAGTTGGACAATGAAGAAAGCTGAGCGCCGAAGAATTAATGCTTTTGAATTCTGATGTTGGAGAAGACTCTTGAGAGTCCCTTGAACTGCAAGGAGATCCAACCAGTCCATCCTAAAGGAGATCAGTCCTGGGCGTTCACTGGAAGGACTGATGTTGAAGCTGAAACTCCAATACTTTGGCCACCTCATGCAAAGTGTTGACTCATTGGAAAAGACCCTAATGCTGGGACGGATTGGGGGCAGGAGGAGAAGGGGACGAGAGAGGGTGAGATGGTTGGATGGCATCACTAACTCAATGGACATGGGTTTGGGCAAACTCCGGGAGTTGGTGATGGACAGGGAGGCCTGGCATGCTGTGATTCATGGGGTCGCAAAGAGTCGTACACGACTGAGAGACTGAACTGAACTGAACTGAATGACCTAGTGGTTTTCCCTACTTTCCTCAAGTTATGCTTGAATTTTGCAATAAGGAGCTCCTGATCTGAGCTACAATCTGCTCCAGATCTTGTTTTTTCCTGACTGTATAGAGCTTTTCCATCTTCAGATGCATAGAACATAATCTGATTTTGGCATTGATTATTTGGTGATGTCCATGTGTAGTCATCTGTTTTGTTGTTGGGAAAGAGTGGTTGCTAATAACCAGTATGTTCTTTTGACAAAACTCTGTTAGCTTTTGCCCTGCTTCCTTATGTACTCCAAGGCCAAGCATACCCACATTTCTGGGTATCTCTTGACTTCCTACTATTGAATTCCAATTCCCTATGATGAAAAGGACATATTTTTGTGTGTGGTGGTTAGTTCTAGAAAGTTTTGTAGATCTTCATAGAACCAGCCAACTTCAGTTTCTATAGCATCAGCGATTGGGGCTTAGATTTGAATTACTGTAATGTTGAATGGTTTTTCTTGGAAACAAACCGAGGTCATTATGTTGTTTCTGAGTTTGCACCCAAGTAATGCATATCAGGCTTTTTCAATGAATATGAGGGCTACTCCATTTCTTCTGAAGGATTCTTGCCCACTGAAAGATACATAATTTTCATCTTTATCAAATTTTCCCATTCCCATCTATTTTAGTTCACTGATATCTAAGATACTGATGTTCAATCTTGTCATCTCCTTTTTGACCATGTCCAGTTTACCTTGATTCATGGACCTAACATTCCAGGTTCCTATGCAATATTTTTCTTTACAGCTTCAGATTTTGCTTTCACCACTAGACACATCCACAACTGAGCATCGCTTCTGCTTTGGCTCAGCCGCTTCATTCTTTGTGGAGCTATTAGCAGTTGCCTCTTCTCTTCCCCAGTAGCATATTGGACAACTTCTTAGTTGGGTGGCTCATCTTCCGATTTCACCTTTTTCCCTTTTCTTATTGCTCATAGGTTTCTCCTGGCAAGAATACTGGAGTGGGTTGCCATTTCCTCCTCTAGTAGACCATGTTTTGTCAGAACTCTTCACCATGACCCGTCTAACTTGGGTGGCCCTGCACTGCATTGTTTATAACTTCATTGAGTTATTCAAGTTCTTTTGCCATGACAAGGCTGTAAATCATGAAGAGAGTGAAATAGATAAAGGGGGCCAATTGTACAGTGATGGGTGCATCCTAGACTTTAGGCAGTGAGCACACTGTAGGGTGTGCATGAGTTTAGTTTTAATGCTGTAGACATGATTTCCTTTAATTTTTTTAATTTTTTAATTAGTTTATGTATCTATTTTTTAACTTTACAATATTGTATTTGTTTTTCCATACAAAGACATGAAATTTATGTAATGTTATAAACCAATTCACCTCAATATTTTAAGTCTTACTATTTTTCCTGTTTAACATGTCATTTGTATCCTTTATCAATTTTCCATTGTTTCTTTTGTGGTTCATTCGTATGTATTTTCTTATATTTTAATGAACCTATAATTTATGTGTTTTAAAATTGACAGATATTTTTCTAGGTTCTCATTTGCTTTTAAATATTTTCTGATAATTTTCTCCATGCATTTAAAATTGCTAGGGAAAATTTATCAATTTGCCAATTCATGACTTCCACTTTCTTCATAATTATAAAAACAAAACAAAACAAAAAGCTTCACACTCCAAAAGTAATATATAAGATAAATTTATTATGTTTTCTTTCTCATACTCTCATCATTTCCTTTAGTATATTCATTTTTCATCTTTCTGGGGCTTATTTTGCTGTGAGATATAAGACATAACACTTGATGATCATTCAGGTAGCTGTGTAGAAGTTAGATTTGAGAAAGAATTTGAGATAATCAGTTAGGTGAAGGTTGTGATCATTGGTTGGATAGATCATGAGGACCCACACAGATCTATGATTACAGGATGTGAACTCACACATTAAAAGATGAGATAGAATGAGTTTGAACCACCACCCAGATACACCTGATTCAAATTTTCCTCACAAGCTGATACAGTTTGTACTAAAGCCCTATCAGTTCCAGAAATCATGTTTCAATATGTAAACTAATATATGATTAACCAAATTTGATTTGTAAACATGGAATTGACTTGAAAATGCACATTTATCTAAGATACTGACACAGCAAATATTGGTTTCTGAATTCATTTTATTCTATTTAAATCTGATACACTACTTAGTAACTAAAATAATAAACCCATGTCAAATATTCTCTTAAGTTTGTTCTTGTAATGTGGACTCTTGATTTCAAACCTGTGAAACATCCTGGAAAAATTTAGCTAAACGCATTCATATGAAAATATACGAAAATTAGGCTTTTTGTTTCATGACAAAAATTGCAATTTATTAAATTCATTTTCAAGTACATTAAATCTGATTAGACCTTTAAAGACATTTTTCATTAAATTATGTTGACAGCAGTTTATCCTGAGATGAATCGTTTAGAACTTTCAGTGACATATACAAGGCACTTTATCTACTTCTGTGTGTGACATATGATCTGTCTTCATTCACTTATTCCTGATAGAATGACTAACAAAATAGTTTGGTGTCATTATTCTCTTATTTTAAACAATACCCCTTAATTAGGGTCTTGGTATACAAAATATACATGTCTGTGGAAGAATTTGATTCAGGAGCAAGTGTGATGAAAACTTCAGACCTCTGTTCACTTTTGGGAAATTTTCTTTGTGTAGATGAGGAGAGGTTAAGCAGGTAGATGAGTTGTTCCCATAAGTCATAGTAGCAGGCTGAAAATTGTAGATAAAACTCATATGCCTGTCAAGTATACTAATAATTACATTTTGTTGCATGTTTTTGAGGTTGTCGCATCACATTATCATGACCATTTATTGAAATGCTGATTTTGTAGTGCCACAGAAAATTTGGCCCATGCCCTCCTAATTTTAAGTTGAATAGCTAGAGTTTAGAACTTATTTTCTTTAATTCTGCAACAAAAAAACCTTTGCCATCATGTATTAAAATATGATCTGATCTAGGGATATCTGAATCAATTTATACATTTTATGAAAACACATAAGAAAACCAAATTCATAAATGGACCCTTGTATATCCTTCTGACACCACATCACTTTTTTTTTCTTTTTACTTTTAATTGGAGGCTAATTACTTTACAATATTGTGGTGGTTTTTGCCATACATCGACATGAATCAGCCATGGGTGTACATGTGTCCCACCCAAGTATGTGCACCCATTATGTACAGCAGTGGATAAAACTTTCTCTTCAGTTCCTGTGACATTAGGAAATAAATATAAGATAGCGATAATGAATGAAAAAGCTTGATTCAACTGGTCACACTGGACTATTTGATCTTGGAAGGGTCCTCCTTTCTCCCATGAATTAAGGCCCATCATGATTTTCTGCCAAGGGCAACTTTATTTTATATTACTCAAAATTTTAACCGTGTGTAAAACACTGACCCTGTTCTCATGTCCTTAGGAGTCTCATGGTCCTCAGCATAAAGAAGGTCCATATCAGGAAGCATCGACTACGCTTGTTTTTCCTGCTAGTTTAAGGAAATCCCAGTTCCTCCTTCCAAGGCAAGAATATTGGAATGGGTTGTCCCTAGCTGGATCTAGAAAAGGCAGAGGAACCAGAGACCAAATTGCCAACATTCATTGGATCATAGAAATAGCAAGAGAGTTCCAGAAAAGCATCTACTTCTGCTTCACTGACTATGCCAAAGCCTTTAACTGTGTGAATCACACCAAACTGGAAAATTATTAAAAAGATGGGAATACCAGAGAGCCTTACCTACTTCCTGCAAGACCTGTAGCAGGTTAGGAAGCCACAGTTAGAACCAGCCATAGAAAAACGGACTGGTTCCAAATTGGGAAAGGACTATGTCAAGGCTGTATATTGTCAACCTGCTTATTTAACTTCTGTGCAGAGTACATCATGTAAAATGCCAGGCTGTATGAATCAAAGCTGGAATAAAGATTGCCAGGAGAAATATAAATAACCTCAGATATGCAGATGACACTACCTGTATGGAAGAAACCAAAGAGTAACTAAAAACCCTCTTGTGAAGGTGAAAAAGGAGAGTTGAAAAACCTGGTTTAAAACTCAACATTAAAAAACTAAGATCATGACATCCAGTCCCACTACTTCGTGGAAAATAGATGGGGAAACAATGGAAACAGTGACAGACTTTATTTTCTTGGGCTCCAGAATTACTGCAGATGGTGACTGCAGCCATGAAATTAAAAGATGCTTGCTCCTTGGAAGAAAAGCTATAACCAACCTAGACAGCTTATTAAAAATCAGAAACATTACTTTTCTGACAAAGTTCCATCTAGTCAAAGCTATGCCTTTTCAGTAGGAATGTGTGGATGTCAGAGTTGGACCATAAAGAAGGCTGAGGGTTGAAGAATTGATGCTTTTGAGTTGTGGTGTTGGAGAAGATGCTTGAGAGTCCCTTCGACAGCAAGGACATCAAATCAGTCAGTCCTAAAGGAAATCAACCCTGAATATTCATTGGAAGGACTGATGCATAAGTTGAAGCTCTAATATTTTGATCACCTGATGCAGAGAGCTGACTCTTTAGAAAAGACCCTGATGCAGGGAAAGATTGAAGGCAGGAGGAGAAGGGGACGACAGAGGATGAGATGGTTGGATTACATCACTGATTCAATGGACATCATGAATTTGAGCAAACTCCAGGAAATTGCAAAGAACAGGGAATCCTGGCATGCTGGATTACAAACAATCAGACATGACTGAGCGACTGGACAACAACAAATTTTAGAAACATCAACCCATATTAGGAGACCATATGCTGACTGGCTATATGATTATATTAATGGATTACTGATAGATTTTTAGGCATGATATTGATGTACTAGTAATGTTTAGCAAAAGAGTCTATCTTTTAGGTATGTGCTAAGTCTCAATATTCAGAAAATTAAGATCGTGGCATCTCGTCCCATCACTTCATGGTAAATGGATGGGGAAACAGTGACAGACTTTATTTTGGGGGGCTCCAAAATCACTGCAGATGGTGACTACAGACATGAAATTAGAAGACACTCGCTTCTTGGAAGAAAAATTATGACCAACCTAGACAGCATACTAAAAAGCAGAGACATAATTTTGCCAACAAAGCTCCATCTAGTCAAAGCTATGGTTTTTCCAGTAGTCATGCATGGGTGTGAGAATTGGACTATAAAGAGAGCTGAATGCCAAAGAATTGATGCTTTTGAACTGTGGTTTTGGAGAAGACTCTTGAGAGTCCCTTGGACTTCAAGGAGATTCAATCAGTCTATCCTCAAGAAAATCAGTTTTTGAATATTCATTGGAAGGACTCATGCTGAAGTTGAAACTCTAATAATACTTTGGCCACTTGGTGAGAAGAACTGACTCATTTGAAAAGACCCTGATGCTGGGAAAGATTGAAGGCAGGAAGAGAAGGGAACAACAGAGGCTGAGATGGTTAATCAGCATCACCGACTCAATGGACATGAGTTTGATTAGGTTCTGGGAGTTGGTGATGAACAGGGAGGCTTGGTGTGCTGCAGTCCTTGGAGTCGCAGAGTCAGACACGACTGTGCGACTTAACTGAAGTGAACTGAAGTTGTTTCAGTTGTGTCCAACTCTGAAACCCTATAGACAGTAGCCCAACTTGCTCTTGTGTCCATGGGCTTTTCCAGCAAGAATACTGGAGTGGGTGTTCATTTTCTCTCCAGGGAATCTTTTTGGACCCAGGAATTGAATCTGTGTCTCTTATGTCTCCTGTATTGGCAGGTGGATTCTTTACCACTAATGCCACCTGGGAAGCCCATGTTTTAGGTATACATATGAAATGACTACAGGAAAGCAACAATATATGTATAGTATTTGCCAAAAAATAATCTGGAGGGTGGAGGTTGTAGGAGCATTTGGAGAAAACAAAATATGACATTAAATGGTTAAGTTATTGTAAATGTAAATAGTTCTAAAAGGAAAAAAGAAGGGCAAGTTACAGGCTAATTTTATGTATGAACTTAAAAATAGAAATAAACATAAAATAATAGCAAACATGATTAATCAATAGATACACATATTGACTGTTTGATTCATCATCTCTATTTTGTGATTCTATTTCTTTCTATAGAGAAACAAACAAACAAACTTCCCCTTTCTGTAAACCAATTTGATGCTAAGATAATATTCATATATGTCACTAAGTCACAGATCTCCCAAAAAACAATTCCCAAACTTTTAAAGTAAATTTAAAATAAGATTTACAAAACTATATCTGATATAGTACCTTTGAATAACTGAATAAATTTCCAAAATATTATTTTCATCTAATAAATTGGATAAACATATTTCAATTACATTTTGGAATTGTCTTTTTTTTTTTTAATTTAAAACATCGGATTAAAAGCTGGCATCACTTAACTATCAGTATTAGTGAAATTCCTTTTTTACCAAGAAAAATAAGATAATAGAGAGAGCAGAATGTCAAATCAGACTCACAAGCATCAGACTTTTTACTCAGTATCAAATTTTACTAACAATTCAAAGGATATATATAGCTATAAGATACAGAGTAAGTTTGGAACAGTCTCAAATCACCTTAGACAGCTCCGTGTTTGGGGGCCATGATAGTGCACAGCTCAGATTTATTGTGGAAGCCAAGACTGACCAGTCACCTAGGCGGTCTCCCTTCTGCCCTTGTCACTGTGTTCACATTGAATCTACTTTTCTTTCATTGACCTTTCTCAACCAATGACTGAGTGTGTCGGGGGTGCTCATAAAGGCCTGTATCGGCAAGATGGAAGACAGTAATTACCCAGTGAGCCCCCCATCAGCATAAGTGAACATTTTGCCTATAGCCTTAGACACTTTCCAATTAATCTGCCTGTCCATTTTGTTTTCACAAATGTTAGATCTGCGTAAGGAGTAGGAAGTCTTTCACTTCTCTGACTCCCTCCTTTTTTTTCTTTCATAGGCATGACTTCAATACAACCCTTGCATACTTAATTTTGGGCCAGTGCCTGTTTTTCAGAAAACTCTAACACATATAAGAGACGTCAGTAGTTATCTAAGAAACGGTAAGATGGGCTTGTGACTTACTCTCTCCCTGTCCAGGGGACAAAGAAGATACCTTCCAGTAGTGTAAATAGAAAGTGAAGATCTTCTGCTCTAGGCAATAGGACAATTGGTATTAGTTCACCACTAGTGACTTAGGAAAAACCCTCCTGTAAAGTATAGTACACTGGATGATGTGATGATTCAAACATTTGACCAAATGGAGCAACAATATAAGGTCATTGATTTCAGGGATGCACTGCAGACAGCTAATGAGAAACTGATGACCATGGACAGTTAAAGGAAAGCACAAGAGCCATCGATCTTCTTGTTGCTTAAAAAAGGAGTCTCTTATATCTGACACAGTTCAGAAGAAAATTGGAGACCTGATAGGGTTAGAGAGCTCCACAGGTATAATGCTGAGACAAGACACATTAGGCACTTGAGGTCCTACTTGGGAAAACTCACTAGGTTGGGACACTTGATACATAGGATGAGAACACCTGAATGGATTTTCTTGATGGCATTGACTGCGCAAACAACAGTAGATAGATCATGCAGGCTGAAAACTAATAAGAATTAATCTAAATTTTAGACCAGATGGACATAACAGACATACACAGACAATTTAACCAATAAAGCAACAGAATACACATTCTTATTAAGAGCACGTGGGGCATTTTTCTGAATAAATTATATGTTGCCACAAAAAAGTTTGATCAAGTTTAAGAAGAAATTGAAATTATATAAAACATCTGCTGTGACCGGAAGAGTATAAAACTAGAAAGGGAGAAAAGAGAGGGAAACTGAAATATGGAGAGATTAAAACAACATGTTTAAGAACAGTCAATGATATGAAGACTAATTCAAAAAGAAAATAAAAAAATATTTTGAGATAAATGAAAGTTAAAACACAACATATGAAAACGAAATGCAACATAAATAGTTCCAATAGAAAGTGTAAAGTGATACATGTTTAGATTTTAAAATATCTCAAATAAACAATTTACACCTCAAGAAGTAGAGAAGAGAGTAACAAACTAAGCTTGAATTTAACAGAAGGAAGAAAATAACAAAGATCAGAATGGAAGTAAATGAAATGGAGACTAGTGACAATAAAACAGATCAGGGAAATGTAAGAAGTAATTTTTTGAAAGATAAATAAACTTAACAAATCTATAGTTAGACTAACTAAGAAAAAAAGACTCAAAAAAATAAAAAAATGAAAGAGGAGACAATACAACCAATAACAAAGAAATATTAAGGATCATAAGAAAATACTATGAACAATTATATACTGACACATTAGATAGCCTAAAAGAAATGAATAACTACCAGCAAAGATATTGAATCAGTGATCAAAAACTTCCAACAAAGAAAGTTTCAGGGCCAAATGGCTTTATTGGTGAATTCTACTAAACATTTAAGGAGTTAGCACTGACACTTTTCAACTTTTCAACTTATTTTCCAAAAAAAAAAAAAAAAGAGAGAGAGAGATAAGGGACCAATTCCAAAATAAATTTACAAAACCAGCATTACTCTGATTCCAATGTCAGATAAGGACACTACAAGAAAGGAAAATCTCAGGCCAATATCTTTGGCAAACTTAGTTGCACAAATCCATAACCAAATATCAGCAAAGGTAATCAGCAATACATTAGAAGGATACACTATGATTAAGGAGAATATATTTCTGAGATTCAAAGATGATTCAAAACGCACAAATCAATAAATGCACTGTATAATGAAGTTGATAAAAGTCATATGACCACCTCAGTAGACATAAAAATGACAAAACTCACCATTTATGATACAAATTCTAAAATAAAAATCGATATAGAAAATGCCAACATCAATACACCAAAGACAATCTATGATAAGCCCAGTCTGATATCAAACTCAATGGTGAAACTTTGAAAGGTTTTCCACTAAAATAAAAAACAAGACAAGAATGCCTATTCTTACCTTTATTCAAAATAGTATTGAACGTCCGTCAGAGCAATTAGGCAAGAAAAATAATAATAAAAGGCAACCAAATCAGAAAAGAAGAAATAAAATTACTCTTTGTTTACAGATGATATGATCCTATAGGTACAATACCCTAATGATCTAAGAAAAAAACATTAGAACTAACAAACAAATTCAATAACGTTGCACAATAAAAAGTCCACATAAAAATATCAGTCACATTTCAAAAATATCAGTCACAATCAATGAACTATCTGAAAAAGAAATTAAGTAAACTATGTCAATCACAGTGGTCATGTATGGATGTGAGAGTTGGACGGTGGAGAAAGCTGAGTGCCGAAGAATTGATGCTTTTGAGCTGTGGTGTTGGAGAAGACTCTTGAGAGTCCCTTGGACTGCAAGGAGATCCAATCAATCCATCCTAAAAGAGATCAATCCTGGGTGTTCATTGGAAGGTCTGATGTTGAAGCTGAAACTCCAATACTTTGGCCACCTCATGTGAAGGGTTGACTCATTGGAAAAGACCCTGATGCTGGGTAGGATTGGGGGCGGGAGGAGAAGGGGATGACAGAGGATGAGATGGTTGGATGGCATCACCGACTCGATGGACATGGGTTTGGGTAGACTATGGGAGTTGGTGATGGACAGGGAGGCCTGGCGTGCTGCAATTCATGGGGTCACAAAGAGTCGGACACAACTGAGCGACTGAACTGAACTGAACTGATGTCAATCACAGTTGTAACTTAAAAAAAAAAAATAGGAACAAAGGTAACCAACGAAATATGCTGAAAACTTTAAACCATCTGAAGGGAATTATAGAAGGCATGGACAGTGAAAAGCCATCCCATGTTTATGAATTAGAATGATTAATATTGCTAAAATATCCATAGGACCCAAAGAGATATGCAAATTCAGTGCAATTCCTATCAATATGCCAACAGCAATTTTTCACAGAAATTAAAAAAAAATAGTAATAATAACCTTTAAATTCACAGATCTGCAGAAGATCCTGAATAGCTAGAGCTATCTTGAAAAGAGACATCAAAGTTCCTAATTTCAAAATATAATACAAAGCTTTAGTAATTATAACAGTATGTATTTGGCATAAAGATGAATGTATAGACCAATGATACAAAATAATAGTAGTTTAGTCGCTAAGTCGTGTCCAACCCTTGCGACCCTATGTACTGTAGCCTGCCAGCCTCCTCTGTTCATGGAATTCTCCAGGTAAGAATACTGGAGTGGGTTGCCATTTCCTTCTTCAGTGATACAGAATAGAGAGCCCCAAAGTAAATCCATGAATCTGTGGCCAATTGATCTTCAACATCGGTGCCAATAATACATGATGGTTAATAAATTGTCTCCTCAATAAATGATGTTGGAAAAATAGATATCCATATGAAGAAGACTGAGACTGGATACTTATTTCATAGTATATACAAAAATCAACTCAAAATATTCAATAGATTAAAATCTTATGCATTAGGCATGAAATTCTAAATAACTAAAAGAAAACATAGGGAAAATTTTCTTGGCAGTGATCTTAGCATTTTTTTTTTCATTTGATATCAATAGCAAGTAAAAACAGACAAGTGAAACCACATCAAATTAAAAACCTCCACACAGCAAAGGAAACAATTAACAGAATGAGAATGCAACATGTGGAGTGGGGGAAAATATCTGAAAAGCATACATCTGAAAGAGTTTACAAATTCAAAATATGTAAGGAACTCAAATGACTCAGTAGAAAACAAACAAGAAAATGATTTCCTTAAAAAGGGGATAAGGACCTGAATAGACATTTCTCGGAAGAAGACATTAAGTTTTATTTAATGCAAACTTTTGATTTTACTTTTTTTTAATAAATTTATTTATTTTAGTTGGGTGCTAATTACTTTACAATATTGTAATGGATTTTACTTTTCAAAA
Source organism: Okapia johnstoni (assembly GCA_024291935.2). Classification (NCBI taxonomy): domain Eukaryota; kingdom Metazoa; phylum Chordata; class Mammalia; order Artiodactyla; family Giraffidae; genus Okapia; species Okapia johnstoni. The sequence continues at coordinate 108,549,727 of CM044312.1, forward strand.
TTTTATGAAGAATTTAATTTCTGAAAACAGATTTGAAAGGAGCAATTTTATAGGTCTATCAATATAAACCCCTTATGGAATACAGTCTTGTACTGGTGAAGGTGTTTGCATAATTCAAAGAAGCTGTGAAAGATGCCATGCCAGGCTGCCCAAGACAAATGAGTCATACAGAAGAGTCCTGACAAGATGTGGTCCACATGAGGAAGAAATGGCAACCCACTCCAGTATTTGTGCTACAAGAAACCCATGAACATTATAAAAAGGCAAAAAGATATGACACCGGAAGATGAGTTACTCATGTCAGAAGATGTCCAGTATGTTACTGGGGAAGAGCAAGTGCAATTATAAACAGCTACAGAAAGACTGAAGTGGTTGGACCAAAGTGAGAAGGATGCTCAGCTGTGGATGTGTCTAATGCTGAAAGTAAACTCCAATGCCAAAAAGAACAATATTGTACAGGAACATGGTCCATGAATCAGGGTAAGCTGAACATGGTCAAGCAGGAGACTGCAAGATTGAACAGTCACCTCTTAAGAATCATTATGTCCAAGGGAAGACGCAGTACAGAGCTTTTAAGAGGAACTAGACTCTTTTCTTGTTTTTTTTGTTTGTTTGTTTGTTTTTTTCAGTTGCTGTAACTGTTCTATTCAGCTTTTTTTTTTTAATAAATTTATTTATTTTAGTTGGGGGCTAATTACTTTACAATATTGTAGTAGTTTTTGCCATACATTGACATGAATCAGCCATGGGTTTACATGTGTTCCCCATCCTGAACCCTCCTCCCACCTCCCTCCCCATCCCATCCCTCTGGGTCATCCCAATGCCCCAGCCCTGAGGTATTTTAAAGGGCTGTCAATAGCTGGGGGGTGGGGGGGAGGGGAGAGTGGCAAACTAGTGAAAAGTTTCAAGTCCTCCTCTTTATGTACTTGATACAAAAGATGAGAAACATTCACAGCCCTCACGGAGGCTGCAGGGCCTTGCCCAGCACCAGGGAGCTCCTTTCATGAGTAGTTGCACAGCAGGGCTGCCATTTTCTATGTGAACAATTCCAACTACAGCTATGCAATGTGGCAGCCCTTATGGTCATCATCATATGGACTAATTTCCCCTAATTCTGGTGTTTTCTTAAATAAATTTATCATATTTTAAATGTTAAATGAAGGAAAAAAATGTTTTACATTGAAACTAGCATACCAAAGAGAGACTTGAAGTGAAAGGAAAAAAAAAAGTTCTATAAATTTATTTTTAACCTGAAAAAAAAAAAAAAAGAATCATTATGTTCTTTGAAGCTGGAAATGGAGAAGTTCTACACAGTCAACAACAACAAAAAAGACGTGGAGACAACTGTGGTTCAGATCATAAGCCCCTTACTGAAAAATTCAGGTTTAGATTGAAGAAAGTAGGGAAAATCACTAGTCCATTCAGGTATGATCTAAATCAAATCCCTTATATTTATATGGTGGAGGTGACTAATAGATTCAAGGGACTAGATCTGGCAGACAGAGTGCCTGCAGAACTATGGACTGAAATTCATAATATTGTACAGGAGGCATTGACCAAAACCATCCCAAAGGAGGGATGAAAATGAAAGAAGGGAAAGTGGCTGTCTGAGGAGACCTTACAAATAGCTGAACAAAGAAGAGAAGAGAAAGGAAAGGGAGAATGGGAAAGATACACTCAACTGAATGCAGAGATCCAGAGAAGAGCAAGGAGAGATAAGAAGCTTTCTTAAATGAACAATGCAAAGAAACAGGAAAATAAAAAAGACTAGAGATCTCAAGAAAATTGGAGATATCAAGGGAATAGTAAGTGCAAGAATGAGCAAGAAAAAGGACAGAAACTGTAAGGACCTAAGAGAAGCAGAAAGATTAAGAAAACATAGCAAGAATACACAGAACTATACAAAAAAAAAATTCTTAAAGATCCAGATAACCATGATGGTGTGGTCACTCACCGAGAGCCAGATATCCTGGGTGTGAAGTCCAATGTGCCATAGGAAACATTACTAGAAACAGGTAATGGAGGTGACGGAATTCTAGCTAAACCTTTTAAAATCCTAGAAGACGATTCTGTTAAAATGCTGCACTCAGTATGCCGGCAAATTTAGAAAACTCAGCAGTGGCCACATGATTGGAAAAGGCCAGCATTCATTTCAATCACAAAGATGGGCAATGCTAAAGAATGGTCAAACTACCATACTATTGTGCTCATTTCACATGCTATCAAAGTTATGCTCAAAATCAAGTTCTGTGAATCAAGAACTTCCAAATATAAAAGAAGGGTTTAGAAAAGGCAGAGGAGTCAGACATAAAATTTCCAATATTCATTGGATCATGGAGAAAGCAAAGGAATTCCAGAAAAACTCTAGTTCTACTTCATTGACCATGCAAAATCCTTAGACTCTGTGGATCACAACTAACTGTGGAAAATTCTTAAAGAGATGGGAGTACCAGACCACTTTAGTGCCTCCTGAGAAACCTGTATGTTAGTCAAGATGCAACAGTTAGAATTGGGCATGGAACAATCGACTGGTTCAAAATTGGGAAAGATATACAATAAGGCTGTATATTTTCACCCTGCTTATTTAACTTATATGTAGACTAGATCATGCATAATGCCAAGTTGGATGAATACCAAGCTAGAGTCAAGATTACCTGGAGAAATATCAACAACCTCAGATAAACATATGATACCACTCTAACAGCAGCATATAAGGAGGAACTAAAGAGCCTCTTCATGAGGATGAAAGAGGAGAGTGAAAAAGCTGGGTTAAAACTCAACATTCAAAAAACAAAGATCATGGCATCCAGTCCCAACACTTCATGACAAATATAAGGGGGAAAACTGGAATCAATGACAGATTTTCTTTTCCTGGACTCCAAAATCACTCTGGATGGTGACTGCACCTGTGAAGTTAAAAGATACTTGCTCCTTGGAAGGAACGTTATGATGAACCTAGACAATGTGTTAAAAAGCAGAGACATCACTTTGCCAACAAATGTCCACATAGTCAAAACTATGAGGCTTCCTGGATCACTCAAAGGGTTAAGAATCCACCTGCAATAAAGGAGACACAGGTTCAATCCCTGGGTAGGAAATATCCCCTGGAGAAGGAAATGGAAACCTACTCCAGCATTCTTGCCTGAAAAATCTCATGGACAGAGGATCCTGGAAGGCTATAGTCCTAAGGGTGGCAAAGAATTAGACATGACTGAGAAACTAAGCAGAAGCACAAGCGTGTTTTTCTTTTTCTTTTTTTTCCCAGGAGTCATGTAGAGATGTGAGAGTTGGTCCATAAAGAAGACTGAGCATCAAAAAATTGATGCTTTTGAACTGTAGTGCTGGAGAAGGCTCTTGAGAGTCCCTTGGACTGCAAGAAGTTCAAACTAGTCAATGTTAAAGGAAATCAACCCTGAATATTAATTGGAAGAACTGATGAGAAAGTTCCAATACTTTTCCCATCTGATGGGAACAGCCAGCTCATTGGAAAAGACCCTGATGCTGGAAATTATTGAAGACAAAAGAAGAAGGGAGTGGCAGAGACATTAGATAGCATCATTGGAGCAAACTTTGGGAGATAGTGGGAGACAGAGGAGCCTGGCATGCTACAATTCATGGGGTCCAAAGAGTGGGACATGGCTTAGTGAATACACAACAACTATTTTATACAATCCTTTTAAAAATAACATTCAGAGCACAATGTTAGCATATTTGTGGCACTTTTTTAGAATCAAAACTTTTTAAAGTTCATGGAATATTTATCTGTTTAATTTTAAGGAATTTTATAATTAGCTGACACTTTATGCAGGCTATCAGTAACCAGAAAGAAATTAAATTTCAGGAGAAAACATATGTTATTTCAATTCACAGTCAAAGCAGTCAGGTAACTTTGTCTGATTGTGACCATCTGGCTGGCTGAAGAAAAAAGATGAGAACAGCGGGGTCTTCAGTACTGTTCCTCCAACCTAAACACCCACTGCTGAAATCACATTATTCTCCCTGTCCTAATTACTATAACACACTCTTCTCTCTCCACATCTATGGTGTTAACATATTAGATCTCATACCAAAGAGTGAATATTCTTTGTGTGCATTTACTTATAAAGGTTAGAATAAACCCCAGCCAACCAGGGACCAGAAGATGGTGAATGCACTTAGTTTAGGGGGAGGAAAAAAAAATAGGTGGGCCTTTTACTTTACCAATATTCTCGAATTAGCTTCAAAATACACATGTAAGCCTTTTCACAAGATTTTTCCAATTTAACATCATTTTAGAATATAACACACATACACAGCTTCCCTGGTAGCTTAGCTGGTAAAAAAATCACCTGCAATGTAGAAGACCCCGGATGGACTCCTGGGTCTGGAAAATTCCCTGGAGAAGGGATAAGACACCTGCTCCAGTATTATTTGGTTTTCCTAGTGGCTCAGGTGGTAAAAAATCCATCTGCAATGGGGGAGACCTGAGTTCAATCCCTGCGTAGGGATGATCTCCTGGAGAAGAGAACGTTACCCACTCCAGTATTCTGGCCTGGAGAATTCTATATGGTCTGTATAGTCCATGCAAAGAGTCAGATATGACGGAACAATTTTCACTAGATCAATAGTAAAATAATTTTAGGGCTTCCCTCATATCTCAGTCCGTAAAGAGTCGGCCTGCAATGCTGGAGACCTGGGTTTGATTCCTGGGTCGGAAGATCCCCTGGAGAAAGAAATGATAACCCGCTCCAGTATTCTTGCCTGGAAAATCCCATGGGCAGAGGAGCCTGGCCAGCTACAGTTCATGGAGTTGCAAGAGTCAGCCATGACTTAGTGACTAAACCACCACCACACAGGTTTAATTTTCATCTACAGAAATTTGTTAGGGGTAATGGGAGAATTATTGATAGAAACAGAAATATTTTTAGAAACATAGACAAAGTTCTGTTTACTTTATAATCAGAGATAACTTATAGATGACCTAGAACTATATTTTATAATATGTATAATATACACATATAAGTATGAATATGCATGTATACATATATAAATATTAAACAAAACAGTTATCTTTTATTCTAGATTTATGGAAGACTCAAATATATTTTATAAATGTAATTATATAATGATAAGCATATTTGAAGTCATGGGATATATTTTCAAATTTCCAAGTAAATATAAATATTAAGATCGATTATATTATCAGCGAACATTTTAGATCACAGGAAAGAAAAATAAAAACACATATTTACTTGTGGAGAGTTTTAAATAATGTCCACCAAATCTTTGTCATTTGTCCCATTGAAAGATGGAGTCTGTGGTTACTTGACCAATAGAACATGGTAAATATTACACTGACATTTTGTGCTTGTGGCCTGAAGAGCTAGTCATCTTCAGCTTCCTCTTTCTTGGTATGCTTTCTTGTGTCCCAGTGATCATAACCAGAGGAACCTCAAGCAGCCATGGAGATATTGCCTGAGATGCTCCAGGCCCTTTCTCAAAATCCATCAACATTAACCTTCAGCAGAAACTAACACACATCTTTAAGTTAAAGTGTCCAGAATAAGAAAGGAAATGAAACCAACTTGGATCAAGCTAGCAAAGAACCTTACCACCAACAGACCCTGAGTCGAATTGTACATTGACTTTCCTGCAATAGCATAATGAATGAATGACACATCTAAAGGTGGCCTTCTTATTTAACTCATATGAAGAGTACATCATGAGAAATGCCAGGCAGGATGAAGCACAAGCTGGAATCAAGATTGCCAGGAGAAATATCAATAACCTCAGATGCACAGATGACACCATCCTTATGGCAGAAAGCATAGAGGAACTAAAGAGCCTCTTGATGAAAGTGAAAGAAGAAAGTGAAAAAGCTGCCTTAAAACTCAACATTCAGAAAACTAAGATTATGTCATCCGGTCCCATCTCTTCATGGCAAATAGAAGAGGAAACAATGGAAACAGTGACAGACTTTATTTTCTTGGACTCCAACATAACTGTAGATGGAGATGGCAGCCAAGGAATTAAAAAAAAAAAAGCTTGCTCCTTGGAAGAAAAGCTATGACAAACCTAGACAACATGTTAAAAAGCAGACATTACTTTGCCAACAAAGTTTCATCTAGCAAAAGCTATGGTTTTTCCAGTGGTCATGTATGGATGTGAGTTGGAGCATAAAGAAAGCTGAACACTGAAGAATTGATGCTTTTGAACTGGAGTGTTGGAGAAGACTCTTGAGAGTCTCTTTTACTGCAAGGAGATAAAACCAATCAATATTAAAGGAAATCAGTCCTGAATGTATATTGGAAGGACTGATTCTGAAGTTGAAACTCCAATACATTGACCACCTGATGCGAAGAGCTGACCATTGGAAAAGACCCTGATGCAGGGAAAGATTGAAGGCAGGAGGAGAAGGGGATGACAGAGGATTAGATGGTTGGATGACAACACTGACTCAATGGACATGAGTTTGAGCAAATGTGGGAGTTGGTTAAGGACAGGAAGTCCTGGAATGCTGCACTCCATGGGATTGCAAAGACTCAGACATGACTTAGCAACACAACAACAATAACAGGCAGCCATTACTGAACATGTAGGACCAAAAAGGAGAGAAAGGAGGTGGCATCCCACTCCCTCCAAAAACCCTGCTCTTTCTCTGTAAACTAATGTGTATTCTTCCTCATCATTGCCTCATTCTTCCTCCCCTTGTCTTTATTCTTTCAAATTAAATCCTTATTGCCAGATGGGTGAGAAGTTGATCTGTGAACTTAGTTTCCACTTCTCCATTCTTTGACCATTAAATAAAATATCTTCTGTTTCAATTTCACCCTCAGTTTGCTCTATGGCTTGAAGCTTCTCCGGTCCAAACCCAGGGACGATCCAGGGTTGATCCCCAGCACTAATCATGAACCTCCATTCATGTGTGTCAGCCTTCTTGAAAGTGGGTTCACTCTAGCTGCCCTAGAGAAAGCCTTATGAAGCAGAACCTGACATTTGTGAGTGAAATAAATGATATTTTTTGTTTTTTTGTTTTTCAGGCTATCAAATTTTGGAGTGAGTTTTACTCAGAAATAGTAACTGGAAACAACTTTCTATGCTGAAATATAATGCAGGATGGGAATATTTTTGAAGCCTTTTTGAAAATACAAGTCTACTACAGCTTATATTAACTGGATCATTCATGAAATATTCATATGAGAGAGGTTATAATCCTTACTTTACAGATAAGGGAACAGCCACAGTCCCAAGGAGAGAAAGCTAAGAGGTCACAGTACTGAGATATGAGCATTGCAATATGGCTTCAAAGCTCACATTTTTAGTTCTGATCCATTATTATTTTTGATAAGTCTTCTCAGAGTTGTTGAGAAAATGTTCAAAACAGTTGAGTGATAAGAAATCCTCAAATAAAAAACCTTCATAGAGATGGTACTCTTGAAATTTCACAGTATTGTCTATGTGAAAACTGGGAGAAAATTGCCTTAGAAGGAGGGTGAAGGATAAGGCATGAAAAATGATAATAATTTCAGAATAAGCAATGAGAAGTGGAGTGTGGATTAGGAAATCACTCCTACAATGAGAAAATAAAGATCAGTAAGTAGAAATTTCTTCAGTAACAAAATAGTACAATTACTTATTGCTAAGAACTAGTCCAAGTACTTTATACATACTGATTCTTACGCTAATCCTTGAAGTGTATCATCATTATACTATCATATACTATTGCAGTTGTTGTTCAGTCACTATTATGTCTGACTTTTCACGATCTCATAGACTGCAGCATGCCAAGCTTTTCTGTGCTTCACTATCTCCTGGAGTTTGCTTAAACTTGTGTCCATTGAGTCAGTGATGCCATCCATCCATCTCCTCCTCTGTTGTCCCCTTCTCCTCCTGCCTTCAATCCTTCCTGGCATCAGGGTCTTTTCCAATGAGTCTGCTCTTTGTATCAAATAGCCAAAATATTGGAGTTTCAGCATCAGTCCTTGCAATGAATATTCATGGTTGATCTCCTTTAGGATTGACTGGTTTAGCTCCTTACTATTCAATGGACTCTCAGGAGTCTTCTCCAAAACCACAGTTGAAAAGCATCTATTCTTAAGCATTCAGCCTTCTTTATAGTCCAACTCTCACATCCATAAATGGTTACTAGAAACCATAGCATTGACTATATGGACCTTTGTCAACAAAATGATGTCTCTGCCTTTTAATATACTGTCTAGATTTGTCATAACTATTTTTCTAAGGACAGGCATCTTTTAATTTTGTGACTACAGTCCTACCCACAGTGATTTTGGAGCCAAAGAAAATTGAATCTGTCACTATTTCCACTGTTTCCCCATCTATTTTCCACAAAGTGCCGGGACCGGATGCCATGATCTTAGTTTTTTGAGTGCTAAGTTTTAAGCCGGCTTTTTCACTCTACTCTTTCACCCTCATCAAGAGGCTCTTTAGTTCCTCTTCACTTTCTGCCACTAGAGTGGTATTATCTGCATATCTGAGATTGTTAATATTTCTCCCAGAAATCTTGATTCCAACTTGTGGTTCAATATCATTAATGTTTCATCTCATAAGCAAGTAATGAATCATGCAGAGAGATGAAATAAAAGGCCTAATGTCACAAACTGGGAGAGTGGTAAAATCTGGATTCCACCTCAAGCAGTCTGGTCTTGAGTCTATACTCTTAAACATTATCCTGTATTATGCTAAAAAAAATACTACAAATAAAACAAATATCAAAAACAGTATAATGAATACAATAGTAAATATAACAAAATACATTATAACATTCAAACAAATAAAAAAAACCTCTCCTGCATCCATATTTTTTTTTCTCTCTGTTTCCAATTCAGCAATTTATCCCTGAGGCTTAGACTTATCCTTCCACTTATGTTGTCACTTGACCTAAAACCTTTCATTTCAAAAGAGTACTCTTTCTCTTATAAGCATATCAGGTTATTTCTAAATAAAACGAAGAAGAACTAAGTCAAACTGGACTTAAGCAATAAAAAAAGATAAACCACAAGCAGCACTAAATCAAATTAAAATGCACAGTTATTGCTTATTGATTTCTGGTTGTTATCACCCACCACTTCCTTCACAACTAGGTTTCTTGAAGAAATATTTTATACTCATGGCTTCCATTAATACATCAACTATAATCAATCTTATTTTTGAGTCATGTTAATGATTAACTCACCAGAAACAATAACTTACTGTAGCTAAATCTCTTCACTGGGCACTTAAATCCTTATCTCCACATCATAGATTAGTGCTTGTTCTTTGTCCCTTTTCTGGAACTGTCTTTTGCATTAGGCAGTGCTGTTGTGGTTTCCCTCCCTCTGTCTGTCTACATAGGCTTTTCTCTGTCCCTTCCTGTACTGCCCTCAGTGACTCTCTTCCCTCTGCACACTTTCTCTCATGAGTCATTCTATCCTCACCTCAACTCTTGATCAATAATATCCATAAAGTGGTCACCTTCCATCACAAATAAAGGCTATAAAGTAGACATCATAATTCCTATTTTATATACAAGAAGACTAAAATACGGAAATGTAAGACAACAAAGTCAAATCACATTACCTAGTAAACAACAGGGTCGTGCCTTGAGTTCCTATTCACCAGAACTTGTAGCATTATTCTGGAATATAGAAATTCAAGATGTGTATCACAGACAAGTTTCATAATAATAATTATAATACAATTCAATTTCCCTCAAAATTTCCAGCTTTAAATTTAGTGTCATTGTTCTAATTCTAAAGATAAACTGTGAACCAGAGAATGTGAAGGATTTGGACAAGTGCACACAATCAGAAAGAGACTAAACTAGAATTCAGAGTTGAGTCTTTCTGGCTCCAAATGTGAGCTTTCACCATAGCCCTGATCTTCTGAGCTATATTCTTGTACTTGATCTAAACACAGAATGATTCTCATTGTTCTGTGACTATATTTTTAATAACTTGTATCCTTCATAATGACTTTTAAAATGAAAAATGGCTAAACTCATTCCCATTATTCATACCTTTCTATATTTATCTCTTTTATGATAACATCAAACTTTTTTAGAACAGGAATTTAAAGGAAAGTTAATCAAACACAAAAGCTCCCTTCTAGAATGTGGACAAGATTAGACCTTGACACTGTCATCAGAAATGGAAGCTGATGAAAGAGGTATAATCTGAGGGGGACACAACATCTTAAAGAAGACAAAACAACTGTGAATGACAGCAGTAAACATACCCTTAAGGGAGTAGCATAATTTCAGATAGCATTTCTGTTTAGCAAAGCACTTTGCTGAACCAGATCAGTTTTTCTAGGGAAAAAAAAAATAGAATGATACAATAGAGAGTAATTGAAAGGCTAATAAAGAGATTATTTTCTAGAGACCAAAGTTCTAATTGCTGGACTTTATGTGTGTACTTCCCAGGTGGTACAGTGGTAAAGAATCTGCTTGCCATTACAAGAGGTGCAAGAGATGAGGGTTTGATCCTTGGGTCAGGAAGATCCCCGGGAGTAGGAAATGACAATCCACTCCAGTATTTCTTGCCTAGAAAATTTCATGGACATGGGAGTCTGGTGCACCACAATCTAAACAGTCACAAAGAGTTGGACATGGCTGAGTGACTGAGCATACATGTACAATAAAGACTATTTTCTAGTACCAAAGTTATAATCACTGGTCTTATAGGTAACTAGTGGGGCTTCCGTGGTGGCTCAGATGGTAAAGAATCCACCTGCAATGCGGGAGACCTCGGTTCAATCCCTGGGTTGGGAAGATCCCCTGGAGAAGGAAATGGCAACCCACTCCAGTATTCTTGCCTGGAGAATACTCATAAACAGAGGAGTCTGGCGGGCTACAGCCCATGGGATCACAGAGAGTTGGACACGACTGAGCACAGCACAACATAGGTAACTAGTAATCAAAGGGAGTTAGGTTAAATAATGAAGCAAATATATGAATCCTCCCTTTGAGGTGTCTTGCAGAATTGTACTACAGAAACTGGAGAATTTAGCATCATGGCTCTGTAGTAAAAAGTATCTTCAGATAACTGGATCTGGAAGTATGGTTTTTCCTACACTTGTTGGCTCAAGTCTCAAGAAGTACAAGGTAAATGATGCTAAAAACTCAGCCTCTGTGTACTCGTGCTGAATCAAATCTTGGAGACAGTTTTGGGTGAAAAAGATAGTTGTATTACTTTGCCAGGCAAAAAGGGGCACAGTGAGCTAATTTTTCCCCCAAAAAAGTGTGTTCCCCAACCCAGGAGGATTTGGTGAGGAGCTTGATAGCAATGGTTCCAGGGTGGGTTTGCAGACAGGATCAGGGTGTGTGCAGGGCCTGAACTTCACTTCTCTGGAGTAAAAAATGCTGACATGTGTCAGGGGTTTAGTTTTGTTAAGAGCCCAAAGTTTTGGTTATGTGTATCCCTTGAAATGAAACCAAGACCCTGCCCCAAGGCTGCGCTGCTTTTTCTTGGCTCTCCTCCCTTGTCTTTGTATCCCCTACCTTCCCTGATTAGCAACTGTTTGAATCTGCCCTTTGGAACTCAGGGAAGGTCATGGGCTCTCGAGTCTGTTCCCTAAAAAAAAGGAATTGGGGATACAGAAAGGCTTCTGTGCCCAGGAAACCACAGTATCCTTCTTAGTTTCATAAGCATTACTCCAGTAATAATTTGAATAGTTTTTTTTTTTTTTTGTAATTTCTAAAACACAATTAGTAGGCAGCCAGTACAGTGTTGTGCTAAAATTTTTGAGAAAACTTCAGAATAACATGCTGATGCATTTTATGGTCTTTCTGACCAGAAATTCTCTAAAATTTTGTTAAAACTAGCAATCTGTGGTTCCATGTGCTCTTTAATCATTTCTATAATCTAATTAACGATAGATATTATTTCCAGATGGTCATGAATTAGGGGTTGCATGGAAGAAAAAATGGGCTTTGGTAATTATAACTATTTCATTAGTAAATGATATGTAAAAGTAACAAATGCAATTTTTAATTTTCTACATATGTTACCCTTATATAGAAGTAAAATAAATGAATTTATGCTTTTCAGGATGTTGTTTGAAATATAATTCTTTTACAGAGATATTTTGTTATCTATTTGATTGATATGTTCTGGAAGGCCCCAAAATGGATAACTCAGCTGAAAATATCTTTAGAAATCCTTAACAAAACAACAAAATGCCTTTTCCTATTGCACCATATTTTCCAGTGCTGAATTTTGAAACTTTTAAAAAGATTTGTATTAGAGGAAACTTAACCACACTACCTAAAAATGAATTATTTGCACTGCTTCTTTCATTTCTGGATGTATTATTTACCCCCAAAGAACTTAGAAGTCAATCGAATTAAATTATAAAAACCTGAAAAGCATATTAACAATTGTCTTATTCTCTGACTTTTTTCCCTCTGAATAAAATATATTCATGCCTTTATTTGGCAGAGATTTTTGGCATACACTTTGAAATACCCTTCCCCACAACAGGGAAAAAACAGTGTTCTCCTCTTTTGTGGTATCTCTTGGTTTTTGCTTACCAATGGAGTTTTTCATTTGTCTATTTCTTACTCACATTTTTTTTTTCATTTTATAACATCTTTGTAGTGGAGATAGAATATAGAGTCAAGGTGCCTTACAATTATGCTCAGCAGAAACATACTTTCCAGATGCAGTTACACCCTCTGGGATGTATGACCTAGCTACTGAACTCAACTTTCTACTAGTAGGTAGGAATTAGGAAAACTATGTTAAGTAATAAATAATGCAGGTCCACAGGAGACAATATTTCATGTTAAAAGGAGCCTTGTCTATAGGAACTACACTCTTCTGACTCAAGCTTCACTGCCCTCTGGGACTCAGCCACAGGGGCAGCATGTTCTGCACTGACCTGAGGATTAGCTCCTATTCCTACAGTAAGGCCATGATAGTCAGGGCTGTCATGCAGGTGGAACAAGCCCTAGTGGATCTAAGGCTGACTATGCAGAAGAGGAATAATAAAACTGGCATGCCAGAAATTATGATGATGCACATACATCTCTTTTACACCACTGGACAAAAAATCCTGTGCTGTCACAGTTGTCTCCTGAAAAAATAACTAATTACACAGCCAACTTTTCACCATTCAGAAAGGCTTTTTATACCATATCATTTTTCTCTATAACACACAAAATCATGGATTCACAGCCTGAGCATTGCCATAGTTTCCCCAATTGCTAAAAATATAAATCTGTGTTTCTCATTTGGGATTAAATTTTGGTTTTGCCTTAATAACTCGGTGATTCTGGCAGGTTATGTGATCCTTTAATGCAAATAAGTGTGTATCTATAAAATTAGAATAATCAACTTTACAACGTTGAATTTTGGGAGAATTTTTGGCATAACACAAATTAACATTTTCTCAAAGTGTCTGCCATATAGTAAAAAACAAAATAAGCTAACTGCTTTAATTATTTTCATTGTTAAAGTTGGCACAATGAAATTTATTCTTAACTAATAATTTCAAAAAATCTCTTGATCTCTTTCATAATATCCGTTTTCACTATTCCTATTTCTTCACACTTTACCAAAACCACTTCAGTTCCATAGAAACTCATCAGCAGAACATAAGGATTTCCAAAGATCTTAAGAAACTCTCCCTGAAACTGAACCAAGCAAGATTATTTGGAGTATTGAGGAAAGCAGTGGACAGAAAGACAGATACCAGAGTGAGAGTTTTAATTTGCTGCCCAAATACCATGAGAAACATAAATGATTTTTTAAACATATATAGAAGGGAGCCAGAGCCTTTTATGTTTAGAACAATAACCTCCCTGATGTACAGTCTACTTCACAACAATTAGGCAAACAATACCTTTTTGTTCACTTTACCTCTTTTTTCCACTCTTGATTAATGACCAAGCTTACACTTACTTTTTATTGACTTCAGAACTTAATCAATGACCGAAGTTTCACATTTTCTTTCAAAGTTAACAGATCAGACATTCAGAATCTCTACCCATGCTGTTCCTATATATCACATAACTATCTCATGTCACGAAAGCCAAAGAATGAGCAGAGCCTAAAAGAAATTTCCTGGCAGTGTGGAGTATTATGTAGAGGAAGTTGAAGAATGGAAAAAGCCATTGTTTCTATCTAAAAAGTTTACTGATGGTTTTCCAGAAAACAGTTTTGGTAGTCAGGATAGATTAAGAAGATATTGGCTGAAAGGATATAAGATATGAAATCAGTGAAGGAATTTGGAAAATAGAACCGTATATTTCTATAACAGGGAAAATAAAATATATCAGGATAGAGAAAAATACCTGGAAAATATATACAGTTAAAGTATAGTAAGGCAAAGATGGAACAAAAGTCACATTTTACAAAAGGAATACATTAATAAAAAAAGGTTTTCAGGAGTTACAATTATATTTATTAAATACACAATGGAGTGATGTCACCAATAGAGTAACATAGGTTGTTCCTGACTTTGCTCACCTTCAAAAGATCAAACGATTGTTCAAATACAAGTCACAACTGAGTATCTTAGAATAAGGGGGTGAGGTTGATTCACACAGAGGCCAAGATTATCACGTTAGAAGGATAAGAGAAAAAACAACTACATACTGACCACACTGCCCTTACACTAGGCTAGCACTGTCCCATGCAGAGATGTCTCTCTTGAGGCTCTGGTTCCTCTATGGGGAAAGAGAAGACAGAGGAGACAATCTGCCCTCTTCACTAGCATTGCAGTTTGCTTTACAGTAACCCCTAATTTGACCTTGCACCATTGAGTTTATATGTTTATCTATGGGCTCAACCATTGTGAATCTGATTGCCCCACCTCCTGTGGAGACTGTCTTCCAGCACTATGTGACCAAAAGGGCTGGTAACAATTTCTGTAAACAGTGTGGCCCAGCAAAGACTGAGTTGCGAGTCAGACAGGCAGAACAGATAGACCCCGGAGCAAAGCCAGTAAGAACATACAGTTTTCCAATGCTACACACAAGCAGAGAGATTAACTCATAGCCAAGACTAAGAGTAATTCCTGACCCTTGTAAACTGGAGAACCTGTTTGGAAAACAGAGGGTAGCCTGGAGGAGCTCTTCCCCTGCTACTTAGGCAGGTAACTGAGACATAGTCCCACTTACTGAAAGAGTGTAAGTTTCACCGGATAATTCAGACAACTCTGGAGTCCATAGTGAAATCTAAAACAGAAACAGCACATGTAAACCCATGGCTGATTCATGTCAATGTATTGGCAAAAACCACTACCATATTGTAAAGTAATTAGCCCCCAACTAAAATAAATAAATTAATAAAAAAAATAAAGTAAAACAAAAACAAAAGCAAAACAAAACAACAAAACAAAACAAACAAAACAAACAAACAAAAAAAAAAAAACAACAAATGAACTTATTTATAAACCGGGAAGAGACTCACAGCTATAGGGAACCAATTTATGAATATCAAAGGGGAAATATGGTAAGGGGAAGGATAAATTAGGAACTGGGAATTAACATACAGACACTACTACTAATAAAATAGATAACCAAAAAATACCTGGTGTATAACACAGGGCACTCTTCTCAATACTTTTTAATGATATGTAAGGGAAAAGAACCTGAAAAACAAAACAAAACAAAACAAAACTGTATATGGATAACTGAAACCGGGCTTCCCTGATAGCTCAGCTGGTTAAGAATCTGCCTGCAATGCAAGAGACCCCATTTCAGTCCCTGGGTCAGGCAGATACTCTGGAGAAGGGATAGGCAACCTACTCTAGTATTCATGGGCTTCCGTGGTGGCTCAGATGGTAAAGAATCCACCTGCAAAGCTGGAGGCCTGGGTTTGATCCCTGGGTTGGGAAGATTCCCCTGGAGGTAGGCATGGCCACCCACTCCAGTATTATTGCCTGGAAAAAGCCCCTGGACAGAGGAGCATGGTAGGCTACAGTCGAGGGGTCACAAAGTGTTGGATGTGACTGAGTGACTAAGCACAGCACAGCAACTGAAACTATGCTGTACACCTGAAACAAGTACAATGTTATAAATCAACTATACTCCATAAAATTAATTTAAAAATAAAATAGATAAACATTTTTTAAAACGAAAAATTAATAAATAAATAAATAACTTGAAATTGCAAATAAAGAAAAAAGTGGCCAGAATTCAAAAGCCAAGAGGAGGTCAGCTCAGTGTGCAAAGTATCTATGAGCTGGAATGTGATTTATTTGTCTTTTACCAAACACCACAGTCTGTTAGATTTGGATTGATGTGCATTTTCAAAATCTAAAATGCAATAAAGTAAACATTCAAAGAGTTTTTAAAAGTACAATATATTTTATGTTAGCCTTAGAGTAACCACAAGGGATAATTCTGTAGTAATTACACACATCCCCACACACGTAAACAACTCTCAATAAATTAAAGCATACTGATACCACAAGACATTATATGGCATTATGTTAATAATCAATAAGAAGGAAAAAACTGGGGAATACCTAATTAAACAACATTCTCCTGAACAATCAAGGGATCAATGAAGGCATTAAAATGGAAATTAAAAAGTCTCTTGAAGCAAAATTGGAAACACAACATACCAAAACCTGTCGGATACAGCAAAAAACAGTTTTTAAGGGGGGAGTTCATAGCAATAAATGCCTTACTCAAAAGCAAGAATAATTTCAAATAAATAACCTAACTATGCATTTTTACTGTTTTTGTTATTTAGTTGCTAAGTCATGTCTGACTCTGTAACTCCATGAACAGTAGTTACATTTGGAAAAGCATGCCTTCACTATCTCCTAGAATTTGCTTAGATTCATGTCTATTGAGTCAGTGATGCTATCTAACCATCTCATCCTCTGCTACCCTCTTCTCCTTCTGCCATTAATCTTCCCCAGCATCAGGGTCTTTTCCAATGAGTTGACTCTTTGCATCAGGTGACCGCAGTGTTGGAACCTCAGCTTTAGCATCAGTCCTTCCAATGAATATTCAGGGTTGATTTCCTTTAGGATGGACTGGTTTGATCTCCTTGCTGCCTAAGGGACTCTCAAGAGTATTCTCCAGCAGCACAATTCAAAGACATATATTCTTCAGTGCTCAGTCTTCTTCATGGTTCAACTCTCACAAGGAACTAGGAAAACAAAAACAAACTGAACTCAGAGACGTCATAAAAAGGAAAGAGTAAGCAGCAGAGGAGAAACCGAGAACAACAGCAAACAAGAAATAGAAAAGATTAAAAAAAAACTAAAAATTAGTTATTTGAAAATATAACAAAAATATCAAACTGTTAGCTGGACTAAGCAAGGAAGAAGGAAGATGCAAATTAACCAAATTATAAATAAAAAGGGAGAGATTATAACTGATGTCACAGAAATTCCAAGGCTAATAAGAGACTACTATGAACAGTTATATTCTAAGAAACTGGATAATTTGAAAGCAATAAAAAAAAAATCTTAAAAATAATCAACTCACTAAGAGAAGAAAGAAATCAGGAAGAAAGAGAATATCTGAATAGATAAATCTGTAGTAAGAAGACTGAATCAATAATCAAAACTCTCCCAAAGGGAGGTGTGGGGAGAATGTTCAGGATCATATGAGTTCACTAGTGAATTTTACCAAATATTTATAGAAGTAAAAATGACCTTGCCCAAAGTCTTCCAAAAACTGAAGGGGAAGTAACACCACCAAACAAATTTTACAAGGCTAGTCTCATTCCAATACCAAAAAGAGAAAATGACACTATGAGAAAAATACAGACCAAACTGCCTAATAAATATAGAAGCAAAAATTATCAATAAAACAGTAAACTAAATTCAGCCATACAGTAAAAGGATTATATACTATAATTAAATAAGATTTATCTAAGGGATTCAAGAATGATGCAACACATGCAAATCAAGATGATGCATGTTGATAGAATAAAATGAAAGAATCACATGATCATCTTCAATGTAAAAAAAAGCATTTGACAAAATTAAACATTAACTCTTGATAAAATTAACAAATTTGGAATAGAAAGAATATTTTCCAACATAATAAAGGCCGTAAATGACAAACACACAGTTAGCATCATATTCATCAGTGAAAGGTTGAAAGTTTTCCTTTAAGATTAGGAAAAAGAAAGATGTCTACTATTATCACTCTTATTCAACATAGTACTGGAAATCCTAGATAAGCAATCAGGTAAGAAAAAGAAATAAAAGTTAGCAAAATTAGAAAGTAAAACATAAAATTGTCTCTATTTGCAGATGCCAGAATTCTACATGTATAAAATCCTAAAGAGTCAACTGAAAGGATGTTAGATCCAATCAATGAATTCAATAAAGTTACAGGATACTAAAATTACACACAAAAAACAATAGTATTGGGGGTGGTCCTAAGATGGCAGAGGAATAGCATGGGGAAACCACTTTCTCCCCCACAAATTCATCAAAAGATCATTTGAATGCTGAGCAACTTCCACAAAACAACTTTTGAAAGCTGACAGAAGACAACAGGCACCCAGAAACGCAGTCCATTCTCATTGAAAGGAGGTAGGACAAAATATAAAAGACAAAAAGGGAGACAAAAGAGTTATGGATGGAGACCCTCCTGGGGAGGGAGTCATGGAGGAGAAGTTTCCAAATACCAGGAAACACTCTCACTGGTGGGTCTGTAGGGAGTTTTGGAATCTCAGAGGAAAACATAACTAGAAGGAAAGGAAAACACACAAACACACACACACACACACACACACACACACACACACACACACACACACACACACAGAATACGCGCCTAACTGCTACTCCCAGCGGAAAAGTAGCCCAGACACTCATGTCTGCCATCAGTGAGTGGGGGCTGAACAGGGAGGCGTGGGTTGCATGCTTAGGGTAAGGACCAGGCCTGAATGCCCTGAGGACAATCTGAGGGAGCTAACGTGAGATAGCAACCCAAACTTCGGTATAGCCAGAGAGAGAGAAGAAAAAAAAAAAAGAGAAAGAGAACTTTCTTGTGAAAAGCTCTAACCTAAGGTGCAGTCTGGCCCACTCACAGAACAAAGGATTGAGCCAATGCCAAAGGAAAGCTAGCCAGCTGCGAACCAGCCCCTCCCTCCACTGGGGGCAGGGAGGCAGGTGACAGCCAGAGCTGGAAGGCAAGGGGGCAAACATGGCCCCAGAGATGACATCCACTACCAAACTGTGAACACGTTCCCAGTTGTTAACCAAGTCTTCCTTGGATCCTGTATGGTTGACATCTTCCAGAAGGGTCACATCCAGAGAACAGCTCCCCAGAGGAGACACGTGGTACATCTGAAATGGTGCTCTTGCAGCATACCCAGGAAACCAAGTGGCTGGTACTGGGGAGGTGATTAAAATGCACAGCCCACCTGGCACAGTGCACTCGCCAAGCACCTGGTTGCCTGAGCTCTTCATACCTGAGAAGGGCACAAAAAGCAGGCCCAACCAAGTCTGTGCCTTTATGGAGTACCTGAGAAGCTGAACCTGAGCAGTTTAGACCAGGGAAGTGCGTGAAACCCAGGGGCCACTTTGGACAATTCTCCTGCAGAGCAACCTGGGGCCTGAGCAGTGTAGACCAGGAAATCACACGTGCCATGAGTTGGGGCAAAACCAATGTGGCCTAGACACTTTGAGCACTCCCCACGCATGCCAGTGATATTTGTTTGCAGCGTCCCTCTCTCCCCAAAGCACAACTGAACAAGTAAGCTTAAATAAGTGACCACCTTTGCCCCCTTGTGTCAGGGCAGATATTAGACACTGAAGAGACTTGCAAACAGAGGAAGTCAAAATAAAGAAGAGGGAGCTGCTCTGGAAGTGAAGGTGCAATAGCTTAAAACCCTGTAGTTAACATTGATAAAGCATTGGAAGGAGCTTATAGACCTTGAGAAGAAGTATAGGTGAAACAAGGAACTATCTGAAACAGAACTGAACCCACCCTGCCCTCAAAGCTCCAGATAAATTCCTAAATATATTTTTACTATTTTCATTTTTAAAAATTTTTTTAAGTTCTTTATGATTCTTTTAATTTTCATTTTTATAACCTACTATTCAATTCAGTTCAGTTCAATCACACAGTCATGTCCAAGTCTTTGCAATCCCATGAACCACAGCACGCCAGGCCTCCCTGTCCATCAGCAACTCCCAGAGAACACCCAAACCCATGTCTATTGTGTCAGTGATGCCACCCAACCATCTCATCCTCTGTCATCCTCTTCTTCTCCTGCCCTCAATCTTTCCCAGCATCAGCGTCTTTTCAAATGGGTCAGCTCTCTGCATTAGGTGGCCAAAGTTTCAGCTTTAACATCAGTCCTTCAAATAAACACCCAGGACTGATCTCCTTTAGGATGGACTAGTTGGATCTCTTTGCAGTCCAAGGGACTCTCAAGAGTCTTCGCCAACACAATTCAAAAGCATCAATTCTTCAGTGTTCAGCTTTCTTCACAGCCCAACTCTCACATCCATACATGACTAGTGGATAAAACACAGCCTTGACTAGACGGACCTTTGTTGGCAAAGTAATGTCTCTGCTTTTAAATATGCTGTCTAGATTGATCATAACTTTCCTTCCAAGGAGCAAGTGTCTTTTAATTTCATGGCTGCAATCACCATCGGCAGTGATTTTGGAGCCCAGAAAAATAAAGTCAGCCACCGTTTCCACTGTTTCCCTATCTATTTGCCATGAAGTGATGGGACCAGATGCCATGATCTTAGTTTTCTGAATGTTGAGCTTTAAGCCAACTTTTTCACTCTCCTCTTTCACTTTCATCAAGAGGCTCTTTAGTTCTTCTTCACTTTCTGCCATAAGGGTGGTGTCATCTGCATATCTGAGGTTATTGATATTTCTCTCAGTAATGTTGATTCCAGCCTGTGCTACTTCCAGCCCAGCGTTTCTCATGATGTACTCTGCATATAAGTTCAATAAGCAGGGTGACAATATACAGCCTTAACGTACTCCTTTTCCTGTTTGGAACCAGTCTGTTGTTCCATGTCCAGTTCTAACTGTAGCATCCTAACCTGCATACAGGTTTCACAAGAGGCAGGTCAGGTGGTCTGGTATTCCCATCTCTTTCAGAATTTTCCACAGTTTATTGTGATCCACACAGTCAAATGCTTTGGCATAGTCAATAAAGCAGAAATAGATGTTCTTTTGGCACTCTCTTGCTTTTTCAGTGATCCAGCAGATGTTGGCAATTTGATCTCTGGTTCCTCTGCCTTTTCTAATACCAGCTTGAACATTTGGAAGTTCACTGTTCATGTATTGCCGAAGCCTGACTTGGAGAATTTTGAGCATTACTTTATTAGTGTGTGAAATGAGTGCAATTGTGCGTTAGTTTGAGCATTCTTTGGTATTACCTTGTAATAAATAGACCCTATTTTTAAAACAAATTTCATATATATATATTACAGTTTTTGTGATTGATTTTGTTTTGTGTTTTTAATATTGTATTTTTGAGAGTTTAATCTATACTCTAAAATTTTAATATTTTCTTTTTGGTATTTGTTATCAATTTTGTACCTTTAAGAATCTAATCTTCAGTATCTATTTTTACCTAGGGGTGTGATTACTGTCTTGATTGCTCTCTTCCCTTTTGACTCTCCCTTTTCTCCCCCAGGTGACCTCTATTTCTTCCCTCCCCCTTCTCTTCTCTACTTAACTCTGTGAACCTCTCTGGGTGTCCCTCACTGTGGAGAATCTTTTCACCATTAACCAAGATATTTTATCATCTGTGCTGTATGGATGGAGAAGTCTTGAGGCTACTGTAAGAATAAGACTGAAAACCAGAGGCGGGAGGCTTAAATCCAAAACTTGAGAACACCAGAAAACTCCTGACTTCTGAGAATATTAGCCGACAAGAGCTCATGCAAAAACCTCCATACCTACACTGAAACTAAGCTACCCAAGACCCAGAAAGTTCCAGAACAAGACATAACACGTTAATTCTCCATGAACGCAGGAACATAACCCTAAGCACTAAAATATAGGCTACCCAAAGTCACATCAAACCCATAGACACCTAAAAACTCACTTCTGGGTTCTTCATCACACTTCAGAGAGAACAGACCCAGCTCTATCCACCAGAACACCAACGCAAGCTTCCCTAACCAGGAAACCTCAACAAACCACTTGTTCAACCCCACCCACAGGGAGCAAACTCCAAAATAAAGAGAAACCACAAACTTCTAGCCTACAGAAAGGCCATCCCAAGCACAGCAATCTGAACAAAGTGAAAAGGCAGAGAAATATTCAACAGGTAAAGGAACATGATAAACAACCACCAAACCAAACAAAAGAGGAGGAGACAGAGAGTCTACCTGAAAAATAATTCAGAATAATGATAGTAAAGATGTCCCAAAATCTTGAAAAAAAAATGGAGTTACAGGTAAATAGACTAGAGACAAGGATTGAAAAGATGCAAGAAATGTTTAACAAGGACCTAGAAGAAATTTAAAAAAAAGTCAATAAATAATGAATAATGAAATAACTGAGATCAAAAGCACTCTGGAAGGAACCAACAGTAGAATAATTGAGGCAGAAGATAGGATAAGTGAGGTGGAGAATAGAAGGTTGGAAATAAATGAAGCAGAGAGGAAAAAAGAAAAAAAGAATTAAATGAGCACAACCTCAGAGACCTCTGGGACAATGTTAAACGCACCAACATTCGAATCATAGGAGTCCCAGAAGAAGAAGACAAAAAGAAAGGCCATGAGAAAATACTTGAGGAGATAGTAGTTGATAACTCCCCTAAAATGGGGAAGGAAATAGCCACCCAAATCCAAGAAACTCAGAGAGCCCAAACAGGATAAACCCAAGGTGAAACACTCCAAGACACATATTAATCAAATTAACGAAGACCAAAAACAAAAAGCAAATATTAAAGGCAGCAAGGGGAAACCAACAAATAACACACAAAGGGATTCCAATAAGAATAATAGCTGATCTTTCAATAGAAACTCTTCAGGCCAGAAGGGAATGGCAGAACACACTTAAAATGATGAGAGAAAAACCTACAAACCAGATTACTATACCTAGCAAGGCTCTTATTCAAATGTGAAGGAGAAATCAAAAGCTTTACAGACAAGCAAAATCTGACAGAATTCAGCACCACCAAACCAGCTCTTCAACAAATGCTAAAGGATCTTCTCTGGACAAGAAACGCAGAAAAGTTTTATTAAAACCTAAAACGACAAAGTAAATGGCAATGGGATCATACTTATCAATAATTACCCTAAATGTAAACAGGTTGAATGCCCCAACAAAAAGATAAAAACTGACTAAAAGGATACAAAAACAAGACCACTATATATGCTGTCTACCAGAGACCCACCTCAAACCTAGGGAAACATACAGACTGAAAATGAAGGGCTGGAAAAAGATATTTCATGCAAATGGAGACCAAAAGAAAGCAGGAGTAGCAATACTCATATCAGATAAAATAGACTTTGACATAAACATAATGATCAAATAATCAATCCAAGAAGAAGATATAACAATTATAAATATATACGCACCCAACATACGAGCAAAACAATATGTAAGGCAAATGGTAATAAGTATAAAAGGGGAAATTAGCAGTTTCACAATAATAGTGGGAGACTTTAATACCCCACTCACACCTACGGATAGATCAACTAAACAGAAGGAAACACAAACTTTAAATGATACTATGGAACAGTTAGACATAATTGATATCTATAGGACATTTCACCCCAAAACAATGAATTTCACCTTTTTCTCAAGTTCATACGGAACATTCTCCAGGATAGGTGACTCCCTGGGCCATAAGTCTAGCCCTGGTAAATTAAAAAGAAAGAAAGAAAAGAAATCGTTTCAAGCATCTTTTCTGATCACAATGCAGTAAAATTAGATGTCAACTACTGTTGGGGTCCTTTAATGGACCGGAACCTGGTGGTCCAGCGTCAACGATAAGAAAGTGAAAGAGAGAAAGATAGATAGAGAGAAAAGGAGAGAGGGAGAAAGAAAGACATGGGGACCCAAGCCTCTGATGGAGGAAGGGTGCTTTAATGATCTTCCTATGAGTATTTATATATGCTGTGGTACAAGACATTTCTTTTGACAATGATAAAGGTCAGAAAACAGCAATTACCAAGGGAACAAGGGAATAATAATAGTCTCAAGGTCAGGAGACAAACCATATCTCAAGAAAGAGGATCGAGACTAACCAGGTTTGTCATAAGGAGAATGTTTACTGAAAGAGACCCGAGCCTGTCTCATCCCATGACCTCAGTCCTGGAAAAGGTGTGTCATTCCACTGATAAGGAACAGAGATTTTATGAGAAACAGCACATAGGAATCCTCCTGTTAAACATTCCCTGATAATTCCCCCTTATTTATTTATAATATTTGTAAAAAGGATTCTGACCGTTTGAGTCTGTTTGTTTGTTTTTAACAATTTTTGCATGCAGGCAATGGTAAACAACAAATTGTCATGACAATCACCAAAATTACAGTTCCAGATCCGATATTGTGAGCAATGCTTTGAAACCATCCATGTGTGTCTAGCCCAGATAATTGATTAGCTATTTCTTCAGCCAAAGTTTCCAAATTAGTGGAAGAGGGCAAATTTTTAGAAAAGGTTTCAAAGATTTATTTTTGTAATAATTATACATTCAGAGAGGCATTATCATATATGTCGTGTAAATGAAATTTGATTTGTTCCCAGTTGTAGGGGCTATGATTGAACAGGAGTAACACACAACTGAATAGAATTCCAATCACATTTTAGTATCACCTGTTTTTGCAAATCTATTAATTGATCTCCAACCCATTTGATGGCTCTTCTTAGGTCCTGTATTTCATCTTGAATATCCTCATTGATCTGAGCCTGAGTGGCGCGCATAGTATGAGCATCTTTAGTTCAATTTTGGATAAAATTATGTGTTTGAATTGGGGTTTGTAAAGCAACGCCAGTGACTGTAGCAGTGGTGCAAATAGCTATTAATCCAAAAATGCCAAGAATCAGCCATCCAATGAATTGTCTCGATCACCAGAGCAGTTTAGTAAGTAACTGGGAAGCAAGTCCAGCCATGGGACCTTCCTCCCATGGCCGCTGGAGATTTATTGGTAACCACAGATTACGTCGAGATCGAAGAATCAAAAGGGAATCATTTCTTCAGGAAATAGAGGAATTAAGACAAGTATATAATTTGCGATTTATATAAGTTACAGAACGTAAAGTCTTATTGAACTGTAAGTTTCCTATAGCTACAACAAAAGGAAGTCAAACACAGGCTTGTATAAAATATGATTGATTATAGTGAAAGAAATAATTACTCTGACTACGACTGGTCCCTGTGAAATGTCCGGTCCAAGTCCCAAGTTCTTCCGTGCTTGCAGCAAGTTTCCAGATGTCCCATTGTTCAAGCCCAATCTATTCATCTAGGATGATTCAAGAACGAGGGGGCGGCATTCCACTGTCAAGCCACCCAAGAAGCCCTTTGTCATGGTAATCCTCCATAGCAGTGTTAGTAACCTTCCATGTTACTTGAGTAACATAATCACACACACTGCTATTAATATCGTCTGAGCAGTTAGATAACCACATACAATGGGGTCCCCAATCAACAATTGTATGATTAGCCACAAACATTAATTTTCCTGATTTTGCTTGACATTTGTCCCAATGAACAAGAGTATATTTCAAGTTCTTATTAGTAAACCCTTTGTGTAGTGTTCTTTGTTCTTTCCCTAACTCTTTCCCTAAAGTTTCAGTAGCATAAACATAGTTCACGGACAAAGGAAGGGCAGTAAATAATCCAAGCAACGTTCGAAAGTCCTCTTTTGGAGGCATGGTGAAAGCCCAAGTTTGTCAGCTAACGTTTATGCATAATTCTGCTGGGCCCATACACAAAGGAAGGACTTTATAACCTAAAAAGATATTAATTAGTTTCCCTTCTTCTTCAGGGTGTGAGGGCCCTTTAAAGCTCCAAGGAGAAGGTGTATGTATGGAGTCATTGGTTGAAATGATTGGTCCTTTCTCCGTCCATCCTACAACCTGAAGTAAAGGGGGGTTGGGTATGTAAGCCCAGTAAGTATGATTTATTGATTGAGCTCAAGTGGGGGAGGCTTAAACAAGCAAAGCAAGCAGGACAGCAAAAATATTTTCAGGATTCCGAGGCATTCTCTGTTGAGAAACCAAATTTTTAGCTTGATTAGTAAGGGTTTTTATTTGTCCCCAAGAGGGAAAAACATAAGGTCTATGCCGCCAGGGGCGGTGCTTTCTGGAGATCTTTAGAGCCGCCATGGCCCATATTGGAATTTCTTCCCCCTGAGATTTTTGTTGTTTTGTCTCTACTTTGAAGGCGGGGGCCCGTCCAGTCTTCCAACTCCTCAAAATGTCTTTCTGCTCCTCTCAAGATATCTCCCTGTGGTAAGTTTAAAAAATTTAAAACAAATAAAGCTGTATTAACAATAGTTATAGGTTTAGAAAATATCTTATGTTGGAATTTAGTAAAGCATGCTTTAGATAAAGAAGACAGCAGTGTTCCTGTGTATTCCCCCCTTTTTAATTTGAATTTATTTAAATTAATTAATTAATTTATTTATTTTGTAGTTTTAGTGTGTGATGTGTTGATTTGACTATGTCTTGTGTCTGTGGATTATAAGGAATATCTGTGATATGTTTAATAGAAAATGATTGTAAAAACTGTTTGAAATATCTTGAAGTGTAGACAGGGCCATTATCTGTTTTCAAAAGCCATATTCCAAGAAAACTTTGTTCTTTTATCAGGAAGAGAAAATAAAATTCCAGATTGGTATCAGCTTATATTTACTGTGAAACATTAGTTATTTACTTAGTCAAAGTAGCAATAAAAGATTTCAAAGACAGTCTAATGTCATAAGAAACTTGAATCATGCATAAAACTCTCTTTCATTTGCTATAAACACCTTTTATATTTTTTGTATTTATCCTTTTATATGTCCACCCAGAGAACAGCCACCTGTAAATTCAGATTTATTTATTTATTTATTTTTAATTTAGAACTGTTTGATTTGTAAGTGCTTATTTTTCTTTAGGCCAGATAAATAGAGCTTGTTGACTAACTGGCCTTTAGCAATTTTGTCCAAGGACAAAGAGTGAGGCATACATAAATCTGGACAGACAGAGACTTCATGATTTTATATTTAAAATGTTTTTGCCCTGTTTTTTCGTTGGCTTGAAGTTCTACCAATTTTCTCATGCCTGGAGTTTCAAACAGAGTGGGCTGTGTATCTCAAGGACATGATAAGAGTTAACTTCAGGATTTTCCCGGACATTTTTTTGTTTTTCAGGCAGGATAAGAGCTCAAAAAAAAAAAAAATGTTTTAATAAGCCAGCTTTTTCCTAATTGTAGGTGCAAACAGAAATAATTTTGCAACTTCTAAAGGACTACATTTTAATCAGTTTTTTTTCTGGAGTCTAAAGAATATCATGGCCATTCAGTGTTAAACATGTCATTTTTCTTTTTTGTAGTCATATTTTTTTGTCTAAAATTTAAACCAGGCAGTGTTCAAATCGGCTCTGTTGATAGGGGCAGATTGGCTGATAAGATGTTTTCCCTGCAGGGATTGTCTTCCTAAAATGGGTATAGATCTATTCTATTGGGTGTTTTAGTTGGGCAAGAAGTCCTGTGGGGGAATGAAGAGAGGGGGGTATAAATAATTTTAGAGGTAAATTAAGTCTAATGCGGGTAAGAAACTGTTTTTGTAATTTATTTTGTATTAAATAGAGTTCCTCTTGTGCCTCTTAAGAAAGTGAACAAGGACTATTTAAATTAGGAGCTCCTTTCAAAGTATTAAATAAATTAATCAGTTGATAATTAGCAATGCTTAATGAGGTTCTAATCCAGTTTATATCACCTAAGAGTTTTTGAAGATCAGTTAAAGTTAATAATTTATCAATATGAATCTGTGTTAGTTGGGGAGTAATATGTTGTCTATTAACAACAAATTTTAAATAATGGTAAGGTATAGATGTTTGAATTTTTTCAAGGGGAATGATTAATCCAGAGTTTTTTAAGCATTGTTGAGCTATATCAAACATGTGTTGAGTTTTTAAAACAGATGGAACTGAAAACAATATATCATCCATATAATGAATAATAATAAAGTCAGGAAATTATTTTCTCACAGATTCAAGGGCTTTGCTATGTAGTATTGACACATGGTGGGAGAATTCATCATTCCTTGAGGCAGCACAGTCCATTGGTACCATTTATGAGGCCCAATAGGATTAGGATAAGGGAGGGAGAAAGTGAATCTTTCCTGATCTAAAGGGTGTAGGGGTATATTGAAAAAACAATCTTGTAAATCAATAATAATAGTAACATGTCAATTTTGAGGAATAGTGGTAGGTGATGGGATTCCTGGTTGTAATGCACCCATAGGTTTTATAGATGCATTAACTTTTCTAAGGTCTATTAAGAGGTACCATTTGTTAGATTCCTTTCTTATAAAAAAAAATAGGAGCGTTCCAAGGAGAGCAAGATTCCTCAATATGTATCAATTCTAATTGTGTGTCTATAAGTTCTTTAGTAGCCTGTAGTTTTTCTTTCGTAAGGGGCCATTGCTCTGTCCAAATAGGCTCGTCATTCTTCCAAGTTATTTTAATAACTGCTTTGTCTGTTAAATGAGCAGTGGCCCCTAGGAAAAATGTGGAATGTATATCTGAGTCTGCCATTGCATAAGTAAGTCCCTGCTTATCAGATTAAGGGGTGCATTTATTACATAAGGTCTTAATGTTTCAGGTTGGCCTTCTGGCCCCTCACATGGGTATATTTGAACACTTTTATAGAATTCTTGCACTTTGGTTTGAGAAATCCTTGCAATTTGGCAAGAGACCTTTTGTGTAGACTAGGATTTGGGCCATAAATATTTGGAAATAATAGTAATATTAGATCCAGTGTCGAGGAGACCAGAAAACCATTAATTTTATATTTATATTTGGTCGGGCATATTCAGATACCAATGATGTCTACAAAGATTCTTTTTAATCTGTATTGCCGAATTTGCCCATCCATACATCATTAGAGGAGTTAATAGAAATGTAAGGCAAAAGAAGTAATTGAACAATTTTGTCCCCCTTTTCGAATTGCCATAGAATCTGAGATGACATCATAATTTGAATCTCTCCTTTATAATCTGAATAAACTACTTCAGGGTGAACAGTATTTCCTTTAGAAGTCAAGCTAGATCGGCCAAGTAAAAGACCAAAAGTTTGTAGGGGAAGGGGCCCATAAAGTCCAGTAGGTATTCTAGAAGGGACTGCTTGAAGGTAAAGGAAAAAATCATTTAGGGCTGGTGTATCGACGGCAGCACTGCTGGATGATGAGGGTTTTAGAGAAAAGATAGAATTTTTCTCTGGTTTTTGTTGAAGGGGAACTGGGGAGTCCCCTGCTTGAAGTTTCTCGGAATAGGTTTTCCTTCAGTATCAAATTAAGATTTACAGTTTTTGGCCCAATGCATTCCTCTACAGCATCGAGGGCAGATTCTTGGAGGTTTTTTATTAGCTTTCTTAGGGCAGTCTCTTTTTAAATGGTTCTTATCTCCACATGTAAAGCATCCTTCATTTCCCTTTCTAAAGGCAACAGCCATTGTCTCAGCTAGCATTTGCATCTTTTGCGTTTCTGATCCTAGATTGTGACAAGCCTTCAAATAATCAGTAATAGTCCCAGTCTCATGAATTGGAGTGATAGCCTTTTGACATTTCTGATTTATATTCTCATAAGCAAGTAATTTTTTTAGCTGTTTTTGGGCTTCTTCTCTGATAACAGTATGGGAAATAACAGTTTCTAATCTAGCTAAAAAATCAGCATAACTTTCATTAGGTCTTTGTAATATTTTATTGTAGCTACTTGTAGGCTCTCCTTGAGGAGTAATTTGATCCCAAGCTTCAAGGGCCACTGTTTTTAATTGTACATGCAACAAGGGAGGGCATTGTATTTATACTGCTATGGCATCAAATTGTCCGGTGCCAGTTAACATTTCAAAAGTAATTTGGTTTTGGGGAGTGCCAGCTCGAGCATTCTTGTTAGCATGATCTCGGGATATATCATGAAATCACATTGTCCACTGAAGATGTTTGCTTGATTTAAGGAGAGTTAACTCTGGGACCAAAGATCGGCTTTAGTCATTTAAAGCTTTGTGTGTAAAATTTTATTTAAAGTGACAGAACAGAGAAAGCTTCTGTCTTAGATATCAAAAAGAGGGTAGAAATAGTATTTGTCTTATTAGTTTAAGTGAGACCTTATACCTTTTTCAATTAGTTATTGAGAATAGAAAAAAATAATACTTCAACATTGTAAGAGTTCTATTAGGCCCTTACCCAAGACATTCATTCTGAGATAACTTTGGCATAAAATTAGCCAGGGAGAACAGGTTCCAGATAATGTCTCTGGGCAAGATATATTGTTGCTGTGCAATCAGAGGTACAAGTCTTGAGATACAAGCTCCTAGACAAGATTTGTTACAATTATAATCATTAAGGTAGAGCCTAAGAAAAGCATTTCCATGAGTAACACATTGTGCTGTGTAATTATTAGTTTTGGACCTAAAGAAAGGTCAGGTTCACGGCAAGATACATTGTTGCATAAGGCTTAAGGAAAACATGAATGAGAATGTTTGCTTCCCCTTTATAGGTCCTTGGACTGTCTGCTTAAGTTTTAATTCTTTCATTTTCTTCTGATTTTAGGAGAATATGGTTGTCAGGGAAAGGGATGGAGAAATCTTTTTGTAACCTCTTCCTGCTGGGAAAGGGCATAGGTCTTAATTTGTTGAGGCAATAGACTGTAAGAGCATGAATAAGCATTTGTGATTTAAATGCCTAAGCCACTTAGATATAAAATTCACTATATAGTTACAGATATAAAAAGCAAAGAGCAAGAAGAAGGCGACTAGAATTATTACAGTCAAGATAGTTTTCTACCAATTGAAGAGAAAAATGGTGGGGCTTTCCAGCCGTTTAACCCATGTCTCAGTACTTACCAGCCTCAATAGACTCCGGGTCACTCTGGCTGAACTGCCACATATACCAGTCCCTGTTTCAGGTGACACTTGTTGGGGTCATTTAATGGACCGGAACCTGGTGGTCTGGAGTCAACAATACGAAAGTGAAAGCGAGAAATATAGAGAGAAAAGGAGAGAGAGAGAGAGAAAGAAAGACACGGAGACCCAAGCCTCTAATGGAGGAAGGGTGCTTTAATGATCTTTCTGAATATATATATGCTGTGGTACAAGACATTTCTTTTGACAATGATAAAGGTCAGAAAACCAAACATACAGCAACCATTACCAAGGGAACAAGGGAATAATAATAGTCTCAAGGTCAGGAGACAAACCGTATCTCAAGAAAGAGGATCGAGACTAACTAGGTTTGTCATAAGGAGAATGTTTACTGAAGGAGACCCAAACCTGTCTCTTCCAGCATGACCTCAGTCAGGAAAAGAAAAAAAAAAAAGAAAAGATTAAAAATACAAACATGGGAAACAACACGGAATGAAGAAATCAAATATAAAGTATCATAAGATCCTACTATCAACAACTATATGCCAAAAAAAATGGACAACTTGGAAGATAAGGACGAATTCTTAGAAAAGTATAACCTTCCAAAACTGAACCAAGAAGAAATAGAAAATCTTAAGAGACCCAGTACAAACACAGAAATCAAAACTGTAATCAGAAATCTTCCAAAACACAAAAGGCCAGGACAAGATGGCTTCACACGTGAATTCTACCAAAAATTTAGAGAATAACTAACACCTATCCTACTCAACCTCTTCCAGAAAATTGCAGAGGAAGGTAAACTGCCAAACTCAACCCTAATACCAAAACCAAAGAGGCCACAAAAAAAAGAAAAGTACAGGCCAGTATCACTGATGAAAATAGATGCAAAGATCCTTAACAAAATTCTAGCAAACAGAATCCAACAACATATTCAAAAGATAATACATCATGACCAAGTGGGCTTTATCCCAGGGATGCAAGGATTCCTCAGTATTCACAAATCAATCAATCTGATACACCACATTTAGAAATTGAAAGATAAAAAAAACATACGATTATCTCAATAGATGCAGAGAGAGACTTTGACAAAATTCAACATCCTTTTATGATAACAACAACAACAACAACAAAAAAAAACCTCCAGAAAGCAGGCAGAGAAAGAACATACCTCAAAATAATAAAAATCATATGTGATAAACCCACAGCAAACATTATCTTCGATGGTGAAAAATTGAAAGCATTTCCCCTAAAGCCAGGAGCAAGACAAGGATGTCCACTCTTACCACTACTATTCAACATAGTTTTAGAAGTTTTAGCCACAGCAATCAGAGAAGAAAGAGAAATAAAAGGAATCCAGATTGGAAAAGAAGAAGTGAAAATCTCACTGTTTGCAGATGACAGGATCCTTTACATAGAAAACCCTAAAGACACTACCGGAAAATCATTAGAACTAATCAATGAATAAAGTAAAGTTGCAGGATATTAAATTAACACACAGAAATCCCTTGCATTCCTATACACTAACAATGAGAAAACACAAAAGGAAACTAAGGAAAAATCCCCTTCACCACTGCAATGAAAAGAATAAAACACTGAGGAATAAATCTACCTAAAGAAACAAAAGACCTATATATAGAAAACTATAAAACACTGATGAAAGCAATCAAAGAGGACACAAATAGATGGAGAAATATCCCTTGTTCATGGATCAGAAGAATCAGTATAGTGAAAATGAGTATACTACCCAAAGCAATCTATAGATTCAATGCAATCCCTATCAAGTTACCAACAGTATTTTTAAGAGAACTAGAACAAATAATTTCACAATTTGTATGGAAATACAAAAACCTCAAATAGTCAAAGCAATCTTGAGAAAGAAGAATGAAACTGGTAGAATCAATCTGTCTGACTTCAGACTATTCTACAAAGCTACAGTCATTAAGACAGTATGGTACTGGCACAAAGACATAAATGTAGATCAGTGGAACAAAATAGAAAGCCCAGGGATAAATCCACGCACTTAGGATAACTTATCTTTGACAAAGGAGGCAAGAATATACAAAGGAGAACAGACAATTTCTTTAACAAGTGGTGCTGGTCAATCACTTGCAAAAGAATGAAACTGGAACACTTTCCAACATCATACACAAAAATAAACTCAAAATGGATTAAAGATCTAAACATAAGATCAGAAACTATAAAACTCCTAGTGGAAAACATAGGCAAAATACTCTGACAAAAATCACAGCAGGATCCTCTATGACTCACCTCCCAGAGTAATGGAAATAAAAGCAAAAATAAACAAATGGGACCTAATTAAACTTAAAAGCTTTTGCACAACGAAGGAAACTATAAGCAAGGTGAAAATACAGACTTCAAAATGGGAGAAAATAACAGCAAATGAAGCATCTGACAAAGAATTAATCTCAGAAATATACAAGCAACACTTGCAGCTCAATTCCAGACAAATAAGTGACCCAATCAAAAAATGGGCCAAAGAACTAAACAGACAGTTCTCCAAAGAAGACATACAGATGGATAACAAACACAAGAAAAGATGCTCAACATCATTCATTATCAGAGAAATGCAAATCAAAACCACAATGAGGTACCGTTCACCCTGGTCAGAATGGCTGCTGTCAAAAAGTCTACAAACATTAAATGCTGGAGAGGGTGTGGAGAAAAGGGAACCCTCACACTGTTGGTGGGAATGCAAACTAGTATAGCCACTATGGAGAACAATGTGGAGATTTCTTAAAAAGCTGAAAATAGAACTGCCATACAACCCAGCAATCCCACTGCTGGGCATACACACCAAGAAAAACAGAATTGAACAAGACACATGTACCCCAATGTTCATCACAGCACTGTTTACAATAGCTAAGACATGCAAGCAGTCTAGATGTTCATTGGCAGAGGAATGGATAAGAAAGCTGTGGTTTATATATACAATGGAATATTACTCAGCTATTAAAAAATGCATTTGAATCAGTTCTAATGAGGTGAATGAAGCTGGAGTCTATTATACAGAGTGAAGTGAATCAGAAAGAAAAACAGCAATACAGTATATTAATGCATATATATGGAATTTAGAAAGATGGTAATGATGACACTATATGCGAGACAGCAAAAGAGACACAAATGTAAAGAACAGACTTTTGGATTCTGTGGGAGAAGTCGAGGGTGGGATGATTTGAGAGAATAGCATTGAAACATGTATATTACCATATGTAAAATAGTTTGCCAGTCCAGGTCGATGAATCAGACAGGGCGCTCAAGACCTGTGCACTGGGATAACCCTGAGGGATGGGATGGGGAGGACGGAAGGAGGAGGGTTCAGGATGGGGGACACAAGTATACCCATGGCTGATTCATGTCAATGTATGGCAAAAACCACTACAATATTGTAAAGTAATTAGCTTCCAATTAAAATTAATTAATTAATTTTTGATAATCTATTGTATTTCTACATATTAATAACAAATTTAAAAATCATTTTCTATTTACAATAGCATCAAAAATACTAAAATATTTAGGAATAAATTGTTAAGAAGGTGAAATATCTCTACTCTGAAAATTACAAGATAACAATGAAAGAAGCTGAAGAAAATATAAATAAATAGAAAAGTATCTCCTGTTCAGGAATTGAAAGGATCAACACGATAAAAATATCAATTGAAACAAACCTATCTATAGATTCAATGCAAAACCTTTCAAAATTCTATTGGCATTTTCTACTACATGTATATACATAATCAGACTTCCCTAGTGGCTCAGATGGTAAAGCGTCTGCCTACAATGTGGGAGACCCAGGTTCAATCCCTGGGT
Organism: Okapia johnstoni; assembly: GCA_024291935.2. Classification (NCBI taxonomy): domain Eukaryota; kingdom Metazoa; phylum Chordata; class Mammalia; order Artiodactyla; family Giraffidae; genus Okapia; species Okapia johnstoni. Next base: position 108,584,513 of record CM044312.1, read on the forward strand.
CGGGAAGATCTCCTGGAGAAGGAAATGGCAACCCACTCCAGCATTCTTGCCTGGGAAATCCCATGGATGGAGGAGCCTGGTAGGCTACAGTCAGTCCGTGGGGTTGCAAAGAGTTGGACAGAACTGAGAGAGTTAACCCAAAAAATCCTAAGTAAGAAGAACGAAGCAAAAGATATCGACCGATTTCAAGCTATATTATAAAGCTATGGTCATCAAACATTGTGCACATACTGAAATAAAAATAGACAAAAGACCAATGAAACAAAATCAAGAGTGCAGAAACTAACCCAAGAGTAGATGGTTAACTAATACTTGGAGAGGGGGCCAAGAATACTGAATGCAGAAAATTCAGCCTTTTTAATAAACAGTGCTTGTATCATTGAATAGTCATGTGTAAAAGAACGAAACTGGACCCCCTATCTTTTCCACTCACGAAAATCAACTGAAACTGAATTAAAAGCAAGTAGTCCTAAGACCAAGAAACATCCAGAAGAAAACATAGGAATAAAACTCTTAGGTGTTGGTAAAGACTTTTTGGATATGATCCCTAAGTCACAAGCAACAAAACAAACAAAAAATAAACAAGTAAGACTACATCAAACTAAAAGGCTTCTGAACAGCAACAGAAGCCACCTACCTAGAAAAAACAAATGATGGGATGGAAAATTTTTGCAAATCCTATATTTGACAGAGGTTAATATCTAAAACACATACAGAACTCATACAACTCAATAGCAAAAATTCCAATTAAAAGTGGGCAAAGAATATTAATAGACAAAAAGATATATAAAAGGCCAACAGACACATGAAAATATGCTCAATAGCACTAATCCTGGGGCTTCTCATGTGGCACTAGTGGTAAACAACCTGCCTGCTAATGCAGGAGACATAAGAGATGTGAGTTCGATCCCTGGGTCAGGAAGATCCCCTGGAGGAGGAAATGGCAACCTACTCCAGTATTCTTGCCTGGAGAATCCCATTGACAGAGGAGCCTGGTGGGCGATGGTCCATGGGGTCTCAAAGAGTCGGACGTGACTGAAGCAACTGAGCATGCAGAACATATGTGAATGCAGAGCTCTAATCCCTAGGGAAATGCAAATCAAAACCACAATGAAATATCACCTCATATCTGTTATAATGGCAATTGTGAGAAGCACAACAAAAAACAACTAGCATAGATGTGGAGAAATGCAACACTTGTGCACTGAGAATGGAAGTCCAAGATCAGGGTGCCATCAGAGTTGAGCTCTAGAGCAAGCTCTCTTCCTGACTTGTGGAAGGCCACCATGTCTTTATATATTCATATGGCAGGGACATAATGAGAGAGAGAAGGTCCTCTGGGTTTGTTCTTATGTGGCAACTAATTCCATCAAGTCAGAGAATTAGTGGCAATAAATAAGAGAGGATACATACTTTACAGGCTTAATTATGGAAAAGCACTAAGGAAAAATTAAAAAAAAAAGATAATAAATAGCAATAGCAACAAACTCTGTTGCATGGGAGAAGGGTTCTGATTTCCAGAGTTACCACATTATATTATTTTAAAATGTTGTTATCAACAGGAAAGTACAATGTATCCAAAGAAATAAAATATGATTGCCTATAAATGGAGACTGGGATGAGATAGGAGGAGTCAGTATCAACTGTATTTGAAGATTGAAGATGTTAGACTTCTTAGACAAAGGCTTTAAATCAAGTCTTTTAAATATGTTTAATAAATTGAAGGAAATTGTATTAAAAGTCTAAAGGAAGGTTTAAAATGAAATAGAAGATATCAAAAACATAAAAATTATAATGAATAACCTAATAAAAATTCTGGAGATAAAAAAGTACAGTAAGAGATGAAAACATTCATGACAGAAGTTCAATTCCAGATTTGAACTAACAGAAGTAACCAATTAATCTGAAAATAGGTCAATTGATACTATCTAGTCTCAGGAACAGATAGGAAAAAAAACAGAAGAAAAATTATGGAGACTTGAGTATTGTGGGACACCATAAACCATACCAATCATGTATAATGAAAGCTACAGAGTAAGAGGAGAGACAGAAGGGAAAACCAAATATTTGAAAAATAACTGGCTGAGAACTTTCCAAATTTGATAAACAATATGGATGTGGACTTACACATCCAAGAAGATTAGAAAACTTCACATAGGACAAATACAGAGATTCACAATATGAATCATTAAAAAAAAAAACTGTTGAAAGATAAATACAAACTTGAAAACAATAAGAGAAGGGGCTCAATACATGAAAGGGATCTGCAATATATTTATCAACTGATTCCTCATCAAAAACTATGGAACCTATATTTAAAGTGCTAAAAGGAAAATACAATCAAGTATTCTTTATTCAGCAAAACTATCCTTTAGAAATGAAGAGTGATAGTGTACATGTTATTATGTTACTTTCTCTTATTTTCCCACCCTCTCATTCTCCCACTGTTTCCATGCTGGAACATCATATCCTGTGTTCTGTGACAACCTAGCGGGAGGTGGGAGGTCAGCACAAGAGGGAGGGGAGCCTATGGCTGATTCATGTTGATGTATCAGAAACCAACACAATATTATAAAGTAATTATCTTCCAATTAAAAATAAACTTAAAAAATAGATAACCAACAAGGTCCTACTGTATAACACAGAAAATCCTGCTTAATAGTCTGTAATAATATAAATGGGAAAAGAATTTGAAGAACGGATACATGTATAACTGAATCATTTTGCCTGACAACTGAAATTAACATTGTTAATCAACTATACCCCAATATAAAAAAACATTAAATTATTCAGTTTTTATGATAAATTATTCAGTTTTTATAGCTAAAAAAAGAAATGAAGAGTAGTTAAATCACTTAATTTAATAAGGCTATTGATATAGTTACATTTAAATCTATCATCTTATTACTTATTTTCTATTTGTCCATTGCATATCTATTTGTTCCATCAGTTCTATGTTCTCATTTTTCACTTCATATTAATATTTAATTTTATCTTTTATTGACTACTTTTTATAATGCAATGTAATTTTTGTTGGTCAACTGGCTACTGTTATTTTAATATTTGCTGTAGGTTTTACAATGCACATGTTTAACTTATCACACTGTCTACTGTAGTCTTCTATATTATAGTTTATCAATTCCTACAGTTTAATTACAATTGTATATTTCTAATTCTGTATTTACAGCTTTTGTGCTATTGTTGTTTTACATTATACATTTATACAACATCATATATATACAGTCTCTGTCTCATTACATATATTATGTGTTACATTTTCATTACATACATTATAAATGCTATATGATGTTAATTATGCATAATTGTGTTAATAATCCTACATAATGTTTAATTTTATCTCAAGACATTTTAGTTATAAGAAAATCTATATATTTACACATGTAGCTTACATTTCCAATGGATTTTCCATTTTTTTTTGATTCTTATTTTCATTTGATAGAATCTTCCTTCTGTCTGAAAGACTTCCTTTCATATTTTACGTAGTGCGGGTCAGCTTGTGGTTAGTTCTTATAATTCTTCTGTGGAAAAAAATTCTTATTTTACCTTCACTTTGAAAAGATATTTTGTTAGATATAGAATTTTGGGTTTATGGGTTTATGCTTTATTTTTCTTTTAACAATGATAATTCAGTATTAAAGTTTCAAAAGATATTGAACTGTTTCTTCTTAATTGCATTTTTCTATTGATAAATCTGCTCTGCCTTTCACTTTTGCTATTCTAGGCATGGGAAAGGCATGTTTTTCTTCTGTTCATTGCATTTATTTTTGTTTCCTTATCACTGGTTTTGAACAATATGATTATGATGCATGTAGTTTTTCATGTTGCTTATTCTTGAGGTTTATTATTTGTCTGGATTTCATGGGTTTATGCTTTTCATCAAATTTAGAATATTTTCAGTATTTTCCATTTTTTTCCCCCCTCCATTTCCTCTCCTTTGGGGAATACAAGTATACAGATTGATCAAAAAACTACAGTGATTGATATTATCACACATTGTCCCTGGTGCTCTGCTTACCTTTTGCTTTGTTTTGTTTTATTTTGAGTTGTTTTGTTCTTTTTGGGTTTCATTTTGTATATTTCATATTGCAAAGGTGAAAGAGAAGATGATAACATTGCCTTAAAACCTGACATTCAAAAAACTAAGATCATGGCATCCAATCCCATCACTTCATGGCAAATAAATGGGGAAAAATGGAAATAGTGGCATATTTTATTCTCTTGGGCTCCAAAATCACTGCAGATGGTAACTACAGCCTTGAAATTAAAAGATGTTTGCTCTTTGGAAAAAAAGGTATGACATACCTAGACAGCATATTAAAAAAGTAGAGACATTACTTTGCCAACAAAGGTCCATATAGTCAAAGCTATGTTTTTTCCAATAGTTATGTACAGTTATGAGAAATGGGCCATAAAGAAGGCTGAGTGCCAAAGAATTAATGCTTTTGAACTGTGGTGTTGGAGAAGACTCTTGAGAGTCTCTTGGACAGAAAGAGAGCAAAACAATCAATCCTAAAGGAAATCAACCCTGAATTTTCATTGAAAGAACTGATGCTGAAGCTCTAATACTTTGACCCACATGATGTGAAGAGCTGACTTGCTGGAAAAGACCCTGATGATGGATAAGAATGAAGGAAGGAGGAAAAGGGGGTGAGAGAGGATGAGACTGTTTCATAGCATAACCAAATCAACTGACATTATTTTGAGCAAACTCCAGGAGATAGTAAAGAACAGGGAACTTCATGCTGCAGTGCATGTGGTCGCAAAGACAGACAATTTAGCAACTGAACAACAACAAATATATTCAGCTCAACTAAATTTTTTTGTAAAGGTTGATCAGTACAGTTTTTTTTAATCAATGACATATTAGTTAATAACTTTATGAGTTCTATATGGGTCTTTTTATGTCTTCCATTTTTCTACTTACCATTTTCAATATTTTTGGTACAGATATTTAAATTATATTACTATATTTCTGTTGTTAATTATAATTATGCCAGTTTTAGTCTCTGATATTATAACAAGAATATATATATATATGTATATATATATACATATATATATATATACAGACATATATATATAATATATATATATATATTTATAAATGTCTTCATCTCCAGATTCTGGCACAAATATTCTAAAACATTTGTAGTTTTCTAAGTTTTCTATTTGCGTATTTTACAAGGTCCTTTATAATAAGCTGGTATTTGTAAGTAAAGTGTTTCCTTGAGTTCTGTAAGCATTAGAGCAAACTTTTGAAACTGAGGAGTAGATCATAAAAAGCATCCAATTTTTAGCCAAAACGGACAGAAATCCAAGTAACCTGGGGACCCACTACTTGCAATTGACATCTGAAGTGAGAAGCAGTCTTATGGGACTGAGTCCTTAACCTGTGAGATCTGTGCTGTCCAGGTAGTTAGTGTTAAAATTGACAGATCTGAAGTTGGTATCCACAGAAAATGGGAGAGTTGTTTGGTGTAGAAAAGTCACATATTTGGTGTCAGAAGTGTTGTAAATAGAAACATCACAGTAGTAATACTGTGATATTAATTAATTTTATTTTTGCTTCTTTATATGTGGGTTAAATTTTTTATTGGAAGCAAGTGTTGGTGAATTTTACCTTGTTGGATGTTATATGTCTTGTTTTATTATAAATATTCTTAAACTTTGTTGTGAGACGTGGAGAATTTATTTGAAAATCCTTCCATTTTTTTCAGATTTTACTTTCATGAATTGTTAGACAAGTCCAGAGCAGCACTCAGTTTAGAGCTACTTTTTCCCCACCCATGAAGCAAGTTTCTTGAATACAATATCTACACTAATGAACTTAAATCTGGCTGATGACTACAGGTGCTATTCCTGACCTGTGTGAGTGTAGGAATTTCATCTCTAATGTTTCAGGGTAGTTCTTTCCTTAGTATCACATAGTCTGCTCGCATGTACATGGGGAATATTCAGAGAAGACCCTCCTTAGTTCACTAGTCTTCTCTCTATGTGTAGCTTAAGCTTCCCTGGCATTCTGCCCAGCAAAATCTAGCTGCTGTGGTATTCCTAGGCTTTCAGTTCTATCCCCCTAGATCAGGGAGTCTGTCAACATGTGTATGGGTTCCTGTTCACAATGGTGAACTGTATGCATCAACTTGGTTAAGCTATAGTACCCAGCTCTTTGGTCAAAAACTTATATTGATGTTTCTGTAAAGGTAATGTTTTGTACATATGATTAACATTTATAAACATTTGACCTTCGGTAAAGGAGATACTCTTGATGGTTTGAATGGGCTTCATCTAATCAGTTGAAGGTCTTAAGAGCAAAAATGGAACTTTCCAAAAAAGAGAAGGTCCTGCTTTAAGATTACAACATAGAGATTTTTACTGGGTAAAAATCTGCTGCCCTGTACTACAGATCTCAGATTTGACATCCTCTTCCACAACTGTATGAGCCAATTCCTGGCAAAATAGATACATATTTTCATCCTTTGGTTCTGTTTCTCTGATTCATACCACCACATCTGTATCCTTCTATCTTCTAAGATAGCAAACTGAGACAATATAAGACTCACCTAATCTGGTTTTCATCTGTCAGAAATTACTGTCTTTTTTGCATTGTACCCAGTGTCTTTCAACCCACTGTATCATGAGTATTGTCAAATTCAGCTTTTTTCAGATGAAAGGGTACATCTTTTTGTTGTTATTAATGTTGTTTTTGTTTATTTATTTTTGATTGGAGTATAATTGCTTTACAATGTTGTTAGTTTCTGCTGTACAACACTGTGAATCAGCTATAAGTATACATATATCCCCTTCCTCTTGAGCCCCCCTCACACTCCAATCATCCCTTCCAGCTGGGTCACTACAAAGGATCTAGATGAGCCCCTTTGTTATACAGCAGCTTCCCACTAGCTATCTGTTTTACACATGGTAGTGTATATATGTCAGTGCTACTCTCTCAATTTATCCCACTTTATCCTTCCCCCTGCTGTGTATACAAGTCTGTTCTCTATGTCTGTGTCTCTGTCCCTGCCCTGTAAATAGGTTCATTACTCATTCTTGGAAGTCCCTAGCAAAGTTCTTGATTTTCAGTGTTTTCAATATAGCTTTTTTTTCTTTTTGTCTTTTTTAGTTCAAGCAAATATTTAAATTTGACTGACTTTTTCTCTTTTAAGCACTTTTATGCGTATTTTTTAAAATACTTCTTCAGGTATTCTCTGCTGAGTGTTGTTCAGTTCCACATCATGAATAGGACTAAATTCCACCTTGGTGTCTGTTTGCTCCCAACTATCAATACTTGCTGTTTCAATTTCCCATAAACTTTAGCTTCAACTAATCAATCTCATAATCATTTAATGCCAGTAACTGCCCTTGTTCCAGCATTTTCTCTAGGGAAGGATCTATTTTTAAAACACTACAAACCTACATTCCCAAATGGCTTTCTTATCTGATTACCAGGATTTAAAGACTTGGATTATCAGATATAGCCCTACTCGTTGTCACATACACTTTTCAGCAGGAAGTGGCATTTACTTCAGAGTACATGCCAGGGTGGAAAGAACAGTGATGAGGATACATTGTGTTATTTCTGGTATTAACTCTCAGTACAACCTCAGTTCAGTTCAATTCAGTCATTCAGTAATATCTGACTCTTTGTGACCCCATGGACTGCAGCACACTTCCATTCCATCATCAACTCCCAGAGGTTGCTCAAACTCATGTCCACAGAGTCAGTGATCCCATCCAATCATCTCATCCTCTGCCGTCCCCTTCTCCTCCAGCCTTCAGTCTTTCCCAGCATCAGGGTCTTTTCCAATGATTCAGTTCTTTGCATCAGGTGGCCAAACTGTTGGAGCTTCAGCTTCAGCATCAGTCCTTCCAATAAACTGATTGCCTTAATGATTGACTGGTTTGATCTCCTCGCAGTCCAAGGGACTCTCAAGAGTCTTCTCCACCACCACAGTTCAAAAGAATCAATTCTTCAGTGCTCAGCTTTTTTTATGGCCCAACTATAACATCAGTACAAACTTGGATACTTCATTCCAGTTTTCTGTGTCTTTTGATGTTCTGGGCTTGCCTGGTGGCTCAGATGGTAAAGTATCTGCCTGCAATGCTGGAGACCTGGGTTTGATCCCTGGGTTGAGAAGAACCCCTGGGAAAGGGAAAGGCTACCTAATTTCTTATTTACTTTAGTAGACTCTTATAAAGAGGTTATCTGTCATCTATCTATCATCTATTATCATCTACCTATCATTTATCTCTTTATCACATCTCTTTATATATCCATGTATCTATACATAAAGAGCTAAAGAAAGAATTTTAACTTCTTCAAAATTAATCTGCCTGCATTGTAGGGAATAGCTTGGGGATGAATTCAAGAACATTTGAACAAAAAGAAAAAGAGACCCATTTGACCAGCAAGCCAGAGAATAGCATGCTACAGCCAAATTCTGCTAAAACATGTTATTGGACATTTTAAGAGGTTTTGATTATGCGTAAATATGTTTTGATTGGCTTAGGTAGTCCTGTTGAACTGGGTTGCCTGTTCTTCCAACCTGTTAGAGTATCTCACAGAGTCAGTCCTTCTGTACCATTTAAGAGTTAATTGGATAGCAGTTTTTGATGCCCTAACAAAGTTTATTTACTTATCAACTGAGTAGTAGGCACCAGTTTCCTAGTAAATTTTCAAGAGTAATATATTGAGGTCAGCTTTGAATAACTTGAGGAATGAGAGTAGGTAAAGAGAAATGTTGGATCTGCCCTTTCATTTGAAAGTATCACTGAGAAAAAACATCATTAGGAAGATGAGCGCCACCACAAGCATTTATGAAATGTCTAGGAAACTACTATGAGGTAACCCTAAGGTCGATTGAATGCATTAAAATATCTGTACATCTAGAGAAAAAAAAATGCTTGGTCAGAAAAAAAAAAGACACAAGATCAAATAAAATCAAACATGTAGTATTTTATTTTATTTATATATATATATATTTAAATTTTAATTGGAGGCTAATTACTTTATAATATTGTGGTGGTTTTGCCATACATTCACATGTAGTATTTTAAAGAGATGTAATTCATTTAAATCATTTTCCATGTTCTCTTACTTTCAAGGCAAAAAGTATACTTTTGTTAAATTTTAAATGGAAGTTTATTTTTCCTCATATTTATTTCACACCAAATGTACAGTGGTCTTTGGGCTATTTTATGTGCTCTCTTTGTATCCCTCTGTTTAAAGTACATGAGGTCTTAAGTACAATAAGTGAACTCAAAGCATGAATGCCCTTTTTGTATTTTTTAATCTAATCATTTTCAATATTTAATATAAGGATACATGTGACTGCAATGATGAATATATAGTGAAAAAATGAACCTCAAATGTAACTTTATATTCATGGGAAAATTAGACATTTTATGATTCTTTCTCTAATCGCAATGACAAGGAGAAGGCTGAATGTATATGCAGTGGGGTGAATTGTGTCCCCAAAAGGTAATTGTCTACATGGAACCACAGAATGTGACAATAGTTAGAAACAGGTTATTTGCAGAAGTAATTAGTTAATATTAGGTGAACCTTAAATCTAATGACTAGTGTTCTTCTACAAAGTGCAGAGGACACACAGTGACACACACAGGGAGGAAGGCCGCATGAGGCCGCCACAAGCAGAGAAAGTCAGGGACTCCTGGTGACCACCAGAAACCAGGAGACAGTCACAGAACAGATGTTCCTCAGAACTTCCAGAAAAAAATCAACCATGCTGACACCTTGATTTCAAATTTCTGGCCTCTCACACTGTTAAAGAATACCCTTCTGTTGTTTTAAAGTCACCAGTTTGTGGTCATTTGTTACAGTAATCCTAGGAAACTACCATAAAATATTTCAGACTTATTAAGAAAATTAGTAAATTTTACTCTAGTTTTTCTTCTAAAAACTTTGCTTATCTCATTTTTAAATCAGTGTAAAGAATACTTAAAAACAATCCCTGGAATTGTAGAATAAATTACTTTTGAAAAAGCCGTTTCCAAATATTAATATGCAGTGTTGCTGCTGCTTAGTCACTCAGTTGTGTCTGGCTCTTTACAACCCCAGGCACTGTAATCCACCAGGCTCCTCAGTCCATGGGATTTCCCATGGAAAAATACTAGAGTGGGTTGTCATTTCCTTCTTCAGAGGATTATCCGGAACCAAGGATCGACCCTGCATCTCCTGCATTGGCAGGTGGATTCTTCACCACTGAGTCACCAGGGAAGCCCACTATTCATGTTAAAAATGTTCTTTTTTACATATTTTCCCCATTAGAAAAGTACTACACCGACCCTGGTGGTAAAGAATCTGCCTGCCAATGCAGGAAACACAGGAGAAACTGGTTCAATTTTTGGGTCAGGAAGGTCCCCTGGAGTAGGAAATGACAACCCACTCCAGTATTCATGTCTGGAACGTTCCATGGACAGAGAAGCCTGGTGGGCTACATGCCATGGAGTTGCCGAGAGGGAGACATAACTAAGCAGCAGGGAAGGGTTATTTTAAATGTGATTTTTGTGTCAATTTGTTTTCTTGTGTCACCCTTGACAACAGGAGAACCTGTCTTCCAGTTAAATACACAATTTCAATGCAGTGTATGTGATGGTGTCCCTCCTAGTACCCCTAGAGAAGGAGGCATTCATTCCAGAGCTGGTGGAAGGGTTGACACAAGCAGCTCTCAGCTGAGTCTTTCTATGAGACTTCCTCTACACTGAAGAAAGCCACTGTGTCTTATGGTCATGCCTCCTCCCAAAGGACAGCCCGCATAGAGTGATGACCAGTGTAAGAAGATAAAGACCAACTGTCCCAGCTGGGACACAACTGGACTGTTCTTCCAGCTTTAGAGTTCCCCCAGAAAAGGATTGGCTGAGGCCATTGTGGGAGGACTAAGCAGTTCAATTTCTCTTGTGCTCAACCCTGGTTCCTTCCTGCCCTACAACACATTCATCCCAAAGCATTTATACCTAAACTCCTTGCACGTGAACATTTGAACACTGACTTCCTAGTTTGCTTTTCAGGAAACCCAGCTGTATCATCTGAGGATGAGGAGACATATATTCAAGACCTACTTGGGCCACCATTTGATCATATTTAGACAAAGTCAACAGAATTTCCTCCTGTAGCTTTTTTCCTTACAAAATGAGAAAGTTATACTCATATGTTATTTGGTTTGGGTCCTCTCTAGCTCTAAACTACTGAGAAATACTGTTGATATCCACATAATTGTCCCCAGATCATACAAGCCCAATATAATGAAACATGGAAGCTATTTATGTTAATGATACTCCAGTAATATTAATTTTCAGATCTACAATAGTGTATTATTAAGTTTTTCTTTACAAAGAGAAATACAGTGAAGTACTCTTTAATGCAAGAAAGATAAGCTATATTTTGAGCTAGAAAAAAATATTAACTGAACTGCAAAAATATTAACTGATACTGTATAACTTGCGTTGTTGTAAACAGTGTTAACACAGGACTTTTCAAGCAGTGTTAGCACATGACTAGCAAGTAACTAGTCTTTAACAAAGCTTTTCTTTTCTTCCCACTTTCCCATTCTATCTTGAAGACAGTGGGAAAAAAATGGAAAGGAAAAGACATATACAAGAACTTCTTGCTTACACATTCAATTTTAGACTGTAAAATTTTGGGCTGTATAATTTTAGACTGCAAACATCTATTCATCTATCTGCTTGTTAGATACTGTATTTTGAAAAAAAGCTATGATCTCAATTTTTCCCTCCAATATATTGCAAGTTTTCCTGAGTAAAGTTGCACACAGAATAGATTGTTGAACGTGTGAAATAATTTATTTGATGTAACCCTGGTGCGTAGAAATAGCTACTTCCGGATGAGAGTTGTGTAACAAGTCTTCTACCCACAATTAGCTTTAGGATACCATCTTAAAGTGGCCTTGATTTATTTAACTGATTAGTTAGTAGATACTTTATAGAGTTAAATATTCTCAAGATTAATCAGAAAAGGAAACGTTTAATGTCCTTAATGGGGTCATTATGATATCATTAAATGAAATTACACTGAAGGACAATCTTGACAAACCTTTTGAGGACTAATAGCATACCCCAGGAGAGTTAATAGCTAGTGTAAATTGGTGCTTATTTCTTTTATTTCAATTTCTTTATCTGGTTTAAATAGATAACAGATGATTACACTGAATATAAATTAGAAGAATCTCCTATTTTCTAAACTTGACTTTTATGAAAATAAATGTATAGACCTTTACAAACTCAAGGAGAATTTTATAGACTGCCAATGAAAAATTGATACATTTTCCATGGACAATAGAGTTTTGAGTTGTGAATAATTACCTTAGATGTTGAAGTATCACTTGAGACTCTCAAGTCATCAGGAAATAAAGCTTACCAAACAATGGGATTATATATAGATTTTTTGTGTTGCCTTCTAAATTAAATGCATTCTACAGTGTTGTGGAAAGGACTCAAGAGAGAGTAAGGGATTGCTGATTTTTTGCTGAAACTTTGCATGTATTAGGAAACATAATCATTTGAGATTTATGGTGATTTTTTCTTAAGTGGGAAATAATTATACAGGTAAGAATCAAACCAAACAACATGTGAAAGTAATATGGAAACTGAAAAAACAATACTTACACAAAAAATATTTGAGACATATCACTATTTTTTATTCAGATCTAAATTTATATTTCTCTGCTAAAAATAACAGGAAGAATTCTTTGGTTGTTGTTATCTCTGCTTCTTGTTAAGATAAAAGAAACTAACAGGATATGCAAATTTGTCTTAAAGCTAAGTTCTGTGAGGCAGGAAATCAATATTAATAGTTTATAATAAACATGCAGAAAAAATAGAGATCAGGATGTATAATAATATATGGAATATAAATTTATCATGTCATATACTAAAATGAAAAATAAATGAAAGCTCAAAAAAATCTATCAGGATTAATAAACAAGTTTGCCAGGTCACAAAATATGGGATCAATATACAAAAATCAATCCCATTCACAATATCATTCAAAGAGAATAAATTTATCAAAAGAAGAATACATTTATCAAAAGAAGTATAACCTTTTTACACTGAAAATTACAAAACTGGTGAGAGACATTAAAGTTCTAAATAAAATCAAGAGATATTCCATAATCATGGTTGGAAGACTTGATATAGTTAACACCATTTTCTACTCAAATTGATCTTAACAGTGTCAAGAATCCCTATCAAAAATCCCTATAGACATTTTTTGTATAAACTGAAAATTTATTAAATAAAAAACTTTATATAAAATACAAGATCCAGAAGACAAAATAGTTTTATAAAAGGCTAATTTGGAGAGAACATACTACCTAATTTCAAATGTTATTGCAAAGTCATAGTAATCGAGATGTTGTGATATAGGCAGAAGAATAGGTGAGGTCAGTGGAACACAGTTGAGAGTTCACAAATTTATCTTTGTATTTATGATCAATTGATTTTTAACAAAAGTGCCAATGCAGTTCAGTGGGGAAAGAATTATTATTTTTAACAAATGGTACCAAGACAAGTAGATATACACATGGAACCAGAAGAAGGAAAAGAGAAGCAGAAGAATTAAAAGAAAAAGATGATGACTGGGAGGAGGGGGTGGGAAGAAGGAAAAGTGGAGGGGAGGATGTGGTGGGGGAGGAGGAAAGTAAGGAAAATCTCCACCCTTACCTCATACCATACACACAAAAATATCTTAAAATGTATTACAGATCTAAATATAAGATCCACTAATATAGAAATTCTAGGAGAAAACATGAGAAAATCTACCTGACCTTAGATTAGACAAAGATTTCTCAGATGTGGCATCATATGCACAATGCTATACAACATCACATTGAATTATGATTAACCTTGGGATTGTGAGGCATGCAAAAGTGTGGCCAGTTGTTAATAATGAAATTTTAGAGAAATTTGTGAGCATTAGGAGCATTTAAAAGATGACTTTGATTGACTCCAAATGTAATGCCTTTCCTAATGTAATTGGCTGTAGGCTCTGCCTCTCACAACTCAACAGCCAATAAATTGAGAGTCAAGAATCTATGGAGAAGAAAGATGCTTTATTCAGAAAAGCTGGCAATCTGGGGGGCTAGTGTACTTATAGACTTATTTCCAGAGACCAACTCTGACGTAAGTCAGCCATGCCAATTTTTAAAGGGAAAAAAGGGAAATAATCTCAGGTAATCACTGAGGCAGGCAGTCTTCATCTTTCTGTTGCATGCAGAACTGCTGACTTCTGGTCTTCCCTGGGACATTGTCTTGCTCACAGTGTCTGCCTGCAATAGGTGTTCTGTTGGCTGTGTGGTCCACCTATGACCATGAGATCCAGTAACTTTAGTAAAGGGAAGCTAGAGGTAGAGGGTCAATAGTAAATCTTTAACTGCTAAATCCTTCATTCTTACTCCTTCTAATGCAGGAAATTAGTCAGCATGTTAAATAAAGTGTTGAGTATATTTAGTAAAACAGAAATCAGGAGCTAAGTTGTATGCTGCTTAATGATCTCCTCTTTATGATTAAGGTCTAAAACAAACAAACAAACAGGGCTGATCAAACAGAAAAGAGGTAAAAGGACCGGCTACACTAACATAAGAAATGTGCAATTATCCACTCAGTATTGCAGGCACTGTATTGCATTAGAGAAACAGAGATAAAGGTCATTCCCTGATCTGAAGTAGCTCCTAGTCTAAGGCTGAGATAGGCAAGTTGAAGAATAGTTACAATAATATGATGCAAGTTCAGTGCCTGTGAGAGACATGGAAGTGAGGGAAGGTTTCCTAAAACAGGTTACACCTGAGTTGAATTGTTAAGAATAAATGCAACTTCACCAGACCAAGAAAGGAGGATTGTATGGTACAGACAAAGGGAGGTTCAAGTGCAGTGTGTGAGTGCATGCTAGGTCGCTTCAGTCATGTCGAGCTCTTTGTGATCCTATGGGCTGTAGCCCCTCAGGCTCCTCTGTCCATGGGATTCTCCAGGCAAGAATACTGGAGTGGGTCATCATGCCCTTCTCCAGGAGATCCTCCAACCCAGGGACTGAACTGGCATCTCTTTGGTCTCCTTCATTGGCTGATGGGTTCTTTACCACTAGCATCACCTGGGAAGAAATACAGAGAGGTATCCTCAAGTTCACAGATACTTGTTTACCACTATGTGATGAATTCTGTTGTAGATGCTGGAAATATAACAGTGAACACAACTATATATATATATATATATATACATATATATATATATATACACATACATATACATATATAAATATAAATATATATATATATATAAAATGTGTTTAGAGTTTGAAAATAAATGCTAAGGGAGAAATAAAGCAGAGAAGGGATGTATGGAATAGACTAAGGAAGAGGGCCAATACTTTAGTTGGGGTAAGCTGGGATGGTCCCACTGAGAAGGTGACATTGAGTGACCTGGAGGAAATAGTGAGCATGCTGTTTGGGAGAAATGAAGTGTAGGTAGAAGGTTTAACACATGCAAAACCCTGAGCACAAGTGAGCCTGGGAGGTCCAGGAGTGAGGAGTCCAGTGTGGCTGGATAATTTAAATAGAGAATTGAAAATGAGATCAAGAAAGCAATGATTTTATCTAAGAAGACAGATCACAAGGGATTATCTAAATTTGAGAAAAGCCCTCTTAGGGTACAATACCAATTTAGTGTAGCCAGAACATACAGAAAAAAAGGATGAGAATTATAAAAGATAAATTCAAGTGTAGCAAGCATGTCCCACACATTCATTTTTCCTACAAGCTGTTCCAGGGGACTCCAGTTGTCCTAATGTAATTCTTAATAAAACCATATTTTACTCTCAAAAAAGTACTGCTTTGGTGACAAAATGTTATTGCCCCCCACCACATGAAGTATATACTTTTTAATTTATAAGGAGGGATACATGTCATTATCCCTGGTGAGTTTGAAAAAGAACACATGCATACATTATGGAGATCATTTGTTCAAGGGCAGGTTAGAGGCTGGGAGACCATTTTTGTGATGTCAGAGAAGGCTACTGAAGGCTAGAGTTGGTGCAGCCACCTGGGTCAATAGGTTGACAGGAGAACCAGAAGCAGAGAAGTGTATACTCAGGGATAGGCTGGTCTTGTTCTATTATCCTTTGTAGTTTTCATTCCTCGGAACCTGGGTATGTTCCAGTGGGGGGAGTTGGGTGACTATACTGTCACACATTGGTAAGTCTAAATGGGCAGTGACTTTTTCACCTTAAAGAAGGAATTGTTTGCTATCTAAATGGTACTGTGGAGTGTTTCTTAGTATCCCCCTTCAGAATGTGAGCAACAGGACTGTCCTTAAAATTCACAACATTCAGATATTATTAAATGATTTACTTGAGTATTTTAGAATGCTACACAAATACAAAAAATCCTACTCAAAAGTACTTAAATCTAGTGAAAGCTCCTGAAATGGTGCATAACTCATTATTAACATTATAGTTTTAAGCCACAGTGTCTGTTATGTAAGTAACTTCAATCTCTTCAAAAAATTCACAAGCAACAATACTGCTTTAATTCTAAGGTACTCCACCAGATAGCTGAAATGCACTAAAAGGCAAAGTGTCTGGCTTCTTTAGCAATTTTAAAATCAAATAAATCTTAATTTTGTGTTTTAATAAACTACATTTGAGAAGACTGTTAATCATGTGCAGGACAAGAGAAAGAATTAACATAAATTAGGCATCTGTAATATGTCAGAAGCTCTAATACTTTGGCCACCTTATGTGAAGAGCTGACTCATTGGAAAAGAACCTGATGCTGGGAAAGATTGAAGACAGAAGGAGAAGGGGCAACTGAGGATGAGATGTTGGATGCCATCATTGACTCAATGGATATGAGTTTGAGCAGACTCCGGGAGATAGTGAAGGACAGGGATGTCTGGCATGTTACAATCCATGGGGTTGCAAAGAGTTGGACACAATTGAGCAACTGAACCGCAACAATATGTCAGACAGCATTTGAGGGTTAGCCATGTTTATCACCTTGATGACCACAGAATATATGTTTTAACTAATTTTCCCAAAGGAAGAAACAGATGGTTACAGTGATTAAGCAACTTTCACAAAACCACTCAATAGTTAAGTGGCACAAATTCAATACAAAACAAGTGTACCAGATTCTAAAGCGCCAATTCAATTTCTAAACCATTTCTATGTCACTATTTACAAAAACATGCCACTGCATAATCAACAATAAATAATTAAAAGTTAAAAACAAAAGGAAAAAAAAGAAATATTTCATTAAATGAATCGGTATTTGTTATGTGTTGAGGGTTGCATTCATTTTATATGCAACTGTCTGGATTCTGAGGCTGGTATGATGGACCTATTTCACAGAATAAACTGGTAATAAGACTAAGTGACATCTCCTTTACTATATCCCAGTCATCTGCTTATAAATTAACTCATTTTATTTTCTTAATGATTCTATAAGTTAGCTAATATTACTGGCACCATTTACAAATGAAGTAAATGAGGCATTGTGATTCAAAGAGCAAAATTATCTGGAAATGATTCAGGGTGACACCTGGCTTACCCTGGAAATGTGTGAGCTGAAACCACTTTCTCAAGATTGTAACTGAACTAGAACTCGCTTATATCCCTCTTGATGTGTGCATTCTTCTTTCCAGTCATAGTGCTCTAACATCCCAACGTCCTCGTGGTCTTTAGGGCCAAGAAGATCATGTTCCCTTAAAACTCCATTGTGTGGTGTTTGCTAACTCAGATTGAGCTGCTTGCCACTTGAAAGCCAATAATCAAGGGGCAAGTGTTGGTAGAAAGGAAAGATGTTTTTTTCATAAGAATCAGCAATCTGGGAAGAAAGTAGACTTGTTTCCAGAGACCAACTCTGACAATTTGCTCAGTCCTGACAAGTTTTAAAGGGAAACATTTTCAGTTAATTGCCGGGAGCCAGCTCACAAGATCCCACCCATGACAGAGTCATGAGGTAGAGGGCTAATTGAGCACGGCTTCTCAGCCCTCAGGAATTCTCAGAAGGCTGCCTCAGCACTCACCTTAAAGATGATATCTGTCTTTCTGATGTTTGCTACAATAAACCTCTTCTTATTTTCTGTGACTTAGAAAAAAGGCTTTTCCTGATTCTCTTCTAAAATAGATCAATCTGAAATCTCAATCAACAAGGCCCCTGAACGGTAGCACCCTAAATAAAATTATCTGGGATATAAAATATGCTAATCTAAATTCCTCTTGCTAGCATATTGGTTTGTTTAATAAATATACCTGTGCCTTTGGAGCTAATGTGCTTGACTGCCCCTTAACAACAGAACAGCATTGAGAGCCTCCACACAGAAAGCCCCAATGGGCACAGAGCCCTTTGTAGGAAAGAAAGGCTTGTTAGGAAATACAAAAAATATTGCTTTGTGAAATTGTTACTTAATCTATAGTTACTCACTATATTTTTACTCTTAATGTATTTAGCCTATATAATGAAAGCATAATAGTTAGGGATTTATATAAATAAAAGTTTAGTTTTAATATAAATAATAAGACAATTGTTAATTCAGCTGGTGATTTTGCTAAGAACTGACCTTTGTGCTACATTGTTTCAGCTTGTTGTTCTATGACTTCATGGAACCACATTCTTTTCTGTTAAGCTCAAGGCTTAGAGTAAATTAACAAAAACAGGTTTTACCTTGAAACTTTCTATTAATGAATTCTTTCCTGCTGTGCCTGATACAAAAGTGTCCTGGCTGATCAACCCTTATCAATAAAAGAGTCACAAGATGTTAGCAGGCCTCAGGGCCAGAAGATGATGTAAACAATTTTAAACCTTTTATAACTTAGAAACAAAAACAGTGTTCTGGTTCCGATATGGATCAAAAACTGCTGATCCATCGAGCTGATCTGGCATGACTCTATACTTTACATTTGTTTCTATGTACCACTAAAAATATAAAAGCTGTCTTAAAAACAATAAAGTCAGAAGACACTTGGAAACACTGAGACTCGCTTGTGTTCTCATTCATATCACCGACACCGTCCATCCTGAGGGAACCCTGACCAGCTGCAGCAGGACTCTGGCAGTTAATCATTAGACACTAGGTCAGATTCTTTGTTATTTTTCCATTGCATACAGACTACTGACTTCTGATTTTACTTGGGGCACTGTCTTGCTCACGTGGACTGCCTGGAATTGGATGTTCTCTTGCCCAAAATGTTTGCCTGCACCCATGAGATCCACTTGCAAGTTTACTAAGGGAAAACTAGGGATACGGAGTCAGTCATTCTTTATCTACTTCATTCTTACTCCTTCTAATCCATAAAAGGAATAAATAGGCTAGTTAAGGTGTTGTGTACATTAGTAAAGCAGGAATCGGGAACTAGGTTAAATGTTGCCTGATGATCTCATCTTTGTGATTAAGCTCTGATGAAAACAGATGCACAAACAGAAAAGTGTCAAAGGAGCTGCTTCTAGTAGTACCCCCAAACAACATTACTTCCCAATAAACAGTCCATTATTTCCTCTACTGAAAAGCTGCTTTCGTACACTTTCCCTATGAGAGCAAGAGATCTGAAGGATTACAATTCTTCCACTGGTAGGTCAGCTGCAATGCAGATTTCTGTGAAATGAGGGAAGGTGGGAAACCCATATCTTCTAGTCTCTGCTGACTCAACTTCAGAAATTTAACCCTTTTCTCAATACAGCTTGTTTTTATTTAGTTTGTTTTCATTAAAAAAAAATATGTCTCTTTCATTGCACAGTATATTCTGAACCCTGGTGTGTGGCCAAGGGTAATGGTTCTTGTACAACAGACACAGTACCATGTGGTTAATTGGTGGAGCACAGACTCAGAATGAAGTTTTAACCACAATCAAAGTATATTTTATTAATTAAGGACAAATTAAAATAAACTGATATAAAAATACCAAATATATCTTCTTTGGACTCCTAATTTTCATTTTTTACTGTTTGAGATGAGACTGATAGGTATCACCAATGATGGTAGCTGATAATTCAGAACAAAAAATAATTTACTCAATATGTGAGAAATTGAAATGAGGCCAGAGGTAGAAATTTTTATGGCATGGGCAAATCAATATAACATCAAATCCTCTGGGAGGAAGACACTGGTATCTGAAAGTTGATCATTAAGTCAGTGGAGACAGATGGTGGTTTAGTTACGTTGATCTCAGAATCATAGCTTCAACTCTAAGTAATTGTATGAATTTGATAATTAAAAAAAAATAAAGCTAATTGCCATTTTGACTTCCATGGTGGCTCAGACAGTAAAGAATTCACATGCAAACAAACCCCATTTGCTTCCAAAGTAAGAAAAAAAACATACCGTTAATTTCATAAGGTAGTTGGGTGCATTAAAGAAAAACATGGTGCAGAAAAGAAAAACAGCATGTTCAAAAAAGCTATAAAGGCTGGCATGTTATATACTTGCTTTCCTTATTAGTATATTCATTCTATCCAGGTAAAATCAAGGAGTCATACAGTCCATTATAAGAATTTCTACTAATTAGTGACTCAGGTCAAGATTGATGAAATTAATTTTACACTTGGACTTGCAATAAAAAGGTTTTTAATATTTTAAGTATGCTGCAACACATTAAACAACTTAGGAAGCAATTTTTGAGTGCACATACAAATACAAGTAACAGAATAACTTGAATGACATAATATTTAAAAACAAAGTAATGATTGATTTAGACATTGTTCTACCTAATGAAATTCAGGAAGAAATATAGTTCCGAATCTATGCCACACATGTTGTAAAATATAATATCTATAGATTGAAATAATTATTTTTAGAAAATGCTTGAGGGGTTTCTCACAGGAAGAGACCATGTGGTGTCATGGTCTTTCAAGTTATGCTTTCACTAATAATTGTTTCAATTAGATGTAACTTAGTTGAGAAGCAAGATGCTTCACCTGTATAAATTAAAAATCTTGTCTAGGCTTAATATGAAAATTTATTCAAAATGAATAGCATATTTAAAGATGAATGACTTTGGAAGTGAAAACTGGAAATTTAACTTTCTGCACTAGAAGGGACAACACTATAGATATTCAAGAAATAGGGAAAACAGATGTGATATTAATGCACTATTTTAGATTATTTTGCTATATTTCACAGCTTTATGGAACACAGCAAACAGAAGATTGAATTTTCATCTAGATCACAATATATTTATTTGTAATTTCTATAGTGTTGCAGGTATTATTAGATTGATCGTCTATTTGTTTCCATAGTTGATTGTATTCAAAGAACTTGAGAGAGTCCATAGAAATCAAAGTCAATGATAACAAAACATCAAACAAATTGTTTTATTTTTGTTATTACTATATTTGAAAATTTTCTTCTAGAAATCTCATAGATTTATAGATAGAAATGCTTGATTTACTGCATATAAAAATTTATATGAATATTAATTTTCTTTGCTGTTGGTTTTCAATCTATGTAACTAATATCTCATTTCAATCAAAAGAGTTTATGGATAGAAAAGGCTACACATTTAGCACACATAAAAGTCTTTTACATTTAACCTTTATTGATCTGAAAATGCTAAAAAATAATATTCAGCAACATTATCAACTAGAGAAGCAGAGCAATGGTGGAAGAATATGTAAAGAATTATCTATGGAGTTTAGCAGAAAGAGCAAGGGTAGATGTTTAATCCTTAAAATCTAATACACTTTGAAATCCCCACTATAATTTTATACTAATTTTATTGAAAATGTTACTCTCAAATACCTTTGTAACAACAGAAAATTATTCAAAACATTGTGCTTTATAAACTACAATTTTCTTATCATAAAATATATAAATAAAAATATGACCTGATTTTAACAACATGTTCTGAGGAACAATTACAACAATATGTAGACAATTATTTGTTAAACCATCAAGTTTAATGCTAAAAGTACTGATGGAGTATTAGTCACAGAATTATCTCTTTATTCTTAAAATTAATCATGAGGTATTCCATTAGGTTGAAGGCAGAAGTAGAATGGGACACCAGAGGATGAGATGATTGGATGGCATCACTGCCTCAATGGACATGAATTTGAGCAAGCTCCAGGAGATGGTGAAGGACAGGGAAGCCTGGTGTGCCGCAGTCCATTGGGTCACAAAGAGTCAGACACTACTGAGAGACTGAAAAGCAACAACAAATTCCATTAAATCAAATTATATGTGTACCTTGCTCATATAAAATAAAGCTGAACATTTCTGATTGCTATTTTCATGATCCCATCAATTATATCATTTCCTGTATAGCCACACGCACACACACACACACACACACACACACACACACACGATGCTACTGAAAAATATTGTCAGTTATCTATGCATTACAAGTGGTAAACAGTTTTGTTTCAATGAGTTCTTTATCTGAGTAATTGTGCACTTCCTCACTCTACATTGCATTTAAACCTGAGCCATGAACCCAGTACAATTAGCTGTGGGCATCATGACAATGCCCGCTATTTTGGCTAGTCTAACAAACAGATGAGAGCACTGAAAAGCCCATATGCTGGATGTAAAATAGGATGTCATGTGAAGTAGTTGAAAATGCTCAGGAGTTGGCAACAAAGGATCAGTTCTGTTGCTAAAGTGGTCCATTTGCTTTTTATTCCTTAGTTTTCCGCCCATTAAACTGTAAGCTCAGTGAGGGCACAACCCTATTTTATTTACTCACTGGAACTGGCTATCA
The DNA here is from genome assembly GCA_024291935.2 of Okapia johnstoni. Lineage (NCBI taxonomy): Eukaryota > Metazoa > Chordata > Mammalia > Artiodactyla > Giraffidae > Okapia > Okapia johnstoni. The sequence continues at coordinate 108,607,260 of CM044312.1, forward strand.
CATTTTTTGCCCCAAGGTTAATCTCAGAAATTAATTTTTGGTTTAACAGTTTATTAAGAACATTTATGCCATCCTTCTCCCTTGCAAAACAACTTGAAAGTGAAAGTGAAGTCTTCAGTCGTGGCCGACTCTTTGCGACCCCATGGACTGTAGCCTACCAAGCTTCACAGTCCATGGGATTTTCCAGGCAGGAGTACCGGAGGAGGCTGCCATTTCCTTCTCCAGGGGATTTTCCCTACGCAGCAATCAAACCGGGCCTCCTACATTACAGGCAGACACTTTATCCTCTGAACCACCAGGGAAGTGGTGCAAAACAACTTATTTATGTTATAAGAAGATTAGATGTAATTTGAATTTAAAGTTGCTTCTGTTAAAAATGACATGTATTAACAGATACAAACATAGCAAAATGTGCACATATTTTAAATAAAACTGCCAAATTTTATGAAGAGACATAAAATGACTCAAATCAATAAGAATACATATGATTCATACAATTTCTTATGTAGTCAGACTCAATAGTGAAAAGATGTCTACAGGAATTTGTTTATAGTTGCTGGGAATTATATATATATATATATATATATATATATAATATATATATATATTGCATTTTATTTATTTATTTTTTTAACTTTACAATATTGTATTTATTTTGCCATGCATTGACATGAATCCACCATGGGTGTACATGCTTTCTCTTTCCAGAACCCCCCTTCCACCTCCCTCCCCATCCCATCCCTCCGGGTCATCCCAGTGCACCAGCCCCGAGCACCCTGCATCATGCATTGAACCTGGACTGGCGATTCGTTTCACATATGATAATTTACATGTTTCCAGGCCATTCTCCCATATCATCCTGCCCTCGCCCTCTCCCATAGAGTCCATAATACTGTTCTATTTATCTGTGTCTCTTTTGATGTCTCGCATACAGGGTTATCTTTACTGATTGACTAAATACCATATATATGTGTTAGTATACTGTATTGGTGTTTTGATATGTTTTAATTGAAAAAGTGAATAACTACAAATAGCCAGGAAAAAGACTAGAATCAAAAGTTTGATTACAAATCAGCCTTATCAAATATTTTAATGAATTAGGAAATGATAATGACTAAAAACTTGTGGTACAGAAGAAAAAGGTAGAAAATCTAAAGATACTTAAGATATTTTAAGGAGATTTAATACAATGTGGCATTTATAATAAGAAGGAAAATTTATTTTCTTGGTAAATATTAGTGGGATATTGGCTGCTGGTGGGATACTGGCTACTATTTTGAAAAAAATCTGAGTCTATTTCTCCCTAATTATTTCAAAGTAAGTCTCATGGATCCAATGATTGAAATAAATTAAAATTTAGTCATTAAAGTAGCCAGAAAAAAATTAAAAACTTTTTAAAGAGTGACATTTTTGATAGCATAAGGAAAAAATTTACAGCCTTCATATGTTTCTAATACATGGAGAGAAAGATTTTCAAATTCATATACAAAGCATTACATTTTTTTAGCTAATTATCACTCACTGAAATAGTAAATATAGTCACTTCTCAATATCTGTGAGGGATTGGTTCCAGGAACTACCATAGGCACCAACATTTGCAGATACCCATATTCCAAATGTGGCCACCCTGTCTGAGGTTTCCACATCCCTGGATTCAACCAACTGTTCACCACAGAGTATAGGAGTATGATTGAAAAAGAAAAAAAAAGATATCTTTAAGTGCACCAGTACAGTTTAAACCCATGTTGTTCATGGATCAATTATGTGTTTGTGTGTCCATATGTGAGTACATGTGTGTGTTGTTGCATATATAAGAATTACATATGTGAAAAAAAGGAAGTCCTGCAAAAGATTCTGAGAATGTAATTAGTAGCACATCCATACTGTGAAATTTAAAGTAAGAATTAACATTTTGAGTATAGTATATAATAACAAATGATTTATGCTTTAAATATGTCCTGGTTTTATATCCCCCAAAAGTTATAAAATTATTGAACATGTAGGAGAGGGTGTCCACAATTTATTATGGAAGATGAAATTGTAAATATACATTTGTTAGGAAACAGGAAAGCAATTCCTAAAAGTATCCTCTATTATATATTTTCGATTTTTTTTTATAATTAATTTCCAACAAGTTAAAATTTTACCATAATGTATTGGCTGGTAATAAATGAAGTCTTATATAACTCAAACATGCTTGAGATTTGTAAACCCATATTTCTTAAAGTGAAAAAGCAAAGAAGAAAAGCAAAAGATATACTCATTTGAATGCAGAGTTTCAAAGAATAGCAAGGAGAGATTCTTCCTCAGTGATCAGTGCAAAGAAATAGAGGAAAACAACAGAATGGGAAAGACTAGAGATCTCTTCAAGAAAATTAGAGATACCAAATGGATATTTCATACAAAGATGGGCACAATAAAGGACAGAAATGGTATGGACCTAACTGAATCAGAAGATATTAAGAAGAGGTGGTAAGAATACACAGAAGAGCTATACAAAAAAGATCTTAACGACCCAGATAATAATGAGGGTATGTTCACTCACCTAGAGCCAGACATCCTGGATTGCAAAGTAAAGTGGGCCTTAGGAAGTATTACTACAAACAAAGTTAGTGGAGGTGATAGAATTCCAGTTGAACTCTTTCAAAGCCTAAAAGATAATGGTGTGAAAGTGCTGCACTCATATGCCAGCAAATTTGGAAAACTCAGCAGTGGCCATAGGACTGGAAAAGGTCAGTTTCATGCCAATCCCAGAGAAAGGCAATACCAAAGAATGTTCAAACTACTGCACAATTGCACTCATCTCACAAACTAGTAAAGTGAAGTCACTCAGTCGTTTCCCATTCTTTGTGACTCCGTGGACTGTAGCCTTCCAAGCTCCTTTGTCCATGGGATTTTATAGGCAAGAATACTGGAATGGGTTGCCTTTTCCTTCTTCAGGGGATCTTCCCGATCCAGGGATCGAACCCTGGTTTCTCACATTGCAGGCAGACACTTTACAGTCTGAGCTACCAGGGAAGTCCAAAGCTAGTAAAGTAATGCTCAAAATTCTCCAAGCCAGGCTTCAACAGGATGTGAACCGAGAATTTCCAGATGTTCAAGCTGATTTTAGAAAAGGCAGAGGAACCAGAGATCAAATTGCCAACATCCGTTGGATCATCAAAAAAGCACGAGAGTTCCAGAAATGCATCTATTTCTGCTTTATTAACTATGTGGATCACAATAAACTGTGGAAACTCTTCAAGCAATGACAAATCTGTGTGCAGGTCAGGAAGCAACAGTTAGAACTGGACATGGAACAACAGACTGATTCCAAATTGGGAAAAGAGTACGTCTAGGCTGTATATTGTTACCCTGCTTATTTAACTTATATGCAGAGTACATTATGAGAAACACTGGGCTGGATGAAGCACAAGCTGAAATCAAGATTGCCAGGAGAAATATCGATAACCTCAGATATGCAGAAGACACCACCCTTATGGCAGAAAGCAAAGAACTAAAGAGCCTCTTGATGAAAGTGAAAGAGGAGAGTGAAATGTTGGCTTAAAACTCAACATTCAGAAAAAGTACGATCATGCATCTGGTCCCATAACTTCATGGCAAGTAGATGGGGAAATGTGACAGACTTTATTTGGGGGGGGGGGGGGGGGGCCAAATCACTGCAGATGGTGATTGCAGCCATGAAATTAAAAGATGCTTACTCCTTGGAACAAAAGTTATAACCATCCTAGACCCAGAGACATTACTTTGCCAACAAAGGTCCCTCTAGTCAGAGCTCTGGTTTTTCCAGTAATCATGTGTGGATGTGAGAGTTGGACTATAAAGAAAGCTGAGTGCCAAAGAATTGATGCTTTTGAACTGTGGTGTTGGAGAATACTCTTGAGAGTCCCTTGGACAGCAAAGAGATCCAACCAGTCCATCCTAAAGGAAATCAGAATCAGCCCTGAATATTCATTGGAAGGACTGATGTTGAAGCTGAAACTCCAATATTTTGGCCACCTGATGGGAAGAAGTGACTCATTTGAAAAGATCCTGATGCTGTGAAAGATTGAAGGTGGGAGGAGAAGGGGATGACAGAGGATGAGATGGTTGGAGGGCATCACTGGACTCAGAGTTTGAGTAAACTCTGCGAGTTGGTGATGGACAGGGAAGGCTGGCTTGCTACAGTTCATGGGGTCGCAAAGAATTGGACATGACTGAGCGACTGAACTGAACTGAACTGAACTGATTCCTTAAAAATTACAATATAGAAAGGAGGACATAAAATAAAAACATTTTCTTCTGAAATGTAATAACACTCATAAAGACCTAGAATATCTTAATTATTTTTAGCAGTATAAGAAAGAGATTACCATTTGGATATAGATGATATGGACACTTTTATGTGTTTGAAAATTTCAGACTTTGTCCTGGGAGGGCCTCTTTGATTTAATTTTGGAGAAAACTAGTACATTTGCTAATTTAATTGTTTAATTTTTCCAATTTTTCAGGGCATGCGATTCCTCCCATTAAATGCATTCAGCTAGAAAGAATGGGAGAGGGAAATGTGTTTGTTTTCTAAAATATTTTTTATTATTTAGTTGAAATTTTACATCATACAAATAAATCAAGTTTAAATGTCTTAAATATCTAAATATAAGGCTTGAATACCATTATCATGTAAGACCTAAAACTATAAAGCTTCTAGAATAAAACATAGAGAAAAGCTCCATTATGGAGCTTGGTAATGGTGTTGGTAATGATTTCTTAGATATGACATCAAAATAACAGGCAACAAAAGCAAAAAATGGACATTTGGGACTACATGAAGCTAAAAGACAATTAGCAAGGTAACATGGCAATGAAGAATAGGAGAAAATGTTTGTAAGCCATATAACTGAAAAGAAGTTAATCTCTAAGATGTATAAGTAGTTTCTTCTGTTTACTAACAGAAGTTAAATTGAAAATTAGAGAACTTGATAAACATTTCTCGGTCCATCAATGGATGATGGATAAGAGTATTTTGGTATATACATACAATGGAATAGTAGTCAGCATTAAAAAAGAAGTAAATATCAAGAAAATGAGAAGACCAGTCAACCTCTGGGATTAAATATTTGCAAATGATACACCAGACAAAGTACTGTTACCTAAAATGTACAAATAGTCCTTAAAATTCAATAATAAGAAAGTAGCCAATTCAATTAAAAAATGGACCAAATATCTTAACAGACACCTCACTGAAAGACACATACAGGTGGCAAAAATACTACAAAAGCATGCTTCTCATCACAGGTCATAATATAAATGAAAATTAAAACAACAAATATCACTACACATCTATCAGAATGGCTAAAATCTGACAATAGAAAATGCTAGCAAAGATAATAGAGCAATAGATCCTCTTATCCATTGCTGGTGAGAAAGCAAAATAATAGCAGCCACTTTAGAAGATAGTTTGATGATTCCTTACAAAACTTTAAAAATCTTGCCATAAATCCAGTAATCATGCTCATCCAAAGAGTTGAAAGCATATGTGCACACAAAAACCTGCACATGGATATTTATAGCAGTTTTATTCATCATTACCAAAACTCGGAAGCAACCAAGATTTCCTCTGTAGGTAAATGTCTAAATAAACTGTGATATATCCAGACAATGGAATATTAGTCAATGTTAAAAAGAAGTGAAATATCAAACCATGAAAAGATATGGAGGAACCTTAAATGTACATTACTAAGTGAAAGAAGTCAATCTGAAATGGTTACATATTGTTCAAATTCAAATACATGCCATTCTGGGAAAGACACATTACAGAGGCAGTAAAATGGTAAGTAATTTCCAGTGGGTGATGGAGAGAGAAATGAGTAGACAGACCACAGAAGACTTTAGGACAGAGAAAATACTAAAATTTGGGGTGACTATAATTGTCAAGGTAGATTCATTAGTTATACCAAAATGTACCACTCTGGTGTGAAATGCTCATAGTGAGCAAGACTATGACTATGTACAGGGAGTGAGTATATGAGAAATATCTGTACTTTCCTCTCAATATTATAATGAACCTAAAATTTCTCTAGAAAATATAAAATCTTTAACAACAACAAAGAATTAAATTCTGGCACATGCAACATGGTTAAACGAGGGGGACATTATGCTAGGTGAAATATACCTGTCACAGAAGGACAAATACATTATGGGGTGTTAACAGAAATAGTCAAACTTATAGAAGCAGAAAGTAAGTGAAATGGTGTTTGCCAGGGACTGAAAGTAGAAGAAAACGGAGACTACCTTTCAATAAGCATAAAGTCTTAGTTTGGAAGATGAATAAGTTTTCACTATTTGTCACATATCTTAGTGCGTATAGTCAACAATGCCTTATACACTTAGAAAAACTTCTAAGAGGACATATTTCATGTTAGATGTTTTGCCAAAATTAAAAAGTAATAATTTCAAATGCTTTAGAAAGCTAGCCTATCTTTCTTGATATATATTTATATATTTAGTATAAATATATATGTGTATATAATATCTGGTTGAACTATTTTGTGTCGTAACTGTTCCCATGATGTCTAATGTTTATAGATTTTCTAATAAATAAATAAGTGGTTTCTAATTTTTAAATTCTTTGTTTATCAACAAATATTTTAGATAACGTTATCCAAATGTCTTCCTGAAAACAATGAACATAACATTTTTAACTTCCTCATAGATATAAGGATTGAAAGAATAATAGCCCTTATGATTTAAGCCTTTAAAAGATAAAAACATATCACTTTTTTCAATATATAGGGGTGATCACTTAAAATTTGCTTAGCATAATGCAGTAGATTTTAATATAAAAATGACTCTGCAACAGAGCTAATTAAAGCAAACAGGTTTATTTTGTACATAGATTCTAAAATAGAATGACAGTAGCTCCAGGCTGACACAAAATGGTAGGAAATTATTTGGAGTGGCATTAAGACTATTAAAGAATATCTGTCAGGCAAAATAATCCACCATTTTGGCTGTTTATGATATTTTTGGATAAACGCTTTATTAAAAAAAAATGATTCATTCTTATAAGTTATACCTCCAGCTACTAACTCTACACCTACTAGCTGTATAATTTTATCAAGTTATTTAACCACTCTGTACTGAGCACTCTTGTTTGCTTAAGGGGGATAAAAATATATGCACATTGTAGAGATAGAGATAATTACTTGTATTAATTACCTAAAGCAATCTGGTATACAGCTAACACTGTAAAACTATTCTTATTATTAATGTTATTAGTTTATGTGGGTTATAAAAATTGAATACAAGAAACATCTTTACTATAAAGCAACATTGTTATTCAGTAGGCGTTAAATACATGTCACTTTAAATGTGTGCTTTAGAAAAATCATAAAAACATTGATAAATTTAAAACAATAGATAAAAGGCAAATATGAAAGAAGAAATGCAGGAAAATATATAAAAAAATAACCATGTAATAATTTAAAAAGAAAAAATATATTTTTATTAACTTTTGTATCCTAGAACATTTCATGCAAAAATAGGCACAATAAAGAACAGAAATGGAATGGACCTAACAGAAACAGAAGATATTAAAAAGAGGCGGCAACAATACACAGAATAATTATACAAAAAAGATCTAAAAGACCCATGTAACCACGCTTGTATGATCACTCATCTAGAGCCAGACATCCTACAATGCAGTCAACTGGGCCTTAGGAAGCATCACTAAGAACAAAGCTGGTGGAGGTGATGGGATTTCAGTTGAGCTCTTTCAAATCCTAAAAGACGATGCTGTGAAAGTGCTGAACTCAATATGTCAGCAAATTTGGAAAACTCCACAGTGACCACAGGATTGCGAAAGGTCAGTTTTCATTCCAATCTCAAAGAAACTCAATGCCAAAGAATGTTCAAACAATCACACAATTACATTCATCTCACACACTAGCAAAAGTGAAAGTCGCTCAGTTGAGTCTGACTCTTTGTGACCCCATGGACTATTATAGCCCATGGAATTCTCCAGGCCACAATACATGGAGTGGGTAGACTTTCCCTTCTCCAGGGCATCTTCCCAATCCGGTAATCGAACCAGGGTCTCCTGCGTTGCATGTGGATTTTTTAACAACTAAGCTATCAGGGAAGCCCTAGCTAGCAAAATTCTCAAAATTCTCCAAGCCAGCCTTCAACAGTACGTGAACCGTGAACTTCCAGGTGTTCAAGCTGGATTTAGAAAAGGCAGAGGAATCAGAGATCAAATTGCCAACATCTGCTGGATCATCAAAAAAGCAAGAAAGTATCAGAAAAACATCTGCTTTACTGACTACACCAAAGCCTTTGACTGAGTGGATCACAACAAACTGTGGAAAATTCTTGAAAAGATGGGAATATCAGACCACCTGACCTGTCTCCTGAGAAAGCTGTATGTAGGTCAGGAAGCAACAGTTAGAACTGGACGTGGAACAACATACTGGTTCCAAATAGGAAAAAGAGTACATCAAGGCTGTATATTTTCACCCTGCATATTTAACTTATATGCAGAGTACATCATGTGAAAATGCTGACTGGATGAAGCACAAGCTGGAATCAAGATTGCCGAGAGAGAAATATCAATAACCTTAGATATGCGGATGACACCACCCTTATGGCAGAAAAAGCATTGGGATTGCAAAGAATTGTACACGATTGAGCAACTGAACATCAGACATTTTTGTTAACTTTTGTATCCTAGATCTCTTGGTTTATTTTCTAGTTATTTGTTTCACGTATTTTATCATTGTATGGAGACGCTGTAATTTATTCATCAGTGCAGCTATTAATTGATATACTAGTTGCTTACAATTTTTGACCATTAAGGAAAAGTAGGCTATGAATATGTCCTGTGGTGTGCTTAGTCTCTCAGTCATCTGGCTCTTTGTGACCCAGTGGATTCTAGCCTACCACACCCCTTTGTCCATGGAATTTTCCAGGCAAGAATACTGGAGTGAGTTGTCATTTCTTTCTCCAGGGGATATTTCAGACCCAGCATCAAATCTTGTATCTACTGTGCTGCTGCTGCTAAGTCTCTTCAGTCGTGTCCTACTCTGTGCGACCCCATAGATGGCAGCCCACCAGGCTCCACCATCCCTGGGATTCTCCAGGCTAGAACACTGGAGTGGGTTGCTGTTTCCTTCTCCAATGCATGAAAGTGAAAGTGCAAGTGAAGTCACTCAGTCGTGTCCAACTCTTCGCGACCCCGCGGACTTCAGCCTACTAGGCTCCTCCATCCATGGGATTTTCCATGCAAGCATACTGGAGTGGGTTGCCATTGCCTTCTCCATGTGTCTACTGTATTGGCAGGTAAATTCTATATCATCTGAGCCACCAAGGAAGCATATAGAAATTATAAAAAAAAGCATACAAAAATTATGAAATAAGATGACAAAGATACTATTTAGTTATGAGAATGCACTTAGATTAAAATTTGTCATCCTTATTAAATGATAAAATTATTAGATTTCATTAAAGCTAAATTTTTAACTCTACATGCAGTCAACTAGAGAGAGATCATAGCAGAGTAATCAAAATATTTAAAGGACATAACAAGCAAACAACATAAAGGAAAAAAAATTCTGAAACATTGAATGAGACACAAAACATATTAATTTTTATAAACAAATTAAACAAGCTATTCAAATCATGAAGAGGTTTACAAATGTATATAAAATGCAAACTTAACTCACATTACAATTCAATATCCAATAATGAATTTAAATGCAATCTTGAATTTAAATGTATTAAGCTTTAGGAAACTGAATAGAATAACTCCTTAACATAATTAAGAATATTTAGGTCAAATACATTTTCTTATATTATAAGAAAAGTTGAATCATAACTGTTAAAACAAGGAATTATAAAGGAGTCTTCATTAGCAACACTGTACTTTTGTGGAAGAACTTCTAATAATTACTACAATTACCAAAACCAATTAAGAATAGAGATAGAACTATGAGAAGGGGAAAATAAATTTTATTTATTTACATTTGACTTCATTCTGGATCGTGAAGATCTTTCTTATAGTGCCGAAGAATTGATGCTTTTGAACTGTGGTGTTGGAGAAGACTCTTGAGAGTCTTTTGGATTCCAATAAGATCCGACCAGTCCATTCTGAAGGAAATCAGTCCTGAATATTCATTGGAAGGACTGATGCTAAAGCTGAAACTCCAATACTTTGGCCTCTTGATGCGAAGCATTAACTCATTTGAAAAGACCCTGATGCTGGGAAAGATTGAAGGCAGAAAGAGAAGGGGATGGCAGAGGATGAGGTGGTTAGATGGCATCGCCAACTCAATGGTAATGAGTTTGAGTAAACCCCGTGAGTTGGTGACGGACACTGAAGCCTGGCGTGCTGCAGTCCATGGGGTAACAAAGAGTCAGACACGACTGAGCTACTGAATTGTACTGATTCATATTTTGTATATAACTTTTAGACTTCATGAGTATCTGAAATCTACAAAAAGTAACTGTTGGGAGCCGCCATAGGCATTACTGACAAAATGGAGGCACGGCCCCAACCCCAACTCCTCATCCCGCAGGCACACTCCCAGGGTAAAGGAGTTAGGTCTTGTGATTCTGACTTGTCCTTTCCTTCCTCCGGTTGAGTTGGCTGGAAAGAATGTTATAATCCATAAAGTTAACTATTGACATTTGTTCAAGAATCTTAACAAAGAATGCTCAAGGATGAGCACATAGGCTGCAGCTTGAGACCGTGGGAAACATTGTTACCTGAAACCCGCCTGTAAGGGGAATGTTTATGGCAAAACAAGTTTGCTGAGTTTAGGGGTTAGAAATAATTAAGAATAGTTAGAGGCTAAAAGTTTAAGGTATGTTGTGGTGTTGGCATATTTTACTGTAGCTTATAGAAACTAGGAATTTTAGAGATACTATAGCTAAAAGCCTTTTTAGGAGATGATGAGCTTAAGTTACTAGGGGATAGCAGGATTTAAACAGATAAGAAATAAACTGAGGAATGTAATATACAGCCCAGAGACAAACTTGAGTTACATTGTTATCACAAGGACACTTAAGAGGAAACTCTGAAGGACAACAATGATTTATGGAGACAGTAAATATGGGTGAGGGGAAACTGAAGATGTCATACCTCTGACCTAATGCTTTTGTAAAAGTATAAAAGAAAACCTGATGTTTAAAATAAACATGCAGCCCAGTGCTTTGAGTGAGAGACTGTATCATTTTCTCCACCGAGATGCAGTCCAAATGAGTGAGAGGCTGCATCATTCACCGACCCCATTCATCCCTTCAGGGTGTTTCCCTGGCTGCCGGAGCTGGACTCAGCAAGTAACATAAGGACTCAGTGAGTTGATTAATGGCAAAAATAAATTAATATTTTATGATGTAATAGATTCCTTATACTTGAGTATTAAAGAATCTGCCTGCAATTCAGGAGCCCCCAGTTCGATCCCCTGAGTCATAAAGATCCCCTGTAGAATGGAATGGCTACCCACTCTAGTATTCTTGCATGGAGAATTCCATGGACTGACTAGCCTGGTGGGATATTGTCCTTGGGATCACAAAAATTCTAACATGACCGAATGACTATCATTTTCACTTCCTTTCATTAGTGAATAGTAGAATAGGGCAGATAGGCAGAGATAAATGATACAAGGGTGAATGAAGAGACAAAGTAGCTTTCTATAGCAATAAAAATTGAATTGTTTAGTTAATTAACAGTACTCACCAAAGTGATTGATATTTTGGAAATAAGTTAAATTAGAACTTTTGTATATTACAAATTATTTTAATTTAATAAAAATAATATAAAATAAATAAAACCATGAAAATAATTTGTATAGACTTATGTGATTGTGTACTAAGCAAGATTTTTTTTTTCATATGCTATGGCAAAAATCATATTGAAAAAACTTTAATAGACCTTTGAAGACTTTGATTCTTTTTGAAACTGACTGAATAGAATGTTAAAATTTATGTGTAAAAAAATCCCAAGAGTAGTTTAAATAAAAACGATGAACTTAGAAAAAATATTTGCACAAAACTCAATATAGTGTGTTAAGAGTCTAGCAAAGCACTGAGAGTAAGTTAAAAATCTATAGGATGATCAGTAATGGATATAGTACAGCAATTCACAAGAAAATTGAATAAAAATAAAGCACATACACACACATACATCACTATCAGCGAGAAGGAAGAGGAGGAGGAGTTAGAAAAAAATGGAGGATAAGGATAAAGGGATGGAGGAGGAAGTTATAAACTTGAAAATGTAAGCACAAGCAACAAAATACCCCCTTGCATGTTATATTGCCTCTGATCATTCACTTACACATTTATTCATACATCCATTCAACAATGACTTCAAGAATATTTTTGGGCCTCTAGTACATTGCAAGTCCTGGGCTAACATACAAATTTTAAAAGTAAAACTAACCAATAACAACAGCAAACCAGAAAAAAAAAAATCCCAGACATCTTGGTTTACAAATTTTTCAATGAGTCTTGTTACACCATTCTGGTTCTTATTTTTTATTAAATAATATAGACAGTGGTTGTATATTCTTTATCCTAGTAGCCAGAAAGGAGCTGAAATATATTGGGCAGCCAATAAATATTTTCTGGATTAACAAATGGATACAACGGTGAGGGTAAGAGAAAAGCAGTAACAACTTTAATGGTTAACCATAGAAAAATAAGGAAATATTCAAAGAATGGAGGCATATCAAAATATTAATAATGATTGTCACACATTTCTAAGTGTAAAAAGATAGGGAAAATGTTGGTAAAGTATTGATTAGTGCAGTGCTATATCATGTTGAAAAAGGAAATAATATATGTTTACAATCATAGGAACAGTTACTTACAGAAAAGAGCATTTGTTATTGTTCAGTCCTAACTCTTGAATGACTTTTGCAACTCCATGGAATGTAGCATGCCAGGCGCCTCTGTTCTCCAGTATCTCCTGGAGTTAGCTCAAAGTCATATCCATCGAGTGAGAGATGCTATATAACCAGCTCATCCTCTGCATCCCCCATCTTCTTCTTTTTTCCTCAGTCTTTCCCAGCATTAAGGTCTTTTCCAGTGAGTTGGATCTTCACATCAAATGTCCAAGGTATTAGAGCTTCAGCTTCAGCAACAGTCCTTCCAATTCATATTCAGGGTTGAATTCCTTTAGGAGTGACTGGTTTGATCTTGCTATCCAAGGGACTCTCAAAAGTCTTCTCCAGCACCACAATTCAAAAGTATCAATTTTTTGGCACTCAGATTCCTTTATGGTTCAACTCTCACATCTGTACATGACTACTGGAAAAAAAACATACCTTTGAATATATGAACATTTGTCAGCAATGTGATGTATCTGCTTTTTAATATGCTGTTTAGGTTTGTCATAGCTTTCCTTCCAAAGAGCAAATGTCTTTTAATTTCATGGCTGCAGTCACCATCCACAGTGATTTTGACCTAAGGAAATAAAATCTGTCACTGCTTCCACTTTTTTGTTTGTTTGTTTTGTTTTAATATTGGGTTTCAAATTAGCTTTTTCACTCTCTTCTTTCACCATCATCAAGAGTATTTTTAGTTCCTCTTCACTTTTGGCCACTGGAATGCTATCATCTGCATATCTGAGGTTGTTGACATTTCTCCTGGCAAACTTGATTCCAGCTTGTTTTACCTGATGTACTCTGCACATGAGATAAATAAGCAGGGTGACAATGTACTGGATCTTGTTCTGATGGGTCTTGTTCTGATGGGTGGGGCCATGCTCAGCAAATCTTTAATCCAATTTTCTGTTGATGGGTGGGGCTGTGTTCCCTCCCTGTTATTTACCTGGGGCCAAACTATGGTGGAGGTAATGAAGATAATGGTGACCTCCTTCAAAAGGTCCCATGCATGCAATTCTACACTCAGTACCCCTAACCCTACAGCAGCCCAACACTGACCCACGCCTCCACCAGAGACTCCTGGACACTCATGGGTCAGTCTCTTGTGGGATCACTGCTCCTTTCTTCTGGGTCCTGGTACACACAAGGTTCTGTTTGTGCCCTCTAAGAGTTGGTTTCCCTAGTCCTGTGTAAGTGCTGGCAGTTCTATGGTGGCGTTAATGGCGACTTCCTCCAAGAGGGCTTATCCCATAACCAGGCCTTCTGCAGCCAGAGCTCCTGCCCCTGCAGCAGTCCACTACTGACCCATACCTCTGCAGGAGACATCAAACACAGTGCTGTCTCAGTCTCTGTGGAGTCTCTGGATCCTGGTGCACACAAGGTTTGTTTGAGCCCTCTGAGCATCTCTGGCAGGTATGGGGTTTGATTCTAAACACCATTTCATCCCTCCTACTGTTTTTCTGGGGTTCTCCTTGGCCCTTGGATGTGAGATATCTCCTCAAAGTTGCTCCAGTGCCACACAGCCGCTGCTCCAGCATCTACAGTCTTGCTGGGGTTTCTCTGCCCTTGAACATGGGGTCTCTCCTAACAGCTGCTCCTGGGCCACACAGACACTGCTCCAGCGCCTGCCATTTCCCTCTCAGTCAGGCTCCCATATCAAGAAGCTTCCATAAGTCTCTTATCCTTGTCCATCAGAGGGCAGATAGAATAAAAACCACAATCACAGAAAAGTAATCAATCTGATCGCATGGACCACAGCCTTGTCTAAACCAGTGAAACTATGACCATGCCATGTATGGCCATCCAACACAGATGGGTCATGGTGGAGAGTTCTGACAAAACGTGGTCCACTGGAAAAGGGAATGCAAACCACTTCAATATTCTTGCTTTGAGAACCCCATGAACAGTATGAAAAGGGAAAAAGATAGGACAATGAAAAATGAGTTACCCAGATCAGTAGGTGCCCAATAGTATGCTACTATTCAGCAGAAGCTCTATACAGTGGAGATCAAAGGAGAAATAAATCCAGAAAGAATGAAGAGACAGAGCCAAAGCAAAACAACACCAGTTGTGGATGTGACTGGTGATAGAAGTAAAGTATGATGCTGTAAAGAGCAATATGGTCCTATGCAATATTATTCTTTCCAGCACTGGACTTTTCTTTCACCAGCAGGCACAGCTACAACAGACTGACATTTTTGCTTTGGCTCAGCTGCTTCATTCTTTCTGGATCTATTAGTAATTGCCCTCTGTTCTTCCCCAGCATCATATTGGGAACATTCCAACCTGGGTGGCTCATCTTCTGGTGTCTGATATCATATATTTTCTACCTTTTCATTCTGTCCATGGGATTCTCCAGGCCAGAATACTTAAGTGGATTGACATTTCCTTTTCCAACTGACCACGTTTTGTCAGAACTCTTCACTATGACCTGTCTGTCTTTGGTGGCCCTGCACAGCATGCCTCATAGCTCATTGAGTTATGCAAGCCCCTTGGCTGTTATATAGCTATGATTCATGAAGTTGGAGAACTAGATGTCACTCTGTATTGGATCTACTCTTTTAGCTCTAACGTTTGTGCTCTGTTGTCTGTGCTTAGTCATACTGGCTTAGCACTTTTTGTAACAGAATGTTGCATATAGCTTGAAATACACAGGATACGACTCTGACCTTTAAAAGTATAACACTTTTCCATTCAAATAGAGATAAAAATGAGCAGGACAAAGAATAGCATTCAAGTTCTTGAAGATTTATAGCAGCATTGTGACCAGACCCCCCTGGACAGCTGCAAAAACCAAGAATTCTAGCATCAATATGTTTGCTACCACCAGCTACACCCACCTCCCCTTTAAGTATAAAAGTATCTTGGGTTCTAACTGGGGTAAAATGATTCTTTAGGACACTATCCCACCATCCTCTTGCCCTGCTGGCTTTCTAAATAAAATCATTATGCCTTTGGTCATTGACGCATCTCTTCATTTACTGTTCTGTTGTGCAGTGAGCAGTATGAGTTTGGGCTCAGTAAAAACTTGCCTTGGAATGTTCATTTTTTTGGTAGTTATCTATTTACTTATATTTTATAAGTTTTTCATAATGAGAAAATTTGAACTTGAAATAATAGTGTCAGTTCAATTCAATTCAGTCACTCAGTCATGCCCGACTCTTTGTGACCCCATGAACCAAAGCATGCCAGGCCTCCCTGTCCATCACCAACTCCTGGAATCCACCCAAAACACATGTCCATTGAGTCGGTCATGCCATCCAACCATCTCAGCCTCTGTCGTCCCCTTCTCCTCCCGCCTTTCCCAGCATCAGGGTATTTTCAAATGAGTCAGCTCTTCGTATCAGGTAGCCAAAATATTGGAGTTTCAGCTTCAACATCAGTCCTTCCAATGAACACCCAGGACTGATCTCCTTTAGGAGGGACTGGTTGGATCTCCTTGCAGTCCAAGGGACTCTCAAGAGTCTTCTCCAACACCACAATTCAAAAGCATCAATTATTCTGCTCTCAGCTTTCTTTATAGTGTAAGTACATTTTAACTCTTCAAAATATTATGACAAGGCAAAAACTACCTATATATCACAAACTTTGGAAATATTGTAATGACAATATTTTTTAGAGCACTTCCCCCTCCCTGATGTCTTTTTATTGATTATCATTTTTAAAATATATTTTTAAATTGCCTTTTGCACTTTCTTGTCTGCATTTCTCAACAATATTAGGACTGTTTAAAAATTATTCTATTGCATATCACAGAAAAAATTAGCATATAAAATTGTGAAGTACTTTTTTTTTTCCTGCTCAGTCACTTTTTTTTTTATTTTAAATTAGTTTCTTTATTTATTTTTTTAACTTTAAAATATTGTATTTGTTTTGCCATACATTGACATGAATCCACCATGGGTGTACATGTTTTCCCCTTCCAGAAACCCCCTCCCACCTCCCTCCCCATCCCATCCCTCCGGGTCATCCCAGTGCACCAGCCCCGAACATCCTGTATCATGCGTCAAACCTGGACTGGAAATTCGTTTCACATATGATAATGTACATGCTTCAATGCCATTATCCCATATCATCCTGCCCTCACCCTCTCCCATAGAGTCCATAATACTGTTCTATTTATCTGTGTCTCTTTTGATGTCTCACATGCAGGGCTATCTTTACCGATTAACTAAATACCATATATATGTGTTAGTATACTGTATTGGTGGAGAAGGCAATGGCACCCACTCCAGTACTCTTGCCTGGAAAATCCCATGGATGGAGGAGTCTGGTGGGCTGCAGTCCATGGGGTCGCTAAGAGTCAGACACGACTGAGCGACTTCACTTTCCCTTTTCACTTTCATGCATTGGAGAAGGAAATGGCAACCCACTCCAGTGTTCTTGCCTGGAGAATCCCAGGAACAGTGGAGCCTGCTGGGCTGCCATCTATGGGGTTGCACAGAGTCTGACACGACTGAGGTGACTTAGCAGTAGCAGTAGCAGTATACTGTATTGGTGTTTTTCTTTCTGGCTTACTTCACTCTGTATAATAGGCTCCAGTTTCATCCACCTCATTAGAACTGATTTGAATGTATTCTTTTTAATGGCTGAGTAATATTCCATTGTGTATATGTATCACAGCTTCCATATCCATTTGTCTGATGATGGGCATCTAGGAACATTTTTGTTTCATTTATTTATTTTTTTAATTAGTTTATTTTATATTTTTTAACTTTACAATATTGTATTTCTTTTGCCATACATTGACATGAATCCACCATGGGTGTACATGTTTTCCCCTTCCAGAACCCCACTTCCACCTCCCTCCCCATCCCATCCCTCTGGGTCATCCCGGTGCACCAGCCCCGAGCACCCTGTATCATGTGTTGAACCTGGACTGGAGATTTGTTTCACATATGATAATTTACATGCTTCCATGCCATTCTCCCATATCATCTCTCCCTCGCCCTCTCCCATAGAGTCCATAATACTGTTCTATTTATCTGTGTCTCTTTTGATGTCTCTCATACTGGGTTATCTTTACCAATATATGCTTCCACAATTCAGAATAAATCTATTGTTAATGAAAGAAATATCAAAACAAAAACAAAAAGCTACTGCTACCAAACCAAAATCAGATCTACTTATTTTATGAGCAGCAAAGTCTCTGACATCATGCTGTGGTGAAGGTACAAGATTTATTTTAGTGTGCCAAGCAAGAACAGGCAGCTCAAGCTGAAAAGACCAAAGCTCCCTGATGGCTTTCAGGGAAGTGTCTCTAAAGGCAACATTAGTGGTGTGGGGTTTAGGATCAGCTCCTGGGTATTCTCCTGATTGCTTGGAAGTGTAACAGGGTGATATTCTGGGAGCTGACATCATCAATCTTATGGTCCTAATTTCTCAGGGGTCTATGTGCTTGTGGTCAGTAGTTTCCATCAGATGGGAACCTGTAAAAACCCATCAGATGGGTTTCTGTAAAAACAGCTTAGGGATGTGAATCAAGAATTGCTATTTATTCCCTTCAGGAAAAAATTAAAGGTCCTATAGATTCTGCTCTATGGCTGATCTATTGTTTAAATTTGGTACCAATTTCCCATTCAATAGGTATTGTTCATTACTACATCTTCACATTGTCCTCATTGTTAACTCTTGAGTGAGCCTTGTGAAACCCAGAGAAAGTATGAAGGAAAACCTTTCATTTAAGGAAGGGGGACATGGTGGGAATACTATACCTGATAGAGTCCCAAGGGGGTCTTTTGGGCACAGATACACACAAAGGTTTGGGGTAAGGTGTTTTATTAGCCCTTATATTAACCTTTTATTAACGCTTAACTGAAAATTCCTTACAGTATTGTTGTTTATTATCTTCTATTAAAATTGCATACTTGGTATTTAATTTAGCCATAGTGTTTCTTCTGCAAATTCTGTGTTTGTTTTTCATCATTGTGCATTACTAAGACATAATATTTACTGTCCTGTCTGAAATTTTAATCCTTCTAACTGGGTAGACTTCATTCCGTAATTAAATTTACTCAATATTTACTTTGTCTTTCTACAATAATTTCTGAGATTTTTCTCTAGCTGGAGTTCTAGGACTCCTCATCGTGTGTGCATTCGTGCTCAGTCACATTCAGCTCTTTGCGACACCATGGACTGTAGTCTACCAAACTCCTCTGTCCTTCCAGGCAAGAATGGAGTTTAGAAATCTTCCAGATCCAGGATAAACCCTCATCTCCATTGACAGGTCCCACTGAGGGAACCTTAGATAAACTGAGATCTCCAATCTATTTAGCATAGGCTTAATTCCTTAACTCAAACCTATTGCTTCAAACCTGCTTAACCAGACTTTAGTCTACTTTTTTTTTCCTCAAAGTTTAGTTAACTTTAAGAGGAATGCTTAAATTTCAGAGCCATTTTTTTTCCCCCATCTACATTACATCTATAATGTGGAATGTGAGGTCGGGAGTCAGATCATGCTGCAGCTGAATATTCTAGACTCTTCCTTGCTTGTGGCATTGTCAGTTTCAAGGCACAGGCTTTAACACTTTTTTTGACTGCCTTCTGAAATTATTTTCAGGCAGTTGTCTACTAAAAAAAGATATACAACTTGAGAGTTGTGAGTTTGGGGCAAAATGAGGACTGCAGCCCGGGAGGCAGCATCTCAGATAGCTCTGAGAGACTGCTCCAAAGTGGCAGTGGGGGAAAGTCAATACATAAGGTTTTGGTGAAGGAGGGGTTCAATGCCATGAAGCACTCAATTTACAAAAGGCTTTTTGTTAGTCATGAGGGTCTGATGTCACCACGAAGGGATTTAGTGCTTCTCTAGATATGAGGAGATGCAAGGATTGAGATCATAAAATCTGTTCCTAAAAACATCCAACTATCTATAGGCCTGCCCTACCAGATTCCCTGGAGCACAGAGTGCCTCACTCCAACCTGAACTCCCTCAGGGGTTGTTAGGTCAACAGCTATAGTGGCACGGGGTTCAATCTCCATAGAGGCAGATGGCAAATGCATTTGTTGTTCAGTCATTGGTTATGCTCTTGGTAAGTGCCAATTTGTAGTTGACACAGTAGATGCTAATTTGATTCCTACCCTAAATCTACAATTTCTAGCTAAGCAAGAGGTTGAAATTTATGGAGATTGAACTATTTTGTACACTAAAAAAAAAAAAGGAATTATGAATTTAAAGTATTTTCAGGTGAAATAGTAATCAGTGTTCAGAAAACTTTTTCTGTAAAGGGCCAGATAGTGAATAATTTTGGCTACAAAGCCTTGCAATTTCTCAAGTCTGCCATCTCAGGGTAAAAGCAGCTATAGACAATTTATAAAAGGATAAGTTTGTGTTCCAAAATGATTGTATTTGTTGTTCTTCAGTAACTGAGTTATGCCAACTCTCTGTAACCCCATGGGCTGGAACATGCCAGGTTTCCTTGACCTTCACTATCTCCCAGAGTTTGCTCAAACTCATCTCCATTGAGTCAATGATGCCATTCAACCATCTCATCTTTGGTTGCCCCTTCTCCACCTGCCCTCATTCTTTCCCAGTATCAAGGTCTTTTTCAGTGAGTTGGGTCTTCCCATCAAGTTGTCAAAGTATTGGAGCTTCAGCTTCAACATCAGTCCTTCCAATGAATATTCAGGGCTGATATCTTTAGAAGTGACTGGCTTGATCACTTACTGTCCACAGGACTCTCAAGAATCTTCTTCAGCACCACAATTGGCTATTGGAAAAACCATAGCTTTGACTATACGAACTTTGCTCAGCAAAGTGATATCTCTGCTTTTCAATACGTTGTCTAGTTTTGCCATTGCTTTCCTTCCAAGGAGCAAGCTTCTATTAATTTCACTGCTGCAGTCATCACCTTCAGTGATTTTGGAGCCCCCCAAAATAAAGTCTGTCACTGTTTCCACTTTTTCCCCATCTAGTTGCCATGAAGTGATAAGGATTGTATTTACAAGCATTTAAATTTGAATTTCATATAATTTTCAGCTTTCAAATTATTTGTTTTGGTTACCCTCTAACAATTGAAAAATGAACGACTATTTGCAAGTGGTATGTTGTATTTCCCAGATTGCATGTTGGTGTGTTGTAAGACCCAGATTCACCCCCAACCAATCTCTTCCATCAGGAAACTTCTATAAACCTTTTATCTTTATCCATCAGAAGGCAGACAGAATGAAAACTTCAGTCAGAGAAAACTAACCAATCTGATCACGTGGATTGCAGTTTTGTCTAACTCAATGAAACTATGAACCATGCCATGTACGGCCAACCAAGAGAAATGTGTCATGGTGGAGAGTTCTGACAAAACATGCTCCACTGGAGAAGGGAATGGCAATCTTCTTCAGTATTCTTGCCTTGGGAACCCCATGGATAGTAGGAAAAGGTATATATATATATATATATATATATATATATATATATGTGTGTGTGTGTGTGTGTGTGTGTGTGTGTGTGTGTGTGTGTGTGTGTATTTGACACTGAGAGATGAACTGCTCAAGCCAATAGGTGCCCAATATACTACTGGAAAAAAGTGAACATCAACATTTTAGGACTCAACGAACTAAAATGAAATGGAATGGGTGAATTTAATTCAGATGATAATTACATATACTACTGTGGGGAAGAATCCCTTAGAAGAAATGGAGCAGCTCTCATAGTCAACAAAAGTGTCTGAAATGCAGTAATGGGTACAATCCCAAAAATGACAGAATGATCTCTGTTTGTTTCCAAGGCAAACCGCTCAATATCACACAATACTCTATGCCACAGCCACTAATGTGAAAAGGTGAAATTAAATGGTTCTATGAAGACATACAAAATCTTTTAGAACTAACACCAGAAAAAAAAAATGTCATTTTCATCATAGGGGACTGGGATGCAAAAATAGGAAGTCAAGAAATATCTGGAGTAACAGGCAAGTTTGGCCTTGGAATACAAAATGAAACAGGACAAAGGCTAATAAAGTCCTGCCAAGAGAACACACTGATCATAACAAACAACGTCTTGCAACAACAAAAGTGGAGACTCTACACAGGGACATCACCAGATGGTCAACACAGTAATCAGATTGATTATATTATTTTCAGCCAAAGATGGAGAAGCTCTATCCAGTCAGCAAAAACAAGCCTGGGAGCTGACTGTGGCTCAGATCATGAACCCCTTACTGCCAAATTAAGACTTTAATTGAAGAAAGTAGGGAAAACCACTGGACAATTCAGGTATGATCTAAATCAAATCCCTTATGATTATACAGTGGAAGTGACAAATAGATTCAATGGATTAGATCGGATAGACGGAGTGCCTGAAGAACTATGGACTGAGGTTCGTGACCTGTACAGGAGGCAGGGATCAAGACCATCCCCAAGAAAAAAGAAATGCAAAATTGCAAAATGATTGTCTGAGGAGGGTTTACAGATTGCTGGGAAAAGAAGAGAAGTGGAAGACAAAGGAGAAAATGGAAGATATATCCATCTGAATGAAGAGTTCCAATGAATAGCAAGGAGAGATAAGAGAGCCTTCCTCACTGATCAATGCAAAGAAATAGAGGGAAAAAAATAGAATGGGAATGACTAGAGATCTCAAGAAAATTAGAGATATAAAGGGAACATTTCATGCAAAGATGGGCATAATAAAGGATAGAAATGGCATGGACCTAAAAAAAGCAGAAGATATTAAGAAGAGGTAGCAACAATATATAGGAGAACTATACAAAAAAGATCTAAAGGACCCAGATAACCACGATGGTGTGATCACTCACCTAGAGCCAGACATCCTGGAATGTGAAATCAAGTGGGCCTTAGGAAACATCATTAGAAGCAAATCTAGTGGCAATGGAATTCCTGCTGAGCTCTTTAAAATCCTAAAAGATGATGCTGTGAAAGTGCTGCATTCGATATGCCAGCAAATTTGGAAAACTCAGCAGTGGCCACAGGACTGGAAAAGGTCAGTTTTCATTCCAATCCCAAAAAAAGGCAATGTAAAAAAATGTGCAAACTATCACATGATTGCACTCATCTCACAAGCCAGCAAATTAATGCTCAAAATTCTCCAAGCTAGGCTTCTACAGTACATGAACTGTGAACTTCCACATGTTTAAGCTGAATTTTGCAAAGGCAGAGGAACCAGAGATCAAATTGTCAACATCCACTGGATCATCAAAAAAGCAAGAAAGTTCCAGAAAAACATCTGCTTCATTAGGTTAGTTTAGGTTTAGTTGCTCAGTCTTGTATGACTCTTCAATCCCATAAACTATTTGCTCTCTGCCCGTAGGATTCCCCAAAGCAAGAATACTGGAGTGGTTTGCCATTTCTTTCTCCAGGGGATCTTCCCAACCCAGGGATTTAACTTGGGTCTCCTACATTGTCAGCAGACTCTTTACCAATTGAACCACCAAGGAAGCCCCTAGATTAAATCCTTTGACTGCATGGATCACAACAAACTGGAAAATTGATAAAGAGCTAGGAATACCAGATCATCTGACCTGCCTCTTGAGAAATCTGCATGCAGGTCAAGAAACAAATAGTTAGAACAAGACATGAAACAACAGACTGGTTCCAAAATGGCAAGGAATATGTCAAGGCTGTATATTGTCACCCTCCTTATTTAACTGCTTATTTACATGTACTTGTATGATGCAGAGTACATCATGTGAAATGCCAGGCTGGATGAAGCACAACCTGGCATCAATTTTCACCTGGAATCAATTGTCAACTGGAAAATTGTCAATAACCTCAGATATTCCGATAACACCACCCATATGGCGGTAACTGAAGAGGAACTAAAGAGCCTCTCAGTGAAAATGAAAGAGGTGACTGAAAAAGCTGGTTTAAAACTCAACATTAAGAAAACTAAGATCATGGCATCTGGTCCCATCACTTCATGGCAAATAGATGGAGAAACAATGGAAACAGTGACAGATTTTATTTTCTTGGGCTCGAAAATCACTGCAGATGGTGACTACAACTTTGAAATTAAAAGACACTTGCTCCTTCTAAAAAATGTTATAATCAACTTAGACAGGATATTAAAAAGCAGATACCTTACTTTGCTGACAAAGGTCCATACAGTCAAAGCTGTAGTTTTTCCAGCAGTCATGTATGGATTTGAGCGTTGGACCATAAAGAAAGCTGAACACCAAAGATTGATACTTTTGAACTGTGGTGTTGGAGAAGACTCTTGAGAGTCCCTTGGGCTGCCAGGAGATCAAACTAGTCAATCGTAAAGGAAGTCAGTCCTGAATATTCATCAGAAGGATTGATACTGAAGCTGAAGCTCCAATACTTTGGCCACCTGATGCAAATAACTGACTCATTGGAAAAGACCTTGGTGCTGGGAAAGATTGAAGAAAAGAGAAGAAGGGGACAACAGAGGATAAGATGGTTGGATGGCATCACCAACTCTATGGACGTGAGTTTGAGCAAGCTCCGGAGTTGGTGGTGGACAGGGAAGCCTGGCATGCTGCAGTCCATGGGGTGGCAAAAAGTCAGACATGACTGACTGACTGAAGTGAACTGATGCTGTATTTCACCCCTAGAGTTGCAGTTTACAAACCCTTGATATAAGTGACTACATTTTGGAAGAATGAAAAAAATTATTTCAGGGTGTTACTGTGATGTGACCTGAGAACCTCCATGTTTGTTTTCCATGCTGAAATTTTGCTGAACATTCAATTTGAAAACTGCTGAATTGCAACTGAGTTGCAAAATAGAATAATACTAAAAACTGGACTTTATCTGGCCAAGGAAAATATAATTACCCCTAGTAATGAATGAGATGCATCCAATAACCCATTTGTATATAAAAAATAATTTTACTTTCCAATTCAAATTATTGGTAAACAGCTTATGTAAACCTGTATTAACATCCTTCATTTTCCTGTAAAAACTCCTACCCATTTTCCACTGATGGGACATTATTCTGGTTTCTTCTTGAATCTGTGATCCCCAAATTACAATACTAAGACCCCCTAATGCATTGTCCTTTTGCTTCTTTACAGTTCATGTTCCTATCAGTTGACATTTTTGATATCAGAAGTGGGATCTGATGAGGTCTTCTGTCCATCTCCAAAGCTGCCATGGATTTGTCAAGGTGCTTGTGTGAGCCCCCTGTGCTCTGTCACCTCCCTAGTGGCACAAGACTTGGATGATAAGTCCTCTCAGTATTGAAACTTCCTCTTTGATTGAGGTTCAGACCTTTAGTTTGGATGTCCCTTTTAAACAAATTGATTAAGGATTTGTTCCCTTTCTCTGAGTTCACTATAATGGGGCATTTACAGCCTAACACTGTTATGGGGGAGGATTTTTCCCCATCTGGGACTCCTGCAGGGTGTATGTAAAAAAAGCTGGGGGTTTCTTATGCTTGTCTAGGTCAGCATACCAATGGCAATACATACCATAGATGACATAAAATTGACCTAGTCACAATGTGGAACTTTTGAAACTGAAAAGTTGATTATTTGGGATGTACAGTTAGAGGCTAATTGGTCTAAAACAAACAAACAGAGTGGTAAGCCTATTTAAATTCATAAGCTGAAGTCTCTCAAGGAGATCATGAAACTCAAAGGTTTAAAAACCTAAACTTGTTTCATTTCAGGATACTGTGTTTCCAAGTTCACTGCTGCAAATAAAGACCTCTACTCTTAAATAAATACTCAAAAAAAAAAATCAACAGAGCTCTTCCTCTGTTCATTCTCCTTTGACTCCTGCTTACCTAGGACTCACTGTGTTGCCATTCTATTTTTCTGATTCCCCTAATCCTCCTCTGTAATCTCCCCACCTAGTAGCCCTCCTGTAATTTTTTTTCCCTCTGTCACTGATATTTTTTAACTCTATGGCAGCCACAATCTGGAATCCGGAGCCTTAGCTCTTTGCAGAATTATGGGCCATAGCTGAGTATTTTCCCAAGGTCACTGAGGACTCCCTGTACTTTGTAGAAGAATATAATCTTGTGATATAAACCTATGATTGAAGCCATCTCAGACTTGCATCAAGTAACTTCTGTCTTAGTTGGAGATGACCAACCCAGACACTGGCACACTACTGTGGGCTGGCTTCGCCCTTTAGATGATTTCCATAGAAGGAGCATAGGTGTAGAATTACTAGCTTCCCAGGCAATTTGAGTCCTTCAAGAAGCAATTCTTCAGGCTTTTCCCTATTCTATTGACAGGAAACATTTAGTCTACTAACAAAGATCTGATGGAACTGTTCACGATCCATATCCATGTCATAACCGAATTATTTGTATAGACTAATCTTACTCTCTGATTCAAACGGCTTGTGTAAGTCTGTGTTAACTTCCTCCTTTTATCCTTTTAAAAACACACACACACACACACACACACACAAAACTCCACCCAGGACATTGTTGTTGTTTCCTCTGGAATCTAGGATCCCTGAATTACAGTTCCAAGACCTCAAATAAGTTTCTATTTTGGGGGGGAGTGGGAGGGGCTTTTTATAGTTTGTGGTCTTTTTGGTTGCCAGAGGTTTAATTGTTGGTTTTGTCTGTTTGTTCTTTTGCTTTTTAAACTGGTGCTTTATTTTGTTTCTTCTTCAAACTGAAGATGAACACATTTTCTATAATCCAAAACAAAATTTAGATTTTTTTTAATTTTAATTGGAGGCTAATTACTTTACAATATTGTGGTGGTTTTTGCCATACATTCACATGAATCAGCTAGAATTTAAACTAATAAAACACATTTAATGGTTTGCTCAGAACTTCCCCTTGAGTGAAAAACAATGCAGACATATTCCACGGACTGTCTAAGTACTGCTGCTGCTGCTGCTGCTAAGTCGCTTCAGTTGTGTCCGACTCTTTGCGACCCTATAGATGGTAGCCCACCAGGCTCCACCGTCCGTAGGATTCTCCAGGCAAGAATACTGGAGTGGGTTGCCATTTCCTTCTCCAGTGCATGAAAGGGAAAAGTAAAAGTGAAGTCGCTCAGTCGTGTCTGACTCTTAGCGACCCCATGGACTGTAGCCTACCAGGCTCCTCCATCCATGGGATTTTCCAGGCAAGAGTACTGGAGTGGGGTGCCATTGCCTTCTCTGTCTAAGTACACAGGAGACTTATTTTAGAGTGTTCAGATAAAAGCCTCCTTGAGAAAGTTTCCTTTCAGCGTGAGAGACTTTTAAATGTGATATCCAGAAGATAGAATATTCCCTTGAGAGTTTTCATGTGGTCAGTTGTGGATGCTTCACTCTTGTTTCATGTCCCTGCTGAAATGTAAGAGACTGAAATGTTCGAGTTATAGAGGCAGTGCTGTATCCATCTTGGTCTTTTTTATAAGACTTGTAATGATATTTTGTTGGAAAAGACCCTGATGCTGGGAAAGATTGAAGTGTGGAGGAGAAGGGGACAACAGAGGATGAGATGGTTTGATGGCATCACTGACGTGATGGACATGAGTTTGAGTAGGCTCCAGAAGTTGGTGATGGACAGGGAAGCCTGGCATGCTGCAATACAAGGGGTTGCAAAGAGTCAGACACGACTGCCTGAATTGAACTGAACTGAATGATATCTCTTCCGCTAGAAATTTAATCTGTTTTTACAGCTTCCACAACTACTAGAAAAGTCCCTTGTGACATTTTCAACGTGTGAAGTTCACTGAAGACATGACTCCTCTCTTCTGGTCATATTTTTATGGCAAAGATGACAATTTATTACAGTCTTTCTCATCTTAATAAAACATATTTTAGTCACAAAGGAAGCACTACCAAGTCACCGCAGAGAGTGTTGGACAACCAAGGGTGCAGTAGGAATAGTTGCTGCGCAAGTCAAAGTTAATTTCTCAGGCCAGGTGAAACCAGAACTGAATAGGCACAAAGCTCCACCCCTTACCATCTCCCAGACCTGGAAGTATTCTTAGACCTGAACCAGAACTCGAGATAATTTTCTTTACTTTCTTTGTGTCCTTCTGCTACTTACCTTGACATTCAGATATTTGTTGGTTGTTAAAATAATCTTGTCATGCTGTTTGCAAGTTTCGAATCTTGTTTCACATTCACACAAAACATTTTGTATTTTTCTCATAATTTATTAATGATAGCTTAAGGACTCAAATACTTCTAAAATATATTTAAGTTGATAGATATATTCTTTTGGAGTTCTTGAAATGTTTCTGTGCCTATAAAATTTCTTACCATATGGACATTAATGTAATATTATTTAAATGTTTCTAATTTGTTTATGATTTCAGTTTTTGAATGACAATGTCTTTCTGATAACAAAATAATTGCATGCCTATTGAAAATATACAGGAAATGTTCAAGCATCCAATGGAGAAAACAAAGAGAAACTATGCTCCCTCAACTATAGAATTTCACTGCAGCATTTTGTGGTGTTTTGTTCATATTTGGCCTTATCATTTGGAATATCAGTTTTTAAGACAGATAAATATGTTTAAATCTTCAATTCTATAGTTCTTAATGAAGAATGAGTATCTATTCATATAATTTTAAGTTATTTATGTTGCAAATCATATTCTGAAACTTCTATCTATCAGGGGTTAATCACTTTCTAATTGATTTTTGTGGAGTTTTTACATTATTGGCATTAGCTCCTCTTTTATTTTGCAAAAATTTTTCTACATCATCATTTTAATTATAATTGTATTTATTGTATTAGAATATCCATGCTTTGTGATAGTAACAAATTAATTCCTAAATCTGTGTCTTAACTCCCTAAAGATTTATTTATCAACAATACAGGTCTTAATGCAGGTGGTGCAGTACTCCATGACAAATATGAAATAAAGAACATGCATATAGGACACTTTGATCATGAACACTGTCACCATGAAATCTCATATGTTGCCACAGTGGGGTAAAGGGAACCATATCACTGTTGATGCACCCTTTTCAGTGCACCAACCTGAAAACCATATGCTCTGTTCTCTCAGGCAATCAGGTAGAACCAGTTAATGACTCCGCTACATGGCACATGGCAGGGAGAAAGTACATGCAGCAAACATCTCAACTGAGGTATCTACTACAGAGATATTTAATGACTTTATTCTTCATATAAATTTAATGTTGGAATTGCCTATTAGGTCATTGTGAAATTATGATATATTCTTTCTTTTTGTCCTTCTATTCATCTCTCTACTTTGACTGGCCTTTTATTCTCTGCTGTCTGAAGGCTCCAGACAACCTTAGATCATGAGCAATTGTCACTTCCTCTTCCTTGTCTTCTGGATTCTCAGAGCAGTATTACCTTTGCTACTATACAGGACTCACAGTATTTTTGAAACATATTTTTTTTATCATGCCCACCTCTTCTGTGGATAAACTTTGGAGTAAGAAATCACATTGTTTATATAAACTGACCCAATCAATATGTCCACTTAAAGCAAAATACTGTACAGTACGAACACCCAGAATTCAAGTGTGTTTCATAGAGTTTGTTATTAATTGAACTTTGAGTTATTAGACATCTCAGTCTTTACGTTCTGCCTTAAACTAGAGGTATAGAATTAAATATTGGATTTTTCATAGGAATTAAATGAAATAGGTGGTCCAAAATGAAAACTATAGCACTCAATACAGCTTAGAAAAATCAATATTTTTCCTCCTTTCTCCTCTCTCTTGCAAAGTTTCTTATTCCTGGTGGCTCACCTCGTAGAAAATCCATCTGTAAAGCAGGAGACCCAGGTTTGATCCCTGGGTCGTGAAGATCTCTTGGAGAAGGTAATGGCTACCCACTCCTTGCTTGGAGAATTCCATGGACAGAGGAGCCTGGTGGGCTAGAGTACATGGAGTCTCAAAGATTCAGACACGACTGTGCGACTAACATTTTCTTCTATGAAAGGAACGTGAAAATATTTATGTCATTATTGTATAGTAAAATACTTCCAAAACTTCACGTATTTACCAGTTATTGATAACGTGTATTATAATCTACCTAATATTATTTTGCTTTATAAAGTTTAGTTACAAAATATATTTAAAATGAATGCTTTTTATCACTAGTATTAATGGAAAACCAGTAACACTTGTCATAAAAAAAATTAACGAAACAACTTTACTAAATTAAAAATTAAATTGTGAAATAAAAATAACCAATAAATTATGGAAGTACATTCAAATATTGCAAAAAAAGCTCATTAGAAAATAAATCATTTAATCAGTCTTGTAATAATTATGATTATTCAATAATGAAGAGATACTTGGGTCAATATTGCTTGTATAAATGTGTCATCATGGTTCTCTGTCTAAAAGAAAATTGTTGTTCACTGAGAGTATTCAAACACAGATGTCTAGAAACACGTGTGTAAAAACAAACAAAAATAATAATGAATTTCCTGAGATGTCTGAACACTGAGACCATATACTCTTAGCCAAAATAGTATAAATGATCATTGATATATGAATTTTTATTTCAATATCTTGTCTTCTTAAAACAATCTTTCGTATTGCACCTGGCATAAATCTTTCATATTGAAAAGTTTAGTTACAAAGTTATTAAAATTCTTACAGTGTCAATAAAATAAACTTCCCCATAATAAAATCAGTGAAATACACAATGAACAATAACCAATTTAATTTCCAGCCCCTTATTCATAAAGCTGCAAAAAATAACAAGTAGTTAATGATCTGCCCCTAATATGGCTGGCAAACACCTGAGATTAACAGCATCATCTCTTAACGGTCCATACATTATTGGCCAGAGCACCTTTCTTTACATCAAAATAAGAAATGTGGATGAAAGCCTCTTACTTGACAAATCTTTGGCTTTCCCCATCCTCATTTGTACAAGTGCAGTACCACCAGTGTATAGTGTTTAAAAATTATTTTTCCATTTCTACAAAATGGCAAATAATTGCAATATACTGTGACTTTGGGGATTCTTTTTATACCTCCAAGATGGTAATTACCAAAAAATCACTGGGTTCACAACCGTAGTTTCATCAATGTATAACGGGTAATCCTGCAATTTTTAATATTTATAACTGAAATAGCAGATTTAAAATGTTGGCTGTTTCTTTAATTCTATTTTGCACAGTGTTCTTTGGACAGACATGTCTTATCAATCAATTTCTTGCTTTGTCCTTGATTATCCATTTTACCATTTCTTTGACAGAAATTTTGCTATGTCTTTCTAATTGTTTCGGCATCTCTGGCCTTTGAAATTAAACATGATGTCACAAACAGTCTTCATGAATTTTTATTTCATTTCCTGTCACACTGAGCATAAGTTTCTAGGATACTTGAAAATCCTTGTACCTTGCTTTAAAACTTTTAGTCAGTTTGTATGAAATTATTTGTATATTTTAAAATAAGATGAAGTCTGATACCTTCACTATGGAATATTAGTATCTGCAAACATAAGACACATGAAAAGATTTGACTACAGCCTTACAAAATGGAAGCACAAGTTAAAAATAATAATCATGTCACAGTGTTTTAATTTTCTTTTAGCTCGAGATGTTTTAGGATATAATATACACACATACATATGTATATAACTGATATAATTTTATTAATGCCAATTTTTAATCACAATTTTTAATCAAAATCATCAATATCAATCATTAAAATGTTCTATTGTTTAAATTTTGTGTATGTCTATAATTTCATTAAATTTAGCACTTTAATTCTCTTGTTCACAGTGTCTATCTTCTTACTAATATTCTTCCTGCTTGATTGATCTGTTTCTAAGAGAAATATATTATTTTTTTCTCTTTTCATTGTGGAATTATTAATTTTCCCTCCATAGATTTTTACTGCATATATTTCATGCTAATATATATGTTCATGACTTTTTTTTTTTTCTCATGTCATTCCATGAATCATGTATGTTACCTATATATGTGTATTAAGATTTTACCTTAAATCTGTAGGACTTCTTTGGTGGCTCAGATGGTAAAGCATATGCCTACAATGTGGGAGACCCGGGTTCTATCTCTGGGTCAGAAAGATCCTCTGGAGAAGGAAATGGCAACCCACTCCAGTACTCTTGCTTGGAAAGTCACATGAATGGAGGAGCATAGTATGCTACAGTCCATAGGGTCACAAAGAGTTGAACATGACTGAGCAACTTCACTCTGTTGGTTTCATGTTAATTTTTATATTGAATTGCATATAGGTATATATCAGTTAGTTTGCACTGTTTCCCCATCGATTTCCCATGAAGTGATGGGACCAGATGCCATGATCTTAGTATTCTGAACGTTGAGCTTTAAGCCAACTTTTTCACTCTCCTCTTTCACTTGCATCAAGAGGCTCTTTAGTTCTTCTTTGTTTTCTGCCATAAGGGTGGTGTCATCTGCATATCTGAGATTATTGATATTTCTCCTGGCAATCTTGATTCCAGCTTGTGTTTCTTCCAGCCTAGCGTTTCTCATGATGTACTCTGCATTTAACTTAAATAAGCAGGGTGACAATATACAGCCTTGACATACTTTCCTTGCACACTCCTTTCCCTATTTGGAACCAGTCTGTTGTTCCATGTCCAGTTCTAACTGTTGCTTCCTGACCTGCATACAGGTTTCTCAAGAGACAGGTCAGATGGTCTGGTATTCCCATCTCTTTCAGAATTTTCCACAGTTTGCTATGATCCACACAGTCAAAGGCTTTGGCATAGTCAATAAAGCAGAAATAGATGTTTTTCTGGAACTCTCTTGCTTTTTTGATGATCCAGCCGATGTTGGCGATTTGATCTTGGTTCCTCTGCCTTTTCTAAATCCAGCTTGAACATCTGGAAGTTCATGGTTCACGTATTGCTTAAGCCTGGCTTGGAGAATTTGGGCATTATGTTACTAACGTGTGAGATGAGTGCAACTGTGTGGTAGTCTGAGCATTCTTTGGCATTGCCTTTCTTTGGGATTGGAAAGAAAACCGACCTTTTCCAGTCCTGCGGCCACTGCTGAGTTTTCCAGACTTGCAGGCATATTGAGTGCAGCACTTTCACAGCATCATCTTTCAGGATTTGAAATAGCTCAACTGGAATTCCACCACCTCCACTAGCTTTGTTCATAATGATGCTTTCTGAGGCCCACTTGACTTCACATTCCAGGATGTCTGGCTCTAGGTGAGTGATCACACCATCGTGGTTATCTGGGTCATGAAGATCTTTTTTGTACAGTTCTTCTGTGTATTCTTGCCACATCTTATTTCTAAAAGGTCATCAGTCACTTCCAATTTGAAACTGAAAGTCCCTAGAAATTCACAAGGCCTGATGCTGCAATCCCTACTCATGTTTTGGCATCTATAACATCTGTAACAGTGTGTTTAAAATAGAATCATAACCATGTTTGTCCAAGTTTCACCTGGGTTTTAGCTGATGTATTCCAAAGTGAGATATTAGGCAGTAATCACCCTTTCAGGAAAGTAAAGTGTCTGACAACTAGTGCTTTAATTGGCAACTGATCTTCAGTTTATGAACTAATTTGGAGAGGCTGAGTAAGTAAATGGAGGTTAGAGATGTGGATTAGGAAAGGACAGCCAGAGTGCCTGAGCTGTCCTCCTCAGTACTGGAGTGAGTCTGTATGTGGGGAGGTAGTTGGGGAGTATTCCACTTTGATCTTATGTTTGGAAGCCTACAGAGACCACAGAGAGAATGTACACGCAGCCCAGGAATCTGGCACTGTCAGAGTCTGTACTCTAACAATTTCTCAGGAAAAGAAAAGTGTGAGGTGATGACTGGCTTGCAGTCCTAATGATGGAGCAAAGCCAATGTAGCTGGTGAGTAATGGGCTTGTACTGCCAGAATCTTTTAGGCTGAAGCATGCACCAGAGTCTTCAGGATGCAGAAAAATATCATCCATGTGGGAGGGCTGAAAAGGAGATGTCATTAGACTCTGGTATAGAAGGCCCAGGAAATGGCTAGGAACTTCTCTGTAGATGATGTGAGGTGCACTCTTAGAGGCCTGGTAGCTAAGGAAGAAGTGGTTAGTGCCCAGTAGGTAGAGTGGTGTCTTTGTTGGGTACAAATATGATGTGGGAGATGGAAGATTCTCTAAGGAACACATATACACACTAAGACAAAGTCAGTTTTAATAGCAGCCAAGCACAGAAAGCACCAGAGCTTACCATGGTTTCAGTCAACACGGAGTTTGGATGCTTTTGTTTCCTCTCTTCCCTTCCTCCCCTGTATTCTAATACTTTGCACGGGTTGAAAGCAGCATGGGATAAAAAGAAGTGAGGAGGCAGCGATTTCCACTATTCTGTCTTCCAGATCATTTATCAATTCTTCTGCCTGCTATTCTGCTATTGATTACTTCTAGGTTACTTTTCAATTCATTTGTTGTATTCTTCAACTGTTTTTTGTTCTCTAGTGCTTCTCAGTTCAGTTCAGTTCAGTCATTCAGTCATGTCCAACTCTTTGCAAACCCAAGGACTGCATCAGGCCATCACCAGCTCCCGGAGTTTACCCAAACCCATGTCTATTGAGTCGGTCATGCCATCCAACCATCTCATCCTCTGCCGT
This sequence comes from Okapia johnstoni, assembly GCA_024291935.2. NCBI lineage: Eukaryota > Metazoa > Chordata > Mammalia > Artiodactyla > Giraffidae > Okapia > Okapia johnstoni. The sequence continues at coordinate 108,641,541 of CM044312.1, forward strand.
CCCCTTCTCCTCCTGCCTTCAATTTTTCCCAGCATCAGGGTCTTTTCAAATGAGTCAGCTCTTCACATCAGGTAGCCTAAGTATTGGAGCTTCAGCTTCAGCATCAGTCCTTCCAATGAACACCCAGGACTGATCTCCTTTAGGATGGACTGGTTGGATTTCCTTGCAGTCCAAGGGACTCTCAAGAGTCTTCTCCAACACCACAGTTCAAAAGCATCAATTCTTTGGTGCTCAGCTTTCTTTATAGTCCAACTCTCACATCCATACATGACCACTGGAAACCATAGCTTTTGTTGGACCTTTGTCCAACCATAGCCATAGATGGACCTTTGTTGGCAAATAATGTCTCTCCTTTTTAATATGCTGTCTAGGTTGGTCATAACTTTCCTTCCAAGGAGTAAACATTTTTAATTCCATGGCTAAATCACCATCCACAGTGATTTTGGAGCCCAGAAAAATAAAGTCAGCCACTGTTTCTACTGTTTCCCCATCTATTTCCCATGAAGTGATGGGACCAGATGCCATGATCTTAGTTTTCTGAATGTTGCATTTCAAGGCAACTTTTTCACTCTCCTCTTTCATTTTCATCAAGAGCCTCTTTAGTTCTTCACTTTCTTCCATAAGGGTGGTGTCATCTGCATATCTGAGATTACTGATATTTTTCCTGGCAATCTTGATTCCACCTTGTGCTTCCTCCAGCCCAGTGTTTCTCATGATGTACTCTGCATATAAGTTAAATAAGCAGGGTGGCAATATACAACCTTGACACACTCCTTTTCCTATTTGGAACCAGTCTGTTGTTCCATGTCCAGTTCTAACTGTTGCTTCCTGACCTGCATACAGGTTTCTCAAAAAGCAGGTCAGGTGGTCTGGTATTCACACCTCTTTCAGAATTTTCCACAGTTTATTGTGATCCACACAGTCAAAGGCTTTGGCATAGTCAATAAAGCAGAAATAGATGTTTTTCTGGAACTCTCTTGCTTTTTTGATGATCCAGCAGATGTTGGCAATTTGATCTCTGGTTCCTCTGCCTTTTCTAAAACTAGCTTGAACATCTGGAAGTTCATGGTTCACTTATTGCTGAAGCCTGGCTTGAAGAATTTTGCTCATTACTTTACTAGTGTGTGAGATGAGTGCAATTGTGCACTAGTTTGGGCATTCTTTGGCATTGCCTTTCTTTGGGATTGGAATGAAAACTTACCTTTTCTAGTCCTGTGGCCACTGCTGAGTTTCCAAATTTGCTGGCATATTGAGTGCAGCACTTTCACAGCATCATCTGTTAGGATTTGGAATACCTTAATTGGAATTCCATCACCTCCACTAGCTTTTTTTGTAGTGATGCTTCCTAAGGCCCACTTGACTTCACATTCCAGGATGTCTGGCTCTAGGTGAGTGATCACACCATCGTGATTATCTGGATCGTGAAGATCTTTTTTTGTTTAACATCCCTTGCATCTTTTCAATCCTTACCTCCTTGCTTATATGTAGAATCTAAAAAAAAATTAAAATAAGTACAAATTCACTTATTTACAAAACAGAAATATATTTACAGATTTAGGGCACCAATTTATAGTCACCAGGTAGGAAGGGCAGTGTGAGGATTAGGAGTTTGGGGTTGACACGTACACATTGTTATGTTTCAAATAGATAATCAACAAGGACCCTACTGTAAAAAAAAAAAAAAAAAGATAAGTATGAGGGATAATAAATATAATCGATACTGCTCTATGTTGCATATGGAAACTGTATGGAGAGTAAATCCTAAGAGCTTTCCTCATGAGGAAAAATATTTAGTTAATAATGAGTTAAATTTTGTATCTGTATAAGATGATGGATGTTCACTATACTTATTGCGGTAATTGTTTCTTTATGTTAAATCAAATCATTGTGCTGTACATCTTAAACTAATACAGTGTTATATGTCAATTATATCTCAACAAAACTTGGGAAGAAAAAAGAAAGAGATGAGGAGAGGTGGAACCAATCGGAGAGAAGAAGGAAGAAGCCATCTTCCTTGTCTTCCTGCAGCTGATGGCTTGAGGAAAAAAGACGTATTCCACTTATGTTCAGTTATGACACAGGCCTGGATATATTAATTACGGAGATAAGACCATTATGTGACTAGATGACATTTGAGGGTTTTTCTTTGTCTGTGTGTGATGGAAAAAAGAACCTGGTCCAAATCTAGCCCAAAGTTATGGGAAGAAATAGCCCCCAAAGTGTGTGTGTACAGAAGTGGGTGTGAGGTGGAAAGATTGAGTTGCCTTCCAATTTTAATACAGAAGTTCTGATGGTTCAATTGAACTTTTAATGCAATGTTACTCCTTTGTGTATCTTTCTTAGTTTTTCTTTTTATAGAGTTTCTATGATAGCTCTGCATTTGCAGTAGAGATATTTTTAGGAATGGTATCATTGCAAAACACTGGCCATGAATCCCACTGAATTTATCTTAGGAAAAGAACAGATTATCAGTCTTCCTTCTGTCTTTGGAGGAAGTGGCTACTTAATAGAAAGTTAAAAACGGATAATGCAAGAAATGTTGAAAATGAACTTTAGCTGGCCATCCTGAAAGCTAAGTGTTAGTGGCAGCTGAAGCATTTTGTTCTTCATGTTTAGAAGTATTGCTGTATCTGTATACTCTTCATTTCTTTGAATTACTGAAATCCTAAATGATTTATAATTGTTTACAGACAAGTGATTATACTATAACTAAGAAAATATGTCACTATAACAAAGCATGAAATAAGTACAAGATGGATATGTATTAGAAAACAATTTTGTCTTTCTTTAGGTGTACTTATAGTAAAAGACAAAAAAAACAACGAAGCTTTAAAAATGCATTAGCAAAATATGTCTATGAAAAGTGTTTTTAAAATATTTATCCATTAAACATCAAATAGTCTGTTTTGTTTTATTCCTTCAGAACATTAAACTTAAGAATTTTTATATTTCCCGACCACATTCCTCAGTTGAATATATCTCTTGCTATGAGAAACACTACCAGTCCTTTTCCTTTACCTTTTTATATATTTTGCGTATTAATAAGCAGATGTTGAGAAAAGATAGCACCTTGCCCGTGTTTCCAACTAATAATTGAGAGAGGTGAGTTATGGCTTTTTCACATTTTTCTACACTAGATATATTGACTCTGCTGTTCATTTAAATGATGCATTTTATGATTGCGGTAACTGGCACCACAATAATGCCATTTTTCAGATTATATTCCCCTCTTTATAAAATGTGGCATATCTTTTCCCACCCAGACCTTTCAATATCACTGAGCTGTAACAAAGCATGATCACACCTGAGCTCATAGAATAAAGCATCACATGAAGAGTGTTGATTTTATTCTCTCGCAAGTTTAAAGTAGTTGTATATGTGGCTCATGGAAAAGGAAGAGTTTTTGAAATTGACAATGAGGGACTCGACAGAGTCTTCACAGGAAGATTCAAAGAGTGTCTGAGGACTATGAAAAGCCCACCTCAATATAGTAACAGTAATATTGTCATGAAATTAATTTCTACTGTGAAAGGATTCTTCTCAGCCGTGCTGTAGCTTCGTACAGAGGAACAGATGGGGCACTGAGGTAAGAAGGCCTAGCAGCTGAGATTTCATAAAGATAGTTTGTAATAGGTTACAAGCTAGTTATACTCCTCCTGACTCCATACCCCATGCAAAGGAACCCAATACTCTCTTCCATTAAGCTATGGAATCCATTTATCTTTATTTTCGTCTGAGCTATCTGCGTGACTTGCTTTGCTCAACATATGCAGCTGCAGTGGTAATGTGTAAGTTTCATGTTTCGATGTCAAGGAGATTGGCATGCCTTCTTTCTCTCTCGGGATCCCTGGCAATATCACGAGACCAGCACTAAGCCAGTCCCACGGGAATGAAGAACCACAAAACAATTCCCAAGTAAGAGCAGCTATATCACTGATGTGTAGAGCAGATAGCCAAGGTCAAGAAAGATGCACATCTAACTTGAGATTGAGTAAAGATGCATAGAAGGTCCCACTTGGAATGAAAATAAACTACTAACTTGAACAACTGTGGATAAATAAATAGTTGTTTCAATGGCACAATGTTTTGAGTGGTTTGTTGCATAACAGTAGCTATATGATGCAAAGTATAGTACTAACCAGGAAAATCAATTTTTGGAAGAAAGGAAAGTAAGGTTAGAATAGGTATGAAAAACTTAATGAATAAAGGTACACCAATGTAGTTAGAAAGAAAGTGATGCAAGGCATTGAACACAGGAGAGGTTAAACCAGGATTTCAGGGAGGAGGAGACTAGAGTAGACCTGTGCTGATAGACTATTGCTCTTGTAACTTTTGTTACATCACTCTAAGTCTGCATAACTTTAATTCAAATTTTCAGAAAAAAATACATTTTTTTCCCACTTGTAAACCAATCAGTTGACACCTTTTAGATCAGTCTACACTCAGCTAAGGACTTAGTATAGAGCAGCACTGATCAATGCATATATAATTATATAAATATTATAGTATAGCATGACTGCAGGTACCACATATATTTCATATATTGTACTATTGATTTAGATAACAAGGACGTAGCAAGACATGCCTGCTTTAATTACTTAGAGAAAATGAGAATGAGGAGGAAGGGATAGCCAACATGACGGTGTGACTTGAAGTTTGAAGAAAGAAGGCTTTTGCAGAAGATTAAGAAAATCATGGTCTGTAAAGAGTGCTGAAGAATTACATCAATCCTGACCAAGGATAATCTGAAGATTTGACATTAGTTCCACTGGATGATTTTAGTTAAGGGAAAATAGAAGGGAAGTCCAAGCAGATTGAAGTAAAAGGTAGATTTATAATTCAGCTCTGAATTATTAAAGAGGCTTGGTGTTAAAAAGAAGGAAAAAAGCTCATAGTGATTACACCCTATAAAGAATGTTGTCTGATGAATGTTGATTTACAAAAAGGTATAAAACAGTTAGAATTGGACATGCAACAACAGACCAGCTCCAAACAGGAAAAGGAGTACATCAAGGCTGTATATTGTCACCCTGCTTATTTAACTTATATGCAGAGTACATCATGAGAAACACTGGGCTGGAAGAAGCACAAGCTGGAATTAAGATTGCAGGGAGAAATATCAATAACTTCAGATATGCAGATGGCACCACCCTTATGGCAGAAAGTGAAGAAGAACTAAAGAGCCTCTTGATGAAAGTGAAAGAGGAGAGTGGAAAAGTTGGCTTTAAACTCAGCATTCAGAAAATTAAGATCATGGCACCCAGTCCCATCACTTCATGGGAAATAAATGGGGAAACAGTGGAAACAGTGACAGACTTTATTTTTCTGGTCTCCAAAATCACTGCAGATGGTGATTGCAGCCATGAAATTAAAAGACGCTTACTCCTTGGAAGGAAAATTATGACCAACATAGACAGCATATTAAAAAGCAGAGACATTACTTTGTCAACATAAGTCTATCTAATCAAGGCTATGGTTTTACCAGTGGTCATGTATGGATGTGAGAATTGGACTATAAAGAAAGCTGAGCGCAGAAGAATTGATGCTTTTAAACTGCAGTGTTGGAGAAGACTCTTGAGAATCCCTTGGACTGCAAGGAAATCCAACCAGTCCATCATAAAGGAGATCAGTCCTGGGTGTTCATTGGAAGGACTGATGTTGAAGCTGAAACTCCAATATTTTGACCACCTGATGTGAAGAGCTGACTCATTTTAAAAGTCCCTGATGTTGGGAAAGACTGAAGGTGGGAGGAGAAGGGAATGACAGATGATAAGATGGTAAGATGGCATCACCGACTCAATGGACATGGGTTTGGGTAAACTCCCAGAGTTGGTGGTGGACCGTGAGACCTGGAGTATTGCGGTTCATGGGGTTGAAAAGTCAAACATGACTGAGTGACTGAACTGAACTGATAATACAATAAATTCAAACTTATTTAGAAGGCATTTCCCACACATTAAAGTGGGAAGGATTGTTGCACTACACATACTCTGTATTCAGCTGCTGTTTTCTCAATATTTGTGAGTCTAGTAATAATGCAACAGCAGAGATGTGGAACTTTGTACATCAGAACATGACAGGTGACTAAAGCCACAGAGGCAGCTTCACACTCATTTCATTCTTATGTGCGCTGTGTAAAGAATGTCCGTAGAGAGAAGAGAAATCATAGATGTTGCTGCTCCTCCTTTTCTTTAGGTAGAATCTTTACTGGCCATTTGAAATTTCTGCCTTTGCACCTGTATCTAAGGACATGATATTTTCCATCCAGTGTTTTGTTACCTTAAATTATGTAGCAATGAATGTATTTCCTAAAAATGTTCATACATTTTAGGACAAAGTTTAGTGTGAGATGCCGCTTTAGCATCTGAGAAGAGCTTCAAATAAAACTTATGAGTGAAGACAGAGATTTGAGAATCTATCCTTATAATGGTTATTTATGACCACTACTGAGAGAGAATGTGAAGAGAGATGAACCTCCATCAGAAAGATGAACATCTATTCAAATTAGCGTGGGTCAAAGCCAGTATTTCAAGCAGAATTAATATCCATAAATATTTTCTTTGGGGCAAACAGACTAGCATATCAAATAATTTTGAAGTGATAAAGAAAAATGTTTGTGAAATTAGTGGTCTTTATCTATTTCATAAAACTTTATGAAACTTTATGAAAACTTTATCTACTTGCTTCCTTGTTTGGGAATAAGAAGTGTTCTTTACATGGGTTTTTATTCATATACTCCTGTTTTGTGTTTTCACCGCCTCCCTGATGTTTTCCTCAGAAACCCCTGGCCATGTGTAAATAAGGACGGTAACAAGAGGGGATTTAGTTGCTGAAAAAATTCACCTACCTTATTTGGAAAAAAATGGAATTAATAGAATTATACTTCTGAGAACAAGTCTTATCCAGAGCAGCGTTAGAAGGAGACAGTATTGTTCTGATAAGGAAGCTTATAGCATATAAGACAGAGATACTTGAGACCAGATGAAAGGATGGGGGGTTTGGGAGAGATAGAAAAATTCACGTGAAGGACAAAATCCTCAAAGACCCAGAGGATCCACCTGTGCATGCCAGAGAGGCTGGGCATGGGTGGGTGGGTCTCCCAGGACAGGATGAATGCAAGGAGCTTGAGCATCTCTCCTTCAATGTGTCAGGCTGGGCAGCCTTTGACACAGTGGCCCCATGAGTTGACAAGCCAACCTAGAGGGATGCAGTGAAGCCATTGGATCAAAGGATCTAGTTCTGGAAATGTGCAGACCCTCAACATGACATGATATCCATTACTGACCATTTCTTATTTCTTGCTCACGTAATGTTTTTTTCATTATCAAAAAATATAGAGAAATAGGAGTTGACATAATTGGGAGAACTATATTAGAATTTAAAATGGAAACTAGTGAAAATAGCAGGTATTACTGGCAATTTTACTTACATAAGCATTCAGTTTGAGCCCAACCAGGGACTGTTCTATTATACAGACACACACACACACACACACACACACACACACACACACACACAAACACACACTCCTTATCCTCATAATACCTATTTAATTTTATTAGGCTTGAAATTTAATTTAATTTTTAAATGTTTTCAATTGAAATATAACTGACATATAACAGGATATAAGCTTCAGATGTATAACGTAATGATTCAATATTGATATACCTTTTTTTAAACACTCACCATAATAACATCCCTCACCTAACATAGCTTATTTTTTTTTATTTTGATGAGAACTTTTAAGATCTAATCTCTTAGCAACTTTCAAGTATGCATACAGCATGTTAAACTATAGTGCCATGTTGTACATTACAACCCATGACTTTTTTTATTTTATAACTGGAAATCCATACCTGTTGACCTCCTCAACCATTTCTCTCAACCCCTACTTCTGCCTTTGGAAAACACAAATTTGTTCTCTGTATCTATCATCTTTGCATTTATTTTTATTTTTTAAATTTCAGATATACATGAGATTACACAATATTTGTCTTTCTCTCTAATTTAATTCCTTTGGCATAATGCCATCCATGCTGTGGCAAATGAAAAGATTCTATTCATTTTACACCTGAATAACATTGCATGGTGTGTGTGTGTGTGTGTGTGTGTGTGTGTGTGTGTATATATATATTATATATATATAAATATTTTATATATATTATACATATAAAATACTTCATCTTTATTTATTTTTCAGAAGAGGAACTGAGGAAGAGGAAGTTTAAGATACCTAAAGTTATACTGTTAATAATCAAGCAACAAGGAATTGAAAGATCTGTTTCTAAGACATGTAATACTACTGAATAGCATTGAACATGTTTCTATTAATGACATTTTATATTCTTGGATGGAGGCTGAAAGGGAAAAAAACAAGACTCAAGCAAAATATAGACACTGACAATAATAGATGATTATTTAATTAGTGAAAGAGACAATTGCATATATCATATCAGAAATTACATATATATATACATCACACAGAGGAACATTAGAATGAACAGAAATGTGGTTTAGCACACAGGATATAGAGGTGTTGCTTAAGTCTGGAATCTGTGTTCTGCCACTTACCAGATATGTGATGCTCTGAGGATCGATGTTCTTATTTATAAAATAAGATTAATAATAAAAATGGAAGAGAGCATACTGTAAATGGACACACTGAGAACAGTGCCTGACACAGAGTAAGCACTCAAAAAAAGGTAGCTTTTCTTATCACATGTGAAATCAGAGATTCAATTAAAAATTTCAGCTCAGTTCAGTTCAGTCGCTCAGTCGTGTTCAACTCTTAGCGACCCCATGAATTGCAGCACGCCAGGCCTCCCTGTCCATCACCAACTCCCGGAGTTTACCCAAACCCATGTCCATCGAATCAGTGATGCCATCCAACCATCTCATCCTCTGTGGTACCCTTCTCCTCCTGCTCCCAATCCTACCCAGCATCAGGGTTTTTCCAATGAGTCAACTCTTCGAATAAGGTGGCCAAAGTATTGGCGTTTCAGTTTCAACATCAGCCCTTCCAATAAACACACAGAATTGATCTCCTTTAGGATGGATTGATTGGAACTCCTTGCAGTCCAAGGGACTCTCAAGAGTCTTCTCCAACACCACAGTTCAAAAGCATCAATTCTGCGGCACTCTACTTTCTTCACCATCTAATTCTCACATCCATACATGACCACTGGAAAAACCATAGTCTTGACTAGACGGACTTTTGTTGGCAAAGTAATGTCTCTGCTTTCAAATATGCTATCTAGGTTGGCCATAACCTTCCTTCCAAGGAATAAGCGTCTTTTAATTTCATGGCTGCAATCACCATCAGCAGTGATTCTGGAGCCCCCAAAAATAAAGTCTGACACTGTTTCCACTGTTTCCCCATCTATTTCCCATGAAGTGATGGGAACAGATGCCATGATCTTAGTTTTCTGAACGTTGAGCTTTAAGCCAACTTTTTCACTCTCCTCTTTCACCTTCATCAAGAGGCTCTTTAGTTCTTCACTTTCTGCCATAAGGGTGGTGTTATCTGCATATCTGAGGTTATTGATATTTCTCCCGGCAATCTTGATTCCAGCTTGTGCTTCCTCCAGCCCAGCATTTCTCATGATGTACTCTGCATATAAGTTAAATAAGCAGGGTGACAATATACAGCCTTGACGTACTCCTTTTCCTATTCGGAACCAGTCTGTTGTTCCATGTCCAGTTCTAACTGTTGCTTCCTGACTTGAATATAGGTTCCTCAAGAGACAGGTCAGATGGTCTGGTATTCCCATCTCTTTCAGAATTTTCCACAGTTTATTATGATCCACACAGTCAAAGGCTTTGGCATAGTCAATCAAGCAGAAATAGATGTTTTTCTGGAACTCTCTTGCTTTTTTGATGATCCAGCGGATATTGGCAATTTGATCTCTGATTCCTCTGCCTTTTCTAAAACCAGCTTGAACATCTGAAAGTTCACGGTTCACGTATTGCTGAAGCCTGGCTTGGAGAATTTTGAGGATTAATTTACTAGCATGTGAGATGAGTGCAATTGTGCGGTAGTTTGAGTATTCTTTAGCATTGCCTTTGTTCGGGATTGGAACGAAAACTGACCTTTTCCAGTCCTGTGGCCACTGCTGAGTTTTCCAAATTTGGTGGCATATTGAGTGCAGCAGTTTCACAGTATCATCTTTCAAGATTTGAAACAGCTCAACTTGAATTCCATCATCTCCACTAGCTTTGTTCGTAGTGATGCTTTCTAAGGCCCACCTGACTTCACATTCCAGGATGTCTGGTTCTAGGTGAGTGATCACACCATCGTGATTATCTGGGTCGTGAAGATCTTTTTTGTACAGTTCTTCTGTGTGTTCTTGCCACCTCTTCTTAATATCTTCTGCTTCTGTTAGATCCATACCATTTCTGTCCTTTATCGAACCTATCTTTGCATGAAATGTTCTTTTGGTATCTCTAAGTTTCTTGAAGAGATCTCTAGTCTTTCCCAATCTGTTGTGTTCCTCTATTTCTTTGCACTGATCACTGAGGAAGGCTTTCTTATCTCTCCTTGCTATTCTTTGGAACTCTGCATTCAGATTCCCATCTGATATTTTCCCATATCTTTCCTTTTCTCCTTTGCTTTTTGCTTCTCTTCTCTTCCCAGCTGTCTGTAAGGCCTCCTCAGACAGCCATTTTGCTTTTTTGAATTTCTTTTCCATGGGGATTGTCTTGATCCCTGTCTCCTGTACAGTGTCACAAACCTCTGTCCATAGTTCATCAGGCACTCTGTCTATCAGATCTAGTCCCTTAAATCTATTTGCCACTTCCACTGTATACTCATAAGGGATTTGATCTAGGTCATACCTGAATGGATTAGTGGTTTTTCCCTACTTTCTTCAATTTAAGTCTGAATTTGGTGATAAGCAGTTCATGATCTGAGCCACAGTCTGCTCCCGGTCTTGTTTTTGCTGACTGTATAGAGTTTCTCCATTTTTGGCTGTAAAGAGGATAATCAATCTGATTTCGGTGTTGACCATCTGGTGATGTCCACGTGTAGAGTCTTCTCTTGTGTTGTTGGCAGAGGGTGTTTGCTATGACCAGTGCATTCTCTTGGCCAAACTCTATAGCCTTTGCCCTGCTTCATTCTGTACTCCAAGGCCAAATTTGCTTGTTACACCAGGTGTTTCTTGACTTCCTATTTTTGCATTTCAGTCCTCTATAATGAAAAGGACATCTTTTTTGGGTGTTAATTCTAGAAGTTCTTGTAGGTCTTCATAGAACAATTAAAAATTTAGGTTTGTATCATTAGGATGTCCATGTGCTGAGAGCTTTAGGAATGACTGGAAAAGATGAGAAAGTTAAAGAAAGTACAGCAACATCATAGGGATGTGGGATTTTGTGGAAAAAAGACTGGAGAAATATGTTAAATGCACAGAGACCTCGAGACATACGCTGTGAAAATGATTAGGGTTTTGTTATATTTTTAAATTTAAAAAGTAAAACTGTTTAAAATCAAATAGAAATTGTCAAATGAATGCTGGCACATTTCCTTGGCCAAAAGTAGGTCTGGAATAGGATAGACTGTAACTTGAAAGCTGCTGCTATAGGCCCGTTGTGAGGGCTGATTTATGGTTGTAGAAAGAAGCCCAAGAAGACTCATATTTAAGAATAATATGAGGCACAGCATTTATAGGAGATGGTGCCCAGAAAGTAGATAAGAGGAAAAAGGAGGGAGAGCTGCACATTATTTCAGACTTACTTCTCTGGGGATATTGAATGGCCAGTGTTCAAACTGGAGGTTAAGGTCATCGCATGATGGACAAACAGTGGGGCATGCAGGGTGGGCATCTGAGGAATTGTGACAGACTCCATGGAGAAATCCAAAGGTTTGTTTACTCTCTAAGAGATTATACATTCTTTGTTACAGCATTTCCCTGAAATAATGAATATTCTTAGCTCATCATAAACTTCTGATTATTCTTAGGAAAAATAAGCCCCAAATACCTAAACATGGAGAGATAAGGGAGGCTCTGTGTCCTCAATGACTTCTTCCCATTCTCTTTGGATCATTTATACCCAGGTCGCAAACTGTTTTTACTTTTTTTTTAATTGTAAGCTTCTCTCTGTCTCAAGACTTTTCTCATGCATCTCCACCTCATTCTCTTAATATGAGTTCCCTTAAATTCTTGTTTCATTAATATGTTTTCAAAGAAAGCAAATAGACCTTGAACTTCCTCATTTGGTCTGTCCTCCCTGTCAAATGTTCTCGTTTTAGCTGGCTGCTTGCTACTATCTTTCCCTGCCACTTTTCTGTTTCCTGTTAATAACCGTGAGGGTACACACACAAACATACCACACACACATCTATATGACTGACAGCATAGTAAAGACTGAAAAACTAATATTTTCTTCAAAATGAATAAATAAACAAATAAATAATTTAGTCATTTAAATGTTGTCTGGTTATACTATTTATAAATTTATTTTGTTTGCTAGCCATTTTAGAAGAGTAAGTGGAAAATAAATAGCAAGTTGATTTGGATGTAAAATAAACTTCTATAGCTTGAAGTTAAACCATTTTATTGCCTCATCAGCGAGTTTCCTTAGTAAGTACATATTTCTGACTTTCAAATGGACCTCTATTTGAATTTTCTCCAAACCATTAGGCTGTTTTCCTCATCAGTAGAGGTGTTCATTACAATCACAGTGTGTTTGGAGCCGCATGGGGAGGAGAGTGGCCTTCTTTTTTTTTTTTCTGGGATAACAGCTGTGGAGATGAACAGATGCCGTTGATGAGCTGTGTGGTGTTGCTGATTCTATGTAATTGTTATGAGTATTGAAATGTGGCTGAAATGATACGGTTGGCAATATCAATTTCTCTAGCATCTTATTCCTATCCATCACACTTTTAATTCTTGTGTTTATTCAGTTCATGGGAATTTTCCTTTTATGACTACTTAGATTTCATTAGTCATCTCTTCTGTTAACATACTAAGCCATGAGCATATTTGTTAGTAAATGATCATGAAGGAAAAGTGTGAAAGGAAACGGCCCTCTCAAATTGAAGAGCCAAAAACATGAGGTTTGAGGCATTCTTTTTACAGGGGTCTGGTATTAAATGATGTGGACTTATAGAACAAGCATGTGAAATTAATGAATACTCAATCCTCAGTCACTCACTGGGGACCCAGCCTTATTAAATTAGTTGGGCATTGTGGCAAATGGAAGCAGGTATTAGGTTAAATGACTATATAAGCCAGAGAGCTTGAATTGTTCATTTTTGTGTGTCTATATTAAAAATACTCAGTGACCAATGTGCTCCTTCTTGTCCCATCAGGAAATGTATGTTGAGGTGTGAGCTAAGCATCAACAATGCCAACTTTGTGGAAAAAAGAATCACAATTTTAACCTCAATAAAAAGGACAATGACAACTTACCACCTTGGAATTTATTGAGGTAAATACAGATGTATCTGATACCAGGGGTCCACAGTCAGACATACCACAAAACTCAGGAAAGAAAGCTATGGGAATATATAGTTCCTTAGCCATCCTACCTCCAATATTTTAAGATCCACTAAGGGCTTCTCTGGTGGCTCAGACAGTAAAAAGTCTGCCTGCAGTGTGGGAGACCTGGGTTGGATCTCTGGGTCAGAAAGATCCCCTGAAGAAGGAAATGGCAAACCACTCCAGTATTCTTGCCTGGAGAATCCCATGGAAGGTGGAGCCTAGAGGGCTACAGTCCATAGGATTACAGAGTCAGACACAACTGAAGCGACAGCATGCACGCATGCACACATTAGACGGCTCCGGGTGAGCCTGGGCGGTGTGCGGGGCGGGGGCAGGCGTAACGGGCTCCTCATGGCTGCTGGACTGGGGAAGCCGAGACCTGGCGTCCCCCTCCTCCTGGGCTCACCACCGGGCTGGTTGCACTCACAAAGCACGCGCAGCCCCACTTGCCAGACGCTGGGCGGGCCCAGTGAGACCATCCCCGACTCGTGAAGGCTGGGGGGTGGGGGTGGAATTTTCCCATGTGCTCTGGCAGTTGCCACAGTGGTCACTGTGAACTTGGGAGGGGCAGTGGCTGGGGGGTCCAGTACCTCAAGTCTCCCTCTACTACTTCAGTGCTGTTCAAACACACACACACCCTTTCCTTCAGTTCCTACATTGCCTTTGAAGTTCCCATGAGAGCCACACTGTCTGCTTAACTATATTTGGAAGAGAGGATGTTTGCATCTGTTTGCAACTACCCAGGTTAGGACTGACCTGAGTCTTGAGCTGAATGTGCTGGAGAGGAAGGAGCAGGGATACAACAGCCAGGAAAACACAGGTGATGTTCACAGCTCTAGCACTTTGCCACCTGTGTGGCCTGCACTCGTTTTTATACGTGTCCAATACCTCATCTGTAAAATCCACTTAATGAAATAATAATGTGTTTAAACGCAATGAGACACAGTGCTTCATAAATAGCAATTATTAAAAGATAAGATTTTTTTGCCTTATTTAGTGAAGAGGCAATTATATTCCTATGCTATAAAAGATTACATTAATTTTCAAAGTGGATATGAAGTTACTAAATTGAAGACTCCCATATGTTTACAGAGTTAATACAAAAGTAAATACAAAATTAAAATCTATTTTTCGTCTGTTTGTTTGTTTTTGGTAAATAACGAAGTGAATATCTCATGACAAGTTTTCTGGACTTTAGAGAGTATTTCTAGAAATATATTGTGTACTAAAGGTTTGCACAATAAGTCATTCTGTCCTCCGTAATACAATGACTACATAATAATACGGAGTTAGTCCTCAGAACTCTGGAATTTGAATATAAATTTCACACAGTAGGAGCAATTGGATGTACACACATAAAGTAAAAATTGGGAACAATTTTCCATCCAAAATGTGTACACTACCCTCCATTAAGAAGTGGTAAAACTATAATTTCCTCCTAATTTAAAAAAATTAAATGCACATCTGCATATAAATACAATAAATTATAGTGGAAAACACTTTAGTATAACTTTCTAAAATTTAGTTTTCAACTTGATGCTAATACAAAGTAACTCTGTAAACATATAGGAGTCTTTAATTTAGTAACTTCATGTTCACTTTGAAAATTAAAGTATTCCTTTATAATATAGATAAGGGATTTCCCAAGCAAATAAGCAAAACAAATCAGAAAATATTAGCATTAAATTACTATAATGCTTATTTATTTAAATCCAATGCTAAAACTTTATAATCACTTTTTTCCCCAAATATTTATTTGTAATGTAATTTTAGCAAACAGATTTAGCTATTGAAAGTAAAATGAGAAAAAAGTAATTACGGAAAGTGAAATTGTTTAAATTTCAAGTGTACCACAGACAATTAGTATTTTAGTGTAATTCTATCACATAAATACTATGCTTCCTAATTCTAGAATCAGTAAGAGATTAAAATCTCTTGCTAATGGATTCAGTTGAAGAAAAATAAGACCTCCAGAAGTCAGTTTTAACGTCCTCCCATTTAGGGCAGTAATACTACCCATGAAATTATTATGTCAGCAAGAAAATGTCTTGCTTCATTAGTTACAAGTATTGCCAGCAGAACAGGGACCTTAATGGAGGTCAAGGTTAATTATTTAGCAGTGATGACCACTGTGGAGAGTGCTACTACTGTTTCCACTACAATTCTAGCAAGAAAGAAAAAAAATTGTCGTTCTGTTCAAATTGAAAAGTTATGCCTATAAATTGTTTCATATTAAAACACACTATTTATAAATATATACTCATTTACATGAATCCATGTACTTTGGCTCAGATGGTAAAGCGTCTACCTACAATGCGGGAGACGTGGGTTCAATCCCTGAGTTGGGAAGATCTTCTGGAGAAGGCAATGGCGACCCACTCTAGTACTCTTGCCTGGAAAATCCCATGGACGGAGGAGCCTGGCAGGCTACAGTCCACGGGGTCGCAAAGAGTCGGACATGACTGAGCGACTTCACTTCATGGACTTTCTAAGCACAGTCACCTAACACAGACGTGTGTTGGTCAGGTATGTTATGTGACACACTGGTCAATTGTTTAGATTTTTGAAACTTGGATATTTTTCAATTTTAATTGGAGGATAATTACTTTACATTATTGTGATAATTACTTTACATTACTTTAAATTACTTATTAAAGAGTCTGACACGACTGAGTGACTTTCACTTCACTTCACTTCACTTCACTCTGTATATTAGTCTCTAGGTTTATCCATCTCATTAGAACTGACTCAAATTATTTTGCCATACTTCAATATGAATTGGGGCCATAGGTATGCCTATGTCTCCCCATCCTGAATACCCCCTCCACCTCCCTTCCCACCCTATCCCTACAGGTTGTCACAGAGCAATGGCTTTGGTTGTCCTGTGTCATACATTAAACTCCCATTGGTTATCTATTTTACATATGGTAATGTATATGTTTCAATGTTATTCTCTCAAATCACCCCACCCTCTCCTTCTTCCACTGAGTCCAAAAGTCTGTTCTTTATGGTTCCTTTCTTTTTTCTATATATAAAATTTATGTATTTTTAATTGAAGGATAATTGCTTTACAGAATTTTGTTGCTTTCTGTCAAACCTTAACATAAATCAGCCATAGGCATACATATATGCCCTCCCTCTTGAACCTCCCCTGAACCTCCTGAACCTCCTGTTCTTTATGTCTGTGTCTTCTTTGCTGTCCTGCATGTACGATCTTTGGTATCATGTTTCTAGATTCTATATATATGCATTAGTATACAGTATTTATCTTTCTCTTTTTGATTTAATTCACTCTGTATATTGGGGCTTCCCTGGTAGCTCAGCTGGTAAAGAATCCACCTGCAATGCAGAAGACACCAGTTCTATTCCTGAGTCAGAAAGATCTGCTGGAGAAGGGATAGGCTACCCACTCCAGGATTCTTAGGCTTACCTGCTTCAGATGGTAAACAATCCACCTGCAATGTGGGAGACCTGGGTTCAATCCCTGGGTTGGAGAGATCCCCTGGAGAAGGGAATGGCTACCCACTTCAGTATTCTGGCCTGGAGAATTCCATGGACTGCATCGTCCATGGGCTCAAAAAGAGTCTGACACGACTGAGTGACTTTCACTTCACTTCACTTCACTTCACTTCACTTCACTTCACTTCACTTCACTCTGTATATTAGTCTCTAGGTTTATCCGTCTCATTAGAACTGACTCAAATGCATTCCTTTTTAGTAGCTGAATAATATACCATTGTGTTTATGTACCACAACTTCCTTATCCATTTATCTGCCAGTAGAAACTTAAGTATTTTTTAAAGATAATTTTCTGCTGAGTATTTAAGTCATTGTCTGCCAAAGATATTTAATATACAAGGAAGAAAACTGTGTAATGATACACCCTTGAGTAAAGAGCATCATCCCCTCTCTGTATCAGCAGGTCTGGAAGGATGGCTGTAGACTGGTGAGCACATGACCTCATTTGGTAAGCTCACTTGAAAGACCTGAAGAGCCTCAAGTCACATCCTGATTTGCCTTGCCTTCAGCTGCTCTCTCAGTTCTACAAAATATGTTTTGACTCTTCTCTGACATCTAGTGAAAACGAACAAACTCCAGAACGTATAGTTTTCATAATCCACAGTTAATGTCTTCACAAAAATCCATGTTTTAAATTTAAAATCGTGATCAAGCTTCATGGTTAAAGTATCATGTAATTTGAAAATATAGAAACGTATTTCAGTTCTGAGTTTACATGAAAGAGTGACAAAAATTATTTCTGTAACATTTAGTTTGAAAATGTGTAGCAAGAGGCTCCTATGAAGACCCTGAGACACACAAGTCAAGGAAGCTACCCACGTTTTATAGATTGGGGAGGAGGGTTCCAGGATGTGACTTTCTTGAATAATCATTGTTATTGTAGGTTATATTATTATTACTGTCATTATATGTCATTATTATTGCTATTTTTATTATGAGGTAGTCATATCACAGAGACTGTCATTATTTCTATTCTCATTGCCTATTTTATCAGCCTTAATATTTTGCCTTATTTTTTTGATAAATAAAATTAGCATCAATAGAGGTAGAAACTCCCTGTGCACAGCACCCTCCCTTCAAAGAAAAGTAGTATTGTATATTTATACATCCTCAGATACTACTTAATATCACAAATATTAAGTGTATATTACACATACATTGATATTACGTATAATGTTCCCACATGTGTATAATATGTATTATTAGTTTTTATTTTATTAGGATGGTACCATCCAGTTAATATTATTCACTAATCATTATATCCTTGAGATTGGTACATGTTTCCACAGGTAGTTTATTTTAACTGCTATATGTAATTGCATTTTAGAAATACGGCTCAAAATATTTACCCATTCACCCATGGATGAGTGATAATTTTTTCTAGTTTTTCTGTGTTACAAATAATGTTGCCCAGAATAGACTCATCCATACCCCTTCATGATCACATGCCATGGTTTTTAGGATACATAACTAGAATTATAATTATTGATCATTTATACATTAAATGTGACCCATATAGCATTTCCATCATTTCTGCTTACCTTAGAATTAATCTAATTTCTATTACCAGTTGTATTTCACTGTTTATTTTTATTCGGACACTTGCTTTTAAGTTGGAAAACTTTGTATCTGCTTGGCAGTCATTTGGATTACTGCTATCTTGATTAGACTATTGATGACCTAGGCGAAGATTTCCTTCTAGTTGTTTTTGTTTTTAAGGATTCATATTTATTCTATTTTCTGAACACATATCCACTATCTATTTATTCTTTGTGGGCAATTGTTTAGCTTTTGTCTATTAAGGGGATCTTTGTGAAGCATAGACATGAATTTTTAATGTTGCCAAATGTAAAAATCTTTCATTTTATTTACTTTCTGCGTCATGTTTAAGAAGTTATACCCTAACCTGTCTGTATTCATAAAATATTGTCTTATATTTTCTTTTAAAATTGTATGGTTATTTTCTTTGCAGATTTTGTAAATAGCACTTTACCTTCTTTTACCATCATAGCCTTTTAGCTATAAATTATGTCTAGAAATTAGGTGAGTTCATATGAGATTAGAAAACAAAACTGAGCAGTAGCCATCTCCTTGGCCTTGTTGGTGCTGAGAAGGAAGACTGGAGGAGAGTGAATAGAGACAGGCAGAGAGTGGATACGTACCTGTCCTCAAGGGCTCAGGGCCCAACCCAATCATAAATTTTAAGTGATAAATTGTGATGGATGGTAAAGAGAGCAGAGGCAGCATCAGAAGCTTCCATATCTATGGTTTGAAGGGAAACAGAGGGAAGCTGACTCCTCTAAGAGTGCCCTTCCCAGATCACTCCACTGCCATCTGCCAAGTTCATTTAGGGAGATGCCCTCCTTCCAGGAGGAAGCAGCTTTTTGCTGATCCAATTAGAAAGCCCAAATTGGTGGGTTGCTTTTTTAGGCCAAGTTTTCTTTTCTTGTGTCCTTCAGTTCTTCAAAATATTACAAAGATTCTCTGAGTAATATGATCATAACAAAAATAACAGTCCTCAAATTTCTCTCCCTACTTTGAATCTTATTTTGTCAAACTTCCCTTTTTATGTACTGATTTCTGCACTTGGCCCACTCTGATCCCCCTTGACTTGTTAACTGCAAGTTTGGGAAACTTTGAAAGAGTAGGTTGGGGAATGAAGGGCCTAGCCTTTGCCTTTGGGTTAGTTCTCTTTGTCTTAAAAGGAAGGAGACATTTTAGGAATTGCTCTGAATAGGTCCTGTTACTGAAATAAGTGGCTGACTCTTCTATATAATTGTGCCAGGCCTCATTTCAGTACATCCACAGAATATTTCACTTCCAGGCCCCCAGAGAAGTCTCCTTTCTCAGCTGAATTCCATTTAATCTGGTTTCCAAACTGTTCCCCCACCTGCATTGCTCTGGCTCTTGTATGTTGCTCAAAACAGCAAAAGCACATTCAACATCGACCAGAATTCTGTTTCTCTGTACCCATTTCTCTATGGTTTGAGGCTCTTGGTGCAAATCATTCACATGACTTTTAGTAGATGTTTGCTAGAGCATGGCAAGGGACAGCAGTTTTTCAGACTGAGCAATCTCTTCCCTTACTGTCTACTACACAATCCACCCCTTTCCCTCTGAACATTCCACATCCAGAACCTGGAAAGAGTGAGGAAATTGAACTTCAAGTGGCCAGAATAACAGATTGTGGTAGAAACTACTGTCTCCTCCTTAGTTTTAGAAATAAAACATTCCCTGTGTGCCTACCCTGACAGCTTGTAGCTGGGTCCGTGGCAGTAAAGCTAGATACTAAATTCCACAGTGCTTCTGGTAACTAATGATAAATACATGAATGAATCCATTAGAGAAGATGGGATGTGAGTTCAAACAGCCTGGTCAATTTCTATGAGGGATATCAAGATATACTACACCAAAATATGCCACTTTGGGATAAGGGTTATTTTGAGCTGCTGCTGCTGCTAAGTTGCTTCAGTCATGTCAGACTCTGTGCGACCCCATAGACTGCAGCCCACCAGGCTCCACCGTCCCTGGGATTTTCCAGGCAAGAACACTGGAGTGGGTTGCCATTTCCTTTTCCAATGCATGAAAGTGAAAAGTGAAAGTTAGTCGCTCATTCGTGTCTGACTCTTAGCGACCCCATGGACTGCAGCCTACCAGGCTCCTCTGTCCATGGGATTTTCCAGGCAAGAGTACTGGAGTGGGTTGCCATTGCCTTCTCCAAATTTTGAGCTAAAGATGATTAAAAATCAACAGAAAAAGAAACATTTCTCTTTCAGCCTCTTATCTGCCTAAAGTCAGAGCATAAATTTCCCTTTCTGAAAGTGGCATGCATTTCTCCAACCTCCTGTACCAGAATGAGGAAACAACACTTATCACAGGAGATGAAAAGCTGCATAAAACAACCTTACTGAAATAACTCTTATTTATTATTCCTTGATAAATAAGATTGAAGCCAGGAGGAGAAGGGGATGGCAGAGGATGATCTGGTTGGATGGCATCACTGAGTCAATGGATATGAGTTTGGACGGGCTCCAGGAGTCGGTGGTGGACAGGGAAGCCTGGCGTGCTACAGTCCATGGGGTCACAAAGAGTCGGACATGACTGAGCGACTGAACAGAACTGAACTGATCATTCCTTGTAGCCCAAAACTCTCCTTTTCATAGAAGAGAATATAAACACTCAAGTCTAACCACTTATTTGAGTGTCATTTATTTTCCTGTGAACTCTTGTGTATATAAAAATATTAATGACTTTGTAATCTTTTCCTCCCTCCATCTTTTTCCTGTCGGTTTAATTCACACAGACCCAATCTCTGAACCTAAGTGGGTAGAGGAAAGCTTCTCCCCTGACACCTCAAAGAACACTTTAACCTTAAGACTTTTCTTTCCATTTCTCCACTAGCTTGGGAATGAACATAACTATTGTTTCCACCCTGAGCCCATAGCTTTAAGCCACACACCTGCCATTCTGGACCCTGAATGACACCAACAAATAAAGCTCTTTACTCAGTGTGGAAACTTAGGAGATAACCAAATAAACATCCATTTTATATAAGCCACTGCACTTTGTGCTGTCTTATATATCTGCCTTACTTCTACTCTGATAACACAGTGGTTTATTAGGTCAATGATTTTGGTCCTTTTTCACTAATCTCAAAACATCCTTTGAAGAAATAATCCTGGGTCATGCATTATCAGTAGTTCTTCATTTTCCCTTTTTCCTCATTTATGAGATTCCCTATCCCAGAGAGATGACTCAGATCCCAACAGTATGTCCTGTACCCTGTGGATGTACCCTGTCCTGTACTCTGAGTCTTGCTACTGACCCCAGTCCAGATCCCAGCTGCTGACACATCATCTCTCTTCCCACTGGCATTTCTCCTTTGTTTATGGTATCATTGGAACATTTTCTTATACACAAGCACAATTATATGTTTTGTTTTCTCTTTTTATGTTTAATCTATTAGTGTTGCAGGTTTGGAGAAAATGAAGTGCATCAAATTATAAAGCTAATGCATTTTATATTCAAATTATTTATATATCTTTGAATTAATTAGAAAAGCTGTGGTAATAACAAAGTTGCATATATCCTTATTTATTTCTTGGTAGACTAAATTAAATATATGTTTTGAGCACTGTGAGAAAAGGGTTCCCTATCAGCTTTGTTTTTTTGTTTTTTTGTTTTTGTTCATTTTTAATTGTGATAAATTCACATAATATAGAACATACCACTTTAACCACATATAACTGTACAGTTCAGTGACACTAAGTTAAGAACCTAAGAAAACAGCTTAGTGTTCTACAGGGCAGGTTTGGTGTCTTTAGATAAACACAGTTTTTAAAGGTATGTTTATAGGTCTCATCTCTGGCTTGTGAAATTGTGTTTTCTCTTTTATTCTCCTTGCTTAAATTTTCTATATTGAATGTTCATTACTTTCCCAAGGAAACCGTTTTTGTTTGTTTGTTTATTTAAAATAAATTTCTGGGAAGGCACTTTATAAGCATTTTTAAACTTTGCTCTAAGATTATCAGAAAAAATCTGGCTGGGAATGATAAAGATAAAATAGTTGTCAACTGAAGGTTCAGAAATTTCCTCATAAGATTTACTCCTCTTGGAAGAAGAAATACAGAAATCATAACAAGTTTAAATTATATATTGATAATTTTCAATCAACATGCAGGCCAGAGGGAAGATTCATTTTTAATACTAGACAAAACAATCTGTCCTTACATATCAGGTGATCTAGAGGTTGAGTAATGAGTAGCTCTCCTCTTTCCATGGTTTCTGATTGGCTCTTAGGAGAAAGGAAACCAAAGAGAATAACTTGCTGCACTAGAAGCAATCTTTTCAGCAAGGCTGGACCTTATTGCCAAATTCAGATTGAAATCAAAGAAAGTGGAGAAAACCACTAGATCATTCAGGTATGACCTAAATCAAATCCCTTATGACTATACAGTGGAAGTGAGAAATAGATTTAAGGGACTAGATCTGATCGACAGAGTGCATGATGAACTATGGACAGAGGTTCGTGACCTTGTACAGGAGACAGGAATCAAGACAATCCCTAAGAAAAAGAAATGCAAAAAAGCAAAATGGCTGTGTGAGGAGGCCTTACAAATAGAGGTGAAAAGAAGGGAAGCAGAAAGCAAAGGAGAAAAGGAAAGACATACTCATTTTCATGCAGAGTTCCAAAGAATAGCAAGGAGAGATAAGAAAGCCTTCCTCGGTGATCAATGCAAAGAAATAGAGGAAAGCAATAATGGGAAAGACTAGAGATCTCTTCAAGAAAATTAGAGATACCAAGGGATTCTTTTATGCAAAGATGGGCTCAATAAACTACAGAAGTGGTATGGATCTAACAGAAGCAGAAGATATTAAGAAGAGGTGGCAAGAATACACAGAAAAACTGTACAAAAAAGATCTTCACGAACCAGATAATCACGATGGTGTGATCACTCACCTAGCGCCAGACATCTTGGAATGTGAAGTCAAGTGGGCCTTAGGAAGTATCACTACTAACAAAGCTAGTGGAGGTGATGGAATTCCAGTTGAGCTATTTCAAATCCTGAAAGGTGATGCTGTGAAAGTGCTGCACTCAATATGCCAGCAAATTTGGAAAACTCAGCAGTGGCCATAGGACTGGAAAAGATCAGTTTTCATTCCAATCTCAAAGAAAGGCAATGCTAAAGAACGCTCAAACTACCACAAAATTACACTCATCTCACAAGCTAGTAAAGTAATGCTGAAAATTCTACAAGCCAGGCTTCAGCAATACATGCACCATGAAATTCCAGATGTTCAAGCTGGTTTTAGAAAAGGCAGAGGAATCAGAGATCAGATTGCCAACATCCGCTGGATCATCGAAAAAGCAAGAGAGTACCAGAAAAACATCTATTTCTGCTTTATTGACTATGCCAATGCCTTTGACTGTATGGATCACAATAAACTGTGGAAAATTCTGAAAGAGGTGTGAATAGCAGACCACCTGACCTGCCTTTTGAGAAACCTGTATGCAGGTCAGGAAGCAACAGTTAGAACTAGACACAGAACAACAGACTGGTTCCAAATAGGAAAAGGAGTACGTCAAGGCTGTATATTGTCACCCTGCTTATTTAACTTATATGCAGAGTACAACATGAGAAATTCTGGGCTGGAGGAAGCACAAGCTGGAATCAAGATTGCTGGGAGAAACATAAATAACCTCAGATATGCAGATGACAATACCCTTATGGCAGGAAGTGAAGAAGAACTAAAGAGCCTCTTGATGAAAGTGAAAGAGGAGAGTGAAAAAGTTGGCTTAAAGCTCAACATTCAGAAAACTAAGATAATGGCATCTGGTCCCATCACTCCATGTAAATAGATGGGGAAACAGTGGAAACAGTGGCTGACTTTATTTTCGTGGCTCCAAAATCACTGAAGCTGGTGATTGCAGTGATGAAATTAAAAGATGTTTGCTCCTTGGAAGGAAAGTTATGACCAACCTCGACAGCATATTAAAAAGCAGAGACATTACTTTGTCAACAAAGATCTGTCTAGTCAAGACTATGATTTTTCCAGTGGTCATGTATGGATGTGAGAGCTGGAGTATAAAGAAAGTTGAGCATCAAAAAATTGATGCTTTTGAACTGTGGCGTTGGAGAAGACTCTTGAGAGTCCCTTGGACTGCAAGGAGATCAAACCAGTCCATCCTAAAGGAGATCAGTCCTCGGTGTTCATTGGAAGGTCTGATGTTGAAGCTGAAACTCCAATACTTTGGCCACGTGATGTGAAGAACTTACTCATTGGAAAAGAACCTGATGCTGAGAAAGATTGAGGGCAGGAGAAGAAGGGGACGACAGAGGATGAGATGGTTTGGTGGCATGACCAACTCAATGGACATGGTTTGGGTGTAGTCTGGGAGTTAGTGATGGACAGGGAGGCCTGACATGCTGAGGTTCATGGGGTCGCAAAAAGTCGGACACAACTGAGTGACTGAACTGAACTGAACTGGACCTGATGACATGGTAGGAGGGATATGTGTTGGGACAGGTAATAGAAAGCAGGCACCAGACCGTGATGGATGGCTATAGTGGCGGCAGTCTGCTTTTTAAATTTTACATTACCATGTAGCCCAATCCTACATTTCCTATTTTCTGTTTGCTTGTTTGGTTTCATTTTTTTCTGAGAGAAGAAAGAACTTCGGTTTTGACAAATTGCAGCAAAGTATCTCAACACTTCATTCTCCATTAGTCATCCTTAATACAAGTGAAATTTTTCAGATAAAATAACAATAACTAACAGATAGTTGGGTCAATTACCTTAACTAGTCAATTAAATTACTGTTTATTTTTGTTCTAGATTGTAGCATGAGAAGTTTCCAGCCTAATTCAAAGATAAGTTGGTAGGAAGAAATACAATTATTAAAAATTTGCTGGAAATTATTAAAATTTCCACCTGTATACATTTTCTTCTATAAACATTTTGTTGTTTCCAGTTATCAGACAAATGATGGGAATCACTCCTCCCTATGTCTAGATCGCCAGTCATGAGGGAAACTGCTGGACATCCATTTTCTCCAAAGGCCTAGTAGTCCTTTAACAGTATCATCGGGTATTTTTGACCTTAGAAGATCTTATCTGCCAAAAAAGTGATCCCAGGCCTTGAAGCCTGGTACTATATATATATTATTTTAAGTTTTTTTTTTTCTTTCTTTCATTCCTAACCAGCTTTCTTTGAAGAAGACAATTTATAATTATAGGCCCAAATGTTATCTAACATGGTGGAAATTACAAGAGTAATTTTTTGTTCAATATTCACCTTTGTGTAATTTGCTGTTTTCATACAGAATAAATATTAATAACATGTTTTGGGGAAAATTATTTATGAAATGTATGTAAATCATCACTGTATATACAGTGGAAAATTCCATTCATATTTGTAGAATGAGAGTAAAACAATATGTAAAAATCATATTTTCTAATTTTTCGTTGTAAACAGAATCTATGTAGACAGGTAACCTCTTTTAAAGGAGAAGATGCCTCTAAACTCTCAGGGAAAAATAACACTAGGGTGTTATTTTCTTCTGCAGACATTTCTTTAGGTGAACTTAAAAATATGGTTTAAACCATAACAAAGTTTTTTGAATATGAAAAATAATGACTATATCAGAACACTTGATTTTGTATTGAATGAAGTAATATTATTATCTTAAAGGATTTAATGCACCTCCATAATTGTTTATAAATTTAAGTCATAATTAAGTACTGGAAGGTCCTTATTTTTTATCTTAAACTGTTTTAATGTTATAATTTAACTATATATGAAAGACATTCCATATACCTCCGTGTAAGTTTGCAACTCAGAGATCTCTCAGATTTCCTTCTATTCAGGGATTTTACTCTATGATTCTCATCTTTTGGAACTGGCATTCTGACATAGTACCTAAGCATCTTGGCTGGTTTAGACGTTGCCTACTCCAACAATGGACAGTCTACAGCAGGTTGATTTTCAACGTTACAAAGAAGTTCTTGGCAGGAAATTGTCTTTGACTTTTCAGTAATTACCATTTCTATTGGTTTTTGAATTGAATTATTGCTGTGTGATGGGTTCTATCCCATAACAAAGCTACCTGCTCCTAGAAGACATATCTCTCATGCTGTTCCAATCCAAATATATATTTTATATTTGCTGTTTTAATGACACTAGAAAGGGTGGACTGCAATTCATTTAGAAATTATAATTTGATTTACTTATTGGATTTTTTTATAGAGTTTACTTTACCACTTTTTTATAAACGGACAACTGTGATTCTTCTCCTGAAAGACTCAATATATATTTTTTTTTTTACCATAGTGTTGGGAGAGTATGTAATTTCCTTGTTTCTGTCTTGCCACAGCAAAGATTTGAAATGGCAGACCACCAGTGTTACAGCTCAGTTACAGCTCAGAGTTTTATTCAGCAAACAAAGGAGAGTATACCCTGGAGGTGTGAGGGTGGCCCAACCCGAAAGGAGAGACCTCAATCTGTTTTGGCTTCCTCTTTTTATACATTTTGTCTCCTTCCCACTGAGCTTACCCTTTGCAAATTGGGCTAGCCAAGTAGGGGGCATGTTTGCTTCACCTGAAGTTCTCACTCTGGTCCACAGATTTTCTTCTGATCCATTTTCACGGGCTTTTCCCTTTCTTTGTCTTTTAGCCACCACCATTTTGGACTCCTTTCTCCTATTCTAACTACCTAACAATAGTATACTTTGTTAAAGAAAAAAATGGTTAATATGTTATTAGTTATTAAAAACAATCCATTAATTACTAAGGCATTAAAAATCTTAAAAATAAGAGCACTCAATTTATTTATGTTGCTTTCAGTTAACTACTAAATATGAAATATACAAGATTCGCAACATGATGCATCAGGAATTTAAAACTGTATATGGTATTTATGGAATGTCAAAACAGCAACTATAGAAGACTTTGAGGCAAGAATAAGCCAGGTAAATTTCAGGATCAGAGGGAGTCTGCTTTTGCAGAGAGCTTGGCTTAGAGGGGATGGTTCAGTGACAAGCTTGACAAGGGCTTTGGATTTCATCCTGTGACTGAAGAGGGATAATCAAAGGGTTTTGAAGAAAGAAGTCATATGATCTGATGTGAAATTTCAAAAATCATTCTATTTGCTGTATAAAGAAAAAGGTAGATCAAGGGGCTTATGAAGAAGCAGGGAACCAGAAAGGAGGTCACTAGGTTATTTCAGGTGAGACAATTGATGACTTGGTCTCAGGTCCCAGGGGCAGAGGTGAGTAGTCTGACAGGGATAAGCCTTAAATATGGACGTGACAAAATTTGCTAAAGAAGTGAGCTACAAAATAAAAATGAAAATCACTCCTGGAATATTTTGCTCCAACAATTATGAAGAACATCGGCCCACATTCTCCAGATGGAGACCCTACTGGAACAATGGGAAAGAACTGCAATAATGAACAGTTCTGCTCTGAACTTGCCAAGCTGAAGGTGTTTCGTCAATATTAAATTAAGAAATCAAGCAAATATTTGGTTACATGAACTGAGTCCATGAAAATAACCGGTGCTAGAACATTCGTTTTGTTGTTGTTGTTTTTTGGTTTGTTTGTTTGTTTGTTATCAGTCAGTGCTCACATTATATGTCAAGTCAATAGGGCAATGAGATGCTTCAGACACTATACTAACAGAATAGATATAAAGAGTGATGCTCACATATTCTTCTAGTGCTTTTATGATTTTTCTTTTCAACTCATTTTCCCAGTTTAGAAAAGAAACCGGTCCCAATAGGTAGAGCTCTAAAGTGAGCTGCTGCTTCTTCTTTTTGCTTTACTTTTATATCATATCTTTTCTTACAGTCATCTTATAAGTGTCTAGTTCTTAGGTTGAATTTTCTCTGCTTTTTCTTACTTTTTTTTAAAAGCAAATCCGAGTTTGGGTAAAGAGAAACTTGATTCAAGAAGGCTATTGTAATAAGAAGAGGGAATTACTTCAAGAAGGGAAAGGTGATATTGCACTAGGGGAAGAGACAAGGGGAAGGGCTTTCTTGTGCAGAAAGAAGTAGATGAGGCTGAAGAGAACATGGTGTGGGGGTGGGCTGAGCAGGTAGTGTGATAAGCAAATTGGTGGGAGAATTTTTTTCCCCTGAGTCCACTTAATTTTGAAAGGAGTCTTCATGCAGAGGTGGCTCCAGTTTCTATTGCTGGGACCTGGGGAACGATAGCCCCCTGCTAAAGTCTGATAGGGTCAGATTTGCCGGCATTTTGTCCATGTTGATGGAGACAAACAATTCAGCTAAGCATTTACTAGCAGAAGGATAGGAGTGTACAGTATCTGTGTCTCTCTTGACTTAGATAAACAAGGGAGTCTTATCTAAGTGATAGGGAAAAGAGTGGTCTTTGCAGTGAGCCATTTCCCAAAACACAGGGACAGGGCTTCTTAACCATATTTGTTGTCCAAGAGCACAGGCTCAGGTGACATTCAACACTGTCAATTTCTATAATTTTTCAAATGTTTTTTGCCTTTCCATCTTCATTCTGGGAAAAAATTCTAGAGACTTTTCTTGACTGTGTTTATTATTTTCCATACTGTCCAACAGACATTTTTATTCTATTTCAGATAAGAATTTTAGGTTTGTTATTACACTCCCTTGTTTTTTTATTTTTTTTTTAAGTAATACATTTCTTTTTTAACCTTGTCTCTTAGTTCTGCTCTCACAGAAGCTCTGTCTTGTTTCCTGTTGTCCTGGGACTCTATAAATTTCATTTTCGTTTTTCTAGGAAACATTCAGAACCAAATCTTTCCTCTGACTTTTCAGAATTAGGGTTGAATTTCTCTTGTGCTTTAGAAAACATCTTGTTTACTTTTAAAATATGCATATTTCCCTTTAATTTATTCAGTCTATAATAAATATTTCTGCATATTTAGTGTTTATTGTGAAAGCTAGGGATTGCTTTGTACTGGGTCCTGCCTTTTGCTTTTGGGTTGTTGCTAGAATCTTCTTCTTAAATCCCAAGCTAGGAAGCAGTTGTGTCTAAACACACACTTCAATCTCATTATGTGGCAAGTTCTCACACAGTAAGACTTAACTTATTCTTTGTTCTCTGACACACTCAAACATTGACACACATATAGTAAAACTGAAAATGCACTTCACTTATTTATTTATTCGTTTTTTTCTTCTAACTCCTTGATAGGTATTTGTCAAGATGTGACTCTTCACTGATCCTCAATCTACCAACTTTAAGACTTATGGTTTCTGTGTGAGACAGTCCACTGGGCTAAATGTCACATTTATGCTGAGGAGAGACTGTTATTTTTGGCTTGGCTAGCAGAAACCATGTATCCAGGGGATACTGTGAGGAATAAATTGTTAAGTGAGCAAGACTGAGACAGAATTATTCTTTTATTATAATCCTAATCTTTATTCTCATGGCCATACATATTGTGGATTCTCAGAGCAGGTTAAATTATAATTTTAATTGATGGTATTTTATTATTTTTTCTTGTTACACACTTGAACACATTTTCAATTTTTTTTTCCTTTTTTTTTTGGAGCTAAGATACGGGCTAGCTTTAAGAGAAGGATAGAGATTGAGCTGTGACAGTCAGTTGTACACTATTTCAAATCCAAAGCCAACATTACTGCAGTAAGAGTAAAGAATAATGTTGAAGTTATGCTGCACAATAATTCAAACTCAGCTGTAAATATAATTTAAGTTAAACTAGATCACAGTCATGAATATGTGGCCATGATTTTTTGTTGTATTAAGGTATTATTCCATAGCAAATTAAAAATTCAATAAAAATACATTTTAACAACTTCTAAAATTATTTACTGAATTGTGATAACAGTATGCTCACATTGTATCTTCTCATTCAAACTGAAATAAGGAATTGATGAAATCTGTAAAGCATTTCAGCAAAGTAATAACCTTTCAGGAAAACTAGCATATATACATTTTGTATCATCTTCTGATACAGTTAATAATACAGTAAATTAATCTTTGTTATTTACATTTTATCTCTTTTAAAACAGTTTCCATAGAGCTTATTTTTCAAATGTTATAGTCTAGCACTCTATGTTGGCATCCAATTACCTGATATAAATAAAATGCTTTAAAGGTGCATAACAGGTCTTTTGTGGCTGAATTTTTTAAAAGCTTTCTGTGAGTTATAATTTGCATGAGTTAAGTAAAATGAAAACTTTTTTTATGCAAGTAAAGCAAACAGGTAAAAATAATTTAGTATGAGTTTAATGACTATATTTGAACTAATTACTTTACAGTGCTCTGTACATGTTTTTCATAGTAAGATAAGTATTTGGTTGATACTCAACAAAATCTCATTTTTTGTTATATGTGCATTAATATTCTGACTAGTCAGATAGCTGCATGAAAGGTAAGTATTTAATGAGTGTTAAGATACTTAAATAGGAATATTTACAGAAGTGTTCATTATAAGCCTTCATAAGCCATACATACTTGTTATGGTGATTTTTATCTAATGTCTTTGCCCAAAACTTAAGCTACAAGTAATTACCACTGATTTTTTCCCCTTAACATTCTGTTCACTTTTGCTTTTATTTCCATAGTAACCAGCTAGCCCAGGAATGTTCCAACAATTCTGTTGACTTCATATCTCTTGCCAAATTGCCTTGGTGCATAAGATTATAGCATTATAATATACTGTGACTCAGCTTCTGACTGAGCTATGTTTCTGATCAGTGGTGAATATTCTCCATCATTTTTTTTTCATTCCATAATATGCCATATTACAGCTTTAACAAACTCATTTACTATATAAGTTAATGATATTTTTTAATTTAATAACACTTCTACATATATTTGATGTGTATCTTTCAATCAAAATAAATCTGTTCCATTTAATGTTTGAGCATATAATATATTTTAGAATGTTGACATATATAAAGATATTTAAAGTAAGTGTTTTGCATTCTAGAAGATGTATTTAGTAGAGAAGAAAATCATTAAAATTATCATTAAAATTTTAAAAATATAGAGTATAAATTACTGTCAATTTATAAGAGAGAATAATGTATTCTGGGATGGAACCTCTGCATAAATGAGCTTTTGCCAGAAAGAAAAGTCTGAGGAAGATATCTAAGAAGAAGAATAGAATCAAAGAAGATGGAAGGAAAAAAAAAAAGATGCAAGTGTTCAGGGAAAATAAGTAGTATAATGTACCTAAAGCAAAGAACTATCAGAATGTTTGATTCTTGAAAATAATTTTAAAAATTAATAAACAGAAGCAATTAAAAGAGAATACATTTGAATCAGTTCTAATGAGGTGGATGAAACTGGAGCCTATTATACAGAGTGAAGTAAGCCAGAAAGAAAAACACCAATACAGTATACTAACTCATATATATGGTATTTAGTTAGTCGGTAAAGATAATCCTGTATGCGAGACATCAAAAGAGACACAGATAAATAGAACAGTGTTATGGACTCTATGGGAGAGGGCGAGGGTGGGAGGATATGGGAGAATGGCATTGAAGCATGTAAATTATCATATGTAAAACGAATCACCAGTCCAGGTTCGATGCATGATACAGGGTGCTCGGGTCTAGTGCACCGGGATGACCCAGAGGGATGGGATGGGGACGGAGGTGGGAGGGGGGTTCTGAAAGGGGAACACATGTACACCCATGGTGGATTCATGTCAATGTATAGCAAAACAAATACAATATTATAAAGTTAAAAAATAGATAAATAAACCAATTAAAAAAAAAAACAGAGTCAGGACATCAGTATGGGGAGCTCTTAAGTCCTACTATGAAGGTCAAGTCAAAGAAGAAGAGAAACTCCCTTTCTTGTCTGACAAGAGCTCAGTCAATGAGAGATGGTCATAGCCCAGCCAATGAAAAGCCTCTATACTTGGAACTTTCTGTTCCTCCAATGGTCTCTACCGTAGTCATTCCACCTTCCTCTTACTCTTTTTAAGAGACTCTTCCTCTCCTTGGTACAGGGGAACTTGTATGTGACTCACCACAGTGGCTGACTGTACATTGCAATTATTTGTTGATCCTGAATAAACTCATTTTTGCCGGGGGGGGGGGGCAGTCTAGTTTTATAGGTCACCATGTTGATGACCCATATGGGGACCAGAAAAGATCCCTGTCAACAGACTTGTGGGGCAACAGATGAAGTACCCACACTGGAGTCCCTGCTTTTATTGGAGCCCTGGAGTTTGAGGGTTAGTCTTTCTCTTGAATCCAGCTTCTGCCATGTTCTTATTTTTAAACTCTTGGCATTAGGTGGGATTCATTTAAAGCGTTATCCTTTCTGGATGCAGGCCTTGTTCTGTATGTGAGTTCTCATTTGACATTTCATCCTGATTCCTCTGAAATGAGGCTATTACAACTGGAACTGGCTGAAATTCGCCCATTCCTATGGAAACAGGGGCTGTTTCTTTAGGGCTCTGCAGTTAAGGTTTTGGACTGACTCTTTCAGGACAAGACTTTCTTTTAGAACTGACTGATATTAGGTCTGCTGGCAGTTTGGACTACCTAAGTGATAACCCTTTTGAGTTGTATAGGTTGTTTGAAAATTATTCTTTAACTGAAGAGAAAGACCTCTGAGAAGTAGGATCCCAGTTACCCAATAATTTTTAAGGTGCCCTCACATAGGAATCCTGGTCAATGTTATGTTTGAAAACTAGGCCTACCTTATACCATTTCTAACTAAATGAACCAAAGTAACCAAAGACAATTTAGAACATCAGTAGTCATTATGGGAAACTATTTAATTTCTCAAAATTACTTTTCTTAAAACTCAATACACAACCATAGCTCTAAATTTCCAAAACAGAATGAAACACTTATTTTGACTGTATTTGGAGGCTTCTGAACATTATCAGGTTCCTAAAATTGCCCCTCTGCCAAATATGATTTTAAGATAAACATGAGCAAAGAAATGGTTAAAGAAAGGAAAGGAGTCATCTGAAGCCTCGGGTGCCGGAGTCCAGCTCCAACAGCCAGGGAAGCACTGAAGGGATGAATGGGGTCGGCAGAGAAAATGATGCAGTCTCTCGCTCAAGGTACTGGGCTGCATGTTTATTTTAAGCATCAGGTTTCTTTTATACTTTTACAAAAGCATTAGGTCAGAGGTATGACATCTTCAGTTTCCCTTCACCCAGATTTACTGTCTCCATAAATCATTGTTGTCCTTCAGAGTTCCCTCTTAAGGTCCTTGTGATAACATTGTAACTCAAGTTTGTTTCTGGGCTGTATATCACATTCCTCAGTTTATTTCTTATCTCTCTAAATCCTGCTATCCCCTAGTAACTTAAGCTCATCATCTCCTAGAAAGGCTTTTAGCTATTAGTATCTCTAAAATACCTAGTTTCCGTAACCTATAGTAAAATAT
Organism: Okapia johnstoni; assembly: GCA_024291935.2. Taxonomy (NCBI): domain Eukaryota; kingdom Metazoa; phylum Chordata; class Mammalia; order Artiodactyla; family Giraffidae; genus Okapia; species Okapia johnstoni. The sequence continues at coordinate 108,675,417 of CM044312.1, forward strand.
GCCAACACTACAACATACTGTAAATTTTTAGCTTCTAACTCTTCTTAATTATTCCTAACCCCTAAACTAAGGGAACTTGTTTTGCCATAAGCATTTTCCTTACAAGCAGGTTTCAGATTACAATGTTTTCCGTGGTCTCAAGCTGCGGCCTATGTGCTCATCCTGGAGGATTCTTTGTAAAGATCCTTGAACAAATGTCAATAGTTAACTTTATGGATTATAACATTCTTTCCAGCCAACTAAACTGGAGGAAGGAAAGGACAAGTCAGAATCACAAGACCTAACTCCTTTACCCCGGGACCGTGCCTGCGGGATGAGGGGAGGGGGTTGGGGCCATGCCTCCATTTTGTCAGTAATGCCTATCGCGGCTCCTGACACTCAGGCTCTTCCTCCTTGTGTGTTTGTCTCTGGTGCCATCTTCTTTCTCTCCCCAGTTTTTCATAGGCAGACTCCCCCTCTTCTTGATCTTTCTTCTTCCCTTTCACATCTTCCCCATACTCTTGGTTCAGTTCAGTTCAGTCCATTTCAGTCTCTCAGTCGTGTCCGACTCTTTGCGACCCCATGAATCGCAGCACATCAGGCCTCCCTATCTATCACCAACTCCCGGAGTTTACCCAAACCCATATCCATTGAGTCGGTGATGCCATCCAGCCATCTCATCCTCTGTCGTCCCCTTCTCCACTTGCCCCCAATCCTTCCCAGCATTAGGGTGTTTTCCAATGAGTCAACTCTTCGTCTGAGGTGGCCAAAGTATTGGAGTTTCAGCTTCAACATTAGTCCTTCCAATGAACACCCAGGACTGCTCTCCTTTAGGATGGACTTGTTGGATCTTCTTGCAGTCAAACGGACTCTCAAGAGTCTTCTCCAACACCACAGTTCAAAAGCATCAGTTCTTTGGTGCTCAGATTTCTTTATAGTCCAATTCTCACATCCATACATGACTACTGGAAAAACCATAGCCTCGACTAGACGGGCCTTTGTTGGCAAAGTAATGTCTCTGCTTTTAAATATGCTATCTATGTTGTCACAACTCTCAGTTACTCCATAATAATTCTTTCACGAACTTTCCTTTTCTCACCAAAATTCTCCACCTTTTTTTCCTCTGAACCTATCAGAACGAGTACTTTTAAAAGTCAGTTTTCTGAGGATCCAGAGACTAAATCTTTAATTTCTTATATTTTCTGAACTAATGGTAAACTGTGAGCCAAAGTCAAAACTTTTTCAAAAGTAACTAAAAATCCTCATAGATTTGCTGAGGACTTTTGTATAGTCCTTCAAGCTTACCAACTGGTTTCTCTGACTTATATCAACTGATTCACAGGCTTGTAGGCAAAGACAAGGTGCAGGACCAGATGAAAACCACTAACGGAAAATTCAGAAGGTCTCTGGAATTAAAACCAGGAGACCAGCCCATCAGTTCATATGATCATACTTGGGCAATTGTTAGGTAACATAAACAAGCAATTCCTGGGGATTTTCTGAAACCTGTTGATTCAAAAAAAAAAAAAAATTAGTCTTGTGCACAAAAAAGAAGAAGATGGAATCAAGATGGAAAAGGAAACTGTGTCCACTCCAGACTTGATTAGTGGCAAACCAGCTCCTCTCATTCTAGCTCAGTCACCTCCAAGGAAGAGCATCAAAATTCTTAATCATCAGCTGTAGCAAATGAAGACTCTTAAACACAACTAAAACCCTTTTAGTTTTTTCTAAGCAAAACTAAAACCCTTATAGTTTTTGCTATTTTTGCAAAAAGACTGGACATTGGAAAATAGATTGTTTTAAATCTAAGCTCTTCAGGCACTAGCCTTTCAAAATCCTCCTAATTCTTGAAGACAGGGTTCCATGCACGAGGCTTTTCCCAAACCTCCCTCTTATTTGCTTTAGAGAATCACTTCTTCATATGGGGGATGAACCTCTTCCAGTACCAGTTGACACCAGAGCATTGCTACTGTAAAGCAGTCCTTGTGTCAGAAGACTAAAATAACTGAAATAGAGGGGATCTTGAATAACCCTCAAGAGATTCCTGTCTTTGAACCCATTGTCTTTTGTTGAGAACTTTTGAGAGATACCTACCATTTTCTCCTTATCTGTCAGCCTCTACACATCCATTAGGTTGAAACTACATAAGGAAGTATCATGCTGGGATTTCTTTCTCCCAAAAGAGACATAATTCTAGTACTTGATAGTAGTCATCAAAGTAGACCATCAGCTGAATTAAATGATCCCACCATATCATTTATTTGCTCCATCTCTGACAGTACTAGAGCAGATTCTGAAGAACTAATCATTTGCTCCTATTGAATCATCAACTACCCTCTTTATGGGTGAAATCTCCAACTAGTGTTGGCAAAATTCACAGTGCACTTCCCATCAAGATTCAAATAGACCTCTCAAACTCTCTCCTCAGAATTAATCAGTATCCTGTAAGTAAAGAAGTCCTTCCAGGCAGAAAGCCCCTAATACAAGATTACAAGTCTCAACATTTCATTTTCCCTTGTAATAATTTCTCATGTTTTCCTGGAGAGAATACCCAAGAGCTGAGGATGGAGGTTTTGTTGTTAAATTCAAATTTGTGTACCCAATGCACATTGAGGCCAACATCCAAAACTTTGGAGTTTGGTTCAGAGAAAGGTTTATCAGTCAAGAACATGCCAACCTGGAAAATGGGAAATGCAGATTCCTTTCAAATTTATCTTGAAGTTTGGCTGGGGAGCAAACATGTTACAGGCAAAAAAAAAATAAAGAGTTTGCAGAGAAGAACCAATTCTGATTCCAGTTGGAACTGTTTCTTTGGCTTTCTTTTTGTTGCTATTGTTATTATAATCACACATAATGGACTGCCTCAAAGGATTCTGCCCCTTTGCCTGATTGTTAAACTAAAATGTCTTTGTTCAGCTTAGAAGAAGATAATATGAGCCTGCCTGCCTGTGAAAAGAAGAGATTAACACACCACTTCCTAAAGCTGGCCCTTCCCAGAGATGTTTTGCAACACTGAAGACCCCTTTTACTTTACTTCCTCACTGCCCCTCAGTCTCTATTCTGCCTTTTGACTTTAGTTCCTCATTGCTTCCCTCGTTGGTTCTATAAAAGAACCTGGCATCCAGGCCCTGGCAACATGGTTACTTTGAGACATTAGTCTGCTATTTTCTTGGTCAGCCCAAGAAAGTCATATTCCCGATAAAGATGTATTGCTTGCCTCAACACCTGCTTCTTGGATTCTTTGGCCTGTCATGTGATGAGCAGAGTGAGTTTGGACTTGGTAAGCTTCCTGGCACTGTCTTGTGACTTGATGTGTCATTGGTGCTTGCAATTGATCTATGTGTTTCTGCAAAACATTTACTAAATCATGGTGTTATTCTCCTTTAACCTCTTTCTAGGACAGAGCAAAAGCCATGGGTGAGACATGTTATTCTTTACTTAGAGCTATATGACAGTTCGGGCTTCCTTATGGCTCAATGTGTAAAGAATCCGCCTTCAATGCAGGAGACACAGGATATGTGAGTTCAATTTCTGGTTTAGGGAAGAGGCTCTGGAGGAGGAAAGGGCAACCAACTCCAGTATTCTTGCCTGAAATTGGACAGAGGAACCTGGCAGGCTACAGTCTAAAAGGTTGCAAAGAGTTGGACATGACACATGCACATTGTCATGCACATTGACTGTTGGCTGTCCTGGTTGTAAATGAGGGTGGAATGTGTGAGAAGAAGCCAAAATAAAGTTGTGTCTCTCATTATTTGGCAGGTTAAAAATTTCAATCCCAGCCAGCCTCTGATGTTTTCATTAAGACTGTTTAAGCCTACTGTTCTTTTGTTTCTGCATTCCCTCATTTCCCTAATTAGTAACTATTTGAATCTGCCCTTTTGAACTCAGGGAATACCTACGAACAAGAAACGGGGCATAGAAGAGCTTTTGTACATGGGAGGTCCCCACAGGTTCCTACTATATTTCAACTTGTCTAGGACATCTTAGCAATAACTAACTTTGCTTTTTCCCCACACCCTGTTGTTCCTAACCTCGTGTACTACCAGAAGTGAATCCTTTACTGAAATTGGTTTATGCAGTGAATTCTTTAGCATTACAGGTGATGAACTAACCAATACCTCTCCGCCATCATTTGAGAAGAAGAACAATTCAGCTGGACCCTAATATTTCAGGGTTATACTTAGAGTCCTCATTTCTCACAAATGCTGAAGGTAGATCTAAAGGATATTCCTCCTCACAGGAAGAGAGGCTCCACTTACTAAAACTAGTAGCCTTAAAGGTACATAAGGTCATCAAAGAAATATTACAGTTTGCCCAAATCCAGGTTTGATATTTAGGACATCTAATAACATAACAAGGGATAAGTCTAGATCCAGAGAGACTGAATGGTGTCAATAGGTTGGGAGAGTGTGTAATTTCCTCAGTTCTGTCTCACTGCAGCAAAGATTTGAAATGACAGATGAGTGTTACAGCTCAGTTAAAGCTGAGATTTTATTCAGTAAACAAAGGATAGTACACCCTCAGAAGCATAAGAGTGGGCGAACCCCAAAGGAGGCCTCAATCCGTCTTGCCTCCCTCTTTTATACATTTTCTCTCCCCCCACCCTGTGCCTGCCAGATGCAAATTAGGGCTAGCCAGGAAAGGGGTATGTTTATTTCAGCAGAGGTTCTTACTCCATTCCATGGATTTTCCCTCTGTTCCCTTTTCATGGGCTTTTCCCTTGCTTTGTCTTTTAGCCACTGCCAGTTTGGACTTCTTTTCCCTACTCTAACTACCTAACACTAAATTTCTCCAAACTCAAAACTAAGCATCAACTGAGATATTTTTCAATCTCAAAATAAGTTTCTAAATTTCTCTCTTATGGCCAAACTTCTGTATGTTTTACTGAAAAATAACAACCTAATCCAAATTTCTGTGAAGAACTGCAACAGAATCTTCAGTGTTTTAAAGGAGGGCTTGATGAACCTAACTAACCCCAGACATCTCAATGACCAGATTCCCTTTTTCCTATTTGTATATGAAAAGGAATGAAATGCCCTTGGGCACTCATCCAAAATACAGGGACCGTCATTGACCCATAGGGTATAATAGCCAACAATTGAACACTGTGACGTGAGGATACACTTCTTTCCTTAAAGTCATAATGGCCACTGCCCTTTTGGTTGAGGTCACTGAGAAAATCATTGTAGGACCCTCTCTACTGATTGCTGTACCCCATGCAGTATAAGCTCTCCTGAATTGTCATCACATTTGACATTTCTCAGCCAGCTGCCACACTTCTATAAAGACCTTTGGTTAAGGAATTTGTTGTTAACTGCTCCTCACATAACTCTTTAACTTTGTAATAACCTTAATCCTGCCATTCTTCTCCTTTCCATCACTGACAATACAGATTTCTTAATGCTGGTGGACCACTTTCTGCCTCCTTCCAATGGTCTGTAGCAAATTCCTTTGGGAAACATTGACTTCTCATGGTTCACTGATGATGTCAATGGCAAATACCCTGCTGGGTATGTTATTGCACATCCTTTTCATGTCATTGAGGCAGTACCTTTACCTATGGCTACTTCAGCCCAAAAAGTTGAATGATGTATTTTACACAGGTTTGCACTTTAGCCAAGGACAAAACTACCAATATTTATACTCATAGTAGGTATGTCTTTATAGTAGCTCATGACTGTACAATGTTGTGGACAAAATGTATCTTCCTCACTTCCAAAATGGTCCCAATGTTCAGGAATTATTGGAGGCTATATTTTGCCTGCTACTTTAGCTATTATTAAGATTCTGGGGTATTCTAAACTTGACTCTCTGGAAGCTAAGGGAAATCTCCTTGCTGATATTTCTGCCAAGAATGCTTCCCTTTCAAGGGACCAATAGCTGAACCTCTGTCATGGCCCAGTAATATTTCCCCTAATGATAACTTAGGACAATCTAGCTAGAGAAGGTCATAGGCTGACCACTGAAAAGGAAAAAAGGAAAAAGCTTGGGGATTCAACAATTAGCAAAAAAAGAGAAAGTTCTAGTTCAAATCAAGTGACAACTCAACCCTATAGGAGGCTCTAGAATTCCTAATCCTCACTATTGTGCATGCATTAAACCATTGATCTACTGACAAGATGATAGCTTTAATGAGTCAATATTGGTGGGGATACATTAACAAGGCTACAAAATTTGCTTTCCTCACTTGTCCCACTTCTCCAAAGTACAACCAGGGAATCCTGTTCATTCTACTTCTAGGTGTTTTAAACTGTTTAATGGACCGTCTGAAGTCTGGCAAGGTATTTCATACAACTCACTCCATTATATATATACATATATATATACACTTTAGACATAGCCTGTATGCTTTCTCACTGGAGTGAAGCTTTCCCTTCCAGACAAGCTATTGCCTTTTCTGTGGTTAAATCCTTTTGGAAAGAGTTGTCCCTTCCTGAGGAGCTTCTCCAGAACTTCATAGTAATCAAGAAATCCATTTTACTGGCCAAATAATTTGACAAGTCTGTGCTGTTTCACCAGTTTTACATTTTATCTGCACTTACCACCTCAATCCTGGTTTAGTTTAATCATTTAATGACATTATTAAGACTCAATTGGCAAAAAAATTTAGAGGCCTTCCCAACAGCTTGATCATAAGCATTACTGTTGGTTCATCTAAATCTTAAATCCACCCCTTATGTAATGCATAAACTTTCACCCTTTGAGATAGACACATGAAGCTCAATACATGGTGATTTCTGTCTCTTTTAATCCACACCTGATAACAGATAACTTCAGAATTTCAAGGTAATAATAGTTTCTATGGAAAATTACCATGTTTTGATAGAGCAATTTTTTCACAGTATGACCTTGGAAGATGAAAACCTTAAGCATGCTATCTTGCAACCTGGAGATTTTGTCAATTGGAAAAGACACCTCTTGAAGGACTCTCTTTAACCTCTCTGTAAAAGACTATACCAGGTACTGCTAACTAATCTTTGTGCTACAAAACTCCAGGGAATAGACTCTTGGGTTCACAGGACACACTATAAAATGTCCTGAAAACTTATTGAGGTTACACATCATCTGGTGACTTGAAAATAAGTATGTACTGGGATTGAAGCAGATGACACCTGATCAGACTACTTTCTAAATTTGATTGTTGGAAGCTTGTTCCCAGATTTTGATGATGTCATAATGCTACTGATCATCTCTAGTGTCTATGGTCTTGATAACATGTGGACTTTAGATTAAAAGTGAGTGAGTATTCTCTCTACTACACTTCCTTCCTTGTCCCTTGAATGTGACCTCAATAGATTTCCAATGCATGCATTTTCCCTACAGTGTGGGACATTACACCCTGAAAGGTCCTTCCTGGTACTTAGTGATGAGCAGTGCTTTCAGAGAAAGATCTCAATCAAAAGGGAGAAATGTAAAATTAATAAATAAAAATTACAGTTAAAATAGGATCTAGAGGCAAGAACAGGGAGCTTTTACACCTTAAGACAATAGTAGAGCCAAACAAGAAGAAGTTCAACCTATGAGAGACTATCATAGCTCAACCAGTGGAAAAACCTCTATACTTCAAACACCTAATTTCTTCAGTAGACTCTTGGTAAACTCTAGTCTCACTACCTTCCTCTTCCCTTTATTATAAGAGTCTTCCTCTCTCTGTGGTGGGGGACTTGCATGTGATTCACCATGATTGCAAACTCCAAATTGCAGTTCTTTAATGATCCCAAATAAATACAGATTTGCTCAAGAAATAACTAGCAATCTATTTGTTTAAGATCAATGTCATGTAACATCTGTACTTATATGAAAATAAAGTTTATAAAGAGAATGCACCACTAAAGATAAGAAACTGAATGAATTAAACTTTTTTTTTTTTTTGCTTTTATTTTCAGAGTTGGTACATGTCACTGGTTCGATACAGTTGTTCAAAACTCAAGAGGTCTCACTGGTGTCCATATTCATTTCTCCAGTAGCAGAAAATCATGGATAACTAAGAGAGAGTTCATATATTGCTAAAGCTATTGCTTTTTGTTGTATGTAGATTTTCTGTATATCCTTTAGTCTCCTTACTTGTCAATAAACATATAGTTACCAATACATTATGTTTTAACCTTCCAACTGAAATCCTACATTCCCTCATACCAGCAAGCATCCTGTACCTTGCTGGTCATGGGAATTTGCTTGAGGACAAGTTTTCTTAATACTTCAGCAACTTGAGTTATTGTACCTCCAATGGACATCATTCCCCTGGTTTAAACTTCTGCATTGGAAAAATCACACTCATGGTGAATAAAATTTGCAGAAGTTTTACAGTTACCTTTGTGAAATTAAATTAAAAAGTAGGTTTTCTATTACATTTTGTGACATTCAAGCTTTAAAGATCTTATCAAGAATTAAATTAGGCTAACTTTATGCATTTTTTTCTTAGTGTACATCTGATGAAGTAGTTCTTTCATTTAGTGGTGGGATAAAAATATCTTAATTCTGGCATTTTAAAAGGTGTTAAAACTGACCCTGGATGCTATAGACCAATCAACTTCATTAATGCTGCTGTTAAATTACACATGAGAATTTTATTGCAGTAGCTGGAACTGATGAAAAAAAATTAAAAGGACAAATCTTAATAAGCTAATAGTGTTAGGCAATTTCTTAAAGATGCAAATCAATCAATATTTCCTACTGAAAATTGATCTTTTCCTCTTATTTCATATGTTTATCCAAATCTAAACGACAGAAAAAAATTTAATTTTTCTATCTGCCACCAGCAGATCTCTGTTTTGTTGAGGTCTTTGTAAGAGACCTCTACATTGCAATGATGTCCTTTTGGTCTACAATCTTCATCTGGTCTCAGGACAAGTTATTAACAATTCACAGCTTTAATGAGCAACAAAATATGATTTGACAGAGAATTCCAAGACATTTTGCTTCAATCAATTTATGTGTACTTAATTTAGACAAAAAGATTTTCATACACACACATACATAATACACATTTGTCTCTGGGTGAATGTCTATGACCATGTACAGCTAACAATTAAAAATGACTGCAGCACATCCAGCACTTTTTTAATTGGTTTGTGTATCTTCATTCCTTTAGTCTTTAAATAAAAAGTTGACACTATATAAACCCATCTATATATAAATAGTATGTGAATGTATGAGATTATGAGCACAGGTCAGGGATATTACTCTGGAATGCATGTAAGTCATCTAGATATATGATAAAGTCCAGAACCCATTGCTCAGGTAGGGAATTGGAGACTTCAAGGGTAGGGATTCAGCAGTTGTGTTTTCAACAATTTCCCAGATAATACTACTGCTCACCAAAATTTATAACCCACTATCTTACACAGGCATTGTCTTGTTTATTTTATATTAGTTTCTCAAAAATAATTCTAAATAATGACAAAGAGTTTTATATTATATTCTGCTTTTAAAAATGCCACATTTTGTATCTCCATTTTGATCCCTTATACGGTTGGCAGTGTTTCTCAAACTCCCTCTGCACACATTAATCACATTGTAAAGATTTACTACTCAACATCATAGAATAATGTTATCATTGATAATGTACACCCAGTACTGAGTAACTTTATCTTTGGCCTTTATAGATTTGTAATTGCATTCCTTTATAAGAATATCCATTCTCCTTTATGATATCGTTTTGTATTGCATTGCAGTTTCTATTTTAGGCCCAAATTTCTTTTTTTTTACTATAGAGTCACAAAGGCCAGTTCACACATGCCCCAGTCCCAGATGGGACCCTTTCCCTGGTCATGCAATCACGTGGTCAGGCTCTCCCTGTTACTCTGACAACACTTCTGCTTGAATGGTTGGTCTGTAATTGCTCTGCCATGCCTCACATTGTGTCCCTCATAGACACCCATCCAACTTTTCTTCTGAAGAGATGCCAGGCTTACTTGTATACAGGTTTGTTTGTTTGTTTTTTTTTCCCCTGTCAGGCCAGATCACAGGGGGAAATATATATATTTGCTACATAGAGTTCCCAGTTCTCCCAGTGGATCCAAACTCCCAGCTGAGTTCTGACACTCTGGATGAAAACATCTGATCTAAGTGATGCTCTGTCTCACACATCCCAAGGATAACTTAACTTCTCTTCTCAGCATGATAGAGGGTGTTTTATTCACATTTCTCAGATTTGAAAGAGAAAGAATAGCTTCCAGGCAGATTTGCGCCTAGTAAATACAAGCAGACATTTTTCCTATGATATTTTTAGTTTTATTTTCAATTTTATTTTTACAGAGAACATCATTATAACATCCTAGAACCTAACTTTTAACTGTGAGTGGCATCAAAAAAGTATTTATTACATTTTTAATGTTAGGAATAGATTTTTAAAAGCAGAGTTTATAAAATATCAAGAATTGGATCACAGGTCTGATTCTTCTTTCCCCTAATGCTGTAATGTAAAATGGAGCTGAATGCATATATATCTACTAACTGTGATATGTGAATCTGGAAAAGCTATCTCAAGGTCATCAAAGGTCACAATCATACATAAAAGAAAGCCATATGATGTTACTGGGACAATCCTAAATGGACAGTAAGTTAGTTTATTTTATAGCATATCACAGAAAGGTAGAATTGGGAAGGATATTTAAGATAATCTATTCCAGCACTTTCATTTTCAAGATGAGGAAATGAGAATCCAGAGAATTTATATTACTTGCCCAAGGTTATAGAATTAGTTAATTATCATTTTTAATAACTATGATAAATCTATATTTTGAACCAACATTAATTTTCCCACAGAGAAAATATATGGAAAAGCAAATTATAATCTATAAAATAGACAGTATAGGGGGATATTTTCAAAGGATTTTAAATAATACAATATATTTTTTAGAGTTTTTATTTTTATCAAAGTTATGTATGCACATTGGTTGAAGATATAAGTAGTGAGTTTCATAGTTATGTTTATTTGTGACATATTTTTGATCCCACATATAAGTGATATATATGGATATACATATATATCCATATATCTATATATGATAGATATATATTTGTCTTTTTCTTTCTCACTTACTTCATTTAGTCTGATGATTTCTAAACCCATCCATGTTGCTGCAAATGGCATTACTTCATTAATTTGTATGGCTGTCTGAGTAATATTCATATATATTATTTTTTTCCAGACAAGAATACTGGAGTGAGTTTTATGGTAATCCACTCCAGTATTCTTGCCTGGAAAATCCCATTGATAGAGAAACCTGCTGGAGACAGTCCACAGAGTCACAAAAGAGTTGGGCATGACTGAGCAACTAAACAACAACTAGAGAGAGAGAGAAAGAGCATTTCTTCTTTATCCATTTGTCTCTTGATGGACATTTATACTGCTTCCATGTCTTGGCTATTATAAGTAGCACTGCTATGAGCTGAGTACATGTATCTTTTCAAATTATAGTTTCATGTACCTATATGGCCAGGAGTGGGATTTCTAGATCATGTGGTAACTCTATTTGTTAGTTTTTTGGGTAAACTCCATACTGTTTTCCATACTGACTGTCTCTTTATACAGTCCCACCAACTGTGTAGGAGGGTTCCCTTTTCTCTACACACTTTCCAGCATTTATTATTTGTTGATTTTTTAATGATAGCCATTCTGACATGTGTGAGTTGATATCTATTTTAGGTTTGATTTGCATTTCTCTATGATTAGTGGTGGTGAGAAGCTTTTCACGTGCCTATTGGCCATCTATATGTCTTCCCTGGGGAATTGTCTATTTAAGTCTTTTGTCCATGTTTAAGATGGGTTATTTTGTTGTTGTTGTTGAGTTTGAATTATTTGTATACTTTGAAAATTAAGCCCTTGTCGGTTGCAACATTTGCAAATATATCTTCCTAACCTATAGGTTGTCTTTGTTTTGTTCATCGTTTCCTTGGTGCACAAAAACTTCTAAGCTTGATTAGATCTCATTTGCTTATTTTTGCTCTTATTTCTATTTCATATATTTCTTTTAATTCCATAAATGTGAATTTTTAAGAACCTGATTTACACAATATTCATAAGAGTGCTCAAGGAAACAAATTTTCTGCTCAGGAATTATGGTTGATTGCTTAAATTTATTCCACTGTTTTTCCTGTTAAACATACGAGGGCGATAGGGAGAATCTAATAGCTGGCAACAGGTTAAGTTTCTGAAAAGTGATTATTTTCTCTGTTGAACATAGACTCTTAGGATAAAATTTCTAAAACTAGTTCTAAGAAAACTGTGAGTTATGAAGAAGAGAACATTCATCAGAATGTCAGGCTGCCTGTAGAAATCATTTCTTCAACAAGTAATCTTTCTATCGGCTTCCTCATTTCTTAAAAAAAAAAATTCTCATAAAAAAGTCATTTAATTCTATGATCGGACTCTGGAAACAAACTGCTGCTGTTTGAATCTGGAATCCTCCATAAGCAATGTAAACCTCAGCTAATTATACATTCTCATTGAGTCTAAGTTTCCTCATTAAGAATTAATTGAACAAATGTATGTAAAACACTCAGAGCAGTATCTGATACAAATATATGACCTCCATCATCCATCATCATCATTACTAGCGATAAGTTGAAGTAGTAGTAGTAAAGGAATTAGAGTCGCATTGGGTTCCCAGGAAATAACAAGTTGCTGGGATAAAAAAAGATGCTTGAAACTGGCTCATTGTGGTTTCTGAGGTTTTCAGTTTTATCCTCACTGATTTCTGCCTGCTGACTCTATCCATTTCCTTTTATTTATCTATTTTTATTTATTTATTTATTTATTTTTATTATAAATTAGTTTACTTATCTATCTTTTGACTTTACAATACTGTATTTGTTTGCCATACATTGACATGAATCCATCATGTGTGCACATACCTAAAGCAACTAAAGAAGGAAGAAATGAAGAACCCCAGGGTTAGTAGAAGGAAATAAATCATAAAAATTAGTGCAGAAATAAATGCAAAAGAAACAAAAGAGACCATAGCAAAAATCAACAAAGCCCAAAGTTTATTCTTTGAGAAGATAAAATTGACAAGCCATTAGTCAGACTCATCAAGAAACAAAAGGAGAAGAATCAAATCAACAAAATTAGAAATGAAAACGGAGAGATCACAACAGACAACACAGAAATACAAAGGATCATAAGAGACTATTATCAGCAACTATATGCAAATAAATTGGACAATTTGGAAGAAATGGATAAATTCTTGGAAAAGTATGACTTCCCAAAACTGAACCAGGAAGAAATAGAAAATCTCAACACACCCATCACAAGCATGGACATTGAAACTGTAATCAGAAATCTTCCAGCAAACAAAAGCCCAGGACCAGATGGCTTCACAGCTGAATTCTACCAAAAATTTAGAGAAGAGCTAACACCTATCCTACTCAAACTCTTCCAGAAAATTGCAGAAGAAGGTAAACTTCCAAACTCATTCTATGAGGCCACCATCACCCTAATACAAAAACCTGACAAAGATGCCACAAAAAAAGAAAACTACAGTCCAATACCACTGATGAACATAGATGCAAAAATCTTTAACAAAATCCTAGCAAACAGAATCCAACAACATGTTAAAAAGATTATACATCATGACCAAGTGGGTTTTATCCCAGGGATGCGAGGATTCTTCCATATGCACGAATTAATCAATGTAATACACCACATAAACAAATTGAAAAATAAAAACCATATGATTATTTCAATACATGCAGAGAAAGCCTTGTACAAAATTCAACATCCACTTATGATAAAAACTCAACAAAAAGCAGGAATAGAAGGAACATACATCAACATAATAAAAGCTATATGTGACAAACCCACGGCAAACATTATCCTAAATGGTGAAAAACTGAAAGCATTTCCCCTAAAATCAGGAACAAGACAAGGGTGTCCTCTCACCATTACTATTCAACAAAGATTTGGAAGTCTTGGCTACAGCAATCAGAGCAGAAAAAGAAATCAAAGGAATACAGATTGGAAAAGAAGAAGTAAAACTCTCACTGTTTGCAGATGACATGATCCTCTACATAGAAAACCCTAAAGACTTCACCAGAAAATTACTAGAGCTAATCAATGAATATAGTAAAGTTGCAGGATATAAAGTTAACACACAGAAATCCCTTGGATTCCTATACACTAACAAAGAGAAAACAGAAAGAGAAATTAAGGAAACAATTTCATTCAACATTGCAACATAAAGAATAAAATACTTAGGAATATATCTACCTAAAGAAACAAAAGACTTATGTAGAGAAAACTATAAAACACTGGTGAAAGAAATCAAAGAGGACACAAATAGATAGAGAAATATACCGTGTTCATGGATCAGAGGAATCAATATAGTGAAAATGAGTATACTACCCAAAGCAATCTATAGATTCAATGCAATTCCTATCAAGCTTCCAACGGTATTCTTCAGTTCAATTCAGTTCAGTTCAGTCGCCCTGTCACGTCCAACTCTTTGCGACCCAATGAATCGCAGCACGCCAGGCCTCCCTGTCCGTCACCAACACCCAGAGTTTACCCAAACCAATGTCCATCGAGTAGGTGATGCCATTCAGCCATCTCATCCTCTGTCATCCCCTTCTCCTCCTGCCCCCAATCCTTACCAGCATTAGAGTCTTTCCCAATGAGTCAACTCTTCAAATGAGGTGGCCAAAGTATTGGAGTTTCAGCTTCAATATCAGTCCTTCCAATGAACACCCAGGACTGATCTCCTTTAGGATGGACTGGTTGGATCTCCTTGCAGTTCAAGGGACTCTCAAGAGTCTTCTCCAACACCACAGTTCAAAAGCATCAATTCTACGGCGCTCAGCTTTCTTCACCGTCCAACTCTCGCATCCATACATGACCACTGGAAAAACCACAGCCTTGACTAGACAGACCTTTGTTGGCAAAGTAATGTCTCTGCTTTTAAATATGCTATCTAGGCTGGTCATAGCCTTCCTTCCAAGGAGTAAGCGTCTTTTAATTTCACGGCTGCAATCACCATCAGCAGTGATTTTGGAGGCCCCCAAAATAAAGTCTGACACTGTTTCCACTGTTTCCCCATCTATTTCCCATGAAGTGATGGGACCACATGCCATGATCTTAGTTTTCTCAACGTTGAGCTTTAAGCCAACTTTTTCACTCTCCTCTTTCATTTTCATCAAGAGGCTCTTTAGTTCTTCTTCACTTTCTGCCATAAGGATGGTGTCATCTGCATATTTGAGGTTATTGTTATTTCTCCCAACAATCTTGATTCCAGCTTGTTTTTCTTCCAGCCCAGCGTTTTTCATGATGTACTCTACATATAAGTTAAATAAGCAGGGTGACAACATACAGCCTTGACGTACTCCTTTTCCTATTTGGAACCAGTCTGTTGTTCCATGTCCAGTTCTAACTGTTGCTTCCTGACCTGCATACAGGTTTCTCAAGAGACAGGTCAGATGGTCTGGTATTCCCATCACTTTCAGAATTTCCCACAGTTTATTGTGATCCACACAGTCAAAGGCTTTGGCATAGTCAATAAAGCAGAAATAGTTGTTTTTCTGGAAATCTCTTGCTGTTTTGATGATCCAGCATATATTGGCAATTTGATCTCTGGTTCCTCTGCCTTTTCTAAAACCAGCCTGAACATCTGGAAGTTCACGGTTCACGTATTGCTGAAGCCTGGCTTGGAGAATTTTGAGCATTACTTTACAAGCATGATCAGCCAGGCCTAGCTCCCCTCAGCCGCCACCCCAATACAGTATACTAACACATATATATGGTATTTAGTTAACTGATAAAGATAACCTTGTATGTGAGACATCAAAAGAGACACAGATAAATAGAACAGTATTATAGACTCTATGGGAGAGGGCGAGGGTGGGATGCTATGGGAGAATGGCATTGAAGCATGTAAATTATCATATGTGAAATGAATTGCCAGTCCAGGTGTGACGCATGATACAGGGTGCTAGGGGCTGGTGCACCAGGATGACTCAGAGGGATGGGATGGGGAGGGAGGTGAAAGGGGGGTTCTGGAAGGGGAAAGCATGTACACCCATGGTGGATTCATGACAATGTATGGCAAAACAAATACAATATTGTAAAGTTAAAAATAGAAAATAAAATAAACCAATTAAAAAATATTGAAAAGTAAAATTTTAGAATGATATAAAATAATTCTGGATAGAAAATATAAATAAATACACACTTAGATAATACTATATAAACTGAGGAGAAAAAACAGTCTAAAAAACACTGAGAAAGAGAGAAAAAGGTTACCTTCAAACATAAAACAAACTAGTAGCTGAGTTTTCATACATAGAAATCAGAAGGAAATGGAATAAAATATATTATTAAGGGAAATTGTGTACCTAAAATTATATTCCAATATAAGATTCTTTTAAAAGTAATGTTGAAATATTGATATTTTCAGACTAAGAATAATAGATCTAATACCATTTGACCCATAGTAAAATAAAAACACAAAAGTTTATCCATGATAAAGGATAATGTGGGATGGAAGAGCAGAGATAAGGAAATAAATATAATGACAAAAATAAATATGCAGAGAAATTTACATGAAAAGTGAACAAAAAAAAAACAAAATGAAGAAAGAGAGAGATCCTTTTTCTTCTTCAACACCATTACAGATGGAGAGGATGTATTTACAAAGATTTATGGAAATATAACAAGAACTTTTAGGCTTAGTAAAAAGACAAATAATAGAATTAAAAATTAGTAAAAGATTTGAATAGATATTTCTTGAAAAACTTACAAAGGACTAAAAATGCACATAAAAATATACTCAAAATCATTAGTCCTCAGGGAATGAAAATTAAAAATCACAGTACAATATATCCACTAGAAAAGTCAATGTAAGATAAATCACTACAAAGTGATAAGCATATGAAGCAACTAAGACTATCATATACTGCTGACTAGAATTTAAAAGTGAGAAATATTTGCAGCTTCTTTAGAGTACCCAAAAACTAAGCTTTATTGTATAAAATGCAGAAAATAAAGAAAAAAATAAAAAGTTATCTTATAAACCTAACACTCTAAAGTATTTAACCAAAATAAATTGAAAAAGATTTCTATACTAAGGTCTATGAAGACATTTTCATAGTAGCTCTACTTGTGCACAGCAAAACCTAGTGAAAAAGCAAATAATGATTTATTAAACATGATTGATATATTGAATTATTAACATGCAATAGCATCGATTAATGTCAAAATAATTATGTTGTGCAAAATATGCCATACAAAATAGCACATACTTTAGGATTCCATTTAATAAAAATGTAAGCTACTCTATAGAAGCAGAACTTAGATCAGTAGTTGCTGTTAATTGGGACCAGTGATTATATAAGAGGATGAATATGAAAAGGGCATATTAAAAATCTTGGAATATCAATATATTTTTTATTTTGATTGTTATGATAGATTCATGAGTGTATACGTATGTCAAAACTTATTAAATTTTAAACTTTAAGTATGTTCATATTATTGTATGTAAATTTTATATTTGTTTAGATAATGTTAAAATAAAGAAGCTATTTCTCCACTGTTCTCCAGTAGCATATTGGGCACATACCAAACTGGGGAGCTCATCTTTCAATTTGCTATCTTTTTGCCTTTTCATACTGTTCATGGGGTTCTCAAGGCAAGAATACTGAAGTGGTTTGCCATTTTCTTCTCCAGTGGACCACGTTTTGTCAGAATTCTCCACCATGATCTGTCTTGTGTGACCCTAAACAGCATGGTTCATAGTTTAACTCAGTTAAACAAGGCTGTGGTCCATGTGATCAGTGTGATAGTTTTCAATGATTATGGTTTTCATTCTGTCTACCCTCTGCTAGATAAGGATAAGAGGCTTATGAAAGCTTCCTGATGGGAGAGGCTGACTGAGAGGAAAACTAGGTTTTGTTCTGATGGGCAGGGCAATGCTCAGTAAATCTTTAATCTAACTTTCTGTTGATGGACAGAGCTGTGTTCCCTCTCTGTTTTTTGACCTGAGGCCAAACATGGTGGAGATAATGAAGATAATGGCAACCTCCTTTAAAAGGTTCCCTGCACTCAGTGCCACCAACACTGCAGCAGGTTATGGCTGACTTTCAGCTCCACTGGAGACTCCTGGACACTCATGGGCAAGTCTGGGTAAGTCTCTTGTGGGGTCACTGCTCCTTTTCTTGGGTTCTCGTGCATACAAGGTTTTGTTTGTGCCCTCCAAGAGTCTGTTTCCTCAGGCTACCAGAGAACAGTGGAGAAATAACTCCAGAAAGAATGAAGAGACACAATCAAAGAAAAAAACAACATCCAGTTGTGGATGTGACTGGTGATGGAAGCAAGGTCAGATGCTGTAAAGAGCAATATTGCATAGGAACCTGGAATGTTAGGTCCATGAATCAAGGTAAATTTGAAGGGGTCAAACAGGAGATGGCAAGAGTGAGAATTGACATTTTAGGAATCAGTGAATTAAAATGGACTGAAACGGGTGAACTTAACTCAGATGATCATTATACCTACTACTGTCAGCAAGAATCCCTTAGAAGAAATGGAGCAGCACTAAGAGTCAACAAAAGAGTCTGAAATGCAGTACTTGGATGCAATCTCAACAACAACAGAATGATCTCTGTTCATTTCCAAGACAAACAATTCAGTATCATAGTAATTCAAGTCTATGCCCTAACCATAATGCTGAAGAAGCTGAAGTTGAATACATCTATGAATACCTATAAGACCTTCTAGAAATAACACCCAAAAAAGATATCCTTTTCATCATAGGGTACAGGAATACAAAAGTAGGAAGTCAAGAGATACTTGGCGTAACAGACAAATTTGACCTTGGAGTACAAAATGGAGCTGGGCAAAAGCTAACAGAGTTTTGCCAAGGGAACACATTGGTCATAGCAAACACCCTCTTCCAACAACATAAGAGAAGACTCTACATATATACATCACCAGATGGTCAATACTGAAATCAGATTGATTATATTCTTTGCAGCCAAAGATGGATAAACTCTATACAGTCAGCAAAAATGAGACCAGGAGTTTACTTTGACTCAGATCATGAATCCCTTATTGCCAAATTCAGACTTAAATTGAAGAAAGTAGGGAAAACCACTAGACCATTCATGTATGACCTAACTCAAATCTCTTATGATATACAGTGCATGTGACAAACACATTCAAGGGATTAGATCTGATGGAAAGAGTACGTGAAAAACTATGGATGGAGGTTCATGACATTGTCCAGGAGGTAGTGATCAAGACCATCCCAAAGAAACAGAAATGCAGAAATGCAAAATAGTTGTCTGAGGAGGCTTTACAAATAGCTGAGAAAAGAAGAGAAGTGAAAGGCAAAGGAGAAAAGGAAGGATATACCTGTTTGAATGCAAAGTTCCAAACAATAGCAAGGAAAGATAAAGTCTTCCTCAGCGATCAGTGCAAAAAAATAGAGGAGAACAGTAGGATGGGAAAGACTAGATATCTCTTCAAGAAAATTAGAGATACCAAGGGAACATTTCATGCAAAGATAGGCTCAATAAATCACAGATATGGTATGGACTTAACAGAAGGAGAAGATATTAAGAGGTGGCAAGAAAACACAGAAGAACTTCACAAAAAAGATCTTCATAACCCAGATAACCATGATGGTGTGATCACTCAGCTAGAGCCTGATATTCTGGAATGCAAAGTCAACTGGGCCTTAGGAAGCATCACAATGAACAAAGCTATCGGAGGTGATGGAATTCCAGTTGAGCTCTTTTAAATCCTAAAAGATGATGCTGTGAAAGTGCTGCACTCAATATGCCAGCAAATTTGGAAAACTTAGCAGTGGCCACAGGACTGGAAAAGGTCAGGTTTCATTCCAATCCCAAAGAAAGGCATTTCAAAAAATGTCCAAACTACCACACAATTGCACTCATCTCACACACTAACAAAGTTATGCTCAAAATTCTCCCAGACAGGCTCAACAGTTCGTGAACTGTGAAATTCCATATGTTCAAGCTGGATGTAGAAAAGGCAGAGGAACCAGAGATCAAATTGCCAACATCCATTGGATCATAGAAAAAGCAAGAGAGTTCCAGAAAAACATCTTTTTTTTTTTATTGACTTTGACAAAGCCTTTGGTTGTGTGGATCACAACAAACTGGAAAGTTCTTCAAGAGATGGGAATACCAGACCACCTGACCTGCCTCCTAAGAAATCTGTATGCAGGTCAAGAAGTAACAATTAGAACTGGACATGGAGCAACAGATTGGTTCCAAATCATGAAAGGAGTATGTCAAGGGTGTATATTACGACCCTGCTATTTAACTTCCATGCAGAATACATCATGCACAATGCCAGAGTGGATGAAGCACAAACTCAAATCAAGATTGCTGGGAGAAACATCAATAATCTCAGATATGCAGCTGACACCACCCTTATGGCAGAAAGTGAAGAAGAACTAAAGAGCTTCTTGATGAAAGTGAAAGAAGAGAGTGAAAAAGTTGGCTTAAAGCTCAACGTTCAGAAAACTAAGATCATGGTATCTGGTCCCATCACTTCCTGGCAACTAGATGGGGAAACAATGGAAACAGTGACAGACTTTATTTTTTGGTCTCCAAAATCACTGCAGATGGTGACTGCAGACATTAAATTAAAAGAGGCTGGCTCCTAGGAAGAAAAGCTATGACCATTATAGACAGCATCCTAAAAAGCAGAGACATTAATTTGCCAACAAAGGTCCATCTAGTTAAAACTATGGTTTTTCCAGTAGTCATGTATAGATGTAAGAGTTGGACTATAAAGAAAGCTGAATGACAAAGAATTGATGCTTTTGAATACTGGTGCTGGAGAAGATTCTTGAGATTCCCTTGGACTGCAAGGAGAACCAATTAACCAGTCCTACAGGAAATCAGTCCTGAATTTTCATTGGAAGGACTGTTGCTAAAGCTGAAAGTTCAGTACTTTGGCCACCTTTTGAGAAGAACTGACTCATTGGGAAAGACCCTGATGCTGGGAAAGATTGAAGGCAGGAGGATAAGGGGAAACAGAGGATGAGATGGCTGGATAACATCACAGACTCGATGGACATGAGTTTGAGTAAGCCTTGAGAGTTGGTAATGGACAGGGAAGCCTGACATACTGCATTCCATGGGGTCACAAAGAGTCAGACACGACTGAAAGACTGAACTGAACTGAACTGAAAATAAGGAAAATGGTGAAATGCTGCCATTTAAAGACTTAATAGCTGGGTTGAAGAAGAAAATTGAACCAACCCTTAATTATTTAAACAATGGTATTCAAAGCAGAATTTCAGAAAGATATAGAAGATATTGATGGAAAAGCTACCATATACCAGTAATTTTAAAAAAATTAGGAAGAACTGACAAATAAATCCAAGTTAAATAGGAAAGACATGTCACACAAAAACATAGAAATTCCTTATTAAATTATGTTCATTCCAGATAAAAAAAAAAGTCAATAAAAACGTAAAACATGAATTTCCTAGTGACTTATAGTAAATAATCTTCCTGCAATGCCGGTGACCCCAGGTTCTTTCTCTCTGGATTGAGAAGGTCCCCTGGATAAGGGAATGCTTTCCCACTCCAGTATTCTTGCCTCTAGAATCCCTAGGACACTAGAGTCTGGCAGGCTGTGGTCCATGCAGCCACAAAGTGTCAGACACTATTGAGTTACTAGTACGTTCAGTTTTTAAAACATAACTCTTGTATGTCACTGTATTAGTAGGATATACTATGGCCTTTTTGATAGCTGCAATGCAAGGTTTAGTAGAATTTCACACAGTCCCATTAATAACAATGAGTAAATGAGCAATAGAATATACTGCCTCTATCTACAGTAAACCTAAATAAACTGCCATGCTCAATAATGTAATATTGTATACCAGAAAAAACGGCCTGCCATCTCCATTTCCATACCTCACTACAGTAGATAGCCCAGGTAACACAGTGCATGTGTGTGTGTGTGTGTGTATGTGTGTATGAAAAACATGGTCTATAATTTAGTATGATAAATTAATAAATAAAAATTTAATTTTGCAGATGAAGTGTTGTGCTATAGACACATATAAATAGCCAAAATTGCAAGTAGATTCTTTACTGCCTGAGCAACCAGGGAAACCCAAGCAAACTGGAGTGGGTAGCCATTCACTTCTCCAGGGGATCTTCTTGACCCAAGGATCTAACTGGGGTCTCCTGCTTTGCAAGCGAATTGTTTACCAGCTGAGCTACCAGGAAAGCCCTATTTAGTTTAGTATGATAAATTAATAAAGAAAAATTAAAATTATTTTTTTCAAATCAATTCTTGTGTTACAGACACATATAAATATCCTAAGTTATCTACAGATATATATTTGAAACAAAAGGGAATTAATCTGAAGTTATTGGGTACGATGTAAAAATATAAAAATCATCTTTCAATATACAAGTGTCATGGACAGAACTGTTTTTACCCTGCCAAATTTGTATTTTAAAGCCCTTATCGCAACTGTTATTTGAAGGTAGGGCTTTTGAGAGGCCATTAGGTCATGAGAGTGGGGCTCTATGATGAGACTAATGCACTTGTAAGAACTTAGCTCTCTCTTTGCTATGTGAGAATCAGAGAGAAGGTAGCAGTAACTAAGCCAGCAAGAGGAATTTCATTAAAAATCAAGTTGGCAGACACCTTGATCTTAGACTTCACAAACTCTAGAAGTGTGAGAAATCAATTTCTGTTGTGTAAGCCACCAAGTTTGTTTTATTTTGTTACAACAGCCTTAGTACATTGACAACAAGAAACAATCTCCTTAGAAAATAAATTTTTAAATGATTGACTTGAATAGAAACAAATCTATCAAATGGGTCTTCCCCAGTGGTTCAGAGGTAAAGAATCCACCTGCAATGCAGGAGACCAGGAGATACTGGTTCGATCCCTGTGTCAGGAAGATCCCCTGGAAGAGGAAATGGCAACCCACTCCAGTATTCCTGCCTGGCGAATGTTATGGACAGAAGAGTCTGGCATGCTACAGTCCATGGGGCCGCAAAGAGTCAGACATGATTAAAGTGACTTAGATACATGCAAAAGTATCAGATACTCAGATTAAAAACTAAGTAGATGTATAAGACTTGGAAGGGAAAATTATGACAGAATACTGATAAAAACTAAAGTTTAAACAAGCTGAGGAATATTCTGGATATGTGGATTAGAATATTCATTCTAGTAAACATCCATTTTCTGTCAAAGAATTCTGAATTAAAGTTAATCCAAATAGAGTCTAAATGATAGATTTTGAAGCTGTCAGGCTCATACGTTGGAACTTGTATAGAACTGCAAAAGGTCCCAAATAGTCAAATTACTTAGGAAGAATTTGCACTAACAAATATCATAGCTTGCTATGTAATACATACATAAAAGTGAGATATTTTCTCAATAATTGAGAAAGTATTGGATTTTTTTGGCATTGTGTTAGCACAAGGATAGAAAAATGTTGTTATTCAATCACTCAGTCCTGTCCAATTCTTTGTGACCCCATGGACTGCAGTACTCCAGGCTTCTCTGATTTTCACCATATCCCAGAGTTTGCTCAAACTCATGTCCATTGAGTCAGTGATGCTATCCAACTATATCATCTTCTGTTGTCCCCTTCTCCTCCTGCCTTCGATCTTTCTCAGCGTCATAGTCTTTTGCAATGAGTTGGCTCTTCGCATCAGATGTCCAAAGAAATGGAGCTTCCGCTTCAGCATCAGTTCTTCCAGTGAATATTCAGGATTGATTTCCTTTAGCATTGACTGGTTTGATCCCCTTGCATCCAAGGGACTCTCAAGAGTGTTCTCCAAAACTACAGTTTGAAAGCACCAATTATTTGCTGTTCAGCCTCAAATTATGGTCCAACTTTCACATCCATATATGACTACTGGAAAAACTATAGCTTTGATTATACAGACCTTTGTCAGCAAAGAAATGTCTCAGCTTTTTAATACACTGTCTAGCTTTTTCATAGTTTTTCTTCCAAGAAGCAAGCATCTTTTAATTTCATAGCTAAAGTCACCACCTGCCATGATTTTCGAGCCCAAGAAAATAAAGTCTGTCACTATTTCCACTCCCCCCCCATATATTTGTCACAAAGTGACTCATTGGAAAAGAGTTTGTAAGGCCCACTTGACTTAAAACTCCAGGATCTAGGTGTTTACATGGGTCATAAGATTTTTTTGGATAGTTCTTCTGTGTTTTCTCAACACCTCTTCTTAACATCTTCTGCTTCTGTTAGGACCATACCATTTCTATACTTTATTGTACCCATTTGTGTTCTTCATTGTGCACATCTTTTATTGTGCATGAAATGTTCCCTTGTCATCTCTAATTTTCTTGAGGTTTCTAGCCTTTCCCATTCTATTGTTTTCTTCTATTTCTTTGCATTGATCACTTAGGAAGACTTTCGTATCTTTCTCTGCTATTCTTTGGAACTCTGCATTCAGATGGGGATATCTTTCCTTTTCTCCTTTGCCTTTCACTTCCCTTATTTGCTCAGCTATTTGTAACATCTCCTCAGACATATATTGTGCCTTTTTGCATTTCTTCTTCTTGGGGATGGTTTTGATCACTTCCTCCTATACAAAATCATGACCCCTTCATCCGTAGTTCTTCAAGTACTCTGTCTATCAGACCTAATCCCTTGAATCTATCCATCACTTCCACTATATCATTAAAAGGAATTTGATTTAGGTCATATCTGAATGACCTAGTGGTTTTCTCTACTTTCTTCAATTTAAGTCCGAATCTTTCAACAAGGTGCTCATGATCTGAGTCACAGTCAGCTCTCAGTCTTGTTTTTGTTGACTGTATAGAACTGATAAAAAATAAACAATTAGAATAGAATGAAGAGTACAAAAGGGGACACACATATATGGACATCAGATTTAGCAGTTAAACATCTAAATATAAAAAGTTCAATAATAAATGAAAAGGCTTGAAAAAATTATGATGGATATATAAGACTTGACTGAAGCCATCCACCTAACAATTACAGAATGCTCATTCTTTCAAAATCATGTAAAATATTCAATGAATCAAGATGTAGAAAGACATGGAGCTCATGTCTCCCCACAAATACATCAAAAATATGACTATAAATGAGAAAATTCTCACAGAGCACCAACTACACAGTAACAGAGGATTTTAGACACCAAAAATGACAAGATAGAGGTAGAATGGAAGGTAGAATGGAAGAAAGAAGAAGGAAAAAGAAAGAGGAGAGGAAGTGGGGCGGGACCTGCATCCTAGTTGAGGGTAGCTGAAGGAAAAGGGAGATTTCTGCATCTGGGAAGTCCCCATACTGGTGGGGAGATCACCTGGGCCGGAAGGGGTGCTTTGGGAGCTATAGGAGGAAAGTGCCTGTGGCAGGCAGGACAGAGTGAAACCTCCACGTCATAGCCCTGTATGCCCTAGCCTGTGATGTGTGTCTATGGTTCAGATGGGGGCTGGAGTTGGAATGTAGGATTTGGAACGCAAATCTGGGAGGGGGCTGCAATTTTAAGGAGACTACCTGAAGGGAAGGGAGTGAGAAAACCTACGACTGGGAATGCTTGTGGAGGAAACTTGAGCTGCCATAGAAGTGAAGTGCAATTGTTGAGTGATGCCTCAGGGGTGAGGGTGGCATTGCAGCCTCTCATCCCAAATACTGGTCTCAGCCTCCCCAGCAACTAGCAAGGTCCCTTCCAGGGCCAGGTCTCTTGTGCCTATGGTTGCCAACTACAGCGCCTGCCAGGGGCTCATGCAAATCCAGTTGCAACAGCCTCCCACCCCCTCCTCCCTGGAGTAGACTCATGTGCTCCAGGGCAGCCTCAGAAGCAAACCCCAGTGAGTGGCCCTCACAGAGAAGTGTGTTGAAACCACAGTTGAGCCATGGGGACTGTGAAAATAAGGAAGAAAAGATGAAAACTCTCCTTGCTGCTGTACAAACCATCCACAAATTGACACCCCTTTGGCTGGCTTTATAAGCTCAGTGCCTACAGAAATCTGAACAGACAACAAGTACTCCTACAGTCAAGACAGGTATAGCTTTAGCAGCTGTGAACTCTGTGGGCAAAAGCATGTGGGAATAGGGCCAGGCCAGAGTTTGAGCTGCCCCCTGGCACCTATGGTAGGTCCAGATCCATTTAGTAAAATCCTTGGACCTAACTTATGTGGATCTATGCTGGAGGGATGGTGAAAACAATGTCTGAGAGGCAGCAGGGCCAATTGCTGGCATATACACAATTGAGGTGGGGCCAAACAGTGCAAACAACAATGTACTCTGAAAGCTTGCACAACAGGTGAAAAGTGACACAACAGAGCACACCCACAGGTGAACAACTCCAGAGGAGGAATACTCAGTGGCTACCCTCCCAATGGGAAAGCTGCAATTCCACCTACTTCACACTGCAGATCAGAAACATAGCAGAAACAGACATAGGGGACTCTATTCCAACAACTAGAGAGACGACCCCACCTCTGCCAGAGGAAATGAGAGGTCCTGCTCAATATCCAGTACAAGCTCTGGTTACCACAACATCAGTCGCACATACTATCCACGGGATAATGATCAACATACACTGAGAAAGGAGGTGGCAGACATCTACTCTATAAAACATTTGTGCAGCAAAAAATACTAAATGCACACAGGCCACAAAGAGATGTTCTCACATAAAATAGACCTCAAAAGACAGTGTAAGGGTCTGGAATTGGGTGAAAGAACCCCTAGAGTATTTACCCTTGAAGGCCAGCAGATCTTAAGTGCAAGAGCTACACAGGGAAACAGAAACTCCACTCTTGGAGAGAGTACGCAAGGTCTCACATGCACTGGAATCCAGCACAAAGCAGTACCTCCATAGGAACATGGATTACACAACATAGGTGTCTTGAAGGGTCTCCTGGGGAGGCAAAGGTTGATTTTAGCTCATTGTGAGGGCATGGACACTTGTAGTGGAAGCCCTATGGATTATTGATTGGGGTGAGCTCTCCCAGAGGTCCACATTTTGGCAGTAAGACCTAGCTCAACCCAAAAACTTGTAGGCTTCAGTGCTGGAAAGGCTCACATCAAACAACTAACAAGATAGGAAAGCAGTCCCACCATCAGAAGACAGGCTGCTGAAAGTGGTAATGAGCTCACAGCCACATAAAACACATCACTTGACATGGTCGTGCCCATCAGAGGGACAAGATACAGCTCCACCCACGAGTTCAGGTACCAGTCCCCCCACTAGGAAGCCTGCACAATCCCAGTACACCAATCTCAATCACCAGTAGGCAGACACCAGAAACAAGAAACAAGAGGGACTAGAGTCCTACAGCCTGTGGAAAGGAAATTACAAAGGTAGAAAGCTAGGGAAAATAAGAGAGCAATGAAAAATGTTACAAATGAAGGGAGGGGATAAAACCCCATAAGAACAACTGAATGAAGAGGAAACAGGCAATCATCTAGAAAATGAATTCAGAGTAATGATAGTAAAGATGGTACAAAATCTTCGGAAAAGAATGGAGGCACAGATCAAGAACAACCAAGAAATGTTTAACAAGGAACTAGAAGATTTAATGAATAAACAAAAGGAGAACAATGCAATAACTGAAAGAGAAAAAAAAAGATGCAGTGAAGGAATCAATACCATAATAACTAAGACAGAAGAATGAATAAGTGAATTGGAAAAGAGAGTGGTGGAAATCACTGCCACAGAAAAGAAAAAAAAAGTAAGAAAAGAAATGGAGACAGTATCAGAGACTTCTGGGACAATACTAAATGCACCAACATTCACATGATAGGGGTCCCAGGAAAAGAAGAGGTGGATAAAAAGGATTTAAGAAAATATTTGAAGATTTTATAACTGGAAACTTCCCTAACATGAGAAAGGAACAACTCACTCAAATATAGGAGCACAAACAATGCCATACAGGATGAACCCAAGGAAGAACATGCCAAGATACTGATATTGATCAAACTGACAAAAATTAAAGACAAAGAAAAAATATTAAAGGCAACAAGGGAAGAGAAACAAATAGCATAAAAGAAAGTGTATCAGTCACTCAGTCATGTCTGACTCTTTGTGACCCCATGAACTATACACCAATAGGCTCCTCTGCTCATGGGATTTCCTAGGCAAGAATAGTGTAGTGGATTGCTGTTTCCTTCTCCAGGGGGTCTTCCCAACCCAGGGATCAAACCTGGGTCCCCATCATTACAGGCAGATTCTTTACCATCTGAGCCATACATTGGAAACCCCATATTTTTCAGCAGAAACTGTTTAGACCAGAAGACAGTGTCAAATATATTTTAAGTGATACAAAAATAAAAACTATAAACAACAATACTTTACCCAGCAAGTCCCTCATTCATATTTGACAGAGAAATCAAAATTTTTACAGACAAGCAAAAAATAAGAGAATTCAGCAAAACCAAACCAGATTTACAACAAATATTAAAGGAAGTTCTCTAGGTGGTCAGGATACAATCAGCTTAAAACAAACTTGTATGTATATAAATATTATGTTAAACCCTCAAGGAAATAGCAAACCCAAAACTACAATAGATACATACATGAAAAAGAAAAAAAAATAGCCCAAACACAACACTAAAGATGGTCATGAAACCACAAAAGAAGAGAAAGAAATACGAGGGGAATAAAAAAGACCTACAAAAATAAAATCATGCCAATTAAGACAACAGCAATAGGAATACACATATTGATTATTACCTTAAATGTAAGTGGATTAAATGTTCCAATCAAAGACATAAACTGGCAGAATGTGTACCAAAACAAAATCTGTATATATGCTGTCCATAAGTGAGTCACTTCAAATCTAGTGACACATACAGACTGAAAGTGCGGGGATGGAAAAGATACATCATGAAAATGGAAATCAAATGAAAGCTATAGTAGCAATATTCATCAGAAAAATAGATTTTAAAATAAAAACAATTCAAGAGACAATGGAGGGCACTACATGATGATCAAGGGATCAATTCAAAAGAAAACATAATAGTAAATATTTTTTCACCCAATATAGGAGCACCTCAATGCATAAAGTAAATGCTAATAGCCATAAAAGGAAAATTCAACAGTTATGGAATAATAGTGGGAGACATTAAAAACAATCTTCCACCAATGGACGGATTATCCAGACAGAAAATTAATAAAGAAACATCAAATAACACATTACAACAGAAAGACTTAATTGACAACTATAAAAACATTCCTGGATGAAGCAAAAGCTGGAATCAAGATTGCTGGGAGAAATATCAATAACCTCAGATATGCAGATGACACCACCCTTATGGCAGAAAGTGAAGAAGAAATAAAGAGCCTCTTGATGAAAGTGAAAGAGCAGAGTGAAAAAGTTGGCTTTCAACTCAACATTCAGAAAAGTAAGATCATGGCATCCAGTCCCGTCACTTCATGGCAAATAGATGGGGAAACAGTGAAAACCGTGGCTGACTTTATTTTGGGGGGCTTCAAAATCACTGCAGATGGTGACTGCAGCCATGAAATTAAAAGACGTTTACTCCTTGGAAGGAAAGTTATGACCAACTTAGCATATTAAAAAGCAGAAACATTACTTTGTCGACAAAGGTCCATTTAATCAAGGCTGCGGTTTTTCCAGTAGTCACGTATGGTTATGAGAGTTGGACTATAAAGAAAGTTGAGCAAAGAAGAATTGATGCTTTTGCACCTTGGTTTGGGGAAGACTCTTGAGAGTCCCTTGAATTGCAAGGAGATCTAACCAGCCCATCCTAAAGGAGATCCTGGGTGTTCATTTGAAGGACTGATGTTGAAGCTGAAACTCCAATACTTTGGCAACCTGATGCGAAGAGCTGACTCATTTGAAAAAACCATGATGCTGGTAAAGATTGAGGGCAGGAGGAAAAAGGGACAACAGAGGATGAGATGATTGGATGGCATCACCGATTCAATGGACATGAGTTTGGGTACACTCCGGGAGTTGGTGATGGACAGGAAGGCCTGGTGTGCTGCGGTTCATGGAGTCATGAAGTGTCAGACACAACTGAGTGACTGAAATGAACTGATAAGACATTCCATTCAAAAACAGCACTTTTTTCTCAAATGCACATGGAACATTCTCCATGTTAGATCAAAACTGGGGCAACAAATAAAGCCTTGGTATGTTTAAGAAAATGAAAGTTTTAGTCTCTCTGTCATGTCAGACTCTTTGCAACCCCACGGACTGTAGCCTACAAGGCTCCTATGTCCACTGAATTCTCTGGGCAAGAATACTAGAGTGAATAGACATTTCTTTTTCCAGGGAATCTTCCCAACCCAGTGATCGAACCCAGGCTTCCTGCATTGCAGGCAGATTCTTTACTTTCTGAGCCACTGGTGAAGCCTGTCAAGGCTATCTATTGTCAACTTGCTTATTTAACTTGTCTGCAGAGTACATCTTGTAAAATGCCAGACTGGATGAATCACGAGCTGGAATCAAGATTGCTGGGAGATATTTCACCATCTCAGATATGCAGATGATACCATTCTAATGGCAGAAAGTAAAGAGCAGCAAAGAGCCTCTTAATGAGGGTGAAAGAAGAGAGTGAAAAAGCTGGTTTAAAACTCAACATTCAAAAACCTAAGATCATGACATCCAGTCCCATCACTTCATAGCAAATAGATGGGGAAAAAGTAGAAACAGTGCAGATTTTACTTTCTTGGGCTCCAAAATTACTATGGATGGTGACTGCAACCACAAAATTAAAAGAGACTTGCTCCTCAAAAAAAACAAAACATGACAAACCTGGACAGTGTATTAAAAAGCAGAGACATCACTTGGCCAACAAAGATCCATATAGTCAAAGCTATGGCTTTTCCAGTAGTCATGTACAGATGTTAGAGCTGGACCATAAAGAAGGCTGATCACTGAATAATTTATGATTTTGAACTGTGGTACTGGAGAAAACCCTTGAGAGTCTCTTGGACAGCAAGGAGATCAAACTAGTCAATCCTAAAGAAAATAAACTCTGAATATTCATTGGAAGGAGTGATGCTGAAGCTCCAATAATTTGGCCACCTGATGCTGAGTCAACTCATTGGAGAAGACTCTGATGTTAGGAAAGTTTGAGGGCAGCAGGAGAAAGGGGTGACAAAAGATAATGGTTGAGTGTTATCACCAACTCAATGAACATGACTTTGAGCAAACTCCAGGAGATAGTGAAGGACAGGGAAACCTGGTGTGCTGCAGTCTATGAGGTCACAAAGAGTCAGACACAACTTAGATACTGAAACAACATGTTTAAGAAATTGAAATCTTACTCAGCCATTAAAAAGAATGCATTTCAATCAGTTCTAATGAGGTGGATGAAACTGGAGCCTATTATACAGAGTGAAGTAAGCCAGAAAGAAAAACACCAATACAGTATACTAGCACATATATATGGTATTTAGTCAATCGGTAAAGATAACCCCGTATGCGAGACATCAAAAGAGACACAGATAAATAGAACAGTATTATGGACTCTATGGGAGAGGGAGAGGGAGGGATGATATGGGAGAATGGCATGGAAGCATGTAAATTATCATATGTGAAATGAATTAACAGTTCAGGTTCAATGCATGATACAGGGTGCTCGAGGCTGGTGCACCGGGATGACCTGGAGGGATGGGATGGGGAGGGAGGTGGAAGGGGGGTTCTGGAGGGGGAAAACATGTACGCCCATGGTGGATTCATGTCAATGTATGGCAAAACAAATACAATATTGTAAAATTAAAAAATAGAAAATAAACTAATTAAAAAAAAAAGAAATTGAAATCATATCAAGCATCTTTCCTGACCAAAATGCTATGAGATCAGAAATCAATTACAGGAAAGATAGCTTAAAAATCATAAAGGCTAAACATATGTTACTATAGAATCAATGTATCACTGAATAAATCAAAGACAAAATAAAAAATACCTAGATACAAAAGACAACAAAAGAAGAATGATCAAAAAAACTGTGGGCTGCAGCAAAAGCAGTTCTAAAAGTGAAGTTTATAAAGAAACAATATTTCTTCAGGAAACAACAAAAATCTCAAATAAACAATATAACTTTGCACCTAAAGCAACTAAAGAAAGAAGAACCAAAAAAACCTAAAGTTAGTAGAAGGAAAGAAATCATAAAGATCAGAGCAGAAATAAATTACAGAGGCAAAGAAAACAACAAGAAAGATCAATGAAACTAAAAGCTAGTTCCTGGAGTAGAAAATTGACAAAAATCAGCCAGATTAATCAGAAAAAAAAGGGAGAGGATTCAAATCAATAAAACTAAGAATGAAAAAAATAAAAGAGAGATGTTACAATGGACACCATGGAAGCACAAAGGATAAGAGACTACTATGAGCAACTATATGCTAATAAAATGAAAAAACTGGAAGAAATAGACAAATTCTTAGAAAGATACAGCCTTCCAAGGATGAACCAGGAAGAGATAGAAATATGAAGTGACTAATCACAAGTACTGAAACTAAAATTGTGATTAAAAATCTTCCAAACAAATGAAATTCTAGAACTAGATGGATTCACAGGGGAATTATATCACACATTTAGAAAATAATTAATACTCATGCTTCTGAAATTCTTCAAAAAAAATTGCAGAGGAAGGAAAACTCTCAAGTTCTTTCTATTAGGCCACTATCACCTTGGTACCAAAAACAGGTATTTTCATATCAGGAAAAAATAAAATTGTAGGCTGATATTAATGATGAACATTTACAGTTATAATAATATTATAATAAACAAAAAAAAATGGAGAAAAATCAATAAAATCAAGCATCATTTGTTGGAAACATATACAAAGTTGGCAAGCACTTAGCTACATTGACCAAAAAAAAAAAAAAAGTAAAATGAGAAATACAAATTCCCGAAACTCAGGAATACAAAAGTGTTACCACTGGTGAACTTTAAAAAATTAAACTAACTATAAAAGTGTACCTTGAATAATCTCATGCCAACAAATTGAAAACCTAGAATTAAAATAGATAAATTACAATAAAGATGAAAATTATCAAACCTGATTCACAAAGAAGTAGAGTATATGAATTGACTATAGCAAGTAAAGATATTTAATTAACAATTGAAATTGTTCTTGCAAGTAAAGCCCAGGTAAAAATGGTTACATCACTAAATTTTATCAAATATTTAAAGACTATATAACACTAATTCTTTACAAATAATATCAAAATCGAGAAAGGGACACTTCCCAATTCATTCTCTGAGACAAGACAAAAATTTTTAAGAAAGTTCAGCTACAGCTGAATTTGATCAAAAATTTAGAGAAGAGCTAACACTTATCCTACTCAAACTCTTTCAGAAAATTGAAGAAGAAGGTAAACTTCCAAACTCATTCTATGAGGCCACCATCACCCTAATACAAAAACCTGACAAAGATGCCACAAAAAAAGAAAACTACAGGCCAATATCACTGATGAACATAGATGCAAAAATCCTTAACAAAATCCTAGCAAACAGAATCCAATAACACTTTAAAAAGATCATACATCATGACCACGTGGGCTTTGTCGCAGGGATGCAAGGATTCTTCAATAACAACAAATCGATCAATGTAATGCACCACATAAACAAATTGAAAAATAAAAACCATATGATTATTTCAATAGATGCACAGAAAGCCTTGACCAAATTCAACATCCATTTATGATAACAACCCTCCCAAAAGCAGGAATAGAAGGAACATACATCAACATAATA
Source organism: Okapia johnstoni (assembly GCA_024291935.2). Lineage (NCBI taxonomy): Eukaryota > Metazoa > Chordata > Mammalia > Artiodactyla > Giraffidae > Okapia > Okapia johnstoni. The sequence continues at coordinate 108,709,066 of CM044312.1, forward strand.
AAAGCTATATATGACAAACCCATGGCAAACATTACCCTAAATGGTGAAAAACTGAAAGAATCTCCCCTGAAGTCAGGAACAAGACAAGGGTGCCCACTCTCACCACTACTATTCAACATAGTTTTCGAAGTTTTGTCCACAGCAATCAGAGCAGTAAAAGAAATAAAAGGAATCCAGATTGGAAAAGAAGAAGTAAAAATCTCACTGTTTGCAGATGACATGATCTTCTACATAGAAAACCCTAAAGACTCCACCAGAAAATTACTGGAGCTAATCAATGAATATAGTAAAGTTGTAGAATATAAAATTAACACACAGAAATCCCTTGCATTCCTATACACTAACAATGAGAAAACAGAAAGAGAAATTAAGGAAACAATTCCATTCACTATTGCAACAAAAAGAATAAAATACTTAGGAATATATCTACCTAAAGAGACAAAAGACCTATATAGAAAAAACTATAAAACACTGGTGAGAGAAATCAAAGAGGACACAAATAGATGGAGAAATATACCGTGTTCATGGATCGGAAGAATCAATATAGTAAAAATGAGTATACTACCCAGAGCAATCTATAGATTCAATGCAATCCCTATCAAGCTACCAACGGTATTTTTCAGAGAACTAGGACAAATGATTCCACAATTTGTATGAAAATACAAAAAACCTAGAATAGCCAAAGCAATCTTGAGAAAGAAGTTTGGAACTGGAGGAATCAACCTTCCTAACTTCAGGATCTACTACAAAGCCACAGTCATCAAGACAGTATGGTACTGGCACAAGGACAGAAATATAGATCAATGGAACAAAATAGAAAGGTCAGAGATAAATCCACACACCTATGGACTCCTTATCTTTGACAAAGGAGGTAAGAATATACAATGGAGAAAGGACAATCTCTTTAACAAGTGGTGCTGGGAAAACTGGTCAATCACTTGTAAAAGAATGAAACTAGAACACTTTCTAACATCATACACACAAATCAACTCAAAATGGATCAAAGATCTAAACGTAAGACCAGAAACTATAAAACTCCTAGAGCAAAACATAGGCAAAACACTCTCCGACATAAACCACAGCAGGATCCTCTATGACCCACCTCCCAGAATATTGGAAATAAAAGCAAAAATAAACAAATGGGACCTAATTAAAATTAAAAGCTTTTGCACAACAAAGGAAACTATAAGCAAGGTGAAAAGACAGCCTTCAGAATGGGAGAAAATAATAGCAAACGAAGCAACGGACAAACAATTAATCTCAAAAATGTACAAACAACTCCTGCAGCTCAATTCCAGAAAAATAAATGACCCAATCAAAACATGGGCCAAAGACCTAAACAGACACTTCTCCAAAGAAGACATACAGATGGCTAACAAACACATGAAAAGATGCTCAACATCACTCATTATTAGAGAAATGCAAATCAAAACCACAATGAGGTACCATTTCACGCTCGTTAGAATGGCTGCTATCCAAAAGTCTACAAGCAATAAATGCTGGAGAGGGTGTGGAGAAAAGGGAACCCTCTTACACTGTTGGTGGGAATACAAGCTAGTACAGCCACTATGGAGAACAGTGTGGAGATTCCTCAAGAAACTGGAAATAGAATGCCATATGACCCAGCAATCCCACTGCTGGGCATACACACTGAAGAAACCAAAATTGAAAGAGACGTGTGTACCCCCAAAGTTCATCGCAGCACTGTTTTTAATAGCCAGGACATGGGAGCAGCCTAGATGCCCATCAGCAGACGAATGGATAAGGAAGCTGTGGTACATATACACAATGGAATATTACTCAGCCATTAAAAAGAATGCATTTGAATCAGTTCTAATGAGGTGGATGAAACTGGAGCCTATTATACAGACTGAAGTAAGCCAGAAAGAAAAACACCAATACAGTATACTAACACATATATATGGTATTTAGTTAATTGGTAAAGATAACCCTGTATGCAAGACATCAAAAGAGACACAGATAAATAGAACAGTATTATGGACTCTATGGGAGAGGGTGAGGATGGGATGCTATGTGAGAATGGCACTGAAGCATGTACATTATCATATGTGAAATGAATCCCCAGTCCAGGTTCGATGCATGATACAGTGCGCTCGGGGCTGGTGCACCAGGATGACCCTGAGGGATGGGATGGGGAGGGAGGTGGGAGGGGGGTTCTGGTAGGAGAAAACATGTACACCCATGGTGGATTCATGTCAATGTATGGCAAAACAAATAAAATATTGTAAAGTTAAAAAATAAATAAATAAAATAATTTAAAATAAAAAAAAGAAAGTTACAGACCAATAATCCTAATAAAAGTATATGCAAGGTCCTTAACAAAATATTAGCAAATAAGATCCAAAATCTTATAGAATTGCTATAAGCTATTAGTAAGTGGGAGTTATCTTAGAAATGCAAAATTGTTTTAATGCTAAAAGTTCACTCAATGAAATACACAATAATAACAAAATAAAGGGCAAACATTTGACCATCTTGAAAGATGCAAAAAATACATTTATGAAAATAGAACATCCATTCATTCAGCTGAGTAGCAATAGGAGGAAAATTCTAAGCCTATTAAAAAATACACAGACTCAAAGTTAACATTTTCTGAGAGAATTGAGTTTCAATGCTCTCCCTTTAAGTTAAGAGACACTCCAAAGAAGTTCGCTTTCATTAAAAACAAAGCAAAATTAAATAAAGACAATATATATATATATGTGTGTGTGTGTGTATATATATATATATATATATATATATATATATATTCCTATATATATATATGTAGGAAAAGAAATATTAAAATTGACTTTATTCACAAATGACCTAAGTCTGTATCCTGAAATTAGAAAATCCCTAGGAATTCATGGCATACACATATACATACACACATACACACATACACACACATTAAAGCTCATAAAGAAGTTCAGCAAAGTCTCAGTAAACAGTAATGCCAGTAAATATCAATTGTATTTTACATAATAGCAGTGAACAATCAGAAAATAATATTAAGAAAATAAATGTATTTAAAATAGCATCAAAAAGAACAAAATCTATAGGAATAATTTTATAAAAATAAAAAATAGAAGTGTACTATAAAAAAGACAAGCATTGTTTAGAGAAACAAAGATCTAAATAATTCTAGAGATAATATATGTGTATTTTAATTACTCAATATTTGTTTTCCAAAATTAACTAAAGATCAATATAACTGCAATTAAAAAAATTTAAATGTCCTACTGGAAACTCTACTCAATATCCTACGACAAACTATAATTAAAGAGAATATTAAAAAGATATCTGAATCACTTTCTTGTAGAGCACAAATTAACACATTGTAAATCAACTATACTTCAATTAGAAAAACTCAATGGACATTTTTCTTTTATATTTGTTAAAATTGACAATGCTCCTTAAATGTATTTGAAATGCAAATATCTTATAATAACCAAAATAATTTTGGAAACACATTATAAAGTTGGAAGACTTAAACTAACAACTCAAAATTTATTCCAATGCACTGTAATTAAGACTGTTGTATTGATGCAAGGATAGTTATAGAGGTATAAGACAGAATTGAGGGTATAGATATAAATCCTAATTACTATGGTCAATCTAATTTTAATAAAAGTGTGAAGAAAATCCATTGGGGAAGGGATAGCCTTTGCGTAAATGATACTGGGACAGTTGGAAACATGGGGGAGAAAAGTACTTTAATTCTTCATCTTACATCATGCATAAAGATCAGCTCAAATGGAACACAGACCTAAATATGAAAGATCACATTTAAAACTAATTAAAATCTAACCTGTGAAAAATACATAGTAGAAAATGTTGGTATTCTTGAGACAAAGTTTTCTTCACTATGAAAAGAAAATTAGAAGCATAACAAAAGATGTTAAATTTAACCTCACTATAAAGAACATTTGTGCTCCAAATATAACATTAATGAAATAAATTAAAATAAAAATTTTGATAAAATATTTGCATATTAAATATATAGTTAATGACCATGTCATCACCACATTATACACTCTTACAACTCAATTATAAGACAAACAACTCTATTATAATATGAGCAAATATTTAAATAGGCATTCCAATAAAGAACATATATAAATGGCTAAAATTATGAAAAATATGCTTAATAACATTAGTTATTAATATTATAGAAACACAAGTCAAACCACAGTAATATACCACTATACACAGACACATACACTGTACTGGATACAATTAAAAGGATAGATAATAATGAGTATTGGTGAGGATGTGGAGAAAATGGAAAACTGATATGCTGCTGGTGGGAATAGAAAATGGTACAGTTGTTTTTGCAAGGACTTTAGAAACTTCTTATGAACTTAAAGATAAATTCACCATATTACTTAACCCTCTTACTTTAGCAATCTTCCAAAGAGAATTAAAAAGAAAAAACATAGATTCATGCCAAAATATAAATCAAACGTTTATAGCAGCATTATTTACATTATACAAAAATCTGGAAATATTTCAAATGTCCATCAACTGCTAAGTTGATAAAGAAATGTGAAATATGCATACAATGGAATGCTCTTTAAGCACTGGAAAGGAAGGAAATACTGATGCATGTAACAACACTGATAAGCCTCAAATCATTTTAAATGAAGGCAATTAGATGCCAGAGACTGTATGCTATGCTATTCCAATTGTATAAAAGTCTCAAAAAGGTAAATTTATAGAAATAGAATAGTTACTAATCCAAGGACTTGGGTGATTGTGGGCATTAACTGAATATGAGCATAAAGAAACTTTAGGGAACGACAAAAATGTTCCCAAACTGGATTTTAGTAATGGTTGCACAACTTTATGAAATTTACTACATTGCCATTAAATGGTACATTTATAATGGGTGAATTTTATGGTATATGATTTATGCCTCAATAAAGCTATTTTTAAAAATGTAAAACAGTTTAGACAGTTTAATTTTCAAGGGCATAGATCAGGCAAATAAATAACTGCCACATAAATAACCAAAGAAAATATTCAATATATTATATTCTATATACAAAAAGCTAAACAAAGGGAAGTATCCTATAAAAGCAGCATCATATAAAAGTGCATAAGAAACTCAAACAGATACTTCACAAAAGATGGAAATATGATATCCAGCCAATATGGAGATGGGAATGGCAATCCACTCAAGTATTCTTGCCTGGAAAATCCCATGGAAGGAAAAGCCTTGCAGGCCACAGTCCGTGGAGTTGCCAAGAGTCGGATATGACTTTCCGACTAAACCACCACCACCACCGATATCTCAATAACTATACAAACATGTCATTCATCTAACTACTGATTACAGAAATGCAAATTAAAATACATGAAGATACCTTTACATTCATACCACGGTGGTTAAAAATGTATTATCTAAAGAAATATTGATTTTGATGATATGAAGAACTTGGAATATTCATATACTTAAGGTAGGAGTGTAAACTGATATTTGCACTTTGGAGACAAGTCAACAAATGTGATACATACTTAAGTGATGTGTACCAGAGGCATATACAAGGATTTGCAAAGCATCATTGCCCCTAAACTGGACACAAATAAAAATTTGCATCAACATTATAATAGATAAATTAGTCATGGTATGTATTTATTTAACTTCCTACTCTATAGGAATAAACACAAATAATTTACAGGCATATAAGGTAGCAAGGTTAAATCATGAAAACACAATGTTGTATCAAAGAAGGTATGTAAAAAATACATGTTTTATGATTTTATTTCAAAAAGTTAGGAAACTACACCCTAGGGTTCAAGGATAAAAAATTGTTGTAGTGAAATTACAAAGACATATAAATGGATGATTAATAAAACTCAGAATATTTAAGGCATGAGATGGGTATTGATTATTGAGGCATAAGAAGTCTTTAGACAAATGGCAGTATTTTAATCTGGTCCTGAGTGCTCACATTTGTGTTACATTTTTTGAGAAATAATTGAAGTACATTGATTTTCCATCCCCTTATTTTGTGCCCTTTGGCTACTTACGTGATATTTCACAGTGTTAAAAAAGAATAATACAGGGAAGTTTAGGTAGTATAATACTTACATTGTAGTAGATTTTTTTCAGAAGACAAATACTTTATTTCAGAAGAAGAAACAACTATTTTTGACCAGAGTGCACATGGATACTTTTCAGAAAATTATGATCACTTTCACACTCATAACTTATTAATATGTCTTAACAGTTGCCTTGATTTCAATATTTCATATTCATAAAAATATGCCATGAGAAAAGAACCATGAACATGTTGGAGAATCATCCCCATGACACATTAATTTATCCTCCAAATCCTTTACATGTTGTGACATTCCTATAGATAGAAGAATGATGGATTAGTTACAAGAAGACAAAAACTACACTGCTACTTACATTTATTATGTTTTAGATTGAGTAATTTATGTCAAGATGTTACCAATCAATATCTGGTAACAGGTCTAATAAATTGAAATTTACCTTATTACTTTACTATTTTGCCCTCATGTTTTTATTTTCCAATCTCTGAACAAGACTGGTATCTCCCATGAATATAAAGTAGCTCCTGACTACTCATTCTAGTGCAGCCCTCTTGTCCATCAGATAATCTATGTTTAGAATTATTCACTCATGTATGTGTTTATTTTATAACTCTCTTCCATGCAAGACTCCAAGCTTCAAAAAAGACTTTGTGCATAGATCACACCTGTACCAGTCACAGTGACAACAACTAAAAACATAGTAATTTAATCTCAGTAGACTTTGCAGTCCATGCCTGAATAAAAATAATCACAATCAAAATAGATACTTGGTGAAAGTTTGTCTTGAAATTGCCAACAAAGAACTACATCCCAACAATCTTATGTTGCTTGAGACTCTTACAAAATATTTTTCTCTGAATTTGTGTCAAGTAAAAGGCAATGCCAAAGAAAGTTGAAACTACCACACTACTGCACTCATTTCACATGCTAGCAAAGTAATGCTGAAAATTCTTCAAGCCTGTTTTCAATAGTACTTGAACCGTGAAATTCCAGATTTTCAAGCCGGATGTAGAAAAGGCAGAGGAACCAAAGATCAAATTGCCAACATCCGCTGGATCATCAAAAAAAAAAGAAGAGAGTTTTTCAGAAAAAAAACATCTACGTCTGCTTTTTTTGTTGACTATGCCAAAAAAGCCCCCTTGACTGTGTGTGTGGGATCACAAACAAAACTGGAAAGTTCTTTAAGCAATGGGAATACCAGACCATTTTACCTGCCTGCTTAGAAATCAGGTCAAGAAGCAACAGTTAGAACCAAACGTGGAACAACAGACTGGTTCCAAATCAAGAAAGAAGCAAGTCAAGGCTGTACTTGTCACCCTGCTTATTTAACTTTCATGTAGAGTATATAATGCAAAATCCCAGGCTGGATAAAGCACAAGATGGAATCAAGATTGCCAGGAGAAATATCAATAACCTCAGATATGCAGATGAACCACCCTTGTGGGCAGAAAAGCAAAAGAAGAACTAAAAAGAAAAACCTCGTGATGAAAAGTGAAAGAGGAGAGTGGAAAAAACTCTCTCTCCTCTTGGCTTAAAAAAACTCAATATTCAGAAAAACTAAGATCATAGAATCTGGGTCCCTATCACTTTCATGGCAAAAATAGATGGGGAAAACAGTGGAAAAAACAGTGACAGACTTTTACTTTTTTTTTTTGGGCTCCAAAATCACTGCAGATGGTGACAGCAGCCATGAAATTTAAAAAAAAAAAAAAAAGTTTTGCTCCCTTGGAAGAAAAAAAGCTATGACCAACCCTAGACAGTATATTAAGGAAGCAGAGACATTACTTTTTGCCGAAAAAAATGTCCATCTAGTCAAAGATATGGCTTTTTTCCCAGTAGTTATGTATGGATGTGAGAGTTTGGGCTATAAAAGAAAAAAAAGAAAACACCAAAAGAATTGATGCTTTTTGAACTGTGGTGGTTGGGAGAAAAGACTCTTGAGGGTCCCTGGACAGCAAGGAGACCCAACCAGTCCATCCTAATGGAAATTGGTCCTGAATATTCATTGAAAAGACTGATGCTGAAGCTGAAATTCTAATATTTTGGCCACTTGATGTAAAGAACTGACTCATCTGAAAAGGCCCTAATGCAGGGAAAGAGTAAACGTGAGAGCAGAAGGGGACGACAGAGGATGAGATAATTGGACGGCATCACCAGCTCAATGGACATCAGTTTGAGTAAACTCTAGGAATTGGTGATGGACAGGAAGGCCTGGTGTGCTGCAGTCCATAGGGTCACAAAGAGTCAGACATGACTGAGCAACTGAATTAAACTGATGGGACACAGACTAAAATTATTTTACAGAGTTTTATAATTAAAATGACAAATTGCACATCATACTCTAGTGCATAAACTGCTAATGGAGAAGTGGTAATCTCTGTGGCTAATTGGTCACTTGTAGAGACTGTCAATCATATTATTGAAAAAATGTTTTGACATGTACACAAATTTCCTAATAACTAATTTTACATAGTGTTTTTAATGGCTTCTACATATGTTGTCTTATTTGGTGTAACTAGGAAAACCTGAGAGAGATAGTTTAGAGAAAGACATTGTAGGAGTAGGTATATATTAGGAGTATGTTATTAACAGATACAAGCTATATATATAAAATAGATAAACAGGAAACTATATTCTATATCCTGTAATAAACATAATGGTAAATAATATATATATGTGTATACTATTAATATATACTATTACATATAATATTGCATATATTTATGTGATATTTATATCATATATATTATAGTTATATCATATAATTCATAATTATATATTGAACATTATATACATATTATATGAACTATATATTAATATATATCAAGATTTAATATATGTAATATATATCATATATCATTATATTTATATAATATTATATTATTATATATTTTAATATATTAGATATACATAAAGCACATCAGATATAAAGTATATTAATACATAATACATATTATTAATTATGTATTATATACATATACACTATTTATATTTTTTATATTATATATCTATATATTTATGTAGTATAAAATGTGCAAATTGTATATTACATGAATGACTTTGCATTCACCAGAAACTACTATGACATTGTAAATCAACAATATTACAATTTTATAAAATCTTTGTCTGAGGCTATAGAATATAGTAGAGGTTTGTGTCCAGGGTACATTCTCAGTCTCAATGGAACCAGACAGAACTCTATAGGGCCGCCCCCTCAAGCACAAAACCCCTTTATGTCTCCTGCCTCTTGTTTATAGAAGAGCTGAAGTCTCCCAGGACTCCCAGAGTCACAAAAGAGCAGTTCAAGCAGTTCTTGATTAGAACAATAGAGTCACAGGCTACTGAAATAATGGGATTTCCATTATGGCTCATAAATTATTTATGTTTGGGTATTAACATACTTGTAACTTGCTCTTCAGATATTTGTAAGCAGGTAACTAAAATTGTCAATAAAGGGATGCTACAATCCTATGTAACAGCTTTCATTCTAAGACCTCAATCAATGCCAGCTCTCAGCATGAAGCAGTTCTAGAAGATGGATTTTTGCACCAAGTCCCATGTCCCATAGAAATGCAATGACGCTGTACAGTGAGGATTTGTAAGCAGTTCTTTTGTCCCTTTTTTGTTTGTTCATCTCTGTTTTCCTTAAACCTTAATCATAAAAATGGGATCTCTAGGTCACATTTATCCAAATTCCTGATTTCTGCTCTACTGAAATGAACACAATGTCTTGTGTAGTCTGTTGATTCCTTTCTTGGGTTAGAAGGAGTAAGAATGCAGAATTAAGTAATCAAAAATGAGACTCTCTACCCCTAGCTTCCTCTTAGTAAATTTACAGGCAGACCTTGTCGGGTCATGAGAACCATGCAGGCCAGAGAACATCCAAAGAAAGATCAGAAGTCATCAGCCTACATGCAATAGAAAATGATGAAGAGCATATTCTGCTTCAGTGCTTAACTGATATTACTTCTTTTCCCTTTAAAAACTGTTATGACTGAGAGGAACATTTAGTGTTGGCCTGTGGACATGAGTGCACCTTCTCTCCAGATTACCTGCTTTTCTGAATAAAGCATCTTTCCTTTGTACTGGTCCTTGCCCTTCAGTTATTAGTCTCTGAGTGGCCTGTGGTCAAATCTGTGTTCTGTATCATCTGGAAGGAAACGCCTAAACCTAGGAATTCCATAGTGGCTGGAGAACACTCATTAATTCACTCTTTCTAGAAATGTTCTTTTATTCACCAAAAAGTTTTATGCTTTTCACTTAATTAAGTGGAAATTTTACCTGAAAGTTTTTTTTTTTAACTATTATTCATTCATTCATTCAGAATATATCATCATTTAGGGTTCTAAACTCTAGATGAGAAGCTGGTAATGCAGAGATAATGTGTTTTGCTGAAAAATTTAACTCTCCTTTTAGGTTTGAAACATTCATTAACAAAAGAAAGCACTCATTACACCCAAGTAAACAATTTCGATTTTTAATAGAGATTATCTAATTTACTTACAATATATGATCTTTAAAAGAAAACAAAATAGAAACAGTAGAGGAGAGTTAACAGCACATACATCATTGAGTTTGGTCGACTAACATCCAGAGTCGAACAGTGCTGTGACAGCAATCTGGAGTTCCAGTTGGGAAAAGGTCCTGGGCAGTGCATCCATGCCAAAGGTCAGACTTCAAAATTGCAGTTATGGAGGTTCCTGCTTATAATCCCAGGCCACAAACTGATCTCCCCATCAGCTTGAGAGCAAATTGAGTCTCCGATTTCACGTTTATCGTTTTACAATGCCATTTGTTTACTTGTGAGTCATAGGATTTTGTTAAGCCCTGGTTGGCCGGACCTCCCCCAGAGTCTAGAGAATTCCAAGACCTGCTCTTTATCTTACTGGTAAGGACCAGTGCACTCTCAGCAGGAACATAATCAGGTCAGTGTCCAGCCAGGTCAGAAGAAAGGCCAGAGTCAGGTTCTGCTTCCTTGTCATTAAAGCCTGAACAAGTCTACTTGAAATACTTCATCATAGTCCTCCCATAAATACATTATTGTCAGTATTAGTAGTTTATTAATTTTTAAAAGTTTGTATGCATTTTCCTCAGTTGACAACCTTATATCGAGTTTTGGGTCTCCCTTTTCAGCAATTATATTATGAAGTATTTCCCTCTTATCAGTGAGTTCAGTCACTCAGTCGTGTCCGACCCTTTGTGACCCCATGAACCACAGCACGCCAGGCCTCCCTGTCCATCAATAACTCCCTGAGTTTACCCAAACCCATGTCCACCGAGTCGGGAATGCCATCCAGCCATCTCATCCTCTGCCGTCCCCTTCTCCTCCCGCCTTCAGTCTTTCCCAGCATCAGGGTCTTTTCCAATGAGTCAGCTCTTCACATCAGGTGGTCAAAGTATTGGAGTTTCAGCTTCAACATCAGTCCTTCCAATGTACACCCGGACTTATCTCCTTTAGGATGAACTGGTTGGATCTCCTTGCAGTCCAAGAGACTCTCAAGAGTCTTCTCCAACACCGCAGTTCAAATACATCAATTCTTCGGCATTCAGCCTTCCTTATAGTCCAACTCTCACATCCATGCATGACCACTGGAAAAACCATAGCTTTGACTAGACAGACCTTTTTTGACAAAGTAATGCCTCTGCTTTTTAATATGCTGTCTAGGTTGGTCATAACTTTCCTTCCAAGGAGTAAGCATCTTTTAATTTCATGGCTGCAGTCACCATCTGCAGTGATTTGGGAGCCCAGAAAAATAAAGTCAGACACTGTTTCTACTGTTTCCCCATCTATCTGCCATGAAGTGATAGAACCGGATGCCATGATATTAGTTTTCTGAATGTTGAGCTTTAAGCCAACGTTTTCACTCTCCTCTTTCACTTTCATCAAGAGGCTCTTTAGTTCTTCTTTACTTTCTGCATAAAGGTGGTGTCATCTGCATATCTGAGGTTATTGATATTTCTCCCGGCAATCTTGATTCCAGCTTGTGCTTCCTCCAGCCCAACGTCTCTCATGAAGTACTCTGCATATAAGTTAAATAAGCAGGGTGACAATATACAGCCTTGACGTACTCCTTTTCCTATTTGGAACCAGTCTGTTGTTCCATGTCCAGTTCTAACTATTGCTTCCTGACCTGCATACAGGTTTCTCAAAAGGCAGGTCAGGTGGTCTGGTATTCCCATCTCCTTCAGAACTTTCCGTAGTTTATTGTGACCCACACAGTCAAAGGCTTTGGCATAGTCAATAAAGCAGAAATAGATGGTTTTCTGGAACTCTTTTGCTTTTTCGATGATCCAGCAAACGTTGGCAATTTGATCTCTGGTTCCTCTGCCTTTTCTAAAACCAGCTTGAATATCTGGAAGTTCATGGTTCACGTATTGCTGAAGCCTGGCTTGGAGAATTTTTAGCATTACTTCACTAGCGTGTCAGATGAGTGAAACTGTGCAGTAGTTTGAGCATTCTTTGGCATTACCTTTCTTTGGGATTGGAATGAAAACTGACCTTTTCATCTTTTTAAGAAAATTAGAGATAGTATTTTTTTCTTCCCTCTTATAAAAGTCTGCAAATGATGTTAAAAACATTATTGTCCCTTTATCTATTAGACATTTACATTGAAAACTTTAGGAAACAAAGACAATCAAATGCTAATTTAAAAAAAAAAATTGAAATAATGCCAATCCAGATACTCAATTTGTTCCAACTACATTGGTGTCTTTATCTTATAATTCAAGGAAACAAAATTTCAATTATTGTTTTCTCTATGTAGCAAGACCTTTAATATCAATGAACATGCCATGTTATTTTCTTAACAATATTTTAAGCTCATCATGAATACTGGTTTGTAACCTGAATCTTTTGCACAAAATATATATTATGATTATTTTGTGATTTTTCTATTCTTTAAAAACTTGACCTTTTATTGCTGCTGAGAAGAAATGATATATGCATATGCACAAATTTATATATACTGTTCATATTATTCCTTATATGATCCATGTTTTAAGAGGCTCCCTACTATGGTTTTAAACATGCTATAAAGATGCAGTATAATTCAGTTATGAAAACCAATGTTGAAGACAGACTACCTGGGTCCTAATTCTTCCTGTCACTTACTAGTTATATGACTCTGGGCAAGAGACAACCTTCTTGTGCTGGGATTTTCTCATCAGTAAAGCTGAAATGAGAATAATTGTAATGATCAGGTTGCAGTTTGAAGAAATCAGTCTGACTCTTTCAAACTTTGGAAGTCTAATATTTAAAATGGGTTACATGATTATTTGATGGCTGAAAAATCAATAAATTCATGTCAAGTAACCTGAATATTAATAGCCATGAGAAGCACCTTGGCCACTAGGACTGGGGGAAAAAAAGTACCTCCCATTGGAAGAATGCAGCAGAATGCCCGTGGGTAATGCATCACAGAACATGTCTCTTGCAAATTTCCAGCAGCAGCATCAAAGCACAAAAATATAGAAAGAGACACCTTTAATGCTGAAAGACTATAGATAAATCATTAGTAATAATCCATCTCATATAGTTGGCATGACACAACTGTTTTAATAGCAAAGCCTGGCACAGGGTGAAAACTAAGTAAGTGTTGGCTAGTTTTGTAACCATTAATTCACTTAACCCATATGTCTCATTATTTCTCTATTTGATTTTATTCATCTGAATTTCAAAGCCCTATTAGCCACAGAAAAACTACACTCTGAAATCCCAGAGGACATGGTATAGTAACTCTAGCAAACATTTCCCTTTGATTGTGTTTACCATTTCTTCCATAAGAATAGACTCCCATTTTAACTTCCTTTGCCAAACTTGCATTCTCGATAGACTTTTTCCATCCTCTCTGTGGGCTACATGATATCTTTCTACAAGAGTGTTCACAACTCTGGAATAACATTTTGAAAACAAGACGTGGCCCCATGACTCTTGTTTTCTGCAACACAGCAACTACAAAAAGAGGTATGAAAGTGAATACATTTAACTGATGACAGAGTCAGGTTTTGGAGGTGGATAATGGGTGTTGAGCAGAGCAACGAAGCATGGGACCCTTATATATTGCAGGGCTATAATCAGAAGTAGCTTAATTTGACTTATATTTATAAATATCACTCTGGCATTGTTTGCAGGCTGATTGTATGAGAAAGCCAAGAGAAGAATCAGGGTGAAGATTTAAGAAGCCATTGAAGCAATCTAGGTGAGAAATGGCTGTGGCCCAGACTATGGTCATGTCAAGCAGCCTGATAGAAGAGAAATATTCAAGACATATTTTGAAGAAACAAATGACATTTAATAAATAATAATGGTTTCAGAAAAGGAAGAAGAGTATCTCATCTATACCTCCATCTGTACCTTAATTTTATATAGTTCAATTGCATATTTTATACTGAAGTCTCCTCTTTATACATAAAGAACCTAGTTTATTAACCTTTATTTTAAAATAGAAACAAATTCATAATTTTATTTTAGAAATAATGATGTACAAAACACTTTGGGTTCATATTTTTACATGCTCCAAAATGTTTACAAGCTGTGCTACTGTACTACTGGAACTATGCTTCAGAGTAGTTACAAATCATAAAATTTAAACATAGTCACCAATAATCTTGCAGCTTGGTTGGTTATGACTAAATTTGACTGAAATGGAAGAAGTATCAGCATGTGTCACCAATTTGTACTTAAGTGTTCACGAAGACTAGCGTGTTTTAAAGAGAGATGAATTCTGAATATTTCATTTGGGTTAAACTGCAGCATATATGTTGGATATAAAATCACTTATTTAAATTCACTTAAGTCCATTTCCATATTAGTAAATTCAAGAGAAAGACATATATGTACTATAGACAATTAATAACCAAGATACTTAGAACTTGGAATAGATTGACAAGTTTGGAATAGATTGACTATTTGTTTTGGTATAGTCGATTGTACTTCCTTTTGAGGGTCTAGGCTTTTTTTTTCTTTTTGATGTAATATCCACAAACAAGGTAAATGATAGAAACATTTAAAGAATAACACAGAGACTCTATCAAGCATTTGCTTAAACAATAAAGAACTGGCCATAATTTCTTCAGGTTAAAGCAAAATTGAATTGTGCTCTGTTATTGATATTTCTCCCGGCAATCTTGATTCCAGCTTGTGTTTCTTCCAGGCCAGCGTTTCTCATGATGTACTCTGCATATAAGTTCAATAAGCAGGTTGACAATATACAGCCTTGACGTACTCCTTTTCCTATTTGGAACCAGTCTGTTGTTCCATGTCCAGTTTTAACTGCTGCTTCCTGACCTGCAGAATAATGTTATCAAAACAAACTGAAAGTCTATAATCTATTCTTACAGCTTGGTAAACAGAAGCAGGAAGAGTAAGCATGGAATCAACCACAACTAGTTCTTAGGAAATAAAGATGGAAATATACTGCAGTCAGCAGTGTTCCTTTCAAGATATAAACATACTAGTTTATTTCCAGGGTCTGCCATTATACAGCATTAATCATGCTTAATTATCTAGAAGTGTCAGAGGAAAGTAAAAACTCAACTAATTCAGATTAGTTCAATCCATTACATTAAGTAATTAATACATTATAAATTTTGTATCATTATTTTGGAATAAATTGATACAATGGCTTTAATATTCCAGCTTGAAGGAAAGGCCAACAAATTATTTACCTTATGATAAGAACCAACATAATTTGTAATGCATTAAGACTTACTTCCACCAGCAATAAAGAACTGGTCCAATATTTTAAGTGAGATCATAAAATGAGATTAGAAACTACATTTCAATTTGTTTATAATATCTGTGGAAAACATTAATGAAGGCAAAAAGAGATATGGCAGTTATTTGGACAATTTCTCCAGTGTACATGCTGATTTCAGGCGAGGGTTCTGAGAAGCTAAGAGGCATATCATAACTTTGAATAAACTCAAAATCCTGGGGCCTGCTTAAGGGAACTCTAGCAATCCTTCCCACATCCAGGGCCCTGGGTTAGCCCATAAATGAACTGGACATACACGTATAAAGATGAAGTAAGACAATTGCAATTCTTATTTGGACTATGTAATGTGTGTTTGCAAGAATTCCTAATTACCTGACCAAAAAAAAAAAAAAAAAAACAAAACAAAAATTAAATCCTTTCTAAAGGAAAATAATACCATTTTAAGTTACAAGTTATATCCAACATTTTCATCATTATTATCCAGAAAAAGCAATTCATAACCAGACATTGGAAGAGATAAGACAATATGATGTGTAAACAAGAATAGTAACTATATATTGGGAACAAGTCATAGGGGACTCAGGTAAAAGCATTATCAGATATGGTATTTGAATTACTATGCTTAATACATTGAGATAAGATTGAGAACTTACACAGGAACTGGAAAATATAAGGAACAAGGAAATGGAAATTAAAGAATTGAAAGGTAGAACAAATAAATTAAGAACCAGATGGAAGAGTTTAATAGCTGATTAGGAACTACAAAAGAGGGATATAGAAAACTGGGATACACTTTTGAAAAAAATATTCGGAATGGAGAAAAGAAAGACAAAAGAATGGAGAATATAGATAAAGAGCAAAAAGATACAGGGTAACCAGCAAGATATCTAACCTTTGTGTAACATGTTCTCCTGAAAGAAAGGAGAGAGAGAATTCACAGGTGTGGTTATAATTGTCACCACAAGCTGAGTAAGGGAAAACAAGACAGAACAAAGCAAGCTACTTCTATTAACACAGAAGTAAAAGTGCAAGGAAAAACAAAGAAAAAATTAAACTTCAAAAAGGACCAGAAATTAGACAGGCATGTGACTTTGTGGCACAAACACCACAAGCCTGAAAACTGTTTAGAACCCCAGTGGACTATTAGAATGATCAGAAGGAATAAAAAGAAGAAAACAACAATAGCATATATGTAAAACCTGTATAAATTCAGAAAAAGTGGTCATAGATGTAGGAATTTTTCTGGGAATAAATAAAATAAGTAATTTATGTTAGAATCTGATGAATCAGATGCTTATGTTGTATCTCTAGGGTAATAAATAAATGAATATTTTAAGAGTATGTAATTATCAACATACTAGAAGATAAGCATTATAATAATAAATAAACAATACTCTGTGAACTAAAAATAAAGTAATAAATAACCAAAAATACACGAAATAAGTGGGTGAAGTAAAATTAAATGCAAAGAGAATATAGTAGGGTTAAATATTTTAATTTTCAAATTAAATATAAATGCAGTATAAAAACTAAGACTGAGTAAAAGCTCTATGCTTCATTTAAAAATATCTAAAACTTTAAGGGTATAAAAATCATGAAAGTGAAAGAATTAAGATGCATGTGTCTGAAAAACCCAATGCTCATAAAAAGATTATGCTAATATAAGGCATTGATATCAAAGTAAAATATACTAAATTTAAAATTCTAATAGAAATAAATATAGATAATAACATCATAATAAAGTTTCAAATCATTAGAAAGATAAACCAGTTCTAAATTCTGTGTGCACCTGATGATAAGCTTCATAACATGAAAAGAAATAATAGACAAAATTGAAGAAAAAGTATATATTTAATTTCTTAATCACATTGGGAGAGTCTCATATGTCTCTTTCAGTATGAAATAATTCAATCCAATACAATTCCAAGATATTTGAGGATTTATACAACCTGTTGAAAGAAAAGGTACAAATATTCCTTGCTGAAAAACTGTGATCAATGATTGTAGAAGGAATGATGGAATTAGAAAATCACCAGTAGAACATCACAGTAATAATTATTTCAGGCAAGATTCATAGATCATTGGCAAAATTAGTGATGAACTTCAAGAAACAGGATAGCTGCATCACCCCAATTTATCTCTTAGACTATTTTTTTTTTCTAACTACTGTGGAGGTTCTAACATGTGTACACAAATTAGTGCAATTGCTCCCTTCAAGAATGGGCAGGACAAACAGAAGTGAGAAGACTGCAAATGCCACTTCAACCACATAATCAGGGCTCACACACCAGTAACAGACCATGTTACTTTATCTCCATGTCATTCTTACCAAAAAACCATAACCCTAACTAGTCATGAGAAAACATCAGGCAAACCTAAACTGAGGTACCATCTATAAAATACCTGACACTTAATCTTTCAAAGTGTGAAGGCCATGAAAGTCAAGATGGTCGCAAAGGGGAGGAGACCAAGCAGACACAACCACTAACAGTAGCGCAGTACTTATAGAACCCAATAAGAAACTAGGGCACTTCCCAGGACAGACTCTGTTTCCCCACGGCCTCTGCCTGCATCTTGTTTGTAGAAAAATTTTGGCCTCCTATGTTTTCCATAAGTTCCAAAGAGTATTAATCAGAAAAGTGAGAAAATGAAGAAGCAAAGGAAAACAGTAAAACAAGACAAAATAAAAATTGTTTAGTTAGCCCCACCAGATGAAAGAAGTTAACTATACTGCCCACAAGCAGGAAGACCACAAACCTACCAGAACCAGAAGGTTGATGATGCTGATCCTTATTACCTCACCACCAAAGAATCAGAAGAATGTCCACAAGCTGATCAAATACCACACACACATCCCTCCCTCCCCCAGTCTTTGAAAATCTTTCCCTGAAAGTCTTTAGAAAGTTCTGTATGTTTTGAGTGCTATCTGTCTTGCCTCCTTGCTTGGCTCCTGCAATAATCACTGTACTTTCCTTCATCATAACCTGTGTCAGTAGATTGGTTTTATTACAAAAGGGTGAGCAGATGCATGTTTGGTTTTATAGTGCTTTAAATTGTATCCCACAACAGGAATATAAATCACTAGGGAAAAACCTGTGAAATCTGAGTGAAATTAGTAGTTTAGTTAGCAATGCTGTACCAGCTTAAATTATGTGGGTTTGCTAAACACACGGCATTTACATAATACGTTAACATTAGGGGAAGCTGGGTAAAGGGTATATAAAAACTCTTAGTATTGTATTTGCAAATCTTCTATAAATAAAATTATTTCAAAATGGAAAGTTTAAAAGTAAAAAAATAAAGAGGATTAGTTAAAGGTATATCATGGGCTTTGCAGGTGCTACTAGTAAAAATCCTGCCTGCCAATACAGGAAACATAAGAGACCAAGATTTGATCCCTGGGTCTGGAAGATCCACTGGAGAAGGGAATGGCAATCCACTCGAGTATTCTTGCCTCAAGAATCCCCATGGACAACGGAGCCTGGTGGGTTACAGTCCATAGGGTCGCAAAAGGCAGACACCACTCAGGCAACTTAATACACACAATATTATAAATAAGTATATAATAGTTGCAGTAGTGTCATATTAAAAGACTGTAGAGTTCTGATTAAGTTTTCCTTCCTCTCATAGCCTATATTTATAAATTGAAACATTTTCCATACCCCAGAAAACATTGGGAAGGGTATGTTGCAAAATGTGCGTATTTAAATTTCATACAAGAGTTAATATATCAGAATTAAATATTGGATAATTTCTTTTATATGCTAATTATCGAGCAAGAATGACATACATTAATTTTTAATATTAAATGTGTTATAGTTTGATGAGAAAGTGTAAATATGCTTATATTTTCTAGATTATTAAAACATGAATTAAACATTTCCAAACATTCCAAAATGCCAACAGTTTATGAATGCATTTACATGCTATGCAGTGAAATAACCTGCTCATCATTTTAAATACCTATTTTTATTATACATATTATTTATAGATTGTTCTTTCTAGACACTTGGGAAAAATATCTGAAATATATTAAATTTAGATTAATCATTTGTCCTGTTTAATCTATTTTCATAGTTGAAAAACTGAACTAAATATTTTTCTTACCTAAACAAAGGGTGGTTTGAAAAGAAAGTTCAGGATACTTTATAAATATACTTGGGAAAACTCCATTTCCAATATGGAAAAAATGGGGAGATTTGTTTTTAATAAAAACTCACTATCAAAATAAAATACATATCTTTTGAGAGTTGTAGTGAGAAATGTATTAATTTAATCTTTTGGAAAGTGTCATTTAAAATATTATCATTTTCTCTTGTTAAAATTAATAGCTTACAATATTAAATATTATGTAACCCAAATACAAAACATCATCAACCACTTTAACACATTTTCAGTGTCACATTATTCAGAGCATTTTCCCCAGATGATTGTTAAAATATACTAGCAATATACTTCTACTGCTAAGTCGCTTCAGTCATGTCCGACTCTGTGCGACCCCATAGACGGCAGCCCACCAGCCTCTTCCGTCCCTGGGTTTCTCCTTGCAAGAACACTGGAGTGGGTTTCCATTTCCTTCTCCAATATACTACTTTTCTTCAAAGCATATATATGGATTGCATTCACACGTCTCTTGTACTAGGAAAAAAATGCATAAAATCATAAAAAGCCTTCAAATATCTATAGATAATTTTCATTGCAATACTGTATTAGAAATGTTTTCAAAACTCAGTAATGAAGTATCAGTTAGTGGTCAGTAATGTGAAATCAAGAATTATTAAATCTTTCAAGATATCCAAAGTTTTACATGCAATATATATTAAGGAATATTAATTTGCCATATTTTTCAAAGTAATACACACAGAAAAAGAATACTCCAGCTACATACTTTTGCAGTCACTAAACACCATTTCTTAACATTTTTTAAGGAAAAAAAAAAGTTAATTTGGTTGTCAGAGATACCCATAAGGTAAAATGTTTAGAACACATGATTTAAAATAGGTTTTGCATAGACATTCTATATTATTTGATTATCTACTTTCACATCTCTAAGAGTAATAAAACATTAACAACATTATTATCACATGCAAGCAGTAGTTATTAGTGTTGGTAAGATAATTTTCAAGAATATTTTGCATATGCTGCTTTCCCTGGATTGTAAGACCACCGCTTTACATAATCTGCTTCCTATGTTCAGCCCTGGAAACTCTACCTAACTTCTCTTTTTCTTCATTTCATTATTTGGAGAAGAAAGACAAATTCATCTATACTAAAGAGCTGCAGCTATTAGACAAAGAAAAAAAAAAGTATTCCAAATATAGAAAGCAACAAGAACAGCACATAGAGCCCCAAAGAGAGGTTCATCATCATCATCATCATCATGCCTACCATTTATACTGTAAAGGTCCATACACCTTCTGTTAAAGAAAATATTGTTCTGACCCTTGTTAAAAGATGGCAAGGGAGATTTGATTCAAGGGACATCAACACGAGCTTTTTCAGCAGGGGAGAGAGACTGGGCTCAACTCCAAATACACAAAAATAGTGAGGATTTATAACCAAGGGGGCAGGGTGGGGTCATTTGATGGAAAGTTACTAAGAGGAAACAGGAGGGACAAGGGGGATTCTGGACAAGACAAAGTTGTCCAGACTGCGTTCTTACTGAAGGCAGGCCAGGATGATCAGATATTGTCACCAGAGAAGGTGGGGATGAAGAATTTGATCAAATATTGAGGCTGAGGTTTCTTTCTGAACTGATCTAACAGTATTTTTACTAAAATTGGGTGATGTAGGTCCAACAAAAATGGACACCAAGGTCAAGGCCTGGAGAGCTCAGAGGAGCCTTAGGTCAAAGAAAAAGCCTGCCACTTCTTAATCAAAAAATCGTTTTCCTATCTGATCTACACCAGCTTCCTGAGGTTACAGTAACAAGTTGTATAAACTAGATGGATTAAATTCCACGTATGGAGACTAGAAATCTGAGATCAGTGTGTTGCAGGATTCTAGAGGAGAGAAATTCTTGCCTTTTCTAGCTGCTGGTGGCTTCCTGGAATCCTTGGTTTCCTTCAGCTTGTGGCTATAGCACTCCATTTTCATATCATCTTCTCCTCTTAGCTGGCTCCCTCTGCTCTGTGTCTCTTATAAAGTTACTTGCCACTGACTTTAGAGCCTCCCCAGATACACCTTTCCAAATCCAAAACCTAAGTTATAAATTCTATGTTTTATTTTTCCATTCTGAAACCTTTCCTAATCCTTTTAGAAATTGGCCCACAAACTTATTTAGGTAATCTCATCAATCCAAATGCTTTAAAGATATTTAAAGTAAATATTCAATATCACATGACATATAGTTAAGCATAAAGTGTTTATGCTATGCTCAGATGCTCAACTGTGTCCAACTCTTTGCAACTCCATGGCTGTAGCCCACCAGGCTCCTCTGTCCACAGGATTCTTCAAACAAGACTATTGGAGGGATGCCATTTCTTCCTCCAGGGATCTTCCTGACCCAGGGACCAAACCCATGTCTCTTGTGTCTTCTGCATTGGCAGGTAGATTCTTTACCACTAGAGCTACCTGGGAAACCCAAGCATAAATTATCTACAAGAGCTTAAATGATATATTTTAAACATTATTTCTCTATCATTTTATTCCTAAGAAGGGTTTAGATCTAAGAATCCGAGAGTTTTTGAAAATTTCACTTCCAACCTCTTATATATTCATCTAATTTTCAAATATTCAAATATTTTGTCTTATTTTTAAAGTCATATATTCAATATTATAAGAAATTAGTCATTATGCCAATCAAAACTTGTTTAGATCATTATGAGTCAATTGAGCCAGTTAATCAGAAATTTGACCTGCAGTTTTCCCATATAAAGAAGCTCAAGATTTTAGTCTTTGAATTTATAATTGTTCTTTAGCTCATGCTTAGAACTTTTATTTCCTCTTTTCCCTTAGTTTCTTTGTTTCTTCAATTTTTTATTTTCCTTTCAGTCTAGCTGTGGTGGGAACATTATTCCCATTTGGTAGGAACAAGGAGTGAACACAGATAAGTACATCATGGGACGGTTTCTTCTTGTCTGAGGAAGCAGACATAACGTCTGCTCTTGTACTCAAATGAATTTCCCACTGAACTTTTTAAAACTCACCTATGAATCTGGCTATTGGTGTTTTATTTTAAGTATCACCTAAGTGTAAATAATTTTTAAGTATGAGTTTTTAAATTTTATTTTATATAAAAAAGGTATTATGCAACACAGTGCAAATCTCAATCCAGGTTTTTATGACTAGAGTACTAGATCTAATGCCTGCTTATGTTCCATGCTATTTGTTTTAAAAATTAAATATTTTGTAATAAATTAAAATATTGATAAACCCAACTATGTTCTGTTTATAAGAAATTTACCTTAAACGAAGTATTATAGAAATATTATAAAGTATTAGGCAAGCTATATAAGGTCAATATATATTTGTAAAATTTATGTTTTATATTTGTTTCAGAAAAAAGCACTTTACTATATTTAATAAGTGTTGTGTTTATTCACAGTATACACAATCAATAGGTATAATGACAACTATGCATATCTTTATAATAAATAACATAACATCAAAATAGTCAAAATGAAGTCTGCCAGAAATATATGAAAGAATATCTAATATCAGTATCTCCATGTAAAATAGAATTATTATATAATACTTACTTACTTATTAGATGATAAAATACAAACTAAAAGGAGACAACAGAAGTGCTTCTTAAACAATTGAGTGTGGATTCTAGCACAGAATAAAATTGATCTACTCCAAAAAATAAAAGTGTGTTAACATAATCTTTGTATATGGTGTTAACGGGATTCAGACACCTAACCTCCAGTTAAGGAAATTCTGTTGAATTAGCTAAAAATAATGTATACTTAAATTTTGAAAAAAAAAAAGCATATGTAGTAAGGTCAAATTTTGCATCAAATTTTCTCATAGAACTTATCAGAGATTTCTTTATGTTAATATTTAGGTTTGTATTTTGGTAAGAAGTTTAATCTGTTTAACTCATAATAGTGTACAAAACTGACTGCATCTACGCTTTCTTATTATTTTTTTTTAAATCAACTTGAACGTTCTACAGAATGCCTTCAGTGCACAGACCAATACAGAAAAAAAAGCATCCACAGCATCTAGATGACCACCTGTAAGCACCATTTCCACTAAAAGTCACTAGGATCCTGTAGGAAAATATCCAAGTCCACGTCTGTTGCATACAATGTGCAAAACAAGCTGACTTTATCTGATAACAGAAGATTAAGAATCTTTAAGTGATGCCAACAGGAAACATTAGATAACTTAAGGAATCTCCCAGTGACCACAACCAGACAATGCCAATTCATTGAAAAAAAAAAAAACTGCAATGTTTTGATACTTCTTAGCTCTGTTTAAAAATTTAATGTATACTGATCCAAAATACACTTGCATGCACACACACACACTCACCTCACTGACATTCATACCCAGGCACTTACACCTTACTTTTTCCCATTTGAAGAAGGTTCACTAATCAACTCATTGTCTAAATCAAGGAAAGCAAGCATATATCATTTATCTTGATTTTCCTTTTTCAAATTTTATATCAAGGTAACCAAAATACTTGAAAAGGAGATTTGAGTAACCAAATAATTGTTGAGGAAATGTGTCTTCTATATACTATTTCAGCTTATAAATAAAGAATGACTGAAACAGTTAGAATATCCCATTTGCCATGTCTATTGAACTAACGGATTTAGTCAGTAGTCATCAATGGCTGATTACTTATAAAAAGGGGAGACGACCAATCATTGACTGTCTCCTTTGGACAGGGAGAGAAAACCAACTCTAAAATATTGTTGTGAAAATACTGAACTTGAATCCGATTAAGTTGTTAGATCCAGTCATGAAGTTAAACAACAACAGGGGACAGAGGAACATAAGAAATGACACCACAGTATTGCAGTCAGTAAAATTTGGGCTGTAATAAAAGCTGTACAGTGAAAAAACTCAGGTTCTTTTAAAAATAAGTTGAAAATAAAATAAGTTGAAACAATGAGATCAGTATTATTAAAAAAGAAAGATCAAAAAGACTTTATCATTTATTATAGATCTTATTTTAAGAGGTCCTTGATAAAAACAAATAATCTGTAAAAAAAATTTGAGATAAACAAGCTTAAACACAATGTAATGATATTAAATACTTTTTAATTGTTAGGTGGGATATAGATATTTTAGTTCAGTTAAAAAGTAAATCATATATTGAAATATATTTTGAAATATTTACTGGTGAAACATAGGAATACTGTTTAAAAATATTATTCATTATATGATAACTGGTAAAGTTGTATAAATTAATTCTTTACTTTTATAAATGTTTGATATTTTTTCCTAATAAAGATATTTTTAGAAAACTACCCAGGACATAACGATGCTTTTGAAATAACTTCAATGAAGGATCTGAGTCAAATTTTATTTTGTTTAACTAGTTTGTTATAATTTCGGGACTCACAATTAGAAATATTTTTGATGAGTCACACTTATTAAGTTTTTCAAAATTATTTAAGTTAAACCTCATAAAAACATAATGCTGTTTCCAATTATCATTCAGCTGCTTTATTAAATTACAATTATCGTTAAAAGCAAAAGTGTCATAAGAGATTTAAGAATAAATACAAGCTGACTTTAAGAATTAGCTAGCCCAGTTGCTAGGAAAGTATGTGAGAAATTTACAGAACACCCTTACAGAACATAGCCTTAATTGTTTTTTTTTTTTTTAAGTGGAGGAAATTTGCCTTACAGTGTTGTGTTGTATTTTGTCATACAACAATGTGACATAGCCATAATTATACACATATCCCCTCTCTCTTGAGCCTCCCTTCTGACCCCTCATTCCATCCCTCTAGGACATCACAGTATCAGATAGGGCTCCTTGTATTATATAGCAAATTCCCACCACTATCTATTTTACACATGATTGTGTATATATATATATGAAAACTACTTTCTCCATTCATCCCACCCTCTCCTTCCCCTGCTGTGTCCACAAGTCCATTTTCTACATCTGCCTCTCCATTCCTACCCTGCAAACAGGTTCATCGTCATCATTTTTCTAGATTCTATATATATGCATTAATATACAATATTTGTTTTTCTCTTTCTGACTGACTTCACTCTATATAACAGAATCTAGGTTAATCCACCTCACTATCATGCTATTTTTTACAGGACTAGAACAAAAAAATTTAGACTTTGTATGGAAAAGTCAGGACACAAAAGACTGTGAATAGCCAATGGAATTTTGAGAAAGAAAAATTAAGTTAGAAGAATCAACTTTCTGGGCTTCAGACTATACTACAAAGGTACAGACATCAAGACAGTATGGTACTGGTACACAAACAGAAATATAGACTGACAGAACAAAATAGAAAGCCCAGAGATAAACCTACACACCTATGGACACCTTCTCATTGACAAAGGAGGCAAGAATGTACAATGGAGAAAATAAAGTCTCTTCAATAAGTGGTGCTGGGAAAACTGAAAAGCTCCATGTTAAAGAATGACACTAAGACACTTCCTAATACTGATAACTTACAGTGAACATGTCGGATTTGTGATTTGAAGAAGAGAATTTAGCTTCAGTATCAGGGAATAGGCTTGACCGCTCAGGGTTCTCATGTGGCAGAAGTTTTGTTACAATGAAAAAGGCCAGAGAAAGTTTCTGAGGTAGACATCAGAAGGGAGTGGAAGAGTGCCCCTCACTAGTCTTAGCAAGGGAGCTATGTACTTTTTCAATTTTCAACAGTATATCAAAAGAACGTTTCAATGTTGTAAAGGTCTTACTAGACCCAGTCCCACAAGTTACATTTCAAGAAGATGGGATTAGAACTAACAATAGAAAGATCTTACCAGCCCCAGCCCCACTCCCTTAATTTTAAGATAACAAGATTTAGTCAGAAGATTCTCAAGAAGGAGAAACATATCCTCAAGCAGGATACATTGTTGTTATGCAATTTTTAGTACAGAGTTTAAGCTGAATTGTGTAAAGTGTTTTATGTGGCTAAGACTAAGAAATGTAGAAAAAAAAAAAAAGTTTGTCTTTTTCTCTTCCTTAAGAACCCCAGACCTCTAGCTCCTCCTCCAGAGCCCCAGACCTTTTTCTCCTCCTTGAGGACCCTGGATTTCTTATCAAGCTACCTAAGAAATGACTCTCTCAATACCATAAACAAAAATAAACTCAGAATGGATTCAAGACATAAATGTAAGACCAGAAACTATAAAGCTCTCAGAGGAAAATATGGGCAGTACACTCTGACAGAAAGATCCTCTTTGACCTACCTCTTAAAGTAATGGAAATAAAAAGAAAAATAAACAAGTAGAACATAATTAAACTTAAAAGCTTTTTTATTTTTTTTTAACAGCAAAGGAAATAATAAACAAGATTAAAAGACAACTTTTAGAATGGGAGGAACTAACTGCAAATGCAGCAACTGACAAAGGATTAGTCTCCAAAATACATAAGCAGCTCATTCAGCTCAAAATTCAGAAAAACAAACAGCCCAATCAAAAAATGGGCAGAAGACTTAAACAGACATTTCTCCAAAAAAGAGATGCAGATGGCCAATAAACACATGAAAAGGCTCTCAACATCACTAATTATTAGAGAAGCTCAACTCAAAACTGCACTGAGGTATCATCTCACACCAGGCAGAATGGGCATCACTAAAAAAATCTACAAACAACAAATGCTGGAGAGTATGTGGAGAAAATGGAAACCTCTTGCTGTTTGTGGGACAGTAAACTATGGAGAGCAGCATGGAAATTCCTTTAAAAGCTAGGAATAAATTTACCATATTATCCCCCTACTGGACATATACACTGAGAAAATATGATATACAGAAGAAATAAAGATTGCTAATCTTGTAGATCGAGTAAACTGATATATCCAGAAAATCATCCTTCTGCAAATAAGACTTTGCATGAAAATGCAGAGCTCCTTAACGCATAACTAGCCAGTTGCCATTTTCAATTCTCCCTTTATTTGCATCAATAAAAAAGAACAATAAATGGCCAACACTTGTATTTGGGGACCATATACATTGGATTTACCCTTGATACTTGCCTTCCTTCTGGGCCATAACTGACAGCTAGTTTCTGAATCAGTTATGATCCAATTCATTAATCTTGGCTCAGCAGCTCATTTCATATGATATCATATGGAATAAATTAAGGTTAAGGCTTATTTCTTAAGAATAGCGGCAACAGCAAAACCATTTTAGTGAGATCAAACCAGAAACTTTACAATGAGTGTGCCAAGGTGACAAAAAAAGTTCTACTACCTCTTGGAACATACATTCCAGAAGAGAAGACTTAGATCTCTCCAGGCTTCAAGGCTGCAGAACCCACACCCCCAAACCAGATTTTATTTCACTACTCATACTGGTTTCTTTGTGGTATTGCACAGTGAGCAAATAACCAGCCAGCATAATGAACCTGCTAATATTTGATCTGGTGACCATTTTCTTGCCTAGGTGCCGAGAAAGAGGCTGGTGAATTCTGCCAAAAGGTAAAAGCAAGTCTAAGAATCCCTCAGGTAAAGTGACTATTAAAAGCTTGTTTCCTATTATCATGAAATCAATGTTAGGAAGACCTGCTTCTATTAATAGAGTCCATGACATAAAGGTGAGTTTCTGCAGAAACACTTGTATTCTTCACTTTTGGATTTTTTACAGAAATACTATATATTGCTTTTTAAGTCATCATTAATGTATTACTCTCTCAGTCAGATGTATTTCTACAAAATGTACAATTTGAATATCTATAAATAAAATAATATTCAATAAAATTATGGAAAAGCATATTCTGTATATTTAAGCAGCTGTTAAAATTATAACAATATGAAGCTAATTGATGTTTTACAAATTTCAAGAAAACTTATTGTAGAGCACAGATTTAATAATTATATTTTTGTAATCATTTATGTTTTAATATTTGATTATTATAGCATATATACAATATCTTATCAAGTTGTACGAGTTTGAAATGAATAAAAATGTCATGCTGTCATAGTGACATAGCAGATTATATCTGAGTAATAGATTTGTGAAGTGAGAATGTTTTCATTATTTTAACTCTATTTACATGTGTATTGCTTATTATTTTAAATGAAGATGCATTATAATGTGATGTTTAAAAGTAAAAGGGAAAGAGTTTAAAATTATTATACTTTCTTAATTACCAAATATATGTAAATTGAAATAAGAATTTAACATTTTTTCTTTATTACCTAAGAAACTTACTAAAAGCATATTACTACTGCATGAACATTTTGCTAAAAATGTCAAATATTTAACCATAACTGTTTTCTTTTAGAAAGAAACTTGTCTATAGATATTTTTAGCTGTACTTTCTTCAAGCAATGTATTTCTTTTCCTAAGAAAATAAGAAACTTAAAATGACTGGACTTACAAGTATACTATTTGTGAAATATAGCTACAAAGATTGATGAAATTGAAAGCAAATAAATCATTCATTTGTGAGGAAGTGGTTTGTATAAATTAAATTTTATAAAGCCTATGAACTTTTTTTGCATTAAAGTTTTAGCTCTGTGGACCAACAAAGATTACACTTAATGAGTTCCTACAATATGCCATTTACTTCTCAAGGCAGTTTTTTTTTTTTTTTTTTTTCTATTTTATAAAGGAAATACCTTGAGTATAGAGAGGCTGACTCACCTGCCAAAAGCCACCGAGGTGGTCAGGAGCAGGCTAGTTTTTAAACTCAATTTATTGAATGCACTTTGGCCACCTCATGCGAAGAGTTGACTCATTGGAAAAGACCCTAATGATGGGTAGGTTTGGGGGCAGGAGGGGAAGGGGACGACAGAGGATGAGATGGTTGGATGGCATCACTGACTCGATGGACATGGGTTTGGGTAGACTCCGGGAGTTGGTGATGGACAGAGAGGCCTGGTGTGCTGCAATTCATAGCGTCACAAAGAGTCGGACACGACTGAGCGGCTGAACTGAACTGATTGAATCCAAAATACTTCAAAAAGATATTTATGATAAACCAGAGAAATAAATAATTTACAAAATCAGATATGAGAAAAGCTGATTTTGCACATTCAATTCTATCTAAAGACTTATGTAATTAAAATTATTTCAAACTATATATCAAAAATAATGGAAGGGTATTATAGTGTTTAGATAATTAAATCAAAAAATTTGGTCTTAGTCTATTCCTATCATGACATTGCATGGAAACTGAATCTTGAAATTAATGTCCTTTTTAAAAATAAAATTGTATACAGGAACACAGTGAAATGATTGCCACAATTAAGCTAATTTACATATCATCTGCTAACATAACTACTGTTTTTCATGTGTGTGGTGAGAGCACCTGATGCTAATTTTATTAGAAATGTCCAGTATTATTAACTACAGTCATCAAGCTAAACATTCTATCTCTAGATTTAATCATCACTCATAACTGTAACCTTGTATCCTTTGGCCAACATATCCCCATCTCCCACCTTCTCCTTCCTAGTAACCACCATTCTAACCCCATTTCATGTATTCAGCTTCTCTAGACTCCACCTGGGAGATATGCAACATATTTCTTTCTGTGTCTGGCTTATTACACTTATCTTAATGTCCTCCAGGATCATCTATGTTGATCTCCTTTGTTAAAGCTGAATTATATGCCAATATGTTTGCATTTATCTATCCATCAGTTGTCAGACATTTAGGTCCTTTTTGTATCTTGGTTATTGTGAGTAATGTTGCAATGAACATGGAATCATGGCTATCTCTTGAAGGTAGTGCTCTCATTTCCTTTGGATGTATAACCAGAAGAAGCATTGCTGGATCATGTGGTAGTTCTGTTTTTAATTTTATAGGAACTTCCATACTGTTTTTCATAGTCTGCAACAATTTACATTCCCATCAGCAGTGTACATGGGCTCTCAGAAAGACTCCAACTCCTTGCCAACACTTCCTATCTTTTTTGATAGCAGATATCTGCATGTGTGAGGTGACACCTTATTGTGGTTTTGATTTACATTAGAGATACCGCATCTCCACATGGGCAGCTCCACCGGATTGTGCTGTCTGCACAGGACCCCATGACTAGGCCATGAAACAACAGTAACTGAAGTC
The DNA here is from genome assembly GCA_024291935.2 of Okapia johnstoni. Lineage (NCBI taxonomy): Eukaryota > Metazoa > Chordata > Mammalia > Artiodactyla > Giraffidae > Okapia > Okapia johnstoni. The sequence continues at coordinate 108,740,021 of CM044312.1, forward strand.
TTTGTTCAAACTAAAGATTTGACAATGTCTTCTTTTTTTTTTTTAATTAGTTTATTTTCTTTTTTTTAATTTTACAATATTGTATTTGTTTTGCCATACATTGACATGAATCCACCATGGGTGTACATGTTTTCCCCTTCCAGAACCCCCCTTTCACCTCCCTCCCCATCTCATCAAGTTTAGCATAGTACTCTATTGTAGTCAGTTTTTAATGCTTTTCACACAAATAATACATTAAAATAACAAGAAAAAAGAAAATATTTTTAACCTTAGAACACAGTACCTTGAAAACTTCAATAGTACAGTACAACAGCTGGCACACAAGGGCTGGCATCCAGTGAACAGGCAAGAAGCATTACTGACTGGAGGAAGGAGAGGAGTTGGGAGATGGTGGAGCTGAAAGGTCATCAGCCATAGGAGTTGGAGGGCAAGCTGTAATCTCACTCACATCTGACCTTGATGGCACAGGTTCTGGTTCCTTGCTTGATTCAATTCTACCTACCCTCTTGAAAAAATGACCCAGTGATGTCTAGGTAGTAGCTTTTTTTTTGTTTTTTCTCGTCATAGGTGACTTAGTAGCACTGGATTACATGCTGAACAGCTGTTGTAACCTTCATGTTCTTTCTGTTCTACATTTGGGTCCTGTGCCTCAAACCTAACAGTTACTCCTCAAGTAAAGAAAAGCCCTTCGCCATTACCTGAATTGTGAATCTCTTCCATTCTTAAGTTATTTCTTCCTTTTGTCCTTTTTCTGGGCCTCCAAATCTTGGTTCTTCTTAACAATATCAGCTTTCACGCTTGCTTTTGGACATCCTGGGCTGAAATAAAGATACTGTGCTACTGTACTCTATACAGTACAGTAAAATAAACAAAACACAACCACTTGTAGAGGATGCACACATGTGACAATGTATGTCAGACATGTGAACTAACGTAATTGGACATGCAAGTGCATGTTCTCACCTTTGAAAGTTTGCAATATGAAAGTTCGTATGCATGAGGATTACTGTAACATTTCCATATGAGATATAGTCAACTACTTCTTTCAACGTACCCAACCCAAAGAGAACATGGTAAGGGTTTCCCCCTACCTGATTCTGTAGTCTTTACCTTGCAAAATTTAGCCTTTTAATTAATCTCTCTTCCCTTTTAATTAATCTGGGCTTCCCTGTGCCTCAGCTGGTAAAGAATATGCCTACAAGGCAGGAGACCTGGGTTCGAACTCTGGGTTGGGAAGATCCCCTAGAGAAGGGAATGGCTACCCACTCCAGTATTCTGGCCTGGAGAATTCCATGGACTGTATAGTCCATGGGGTCACGAAGAGTTGGACATGACTGAGCAACTTTCAATCTCTCAAAACCACATAAATAGAGTGGTGCTCTTTTAGCCTTACTCACTAAGGGATTGAGGTATAATATCACTTAATTATAGAAATTATCCTTACTCTCGGTTTTAAATATAATTATCCCATGAGTTCCCCTTTGCTTCTTGACTCTTGCTGTTTAATTCTTCACTTCATTATTTTTTATTATATTACTTATTTGTGTGCGTGCTCAGTCATATCTGACTCTGCAACCCTATGAAGTCTAGCTTGCCAGGTTCCTCTGTCCTTTGGATTTTCCAGGCAAGAATACTAGAGTGGGTTGCCTGCACTGGTAGGCAGATTCTTTACCCTTGAACCACCTGGGAAGGCCATATTACATATTTGCTGTTTCTCAAGTAAACTTGATTCATTTCGGAGGTATATATCACAGTTTTAAAATTCTTTCTATTTTTGCAGCATTATTAAGATGGCTAACATAGTATATATGCTATATATACTATATATATATAGTATATATGCTAACATAGTATAATGCTAGATTTAAAATAAAACCTTGTTTTATTATTTTTGGAAGATAAAATATGTCCTATGGCCAAATATCACTTTAAATACAACCATAAATATTTCATACAAAATATAAGTATCTATATTTTAATAGTTAAAAAACAGTACCAGAAGTTCTGGATGTGCATAATAGTTACATTTGGATTGATAGTCATACTCTTAAAAAAAATAAATAAACATAGTTTTTGCTTCTTCACTGACTTCTTGCATTGATTTATCTGTGATGGGCATAAGTGTACATTTGCACACACATCACACGTACAGATACACGCACTGCCTCATTTGCATGTATAAAGTGATGTGTTTCACTTAGTTAAATAAGTCTTGTAACTTGAACAGAGGATTTTAAAAGAAAAAAGAATATAAGAAATGTAAATGCTGAAGTCCTATTACTTTTTGCAGTTCACTTCCTCAAAGGCAGTGAGGTCTGTAGGAAACAGATACACACATGTATGGCATTCCATGCAGTCAGGCACTACATCTTCAAGCCAGATTCTGCCCAGTATGTTAACTTCCACAATCCTATTTTTCTCATCTGTAAAATAGAAGGGATAATACAGGATTGTTGTGAGGACTCAAGTTTGTAGCTTATGTGGAAAAGTCTACAGGAGGCTTTCTAATTTGGTGGGAGCCAAACGACTGTTATTTCTTTATTGTATTTTTAATCTTTTTTTTTTTTTTTCAGTGTGACTCTGTATGTGTGTGCACATGTTGTTTAACTGTGGATTTTGTTTATACTGTGTTGGAACATGAGACTACTTTTTTTCTGCTTGAAAATCACACTCTCTGTAGTTTAATCATGGGAAAATACAATATGCTATATGTAACTGAATGGCTGAGTCTCCACCTAAAGAGAAACCATTTAAAGGAACATCAAGCCCTTGTGACAAGAAAGAAGCACATACGGGTTTTTCCTGTAGTGGTTGAGGAATAGGCGCTGGTGGCTGGCAATGACCTGAGAGGGACTCTGTCAAAAAGAGGTACCAGATAAACCTTTCACTAAGAGCAACCTGGCCAAAATGTGAGAATGCCCAGGAGCCTCATAGGTATGATGTGCCTGCCAAATCCACACCACCTGCTCCCCAAACACTTGCCCATCACATTTCAATTATCCATGAGAGGAGAAATGTCCCAGGCATAAAACTTGAACTGAATTTAAAAGGCTGTTCTCAAAACTCCCCATGACACTAAACCATACGTGTTTTCCATGTTCAAGGATCTTGAGGAGAGGGTATCCAATCAGAACTTGTGGGTGAATTCAGATCAGTTCAGTTTAGTCACTTAGTTGTGTCCAACTCTTTGTGACCCCATGAACCGCAGCATGCTAGGCTTCCCTGTCCATCACCAACTCCATAGGAAATCATCTTAGGCTAGGAGAGTGAAAGACAATACAATAACTGCACCAATCAGCCCATTAGATATATGTTCAGTTTAGTCACTCAGTTGTGTCTGACTCTTTGTGACCCCATGGACTGCAGCACACCAGGCTTCCCTGTCCATCACCAATTACCAGAACTTACTTAAACTCATGTCCATTGAGTTGGTGACACCATCCAACCATTTCATCCTTTGTCATCTCCTTCTCCTCCTGCCTTCAATCTTTCCCAGCATCAGGGTCTTTTCAAATGAGTCAGTTCTTTGCATTAGGGGGCCAAAGTCATGGAGTTTCAGCTTCAGTATCAGTCCTTCTAATGAATATTCAGGGCTGATTTCCTTTAGGATGGACTAGTTTGATCTCTTTGCAGTTCAAGGGACTCTCAAGAGTCTTCTCCAATCCCACAGTTCAAAAGCACAAATTCTTTGGTGCTCAGCTTTCTTTATAGTCCAACTCTCACACCCATACATGACTACTGGGAAAATCATAGCTTTGACTAGATGGACCTTTGTTGTCAAAGTAATGTTTCTGCTTTTAAATATGCTGTCTAGGTTGGTCATAACTTTTCTTCCAGGAGGCCAGTATCTTTTAATTTCATGGCTGCAGTCACCATCTGCAGTGATTTTGGAGCCCCCCAAAATAAAGTCTGTCACTGTTTCCATTGTTTCCCCTTCTATTTGCCATGAAGTGATGGGACCAGATGCCATGATCTTAGTTTTCTGAATGTTGAGTTTTAAGCCAACTTTTTCACACTTCCCTTTCACTTTCTTCAAGTGGCTTTTTAGTTCTTTTTCAATTTCTGCCATAAGGATGGTCTCATCTGCATATCTTTCTGCCTGCAATCTTGATTCAAGCTTGTGCTTCATCCAGGTCAGCATTTCACATGATGTACTCTGCATGTAAGTTAAATAAGCAGAGTAACAATATATAGCCTTGATGTACTCCTTTCCCAATTTGGAACCAGTCTGTTTTTCCATGTCCTGTTCTAATTGTTGTTTCTTGACCTGCATACAGATTTCTCAGGAGGCAGGTCAGGTTATCTGGTATTCTCATCTCTTTAAGAATTTTCCACTGTTTGTTTTGATCCACACAGTCAAAGGTTTGTTGTAGTCAATAAAGCAGAAATATGTTTTGTTTTGTTTTGTTTTGTTTAAACTCTCTTGCTTTTCTGAAGCAAGAGAACGATGAAGAACTGTGGACAGAGGTTTGTGACATTGTACAAGAGACAGGGATCAAGACCATCCCCAGGGGCTGAAAAATGCAAAAAGGCTAAATGCTTGTCTGAGGAGGCATTACAAATAGCTGAGAACAGAAAAGATATGAAAGGCAAAGGAGAAAAGGAAAGATATATCCCCTTTGAATGCAGAGTTGCAAAGAATAGCAAGGAGAGATAAGAAAGCCTTCCTCAGTGATCAATGCAAAAAAAAAAAAAAAATAGAGGAAAACAGCAGAACGGGAAAGACTGGAGGTCGCTTCAAGAAAATTAGAGATAGCAAGGGAACATTTCATGCAAAGACGGGCACAATAAAGAGCAGAAATGATATGGACCTAAAAGAAGATTTTAAGAAGAGGTAGCCAGAATACACAGAAGAGCTGTACAAAAAAATATCTTCATGAACCGGATAACCATGATGATGTAATGACTCACCTAGAACCAGACATCTTGGAATATGAAGTCAAGTGGGCCCTAGAAACCATCACATAAAAAAAAAGAAAAGCAAATGCTAGTGAAGTTGATGGAATTTCAGTTGAAATAATTCAAATCCTAAAAGATAATGCTGTGAAAGTGCTGCACTCAATATGCCAGCAAATCTGGAAAAGAAGCTAAAGCTTGATTTAGAAAAGGCTCTGCCTTTTCTAACAGAAACAGAGAGCAAATTGCCAACATCTGTTGGATCATCAGAAAAGCAAGAGCATTAAAAAAAAAAAAAAAGCGGTGGATACCAGCCTTATGCAAAATGACCCCATGGACTATACAGTCCATAGAATTCTCCAGGCTATAATACTGGGGATTCCTTCTCCAGGTGATCTTTGCAACCCAGGGATCAAACCCAGGTCTCCTGCATTACAGGTAGATTCTTTACCAGCTGAGCCACCAGGGAAGCCCAAGAGTATGGAATGGGTAGCCTATTCATTCATCAGATTTTCCAAACCTAGGAATTGAAACAGAGTCTCCTGCATTGCAGGCAGATTCTTTACCAGCTGAGCTACCAGGGAAGCCCCTAAGTTAATATTAATAAGTATTTATTGGCATTAACACTTGTGCATTGTAAGAAGTGACCACATTATTATTAATTTGACTTAAGCATAATTAAATAATTGTTTCATTTACACTTTATTATGAAAAATTTAAATGTAAATATTATATTATATATTCAGTTTGGTCACTCAGTCATGTCCAATTCTTTGCATCCCCATGGACTGCAGCACACCAGGCTTCCCTGTCCATCAGCAACTCCTGAAGCTTGCTCAAACTCATGTCCATCAAGCTGGTGATGCTATTCAACCATCTCATCCTCTGTCATCCCCTTCTTCTCCCGCCTTCAATCTTTGCCAGCATCAGAGTTTTTTCAAATGAGTCAGCTCTTCGCATCAGGTGGCTAAAGTATTGGAGCTTCAACTTAAGCATCAGTTCTTCCAATTCAGAATTGATTTCCTTTAGGATTGATTAATTTGATCTCTTTGCAGCCCAAGGGCTTCTGGAGAGTCTTCTCTAACAGTTCAAAAGCATCAATTCTTCAGTGCTCAACTTTCTTTATGGTCCAACTCTTGCATCCATACATGACTATTGGAAAAACCATAGCTTTGACTAGACGTGTATATATAGATAGATAGATAGATAGATAGATAGATAGATAGATAGATAGATAGATACACATATATATATTATATTATATATTACATATATTACATATATATATATGATATAAAAACTCTTCTATGTCCTTTTTGTTCCCATATAATGGTCACCATGTACACATGAATCCTTTCATTGTCTCTGCTAAGGATAGAAATGCATGTGTGTGTGTATGCTCATTCTGCAATATTTGTTGCTGTGGTTTTGCCTCTTTGCTTACAGGATAATTTACAGTAAAGTTCTGCTTTCTCAGCAAGAATATTCTGCTTTGATGGCTCTTGGGGGCTTAACAAATTACAAAATTATTTATCCTATAACATCTTCAGAAGATACTGTTTCCTTTAATTTTGTTTATAAACTCACATATACCTAAATAGATTTTTAGATATCAGTCACAGAGAAGTTTTATAACATGATTCAATTTGAATAGTTCTTTTTTAAAATTCTAAACTTGCCTACAACTCAGAGTGTTAAACTGTTTTATAATTGTCCACTGCTTACAGCCTAATATGGGGTGTTCCCAGGGTAGGGTAAACAACCATTACCTTCTCATCTGTTTCAAATTTCTGTTCTTGTCAGTTCCTTTTCTTGGCTAGCATGGAAATTCATGCACATCCTAGTTGGTTCATTTGTATTCTTGTTTCCAAACATCAAATAAATTCATCCATAAATTAATTTCATGAGCAATTAAGTTCTTCCAAATCAGTACTTTCTAAATTGATTTCTCTTTTACAATCAAGACACAGTTTAGCTCCATTTTAAAGCATTAGGCACTGCACTCAGAGAGCTTACCATTTTCTTTTTTTTTTAATTTTTTTAATTAATTTATTTTCTTATTGAAGGATAATTGCTTTACAAAATTTTGTTGTTTTCTGTCAAACCTCAACATGAATCAGCCCTAAGTATACATATATCCCCTCACTTTTGAACCTCCCTCCCATCTCCCTCCCCATCCTACCCCTCTAGGTTGATTTTCGATGTCCAGTTTCTTTTAAAATATCTTTTGTAAAGATTAAATTGGTGAGATATATATAGATAGAGTCTTCTGGAAGTGCTGGTTAAGGAAAGGGTTGATACCAGGGCTCAAGGGAATTAGTTGTTCAGGCAGAGGGACTATGGCCAGGGCAGAAGGGACACTGCTTGGTCCCCTCAGGGGCTGGCTCACTTAGGACCTTCTTGTCAGAATGTGAGTAAATATAATTTTAAGGTTAAGATTTGGCCTCTTGATAAATTTCCTTATGATCATTTAGAAGAAATCTTCACAGAAGATAAGCAATTTTAATTCTAAGAACTTCTAAATGATTCTAGAAGAAAAGAAATGCAAGTGGATGGGTTTTATCAAACTGTGTGCCTGATTTAGTAAATGTAAACAGGATTGACCCAAGCAAAAGCAGAAAGATGAGCATTACTTCAAATGGTTGCTGTGGAGATTATGAGGGACCAATAGAGGGCCTGCTGCTTGGGAGGCTCCAATGCTGTTAGGTGCCATGTTCCTGACTATGATAATATGACCACCTGTATCAAGAATTTAATTGCAGTAGCCTTACCTCTAGTTTTACTTCCATTCTTGTTCTGTTGTGTCTTGTTTCTCACGTCTCTCCTTTCCTGGAAATTTGTGTGGTTGAGATTACTAAAATCTTCTCCTAATCCCCAGTGGGGGAAGATAGGAGATCCAAAGAGTATATCAGTTGTTGGAAATCTCTATGTATCTGTTAGGATACATAGAGTTCCCCGTGGTCATTGACTAAAAGCAGGCTACTATATGGAGCCACACTAGAGTTTGATGAAAGCTTTAGATCATTTTGCTGAAGAGGGAGGGATGAATTCACTGTCAACACAGCTTCAGTGGCATATAATGATGCTGAGAAAGGAACAAATCAGATACATGAAAAAGAAAAAGAAAAATAGCACTTAAGGATGAGTCCGCAGATGTTACTTAAAAGAGAGCATTAATAGTGTGAGAAAGAGTTTGTGAAATCCAGCACCCAGGGCAAGCAGTAAGGAAAGTGGAGACTCATGCACTGTCACAAACTTGCCATTATGTGCATGCTGTGCCATGATATTTAGCATGGGGCACAAAGCACCCCATTTTCTCCTGCCATTTTTAGATGGGGCAAGGCTAGCAACTTCCCAAGTTCAGCTTCCCCAGGTTCATCCTTCACATTGTCTAATTCAGGCATTAGCCACATGTGACCATAAATATTTGAAATGCCACAAGTTTAAATAAAGATATGCTATGAGTATAGAATACACGTGGTAGTTTGAAGACTTAGTATTACAAGTACAAGCTCCTTCTGCTCAATGCACAATAGGCAAATACATTGGAAGACAAATTATTGGGAGAAGGAATAATGACTTTATTCAGAAAACTAGCAGACAGAGAAGATAGTGGACTAGTGTCCTAAGGGACCATCTTACTCTAGTCAAAATTTGCATTACTTCTATTCTAAAAATGGATGGATTGTGGTTGGTTGTTGCAAACTTCTTCATGATGAATTATTTGTTCTTGCACCTATCCTCATAGACCAGGTCATGGTGTTCCTGTAAACCACAAGCAAGACAAATATTCTCTGATCTGCAACTTTTTATTTCTTATGAGTGTGAAAGGGCTATACCTTAAAGGTCAGAGCTTTGAGAATGGGCTATTCAGTATATTTCAGGCTATTGGCAACATCCTTAAAGCAAAAATAATAGAATACAAAGTTAAAGAAATGGATCTATAATAATATGGGGTCAGATTTGTTTATTAGCACACATAAAAAGAATGGTTAAAATAACTCATTAACCAATTTTAATGCTGTGAAATTGTTGAAATTGTAACATTGTGAGCATGTTGAAATTGTAATATTGCGGAGGTTTTTTGCTGAATTAAATATATTGTTAACATTAATTTCACCTATTTCTCTTCATTTTTTTTTTTCCAAATGTGCCTATTCCAGACAAACTTTTATTTCTGGTTACCTCTATATTTCTGTTGTGTAGAAATGCTTTGGAGACTTCAAGAATATTCTTAGAAAACCACTCTCCTCATCCAGACCCTTTACTATTCACAGAGTATTTAGAGTTGGCTATGGTGACGAGGTTGTCTGAGGAGGCCTTACAGATAGCTGGGAAGAGAAGAGAAGTGAAAAGCAAAGGAGAAAAGGAAAGATATTCCCATCTGAATGCAGAGTTCCAAAAATAGCAAGGAGAGATACGAAAGCCTTCCTCAGTGATCAATGAAAAGAAATAGAGGGAAACAACAGATTGGGAAAGACTAGAGATCTCTTCAAGAAAATTAGAGATACCAAGGGAACATTACATGCAAAGATAGGCTCAATAAAGGACAGAAATTGTATGGACCTAACAGAAGCAGAAGATATTAAGAAGAGGTGGCAAGAATACACAGAAGAACTGTACAAAAAAGATCTTCATGACCCAGATAATCATGAGGTGTGATCACTCACCTAGAGCAAGGCATCCTGGAATGTGAAGTCAAGTGGGCCTTAGAAAACATCACTACGAACAAAGCTAGTGGAGGTGATGGAATTCCAGTTGAGCTATTTCAAATCCTGAAAGATGATGCTGTGAAAGTGCTGCACTCGATATGCCAGCAAATTCTGAAATCGCAGCAGTGGCCACAGGACTGGAAAAGGTCAGTTTTCATTCCAATCCCAAAGAAAGGCAATGCCAAAGAACACTCAAACTACCGCACAATTGCATTCATCTCACATGCTAGTAAAGTAATGCTCAAAATTCTCCAAGCCAGGCTTCAGCAATACGTGAACCGTGAACTTCCAGATGTTCAAGCTGGTTTTAAAAAAGGCAGAGGAACCAGAGATCAAATTGCCAATATCCGCTGGATCATCGAAAAAGCAAGAGAGTTAAAGAAAAACATCTATTTCTGCTTTATTGACTATGCCAAAGCCTTTGACTGTGTGGATCACAATAAACTGTGGAAAATTCTGAAAAAGATGGGAATACCAGACCATCTCACCTGTCTCTTGAGAAACCTGTATGCAGGTCAGAAAGCAACAGCTAGAACTGGACATGGAAAAACAGACTGGTTCCAAATAGGAAAAGGAGTACATCAAGGCTGTATATTGTCACCCTGCTTATTGAACTTATATGCAGAATACATCATGAGAAACGCTGGCCTGGAAGAAACACAAGCTGGAATCAAGATTGCCGGGAGAAATATCAATAACCTCATATATGCAAATGACACCTCCCTTATGTCATAAAGCAAAGAAGAACTAAAGGGCCTCTTGATGAAAGTGAAAGAGGAGAGTGAAAAAGTTGGCTTAAAGCTCAACATTCAGAAACCTAAGATCATGGCATCTGGTCACATCACTTCATGGGAAATCGATGGGGAAACAGTGGAAACAGTGTCAGACTTTATTTTGGGGGGCTCCAAAATCACTGCTGATGGTGATTGAAGCCATGAAATTAAAAGATGCTTACTCCTTGGAAGGAAGGTTATGGCCAACCTAGATAGCATATTTAAAAGCAGAGAAATTACTTTGCCAAAAAAGGTCCATCTAGTCAAGGCTATGGTTTTTCCAGTAGTCATGTATGGATGTGAGAGTTGGACAGTGAAGAAAGCTGAGTGCCGCAGAATTGATGCTTTTGAACTGTGCTGTTGGAGAAGACTCTTGAGAGTCCGTTGGACTGCAAGGAGATCCAATCAATCCATCCTAAAGGAGATCAATCCTGGGTGTTCACTGGAAGGACTGATGTTGAAGCTGAAACTTCAATACTTTGGCCACCTTACGTGAAGAATTGACTCATTGGAAAAGACCCTGATGCTGGGTAGGATTGGGGGCGGGAGGAGAAGGGGACGACTGAGGACGGGGTAGTTGGATAGCATCACCAACTCGATGGACATGGGTTTGGGTAGACTCCGGGAGTTGATGATGGACAGGGTGGCCTGGCGTGCTGCAATTCATGGGGTCGCAAATCGTCGGACACGACTGAGTGACTGAATTGAACTGAACTGATGGTGACATCAGGAGCACAGTATTTGTCTTAACAGGTTCCTACTCAGATGCTCTGCCTCTGGTGTTCAGATAGTACTTTGGGGTTTGCCTGGGATTTGGTCTTCAGGATATGATACAGGTTAGACTAGAAAACCTAAGCAAAGAGAGAAGATATTTCATTGAAATGAAATGGGTGACAAAGTTTTCATTGTAAAGTATTTTTCATTAGCCCATGAAGAGGTCTTTCACCAATTTAGATTTAATACTCAAAGCAGTGGGATGAGTTTGATATTACCATTTTCATTGTACATAAGACAAGACATGCCCTACCAGGGTCTCAGTACCTTGTCTCGCTCAAAGTTCCAATTTAGGAAGTGGAGCTGAGATATGAATAGAATTCTGTATTGACGTCAGTGCTATGGATCTCTGCAAGTGCTTAATTCCCTGGTTCAGGAGTATAGAAGAACATTATCCATGAAGTGACTAAGCTGACATTTCTCTCAAAAGGAAAACAAAACAGCCTCAGTTCAGTTCAGTTGAGTTTCTCAGTCGTGTCCTGCTCTTTGTGACCCCATGAATCTCAGTACGCCAGGCCTCCCTGTCCATCATCAACTCCAGGAGTCTTCCCAAACCCATGTCCATCGAGTTGGTGATGCTATCCAGCCATCTCATCCTCTGTCATCTCCTTCTCCTCCTGCCCCCAATCCCACCCAGCATTAGGTTCTTTTCCAATGAGTCAACTCTTCGCATTAGGTGGCCAAAGTATTGGAGTTTCAGCTTCAACATCAGTCCTTCCAATGAACACCCAGGACTGGTTGGATCTCCTTGTAGTCCAAGGGACTCTCAAGAGTCTTCTCCAACACCACAGTTCAAAAGCATCAATTCTGCGGCACTCAGCTTTCTTCACCGTCCAACTCTCACATCCATACATGACTACTGGAAAAACCATAGCCTTGACTAGATGGACCTTTTTTGGCAAAGTAATTTCTCTGCTTTTAAATATGCTATCTAGGTTGGCCATAACCTTCCTTCCAAGGAGTAAGCATCTTTTAATTTCATGGCTTCAATCACCATCAGCAGTGATTTTGGAGCCCCCCAAAATAAAGTCTGACACTATTTCCACTGTTTCCCCATCGATTTCCCATGAAGTGATGGGACCAGATGCCATGATCTTAGGTTTCTGAATGTTGAGCTTTAAGCCAACTTTTTCACTCTCCTCTTTCATTTTCATCAAGAGGCCCTTTAGTTCTTCTTTGCTTTCTGACATAAGGGTGGTGTCATTTGCATATATGAGGTTATTGATATTTCTCCCAGCAATCTTGATTCCAGCTTGTGTTTCTTTCAGCCCAGCGTTTCTCATGATGTACTCTGCATTTAACTTAAATAAGCAGGGTAACAATATACAGCCTTGACATATTCCTTTGCCTATTTGGAACCAGTCTGTTGTTCCATGCCCAGTTCTAACTGTTGCTTCCCAACCTGCATACAGGTTTCTCAGGAGACAGGTCAGATATGTCTTTATTTGCATTTCAAACTTTATTTCGATTTCCCGATACTAACTTTGTTCCAGTGTGCTATTTAATGAAAGTATGGAATCTCTGAAGAGTTTCTGGTCTTAAGGAAAAAAAAAATGCTCAAGTAAAATTTGATACCTAACTTTGTTTTGAATAAACATTAAGTGAACAATCTAAGCAAATCATTATTGCAGTAATACTTCATTAAGTGATTTCTATTTTAAGTAGTAAAGAAACAAAGAAGAACAAGAAATAATTTTTGTTCTCTCAGAATGAACAGATTGTGGGAGAGGCGAATGTAATGGATTTTGGTAAACATCTTATGATAAGTGTGAAATTGAAAAGTCACTAAAAGCTAAAGTATTGACATCTATTGAGTAGGATAGAAAAAGCATCATGGAAGAGTATTTTCTCTGGGACTTGAAAGAAGAAAGAGTACCTGCAACAAGAAACAGAGGTGTGAGTCTGCAATGTTCAATCAGAAACCACAGATCCTGGTAATATCTTATATCTTACCAGTGAATCTAGAGGTATGCATGCATTGGTGTTAGAAGGGTCTCAAGAGAATATGGATGGGAGAGGTGATGACACAATGGACCAATGGACAATGAGCATCTTAGGGTCTCTGATCAACTAGGTTGTGGGCTTTGCTTTTCTCATGCTGAGCTGCTTAATTATAACAGTAAAAAGGCAGTGAGTGGTCAATAATGTGATACAATTTTATACTCTTAAAGTGAGAGAAAGATTAAATGGTGCTTAAAATTTTTAGTAAAAGGGTGGATTCCTTTCTTTCTTTCTTTCTTTTTCTTACATTCCAAGGGGTTAAAACTTAAAAAAAAAAATTTAAAAATTAACTGAAAAAATTGGTAATGAATGTGGTCAAGGGCCTGAGAACATTTATGTCCTCATTGCACAGGCAGAATGGGTGCAATGCAGGACAGAGTGGAAAGAATGAGTGGCTAGGTTTACAAATTGCTAATTGAAGTTAATATTTTATCCATTTACTGGTATTTCATTTTCATCCTAAAACATCCATAAAGTGGCATTGTTTAAACAGTTTAAAATTAAAATGGTTACAAGTGCTCTATTTTTTCAATAAATTTATGTAATAAAAAATAAAAGTACAGATAATAGTTATCTGTCATCATGATATATCTGCACAAGAATATAAAATGGCAATATGACTATTAGTTGACAACAGAATATCAAAGATAAAATATTGTTAAGGATGTCATCCGGATTTCATATGTCCTCTAAGTAAATGTAAACTTTTCAGTTCCTTTCACTTTATTCCTAATTGCTTACATATAATAAAATAATCCATGTCTCTAAAAAAAGCAAAAAGAAAATAAAGTCAGTACAGAATGTTTGTGTTAATATTAGGAAAATTCAAGTTTGGGAGAATTGAAAGAGCAGTGGTTACTCTTTTCCAGCACCCAGAAAGAAGGATCTATATTTTTCTAAGGCAGATTCCTGAAAATGATTTATCTCACACCAACAGCAGGAGCAAAGTCCAGGCTCATACCCAGTTTCTAGAACAAAGTATTTCAAATAACTTTATCAGGTCCAGGATTCTAGTGATGTGCTAGTCCTCCTATCAGGGCAAGGCCATAATCACACTCCCTTAGTAATAGCAGGGAAATTGGAGTATTGCTGATAAGCTGCTCTCTCTTTGACCTGCTGCCCAATCATCTTCCTTCCCTCAGCTACCCTCACCTGGCCAGCTCAGCATCTCCTCTCAGAGTGAAGAACTGAGACTTAAACAGGCAAACTGGTGCCCATGCCCCATCCTCACATCTAGTCTAAGTGGTCTGCAAGGTAATATGTACAATTATATAAATTCTACAATAATTCTACAATTCTATATAATTATATAAATTATATAAATTCCCAATGGCCAAGAGGAAATTATAGGTTAAGAATTATATCCAAGCAAGTCAGACAGAGAAAGACAAATATAATATGATATCACTTATTTGTGAAATCCAAACAAATGATCCAAATGAATTATTTGCAAAACAAAAACATATAGACATAGAAAACAAACTTATGGTTACTTGGAGGATGGGAGTTGGGGGAGGGATAGTGGAGGATAGAGAGATAAATTAGGAGTTTGAGATTAACATATAGACACTACTATATAAAATAGATAAAAAGCAGAGACCTACTGTATAGCACAGTAAACTATATTCAATAACTTTTAATACCCTGCAATAACCTGTAATGGAAAATTATATATATGATAAACATGCAAATTAAACATTAATATTGTGTATATATACAAAACTGAATCACTATGCTGTACACCTGAAACTAACAAAATGCAAACTTACTATACTTCAGTTAAAAACAGAGAAATTATGCCAGCTCTGTTCTGTTCACTTGAGTAATGACCACAGGCTGCTGAACTGCAAAAGCAAGAAATCTGAGAGCTGTTTTCCCAGACCCTACACACGCTTTGATCTCATTCACAAATCCTGCAGGTGTGAAAAGTTCCTTTCAACCTTGATATTTATCAACCCATTTACCCATAAACTAAATAGGTGGCAGTCAAGAAACACCTGGCGTAACAGGCAAGTTTGGCATTTGAGTACAGAATGAAGCAGGGCAAAGGCTAATAGAGTTTTGCCATGAGAATGCACTGGTAATAACAAACACCCTATTCCAACAACACAAGAGAAGACTCTACATGTGGACATCACCAGATGGTCAACACCGAAATCAGATTGATTCTATTCTTTGCAGCCAAAGATGGAGAAGCTCTATAAAGTCAGCAAAAACAAGATCAGGAGCAGACTGTGGCTCAGATCATGAACTGCTTATTGCCAAATTCAGACTAAAATTGAAGAAAGTAGGGAAAACCACTAGTCCATTCAGGTATGACCTAGATCAAATCCCTTATGAGTATACAGTGGAAGTGACAAATAGATTTAAGGGATTAGACGTGATAGACAGAGTGCCTGATGAACTATGAACAGAGGTTAGTGACATTGTACAGGACACAGGGATCAAGACAATCCCCATGGAAAAGAAATGCAAAAAAGCAAAATGGCTGACTGAGGAGGCCTTACAGATAGCTGGGAAGAGAAGAGAAGCGAAAAGCAAAGGAGAAAAGGAAAGATATTCCCATCTGAATGCAGAGTTCCAAAGAATAGCAAGGAGAGATAAGAAAGCCTTCCTCAGCGATCAGTGCAAAGAAATAGAGGAAAACAACAGACTGGGAAAGACTAGAGATCTCTTCAAGAAAATTAGAGATACCAAAGGAACGTTTCATGCAAAGATAGGCTTGATAAAGGACAGAAATGGTATGGACCTAAAAGAAGCAGAAGATATTAACAAGAGGTGGTGAGAATACACAGAAGAACTGTACAAAAAAGATCTTCACAACCCAGATAATCACAATGGTGTGATCACTCACCTGGAGCCAGACATCCTGGAATGTGAAGTCAAGTGGGCCTTGGAAAGCATCACTACGAACAAAGCTAGTGGCGGTGATGGAATTCCAGTTGAGCTATTTCAAATCCTCAAACGTGATGCTGTGAAAGTGCTTCACTTGATATGCCAGCAAATTTGGAAAACTCAGCAGTGGCCACAGGACTGGAAAAGGTCAGTTTTCATTCCAGTCCCAAAGAAGGGCAATGCCAAAGAATGCTTAAACTACCGCACAATTGCACACATCTCACATGCTAGTAAAGTAATGCTCAAAATTCTCCAAGCCAGGCTTCAGCAATACGTGAACCGTGAACTTCCAGATGCTCAAGCTAGTTTTAGAAAAGGCGGAGGAACCAGAGATCAAATTGCCAATATCCGCTGGATCATCAAAAAAGCAAGAGAGTTCCAGAAAAACATCTATTTCTGCTTTATTGACTATGCCAAAGCCTTTGACTGTGTGGATCACAATAAACTGTGGAAAATTCTGAAAGAGATGGGAATACCAGACCATCTGATCTGTCTCTTGAGAAA
Organism: Okapia johnstoni; assembly: GCA_024291935.2. Lineage (NCBI taxonomy): Eukaryota > Metazoa > Chordata > Mammalia > Artiodactyla > Giraffidae > Okapia > Okapia johnstoni. The sequence goes on from CM044312.1 coordinate 108,756,576, forward strand.
CCTGTATGCAGGTCAGGAAGCAACAGTTAGAACTGGACATGGAACAACAGACTGGTTCCAAATAGGAAAAGGAGTACGTCAAGGCTGTATATTGTCACCCTGCTTATTGAACTTATATGCAGAGTACATCATGAGAAACGCTGGGCTGGAAGAAACACAAGCTGGAATCAAGATTGCCGGGAGAAAGATCAATAACCTCAGATATGCGGATGACACCACCCTTATGGCCGAAAATGAAGAAGAACTAAAGAACCTCTTGATGAAGGTGAAAGAGGAGAGTGAAAACGTTGGCTTAAAGCTCAACGTTCAGAAAACTTAGATCATGGCATCTGGTCCCATCATTTCATGGGAAATAGATGGGGAAACAGTGGAAACGGTGTCAGACTTTAGTTTTTTTGGGCTCCAGAATCACTGCTGATGGTGATTGCAGCCATGAAATTAAAAGACGCTTACTCCTTGGAAGGAAGGTTATGGCCAACCTAGATAGCATATTTAAAAGCAGAGACATTACTTTGCCAGCAAAAGTCCGTCTAGTCATGGCTATGGTTTTTCCAGTGGTCATGTATGGATGTGAGAGTTGGACGGTGAAGAAAGCTGAGCGCCACAGAATTGATGCTTTTGAACTGTGGTGTTGGAGAAGACTCTTGAGAGTCCCTTGGACTGCAAGGAGATCCAATCGATCCATCCTAAAAGAGATCAATCCTGAGTGTTTATTGGAAGGTCTGATGTTGAAGCTGAAACTCCAATACTTTGGCCACCTCATGCGAAGGGTTGACTCATTGGAAAAGACCCTAATGCTGGGTAGGATTTCAGGCAGGAGGAAAAGGGGACGACAGAGGATGAGATGGTTGGATGGCATCACCGACTCGATGGACATGGGTTTGGGTAGACTCTGAGAGTTGGTGATGGACAGAGAGGCCTGGCGTGCTGCAATTCATGGGGTCGCAAAGAGTCAGACACGACTGAGCAACTGAACTGAACTGAACTGAAATAGGTGGCATGAGTCTAGAAGAGAAAGGAGGAGAAAGTCAAATAAGGAAAAGCAGTTAAATGACACACTGGGGCGATGGAGATCAGAGCCCAGGCTAGGGCAGGGCTGCACACAGGTCCAAATGGAAGTCAGGAAAACACTGGAGTGAGGAACAATCTTTGAAACACTGTTTCCAGGGAAGAGTTGAACACTGACTATAGTATTATAGTCAGTACCTGTAAGTTAACAGATTTTAATCTATTTCGAACTTATTGACCATTTACAGTTACTGATTCTGCAAAATATTTTCACTTTGTTTCTGTATCTGATAAAATATATGTAATCCAAAATCAAAAGATGTGCATATCTGGCCATCTTTATGAATATATTAAGAACATAAATATAAAAGTGTAAGTCTCTGGAATGTACCAATTAATACAAATTGAAGAACATTATTAAGCCATGTCATGGCACATTTTGTTTGTTGACACAGTAATCAAGTTTGGTTTAAACTCTGAGTACAATTAATTTTTGAGATCCATTCTGAAGTAGAGAAGAAATTCTTTTTCAAAAAAACATCTAAATTTTAAATATAATGGATTTTGCAGAACAAAACCAGGTATTATCATTGTCTCCAAAGTAAAATGTCATTTCATAACAGAATTCAATTTATAGAACAGAATAGAATAGCAGATGTTACAGTAAGCATTTTGACAAATCAATCAATATTTCAACTAAAATCAGTTTAAAATTGTATTCACAGTCACACTTCATAAAGCACTTACTGTAATGCCACCTATGTGTTTTGAATACATTATGTCACTTATCATACCAGTTATATAAAAAGAAGCAATATTAGCCCCATTACAGAGATGATGTCCCAGGTCATTCCTGAAACCAGCAGAGCTGGAAACCAGCCAAGATATCCCAACCCCAGAGCGCTTGCTGTGACCCTCCAAGCTCTTCCGCACTCAAACTTCCTGTCAGAATATATGCACGTTATCAAATTAAGTAACGGATGCACTCTTGTATTGATGTCTGTTGGTGGAATTTTTAGTCAGTTCAAACTTGTAACAAATATAATAGTCATAACATGTTAAAAAAACAAAGATGTCAACACTCACACATAAGACCGCACACAGTGCTCCCCTTTCCTCGTCCAGCTCAAGTGATGATACAGTACAGCCTACTGGAGGTGTGAGTTGGCCTGATGAGAAATTATAGAGCATTTTCTTTATTATTATAAATATAATGACGTTTCTCAGCACAATCCCTTTTCAAGCATTTTTATTTGACTTTCAGTGGTTTTCTAAGAGTCCCCCCTTCTTTTTTTTTTTTAATAACAGACTTCATAACAGATCTAAGTTGGTTGGCCAGATCTGCAGTGTTGAACTGTGGTCCATGTTGCCTTCCAAGTATCTTTGTAAATTAGGAATTGCTCTCCTTTGGGAGAATCTGGAGCAACTTTTTTCTTGTTCTCCTTCTTTCCCTTCTTCCCTCTCTCCATCCCTTGTTTCTTTCCTTCCTTCTTCTCTTTCTTTCTTTTTCTTTATTTTGGCCTTCTGTAGAGGATGATATCATACCTAAATAGTGGTTTCTATTGACATCTTTTCATCTTGTATTGGTGTATATTTACACTCCCTTTTCACATGTCTTTCAAATTTTGTACTTTGATGGGCAAGTAATAATGCTAATTGCTTCTCAGCATTTTGACTGAGATCAAGGTTTTCCTGATGGCTCAGCGGTAAATAAGCTACCTCCCAATGCAGGATATGCAAGAGATGCAGATTCAGTCCTTGGGTCCGTAAGATACCCTAGAGTAGGAAATGGCAACCCACTCCAATATTCTTGCTTGAAAAATTCCTGAACAGAGGAGCCTGGTGGGCTACAGTCCATGGGGTCACAAAAAGTCAAACATGACTGAGCACATACAATGCTAATAACAGCATATGAAAAGTCAATTTTTATTTCACTATTTCAGTGGCCATTTCAAGTAAAACATAAGTCATCCTATCTTGAAATCAGCATAGCCCTTCCTTTCCTTTGTAAGTTACTTTCACATTCCCCTTCTCACTTCTGGGGGTTTGAGACCAGCCAGGGAGCTTTCTTTGCCCATTAAATCTTCTTTAGGGGCTCCAGACTCAATGTGCAATTTCTCTCAGTTCTTGCAAGACTTGTGACTGGTAGTTCTCATGGGATCTTATCAATTATCAATAACTACCAAGTTCTATATGTGTGTTTTCTTCCCTAATGAACCTGGAAGTTTCTTATACCAGTAAATGCTTGATGTAACAAGCCAGGAATCTGCCTTTACTGAAGTTCATTCCCTCCAGGGGAATAATATCCTGCTAGTCATATACTGCTTTTTCTTAGACGTTTCTTTGAAGAAGATATTTTCTGTTGGATTGTGGCACTATACAACTATTGGCATCCCATCTTTAATGTCTCTAACTTTGACTACCTAAGCAGTGATGTCATCTAAAAGTTATAAGACATTCTCTCTGTTGATAAAAACTTAGCAGTTCTTCAGAGTCATCATTACAGTGTATAAGGAATATGTTAAGCAATAATTTTAATTAAATTGACAGTTACTAAAAAGATTGCTGCTTCCCTGATAGTTCAGTTGGCAAAGAATCTGCCTGCAATGCAGGAGAACCTGGTTCAATTCCTGGGTTAGGAAGATCCACTAGAGAAGGGATAGGCTACCCACTCCAGTATTCTTGGGCTTCCCTTGTGTCTCAACTGGTAAAGAATCCATCTGCAGTGTGGGATACCTGGGTTTGATCCTTAGGTTGGGAAGATCCCCTGGAGAAGGGGAGGACTACCACTTTAGTATTCTGGCCTGGAGAATTCCATGGACTGTATAGTCCATGGGATTGCAAAGAGTACAATGCAACAGCAACTTTCACTTTCAAAAAGATTAATAAGCAAAATATACAATTGCGAAGGGAATATAACCTTCCTAATGCAATAATACTTTTCAGATTTCACTATTTATGTAGATAATTCAGGATTTTTTTTTTCTTCTGCACTTGCATCTATGTCCAGGCTTCTAAAATGCCATTTTTGTTCCCATAGCATTTAAAGAATGTTTTACTTGCTTTATTTAAAACATAACACTTTGTGAACTATCAAAACTTCTTAAATATTGTATTAGTCTTCTAGTGTTACCATAACAAAGTACCATAACAGAGAGAGGGTGACTTAAACAACAGAAATTTATTATCTCCCAATTATGGAGGTGCCAGCAGGATTGATTTCTTCTGAAGACTCTATCTTTGGTTTGTACATGGCCACTTCCTTTGTCTTAACTTGGTGGACATTGTGTGTGTCTGTGTTAATCTCTGCTTACAAAAACAGCAGTTATATTCCATTAGGGTCCCCCTTTGCAAACTCATTTTAACTTAATTTCCTCTTTAACAGGGTCCTGAGGGTTAGGACTTCACTGTATGAATTTTGAGGGGATATAATCAGCTCATAATGCTCTGTGGTCTGTGACACGCCTCAAAAAAATTCATGCCCACACATGTAAAATACATGCATTCCATCCCAATAATTCTAGGATTCTTAGCTCATCCCAGCATGCATCAACTTCAACTCCGAGTCTCATCTGAACATCAGCTAAACCAGGTGTGAGCAAGAGAGGAGGTGTGAATCATCCTGAGGCAAAACTCCTTTACAGCTCTGAACTTGGGTAACAAGAAAATAAGTTATCTAATTCTAAACTACAGTGTTGGAATAGGTATAGCATAAGCATTCACATTCAAAAAGGAATAATAAGATGAAGAGCTCTTCAGACCTAAACATGTCTAAAAATAAGAAAAATTCTATTTTGTTTTAAGGCTCCAAAATAATCCTTTTTGTCTCCAAGTTCTGTTGTCCTAGCCGGTTGGTGTGGTCTTGCCCCCAAGGTCCAGCAGGGCTGCTCCCAGTCCTCTTTGGAAATGAGCGGGTGACAGTTTCACCCCTGGATAACTGGGGGCAGTAGTAACCCTGCTGACCTCTGAATCACTGTTGGGTTTAGTATTACCTTTTTAAGAATGATTACATCTGGGTAGAAGTATTGGTCTATTCTATAGAATTCTGTAAATTCAATCAGTAAGGAATAATGAACCCAAGATTTTCAAGCACAGGTTTGGCAAGGGAAATGCACTGAAGAGGTAAGTGAGGGAGGTGTCATATGAATAAAACGTCTTCATTACTAAATGGCACTTTTAGAAGTTAGGCCCCTGCCCTCTGATAGACACCTTTCTGCTTAATTCATTTCAAGGGATCTTCAAATGAAGATTCATCCTGCTTCATTATAAAGATTTTCTCTTCAGTCAAGTAACTGCAAATTCATTGGGAGGTGGAACATATTAAATAATGTCTGGAAGAATTATTAAATAATTTCCATACAAAGTTGAAAAGGAAGATTATTGACAGCTGAGATACTTGGATGATAATTCTACTTAAAAGCATCAATTTTTTTTGTTGAGTTGTTTCTCCTTAGTGACAAGGGCATGCGCTTACATAAATATTGAGAGACTGCATACTTCTTGTTTTAAAATAAAATACAAAAGTATCAACTCAGAAAATATTTATTATATTTAGAAAACAATGTAATCCTTTTTGTTTTCAATGAAGTTGGTCAAAATGCTTTATGTTCTTTGAGAAAATGTGCCACCAGCTGTGTTGTGTTTATGTGTTATATTAACCCATTTAAGGATTAAGCTACAGGAAACTGTCAGAACAAGAGAACAGAAAAAAAGTAAAAATACTAAATAAAGACAGAGAATCTTTGATTTCTGGGGAGTAAGTATCAAAAAATTCCAAGTTTATGTGAAAATATGGCTAAAAATATAAATTCCCAAAGTTTCTCCTGAAGGAGATTATATTGTGCTACCACAAAATATTCTTTTTTGGCAAAACGGTTATTCTGAGCTGGATGCAGACTGAGAATCAACAGGCACAGAAAGAAGTCTTTCTTGGAGCTGTTTTTTTCTGACTAAAAATAGAGACTTAAGCAAGAACATGTATAAATCTCCTCTTCTAGGTGAATTTTATGACTATGAAGATAGACTAGATAGACAAATAAAGCTGCACAAACAAGCCTTACTAGATTAGGTCTTATCGTTTATCCTCCCCTACATAAATATATCTTCTCACAGTTTGCCACCTCTGAAAGTCCAAACCCATTTTCCTTTGTCCTGTCACTTCTCCAAACTTTATCCCTGTGTTGAGAAGCTATAAAAGCCTAAGCTCTAACCACCCCCTTGAGTTACTCATCACTAAGCTCCCCCACATATATTATTGCACATGCTATGCTTGCTGATTGCTTTTTTTTTTTTCCCTTGTTAATCTCTCTTTTCTTACTGTGATATACAAGTTCCCTGTTAGAGAACCTAGGAAATTATAAGATAAAGGCTTTGTTTTTTTTCTCCCCTATACTTCTGTCCCTAACCTCTGAATCTTGTTTTCATGATCTGCTGTCCTGGATAATATGTGTGGACCCTGTTCTGATAGCAGATATGAATCAAGTCCACCTCAGAAGCTTCCCCTAAATTTTATCCTCAGGAATAAGAGGTTGAATTCTTGGTGGGAAAATTACATAAATGGGTGGAACTATGCCATGGTACTCCTTTTCAAACCAAGAAATATTATAAAAAGTGGAGGCAGTAAGAATATTTTAAACGTTTCTATTTGCATGAAAAAGATAGCAACCAAGAGACTCCTTCCAGAATCTGGTTTGTCTCTTTCAAGAGGACACAACAACTTCAAGGAGACAGAGAAATGGAGGTGAAATTTGAGGTGTCAACCACTGGCCCCTCATTATGGACATTTTCTTGAAGGGTCTTTTTCTGAAGTGCTATTTTAAATTGTGCCAAATTTCATTCGTCAAATTCCTTGTGTGGATTCCACTCAGGACTCCAGAGTTGATGGGAAGATTAAAGAATTAGAGATCTGAAAGATGGAAAGAAAAGTATTTCAGGAGATTCTGTTATTTGACTAAAAACAGCAACTTCTGGGAAGTGAACCTTCAGGGCAGATCTACTCCTAGGAAGAAGACTGGAGATTAAATTCCAAAAATTCATCCTTTACAGCCTCAGGATACCCATAGTTCTTGATACCCAGAAGAAGAGACTTATGCACAAGACTACTGCACTACTCATGCCATCATCAAGACCACACAGTGGTCTTCAACTGCCACACTGACAACTTTTCTTCCCAATGCACTTGTCACCACTATTAGCATCACAAACTTAAAAGGCCAAGCAGTGACATTTTATTAAAGACCTTACACCATTGTTCCCTATTTATGAAAATGGCACCTATTGCCCAATCATGAAAACTGACATACCTTAATTTTTATCATAAACTACATATAATCTATCACTAATGCCTGTTCACTTTATGTCCTCATTTTAAATCAAAGTGGACATTTTAATCTCCTTACTAGCCCTCCTATTTTCACCCCAGTTTGCAAACATCAGCCAGAAAGATAATCTTATATAGAGAACATATCACTCTCCTGATTAATATTCTTCTAGAACAGAGATGTCCATTCATGCCAGACTCAGTTTTCCACTTGGAAGAATTTTCTAAGTGTGTTTTCCTGTCTGTGGTCAGTGTAGAATTTTCAAAAAACAAGCTTGTGGTTTTGATAAATCTATTTATTTATCTTTTTTATTTTTAATTTTGTTCATTTCTATCATTTATATTATATATTTTGATGCTTATAAATTTCTGCAGGTCCTTTATTGGCTATTTCTATATATTTTTTAGTAAATTCCTCACTTCTAATATGAGTTTACACTGAAACTAAAATTACAGAAAACTAGCTAATCTGATCACACGGAACACAGCCTTGTCTATCTCAATGAAACTAAGCCATGCCGTGTGGGGCCATCCAAGACGGATGGGTCATGGTGGAGAGGTCTGACAGAATGTGGTCCACTGGAGAAGGGCATGGAAAACCACTTCAGCATTCTTGCCTTAGGAACGCCATGAACAGTATGAAAAGGCAAAAAGATAAGACACTGAAAGATGAACTCCCCAGGTCAGTACGTGCCCAATACGCTACTGGAGATCAGTGGAGAAATAACCCCAGAAAGAATGATGGGATGGAGCCAAAGCAAAAATGATACCCAGCTGTGGAGGTGACTGTTGATAGACGCAAAGTCCGATGTTGTAAAGAGCAATATTGCATAGGAACCTGGAATGTTAGGTCCATGAATTAAGGCAAATTGGAAGTGGTGAAATAGGAGATGGCAAGAGTGAACGTCGACATTCTAGGAATCAGTGAACTAAGATGGACTGAAATGGGTGAATTTAACTCAGATGACCATTATATCTACTACTGTGTGCAAGAATCCCTTAGAAGAAATGGAGTAGCCATCATGGTCAACAGAAGAGTCCGAAATTCAGTACTTGAATGCAATCTCAAAAACGATAGAATGAACTCTGTTCGTTTCCAAGGTAAACCATTCAATCTCACAGTAATCCAAGTCTATGCCCCAACCAGTAACGCCGAAGAAGCTGAAGTTGAACGGTTCTATGAAGACCTACAAGACCTTCTAGAATTAACACCCAAAAGAAGATGTCCATTTCATTATATGGGACTGGAATACAAAAGTAGGAAGTCAAGAAACACCTGCCGTAACAGGCAAATTTGGCCTCAGAGTACAGAATGAAGCAGAGCAAAGGCTAATAGAGTTTTGCCAAGAGAACTCACTGGTAATAGCAAACACCCTATTCCAACAACACGAGAGAAGACTCTACACATGGACATCACCAGATGGTCAACACCGAAATCAGATTGATTCTATTCTTTGCAGCCAAAGATGGAGAAGCTCTATACAGTCAGCAAAAACAAGATCAGGAGCAGACTGTGGCTCAGATCATGAACTGCTTATTGCCAAATTCAGACTTAAATTGAAGAAAGTAGGGAAAACCACTAGTCCATTCAGGTATGACCTAGATCAAATCCCTTATGAGTATACAGTAGAAGTGGCAAATAGATTTAAGGGAATAGATCTGATAGACAGAGTGCCTGATGAACTGTGGACGGAGGTTTGTGACATTGTACAGCAGACAGGGATCAAGATAATCCCCATGGAAAAGAAATGCAAAAAAGCAAAATGGCTGTCTGAGGAGACCTTACAGATAGCTGGGAAGAGAAGAGAAGTGAAAAGCAAAGGAGAAAAGGAAAGATATACCCATCTGAATTCAGAGTTCCAAAGAATAGCAAGGAGAGATAAGAAAGCCTTCCTCAGCAATCAATGAAAATAGAGGAAAACAACAGATTGGGAAAGACTAGAGATCTCTTCAAGAATATTAGAGATACCAAGGGAATATTTCATGCGAAGTTGGCTCGATAAAGGACAGAAATGGTATGGACTTAACAGAAGCAGAAAATATTAACAAGAGGTGGCAAGAATACACAGAAGAACTGTACAGAAAAGATCTTCATGACCCAGATAATCACAATGGTGTGATCACTCATCTAGAGCCAGACATCCTGGAATGTGAAGTCAAGTGGGCCTTAGAAAGCATCACTACGAACAAAGCTAGTGGCGGTGATGGAATTCCAGTTGAGCTATTTCAAATCCTCAAAGGTGATGCTGTGAAAGTGCTTCATTTGATATGCCAGCAAATTTGGAAAACTCAGCAGTGGCCACAGGACTGGAAAAGGTCAGTTTTTGTTCCAATCCCAAAGAAAGGCAATGCCAAAGAATGCTCAAACTACCACGCAATTGCACACATCTCACATGCTAGTAAAGTAATGCTCCAAATTCTCCAAGCCAGGCTTCAGCAATACGTGAACCGTGAACTTGCAGATGTTCAAGCTGGTTTTAGAAAAGGCAGAGGAACCAGAGATCAAATTGCCAATATCCGCTGGATCATCAAAAAAGCAAGAGAGTTCCAGAAAAACATCTATTTCTGCTTGATTGACTATGCCAAAGCCTTTGACTGTGTGGATCACAATAAATTGTGGAAAATTCTGAAAGAGATGGGAATACCAGACCATCTGATCTGTCTCTTGAGAAACCTGTATGCAGGTCAGGACGCAACAGTTAGAACTGGACATGGAACAACAGACTGGTTCCAAATCGGAAAAGGAGTACGTGATGGCTGTATATTGTTACCCTGCTTATTGAACTTATATGCAGAGTACATCATGAGAAATGCTGGGCTGGAAGAAACACAAGCTGGAATCAAGATTGCCAGGAGAAATATCAATAACCTCAGATATGCAGATGACACCACCCTTATGTCAGAAAGCAAAGAAGAACTAAAGAGCCTCTTGATGAAAGTAAAAGAGGAGAGTGAAAAAGTTGGCTTAAAGCTCAATGTTCAGAAAACTAAGATCATGGCATCTGGTCCCATCACTTCATGGGAAATAGGTGGGAAAACAGTGGAAACAGTGTCAGACTTTATTTTGGGGGGCTCCAAAATCACTGCTGATTGTGATTGCAGCTATGAAGTTAAAAGATGCTTACTCCTTGGAAGGAAGGTTATGGCCAACCTAGATGGCATGTTTAAAAGCAGAGACATTACTTTGCCAAGAAATGTCCGTCTAGTCAAAGCTATGGTTTTTCCAGTGATCATGTATGGATGTGAGAGTTGGACGGTGAAGAAAGCTGAGCGCGGCAGGATTGATGCTTTTGAACTGTGGTGTTGGAGAAGACTCTTGAGAGTCCCTTGGACTGCAAGGAGATCCAATCAATCCATCCTAGACGAGATCAATCCTGGGTGTTCATTGGAAGGACTAATGTTGAAGCTGAAACTCCAATACTTTGGCCACCTCATGGGAAGAGTTGACTCACTTGAAAAGACCCTAATGCTGGGAAGGATTGGGGGCAGGAGGAGAAGGGGACGACAGAGGATGAGATGGTTGGATGGCATCACTGACTCGATGGACATGAGTTTGGGTAGACTCTGGGAGTTGGTGATGGACAGAGAGGCCTGCCGTGCTGCAATTCATGGGTTCGCAAAGAGTTGGATTCGACTGAGTGACTGATTTGAACTTAATTTGAGTTTAAACATAAAATTACTTCTCTTGTTGCTCTCCAGATTCTCTCTCTCTTTGTCTTTGATTTTGATCAATCTTAGTGTGAATATCTTTGAATTTATCTTACTCTGAGTTTACTGAGTTTCTCAGATCTGAAGATTTTTGTCCTTCATCAATTGTGGCATTTTCAGCCATAATTTTTCCTTTTTTTTTTTTTTTTTTCCCTTCTCTCTCTCTTTTCTGGGATTTCAATAATGTGTATGTTGGTATGCCTGTGGTATTACAAGGATCTTTCTTTCTCTTTACCTTTTATTCATTTTTTCCCTGTTCCTTATGAATGAGCTCTATTGTCCAGTTTTCAAGTTCACTGATTTTTTTCTTTTGTCCTCTCAAATCTGGTATTGGATTCCTCTACAGAGTTTGTTCATTTCATGTACTGTACTTTCAGCTCTGTGATTCCTGTTTGATTGCTTTTAATCATTTCTATTTCTTTATAGATATTCTTATTATATTTACACATAATTATTTGCTTTTATTTGCTTTAATTATGGAGAAGGAAATGGCAACCCACTCCAGTGTTCTTGCCTAGAGAATCCCAGGGACGGGGGAGCCTGGTGGACTGCCGTCTGTGGGGTCGCACAGAGTCGGACACGACTGAAGCGACTTAGCAGCAGCAGCAGCAGCAACTTTAATTATTTGTCCATTGTTTCTCTAGCTCTTTGACATATTAAGAAAGCTCATTTAATGATTTTCGTCTAGTGAGTTCAATGTCTAGTTCTCCTCAGGGATAGATTCTGTCAGTTTATCTTTTGTCCTTTGAGTGGAAAATACTGTATTGTTTCTTTGTGTGACTTAAATTTTGTTGTTTAGAAACAAAATTGGATATTTGAATATTACAATGTGATAATACTAGAAGACAGTTCCTCCTCCTCTGGATTTGTTGGTGGTGGTAGGTGAAATCTTTGATTGCCTTATTTTCTTTGAGACATTTCCAAACTCTTTTTCAAGAAATGTATCCCTTCTATGTCTCTCATGTGTGTTCATCAAAGTATCTGTCCCTGTATCTCAGTGATGAGCAGGTCGCCTAAGAGAGATTTACTTATGTACATGGAGCCAAATAGAGAAAAATAAAATATTACTCTCTTGTTTTTTGCAGCATGCCCTGCTAACCACCTGGCTGTGGCACTGGTTCAGTATTAAATGGACTCCTTACAGCTTTTCTTTTGTCTTTGCCTCTCACTTGCAGAGAGTTCACAGATCTGCCCGAGGTACAAATCTAAGTTCATCTTAGATAGTTCTTGAGCAGGTGTCCAGGCCTGGGTAAATCCATTACACTTCCTCTTTCAAATCCTTATTCCCTAAGATATTTTCTCCTCAATCTTCTCCTGAATAAATTAAGACTACACCATCTTGCTCTATCTTGCTCCAACAGACTTGCTCCATCTGTTGTCTCCTGGCTCAGGTGGGGACAGAAGTAAGCCTTTGAATCTTTTGGCAGATACCACCACCACTACTCAGATAGCTGCATCAGCCCAAGGTAGGGAGGAAGAGTCAGTAAAACAAACCTCAGCATCTGTATCAGTCCCTCAGGGTAACACTAAGCAAGTCAAAATGCCCAACTACAATAACTTGAGAAAAAAAAAAAAATCTCATACATACTAATGACCTGGCATTAGCAAGCTGCTGCAGGAACTCAGGATGTTATCTGGAGATTGTGGTCACTACACTGGAAAATAGTAGATACTGCACAAGTGAATGAAACTGCCAGAACTCTCTCTTATTAAAATTCAGCCACCTTCTACTCTGCAAAGAAACTCTATGGTTGCTGGACATTTTGGATTAGATTTCAAAGTTTAAAAAATGTTGATTCTATAAGTGTTTACCAGCTTATGCTTGTTTTGTAAAAGGGCCAATTATATGAATATTTCACTATGAAATTCCCCATTTTTATTTTTTATGTTACCTTTTTAGATGTTCATTGATGGTATATAAAGGATTCCTATATCTTTACTATTTTAAAGTACTTCTTGTAATATGTCTAATTGCTTCGTATATCAGTTCTTTAATTTTTATGGACATTTTCCCATGGTGTTTTTTTCTTTTCTTATTGTTGTTATTTAAGATGATATCTTATTCAGTGAAGTGGTTTTATGTGTGTGTTTACAGTATCTTTTATGTCTGAAATTCAGGAGTTTCTTCAGTTTTGCAATTGCCAAGTTTTAAGTTTTATATAAATCCCTTAAATGATAAATTCTACATTCAGATAAGCAATATAAATTCAGATATCACACCAATTTAATGCTTAAGACTAGAATTTAGATTATCTATGTTAAACTTAATTACTTTTTAACTTATGGTCTTGAGAATAACCTGACTCTTCATTGTTTTTTTTTAGCCATTAAGCGGACTTCTGTCTGGATTACTTTAATGGTTCTATCTGTTATACAGATGTCTCAGTTCTAACTTCAAGCTCCATATTTCGTTTCATGAGTATTTAAAGCCATTACTCTGTATGACACAGCTCTATTCTTCCTTTGTAATTCTAAATTGTCTCTTTGTTTCTGATAGTAGGCATATCCTTTTCTTCTTTGCATCTCCAAAGTGCCCTTTAAAAAAAAAAATTCTTTCAGTTGCACAACATTTCAAAGATTTGCACGGCATAAATGCTGCATAGCCTTGCCCCATTTTTCCTGAACCTGAAGTATTCTCATTGATTCTCCAACCCACATGACTCTGCTTCCATCCATATCACTTCACTGGAGCTATCATAGTCATTGTAGCCTTCAAATCGTCAAGTTCAATGTTTTTAATGCTTTCATTTCACTGATCATAAACCAGCAACTGGTACAACGAATCATTGTCTTACTTCCCAAATACATTTTCATTTGCCTTCTTTTCCAGTATCTCCTATTTTTCTTTTACTTCTGATTGTTCTTTGTAGTACTGTTTCAAGTTCCTCCCTTAATAATCTTTGATTATTAACAATTTCCTATAGTTTGTTATTGAATTCTCTTTGTTTCTCACCGTGTAGTATATTCTTAGGTATTCTTAGGCATACTATAACGTCAGTCATTTTATATATATGTATGTATATATATATATGTACATATATATATTTTTTTTAACTAGTACAAATATCTATGTGACTTTTATACAAAACACCTTTGGGAATTTAAAACCAAATGTTCCTGAACCCAACACTTATTTTCCTTTTCTAAAATTACTATTTTCCATCCTTCATTTTAATAAATAGCAAACTTATCTACTCAGTTGCTCTTGTTAGGGCCTTGGAAAAAATAATTTATGCTTATCTATCCTTCATTCTCTCACTGTCTATTAATCATCAACAAAACTGTCCTTTTTTACATATAAGATGTCACTGATTTCATATACTTTTTTCCCATCTTGATTGTCACTGTTTTCAGACAATGAAACAGTGAGTTAGTACTATAGTTGATCTGTATGATTTCATTTTTCTCTAACTCATAACATGTCTTCTAAGACGAACCAGAAATATTTTCCTAAAATGAAATCCAGGTCCTGCCACTTCTGAAAAAAATCCAAGAGTGGCCTCCAGAAAAGAAGACATATAAAATTAAAAAAAAAAAAAAAATAGAACAAATAGATAACAAATAAAATGGCTAGCTTAGTATATCAATAATAACGTTAAATATAAAAGGTCTAAATACACCAAATAAAAACAAAGAATAGAACAAATGAGTTTAATAATGAACCCATTATATGCTTTTTATAAGACTCTTATTTCCACAATAACATGTAATACTGAAACTACCAGATATGAATATAAAAATGCATAATAAACTATTCCCTACATGCTTCAAACTTGATGAATTATGCATCACAGTTTTGAATATAAAAAATTAAAACTACAAAGCTTCTACAAGACAAATTAGAAAATATTTTCACAATGCTTGTGAATGCAAAGATTTCTTACAGTAAACATAAAAAGCACTAACATCAAGCATTTTTAAATGATAAATTTGATTTCATAAATATTGAAAACATCTGTTCATCTAAAATAACCACTGAACAACTAAAAATGAAAGCCACATGCTCAGAATATATACTACACACACATACACAGAAGTACATTTAATTACATGGATAGATATTTGATCAAAGCACTTGTGTCCCCAATATACAAAGAATTCTTGCAACTCAGTACTAAGAAGTCAAAAAATCTATTAAAAATGGGCAAGCAACTTGACAGCCACATTACAAAGGAAGATATGAATAATAATAAACACATAAGTAAACACATGAAAAAATTATCAACATCATGACTCATTAGGAAAATACAAGCTAGTATCACATAGATATACTACTACAAACCCAGTAAGAAGGCTAAAATTAAAATTTATGTGAATTCCAAATATTGACAGGGATGTGGGATTAATCAAAGTCTTATGCATTGTTGGAGGGTCAGTATGATGGACCAACCAATTTGTAGAAATATTTGGATCCTCATATTGATAAATGCATGTAAACCATATGGCTTGATAATTAGTTTTCTAAGTATCCTACACCAAAACATGTAAGAGAAATAAGATTACATATCCACACAAAGATTTGTAAACAATTGTTCATAAAAAGTTTATTCACAGAAGCCAAAATGTCCAAACATTGGAAACACCTTAAATATTAACCAAGAAGAAAATGGGTAAACAATGTGTTCATATACTGGAATACAGCTCAGAAATAAACATAAGCTATTGATACAATTATGTAGGCTAATCTTCCCAAGAACATTTTGTTGTTACACACAAAGATTTTATACTTTACAATTTCAGTTATATGGAGTCCAACAGTGGTAAAAATAATCTAATGGTGTTAGGAATCAGAACAATGGGCAAGATTAACTGAAGGGTGGCATGAGCGAGTTTTCTGGGTGGTGGAAATATTCAATATATTGATTGTAGTATGGTGGTTACATCAGTGAACACATTTGTGAAAACTCATCAAATTGTGAGCTTGAGACCTATTAATGCATGCCTGCCTGCATGCTAAGTCACTTCAGTAGTGTCTGACTCCTATGACTTAAGGACTGCATCCTGCCAGGTTCCTCTGTTCATGGGATTTTCCAGGCAAGAATACTGAAACGAGCTGCCATTTCTTCCTCCAGAGGACCTTCCTGACCCAGGGATTGAATCCATGTCTGCTGTGTCTCCTGCATTGGCAGGCAGGTTCTTTGCCACTAGCGCCACCTGGGAAGCCCATTAATGCATAGATTTCTCCATAAATAGATTTCAGTGTGTGTGTGTGTGTGTGTGTGTGTGTGTGTGTGTGTGTGTGTGTGTGTAAAATGATGTTTAAAGTAGGCAGTTGATAGCGACTAGTTAGGCATCCATACCCCAGAGATAAGGGTCCCAGAACCTCCTCTGAACTTAGCATTCTTAATATGGACTTCCACTGTCAACATCACCTAGTTCCTTTGCAGTTAGGAACAGAAAGAAGAAGGTGAAACTGATGATTTACATTACAACTTTAAACTTTCTTGGAAATCTCATACAAAAGGTTTAACTTACATGTAGTTGACTACTCTTCTCTTTGAGAGAGCCAGGCAAATCAAATTTTAAAAATCTGAGCACAATATCACTCCCAGCAACAGAGCAATCCTATCAAGTAAGAAGAGAGAAACAAAAATCAAATACTAATCTTTGTTGGACTTTTCACTTCTCCCATTGAAATTTTCAAATTGCCATGCACAGCTTTTTCATATATATGAAAAATTTCACACATGACAACTTCCCCTTCTCCAAAGATGATAGCCCCAAAGCCTCATCAAATTTTTGCATTTATCTTTGAGAGGAAGTCCATAATTTCTGGGTAACGTAAAAACTTCTTATCTGTTTATAGCTCTTGATCCTGACTTTTTAAAATCTCTTCCAGACACATCTAATATAATGTGGCTGAGAATCAGCAATATAAACACTATAACAGCTTCATTTGAAAAGTGGAAGAGTGAAAAGTCTCTCAGAAGTCACTAGCTCATAGCTAATGTCATTCTTTGGGAAGAAATAGGCTGTTGCATACTTTTTTTTTTATTGTGATTTACACTTGTAGAAAACCAAGAAATTGATGAAGAATATTACAGGTAAGACAGATTGTGATCTGGGGTCAATGTGAATTTAGCTAAACTTCGAATTGCATTTTCTGTGTCCTATTCTCTAGTGGCACTTTTTCATTGTCCTCTTTTTCTTTTCCTTCTTTTTCCCTCCATGTTAACATTTTCTTTCTTCACTGTGTGAATGCTAAGTCCCTTCAGTCGTGTCCGACTCCTTGTGACCACATAGACCGTAGCCCACCAGGCTCTTCTGTCCCTGGGGTCCTCTAGGCAAGAATACTGGAGTGGGCTGTCATTTCCTTCTCCAGAGGATCTTCTGGACCCAGGGATGGAACCCGTGTCTCTTAAGTCTCTTGCATTGGCAGGCGGGTTCTTTACCACTAGTGCCACCTTAAGGCCTATGAAGCCTGTTTCTGTGTAGATATGGTGATTGTATCACGATTTCTACCTCTTTTATGCTACTTCACCTCTGCCATTTGGTGGTCACGATAAATAAAAATAGCCATTGAAATTTTTTCCCTTTTGGTTTCAAAGCATTCTCTGTTTTGCCTTTGTTAGACTCATATATTTATTTCTTCAATTAACAAAATGTTGGATAGACCTTTTAAAGCAATGATGCTTATCTTAGGACGGTGGGTATTTCTCCTGAGGTTCAAGATAGTGTATATCAGCTAACCTTTCTCCTGGACTCAAGCCCAAATTAGTCAGTATTTAGTGGTGTTTTCTTCACCATTCTTGATGTGGATCTTTCTTTCCTAATTTCACTTAAGTTAATTATTAATTTTTACTACTTTTGAATTATGTGTTACATTCAAAAGAGAAAGAAAAACAAAAACCAAAAAAACTCCTTATTATATCAGCTTTAAATAGAAGACAAAGGAAGAGTTCTCAGCACTATTTAAACTTTTGGATGGACAGGTTTTCTAACCTTCCTAAGAGCAGACTCACTGATCTGATGCCGGAGTCCAGCTCTGGCAGCCAGGGAAACACCCTGAAGGGATGAACGGGGTCAGCGAATGATGCAGCCTCCACTCATTTGGACTGCATGTTTATTTTAAGCATCAGGTTTCCTTTTGTACTTTTACAAAAGCATTAGGTCAGAGGTATGACATCTGCAGTTTCTCCTCACCCAGATTTACTGTCTCCATAAATCATTGTTGTCCTTCAGAGTTCCCTCTTTTTTTTTTTTTCATTGTATTAGTTTTATTGTGATAGGAACACTTAACATGATTGTCTATCCTTTAACAAATTTTTAAGTGTATAAGATCCCCTGGAGAAGGAAATGGCAACTCACTCCAGTATTCCTGCCTGGGAAATCCCATACAGAGGAGCCTGGTCGGCTACAGTCCATGGTGGCACAGAGTCCAACAACAAAGTGTACAATACAATAAACTGTAGGCATTATGATGTACAGCAGATCTCTAGAACTTATTCATCTTGCATAACTAAATCTTCACATCCATTGAAAAACAGCTCTCCATTTCCCCTCAAGTCCCTACCAATCAATATCTCTGTTTCTATAAAGGCAACTATTATAGATATCTCATACAAGTGGAATCATGCAGTATTCATCTGTGACCTCTTTAGTACTTAGCATAATAATGCTCTCCAGGTTCATTCATGTTGTCACATATGGCAGAGTTCCCTCTTAAGTGTCCTTGTGATAACATTGTTACTCAAGTTTGTCTCTGGGCTGTATACCATATTCCTCAGTTTATTTCTTATGTTTCTAAATCCTGCTTGAGCTCATTAACTCCTAAAAAGACTTCTAGCTATTAGTATCTCTAAAATTTCTAGTTTTGATAAGCTATAGCAAAATACTACAACATACCTTAAACTTTTAGCTTCTAACTATCCTTAATTATTCCTAACACCTAAACTCAGCAAACTTCTTTTGCCATAAACATTTCCCTTATAGGCAGGTTTCAGATAACAATGTTTCCCATGGCCTCAAGCTGCAGCCTGTGTGCTCATCCTGGAACATTCTTTGTAAAGATCCTTGAACAAATGTCAATAGTTAACTTCATGGATTATAGCATTCTTTCCAGCCAGCTCAACCAGAGGAAGGAAAGGACAAGTCAGAATCACAAGACCTAACTCCTTCATCCCGGGACCGTGCCTGCAGGATGAGGAGAGGGGGTTGGGGCCGTGCCTCCATTTTGTCAGTAATGCCTATCGCAGCTCCCGACATCTCCCCCTTTTTTATTTGTTAGAGCATAAGTGTGAAACTCAGTAGATAAAGCAGAAACTATTTGGTTGAGTATTCTGAAAAGGCACGGGGCTAATAGACAAATCAGAATCAACAGGCATAAGCACATGGCTGCATTAATCATTATTGTAAAAAAGGATCCATGGGAAAGATATCCTTCCAAATTTTTAAAAAGGGAATTAGAAAGCCACTGAGAGGAACAGTCAGACTCCGCCTGGTTCATAATCTGGATATCTTGATGTAACTTAGAAATATCAATACTAAAATCTGAGTGATTCCAAACGCCTAAAATATGATTCCTAATGCGTTCCCAAGAATGCACGGAATCATTCACTTGTAGAGGGGTAATGCACATCCATTTAAATTTAGCATGGCACCTTAAAGACAACTTAATTTTTAAATTTGTAATTTCTTTCCCTACAAGCAGGAGTGCTTCTTCTAAAGCATTGACCTTATTTTCTATCTTCCTATCTATAATTTCCTGTGTAGCAAGAGCTACAGAGACATTTTTGGACAGGTGATCGACAAACGAGGCAGTATGCACTTCTTTTGACAGGGCAACAGCAGAAACCGTAACTGAAGCAACTGTGGCAATCAAGGCAGTTATTTCCACAATCAGAGCTGCAGTGAATTTTTTAGGTCGAGAAATTAAGTCATTAAATTCATACAAAACTTTCAATGCATAATCATCAAACCATTGTCCTTCTAATTTTACAGGAACCATCAAATATGGTGGTTGCTTTACAATCATCACAGTCTTATAATTACTATAATCATTCCCATCAACACAATTTGATATAAAACAATTCACACATTCAACGTTATAAACAGTTTTTCCTTTAAAAACTCTCAAATCATTCCGATTTTTGGCCAACAAAAAGGCATAGGGAGACTGTATGCAGGCCCGTACAATATATCTTTGTTCATTTAAAGGTTTGTGTAAAATTACAGGAGCCATAGCAGCCAATGCTCTCCATAATTCAGGTTGCACGGGACCTGTTTCATCGAGACTCACTAAAGGAGGAACCCATCCATTAACATGCCACCTAGTAATTGCTAAAGGATAAAGGATAAATGAATCATTCCATATGGATCTATAAGATTCTTCAAAAATTAAATTCAACCATTGATCCGAAAGATAGGGGCACCCGCATTCAATCAGAAAATGTCTGGTGGCAACAATGGGAATAGATAACTTTAGGGCATACATGCATTCTTTCCAACGTGGAAAGCCAGAAATTCTGCTTATACTTTCCCAGGCCTGTAATCCTTGTTCATCAGAATCCAGGGCGGGAAGTGCACAGCTCGGAAAGTCCTTTAAATGAGGGTCTGCCTGTTTTATGGCATCATATTGTCTTTCTTGCACCCCCAGCATCAGCAGCTGTAAAGACCAAAAGTCTCTCTTGCCATTGCTTCTCAGAGAATCAATAAGCATGACTTTCAAGGAAGTGCTAACACATCCATTCAAAACCAGAGCTGATCCTACTAAGGAGGAAGGTATGACAAAGCAAATAGATGGATAAACAGACACGCCTGAAAAATTGAAGGGAGCGCTGACCACTGTTTTAACATTATTAGGATAGATGGAAGCCCCGCCCAAAAGATGAGTATCATTAACAAAAACACGAATGGGCTCATTCATCCAATCTACAGGCTGGAAAGAGGGTGGATTAGGCAAATAGGCCCAATGAACTTTTTCTGCGCTGGAGGGCCTCGGCTGACAAGCCAACACAGCAAGCATAGCCACAAATATTACCATAGGAGTAGCCTCGTATCTCCCCCTTTCTATTAATTCTTCAGCCTGCTGAGCAAGGTGTTTCAGCTGGCCCCATGTTGGCACTGTGCTGGAGGTAGTTGCTTGAGTGCGATGACGGCGATGACGTGGAGCAGAATGCGGTTGGACTCGATCAGTATGTCTCTCTTGAAGCGTCAGGTGTCTGAAGCGATGTACTAGCAGTTAAGCCTCAGATGAAGTGTCACTTGCCTTTCAGCTTCTCCTTGGTTTCCTCAGGTCAGGACTCGACAAGCTTCTGATCTCCCTATTATCCTTCAGTCCCAGACTCCAGGACTCCAGGGATCTCAGTGACCTCATCTGTCTCTGTGGTCTTGGAGATCTCATGGGGCTGGACATATCGAATCAGTCTGTCAGGAATCCAAACAGAAGTGGAATCCTGCGGAAACACACAAGCATACCTTCTCCCACAAGTTAACAGCACATCTGGACCTTTCCACTCTCCAGTAAGGAGGTCTTTCCACTTGATCAGGGGCCGAGTCATAGCCCCTTTAGGAATCCAGTGTCTCATCATTGCAGTATGCCCCTGTGTGTCTACGTTTAGATGATTAATTACAAACAAAGCATGGTGTAGAACATGATGTGGAGAGGAATACTTAAATTCTACCTGTCTTAGTTTAGCTATCTGATTTTTAAAGTCTGGTGCGCCCTTTCCACTATGGTTTGGCCTTGGGGATTATAACGTATTCCTGTTGAATGCAGTATAGAAAATTGTTGACAAAATCTCTTAAAGGCAGCAGAAGTATAAGCTGGGGCATTATCTGTTTTTATCTGTTCAGGGAGTCCTATTTGGGCAAAGCATTGAAACAAGTGCTGAATTACATCTTTTGCTGCTTCACCTGATCTGGCAGAAGCTATAATAACAGGAGAAAAGGTATCCACGGTAACATGCACAAAGGACAGTTTTCCAAAAACTGGGGTGTGAGTTACGTCCATTTGCCAGAGAGCGTTAGGCCTAAGGCCTCAGGGATTTACTCCTAATGTAGAGATGGATTAGATGTTGGGCAGTTTGGACATAACTTAACTATTTGTCTAGCTGCCTCCCTAGGGATATGAAACTCCTACCTTAAACCAGCTGCATTTTCATAGTGAATTTTGTGAGAATTTTTAGCCTTGTCAAACTTTTCATGTAAGTTTAAAGCAATTACTTTAGTTAATGCATCTGCCAAATCATTTCCCTCATGTAAAGGGCCGGGCAAGCCGGAATGGGCTCTAATATGTCCCACAAAATATTTCTTATCTCTATGCTTAATCTCTTTCTGTAAATCGAGTAACAAGGAGAAGATAGTAGTCTTATTTTCTGGAATATTAGCAGTCTCAATATGAGGGAACAACCCTACAATATATCAGGAGTCAGTCAAAAGATTGAAGGCATGGTCTCCCAAATGTTGAAAAGCCCAAATAACTGCTCTTAACTCAGCTCTTTCGGCAGACGTCTCTACAGTTACCTGGACATGGGATTTTCCATTAATAATTGTGACTGCTGTACCATTAGAGGAACCATCTGTGAAAATTAAAATTGCCCCTTCTAAAGGTTTAATAGAAAATTTCCTCGGAAAAATCATGGAATGTGTTTTTTAAAAAATGCAAAAGGGGGCTTGAAGGTAAATGAAACAAAATTTGTCCCCTGAAATCTATCAGGGCAACTTGTCAATCATCACTATTTTGTAAAAGAAATTGCAGTTGATCATTATTGAATGGAATCACTATATTTGCTACCTCTTTTCCAAAAAGTTCCACACTTCTTTTTCTACCTTTTATAATTAATTGTGCCACCATCCTGGGATAGATAAAACTATTTTTCTTGGGGTCACTGGCAGATAGAGCCATTCTACTGGGCCTTCTTGGCACAAGCATCCTGTAGGTGTATGTTCTGTGGCGAGAATATTTAAATCCCATCCTCTGGTAATATTAATTCTAATTAACTGATCATTCAAAGCCTCATCCACTTTAACAAGAGCCGACTCTGCCTCACTAGTCAATTCTCTTTTAGAACTGGGATTAGGATCACCCCTTAAGCAATCAAATAAAGGCTTCAAATCTGCAGTAGTCAGTCTTAAATGTGGGCGTATCCAATTAATATCCCCTAATAATTTCTGGAAATCATTTAAAGTTAGTAAACGATCTCTTCGCAGCTGCAAAGGAGCATGACTCACAGTATGGGTATTTAACACCCTTTCTAAAGAAGAAAAAGGAGGATTTACTTGTATCTTATCTGGAGCTATCTTCAAACCCCAGTTTTCCAAGGCCTCAATCAATTCAGATAAGATTTGTTGCAATAAGGCTCTATCTTTATGGGCAGCCAAAATATCATCCATATAGTGTATCAAATATAAATCTTTATACTTTCCTCTAACATTTTGCACAGCTTGATCTACAAATTTTTGACACAAGTTGGGACTATTTTTCATTCCCTGAGGCAAAACCTTCCATTGAAACCTTCTATAGGGCTGTTTAAAATTAACTGAAGGAAGACTGAAGGCAAATCTCTTACAATCTTGAACAGCCAGGGGCATGGTAAAGAAACAATCTTGTAGATCTATGACTATCATATTACACTGAAAGGGTACAGCTACTGGGGAAGGGACACCTGGCTGAAGGCCCCCCATGCCTTCCATAGTTGCATTTATAGCTCTCAAATCTTGTAACAATCTCCATTTTCTTGATTTTTTCTTAACTAAATCCTCAGCTGCCTGAAGCTTTCAGCTGTTAAGGGGCATTGCTCCACCCATACTGGTTTATCAGATTTTCAGGTAATAGGGTCGGTAGCAAGAGCAACAGCCTCTAGGATAAATTTGAATATCTTAAACCTTTTTTATTCTTGTTAGGAATCGTTTGTAATGGAGAAACAATTCCCTGCTGATCTTTACCAAGCCCCTTGTCAGAATTATACCTCATTTGCAGCATTTGGTTAGTAACTTTTTCATCTGGGCTATATAAAAGCATTTTTTCTGAGACAATATATCTCTCCCCCATAAAGAAAAAGTCAGTGAAGGAATCACATATGGGCAAAAGGTGCCTTGTGACCCCTTTTCATCTGACCATATCAAAATTTGTGAGCTCTTAGCAACCGAGGGCACTGACCCTATTCCTACCAAGCCGGCATTGGTCAGACGTGTTGACCAGGACGAGGGCCAATCTTTTCCAGCAATGCAAGAGACATTTGTTTCAGTAACAGCCCTGACATTTTATTTTTTTGAATTAAAAGATCTTTCAAAGGCCTTGAAGCTGTAATTTCCTGCACCCAAAAGGCTCGATCACTAGATTCAAATCCTCTGGGGCCCCTAGCTTGAGAATCAAGGTTTTTCCTGTCTGATAATAAGGTAAAAGCAAAAGTTGTGCTATTCTTTGACCTTGATTAATTTGTACAGTTTTGGCAGGCAGCGAGATCAAAACTTTAATTTCCCCCGTATAATCAGAATCTATTACATCAGGCACCACTGAAATTCTTTGAAGGGAAACCGAGCCATGCCCCAGCACAAGTCTTAAAATGCCCTCCGGCAGGGGGCCAGCTACTCGTATTGGAATTGAAGCTTCCTCGCCTTCCCTTTAGGTCTCCCTGTTGTTTTACTTTTTTTTGTTTTTTTTTTAGCCTGGATGAGGCCCCCCTGAAGGGGCTTTCTCCAAGGAGCACGCTCTGTATATTGTGCATGCGTCTGTGTCAAAAGCTTTTTTGTTTCAGAAAACTTCTTATCTTTTTCAGCCTCAGGCAATGCTCTGGGAGGCTTTGGGGGCAAAGTGGGGAACTCTTGGGCCCTGGGAGGTGCAAACGGAGGCGGCGGCAATCGCCTCAAATCGGAAAGTGATGGATAAATTTTTAAAGTTTTACGTAGAGGAGGAGGGGCCTTGCTAGGGCGCTCGGCCACAGCGTCCTGCAAGTCCTCTCCTTCCTCAGGAGGTTGAGCACAGTCTCCCTCCTTTTCTTTGCCAATGGCAGAAAACATAATCTGCGCGGAAGGCGGAGGCCCACCATCCACCACTGCAGCCTCTCCCAAAGGCTGTCTAACAGCCTCATGCCAAGGGTCCAGGACGTCCCTATTCCACAGAGCAAAAGCACCTACCAGAAAATTTTCTGGCCCGTGCAAAGTATAAAACAAATGTAACTTACCTCCAACCTTAGTCCAGGTTTTTAGATTTACAGTGTCCTCCTCAGGAAACCATGGGCATTGCTCTTGGACAGAAATTAGAAGTTTAACGCCTCTATGGGCTAACATGTGAAGTAATATTTCAATAAACAATTGTCTATTCTTGGATGCAGAGAGTCCCATTTTCCTAGAGAATATTCTTACTGATTCTGTGTCCTCCTCACCCTGCTTAAACTGCAGAGGAGTACCGGTCACCCACAGACACAAACCTACCCATCCCGCTTTGCACTTATGAAATTACTTAATTAATTACTTACCTACTTGATGAATTACTTACCCTTCAGGTGTTCTCTGTTTGGGCACCACTTGCCGGAGTCCAGCTCCGGCAGCCAGGGAAATGCCCTGAAGGGATGAACAGGGTCAGCGAATGATGTAGCCTCTCACTCATTTGGACTGCATGTTTATTTTAAGCATCAGGTTTTCTTTTGTACTTTTACAAAAGCATTAGGTCAGAGGTATGACATCTTCAGTTTCTCCTCACCCAGATTTACTGTCTCCATAAATCATTGTTGTCCTTCAGAGTTCCCTCTTAAGTGTCCTTGTGATAACGTAACTCAAGTTTGTCTCTGGGCTGTATACCACATTCCTCAGTTTATTTCTTATCTTTCTAAATCCTGCTTGAGTTCATTAACTCCTAAAGACTTCTAGCTATTAGTATCTCTAAAATTCCTAGTTTCTATAAGCTATAGTAAAATACTACAACATACCTTAAAGTTTTAGCTTCTAACTATTCTTAATTATTCCTAACCCCTAAACTCAGAAAACTTCTTTTGCCATAAATATTTCCCTTACAGGCAGGTTTCAGATAATAATGTTTCTTATGGCCTCAAGCTGCAGCCTATGTGCTCATCCTGGAACATTCTTTATAAAGATCCTTGAACAAATGTCAATAGTTAACTTCATGGATTATAGCATTCTTTCCAGCCAACTCAACTGGAGGAAGGAAAGAACAAGTCAGAATCACAAGACCTAACTTCTTCATCCCGGGACGTGCCTGCAGGATGAGGAGAGGGGGTTGGGGTCGTGCTTCCATTTTGTCAGTAATGCCTATTGTGGCTCCTGACAACCTGAGGCGTGTCCATGGATTTCTGACAGGTGAAAAAAAGCCCTAATCAAGCCATGCTTGTGGTAATGGCAGCATGTCAAGTAAGTCACAAGAAAACTATTCAGAAATATATTCAGTTAAATATTTTAAAGCACCTTACTTCAAGGCATCTTGAGTAAAACAAATCCCAGTGGGAGCCTCATGGCTTACCTATTAAATCTGTTAATAAATATAGATTCCAGGACAGAATTGCCTTGTGGCTACAATAAGAGTGATTGTGAAAGCATAGATTTCTATTGACACCTGGCTGACCTAACACTCTTAGTTTACAGAAGAGGGTAGCTGGAGGAAATTTGCAAGAGCTGAGTATATCTCCAGAATACATTTTATAATCATTTCTGTGACCTTCATTGTGTTCATGATTTTTAGGTGATTAAAATATTTTATTGTAGAAAATATTATTACACTGAAATTTAGTGTTTATTTTTCTTTCTGCTAAATGATTCTTTTTAAACTAATTCAGTAGATTCATTTTCCTCAAAAATATAGAAAAAATTCTATTTTTACAGAAAATAAAAGATTTAACAGATTTTTCTGTCTTCAAAATTATATATGGAGCTTTTGGATTTCACGTTCATATTTCTAAGTTTAAGAAGATTTTCATCCATAGCTATAAAAGTTTCTGGTAGAAGAAACATTAAGCTTTGACAAAAATAAGAAGAATGTGAGCAGGAGAGATATGGCCAGAGCCATCTTTTTCCTGATTAAGAGCCCAGCTGCCAAATCACAATGGATCAGGAGATGGAATGCATTTCTTTCTCATTTTATAGAAGCCTGAAAGATATGAATTAAAGATTTCTTGACAGGGCCAGGAATAACAGCATTATAATTGGGGGAAACCCTAAATACTGAGGTGGTAAAAGTGTTGTCAGATCAAGGAATTGAGACAGTCTATATCATGATGTACATTTGTGAAAAGACCCTCAGATAAGTTCCAAGGAAACAGTCCAGAGAAGACTTTAAATTGCTTTATTCTGTATGTTAGTGTCTGTACCCATATCTTATACCTAGCTCAACATTATAACTCAGAATACTTTCAGGTGCAGGTGTTAGAAACCCATATTAAACTACCTTAAGTTTCCAAATCAAATGAATAAAGAATAAAGGCCGCATTTGTAAGAGTTACTATAACTTCCAGATATCTGAAAAGCAGGAACCAGAGATGCAAAGGTACAATCAGCTAACGTCAAAACTACAGGGATGAAACTGCAAGATGGGTAATTTCCAAAGTGAAGGAAAGTATTCATCTTTCCATAGACATGGAGCTTATGGCCAGATATGATACAAAAGAGGTGTTTAGATCCCCAAGGCTCTTACTGAATTCTTACCAAAAGGTATATCAGCATCAATTATGTTAAATTAAAAAAAAAAAAAATTCCTAAATATATTACTCACTTAGGAAATTGTAATGAACTTGATAATTACCATGGAATATAGGAACATGGGCTTCCCACATGTCACTGTGGTAAAGAATCTACCCACAATACAGGAGACATGAGTTTGATCCCTGGGTGGGGAAGATCCCCTGGAGTAGGAAATGACAACCAAATACAGCATTCTTGCCTAGAAAATTCCATGGAGAGTGATGCCAGGGGGCTACAGTCCATGAGGTCACAAAGAGTCGAACATAACTAAGCATGAACACACACATAGGAACATATGCTGACATTGATGGTGATTGAACTCAATAATTGGCTCCTTGACTGTAATCTCCTTTTGGAATAGTTTGGAAACATCGTTTTTGAGAGTTAAATATTGGTAAGAAGTCATAATAAAATTATTTTTTACTATATTTATGAATTATTCAATGATGAAACAAGTAGGTTTAGCATTTCTACTATAAAATTAGTTTGATGTAACAAATCTAAAACTGATATACATTGTAGATCATCAATAGTTCATGTTAGTTACTAAGCTGTTTGGGAATGACATCAGGTTGGTAATACATTTTCTTTTGTCACAATATTAGATTCTCTGCTGGGAGAAGAATCAGTCTAGGTTAAATATTGTCAGAAATTTGAAAAGATCTGGAAAAAGTAAGTAACATTGTAGTAAAAAGTCAGGGCTAAAATTAATGATTTAAATCATTTAAATGATTTAGATTTTTTTTTAAGCTTCCTTATTTCTATTTTTACTCCAATATCTTATTCAGACTTTTTTTTTTTTCCTGAAAACAGTAGAAGATAAGGATTAAGAAATGTTTGGATTTGAGTCTTTACCTGACTACTTGTGCCGTTGTAATCCGAGGTAAACTACTTAGTCTGTCTTTATAGCATGAGGATGCCCTTCAAGGTTCTCAGAATTTCCCCAGTCAGCATTTTTGCCATAGACATCGTTGTTGAAAGCACTTTCATCGCAAACATTTTTACTGCACAAAACTGGTCTTAAGGCAATTTTGCTGTAAAACGTAAAATAATAAAAAATAAAAGAGGGATATTAAAAAAGATATAAACATAAAACATGGGAAATTAATAATAAAATTAAAAATAATTTATTTAAAATATATAAAATATTTTCATATATTCAAAATATGTGTAGATTCATGGCAATACTGTGCAAATACTTTGTTGTATTTTGTGATTTGTATGGAAGTACTTGTCTTCCAAGTCTCTCCAAGATTTTGTTCATAATTTTTTGTGTGTGGGTGATATATCTATCTCATCCTTCAGCATCTTATTTTCATTTCTATAAAAAATTATTTTTTTTTTCATCAACAGAGGTATGAGTTTCCAAATACTGGATACATATTTGTAAATTAAGCATTGAATTGGGTAGGTTGTGAAGCCTCTACGCTGTTCTTGGTTATTGTCACTTGTCCATTCATAGACATTCTAAATTTCTATGTGTAATATGGCCTCAATTCCATGTCTTCAAATCACCAAGGAATTTGCAAAATGATATGCTATTATTTTCTGGTACGATATGAAGTCTGACTTTACACATCCTTATTTCACATTTGTAGTAGATTTTATCATACTGTTTTCTAACAAGTTCACATCCATAGCTAATCACCCACTATTTTAAGACCACCATATCAACTTAGCAGTATAGACCATTATGCGAGGGCTAAGATTTATGTAATGTAAAAATGGAAGTACTGTGACAATGGAGAAAGGAAATCAAACTATCAGCCAATTGGAACCAAACTGTCAAACCAAATTCTCAACTAGTTATATTAACTTTTATGGCAAAGTTGTCTTATGACCAATTAGTTATGTGGCAACAGTATTTGCAGCAAAGATATGCTCACGGTGAAAATCCTGAACATGCTCCTTTAATACCCAAAATCTTCACCTTCAAGGATAAGTAGAAAAACAAACTGTACATTGAGGGAGACATCCCTCTCTAATCTTCTCTTTTTCCAACTCATAGGGTTTAAAGGACATTGTTGTGAGACATGATCTATCATGATCCATCTACACACATTATTGATTCATACTCCAAGAAATCAAGGCCTTACCACTTTTTATCTGGACCACTTCTCAGGTGTTGTTTCCAGTGAGCAAACTTGAAGGATTGGGCAACAAAAAGCAGGACTGGTTTCATTCACTACAAAATAGTGAAGCCCCAGCTCAGTGGTCCTCTACAGAAGCACTGATCACTGTGTGTGCAGGATCCAGATGGGCTTTCATGTTACACTTGGGAGACAGAAAACAGCACAAGCCATCATGTTAATTCTCCAGCTACTGTTTTTACCTTAAGTGGTGAAGTCTTTGTTTCTGATTCAGGAATCTGTGTCAGTGTGAAACTGTCTGTCAGGTGATTTTGTTAGCCTACAGGTAGGGTAAAATTTCACTTTCTCACCCTTCAAAATTGCTGACAGCTACACCTCCTTATGGTGGTAAAATAATAATTATCATCTTAACTGAGGTAAGAATACCTGTGAACAGAGAGAAAATGAACATATTTATGAGGGATATGAGAAAATATGGCAGGGTTAAAGAGAAACTTTGGGATGAGATTATGTGATTATACAAGAATGAGAGACAAAAAAGGTTAGCATTTGGAATGAAGTAGTCTTCATGTAGGAAAATCTAAAGGTATGGGTACCTAGGTTGCTGAATGGTTCAAGTGGAGCAACCTGTCACACAGTGCATATAATAATGGGGCCTCCAGATACATACACTGAAAGGCCACAATCCTCATGTGATGACCCTCAGTTCAGTTCAGTTCAGTGACTCAGTCATGTCTAAGTATTGGTGATCCGTGGACTGCAGCATGCCAGGCCTCCCTGTCCATCACCAACTCCAGGAGCTTACTCAGACTCATGTCCCTTGAGTCGGTGATGCCATCCAACCCTCTCATTCTCTATCATCTCCTTCTCCTCCCACCTTCAATCTTTCCCATCATCAGGGTCTTTTCCAAGGAGTCAGTTCTTTGCATCTGGTGGCCAAAGTATTGGAGCTTCAGCATCAGTCCTTCCAATGAATATTCAGGACTGATTTCCTTTAGGATTGACTGGTTGGGTATCCTTGAAGTCCAAGGGACTCTCAAGAGCCTTCTCCAACACCACAATTCAAAAGCATCAATTCTTTGGTGCTCAGCTTTCTTTATAGTCTGACTCTCACACTCATACATGACTTCCGGAAAAACCATAGCTTTGATTAGCTGGACCTTTGTTGTCAAAGGGATGCCTCTGCTTTTTAATATGCTGTCTAGGTTTGTCATAACTTTTCTTTCAAGGAGTAAGCATCTTTTAATGTCATGGATGCAGTCACCATCTGCAGTGATTTTGGAGCCCAAAGAAATAAAGTCTCTCACTGTTTTCATAGTTTCCTCTTCTATTTGCCATGAAGTGATAGGACCAGATGCCATGATCTTAGTTTTCTGAAAGTTTTCCACTCTCCTCTTTCACTTTCATCAAGAGGCTCTTTAGTTCTTTTTCGCTTTCTGCCATAAGAGTGGTGTCATCTGCATAACTGAGGTTATTGATATTTCTTCTGGCAATTTTGATTCCAGATTGTGCTTCATCCAGTGCAGCATTTCACATTATGTACTCTGTATATAAGTTAAATAATCATGGTGACAATATACAGCCTTGATGTATTTCTTTCCCAATTTGGAACCAGTCTATTGTTCATGTCCAGTTCTAACTGTTGCTTCTTGACCTGCATATGGATTTCTCAAGAGGCAGGTCCTGTGGTCCTGTATTCCCATCTCTGATCCACACGGTCAAAGGCTTTGACATAGCGACCCTATGGGATGTTAATTGTCTTTGGGTAAAGCAAATCCCTTGAGTGAAGTGGTGAAAAGGGTAATAAGCATTCCTTGAACTGCAATATTATACCAAGTACAAGTAGAAAGGCAGATAAAATATGCAATCAATGATCATGCCTATGAATAAATAATATATTTTGGAGATAGTAACATAGCAACTTTAGAATTATTTCTAGAAATAAAAAATAAGTGTGATCTATAAATTCATTCAATATTCTTACTCTTGGTTTTTTACAAATTGAACTCAATGTATTGCCATGAAAAGAATGAACATGATTATATTATTTCAAGGCATGTATCACAAAAAAACATGCACGAATATCATTATCATATATCTTATAAAATTAGATGACATATACAAATTTTTTAGATAGCAGGAGTAGCATAAAATCTTCATAAACTTTCAATCATGAGTATATTGCAACAGTCTATGACAGGTCAATGACTTCATTTATACAACAAGAGAAGCTGAATGAGTTACATAAATCATACATGTAAAAATATTACAGAACCTCAGAAGGCGCATAGACTAACAGGAATAAAATTCTACAGAAGGAAAGAGTCTTTTATTTGTGAGGTGTGTATCTGCGGCTGTTCTCAGAGGCATTTACCAATTCAGTAAAGGGCTAGATTCCGAGAACTCAGCCTTGATGCAGGACCAGGGATACCACTGGAAAACAGAAAGATGAGAAAATAAGATTAGTAGAGATTAATTCAATGATGTTAATAGACATAGTGAACAACAACAACAACAACAAAATATAAGCAGAAAATGCCAAAATGCCTAGATATAAATTCGGACATTAATAAATGAACTATTGTTCAAATGACAAATTATATTTCAAGTGTAAAATATAACTTAATTGGATGATAATGAGATTAAAGTATATCCAAAGTTTTGAGAACCAGCACAAGTAGTTGTTAGTGTGTGAATTTGTTGTCAGTATAGGCAAGAGTATATTTGAAAACTGTTATAACCTTCTAAATCAATGATCTAAGTTTCTAGTTTAAGAAACTGAAAAGAACCAATCAAATCTAAAAATTGTACTCCCAAGGCCAAATTTGCCTGTTATTCCAGGTATCTCTTGCCTTCTTACTTCTGCATTCCAGTCCCCTACAATGAAAAGGGCATCTTTTGGGGGTATTAGTTCTAGAAGGTCCTGTAGGTCTTCACAGAACCATTCAACTTCAGCTTCTTCAGCATTACTGGTCAGGGCATAACATGGATTACTGTGATACTGAATGGTTTCTCTTGGAAATGAACAGAGATCATTCTGTCGTTTTTGAGACTGAATCCAAGTAGTGCATTTCAGACTCTTGTTGACTATGAGGCCTCTCCATTTCTTCTAAAGGATTCTTTACCACAGTAGTAGATACAATTGACATCTCTGTTAAATTCACCTGTTCCAGTCCATTGTAGTTCACTGATTCATCAGATGTCGATGTTCTCTCTTGCCATCTCCTGTTTGACCACTTCCAATTTCCCTTGATCCATTAACCTAACATTCCAGGTTCCTGAGAAATATTGTTCTTTACAATATCGGACTTTATTTCCATCACCAGTCACACCCACAACAGGGGTTATTTTTGCTTTGCTTTGTCTTGTCATTCTTTCTGGAGTTATTTCTTGACTGATCTCCAGTAGCCTATTGGGCACCTACCGACTTGGAGAGTTCATCTTTCAGTGTCCTATCTTTTTGCCTTTTCATATTGTTCACGGGGTTATCAAGGCAAGAACACTGAGGTGGTTTTCCATAATCTTCTGCAGTAGACCAAGGTTTGTCAGAACTCTCCACCATGACCTGTCCATCTTGGGTGGCCCTAAAAGGCATGGCTCATAGTTTCATTGAGTTAGATAAGGCTGTGGTCCATATGATCAGTTTGATTACGTTTCAGTGATTGTGGTTTTCATTCTGTCTGCCCCTGCTGGATAAAGATAAGAGGCTTATGAAAGTTTCCTGATGGGAGTGACTGGCTGAAATGAAACTGGGTCTATTTCAGATGGGTGGGGCCATGCTCAGTTCAGTTCAGTTCAGTCGCTCAGTAATGTCTGACTCTTCCTGACCCCACGAACCACAGCACACCAGGGCTCCCTGTCCATCACAAACTCCTGGAGTTTACCCAAATTCATGTCCATTGACTCAGTGATGCCATCTAACCATCTCATCCTCTGTCGTCCCCTTCTCCTCCTGCCTTCAATCTTTCCCAGCATCAGAGTCTTTTTAAATGAGTTATCTCTTTGCATTAGGTGTCCGAAGTATTGGAGTTTCAGCTTCAACATCAGTCCTTCCAATGAACACCTGATCTCCTTTAGGATGGACTGGTAAGAGCTCCTTGCTGTCCAAGGGCCTCTCGAGAGACTTCTCCAACACAACAGTTCAAAAGCGACAATTCTTCTGCACTCAGCTTTCTTTATAGTCCAAGATGATTGCTGGAAAAAGCATAGCCTTGACTAGACGGACCTTTGTTGACAAAGTAATGCTTCTGCTTTTTAATGTGCTGTCTAGGTTGGTCATAACTATCCTTCCAAGTAGTAAACATCTTTTAATTTCATCGCTGCAATCACCATCTGCAGTGATTTTGGAGCCCAGAAATATAAAGTCATCCACTGTTTCCCCACCCATTTGCCATGAAGTGATGGGACCAGATGCCATGATCTTAGTTTTCTGAATGTTGAGTTTTAAGCCAACTCTTTCCCTCTCCTCTTTCACTTTCATCAAGAGGCTCTTTAGTCCTTCTTCACTTTCTGCCATAAGGGAGGTGTCATCTGCATATCTGAGGTTATTGCTATTTCTCCCAGCAATGCTCAGTGAATCTTTAATCCAATTTTCTGTTGATGGGCAGGGCTGTATTCCCTCCCTGTTGTTTGACCTGAGGCCAAACTACAGTGAATGTAATGAAGATAATGTACCTCCTTCAAAAAGTCCTGTGCATGCACTGCTGCACTCAGTGCCCCCAGCCCTGCAGCAGGCAACTGCTGGTCAATACCTCCACTGGAGACTCCTGTACACTCACGGGCAAGTCTGAGTCAATATTTTGTGGGGTCACTGGTCCTTTCTCTTGGCTTCTGGTACACACAAGGTTTTGCTTGTGTCCTCCAACAGTCTGTGTAAGAT
The DNA here is from genome assembly GCA_024291935.2 of Okapia johnstoni. Classification (NCBI taxonomy): domain Eukaryota; kingdom Metazoa; phylum Chordata; class Mammalia; order Artiodactyla; family Giraffidae; genus Okapia; species Okapia johnstoni. The sequence goes on from CM044312.1 coordinate 108,791,209, forward strand.
TTGCTGGCTCTATGGTAGGGTAATTGTTTCCTCCTCTAAGAGAGCTTTATGCCGTATCCATGTATGGCTCTGTATCTAGAGCTCCTGCTCTTGTGGCAGGCCTCTGATGACCAGTACCTCTGCAGGAGACACTCAAACACAGTTCTATCTCAATCTCTGTGGGGTCTCTGGGTCCTGGTGCACAAAAGCTTTGTTAGAGCCTTCAAAGCATCTATGGTGGGTGAGGGGCTTGATTTTAAATGCAATTTCACCCCGCCTACCATCTTGCTGTGGCTTCTCCTTTGCCCCTGGACATGAGGTATTTTTTTTGATGGTATCCAACATTCTTCTGTTGACATTTGCTCAGCAGTGAGTTTTAATTTTAGAGTTCTTGCAGGAGAAGATAAGTGCACATCCTTCTACTCCACCAGGACCAACACAAGACAATACTCTACACAAAGATTTCACCAGATGACCTATACTGAAATCAGATTGACTATATTCTTTGCAGCCAAAGATGGAGAAACTCTATACAATCAGCAAAAACAAGACTGGGAGATAACTGTGGCTCAGATCATGAACTCCCTATTGACAAATTCAGACTTAAATTGAAGAAAGTACGGAAAACCACTGGAGCATTCAGTTATGACCTAAATCAAATCCCTTACGATTATACAGTGGAAGTGAAAAATAGATTTAAGGGATTTGATCTAATAGACAACTATGCCTGAAGAACTATGGACAGAGTTTCATGACATTGTACAGGAGGCAGTGATCAAAACCATCCCCAGGAAAAAGAAATTCAACAAGGCAAAATGGTTGTCTGAGGAGGCCTTAGAAATAGCTGTGAAAAGAACAGCAGCTAAAGGCAAAGGAGAAAAGGAAAGTTACAGCCATTTGAATGTAGAGTTCTAAAGAATAGCTTGGAGAGATAAGAAAGCCTTCTTCAGCGATTAATGCAAAGAAACGAATGAAAGAAATAGAATGGGAAAGACTGGAGATCTCTTCAAGAAAATTAGAGATAGCAAGGGAACAATCCATGCAAAGATGGGCACAATATAGGACAGAAACGGTATGGATTTAACAGAAGCAAAATATATTAAGAAGAGGTGGCAAGAATACACAGAACTATACAGAAAAGATCTTGATGACCCAGATAATCATGATGGTGTGGTCACCCACCTAGAGCCAGACATCCTGGAATGCAAAGTCAAATGGGTATTTGGAAGCATAACTACAAACAAAGCTAGTGGAAGTTAATGGAATTCCAGTTGATCTCTTTCAAATCCTAAAAGATGATATTATTAAAATGTTGTACTCAATATGCCAGCAAATTTGGAAAACTCAGAAGTGGCAACAGGACTGGAAAATGTCAGTTTTCATTCCAACCCAAAGAAAGGCAATGCCAAATAATGTTCATACTACCACACAATTGTCCTTATTTCACACACTAGCAAAGTAATGCTCAAAATTCTCCAAGCCAGTCTTTAACAGTACATGAACCGTGAGGTCCAGATGTTTAAGCTATTTAGAAAAGACAGAGGAACCAGAGATCAAATTGCCAACATCTGTCGGATCATTAAAAAAAAAAAGAGAGTTCCAGAAAAATATCTACTTCTGCTTTATTGACTATGCCAAAGACTTTACTGTGGATCACAACAAACTGTGGGAAATTCTTAAACAGAAGGAAATACCAACCACCTGACCTGCCTCCTGAGAAATCTTTATGCAGGTCAAGAAGCAACAGTTAGAACTGGATATAGAACAACAGACTGGTTCCCAATCGGGAAAGGAGTACATCAGGGCTGTATATTGTCACCATAATTATTTAACTTATATTCAGAGTACATCATGTGAATCCCTTGGAGAGCAAGGAGACCCAACCAGTTAATCCTAAAGGAAATCAGTACTGAATATTCCTTGGAAGGACTGATGCTGAAGCTCCAATACTTTGGCCACCAGATGCAAAGAACTGACTCCTTGGAAAAGACCCTGATGATAGGAAAGATTGAAGGAGGGAGACGGTGACGACAAAGGATGTGAGGGTTGGATGGCATCACCGACTTCTTGGACACGAGTTTGAGTAAGATCTGGGAGTTGGTGATGGACAGGGCGGCCTGAAGTGCTGCTGGGGTTGCAAATATTCAGACATGACTGAGTTACTGAACTGAACTGAAACCTTAAAATTAAGTAGATAAAATGAAATAATAGACATAAGATCAGAAATTAATTGCATCAAAATAAGACAAGCAGAAAAATCAATAAATGAAGAGTTGAATCTTTGAAAAGATTAATAAAATTGATAGACTCCTATCAAAATGCTTGAGAAAAAATTTAGAAAAATTATAATTACTAGTATCATGAATACAAAATATGTTATCTGTATTAAAAAGGAAGTAAGGGAAGGAAGAGCATATTATGAATATTTTTATTGCCATTTATTTGACAAAATACATGATACAGTGAGCTTCCTCTGTGGCTCAGCTGGAAAAGAATCCACTTGCAATGTGGAAGACTTTGCTCAGTGCCTGGGTTAAGAAGATCTCCTGGAGAAAAGAAAAGCTACCCACTCCAGTATTCTTGCCTGGAGAATTCCATGGACTGTATAGTCTATGGGGTCATAAAGAGAGGGACGCAACTGAATGACTCTCACTTTCAGAAGATATAAATGCTTTTTAGAAAATAAATACAACCTATCGAACTTGAAATAAACAATATTTTTTAGGTAGTTAATAAAGGAATACATTTTACTATTAAATACCTCCTACAAGTAAAACTACAGCCAAGTTTGTGTACATACATGCTCAGTCACTCAGTTGTGACTCTTCAACCCTATGGGCTATAGCCCACCAGACTCTTCTGTTTTGTGGGATTCTCCAGACAAGAACACTAGAGTGGGTTGGCATTTCCTCCTTTAGTGAATCTTCCCAACACAGGTACTGAACCAGTCTCCAGTGCTTTTGTGTCTCCTGCATTGGCAGGTGGTTTCTTTACTGCTGAGCCACCTGGGAAGCCCATAGCCAAGTTTAGTTGTCCATATTTCCAGTAATATATAGAAGAAATATCTTCAACCTTACCCTATTTCTTACAGAAACTAGAGAGATAATATTTCCTAAATCGTGTATGATATCACTATAGTCTTGATGGCAAAACCTGAGAGAATATTTTTAAAAGGTACTTTACAGCCAAAATATCTTTCTTGAAAATTTAGTGTTAGTAAGTTTTTCCAGAAAAAAAAAAAAGAAAAAGAAATACTTTAACAGTCAAAACCAATTTATGTAACTCATTGAATTGACAGAAAATATTTCTAGAAAAAAATATGAAGCATATTTAGGGAAAAAAAAAAGGCAATAAGATCAATACAAAGCCTTTTTATAAAATGATGTATCTTCGTTTTGGCTTTTTTTTTTTTTCCTGAAAAATTATATCTCAATGAAACATGAATTGAAAGAAAATTAAACTGTTGAGTATATTAAAAAGAGTAAAGTAAATACCTTGATGAAATATTAATGGCAAAATATTTAAAGTTTTCCACCACGATCAGAAATCACACAAAGGAAATTATTGTCATCACATCAATATATCATTTTACTGATAGCTTTATTCTGTATGATTATGTAAGGAAAATCAAGAGCATAATGACAGGAATGCAAAAAGTAAACTGTCCTTATTTTTTAACAATATAAATATATATGTAGAAATTCCAAAAGTACCTATAAAATATTAGAATTATAATAGTGACTTTAGTGAAATCCTTGGGTAGAAAGTCAACATATAGCAATCTACTGTATTCCAAAATCTGAGAATAAACAAATACAAAGAAAGTGAAGCTGTTCAGTTGGGTCTGACTCTTTGTGACTCCATGGACTGGGGACTGCCAAGCTCTTCTGTCCATGGGGTTATCAAGGCAATAATACTGGAGTGAGTTGCCATTTCCTTCTCCAGAGGATCTTCCCAACCCAAGGGAGAGAACCCATGTCTCCAGAACTGCAGGCAGACTCCTTACCATCTGATCCACCAGGGAAGTCGACCAAAAACAAGCACAAACCCCCCCAAAATAACCACAAGATTCACAGACATTGCAAGAGGTAAATACTGTAATCATAGTTTGCAAGATAGTATCGTAGATATCAGTTCTTTCCAAATGATTATAGTGTTTATGTAATGCCTGTCAAAGGAGTATGTCAAGGCTGTATATTGGGGGCAGTCCTAAGATGGCAGAGGAATAGGATGGGGAGACCACTTTCTCTCCCACAAATTCATCAAAAGATCATTTGAACGCTGAGAAAATTCCACAAAGAACACTGGCAGAGGCCTCCAGGCACCCAGAAAGGCAGGTTATTGTCTTTGAAAGAGGTAGGACAGAATATAAAAGACAAAAAGAGAGACAAAAGAGTCAGGCATGGAGACCCCTCCTGGGGAGGGAGTCTTAAAAGAGGAGAAATTTCCAAACACCAGGAAACCCTTTCACTGGTGAGTCTGTGGGGAGCTTTGGAATCTCAGAAGGCAACATAACTGGGAGGAAAAATAAATAAATAATTAAAACCCCAAAATTATGTGCCTAAATGTAATTCCCAGTGGAGAAGTAGCCCAGACGCTCACATTCACCACCAGCAAACGGGGACTGAACAGGAAGGTGCGGGCTGCATGGCTTAGGGTAAGGACTGGACCTGAATGCCCTGAGGGCATTCTGAGGGAGCTAATATGAGATAGCAACCCAAATTGTGGGATAGCCAAAGAGAGAGAGGGAAAAAAAGAAAGAAAGAGAAAGCCCTAATCTAACCCCTGCAGGGCTCCCTCACAGAACAAAGGACTGAGTGAATACCAGAGGAGAGCTAGCCAGCTGCGGCCCAGCCCATCCCCCATCAGAGGCAAGGAAACAGGCAGGCAACAGCCAGAGCCAGAAAGGGGTAATATTGGCCCCAGAGATGGCATCCTCTACCAAACTGCAAGCATGCTTCCAGTTCCTAACTAAGACTTCCTGGGATTCTGGATGGCTGACACCCGCTGGGAAGGTTGCAGCCAGAGATCAACTCCCTAGAAGAGACACATGGCATACCTGAAAGGGCGCACCTGCTGCCACCCAGAAAACCAAGCTGCTGGGACCAGGGAAGTGATAAGATGCACCGCACCTGGGGAGTGTGCTTGTCAAGCACTCGATCGCCTGAGCTGCTCAGACCTGGGAAGGACACAAAACGCAGGCCCAGCCAAGTCTGGACCTTTGTGGAGTACCCAAGAAACTGAACCTGAGTGGCTTGGACCTGGGAAGTGCATGCAACCCAAGTCTGCTTTAGACAGTTCCACTGCAGAGCAACCTAAAGCCTGAGCAGTGTAGACTGGAAAAGCACACACACTGTGAGCGGGCACAAACCCAGTGTGGCCAGACACTGCAAGCATTCCCCACACACACCAGTGATATTTGTTTGCAGTGTTCCTCCCTCCCCACAGCACGACTGAACAAGTGAGCCTAAATAAGTGACCACCTTCACCCCCTTGTGTCAGAGCAGAAATTAGACACTGAAGAGAACTGCAAACAGAAGAAGCCAAAATAAACAGAGGGAACCATCTTGGAAGTGACAGGTACAACAGTTTAAAACCCTGTAGTTAGCACCGACTACATAGGAAGGGGCCTATGGATCTTGAGAAGTATAAGCTGGAACAAGAAACTATCTGAAACTGAACTGACCCAAAACTGCCCAAAACAGCTCCAGAAAATTTTCTAGATAGATTTTTACTATTATCATTTTTTATTTTTTTAATTTTAAGTCCTCTATTGCTCCTTTAATTTTCATTTTTATAACCTACTATTACCTTGCAAAAAAAATCCTATTTTTAAAGCAAACTTCATATATATTTTTTATAATTTTTGTGATTTTTTTTAATATTTTATTTTTGAGAGTCTAACTTCTACTTTAGACTTTTAATCTTTGACTTTTGATATTTGTTATCAAATTTGTATCTTTAAGAATCAAATCTTCAGTACCCATTTTTACTTAGAAGTGTGATTACTGGTTTGATTGCTCTCTCCCCCTTTTGACTCTCCTTTTTCTCCACCAGGTCACCTCTATCTCCTCCCTCCCCTTTCTCTTCTCTGCCCAACCCTGTGAATCTCTGTGTGTGTTCCAGGCTGTGGAGAACACTTAGGGAGCTGATTACTGTCTCTCTCCTTTTGATTCCCCCTTTTCTCCTCCTGGTCACCTCTATCTCCTTCCTCCCTCTTCTCTTCTCTATGTAACTCCATGAACCTCTCTGAGGGTTCCAGATTGTGGAGAGCACATAAGGAATTGATTACTGGCTAGATTGCGCTCTCCCCTTTTGATTCCCTCTCTTCTCCTCCTGGTCACCTCTATCTCCCTCCTCCTTTTCTCTTCTCCATGTAACTCTGTGAACTTCTCTGTGTATCCTTCACTGTGGAGAATCTTTTAACCATTAATCGAGATGTTTTGTCATCAGTGCTGTATGGATGGAGAAGTCTTGAGGCTACTGTGAGAATAAAACTGAAAACCAGAGGCAGGAGGCTTAAGCCCAAAACGTGAGAACACCAGAGAACTCCTGACTCCAGGGAACATTAATCAATAAAAGATCATCTAAAAGGCTCCATACCTAACTGAAACCAAGCACCACCCAACAGCCAACAAATTCCAGAGTAATACATACCACGCAAATTCTCCAGCAACACAGGAAGATAGCCCTGAGCTTCAATATACAACCTGCCCAAAGTCACACCAAGCCCATAGATATCTCAAAACTCACTACTGGACTCTTTATTGCATACCAGAGAGAAGAAGTCCAGCACGACCCACCAGAACACAGACACAAGCTTCCCTAACCAGGAAACTTGACAGGCCACTCGTCCTACCCCACCCACAGGGAGGAACCCCACAATAAAGAGGAACTACAAACTGTCAGAATACAGAAAGGCCATCCAAAATACAGAAATCTAGATAAGATGAAAAAGCAGAGAAATATTCAGCAGGTAAAGGAACATGATAAAAACCCATCAAACCAAACAAAACAGGAGGAGATAGGGAGTCTACCTGAAAAACAATTCAGAATAATGATAGTAAAATGATCTATATCTTGAAAACAAAATGGAGTTACAGATAAATAGCCTGGAGACAAGGATTGGGAAGATGCAAGAAATGTTTAACAAGGATCTAGAAGAAATTAAAAAGATTCAATATATAATGAATAATGAAATAAATGAGATAAAAAACACTATGGAGGGAACCAACAGTAGAATAATGGATACAGAAGGTAGGATAAGTGAGGTAGAAGACAGAATGGTAGAAATAAATGAAGCAAAGAGAAAAAAAGAAAAAAAAAAGAATTACAAGAAATGAGGACAACCTCAGGGACCTCTGGGACAATGTTAAATGCCCCAACATTCGAATCATAGCAGTCCCAGAAGAAGGAGACAAAAAGAAAGGCCATGAGAAAATACTTGAGGAGATAATAGTTGAAAACTTCCCTGAAATGGGAAAGGAAATAGTCACCCAAGTTCAAGGAACCCAGAGAATCCCAAACCGGATAAACCCAAGGCGAAACAACCCAAGACACATATTAATCAAATTAACAAAGATCAAGCACAAAGAACAAATATTAAAGGCAGCAAGGGAAAAACAACAAATAACTCACAAGGGGATTCCCATAAAGATAACAGCTGATCTTTCAATAGAAACTCTTCAGGCCAGAAGGGAATTTCAGGACATACTTAAAGTGATGAAAGAGAAAAACCTACAACTCAGATTACAGTACCCAGCAAGGATCTCATTCAAATATGAAGGAGAAATCAAAAGCTTTACAGACAAGCGAAAGCTGAGAGAATTCAGCACCACCAAACCAGCTGTTCAACAAATGCTAAAGGATCTTCTTTAGACAGGAAACATAGAAAGGGTGCATAAACTCGAACACAAAACAACAAAGTAAATCGCAACTGGATCATACTTATCAATAATTACCTTAAATGTAAATGGGTTGAATGCCCCAACCAAAAGACAAAAACTGGCTGAATGGATTAAAAAAACAAAGAAAAAGACCCCTATATATGCTGTCTCCAAGAGACCCACCTCAAAACAAGGGACAGATACAGACTGAAAGTGAAGGGCTGGAAAAAGATATTTCACACGAACGGAGAGCAAAAACAAGGAGGAGTAGCAATATTCATATGAGGTAAAATAGACTTTAAAATAAAGGCTGTGAAAAGAGACAAAGAAGGACACTACATGATGATCAAAGGATCAATCCAAGAAGATATAAGAATTATAAATATATATACACCCAACATAGGAGCAGCACAATATGTAAGGCAAATGCTAACAGGTATGAAAGGGAAAATTAACAATAACACAATAACAGTGGAAGACTTTAATACCCCACACACACCTATGGGTAGATCAACTAAACAGAAAATTAACAAGGAAACACAAACTTTAAATGATTCAAGGGATCAGTTAGCCCTAATTGATATCTATAGGACATTTCATTCCAAAACAATGAATTTCACATTTTTCTCAAGTGTCAAGGAACATTTTCCAGGCTAAATCACTTCCTAGCCCATAAATCTAGCATTGGTAAATTCAAAAAAAAAATAATAAAAAAATGAAATCATTCCAAGCATCTTTTCTGACTACAATGCAGTAAGATTAGATGTAAATTACAGGGAAAAAAACTATTAAAAATTCTAACTTAAGGAGGCTGAAAAACACGCTTCTGAATAACCAACAAATCATAAAAGAAATCAAAAAAGAAATCAAAATATGCATAGAAATGAATGAAAATGAAAGCACAACAACCCAAAACCTATGGGACACTGTAAAAGCAGCACTAAGGGGAAGGTTCATAGCAATACAGGCTACCTCAAGAAACAAGATAAAAGTCAAATAAATAACCTAACTCTACACCTAAATAAACTAGAAAAGGAAGAAATGAAGAAACCCAGGGTGAGCAGAAGGAAAGAAAACTTAAAAATTAGGGCAGAAATAACTGCAAAAGAAACAAAAGAGACCATAGCAAAAATCAACAAAGCCAAAAGCTCTTTTTTTTTGATATGATAAATAAAATTGACAAACCATTAGCCAGACTCATCAAGAAACAAAGAGAGAAGAATCAAATCAACAAAATTGTAAATGGAAATGGAGAAATCACAACAGAAGACACAGAAATACAAAGGATCATAAAAGACTACTAACAGCAACTATACGCCAATAAAATGGACAACCTGGAAGAAATGGACAAATTCCTAGAAAAGGACAACTTTCCAAAACTGAACCAGGAAGAAATAGAAAATCTTAACAGACCCATCTCAAGCACAGAAATCAAAACTGTAATCAGAAATCTTCCAGCAAACAAAAGCCTGGGACTAGACAGCTTCACAACTGAATTCTACCAAAAATTTATAGAAGAGCTAACACCTATCCTACTCAAACTCTCCCAGAAAATTGCAGAGGAAGGTAAACTTCCAAACTCATTCTATGAGGCCACCATCACCCTAATACCAAAACGAGACAGAGATGCCACAAAAAAAAAAAAAAAAGAAAGAAAGAAAAGAAAATTACAGGCCAATATCACTGATGAACATAGATGCAAAAATCCTTAAGAAAATTCTAGCAAACAGAATCTAACAACATATTAAAAAGATCATAAATCATGACCAAGTGGGCTTTATCCCAGGGATACAGAGATTCTTTAATATCCTCAAATCAATCAGTGTAATATACCACATTAACAAATTGAAAGGTAAAAACCATATAATTATATCAATAGATGCAGAGAAAGCCTTTAACAAAATTCAACATCCATTTATGATAAAAACCCTCCAGAAAGCAGGCATAGAAGGAACATACCTCAACATAATAAAAGCTGTATATGACAAAGCCACAGCAATCATTATCCTCAATGGTGAAAAGTTGAAAGCATTTCCCCTAACGTCATGGACAAGACAAGGGTGCCCACTCTCACCACTACTATTCGACATATCTCTGGAAGTTTTAGCCACCACAGTCAGAGCAGAAAAAGAAATAAAAGTAATACAGATTGGAAAAGAAGTAAAACTCTCACTGTTTGCAGATGGCATGATCCTCTATATAGAAAACCCTAAAGACTCCACCAGAAAATTACTAGAACTAATCAATGAATATAGTAAAACTACAGGATATAAAATTAACACAGAGAAATCGCTTGCATTCCTATACACTAACAATGAGAAAACAGAAAGAGAAATTAAGGAAACAATTCCATTCACCATTGCAACTAAAAAAATAAAATACTTAGGAATACATCTAGCTAAAGAAACAAAAGACCTCTATATAGAAAACTATAAAACACTGATGAAAGAAATCAAAGAGGACACAAATAGATGGAGAAATATACCATGTTCACGGATCAGAAGAATCAATATAGTGAAAATGAGTATACTACCGAAAGCAATCTACCAATTCGATGCAATCCCTATCAAGCTACCAACGGTATTTTTCAGAGAACTAGAACAAATAATTTCACAATTTGTATGGAAATACAAAAAACCTCGAATAGCCAAAGCAATCTTGAGAAAGAATGGAACTGGAGGAATCAACCTGCCTGACTTCAGGCTATACTACAAAGCTACAGTCATCAAGACAGTATGATACTGGCACAAAGACAGAAACATAGATCATTGGAACAAAATAGAAAGCCCAGAGATAAATCCACGCACCTATGGACACCTTATCTTTGACAAAGGAGGCAAGAATATACAATGGAGAAAAGACAATCTCTTTAACAAGTGGTGCTGGGGAAATTGGTCATCCACTTGTAAAAGAATGAAACTAGAACACTTTCTAACACCATACTCAAAAATAAACTAAAAATGGATTAAAAATCTAAATGTAAGACCAGAAACTATAAAACTCCTAAAGGAAAACATAGGCAAAACACTCTCTGACATAATCACAGCAGGATCCTCTATGACCCACCTCCCAGAATATTGGAAATAAAAGCAAAAATAAACAAATGTGTCCTAATTAAACTTAAAAGCTTTTGCATAACAAAGGAAACTATAAGCAAGGTGAAAAGACAGCCTTCAGAAAGGGAGAAAAGAATAGCAAACAAAGCAAATGACAAATAATTAATCTCTGAAATATACAAGCAACTCATGTAGCTCAATTTCAGAAAAATAAATGACCCAATCAAAAAATAGTCCAAAGAACTGAACAGACATTTCTCCAAGGAAGACATAGAGATGACTAACAGACTGCCAATCCAGGTTCGATGCGTGAGACAGGGTGCTCAGAGCTGGTGCACTGGGAAGAACCAGAGGGATGGGTTGGGGAGGGAGGTGAGAGGGGGGTTCAGGATGGGGAACACATGTACACTCATGGCTTATTCATTTCAATGTATGGCAAAACCACTATAATATTGTAAAATAATTAGCCTCCAGTTAAACTAAATAAATTAATAAAAAAGAAAAAGAAAAAAAAATTCTGTATATTGTCACTTTGCTTATTTAAGTTCTATGCAGAGTACATCTTGAGAAATGTTGAACTGGATGAAGCACAAGCTGAAGTCAAGATTTCTGGGAGAAATATCAATAACCTCAGATATGTAGATGACATCACCCTTATGGCAGAAAGTGAAGAAGAAATAAAGATCCTCTTGATGAAAGTGGAAGAGGAGGGTGAAGAAGTTGGCTTAAAAATCAGCATTCAGAAAACTAAGATCATGACATCTGTTCCCATCATTTCATGGAAAATTGGTGGGGAAACAGTGACAAATTTACTTTTTTGGGGCTCCAAAATCCCTGCATATGGTGATTGCAGTCATGAAATTAAAAGATGCTTGCTCCTTGGAAGAAAAGTTATGACCAACCTAGACAGCATATTAAAAAGCAGAGACATTACTTTGCCAACAAAGGTCCGTCTAGTCAAAGATACGGTTTTTCCAGTAGTCATGCATAAATGTGAGAGGTGGACTATAAAGAAACCTGGGCACATAAGAATTGATGCTTTTGAACTGTGGTGTTGGAGAAGACTCTTGCGAGTCCCTTGGACAGCAAGGAGATACAACCAGTCCATCCTAAAGAAATCAGTTGTGAATATTCACTGGAAGGACCGGTGCTGAAGCTAGAACTCCAATACTTTTGCCTCCTGATGCAAATAACTGACTTCTTTGAAAAGACTCTGACGTTCAGAAAGATTGAATACATTAGGAGAAGGGGACAACAGAAGATGAGATGGTTGGATTGCATCGCGATCTCAATGGACATGAGTCTGAGTAAGCTCTGGGAGTTGGTGATGGACAGGGAGGCCTGGCGTGCTGCAGTCCATAGGGTTGCAAAGAGTCAGACACGACTGAGTGGCTTAACTGAACTGATATATTTTGGAATTTTTTTTTTCTGAGTTTTCATTTTAGAACTATTTTTTTTTTCATAATTCTGATTTATTTTCTTCTTTGCTACAAATGTTTCTTTAGTTTCCTTCCCTTTCTCTCATCATATTTGTTGCTGCTTTATTTATTTATTTATTTATTGCTTCATGCTATTACAGTAGTAACATTTTAAATTGTCAGGTTTGTCCGTATTTTAATTAAAGAATTACTCTTGGAGTCAGGCATAGGAAACCCTCTGTCATATTAAACTATATAATTTTTCATGTTTTTTTATTCAAGTTTTCACATTTTTACACATTTCACTTCTTTTTGAATGCATCATGCAGCAGCATTTGCTAGAGAAAAGTAGAGAGATAATGTTGAAGTTTCAGGTTACTTCTGGTAATCAAATAAGTAGGGATTTATGCTCCAAAATGATAAGGGAGAATGCTGATTTAGATGTTAAAAAAGCATCTGCTTATAAGAGGCAAGTCCCAGCAGCAAGACAGTGGAGCAGGCTGTGTCTCAAGTCAGCAGGTTGCCAGTGGGGTCTCCAGTTGCTGGAGAATGTTGGTGGTGGCCAGTAATACACTCCTTAAAACTTATTTTTCTTGTTGTAAATCCCTTCTAACTCCCTGAATTCCTCTGATAAGTCTATTATTCAATGTCATTAATGCCAGTTGTTTATTAATTCTACCTTGTATAACCAAATTATAGCAGCTGAAATGGCTGTGATGATTACCTGAGGGGGTCTGCAGAAGCCTGAAGCCACAGTCTGACAATAATCTGGTAGTACAGGCATGTGAGTTTTCCTTGTAAATCTCCTGAGAAAGAGGAAAAGGAGTTTCTCTGTAGTCAAGTATATTGTCACTCAAATAGATAGAAAAATGGCAAACTCAGGTGAGGGTAAACTTGGACATTATTTCTAACAAGAGATGACAAGAACAAGAGTCATTCTATTCAAGGTGTTTGTTACAATGTCTATGTTATAAGATGACTTCTTAAATGATTTAACCACAGTAAAGAAAAGTAGAGTTTTGATTGAAACTTTAGTTTCTCTAAAGATTAATTTGTGGAGAATTTATCCATTCTCAGTATGAATGAGAGTGAAAGAGTGAAACACTCTCTCATTTTATTCCTGAATTATGTATGTCTCCCAATGAAAATTAGTAATATTTTCACATAGATATTGCACAGTAAACAGTTGTTTCAAATTTTTTTTAAATTTTATACTACTGTGAATGATATTCTTAATATTTAATCTGCTTTCCCAAGTATGCTATAAAGGTTATCATTTTTAATCTTCATTTTGTCATTTTCCATTTTAATTCATTTTTTACTTCCAATGTGTTTCAGTAAGTAATTAAGCTGTGCTCAGTCATGTCTGACTCTTGAAACCCCATGGACTGTATGTAGCCTGTCAGGTTCCTCTGTCCATGGAATTTTCCAGGTAAGAATACAGGAGTGGGTTGCCATTTCCTACTCCAGGGGATCTTCCTGACTCAGAGATCTCTTGTGTCTCCTGCATTAGCAGATGGATTCTTTACCACTCATGATTTGAGAAGCCCCAATGTGTTCGGTAGATTTGTTTAAATCTTTAATTGCAAAATCATTCCTCTAGCAAATAATGATAATGGCACTTACTCAGTTTTATTGAGTACCTTTAATTACTTTTCATACTCTATTACAAAGGCTGGAATCCAAGCAAAAAAATTTTTTTTGTAGTGGGGATGACAATGAACGATCTTGTCTTTTTAAAGAGTGTAATGGTGAAACCTGTAGTGCTTCAGCATTTCATATGCTATTGATAATATACCACACTAAGGAAGTAAAAAATAAATAATGTTTTTACATTGATTTTTTTTTATAATGAGAAGTTAAATTTTCAATGACTTTCTATTCACAGTAAACTAAGAAGTTTTAAGAATAATTGTTGTTTTAAATGTATTAATTTATTAGCGCTCTATGATTCAGTCTTTTAATAAATGATATCATCATTTATTATTGATTTAGTTATAGGAAATCCTTCATTATAGTTATACATTTCGTGATTAAGGGCCATCATGTTCTTTTTTGTGATTCTTTCTTTCATCTGTGGCCATTAGGGCTATGTTAGTCTCATAAAATGAATTGGAACAAATTTTTATTTTTTTGTGTCCATAAAACCAAAACAATCCAGTGAAATTTATTATAATGGAAATTATCTGGTCATGAAAAACAAATATTTTTTGACTGGTCACCATCTGGTCAGTACTATTTTGTTTCAGTTTTGTAAGTTTTTTCTGTATGTTCAATTGTTTCAACATCTTGAGATAAATTTAGGAGCCTTTAATTTTTATGGAAACTTAATACAGAAACCAAAACCTAAAAACAGAAATATGTAAGTCAAAATTTTGTAATTTTTTAAGTATTGACAATTGATTATTCTCATATATTATTATTATTATTTCTTTTTTTGGTCACACCACACAGCTTGTGGAATCTAGTTTCCTGACCATGGATTTAACAGAAATCCTTAGCAGTGAGATCATGGATTTTTAACCACTGGACCACCAAGGAAGTCCTTCTTAACTATTCTATAGTTTCCTTCACTCAATGTTTTGAAGTTTACCCATTCTATTTATTTATGTTAATAAAGAGTATTTGATTTGATCATTTATTAACACCAGATTTTCACTTTTGTAATTAAAAAAACATCTGTTATTGCTCCCAGTTTTCAAATTATTATATTTTAGATTTTCAAACCTTCTTAACTAACCCTGTAATGCCTTTGCTTTATTTTTTAACTATGAAAGCTACTTGTATCATAACTTTCTCTTTTGTACAACCTTGACTGAATATCATTTCTCATATTTTACTCTGATTTGTCCATTGAATATGAAGGGTTACATTTGTTTATAATAGTATTAAATAAACTACATTACTGTTATGGCAACAATTGTGCATTGAAGACTCCAGTGTTTTTGTGTTTCTAAAGTTCTCTTACTTACCACTATTTATATACAGAACATTCTGTTCTTTTTATCTTGAAACTATTGCTACTTGAAGCTACAATCTTCTGAGTGGATATAGAAAATGAAGTAGGCTTTCTTTGTAAACTACTCTGTGGGAAATAAATGTAGTGCTTTCTGCTCCATTATGAGGTCTAACTTTCTGGTATAAAACTTGAAGAAGATACATGTGTGGAAGGTATAAGCTTCCAGTAAAGCTTCCACATCCAGTAAAGTTTCTTTATTTCAAATGTTTAGAAGTGAGTTGGTTACCAAATGCTATTTTCTCTGGCCCACGTTTCTGTAATTAGCAGTAATCATTTGTGATATCTGGTATATCACTGAAAAAAGACAATCTTATTCCAACATTATCTTTTCTTTTCTTTCTTTTCTTTTTTTTTTTTTTTTGATGAGTGCTAATTTTGAAAAGAACATTTAGAAAGAAGAGTCAGTACCACATAATTATCCAAACTTATATTCCAAACGTCTTCTGGGTAATATGTTTTTAAGTCTTATGATATACATGCAGTCAATGTTACTTACTGGAGTTTATGATATAGGGTATCTTGTTACTATTTTTCTGATTCCCTATTTGACAAAGGCTTTGGACTGGTCAGAGAGATACAAGTCTGAACAAATAATATTGTTAATAAGTCCATACTTATCTGGATTGGGGACACTGAGATAAATTGAAATACGCCTTCTTTTGCTTTCCATTTAATGGAGTTCTGACAAATATTTAACAAAAGATGATTGAAAAAATATATGTATACTTTTTAATAAATATACACATGTTTAAGTATGCCATTAAAACATATATTTACTTTTAATTTTCATATACTTATATTTATATGTATGTATATTTGTTATACATTTCACTCTTACAAAGGATGAATATGAAACAATTTTTAGGATTTGAAATAGCTCAACTGGAATTCCATCATCTCCACTAGCTTTGTTCGTAGTGATGCTTCCTAAGGCCCACTTGACTTTGCGTTCCAGGATATCTGGCTCTAGGGTGATGATTACACCATCGTGATTATCTGGGTCATGAAGATTATTTTGTACAGTTCTTCTGTGTATTCTTGCAACCTCTTCTTAATATCTTCTACTTCTGTTGGGTCCATAGCATTTCAGTCCTTTATTGTGCCCATCTTTGTGTGGAATTTTCCCTTGCTATCTCTAATTTTCTTGAAGAAATCTCTAGTATTTCCCAGTCTATTGTTTTCCTCTATTTCTTTGCATGACCACTGAGGAAGTCTTTCTTATCTCTCCTTGCTATTCTTTGGAACTCTGCATTCAAATGGGTATATCTTTACTTTTCTCCTTTGCTTTTCACTCCTTTTCTTTCCACACCTGTTTGTAAGGCCTGATCAGACAGCCATTTTGCCTTTTTGCATTTCTTTTCCTTGAGGATGGTCTTGATCCCTGCCTCCTGTGCAATGCCATGAATATCCATCCATAGTTTTTCAGGCACTCTGTCTATCAAATCGAATCCTTTGAATCTATTTCTCCCGCTGCATAACGGTAAGGGATTTGATTTAGGTCATACCTGAATGGTCTAGCGGTTTTCCCCACTTTCTTCAATTTAAGTCTGAATTTGGCAATAAGGAGTTCATGATCTGAGCCACTGTCATATTCTGGTCTTGTTTTTGCTGATTGTATAGAGTTTCTCCATCTTTGGCTGCAAAGAATATAGTCAATCTGATTTTGGTATCGACCATCTGGTGATGTCCATGTGTAGAATCTTCTCTTGTGTTGTTGGAAGAAGGTGTTTGCTATGACCAGTGTGTTCTCTTGGCAAAACTCTATTAGCCTTTGCCCTGCTTCATTCTGTATTCCAAGGCCAAATTTGCAAGTTACTCCACGTATCTCTTGACTTCCTACTTTTGCATTCCAGTTCAGTTCAGTTCAGTCGATCAGTCGTGTCTGACTCTTTGTGACCCTATGAATTGCAGCACTCCAGGCCTCTCTGTCCATCACCAACTCCCGAAGCCTACCCAAACCCATGTCCAACGAGTCAGTGATGCCATTCAACCATCTCATCCTGTCATCCCCTTCTCCTCCTGCCCCCAATCCTACCCAGCATTAGGGTCTTTTCCAACGAGTCAACTCTTCGCATGAGGTGGTAAAAGTATTGGAGTTTCAGCTTCAACATCAGTCCTTCCAATGAACACCCAGGATTGATCTCCTTTAGGATGTATTGATTGGATCTCCTTGCAGTCAAAGGGACTCTCAAGAGTCTTCTCCAACACCACAGTTCAAAAGCATCAATTCTGAGGTGCTCAGCTTTCTTCGTCGTCCAACTCTCACATCCATACATGACCACTGGAAAAACCATAGCCTTGACTGGACGGACTTTTGTTGGCAAAGTAATGTCTCTGCTTTTAAATATGCTATCTAGGTTGGCCATAACCTTCCTTCCAAGGAGTAAGCGTCTTTTAATTTCATGGCTGCAATCACCATCAGCAGTGATTCTGGAGCCCCCCAAAATAAAGTCTGACACTGTTTCTACTGTTTCCCCATCTATTTCCCATGAAGTGATGGGACCAGTACCCTATAATGAAAAAGACATCTTTTGGGGTGTTAGTTCTAGAAGGTCTCAATATGACAGCAACTCTGGAAAACTCAGCAGTGGCCACAGGACTGGAAAAGTTAAGTTTTCATTCCACTCCCAAAGAAAGGAAATGCCAAGCAATGCTCAAACTACTGCACAATTGCACTCATCTCACACACTAGTAAAATAATGCTCCAAATTCTCCAAGCTAGTCTTCAAAGGACATGAACCGAGAACTTCCAGATGTTCAAGTTGGATTTAGAAAAGGAAGAAGAATCAGAGATCCAATTGTCAGCATCCACTGGATCATCAAAAAAGCAAGAGAGTTCCAGAAGAGCATCTACTTCTGCTTTTCTGACTATGCCAAAGCCTTTGACTTGTGGACCACAGCAAACTCTGGAAAATTCTTAAAGAGACAGAAATACCAGAACACTTGACCTGCCTCTTGAGAAATCTGTTTACAGGTCAGGAAGCAACAGTTAGAACTGGATATGGATCAACAGACTGGTTCCAAATTGGGAAAGGTGTATATCAAGCTGTATATTGTCACCCTGCTTATTTAAGTTATATGCAGAGTACATCATAAGAAACACTGGGCAGGATGAAGCACAAGCTGGAATCAAGATTGCCAGGAGAAATATCAATAACCTCAGATATGCAGATGACACCACCCTTATGGCAGAAAGTGAAGAAGAACTAAAAAGCCTCTTGATGAATGTGAAAGAGGAGAGTGAAAATGTTGGCTTAAAGCTCAACATTCAGAAAACTAAGATCATGGCATCTGGTCCCATCACTTCATGGCAAATAGATGGGGAAACAGTGGAAACAGTGGCTGACTTTACATTTTTGGGCTCCAGAATCACTGCAGATGGTGATTGCAGCCATGAAATTAAAATACACCTGCTCCTTGTAAGAAAAGTTATGACCAACCTAGACAGCACATTAAAAAACAAAGATATTACTTTGCCAACAGAGATCTGTCTAGCCAAAGCTATGGCTTTTCCAGTAGTTATGTATGGATGTGAGAGTTAGACTATAAAGAATGGTGAGCACATAAGAATTGATGTTTTTGAACTGTGGTGCTGGAGAAGATTCTTTGAAGTCCCTTGGATTGCAAGGAGATCCAATCAATCCATCCTAAAGTGAATCAGTCCTGAATATTCATTGGAATATGAAACTCTAATACTTTGCCACCTGATGCAAAGAACTGACTGACTGGAAAATACCCTGATGCTGGGACAGATTGAAGGTGGGAAAAGAAGGAGATGACAGAAGATGAAATGGCTGGATTGCATCACCGACTGAGTGGGCATGAGTCTGAGTAAGCTCTTGGAGTTGGCAATGGACAGGGAGGCCTGGCGTGCTGCAGTCCATGGGGTTGCAAAAGTCGGACACGACTCTGCAACTGAACTGAACTGACTGATCACACAATTTACAAATACTAACAAAATATTTGATTATTTTATTTATTCATTTGATTCTTACAGAATGCATTCACTAATTTTTTTTCAATGTCTTATATCTGTAGCCAGATTGGGGTTGAAACTGACATGAGTGTAGTTCTGATACAATTGTTAGTTGATGCCTTTTTTTGGATACTAATGAGAAAGAAGTTGAGAGGAGAATAAAGACAAAGACATGTTGGGACATACATCTTTGATAACTTTGGGTTCTTTATTAAAGTGGATATAGGTTTTCTATTGCTAAAAATCTTCTTCAACATTTCTACATCATTTATGAGTGATGCTACAGATGTATTACACGTTTGAGATAAAAGTAAAAGAGAGAAAGTGAAGTCACTCAGTCATGTCCAGCTCTTTGCAAACCCACGGACTTTAGCCTACCAGGGTCCTCTATCCATTGGATTTTCCAGGCAAGAATACTGGAGTGGGTTGCCGTTTTCTTCTTCAGGGGATCTTCCCAACCCAGGGATTGAACCTGGGTCTCCCACATTGCAAGCAGCCACTTTATCATCTGAACCACCAGGGAAGCAACATTTAAGCTAAACCTTTCTAATTACACTTTTCCATCACTTTTTATAAGATTAGACAGTCAACAATGTTTTGTATAAAACCCTGATTTGGAAAGTTTTTTGATTTCCACAGTGCATCTATTCCTACTGTGACTAATTTCAGGCTGCCATCATGATATGCAGTCACACTCTGTGGTATATTATTTCCACCACACTGATTCAATAAGCTCAGCAGCATAGATAATAATAAAAGTATAGCACAAAAAGGAAGAAAATAATCTGAATATGTATTGATTTGTTTTATAGTTGAGTTATTTTTTAAAATCTAATTTTCAATAAGGCTATGTTTAAAACCAGCACATAACCTTTCTGAAAATGTAACTGAGTTACTCCTATGAGTATGTGTGTTAGCCATAATGTATCATTGATTCCACACTAGTCTTGACATCAATTCGATTAATCACTGTCCATCCCATCCAGTGGTATATTCACTGAATGCTCTGCGATGTGGTCAGTTGTGGTCATCAGTCTGGGACCAGGTGGACCGGAGTCGACGAAAAGAAAGAGAGCAAGAAGGATGCAGGGGACCCAGGTCTCTGTGGAGCAAAGGTGTTTTATTAGTAGAAATGCAGGCTTATATATCTTTGGTGAAATGATTACACAGGATAAAGTGCTGTTAATTGCAACAAAAATGGATGGTCTAATATATACAAGGTCGCTGATGCTGAAAGAAATCACAGAAGTGGGTAACTGAAAGGAATTCAAGTAGATCCCCTTTCTCATGATCTCAGTCCTGAGAACTGCGTGCAGTTCTACTGGTTCCAGAATAGGAACTGATAAGGAACAGAGAATCCTTGAGAAATGGCATACAAAGGAAGAAAAGTGCACCATATTGGATTCCTTAAAGTTAAGCGTCCCCTAACAGTCAGTGTGATTAGTTTTGTAAAGATATAGACAAAAATAATAAAATAACTATATTCTTTTATTTTATTCATAGAATAAAGTAATTCACTCAAATAATTGAATAGCAGGCCTTTGGAGAATAATTTTGCATAGTGATATATTTTTGTCACTTGGTCAGGAAGATCCCCTGGAGAAGAAAATGGCAATCCACTCCAGTATTCTTGCCCGGAGAATCCCATGGACAGAGCAACCTGGTGGGATGCAGTCATGGGATCGCAAGAGTCAGACACGGCTTAGTGACTATATGTATGTATTTTATGTAAAGGCTTCGTTTTCTCCTCTTTCCTCTTTTTGGTTAGGTGTGATGTTATGATTATGCAAAACTGAACAATGATTTTTCAATTAAATGTAAATCAAATCTCAATAAACTAATGTGACTACAATTTTATTCAGAGGAATTATACATATGAGATCCCTCTAATGGTTCATTAACTGAGTGGCCTAAATTCAGTGTGAGAAAATTTGTCGATGTAGGAATTGATTTGCTACCATATTAATACACGAGTTAAGTATGTCTTATAATGCATGCATGCTATTAACACATTTCTTGACATATATTTGAAAATAAACAATACAACAACATACTATTTTTGCAACCAGATTCATTTTGAGAAAACTAAATTCAGAGAAGTAAGCTAATTCCAAGGTTTGGTGCCACTCATCCTAGACGGTGACTAAAAACTGAACACTAAGCTTTAACTTCCTGAGCCAGAAAGGTCTCTACCAAATTAAAATTGTACTAAGCATGTACATATTAAAATATTGCTATCTAAAGAGACATTGTTGTTAGTGCATTTTTTCCTGTTAACTTTTTCTTAATTTTCTCCTTAAAACAAAATCATTATCTTTCTCTATCACTAACTTTATGAATTAACCTTAATTGTCAATGAGAGTATTAATTCTGTGTTAGGGCCATTTTCTTGCTCAAAGATGTATATTCTAGATCTATAATACAAATTGCATGGACTCTATACACCTTATTTTCATGAAAGTAAATTAAATGCTATTAGGAAGAATGTCTTTCATACTATATTCCTACTTTAATATATCTCTTAAAATCATATTCTTATAAGACATATCTTTCAAATATTTAAATTGAATTAGTAATTTGTTCTTATAGCTCAGGGGCAGAGTTTAAATTTATATGCAAATGTCACAACTTCTAAAGGTCTAAATTGATCTAGTTTGTTGAAGTGTGACTTTATATAGAAGATAGTATGCATATAATCCCCTGGAATAGGAATGATGTTCTCTAGTTATCTTTAGTATAATGAATGAACAGGAACATTTGACTGCTCATAAATATATAAGACCTATTTTATAATTCCATAAATATTTTATACAAGAGAACTTTACAGTATTCAGTTTCAAGTTGCTATCATTAAATATCAAGATTAATCCAAGTAAATATTCTTTTGAACTTATTGTCAAGCACTAATAAAATTAAAATTATAAAATATGCATAAAATAACTTACAAAGGAAAAAACTACTTCCATACCACCCCTTCTCAAGAAAGAATTATGTATAAGTTGATTTATTCTTATTTTTAAATAACACTGGAGTTAATAATTGTGTACTCTGAACTAATTCTATTTTTAAAACAGTTATTTACAAAAACATTTTAAATAAATCTTCAGGAAGATAAAACAAAACAAATCTATCTCCTTTCCTAAACTTAAAATGATCATGCTCTATTATTAAATCATTAATGATTTGTTAATGTTTCTGTATTTTGGGCTATCTACATACAGACTTTTTTTTTTATTTTAAATGGTTCTTAAATGTCAAACTGGCTCAACTACTGGGCTATGAAACCACCCGGGGCATGTCCTTGATCTTACCTATCATGACTCTGTCTCTCGTAATTCACATAATCCTCCCCACAAATAGTACACAAAATATGTTTGTTTGTAAGGGTTCCAAATCAAAATTAGAACATTGCTTAGCCCCTGTCATTTACTGAGCAAGGTATTAAGGATAAATATAATGCATTTCTTGCAACTCAGGGAAATTCAGATATGAATAGAGCATATTTATAAACAATGAAATAACAGAAAAATACACAAGTTCCCAGGAGCTCCAAGAGGAAAAAATTCTATGGCATGATGTGGCAATAGATATAAATAAAATATCACTATTCAGTTCAGTTCAGTCACTCAGTCGTGTCCACTCATTGCGACCCCATGAATCACAGCACGCCAGGCCTCCCTGTCCATCACCTACTCCTGGAGTCCACCCAAACCCATGTCCATCGAATCGGTAATGCCATCCAGCCATCTCATCCTCTGTCATCCCCTTCTCCTCCTGCTCCCAATCTTTCCCAGCATTAGGGTCTTTTCCAATGAGTCGACTCTTCCCACCAGGTGGCCAAAATATTGGAGCTTCAGCTTCAGGAACAGTCCTTCCAATGAATATTCGGGACTGATTTTCTTTAGGGTTGACAAGAGTCTTCTCCAACCCCACAATTTGAAAGCATCAATTCTTCGATGTTTAACCTCCTTTTTGGTCCAACTCTCACATCCATACACGACTATTGGAAAAACCATAACTTTGACTTATACAGACCTTTGTCAACAAAGTAATGTCTCTGATTTTTAATACTCCGTCTAGTTTTGTTATAGCTTTCCTTGCAAGGAGGAACGGTCTTTTAATTTCATGGCTGCAGTCACCATCCACAGTGATTTTGGAGCCCAGGAAAATAAAGTCACTGTTTCCATTTTTGATGAGACCAGATGTAATGGTCTTTATATTTTTAATGCTAAGTTTTAATCCAGCTTTTTCCCTCTCATCTTTCACCCTCATCAAGAGACTCCTTAGTTCCTTCACTTCCTGCCACTAGTGTAGTATCATCTGCATATCTGAAGTTATTGATATTTCTCCCGGCAATCTTCCTTCCAGCTTGTGATTCATCCAGCCTGGCGTTTTGCATGATGTACTCTGCATATAAGCTAAATAAACAGGGTCACAAAGTATAGTAGTAAACATTTTACCACTTTTTAATAAAGAAAGAAACTAAAAGTCACATAAATTAAAAAGGAAGGTAGAAAATTATCTATATTTACATATAGCATGATTTTCTACAGAGAAAGCTCAAAGAATCTACAAAAAGTTTCCTAGAACTAATAATTTTGTAAAAGCCCATAGGATACAAAGTGAACATATAAAAATAATCCCTTTTAGATAAACTAACAATGATACAATTATGCAATAATGTAAACTGTGGTACCATTAAAATTAGTAAATAAAATACTTCAGAGTAAATATAAGAAAACTTGAATGGATGCTGCAATTAAAAACTACCATATTTATTGAAGCTCATCATGATAAGGATGTCAATCCACCCTAAATTGATATTTAAGTTAAAAGAAATCCTTATGAAAATCTCAGAAAGATATTTTGTACATATAGACAAGAATTTTATAAAACTTATAAGAAAACAAAAAGGAGCAGTAGCTAAAATAATTTTTGGAAAAGAAAATAAATTTGGAAAAGTAATTCTACTGAATTTCAAGACTTACTCTGCATTAATAACTACACAATCAAGGTTCTGTGGTATTCACAGAGGGGTAAACACTAGATCAATGAAAGATATTAAAGAACACAGAAATAGAAACACACAAATATGCCCACTTGATTTTTAAGGAAAGAACAAAGGCATTTCAATGGAGGGAGGATAGCCTTTCAACAGTGGTGCTAGACCAGTTAGACATTCATAGGCAAATAATGACCCTGCCTTGAACCTCACAATTTATATGAAAATTAATTCAAATGAGTCACATACTTAACTTAAAAACTTAATCCTAAAACATTTACAACCAAATATTTGTTAGGATATAGATAGGTCTGGATAAAGAATTCATATACCTGACATCAATATATAAAGCAAGAGGGCTGTGCACGCATGCTCAGTTGCATATGACTCTTTGCAACCCCATGGATTGTAATCTGCCAGATTCATCTGTCCATGGGATTTTCCAGGCAAAAATACTGGAGAAGGTTGCCATTTCTTCCTCCTGAGGATCTTCCTGATCCAGGTATCAAACCCATGCCTTCTGAAGCAAAAAGGGAAAAGTTGATAAATTGGATGTCCTAAACTTTGAAAACTTTTGTTCTACCAATACCCTATTGAGAAGATGAAAACGTACACTGGGAGGAAATGTTTGCAAACCACATATTTGACAAGTGGTCAGTGCCTAGGATATATGGTGGTGGTGGTTTAGTCGCTAGGTCGTGTCTGACTCCTGTGACCCCATGGGCTATAGCCTGCCAGGCTCCTCTGCCCATGGGATTTTCCAGGCAAGAATACTGGAGTGGATTGCCCATTCCTCCTCCAGGGGATCTTCCTGACACAGGAGTCGAGCCCAGGACTCCTGTATTGCAGGCAGATTCCTTACCGACTGAGCTATGAGGGAAGCCCCAGAATATATGAAGAAATCTCAAAATTCAAGAGTTGAAAAAATAAAATTACCAAAAGGGCAAAATACAAGATCAGATATTTTGTTGAAGAAGATCTGAGTAGATGACAAATAAGCACATAAAAAGATGTTGAACACAATTCATCATTAGGGAATACAAATTAAAACCCCAAAGAGATTTTTACTATAAACTTTTCAGGATGTCTAAAATAAAAATAGTGGCAACATCAAATGCTGGTAATGATTTAGAGAAGTTAAATGCCCCATACAGTGCTGGTCAGAATGCACAATGTTACAGACACCCTGGAAAACATTTTTATGGTTTCTCATAAAACTAAGTATATAACAAACATGTTTCCCAGAAATTGTACTCCTGGGTAATTATCCCAGAGAAATAAAAGGTATATTCTAATAAAATCTGTACATAAATATGTATAGCAAGTTTTCTTGTAATAGCAAAAACTGGAGAAAAATCCAAGCATCCATCAACTGGTGAATGACTGAACAGATTATCGCACATTCATGTGATGAAATACATGAAGTGCAATTTAATAAATATTGATAAATTATTGATATACACAACAATCTCAGTGAATCTCCAAAGAATCATGGTGAGTTAAAAAAAAAAAATCCAATCATGAAATGTCATAAACTGAATGTTTCTATTTATATAGCATTCTTAAAGGGTCAAAACTGTAGAGAATGTTAATGATTACCAAGAGTCAGACCTGGGATGGGGAAAGTGAAGTGGGTATCTTTCTAAAGGTAAAAGAGCAACATTATGAGTGATCTTTGTGCTGATGGACATGTTTTGTATCTTCAGTGTATCAATGTCTGCATCCTGCTTGTGATGTTTTAGTATAATTTTGCAAGTTGTTACTGTTGGAGAAAGTTGGGAAAATGAGGCATTGGCACACAAACACACACACACACAAACGCATGCTAAGTCACTTCAGTTGTATTAGACTCTTTGCAACCCTATGGACTGTAGCCTGCCAGGCTCCTCTGCCCATGGGATTCTCCAGGCAAGAATACTGGAATGGGTTATCATTCCCTCTTCCAGGGGATCTTCCCAACCCAAGGATTGAACCCACATCTTCTATGTCTTCTGCATTGTCAGGTGGGTTCTTTATCACTAGCGTAACCTGGGAAGTCTATATACATATAATTTCTTACAACAGCATGCAGATCTACAAGTCTTTCAAAATAAAATTTAAACAATTGTATATATTCAACTAGACAGCTTCTTTCTTTCTTTCTTTCTTTTTTTTCCAAAACATTTTAGAGGCATTATGATTTTTATTTCCTTACATCCCTCCATACTCAGAATCTTATGAATGCCTTACTGACATCAACTAGTGCTGATTCAAGGATAAATTTCTCAGTTAGTGAAATATGTTCAGTTCAGTTCAGTCACTCAGTCGTATCTGACTCTTTGCGACCCCATGAATCGCAGCAGGCCAGGCCTCCCTGTCCATCACCAACTCCCGGAGTTTACCAAACCCATGACCATCGAGTCGGTGATGCCATCCAGCCTTCTCATCCTCTGTCATCCCCTTCTCCTCCTGCCCCCAGTCCTTCCCAGCATTAGAGTCTTTTCCAGTGACTCAACTCTTTGCATGAGGTGGTCAAAGTATTGTAGTTTCAGCTTCAACATCAGTCCTTCCAATGAACACCCAGGACTGATCTCCTTTATTTTTTTTTATTTATTTATTTTTTTTTTGCTTTTATTTTTTTTTTATTTTTTTTTTTTTACAATATGTTCTTTATTTTATTTATTTTTTTTTTTAGTTGGGGGCTAATTACTTTAGGATGGACTGGTTGGATCTCCTTGCAGTCCAAGGGACTCTCAAGAGTCTTCTCCAACATCACAGTTCAAAATCATTAATTCTTCGGCGCTCAGCTTTCTTCACCATCCAACTCTCACATCCATACATGACCACTGGAAAAACCATAGTCTTGACTAGACGGACCTATGTTGGCAAAGTAATGTCTCTGCTTTTAAATATGCGATCTAGATTGGTTATAACCTTCCTTCCAAGGAGTAAGAGTCTTTTAATTTCATGGCTGCAATCACCATCAGCAGTGATTTTGGAGCCCTCAAAAATAAAGTCTGCCACTGTTTCCCCATCTATTTCCCATGAAGTGATGGGACCAGATGCCATGATCTTAGTTTTCTGAACGTTGAGCTTAAGCCAACTTTTTCTAGAATCTATTTGGTGCTTCAGCAGCTATACTACTAAGAAATAATTTTGAAACATATCTTTTTATAAATAAAACTTGTAGAAAGCCAAATAAATTTGTAGGAATTTATCTCTGTATAGAATGGAGCTAAGTAAACTATTTTGTAACATGAGCTCATGAAACAACATGACGTTATTTTTGCCCACAGTCATTTAGCATATGACTTCCAGCTCTTCGATTCTCTATGGCTCCAATAATAATTCAACTCTGTATTAGAAGTTAAACTGAGCAGTTTACCATACATTAATAAAAAGATAACAATAATGGTAGAATTAGGGACAGACAACTGTGTAATTACCTTTGAATTCTTTACACAAAAGAGAGATAAAGATGTTATATTCATTTGGGAAGTAAAAATAATTGCTGTCTCTTAATTATCTTATAAGTTGTATAAATTCTTGTAGTGTCTTTTCAAATTAATAGAGTAACATATAAAATACTTTCAAGTCTTTACTTCAGTTAAACTAAGGATTAAAAATAATCTTGATTTAAAGGATTTCTCTGTGTTGATGTTTGCTAGGTTTGAACTCAGTGCAAACTACCTGGTTAAGATGGTATCTAAGGTCTCGGCTTATCATTTTCCAAATTCCTACTAAAACACTTTAAAATTTTGGGGGAGAAGATGAAAGACCCTAACAGCAAAACAAAGCAGCAGCCAGTTTATAAACTCCCCTTATATGCATGGCATATTTAACTTAAAATAAAATCATATCAGCAACTGGTGCTGACAAAATCACCACTCAGAAGTACACACAATGAACACTTACTTTTTCACTGCTCCTTTCACCAGTATTCTACCTCTAAGTTCAGAAATCAGGGCATGTTCCATTCAGTAAACCAGAAAATCAGATAAATACATTTTTGTTGAGTATCTACTCACTCTTAAAATAGTTTCCTACTCCCTTCATATGCAAAATTACAAATCCTCCTACAACAAGGACAGAAGTACGTTTCCAAAAAGCAATACTTAGTTGAGGAATCTTGGATGGAGAAGAATGGTAATTGGATTTGTTGAAACTGGCTTTCTGGAAAAGGCTTCAAATTTTTCAAGACTTCCAAAGATAGACATGATGATGTCTCAGACCTTCAACTCCATCAGTATTTAGCAGAGGTATTAGTCATTGGCAACCCACCCCAGTATTCCTGCCTGGAACCCATGGACAGAGGAGACTGGCAGGCTCCGGTCCATGGGGTTGCAAGAGTCAGACACAACTTAGCGACTAAACCACCACCACCACCATTAGTCACTGGAAACTGCTGCTGCTGCTGCTGCTAAGTCTCTTCAGTCGTGTCTGACTCTGTGCGACCCCATAGACGGCAGTCCACCAGGCTCCCCCGTCCCTGGGATTTTCCAGGCAAGAACATTGGAGTGGATTGCCATTTCCTTCTCCAATGCATGAAAGTGAAAGTGAGTCGCTCAGTCGTGTCCAACTCTTAGCGATCCCATGGACTGCAGGCTCCTCCATCCATGGGATTTCCCAGGCAAAAGAGTGGGGTGCCATTGCCTTCTCCCCACTGGAAACAGGTCCTCCCTTAATCTCTATGTTAGAAGAATAAACGTTCAATATCAAAGCAGAAGTTCCCTCTCATCTATTTGCAGACTCTTTAAAGATAATAAAAGGATTTAAAAACAATCATCATAAACAAAAAAAAAAAGGTAAACAAGCACAAAATCATATAATAGATTTCATCGGTATTGACTGAAAAAAAGGCGCTACTTTCATAGCTAGATCATAGGAAGCTAGATCATGTGAGGAATATTTGGACAGCAGGATGCAGTTAGGATAAAGGTGACAATATTGACCAGTCTAAGGTTTACACTGGTCTGGCCAACATTGTCACCTTTTTACACGGGCTTCCCAGGTGGCTCAGAAGGTAAAGAATCAGCCTGCAATGTGGGAGAACTGGGCTTGATCCCTGGGTTGGGAAGATCCCCTGGCGGAAGGCCTGGCAACCCACTCCAGTATTCTTGCCTGGAGAATCCCCATGGACAGAGGAGCCTAGCGGGCCACAGTCCGTCGGGTCACTCAGAATCGGACACAACTGAGTGAGCAACTAAGCACACAGCACAAGGTTTACCCAGGAAAGATAATGTGAAAGGCATTCACACAGCTTATCCAAACTGGTTACATGCAAGAAAGCAGGAGCAAAGAAAGTAAACATCTTAGGAATGAAAATTGAGGTGGAGTAAAAGACAAACTGAAGACACTGAAAGTTTTCCAAGTAAAAATTAAGAACTATAATGAAAAAAAAAAAATCTGATTCAGAACAGCTGCAAACCAGAATATAGTTTTAAAATACCAATAGTACACAAATAATAGCACACGATGAAGGGAAATTCCAATCAACATCTCAATATAATTTCAAAATTTCAAAATTACTCTAAAACTTACAAAAAAAAATACAAGGAAAAATTCTGCAGTAATAATTGCTCCATATTTTTAACATATCACATCACAGTATATTTGGCACCTCTTGACATTTACTGAAAAGTGATATAGATTTTTATCATGAAAGAAGACATCCTAGTCCAATAAGGCATATCTCAAATTTGGTATAACTTTAGATGTATTAAAGAGGTTATACATATTTTCATGAGGTCATACATTATGATAACCTCAGAAAGTAATAGCAATTCATATATTTTGATTACTGTCAATTATTTAAAGTATAAATGCTTTTGTGATAAACACATATTTCCTTCTTCCACATTATTCTTTATTCATCTCAATCTGAGTATTTGATTCAAGGACATAAAGACTAAGGAAATATTCTAGAGTCATAAAGTAACATTTTTCCTACTGTGACTTAGGATGGTGACCCTTACAAATGGGAAAAGCTGTATCAGGGAGGAAGACAGAGACATAGACAAGGGCAATTTACTCTCTACTACAGGGAGAATTGAAGACTACCTGAATAACGCCCCAGTAGAAGACAAATAAATAATTACACAAAGACACAGACACACAAAATGCAGTAATATCCAACTACTTGAAAAAAAAAAAAAGAGTGATCTTTTTGATCAGTTTATTTTTAAAAGTATATATAACTATTTTGTTTAGCCTCCCTGATTATTTCTTGGGCTTTCCAATTGGCTCAGTGGTGAAGAATCCTTCTCCCCAGGCAGGAGCCATAGGAGATGTGGGTTCATTCCCCTGGAGTAGGAAATAGCAACCCACTCTGGTATTCTTGCCAGGATAATCCCATGGACAGAGGAGCCTGGTGGGTTACAGTCCAAGGGGCTGCAAAGAGTTGGATATGACTGAGCACCCACAATTATTTCCCATGGCTTACTATATTTTTATTTGCCATTTCCTTAACTTCATAAGTTTTAAATATATCTAAAACAAAAACACCTAACTTAAAGAATTACCATAAATGACACATATAATCACTCTTCAAGTCAAGAACTAGAATTTAGCAGCACATATAAAAAACCCACGTTGTGCATATACTTTGACAATCATAGCTCTCTCATTTCCTTAAGGCAGTCATTATCTTAACTTTTTTAGAAGCTGTTTTTTGGAACTTAATCATTTTTATGTTCATATCTATACACTGTAGTTTAAAGTTCTGTTTATAAACTGGGAACTGGGAATATGCAGGATATTCTGGTGTGTCTGGCCTCTTTCACTCAACATGATGTCTTAAATTTCAGTGTTTTGAAGACAGCAATATTTTATTCACTTCCATTGCCTAATGGAATTTTTGTATGAATATACCATAATTTCTTCACGCATTACACATTGATGGGTATTTTGGTCATTTCCTGGTTTTGTACTTTAAATACAATTCTACCAAAAATTTTAAGTACACATATTTTGGGGCACACATGTACATATTTCTGTTGTGTATATATATACCAAAGACAAGAAATATCAATATGTGAAATGTATGACTCCTACTTTAATAGATATAAGTTCATTCCCAAAATGATTGCATCCATAGAAATGCCCACCAGCACATAGTACTTCAATCTTTTTAATAGTGAATATTCTGTATGCTGTGCAGAAGCAGCTATTTCATTTTAGTTTCAGTTTGTTTTCCTCTGATTATAAAGATTCTGAGCAACTATTTTATAACTTAACTTTCTATTTGTTTATCTTATGAAGTATCTGTCTTGATCTCTTTTTTCTACATTGCTGTGTCTCTTTTTATCTTACTGATTTGTAGATGATTCTTTATAGACTGTATGATCTCATTGTCAGAATATACACATTCACCCCTTTTGTCACTTGTTTTGGCTATTTTAAAATTGTATTTTGATAAGCAGAAGTTTGTAATTTTAATGTGTTAGAATGCATCACTTTTCTCCTTGAGGTTATAGCTTTTGTATCTTGTTGAAAAAATTCTTGAGAAGAGGACTGGAGGAAAGAAGGCTTGAGAGTTTGGAATGAGCACTAATATACATAGAATGGATAAACAACAAGGTCCTATTGAATAGTATAGGGAACTGTACTCAATATCATGTGATAAAACATAATGGAAAATAATATAGAAAAGACTATATAACTGAATAAATTTATTGTACAGCAGAAATTAGCACAACATTGTATATCAACTATACTTCAACAAAATATTTTTAAAAATGAAATATTTTCTACTCCCCAAACCATGAAGATATAATCTTATATTATCTTCCAAAATTATTATTGTGCTACTTTTCATAGTAATAGCCATAAATCATCTAAAATTCACTTTATTTATGGGGTGAAGAGTGGGCCAAGTTTCATTTTACCCTATACTTTTGCAAATGAGCTAGCACCAATGATTGTCTTCTCCTTAACATTCCTCTGTAGCATCTTTATCATAAACCAAGTTTCAATATGTTGGAAAATATAATCTTGGAAAAATAGCAGTTTTGTCTTAATTAATGTAGCACTTTAATTAGAACTTTAATTTTGGTACAGTTGAGTATTCACATGCAGTTATAAAAATAATAAAGCTACCATATCCCTTCATTTACCCAGTTACATCTGAAATAACAATTTTCAAAACTATATTACAGTATAACAATCAGGAAACTTACGCTGATAAATTGAAGATGGCATTTCTGTTACCACAAGGATTCCTGCTCTTGTCTGTCTCAGCCACAAATACCTTCCCTTCTCTACCACATTTCTACCACCCAGTGAGCATTAATGTTCTCTATTTCTATATCTTTCATATTTCAAGAGTGCCATATAAATGGGATAAATCAATATATGATCCTTGGGGATTGCCTTTTTTCTCTGAATATATTTTTTCTAGAACTTCATTAAGGCAGGCATAAGTGAGGTATTCATTTTTATTGCTAGGTAGCATTCCATGGTAGGGCTTCCCTGGAGACTCAGGAGTAAAGAATCCACTGGCCAATCCAGGAGACACTGGTCCAATCCCTGGGTTGGGAAGATAACCTGGAGAATGAAATGGCAACCCACTCCTGTATTCTTGCCTGGGAAATCCCATAGACAGAGGAGACTGGTGAGCTATAATTCATGGAGTCACAGAAGAACTGGACACAACTGAGCAACAAAACAACAAGAGTTCCATGATATGATGCACAGCAGCTTCCTTGATCATTCACTTTTTGAGGGAATTCTGAAGCCTCCAGTTTTCAAGTATTATTTTTTTAAAAAAATTAGGTGAATATCCTTGTATAGGTTTTTATGTAAGCAAAATTTTTTATTTCTCTGAGATAAATATCCAAATATTCAACTGTTTGATCATGTAGTAATTGAATGTTTAATTGCAAAGAAACCTCCAAACTTTTCCAGAATGTGTGTAAAATTTCACAGTTTCACTAGTAATGCATGAGTGATCTGGTATTTTTCACATTGTCATCAGTATTGATGCTATTTTTTTTAATTTTAGATTTATTTTTACTGTTGATTTTTGAGAGTTCTTAATATATTCTAGATACTATTTATTTGTCAGATAAGTGGTTTGAAAATATTTCCTCTCAGTTTGTGACTTGTATTTTTATCCTCTTAATGGTATTTTAATTTAATCAGATTTGATTTATCCTTTCTTTCCTTTTAGGAATCATAATTTTAGTGCCAGGTCTGTGAGCTCTTTTTCCTAGCTCTAGATCCTGAAGATTTTCTCTAATATTTTTTTTCTTTCTCTTTTTTTTTTGGAGTGAAAGCTTACAAATTCAGTTTTGTGTGTAGGTGCATGACTCTCCTGAGAAATGTAGTCAGTAGAATATGGATATATAAATAGGGCCATATTTTGAAGATAAATCCCTTCCATTACAATGGCTGAATAGTCCAAAATCTGTATGGTGGCCCAACACCTTGGAGACTCAGGAAAGAGCTGACATTGCAATTCCAGTCTGAAGGCATCTGCTGCAGAATCCCCCCTTGCTCAGAGTGGGTCAGTCTTTTATTCAATTTAGATCTTCAACTGATTAAATGCAACTGGCTTACATTACAGAAATCAGTCTGCTTTACTCAACTTCTACCTATGTAACTTCTCGTCCCCAGAATATTTGGTGAAATATTTGAGCACCATGGCCCTGTCAAGTTGACACATAAAATTAAACATCACAGAACTGCCTCATTTTGAGATAATTTCTGTATAGAGTATGGATTAGAGGTCAAGATTCTTTTCTTTCCCCTGTGGTTATCCAATTAGTCCAGCACCATTTAGCGAAAAGGCTATCTTTCATCCTTTCAGCAGTTTTCTGTTTGTTTCCTTTTTGCCTTTGTACAAAACCAACTGGGTGTTTTACATGTGTCTTCTGGGTTCTTTTTTCTATCGTATTGATCTTAGTCTTTCTTCAATTACACACAGTCCTAACCAGTGAAGTTATATGATAAGTGATGAAATCAAGTTGAGTGATTCTCTATTGATATTAAAAAAAAATAACCTATTCCATCTACTTTGCTTTCTATATAAATCATAGAAATAATCCTCTGCTTGTGTAAAAAAAAAAAAAACTTTAATAAAGGTTGCAATAAACTGCAACAACATTCTTTTCTATGTTGATTCTTCAAATCCATGATCACAGTATGACTCTCCATTTATTAATGGCTTTTATTTTTTCATCTACTTTTTATAACTTTCTCCATGCCAATCCTTTACGTGTTTTGTTATTGTCTTTCACATTCTGTGGAATAGTTTTAAGTTGTATTGTGAGTCTAATTTTTGTTTATATATCCTCAAAGTTAGTATACAGAAATATGGTTAATTATTGACTGTTATTATTATTATTATTATTTATATATTCTGAACTCTTTGCACACTTGTATTAGTTCTAGGAGTTTTTACTTGAGATGTTGTTATGGGCTGAAATGTGACTTTCTCTCAGTTCATATTTTGAAGTCCTAATGCCTCAGAATGTGACTGTATTTAAAGACAGAGCCTTTAAAGTGGGGGAATTAAGGTAAAAATGTGGTTATCCGAATGAGCCCTAATCCTATGTTACCAATGTCCTTGTAAGAAGAGATGAGAACACAGGTACACACACAGTTGGGTTATTTGAGCAAATAACCATCGACAAGACAAGGAAAAAGGCCTTAGAAGAAACTCATCCTGCTTGGACATCTAGCCTCCAGAATCATGAGAAAATAAATGTCTGGTGTTTTAGCCACCTAGTCTGTGGTACTTTGTTATAGAAGCAGAAGTAACCTAATTCAGATGTTTTAGAATTTTCTACATACACAATCATGCATTTGTAAACAGAAAGAAAAACAGTGACGAGTTTTCTATCCTCCTTTGTAGTCTGTCACTTATTTCTTAGTCTTGCCTTTATGAAGTGGCTGAAAGTTCTAGCATTATCTTGAAGAACAGTGTTGTGAGTGGACACCTCTACCTCACTTCCAATCTACCAGGTAAAGTATTTAATCTTTTACTGCTTTGTGTGTGTGTGTGTTTTAAGAAATATTTTATATGCAGCTTGTTGATCTTCTATAAAGTTTTCTATATCTGAGAGTTCTGACACTAACTTTCATTTTGGTGGATTCTGAAGGTGTCTTTTCTTTTTTTTTCCTGCCTGCTTCTCCCTCTAAAATAGCTGAACAGAGGTTCTAATATTCCATAAGAGCGACTGATTTCTCAAATGCTTGGTAAGGAATTCACAAGGTTCTCCTAGTAAGAATTATAATTGCCCTCACTTTTCTCTCCCTCTGTACAGGTAACAATTAATGCAAATAAAATTTATTTAAATAATTATTACAGCACTTATTAAAGTCAATTAACATGCCTTACTCCAAAAATGGTAATACTTGCCTGAGAAATTCTTCAATCTGATAGAAAGTAGTTTGATAGATTCCTGGCTTTCCTGCAATTTCTTATAGTGTATTTTTGCTATTATTCATCATGAGAAAAGCAATGTCATTCTGAAAAAGCTAAAAGAAGCTATACCATAGAATAAATGAAGTTACCTCCCTCTACTAGAATATACCAACCTGCTTTTCCCTATGGCAGTGATGCAATTGAATAGTCAACTGTGTTTTTCTTGAATACTCAACTGTGTTTTTCAACTAAAGGCTTATTCCAATATAGTTTGTGATACTGGATTAGAAAATGTCCCTGACTTCTTCTGTTGCTTCTGACTGTGGGTCATAAACATCTGCTCAAATACAGAATTGTTGATATACACTGGCTTTCTGCCATGCTTGTGCATGTGTGAAAAATACAAGAAAGAATGGCCAAAAAATAAATGTGAGGCTATGAGGGATTTTTTTTTCCTCTTTCTAATGTTTCTGCTAATGTTGTAATATCAATTTGATCAAAAAAGAATATCTACTGCCAAACAAGTAAGTTCTAATTCATATTTTGGTTTATTCAACAGAGTCCAACAAAGAAATATGTGAACAAATATTATATGCCCAGTACTCTGTAGGCTGCTGGGTACAGAGAAATGAGTAAAATAAAAATAGTCTCTTTCTTTATGGAGCCTAGTTCAGGTGTAAGGGGCAGTCAAAAAACTGTAAGTAATCAAAGTGTAAAAAAATACAAATCAGGGTAAGTGCTATTTCTTTAAAATCAAGTTTATTGAAGTAATAGACACAAGATAAAGTTCACACTTTTTTACACATTTTTTTCTATGACTTTTGACAAATTCATAGCTATACAACCACTCCCATACAGTACTATAGTGCTATATAGGTACTATTTTAAGTGATAATTCATTTGCACTGCTTGGTTTGCTTGCATATATTTCTCTAATAAGTTTTTACATTTATCAATAATTTCTTCTATTCCCTTTATAGTTGTTGTAGTTTTATGGCAGATAACTTCATTCTATGTTTGGAGAAGATGCACTTGCAGACATCAACGCTGAGATGCCAATTCAAGAGGAGATTAAAAGACCCTGCTATGGGCCACATAAGAATTCGTTCAGTCAGGTAACAGCTGCTTTGTTTTTGAGATCATTTATGAATTGAATAAAGGGAGGAAGAATTTATGTCTTTCTAATACTTATACCAAGTATACTATGTCATATAGTGTTTGCACATTAAATCAAATACATATAATCAGAGTATTCTCCGACTAGAAATGTAACTTTTACCTCATCAATATGATCCACTGGATGGCCTATAGTTCTGAATTATTTGCTTAAAATTAGCTTGACTCCCATGGAGTGCTTTTGAAACAGGTTCTCTAAAGTTTTGTTAAATCCAAGGTAGAAATTTAGTGACTATTTATGAGTCTAGTACTAAAAGTTCCTAACCAAGTAAAGTTCGGTAATTCTGTTTTGTATATTCTGTTTTATGTGGTGTCAAGGAATGAGGACTTGGTTAAGATGGAAAAACCTTCTGGTTTTATATAGTCTCAGTAATTATAAGCATCTTCATTCTTCTTTACAGGGATTGACTTTATTTTTTTTTAATAAATTTATTTATTTTAGTTGGGGGCTAATCACTTTACAATATTGTAGTAGTTATTTCCATACATTGACATGAATCAGCCATGGGTTTACATGTGTTCCCCATCCTGAACCCCCCTCCCACCTCCCTCCCCATCCCATCCCTCTGGGTCATCCCATTGCCCCAGCCCTGAGCATTTGTCTCATGCATCAAACATGGAATAGTGTTCTGTTTCACATATGATAATATACATGTTTCAATTGACTTTAATACTTGGAATAAATTCATCTTATCTAAGAAGAAAACTTGTATGTAAGAATAAGAAAAAAAAAAAGCCTTTGCCTATTTAAAGTTGAAATCTAGGTAGGAACTTTTTGGATTTCAGCATCGTGCTTTTTCCTGCTTTATGTCCTACAGAATCTAAATTCATGCTGGGTGAATTCCAGCCAATAACTTACAGCCTTGCCCTTAAGTTAAGATAGATTTTAAGTCTTTTGTCTTAATAGTTCTGGATGTTATTCCATATATATATATATATATATATATATATATATATATATATATATATATATATATGCATTCTATATATAATATTTCTCATATATTCCAAAACCACTTTCACTTTTAAAAAATATTATTTATTTGGTTAAGGTCATGATATCTGGTTCCATCACTTCATGGCAAATAGATGCGGAAACAATGGGAACTGTGACAGACTTTAGTTTCTTGGGCTCCAAAATCACTGTGAATAGTGACTGCAACCATGAAATTAAAAGACACTTACTGTTTAGAAGAAAAGCAATGACAACCTAGGCAGCGTATTAAAAAGCAGAGACATTATTTTGCCTACAAAGTTCCATGTAGTTAGAGCTATGTTTTTTCCAGTAATCATGTATGGATGTAAGAGAGAGCTAGACAATAAAAAAGGCTGAGTGCTGGAGAACTGATGCCTTTGAAGTATGGTGCTGAGGACTCTTGAGAGTCACTTGGACAGCAAGGAGATCAAATCAGTCAATCCTAAAGGAAATTGACCCTGAATATTCATTGGAAGAACTGATGCTGAAGCTGAAGCTCCAATACTTTAGTCACCTGATGCAAAGGGCCGACTCATTGGAAAAGACCCTGATGCTGGGAAAGATTGAAGGCAGGAGGAGAAGGGGACAACAGAGGATGAAATGGTTGGATGGCATCACTTGTCTCAGTGGCCATGAGTTTGAACAAACTCAGGGAGATAGTGAAGGACAGGGAAATCTGGCTTGCTGCATGCAGTCCATGGGGTCGCAAAGTTTCAGACACGACTGAGTGATTGAACAAAAACAACCAGGACTTAGTTGCATCATGGGGGAGCTAGTTACCTGACCAGGGATCAAACCCAGGCCCCCTGCATTGGGAGTGCAGTCTTAGCCACTGAACCACAGGGGAAGTTACCACTTTCACGTTTTTATCTTGTCTTTTACTGTTAATTGTGATATTAATGGTAGCTTTCTGTTTGTTTTTAAATGTAGCATATTAAGTTGATGAAATTCCACTCTATTCCTGTGTTGAGAGTTTTTATAATTCTTTCATTTTGTCAAATGATTTTCCTGCAACATTTAATTAATTGATGTGATTTTTAATCTCATTGATATGTTGGAGTAGACCTACTTATTTTCAAACGTCTAATCAGTCTTGTATCCTTGAAGAGAAATAGCACCCATTGCTTTGTCTTGCCTTCTTCAGTCATTGCTGTCAGCAGGAGATAGACATTCAGATTCATGGAGTCTCAGTGACATGAAGGATAGAATTGGATGGGATATTGGAGTGTTTGCTAGTCCTGACTTGCACCACCTTGTTCAGTGTTGTTGATGCCATGTATACTAAGGCTGTTACCCATAAGAACTGGATGACATGCAGTGGGCAGAGATGGGTATAGGGAAGCCTCATGGCAATGAAAGTGAGCTTACTCTTCCTGAGATGAGTCTCATTGTACCTAGTTGGAGCTGGAAGTCCAGCTTGAGACTGGACTCTGCTAATACTTTCTTTCTGGGATAATCAGAGAGCCATCTGCTTCCTTCATGTTTAGGTGGAAAATCAGCTTCTTGCTAGACCCACCAATGTTGTCCCAGGAAGACAACTGGTACACTTCCTGTTTCCACTGGGTAGGGGTTGGAAGATCAGCTTTCTAGTCACTTGCTGACACCAACTGCCAGACAGAGCACCACTGCCTGCTTCCTTCAGGATGGGGTGGAATGGTAGGTGGGGAGTTGGTGTGTAGGGAAAGAAAATTAGCCAAGATGGCACAGTCAGGTTCTCTTACTCAACTGCCTCTCGCTCTTGCCTCATGTTTTGTAAATACTGATTGTATAATAGCTGAGATCACTTATAGCACCAGACATGTGCATCACAAGGTACTTGCTTGGTCACAGGCTACTGTCTATGGTATGCCTGTATGAGCTCCACCTAGAAAAGTGGCAGCATTACTGCTGCATCATGGCTGTGTCTGTTGGGTCAGCTAGGAGAGAAGGGGATATAGTGTGTCTACTGCTATGGCTGCTGTGCCAGCTGGGAGAGAATATTGTTATGGCTGCTGTGCCAGCCAGAAGAGAGGTTGTGTTGGTTAGGTTATGGTATGCCTGCTGCTACAGCTGCTGGACCAGCCAGGAGAGAATAAACATGTCTGCAGTTCCTATGGCTCCTCAAGTCTTCTTCCAGGCTCTTAGTTTGTGCCTTGCCTACCCTGGATTCAGCCAACAGTGTGAACAGCAAGTGAATTGGCACTGTGAACATAATCAGTGACACATGGTGCTAAATCAATTTCCCACAAGGTTTCTCTGAAACCTTTGAAAGGGATAGTTCTTCCATTGGTGACGGAATAAAAGAAGGCTGGCATTGCCATAAAAATTTTGTTGTCAGGCTGTTCTTTTCCTCACCTTTTGGTTCAATGATCAGGCTTTTTTTTTTAGTCTTCTAGCCTGTTCCTGTTGGAGAGTCCAGAACATAAGCCTCTGGAGAACTTCTCAGGATATATTAGAGGAACAAGAACATAAATCTTCAAGTTCCAAGATCCCTAGACAGCTCTCCCCCTGCTTTCCACAATTCAGAGACTTGTGTGTTTATTGTGTTACCTCGAGGGCCATTTAGCTTAAGGGGAGAACCTAAGAAGAAAGGAATTATCACACTCGACAGAACTAGAAGTCTTAATTGTAGTTTTTGAAATAAATTGGTTATATTGTAGCTACTTCTCCTACATTTTTGTCTTTTCAAGAGAGTTTGTCTATTCCTTTCCCTTTGATTTTTCCATGTAAGCTTCAAAATTAGCTAGTCAAATTTTTGAAAAGATATTCATTTGAAATTTCAATTATTTGTCACTAATCTGAGATTAATGTGGACAGAATTAACTTGAGTTTCCTAATCCACATAAATATAATATTTTATATTTATTGCTTTTTTTGTATATGTCAATCCTATATTGTAGCTTATTGCATAAAGACCTTTTACATATTTTATTATATCTGTTTCAAAGTATTTAATTTGTTGCTATTATAAATAACTTATTTAAAAAGCATTAATTCTTTGTTACTCATTTACAGAATTGCATCAGCTT
The DNA here is from genome assembly GCA_024291935.2 of Okapia johnstoni. Classification (NCBI taxonomy): domain Eukaryota; kingdom Metazoa; phylum Chordata; class Mammalia; order Artiodactyla; family Giraffidae; genus Okapia; species Okapia johnstoni. Next base: position 108,832,052 of record CM044312.1, read on the forward strand.
CAACATCAGACCTTCCAATTAACACCCAGGACTGATCTCCTTTAGGATGGATTGATTGGATCTCTTTGCAGTCCAAGGGACTCTCAAGAGTCTTCCCTAACACAACAGTTCAAAAGCATCAATTCTTCTGTGCTCAGCTTTGTTTATAGTCCAACTCTCACACCCATACATGACCACTGGAAAAACCATAGCTTTGACTAGATGGACCTTTGTCGGAAAAGTAATGTCTCTGCTTTTTAGTATGCTACCTAGGTTGGTCATAACTTTCCTGCCAAGGAGTGTCTTTTAATTTCATGGCTACAGTCACCATCTGCAGTGATTTTGGAGCCCCCCAAAATAAAATATCTCACTGTTTCCACTCTTTATCCATCTATTTGCCATGAAGTGATGGGACCGGATGCCATGATCTTAGTTTTCTGAATGTTGAGCTTTAAGCCAACTTTTTCACTCTCTTGTTTCACTTTCATCAAGAGGCTCTTTATTTCCTCTTCACTTTCTGCAATAAGGGTGGTGTCATCTGCATATCTGAGGTTACTGATATTTCTCCTGGCAATCTTGATTCCAACTTTTGCTTCCTCCAGCCCAGCGTTTCTCATGATGTACTCTGCATATAAGTTAAATAATCAGGATGACAATATACAGCCTTGGCATACTCCTTTTCCTATTTGGAACTATTCTGTTGTTCCATGTCCAGTTCTAACTGTTGCTTCCTGACCTGTATACAGGTTTCTCAAGAGGAAGGTCAGGTGGTCTGGTATTTCCATCTCTTTCAGAATTTTCCACAGTTTATTGTGATCCACACAGTCAAAGGCTTTGGCATAGTCAATCAAGCAGAAATTTATGTTTTTCTGGAACTCTCTTGCTTTTTCAATGATCCAGCAGATGTTGGCAATTTGATTTCTGGTTCCTCTGCCTTTTCTAAAACCAGCTTGACCATGTGGACGTTCACGGTTCACATATTGCTGAAGCCTGGCTTAGAGAATTTTGATCATTACTTTACTAGCGTGTGAGATGAGTGCAATTGTGCAGTAGTTTGAACATTCTTTGGCATTGCCTTTCTTTGGGACTGGGATGAAAACTCACCTTTTCCAAGGGCCACTGCTGAGTTTTCCAAATTTGCTGGCATATTGAGTCCTGCACTTTCACAGCATCATCTTTTTGGATTTGAAATAGCTCAACTGGAATTCTGTCACTTCCACTAGCTTTGTTTGTAGTGCTGCTTCCTAAGGCCCACTTGACTTCACATTCCAGGATGTCTGGCTCTAGGTGAGTGATCACACCATCGTGATTAAAAGGGATTCTTAAAAGAACAGTAATTAACATCATAAAAAAGGTGACATTAATCTCACTCATAATGGTAAGTTCATAGTTATAACATCTGCAATACAGTATTAGTGGTGGTACATAACTCACTTACAATTCTATATTAGACCTTAAAAAAAGAATGTAGTAAAAATAATAATAAATGTGATAAGCTGTTATCAGTAACATGGTATAAAAATAGATGAATTATGACAGCAATAACCTAAATAATGAGGGTGTGAAGAAGTATAAGTGTAAAATATATAAATTTTATTTATAGTTGGTTGTCTCCAGTTTAAAATTGTGTGGTATAATTTTAAGATATTTCATGTAAGCCTCATGATAATGATGAGAGAAAATTTTGTAGTAATTATGCAAATGAACACAGTAAAGGAGTCAAAACATAGTGATATCAAAAGACATCCAACATGAAAAGTGAGAGAAGAATAAGAAAAAATAAAAGAGAAATATGTATCTAGGAAAAAACCAGGAGACAGTAAACAAACAAACAAAAAAAAAAAACAATTGAAAGGGCATATCTCTCAGTAACTACTTTAAATACAAATGGATTAAATTCTTTAATCAAAAGATATTGAATGACTTGCATTTCTCTGACAATTAGTGATGCTGAGCATTTCATCATGGGTTTCTTAGCCATCTGTTTGTCTTCTTTGGAGAAGTGTTTCTTCTTTTTCTTTATTTTTTTTTAATTTTAAGTTAGTTTGTTTATCTATTTTTTAACTTTACAATATTGTATTTGTTTTGCCACACGTTGACATGAATCCACCATGGGTGTACTTTCTTTAGATCTTTCATTCATTTTCTGACTAGGTTGGGTTTTGTTTGTTTTTATTGAGGTGCATGAGCTGTTTGTATATTTTGGAGATTACTCACTTGTCTGTTGATTCTTTTGCAAGTATTTTCTCCCTTTCTGAGGCTTGTGTTTTTGTTTTGTTTACGTTTCCTTTGCTGTACAGAAGCTTTTGTTTAACTAGCTATCATTTGCTTATTTCTTATTGTCATTACTCTAGCAGGTGGATTGAAAAAGTTCTTGGTGCGATTTATGTCAAAGAATATTCAACCTGTTTTCCTCTAAGAGAGTAAAGGGATCCAGCCTCACATTTAGGTCTTTAATCAATTTTTAGTTTATTTTTTGTGTATGGTGTTAAGGAATGTTCCAATTTTATTATTTTACGTGTAGCTGTCCAGTTTTTCTAATGTCACTTATTGAAGAGACTGTCTTTTCTCCATGTATAATCTTTCCTTCTTTGTCATAGATTAGGTGACCATAGATACATGGGTTTGTATCTGGACTTTCTGTACTGTTCCATTGATCTATATTTCTGTTTTTATGCCAGTATCACCTCACAATAATCAGAGCAGCCATCATCGAAAAATCTATAAACAATAAATTCTAGAGAGGATGTGAAGAAAAGGGAACTCTCCTACACTGTTCTTGGGAATGTAAATTAGTACAGTCATTATGGAGAACAGTATGAAGGACCTTTATAATGCAAAAGATAGAGTTACCATATGATCCAGCAATCTCACTCTTGGGAATATATCCAAAAATCATAATTCAAAAAAATACATATACCCCAATATTCATTGTGACACTATTTACAATAGTCAGGATGTGGAAGCAACCTAAATATCCCTCAACAGATAAATGGATAAAGAATATATGATACACATACATATAATGCAATATTACTCAGCCATAAGAAAGAAAAAAATAATGCTATTTGCAGCAACGTGGATGAATCTAGAGACCCATATAATAACACTGTAAAGTGATATTATTTCCAATTTTTTTTTAAAGAAAAATGTAGAACAATTGAATGGTTAAGAAAACAAGATACAAAAAGATGCTGCCTATAAGAGATTCACTAAGCCTTAAGGACACTCATTGTCTGAAAGTTTTATGATGGTAATGCCTTCAGTTCAATCAAATGGTAACAGAAAAAAAAAAAAAAAGAATAGGCATAGTTATACTTATAAATGCAAAATAGACTTTGAACTAAAAGTGGTTTAAAAAAAAAGAAAAAGATGACAGAGGTCTATCTATCAAGAAGATACAATAATTGTAAATATTTGTGTCTCAAAAACCAAAGCAACTAAAAAACAAAATGAGACTTAAAAAGAGAACTAAACAGTACTACAAAAAAAAAAAAAGGAGATAAAAGATCTGTGTACAGAAAACTATAAGTCCCTGATGAAAGAAATCAAAGACAACACAAACAGATGGAGGGATATATCATGTTCTTGAATTGGAAGAATCATTATTGTTAAAATGAATATACTCTCCAAAGCAATCTACAGATTCAATGCAGTATTTATCAAATTACCAATGACATTTTTCATAGAACTAGAACAAGAAATTTTAAAATCTGTTTGGAAACACAAAATAAAATGAACAGGAAAAGCAATCTTAAGAAAGAAAAATGGAGCTGGAGGAATAAACCTTCCTGACTTCAGATCATACTATAAACCTACAGTCATTAAGACAGTATAGTATGGGCTTCCCTGGTGACTCAGTGATAAATAATCCACCTGCCAACGAGGAGACACAGGTTTGATCAATGGTCGGAAAAGTTCCCACATTCCATGGAGCAACTAAGCCCACGCCCCACAACTGCTGAGCCTGTGCTGTAGAGGCCAGAAATCACAATTGTTGAGCTCACGTGCTGCAACTACTCATGTGCAAGTATGCGAAGCTCACGTGCCCTAGAGCTTGAGTTCTACAACAAGAGAAGCCAACCCAATGAGAAAACCACACACTGCAACAAAGAGTAGCCCCCGCTCACCACAACTAGAGAAAGGCTCAAGCAGCAATGAAGACCCAGTACAACTGAAAATAAATAAATAAAAGTAAAAACAAACAAACAAAAAAGAATGGTCTGGCTCAAAAACAGAAATATGGAGCACAGTAGAAAACTGGGAGATAAACCCAAGCTTGTTTAAGAAGGCCAACATTCAAATCAGAAAAGCTCATTTCCAAAAAGGAAACTACAGGTCAATATCACTGAAGAATACAGATGGAAAAATTCTCAATCAAGTAACCACAAACCAAATTCAGTAGCCCAGTTAAAAAATCATTCACCATGATTAAATAGAATTTATACTGGTATGCAAGACCAGTGCAACACAGACAAATCAGTCAGTGTGATACATGATATTAACAGAATGAAAGAAAGTAACCATGCATTCACTTCAATAGATGAAGGAAGCACATTCAGAAAAAAAAATTAACCTCCATTCATGATGAAAATTCTTAACGAATTTGGCATAGAAGAAACCTAAGTCTTCATGTTAGTGTCCATATATGACAAACCCACAGCTAACATCAGACTTAATGGTGAAAGTTTGAAAACTTTTCCTCTAAGATCAGGAGTGTGACATGAGTACCCTCTCACCACTCCTAATCAGCATAGTACTGGAAGTCCTAGCTAGATCAATTAGGCAAGAAAAATAATTAAATGTATCAAAATTGGAAAGGGAAAATGAAAAGTGTCTTCAACTGAAAACAAAATGATTTTATATATAGAAAATCCAAAAGACTCAATCAAAAATCTCTCAGATCGAAAAAATGATCTCATTAAATTTGTATGGCTGTATGGATGTGAGAGTTGGACCACGTAAAAGGCTGAATGTCGAAGAAGTGATGCTTTTGAAATATGGAGTTGGAGAAGACTCTTGAGAGTCCCTTGGACTGCAAGAAGATCAAACCAGTCGATACTAAAGGAAATCAATCCTGAATATTCAGGATGGACTGATTGAAGGACCAATGCTGAAGCTGAAGCTCCAATACTTTGGTCGCCTTATGCAAAAACAAAACAAACAAACAAAAAAACCCCCCAGCTCATTAGAAAAGACTCTGATGCTGGAAAAGGTTGAGGGCAGGAGGATAAGGAGGTGACAGAGGATGAGATGGCTAGAAGGCATCACCGACTCAATGAACATGAGTTTGAGCAAGTTCCAGGAGATGGTGAAGGACAGAGAAGCCTGGCGTGCTGCAGTCCAGGGGATCACAAAGAGTCAGGCATGACTGAGCAACTGAACAACAACAAATTTGCTGATGCAAAATTAACACAAAAAAATAAGTAGAATTCTATATACTAGTAACAACATTTCTGAAAAGGATAAAGAAATTGATCCCTTCTACAAGAGCATCAAAATGATAAAATACTTAGTAATATTAACTCCTATGCTGAAAACTACAAGACACTGATGATAGAAATTGAAGAAGATACAAATAAATGGGATGATATCTTGTATTTATGAAGGTAAGAGTTAATAATGTCAAAATTCCAATAAGACTGAAAACCACCTATAGATTCAATGCAAGCCTTATGAGGGTTTCAATTAAATTTAAACAGAAGTATAAAAATTACTTTTAAAATTTATAAGAAACCATAAATGTCCCTGAATAGCCTGGGAAATCCTGAGAAAGAAGAGAAACATAAGATATCACATTTTCTCATTTCAAGCTATACTGTGAAGCTGTATTCATCAGGACAGTATAAGACTGATGTAAAAACAGACAAATAGACCAAAGGAACAGAATTGAGAATTTAGAAATAAATTTAAGTGCATATGGTCAACTAATATTTGATATGGGAACAAAGAATACTGAATGGAGAAAAGAGAGACTTTTAAGTAAACGGTGCTGGGATAATTGGGAAATTCATATATAAAAGAACAAAATTAGATGCATATATTATACCAATCACAAAAATTACCTTAAAATGGAGTAAAGACTTAACTAAGATCTGAAACCATGAAACTCCCAAGGGAAAGGCAAAAAAGGAAGAATAAAACTTCTTGATTTTTTTTTTTTTTTACATATGACACCAAGAGCACAAACAAAAGATTAAAAATAAACAAATGGAAGTGCATCAAACTAAAAAGCTTCTGCAAGCAAAAGAGACCACTGACAAAGTGAAAATACAATCTACAGAATGGTAAAAAAATATGTGCGAGCCAGATATCTGACAAGGGCTAATAACAATAACAAGTAGAGATTTCATCCAATACAGCAAAAATCAAAGAACCCAATTAAAAATTGAAAAAAAAAAAGCCAAATAGACATTTCTCTAAGGAAGGTATATGAAAGGCCAACAGGTACATGAAAAAATGCTCATCAAAACCATGATATTATGTCACCTCATACTTATTCTAAAGTTTATCATCAAAAATCAAAAGATAACAAACAGTGTGGATATGGAAAAAAAGGAACCCTTGTGCACTATTGTGGCTCTTCCCAACCCATGAATCGAACCTGAGTCTCCTGCATTGCAGGTGGATTCTTTACCAGCTGAGCTAATAGTGGAGCTCTGGAAAACAGAATGGCATATCCTCAAAAAATTAAGAATAAAATTACTATATGATCCAGGAACTCCACTACTAGGAATATGCCTAAAGGAAATAAAAACACTAATGTAGAAAGTGTGAAAGTGTTGAACTCAGTATGCCAGCAAATTTGGAAAACTCATCAGTGGCCACAGGGCTGGAAAAAGGTCGGTTTTCATTCCAATCCCAAAGAAGGGCATTGCAAGCAGGGCTGAGCCCTCAGGGAAGCCCAATATCACTTATATGTGAAATCTAAAAATTGTGAAAATCTCTTATTAAAAGACCCAGCCTGTCATTACCAGAGGTAGAGGGTGGAAAGGGGAATTTGGAAGAATGTGGTCAAAAGTTAAAACGTCCAGTTATAAGATATTTCAGGACTAATTATGTATGTACATTGTAAAGGCTATAGCTAAAGCTGCTGTATGTATAGAAAGGTAGTTAAGAAAATAAACCTTAATAAGAGTTTTCATCAGAAGAATTTTTTTCCTTTATTTATTTATTTTTTTCTTTCTTTGTACCTATACAATAAGATGGATGATCACTAAACCTATTGTGGTGATCATTCCAGCAACGTGTAAATTAAAACATCATGCTGTACATCTTAATCTTATACAATCGTGTATAGCATCACCTATTCTATGGATATGAGTTTGAGCAAACTCTGGGATATAGTGAAGGACAGGGAAGCATGGCATACCACAGTCTGTGGGGTTGCAAACAGTTGGACAAGACTTAGCCACTGAATAATAACAAATATCATTTTTTTTCAATAAAACTGGAAAAGAAACATGATCAAAAGAAAGATATGCCTAAAAACAGAAAAAGTAAAGTTTTCTGCCTAATAATATTGTTTTAAAGGGAAAATGCAAGGGACACTAAAAGAAATAAAGCAATTCAAACTAACTAGCTAAGCAAGATTACTAGATGTACAGCAGTAAACAAAAATCAACTTTGCAGTAACCAAGAAAAATTGATGAGGTAGCATTAATATTTTGGAGGCCTTATTTGCAATTGCAAACAAACACTAAGATTTTTAGGAATGTATCAAATGAAGTTAAAGAATATCAAAGGAAATATATATTAAATATCATTTAAGGGTATAAAATTTAGAGAGAGAGGTATATTATGCCCATTGAGGGAAAAAACTGTATAATAGAAGAGCTAAATTCTTTCTAAAAATATATTTAAAATTAAATCAAAATTTGAGAGCTATTTTTTCCACATTATTATAAAAACCAATCATCTGAATATTTTCAGTCACCATGAAAGAACAATTGAAGCTACAAAAAAATAATAAAGAGTTTAACCCATTAGGAAGTGAGACTTAAAAATAAAACAGCATATTTTGATACCAAAATATACAAATAGGCCAATCAATACTACTGAACCTGGAAAGAAATCACTTCAATATGAGAACTTGAAATATAATAGAAAATAATTTTACAATGAGCAGGAAATTGATAAACTATATCCTAATCCTAGACATATATTAAAAATGTAAAAATGAATATTATATAAAATTTCCTCTGTCTTTTAAAAATATTAAATGATTTTATATCCTATTCTATTCTTGGGCTTTTGCTCAGTTGAAAGGTAATATTATTTCATACAAAGCTTACAGAATCACAATGGATGAAATTTCCAATCTGATTAACATTTATCAATAGAACTGTTAGACAGCTCTTTGAAATATTTCCAAAAAAATCTAATAGTACAGTGATTTGCTACCCTCCATGATGTGCAAGCATATCTTTACAATGTACATTCTTTATAACTTTACACTGTATGTTTTCTGCTCTAACTTGAGTCAATTTCATTTATTTCACAGAATTTTATCTCAATATACTTGAAATTATTTTATTAATCTCTAAATCATATATGTACTATAAATTTATATGTGAAAATTGGCTTTTAAAAAGTCTGTAATTATATCTCTCCAAGTTAATAAATTATCTGGATTGATTTATTGCAATGCTAATATTAAAAGTTGATCAGAAACTAGAGGAGAAATGTATTGTAAATTTTAATGTCTTAAACATAAAAATAGAAGCATCACTTAACTATATCTGCATATACCAATGGGCAGCTGTTTAATTTGTTTCAGCTGTGTTCCTGCCTCTTAGTGAGTACTGTTTGTGCTGCACTGACTGAAGATTCATCATTATTCCTTAGAGAAAGACACTGTATCTGTGTTCACACGAACTAATAAATGAGCAATATATTGGCAGGTGAAGAGATTTGTCATTTGATTCTTTGAACTTCTTCTGAGTCGTATGCCAAAAGTGACACTGTGCTTTATCACCATTCATTACTTTTAATAACTGAATACATGACAGCTTGATTAATTACTTTTTCAATGCTGTTGAAAGCAAAAAATGAAGCTGATTCAAACGAGTATATTTTTTCCTACATAACCTGTGTAATCTTGTAAAATAGGAGCAAAATGGCTGAAAAAAGAACACCTTGACCTTAATCAAAGACTTATTTGTAAGAGGATTACTTCTAAGAAGGACATACAATGATATTGAAGATCTGGAAACATGTTTCTCTGATGCTATCTACAAAACAGTTTGAACACTGCTTATAGAATCATCTAAAATGGTAGAACTAGGTTAAGAGACTCAAACGGATACCTTTAAGCTTTTTTTTTTTTTTAATTTGAAGATAGTAATCCAATGTCACACCATTTATATAAATTTTCAAAACACAATACAGTATTAAACATAGCCACTGATGGCAAATCAGAAGTACAATAGAGTAATCATATTTCAGGCGTGTGGAAATGAAATTAGCAGCCACTGAGGATCTGATCTCAGACATGTTTCTGCACCATTGAGAACTTGGGCTTCCTGTTAATTATCTCTAATCCAAGGACACCATTCATATTCAAAGCAACCTCTGCTAACTGCAACTTCGCTTCTTAAGGTTGTTCTCCCTGTAACCACGCAAGTGTTTCTGATTCAGCCTATCCTTACTTGATAAGTGTCCTTACTTCTTGCAGTTCCAGTTATAATTCTAGATAAACACCTAATGTAACAATGATCTTGTGACTTGTTCTTTCATTAACTTCTTCTTTTTTTGTAGTCTACTGGAACATAAATATAATTTTATATCATTGTATGTGTATGTATTTGTGTGTAGTTAACAAAAAATTCAGAATTGAAGCCTTGATTGGAATGAAAAGTTATTTATTTGGGATTTGTTAGGATTGTGGCCTCTAGGCAGTTGGAAGGACATATTATGGGCTGCACCTCTTTCCTCCTTTTTTCCCTTCCCCAGACCTGTTCTGCACATGTGTCAGGCTGAGAAATTCCTTTGACCAAAAGAATGAGGACGCAATAGTTGCTTTGTCTTTTACTTAATCAGGCTCCAGTGCTCCTGCTGTTATCTTATTTCAAAGTATCAGCAGGAGAACAGCTGTAGCTGTTCAGTCTGAGGACATATCTATCTCACTTGGACATAAGTCTGCACCATTATACAGGGATATGAGAAATCCTCAGAGAATCTGTATGCCTGAATACCTATATGATTTCAATTTGTCAAATTTTTCATTACCAACCTAGTGGTAATTTTTTCATTACCAATGGTTGCTGGTTGCTACACTTTCCTTAAACATATTCCTTCTGAAAGGAAATAAACCTTGATGATAAAAGAAAGTGAGGCAGAAAAGAAAGGGCTGGGCCTGAGAATAGCTTCTTCCTGCATAGACATTAGGCAGAAGCCAAAGCCACTTCTTTGATTTGCATTTAATGAGGCCATGGTACATGGAGAGATGGCATCTAAAACAAACCTTACAGCATCTGAGCAAGAAACTCAGACTATGAAAATAATGGAGCATGTGTAATAAAAATGCACAGAAGGTTGATGATCCTATACTACCTTTCACTTAACTATTGAGTGCCAAATGTGGCACTCAATTTTTAAGGGAAAATTTTAAGGAAAAACAGTTCTAAGTGGCTCCAAGAGCCAAATGTGCATGACCTGAATTTGAAAGCTGGTGCAATACAGACCATGCCTCAATCTTCCCCTCACTGAATAGTCCATACCTTAGTTGTCCATAGTTAGAAAGACCCCACCCATTCAAAGGGCTAAAAATAAAATTAAAGGAGGATCAAAAAATCTTGCTGAGTGACCTACTCTCATGAGATGACTCACACTCTTCTCTAAGTGTGTGACTTTTGCTTCTGCCTTAAATAAACTGCTTTTTGTTCTTCATGCTCCAGAGAAAGTATGTGTCACACTCAATGAGTAGAATAGTTGAAAAGTCAAAGATGATCAGAATGGAAAAGTATATGTCTTGTTTGCTTATTTGTTTAAAGCTACAAAGTCACAGATGATCAAAGAGCAAAAATATTTTCTGTATAAATAAGAATTTAGAATTATCCTGCAAAATAATTGCATTATCATGTACAACTGCAATAACCTTTACTAATTTTGCAATTAAATGTTTTAATAGCATTTTCATCTGCATTTCAAATCAGTATATTTGAATGGACAAAACAATCGGTTTTACTATGCTTAAAAGCAGACAGGAATTGTGCAAAAATATTTCAGTAAGAAAAAGGTAGCAGAAGAGTTTTCACACATAAAACTTTGACCTTTGAAATAACCAGAGAGATACTTGAAAACTCATTCCCTTAAGAGCCTCTGAGAAGATGGGTTTGCCTGAGTAATTCTTGTTCCCTACTGTTTCTATGTACTATTAACTATTTTTCCCAGAATAAAAACAGTCATCAAGGCTATTGGTTATTCTAGACAGGAGAAAATAAGTCCATTAAAGATGACTGTTTCTTTGTATTTCTGTGAGTAAAAGTGGGTGGAAATCTAGCTTCAGCTTTTGGGTGGTTAGATGCTTTAAGCCTTATTTCATAAACAGCACAGATTAACCATCCTCATAAATGCTTGAATAAATTCATAAACTTAAATGAACAGCTGGTTTACAAAATTTCATAGTCTGATCACTCTCCAATTTTACTAAATGAAGAAGAAAGTATAGGCTTAGAATGTGCACTAACTATATAGACAGTGAAGGGCTTTCCTTGTGCCTCAAAAGAATCCTCCCACAATGTGGGAGTCCTGGGTTCGATCCCTAGGTTGGGAAGATCCCCTGGAGAAGGGAAAGGCTACACACTCCAGTATTCTGGCCTGGAAAATTCCATGAACTGTATAATCCATGGGGTTGCAAAGAGTTGGACACGACTGAGCGATTTTCACTCACTCACTCACTCACTCATAGGCAGTGAAATCAAGTTCAGGTGGCTCTGAGGGTGGCTTATGTGATCTGTTGAGGCACAAATCCTCCCTGGAACTTCATACTGTGTATATTATTGAAGAAGTCTTTTTTGTAGTTTTTATATGGGACAAGTTCATTATATCACAAAACAATAATGATAAATCATCCAGGAATTTTGTTGGTTAATAACTCAGTGAACCTTAGAGGGCAGAAAACAGCTCTGACGTTAAGCCACTTTTCAAATGCTATCAGCATGCAGAAGGGACTCATCCTATCCCTGAAATTCTTTATTATACAATATACTAGAAAGATTTTGACTGGTATGGCACCTCCTTCAACACTGGGTTTCAAAACCACATGACTTTTAGGTAGATTCAAAGAGAAAATAACTTCAAATGCATCATGCCTTGATGCAAAACTTCAAATGCATCATTCTTTGACATCTATTCTGTGCGTATTTTCAGGACCAATAATCTTGTTAATGTCCCAAGAGTATAACCAGGCCAGTACACCATATCTATAATAAAAGTGAAGTATAACTATTAATTTTGTTATTTTGGTCATAATCATGACTGGGCATATGCACACACACACACACACATGCGCACGTGCGCACACACACACACATACACACGGGTTGCTTTGTATACATTCTACCTCTAATAAATTATATTTCAAATGAAATGTTTGAAATTAATTTCTGTCATCTATTTTCCATTATGTAAATTTGTGAATTGGATGTCAGTAACAATTAGAAAAAAAATTAATGATATAACATTTTAATATATTTTTTCTTATTTGAAGTTATTACTTTATTAGCTATGCCAGTTGGCTCTAAGAGTTAGTATGAGAAAGTTTGCACAGTTGAAGTGTCTGTTGTGGAGTATAAAGCAGTTTAAAGAGCACAGGAGAGGCTAGATTCAAGTGGATTCAAAGAAGCATAGCCATACTCCTATTCGTACTGCTTAGAGTTCCGAGTGGTTATTCCATCTCTGAATCTGGTTTGGAAATTACAGAGAACTTAGTACTCATTTGGGTGTCTAGGCTCAAGAAAAAATATAGATCAATTAATAAACAATTAATTTAAAAAAATAGAAATATGAGATGTGATACAAGATGTACATAATTGCCTATCAGACTTACTCTATAGAGGTGATCACATAAGCAAAGTAGCAAAGAAAAAAAAAACAAACAGAACAGACTGGTTGAAAATTGAACCTAGATTTGTGAATTTTGACAGCAGGGGTTCTATTTTGAGATTTGACAATAGAAGTTATGTTAAATTCGCCTTATTTCTAATTAACATCAATTGTGCATTTTTGAAAAATACCTACATGAACATGCTAGAAAGCTAACAACACATGAAGAAACTGAAGGGGAGTAGACGGCTAAAGCAATAACACTGAGTAAGCATAATGTTTATATAGTTTTCATGAGATGACAGATCGCAGATCTCTCAGTTGGATTAGCAATCAAACTAAAAACTAATCAAACATAAAAACTCTGCCCTTTTTTATGACTAAGGAATATTCCATGGTGTGTGTGTGTGTGTGTATATATATATATACATATATATATATAAACATACATATACATACATACATACATACATACATATATATATATATGTATGTGTATAGGTTATATATATATATAACATTCCTTATCCATTCATTTGTTGATAGACACGTAGATGTTCCCATATCTCTGCCATTGTAACTACTGCTGCTATGAACATTGGGGTGCATGTATCTTTTTAAATTGGTGTATATGTTTCTTTTGATTATATACTAAAGAGTAGATCACAAGGCAAGTTTATTTTTAGTTTTTATGAGAAACACCTCCATAGTGTTCCCCACAGTAGTTGTGCCAATTTTCTTTCCCGCCAACAGTGCATAATAGTTCCCTTTTCTCCACAACCTCCTCTATACTTGTTATTTGTATCCTTTTTGATGAGAGCCATTCTAACAAGTGGGAGATGACATTGTGGTTTTGATTTGCATTTCTCTGATGATTACTGATGCCTGAGTATATTTTCATATTACCTGTTGGCCATCTACATGTCCTTTTTTGGGAAAAAAAAAAAGTCTACTCAATTCTTCAGCTCATTTTCTAATCAGATGTTTTATTTTGATATTGAAATGAATGCACTCTATCTATGTTGGCTATTAACCCTTTATCAATCATATCATTTGCATATCATCATGCTCCCTGAATTCAGACAGTAATACAAAACTATAATCGTTAAAAGAGTGTGGAATGGGCACATGCACAAAAACAGACAGAATGGAGCAGGATAGAAAGCCAGAAGTAAACTCATGTACTTTTGGTCAACAAAGGAGGCAAGAAGGTAAAGTGGAGATGAGATAGTCTATTCAATTAGTAGTGCTGAGAAACCTGGACAGGTACATGTAAAAGAAAGAAATTAGAATATACAGTGCATACAACATGACATTGCACAAACAAATGATTAAATTAAAATAAATAAAATAAAATAAAGAATAGATCAGAGGTTATAATGTATTAATAGAGGGTACATACAAAGATGTAACATAAAAGGTTTGAGGGAGAATGATTAAACTGTATTTTGAGCATGGTGGTTGGTTTATAACATTATGCATTTTAAAAAACTCACACAAAAAACAAAGTAGATTTATTTATAAAAAAATTGTAAATTATAAAATAAATTTTAAATAGAAAAGATACATAGAGAAATTAAAATGCTAAGAAACTGCATAATTGACCCAGAAGAAGGCAGGAAATCCAACAAAAGAGGAGCAAAAATAAAAGAGGTAATTATACCAACAATTAGCAGAATGATAGACATGAATCCTAATGTATCAATATATTAAATATCAATACACTATACACTTCAGTTATACTTAGCACAAATTTTTGAAGAGATTGTCCTTTCTTGCTGTGTATTCTTAGCATGCTTGTCAAAGATCAGTTGATCATACAAGTGTGGATTTCTTGTTCCATTTGCCAATATATCTATTTATGCTGGTACCACACTGATTCATTTTTATAGCTTTACTAAATCTAAAAGTGTGATGTCTCCAGCTTTACTTTTCTCATCAAGATTGTTTTGGTTATTTAAAATATTTTGTCATCCATATGAAATTTAGACTCATATTTCCATTTCTGCAAAAAAAAAATGTTATTGGGATTGTGATAAGAATTTTACTGAATCTGCACTTTGCTTTGAGTATTTTGTACATTTTAACAACACGAAGTCTTCCAATCCATGAACATAGGATATAATTCAATTTATATCTTTGATTTCTTTTATCACTGTTTTCTGTATCTCTTGCACTTCTCTAGTTAAACTTATGTCTAATATTTCATTATTTTATTGTTATTTTTAATGGGGTGGATTCCCATTTGCCTTTTCAGGTAGAAAGCTAGGTATTCAAATACAAAAGAATTAAGTTGGACCTGTATCTTATACCATACACAAAAACTAACTCACAATGAATCAAACATTTAAAGGTAAAACAGGAACCTGTAAAAGTCCTAGATAAAAACTGAGAACAAGCTTCTTGACATCTGCCATGGAAATGATCTCATGGATATGAAAAGCACCAGCAACAAAAGCAGATTTAGACAAATGGTACTACATCAAACTTGAAATCTTCTGTACAGAAATGTATGTAATCAACAGAGTTAAAAGGCAGTCAAACCAAAACAGAATAGGAGAAAATATTCACAATTATTATATTTAATGAGGTTAATTTTTAAAATATAAGAAACTGCTACAACCCAGTAACAAATATACCAAAAATAAATAGGCTAAAGACTTAAATAGAAATTTCTCCAAGAAGATATGCAAAGGACCAACAGATATCTATAAAGATGCTTAACATCACTAATTACCAGCAAATTGCAAACCACAACCATAATGAGATATGACCTCACATCTGGTAGGATAGTTATCAAAAACAACAAATAAGAGATAAGGAATATTGATGAAGATGTGAAGAAATTGGAACTCTTCTTCTCTTTTGGTGGAATTCTAAACCAATACAGACAACCTGGAAAACAGTATGAAGTTTCCTCAAAAATTTAAAAATAGAAATATTATATGATCCAGCAACCCACTTCTGGGTCTCTACCCAAAATAATTGAAATCAGGATCACAACCTGATACCAAGCCCATGTTTGTTGCAGCATTATTCACAATGTCCAAGTTGTGGAAACAACTTAAATTCCCATCAACAGGTGAATAAATAAAGAAAATGTGGTATAAACCTACAACAGAATATTATTCATTTTTATGAAAGAAGGAAATCCTTCAACATGTGACAACATAGATGAACCTGGAGGACGTTATGCTAATTGAAATACACCAGTCAAAGAAAGGCAAATATTGCATGATTCCACTTCTGTGAATTGTCTAGTCAATTTTACAGAAGCAAAGAATAGAATGGTGGTTGTCAGAGGCTGATTAGGACTCACTAACTAATGTGTATAAAATTTCAGTTATGCAAGATGAATTTATTCTAGATACATGACATAGAACATTGTACCTAGACATATCTACACTGAATTGATCACATAAATATCTGTTAAGAGAGTTGACCTCACGTTGTTTACGTATCAAAATAAAATTTTAAATAGATAGATGAAAAAGAGTTCAAAGAAAAGAGAGACTGAAAAACTGGATATACAAGATCCAAAACATTCTGTCTTCAAGTGGTATTCTATAAATATAATAGTTTAAGTTAAAAGTAAAACAATGGATATGACATTAAACTCTAATAAATAGAAAAAGAAAAGTGGAGCAACTCTATTAACATCAGAAAAAATAGACTTCAAGATAAAGAGCAGCAGCACAGGTACAAAAGGACATTCCATAATGACAAAACAACTGATTGATCGGGAGGATAAGTTAGGACAGCAGTATTAAATCTGTGTGCATATGATAGCAGAACTGCAAGGTAGATGCTGCAAAAGTGAGAGAAATTAAAGGGAGAAATACAGAAACCTAAAATCTTAGCTAGAGACATTAACATCATTGTTGAGAGAAGTAGTTTACCTTGGAGGGGTGGGAGGATTCACTGCAAAGTTGAAATTCCTGGGATGAAGAAAATGTTCTGTATCTTGAAAGGGTTATTTGGTCACTTTAGTTTAAAAATATGTCAAGAATCAACAAGTCATATTCATGATGTGTGAAAAATTTAAACATATTAACGATACACCTAAAAAGTAGTCCAGTTCAATTTAGTTCAGTTGTTCAGTCGTGTCTACTCTTTGCAACCCCATGAACCGCAGCCTTCTTGTCTTTCAACAACTCCCAGAGTTTACTCAAACTCATGTCCATGGAGTCGGTGATGCCATCCAACCATCTCATCCTCTGTCGTCCCCTTCTCCTTCCGTCTTCAATCTTTAGCAGCATCAGGGTCTTTTCAAATGAGTCAGCTCTTTGCATGAGGTGGACAAAGTGTTGGAGTTTCAGCTTCAACATCAGTCCTTCCAATGAATACCCAGGACTGATCTCCATTAGGATGGACTGGTTGGGTCTCCTTGCAGTCCAAGGGACTCTCAAAAGTCTTCTCCAACACCACAGTTCAAAAGCATCAATTATTTTTCCAGTGGTCATGTATGGATGTGAGGGTTGGACGGTGAAGAAAGCTGAGCACCGCAGAATTGATGCTTTTGAACTGTGGTGTTGGAGAAGACTCTTGAGAGTCCCTTGGACTGCAAGGAGATCCAATCAATCCATCCTAAAGGAGATCAACCCTGGGTGTTCATTGGAAGGACTGATGTTGAACCTGAAACTCCAATACTTTGGCCACTTCATGCAAAGAGTTTACTCATTGGAAAAGACCCTAATGCTGGGTAGGACTGGGGGCAGGAGGAGAAGGGGACGACAGAGGATGATGGTTGGATGGCATCACTGACTCGATGGACATGGGTTTGGGTAGACTCTGGGAGTTGGTGATGGACAGAGAGGCCTGGTGTGCTGCGGTTCATGGGGTCGCAAAGAATCGGACACGACTGAGCGACTGAACTGAACTGAACTGAGCTTTCTTTATAGCCCAACTCACACATCCATACATGACTACTGGAAAAACCACAGCCTTGACTAGACGTACGTTTGTTGACAATGTAATGTCTCTGCTTTTTAATACGCTGTCTGAGTTGGTCATAACTTCCCTTCCAAGGAGTAAGTGTCTTTTAATTTCACGGCGGCAGTTACCACCTACAGTGATTTTGGAGCCCCCCAAAATAAAATCAGCTACAGTTTCCCCATATATTTGCCATGAAGAGATGGGACTAGATCCCATGATCTTAGTTTTCTGAATGTAGAGCTTTAAGCCAACTTTTTCACTCTCCTCTTTCACTTTTATCAAGAGGCTCTTAAGTTCTTCTGCAGTTTCTGTCATAAGGGTGGTGTCATCTGCATATCTGAGGTTATTGATATTTCTCCTGGCAATCTTGATTCCAGGTTGTGCTTCATCCAGCCCAATGTTTTTCATGATGTACTCTGCATATAAGTTAAACAAGCAGGGTGACAATATACAGCCTTGACGTACTCCTTTTCCTATTTGCAACCAGTCTGTTGTTCCTTGTTCAGTTCTAACTGTTGCTTCCTGACCTGCATACAGGTTTCTCAATAGGCAGCTCAGGTGGTCTAGTATTCCCATCTCTTTTAGAATTTTCCAGTTTATTGTGATCCACACAGTCAAAGGCTTTGGCATAGTCAATACAGCAGAGATAGATGTTTCTCTGGAACTCTATTGCTTTTTCAATGATCCAACAGATGTTGGCAATTTGATATCTCGTTCCTCTGCCTTTTCTAAAACCAGCTTGGACATCTGAAAATTCACAGTTCATGTATTGCTTAAGCCTGGCTTGGAGAATTTGAACATTACTTTACTAGCATGTGAGATAAGTGCAGTTGTGTGGTAGTTTGAGCATCCTTTGGCATTGCCTTTCTTTGGGATTGCAATGAAAACTGAACTTTTCCAGTCCTGTGGCCACTGCTGAGTTTTCCAGACTTGCTGGCATATTCAGTGCATCACTTTCACAGCATTATCTTTCAGGATTTGAAATAGTTCAACTGGAATCCCATCACCCACCAACTTTGTTTGTAGCGTTGCTTCTCAAGGCCCACTTGACTTCACATTCTAGGATGTCTGGCTGTAGGTGAGTGATCACACCATCATGATTATCTGGGTCGTGAAGATCTTTTTTGTATAGTTCTTCTGTGTATTCTTGCCACCTCTTCTTAATATCTTCTGCTTCTGTTAGGTCCATACCATTTCTGTCCTTTATTGAGCCCATCTTTATGTGAAATTTTCCCTTGGTATCTCTAATTTTCTTGAAGAGATCTCTAGTCTTTCCCATTCTATTGTTTTCCTCTATTTCTTTGAACTGATCTTTGACGAAGGCTTTCTTATCTCTCCTTGCTATTCTTTAGAGCTCTGCATTCAAATGGGTATATCTTTCCTTTTTCCTTTGCTTTTTGCTTCTGTTCTTTTCACAACTATTTATAAGGCCTCCTCAGACAGCCATTTTGCTTTTTTGCATTTATTTTTCTTGGGGATGGCCTTGATCTATGTCTCCTGTACAATGTCACAGACCTCCATCCATAGTTCATCAAGGTACTCTGTATGGTTCATATACTCTCCTTAAAAATGGAATAAAGGTGTTTATTGATCAGCTTCGGTTCACAACTTTCCAATTCCTTTGTAAAAGGAAAAAAAAAAAATAAAAAAAACAGTTACTTTCTAGGCTTCATATGGTAGTGCTGGTAAGCATCTGCTACATTGCAGATATGTTGTGGCTGTTATGATCCTGATGATTTGTTTTTATCAGGGATGTGATGTCTAAGTAAATTGATACACTTAGGGTGTGTTCTCATAGTGTGCATTTCTGGAGGACAGGACTGAGCCTCATTCCTTTCTGTAAGTTCCCCTGTGCTTTAGGAAGATAATCACATGCTTCTTGTATTAACTTTAATTGAATTCTCCAAATATATTTCAAATACAGTGATAATCCAATTTGGTGAGTTATTTAATTAAAGTTAACTCAGGCCCTTGATGCTGCCATCAGATTTTTGTTTTTTGTATTTTTGTATTTCTCTGTTTACAGGCTTATTAATTATAGAAAATTTAGAAAAGTATTACAAAATAAAACCAATTAGTCTAACATAGAAAATTTACCACAATTAGCATTTTTCTTTGTTTCCTGTGGGGTCATAAAGACTCAGACATGACTGAAGCATCTTAGCCCAACATAGACTAACACAACACATAATTTTCCTATTCCTATGACTGTACATTTCAAAACATGTGGGGACTTCTAAGGACTGTACAGTAAGATTTTTTTAACCACTATTTAGACATCAAGGAGATCAACCAGTAAATCCAAGAAGAGATCAAACTTGAATATTCATTGGAAAGACTGATACTGAAGCTGAAACTCCAATAGTTTGGCTAACTGATGCAAAGAGCTGACTCACTGGAAAATACCTTGATGCTGGGAAATATTGAAGGCAGGGGTAGAAGGGGAAAACAAGGCATGAGATGGTTGGATAGCATCACCGACTGAATGAAAGTGAGTTTGAGAAACTCTCGGAGACAGTGAAGGACGGGGAAGCATGGCATGGTATGGCCCATGGGGTCTCAAAGATTTGTACACAACTTAGCAACTGAACATGACAACAATACTGCTTCACATATTTGACAGTGATAGTCAAAAATTTTACTTGTGTAATTTCTCCTTTTAAAAGTATGCCATGTATAACAATTCATTTACTCTTAACCTCTAAGCCATTAAGCTTGTAGTTTGATCATGTGTCCAAGGCCCTCTTTATAGGCAAAGAAATTGAAAATTAGAAGGTGGGAAACTGAGTTCATCCTGCACAGTCTTAGAAAGTGACATCAGGACATATAAATCCTGGCCAATAGTTTCAGAATTGTTTGTATAAATTGCATTTGTACTGTACATTTTAATGCATTTGTTTATAATTATCAAGAACTATTATATATTGCTTTTTGATTAAACTAGAAGAGTTTTATTTATTCAGCTGCTAGAAAGCCCTGCTGAGACTGTATTCCTTCTGCCAGACAAGAGAAATTTACATGCACATTTTACTAAAAATTGCGACATGAACATGGGGAAGCATGCTATTTAGTCAAACTCTCCCCTTGCTTAATCCACTATAACTATGGATAATCATTTGCTTAAGTAATAGAAGAGCAAAAACAAATCAATTAGTCTAATAATGAAGTCCACAAGATTAACATACATAATTTCAAAAGGATAAATAGGCATATTGTGCTAAATAAATTATGTGGGTGAATTAACAATTGATTTGAGCAGAGTAGGATATTCAGAAAATTAGAAAATTTGGGATTTAAAATTTAATTATGAAGGAAGTGCATATATTACTTTGAAGGAAGTGTATATATTACTTTAAATAAAGTGCCTGGTTTAAAAATAAATACAGGAAAACACTCAACAGCAAAAATCATTAACACAAATGCTTCACTATAAATATATAAATACTGTAAGAATTGATTTACACATTCACTCATTGGTCTCATTCCTGACTATATGTCTGTTATTGTTAGAAAAAATAAGTAGATGAATAGCATAGTGATGGTAGCACTTTAAACTCATGATTACAACTTCAGGTCTGCACTCAGTGTTGCCTGGCAAACTTAAAAATTTTTTCTAATACATACATTTTCCCACTCTCTTCAATGACTTCTAAATTTAGCACAACTACTCTACACATCTTTCTTTGGAAGACAGTCTTGCCTATGTTTTATACATTTTTTTTAAAGATCTCTCTCATCTTCTGGCAATTTTGTCTGCATAACTGACCCCCCTTCCCCTTTCTGTGAAGGAGCAGCATACTCATCCATCCACTGCCAGTGTACAGCATCCTAATTGGCCCCTTATTTCACATCCCCCTTAACCATAAAAATATACTTATCCACTCAAATCCTCAAATGCTTTCTATGCCAACAGTCTGCAGATTCTTACTTTTTTTCTTCATTTTGAATTTTGAAACATTTCACTCACAAAGAAAAGTCCAGATGAGCACATAAATACCAGCTACATTGTCCTACTGAGATTTCCTAGTTGCTATTTTGCAAATATTAAGACTTTTATTTTTTAATGCATTAACTCTACCATTTGAAATGCCAATGCATCCTTTCCCAATTCACAACTTTCTCTTTTTTCTCCTGTAAAGTTAGTATTATTTTGCTATTTCAGTCTAGTCCTACATTTTTATACTACATATGTTTAGTTCCATGTGCAATATATAGCATGTGTGCAACAAATTTCAGTTTCTAAAATTTTTGTATTTATCTGCATCATTATATATAGAATTATACCATTTATTTAAGGTGTCCTATGCTCTTCCATCTGGTGACGTCCATGTGTAAAGTCTTGTGTTGTTGGAAGATGGTGTTTGCTATGACAAGTGCATTCTCTTGACAAAACTCTGATAGCCTTTGCCCTGCTTCATTCTGTACTCCAAGGCCAAATTTGGCTACTACTACAGGTATTTCTAGATTTCTTACTTTTGCATTCCAGTCCCCTATAATGAAAAGAATACACTTTTGGGGTATTAGTTCTAGAATGTCTTGTAGGTCTTCATAGAACAGTTTAACTTCAGCTTCTTCAGCATTACTGGTCAGGGCATAGACTTGGATTACTGTGATATTGAACAGTTTGCCTTGAAAACAAACAGAGATCATTCTGTTGTTTCTAAGAATGCATCCAAGTACTGCATTTTGCACTCTTTCATTGACTATGATGGCTACTCCATTTCTTCTAAGGAATTCTTGCCAACAGTAGTAGAAATAATGGTCATCTGAGTTAAATTCACCCATTCCAGTCCATTTTAGTTCACTGATTCTTAAAATGTCGATGTTCACTCTTGCCATATCCTGTTTGACCACTTCCAATTTGTCTTGATTCATGGACGTAACATTCCATGTTCCTAAGCAATATTGTTTTTTACAGCATCATACTTTACTTCCATCACCAGTCACACCCACAACTGGGTATTGTTTTTGCTTTGGCTCCATCGTTTCATTCTTTCTGGAATTACTTCTCCACTGATCTCCAGTAACATGTTGGGCACCTACCGACCTGGGGAGTTCCTCTTTCAGTGTCCTATATTTTTGCTTTTTCAAACTGTTCATGGAGTTCTCAAGTCATGAAGACTGAAGTGGTTTGCCATCCCCTTCTCCAGTGGACCACGTTTTGTCAGAACTCTTCATCCTGACCTGTCCTTGGGTGGCCCTACATGGCATGGCTCATAGTTTCACTGAGTTAGACAAGGCTGTGGTCCATGTGATCAGATTGGATAGTTTTCTGTGATTGTGGTTTTCATTCTGTCTTCCCTCTAATGGAGAAGGATAAGAAGCTTATGGTAGTTTCCTGATGGGAGAGACTGACTGGGGGGAAACTTGGTCTTGTTTTGATGGGTGGGGCCATGCTCAGTAAAGCCTTTATCCAATTTTCTGTTGAAGAGCAGGGCTGTGTTCCCTCCCTCTTATTTGACCTGAGGCCACACATGGTGGAGGTAAGGAAGATAATGCTGCTGCTGCTGC
Source organism: Okapia johnstoni (assembly GCA_024291935.2). Taxonomy (NCBI): domain Eukaryota; kingdom Metazoa; phylum Chordata; class Mammalia; order Artiodactyla; family Giraffidae; genus Okapia; species Okapia johnstoni. The sequence continues at coordinate 108,855,524 of CM044312.1, forward strand.
TGCTGCTGCTGCTGCTGCTGCTAAGGTCGCTTCAGTCATGTCCAACTCTGCGTGACCCCATAGACAGCAGCTCACCAGGCTCCTCCATCCCTGGGATTCTCCAGGCAAGAACACTGGAGTGGGTTGCCATTTCCTTCTCCAAAGCATGAAAGTGAAAAGTGAAAGGGAAGTCGCTCAGTCATGTCTGACTCTTAGCGACCCCAGGTACTGCAGCCAACCAGGCTCCTCCGCCCATGGTATTGTCCAGGCAAGAGTACTGGAGTGGGGTGCCATTGCCTTCTCCAAGGAAGATAATGGTAAATACCAAAGTCAGATTGACTATATTCTTTGCAGCCAAAGATGGAGAAACTCTATACAGTCAGCAAAAACAAAACCAGGAGCTGACTGTGGATCATGAACTCCTTATTGCCAAATTCAGACTTAAATTGAAGAAAGTAGGGAAAGCCATTAGACTATTCAGGTATGATCCAAATCAAATCTCTTAACAATTACACAGTGTACATGACAAATAGATTCAAGGGATTACATCTGATAGAGAGAATGCCTGAAGAACTATGGACAGAGGTTCCTCACATGGTTCAGGAGGGAGGGATCAAGACCATCCCCAAGAAAAAGAAATGCAAAAAGGCAAAACAGTTGTCTGAGGAGGCTTTACAAACGGATATGAAAAGAAGAGAAGCAAAAAGCAAAGGAGGAAAGGAAAGATATACCTATTTGAATGCAGAGTTCCAAAGAATATCAAGGAGAGATAAGAAAGCCTTCCTCAGAGATCAGTACAAAGAAATAGAGGAAAACAATAAAATGGGAAAGACTAGAGATGTCTTCACGAAAATTAGAGATACCAAGGGAAAATTTCATGTAAAGATGGGTTCAATAAAGGAAAGAAGTAGTGTGGACCTAACAGAAGCAGAGTATATTAACAAGAGGTGGCAGGAATACACAAAAGAACTATACAAAAATATCATGACCCAGATAATCATGATGGTGTGATCACTCACCTAGAGCCAGACATCCTGGAATGCGAAGTCAAGTGGGCCTTAGGAAGCATCACTGTGAACAAATCTAGTGGAGATGATAGAATTCCAGTAGAGCTATTTCAAATCCTAAAGGATGATGCTCTGAAAGTGCTGCACTGAATATGCCAGCAAATTTAGAAAACTCAGCAGTGGCCACAGGACTGGAAAAGGTCAGTTTTCATTCCAATCCCAAAGAAAGGCAATGTCATAGAATGCTCAAACTACTGCACAATTACACTCATCTCACACGCTAGAAAAGTAATGCTCAAAATTCTTCAAGCATGGCTGAAAGAGTATGTGAACTGTGAACTTCCATATGTTCAAGCCGGATTTAGCAAAGGCAGAGATCAAATTGCCAACATCCATTGGATCATCGCAAAAGCAAGAGAGCTCCAGAAAAGCATCTCTTTCTGCTTTATTGACTATGCTAAAACCTTTGACTGTGTGGATCACAACAAATTGTGGAAAACTCTTCAAGAGATGGGAATGCAGACCACCTGACCTGCCTCTTGAGAAATCCGTATGCAGGTCAAGAAGCAGCAGTTATAACTTGATATGGAACAACAGACGGTTCCAAATTGGGAAAGGAGTATGTCAAGGCTGTATATTGTCACCCTGCTTATTTAACTTATATGCAGAGTACCTCATGAGAAATGCTGGACTGGATAAAGCCCAAGCTAGAATCAAGATTGCTGGGATAAATATCAACAACCTAAGATATGCAGATGACACCACCCTTATGGTAGAAAGCGAAGAAGACCTAAAGAGCCACTTGATGAAAGTGAAAGAGAAGAGTGAAATAGTTTACTATCATATGTGAAACTAATCGCCAGTCCAGGTTCGATGCATGATACAGGGTGCTCGGGGCTGGTGCACCTGGATGACCCAGAGGGATGGGATGGGGAGGGAGGCAGGAGGGCGATTCTGGAAGGGGGACACATGTACACTCATGGTGGATTCATGTCAATGTATGGCAAAACCAATACAATATTGTAAAGTAAAAAGTTAATTAATTAATTAATTTAAAAAGATTTATATTGCTATTATAAAAAAATGAAAATAAAAATGAACATTCAGAAAACTAACATCATGGCATCTGGTCCCTACAATTCATGGCAAATAGATGGGGAAACAGTGGAAACAGTAAGAGAGTTTATTATTTTGGGCTCCAAAATCACTGCAGATGATGACTTTAGCAATGAGATTAAAATACACTTGCTCCTTTGAAGAAAAGTTATGACCAACCTAAACAGCATATTAAAAAGCAGAGACATTACTTTGCCAACAAAGGTCCGTTTCGTGGCTATGATTTTTCCAGTAGTCATGTATGGATGTGAGAGTTGGACTATAAAGAAAGCTGATCACAGAAGTATTGATTCTTTTGAGCTTTGGTGTTGCAGAAGACTCTTGAGAATCCCTTGGACTGCAAGGAAATCCAACCAGTCCATCCTAAAGGAAATCAGTCCTGAATATTCACTGGAAAGACTGTTGCTGAAGCTGAAACCCAGTACTTTGGCCACCTGATAAGAAGAACTGACTCATTTGAAAAGACCCTGACACTGGGAAAGATTGAAGACAGGAGAAATGGATGACAAAGGATGAGATTTCTGGATGGCATCACCGACTCAATGGATGTGAGTTTGAGTAAACTCTGGGAGTTTGTGATGGACAGGGAGGCCTGGTGTGCTGCAGTCCATGGGGTTGCAAAGAGTCATACCTGACTGAGCAACTGAACTGAACTGAATGCTCTTCCATTAACGATCGTCCAATAACCATGTTGTGGCTATTCGTTTAGATAGAAAGAAAAGCTGTTTCTATGTTTCCTTATTCCAAACTGTGTTGTTTTGAAAATCCACCTTCTTGTCTCTTTCAGTAGAAGTTTGGCAAGTTCCCATAAATATTCAGGATATGAGTTACTTGCTCATTGGTTACTCTTATCCTCATCTTAAGTAGATATTGTTAAATAGCTTTCTAAATTATTTTTATCAATTTACATTGCTACGAGAGCGGGTTTATTTTCCTCCATCAGACCAATGACATATGTTACAGTAAGACTATTGAAGTGCTTAGCAGTCTCATGTGTGCAAAATGCATTTGCATTTACCTGACGATTATTGTGATTGACATGTTTTCATACACTGAAGTTTAGGTTTCCTTTTCTGTGAATTACTTTTTAACCTATTCTACCACTTGCTAGGTTTTACATCTTTTTCTAAATCTAAGTTTTATTTTCATTTTCTGGGATGATTTTTTGATGAGTTTGTGACTTGAAATATCTTCTTGCAGATAGTGTCATTTCTTTAAATTATGTGCATTTTTATATAAATATATATTTTATATAATCATATTCATTAACATTTTCTAATTATCTAAAAACTTTAGTGTTTGTTCTGTTTTTCAGATTTAAATGACTAATTTATCTTCATTTTGTAGGAAATAAGGACAGAAATAGATCTTTGGGTCTTATTGATACTCAGTTGACAATCATTGTTTTATTGCCCTTGAATTAATTCACAGCTGATCTGTGATGCTGTCACTGACATCCCAAGCTTCCTCCAGGTGTGGCACTGTTTCTGGACTCTGTAGTAGGTTCCAGTGATTAACCTCTTCTGCCCGAGTACAAACTGTTTTCGTTGTAATAATTTTATATTGAATCTGAATAATTTTTGAATCTGAAAAGGTTGATTCCTCCAACTTATGTTGCTTTTATTTATATTGGCTATTCTTATCCCTTTATTATCTTCTATTTATATTTTTATATGGAATTTAGAAAGATGGTAACAATAACCCTATATGCGAGACAGCAAAAGAGACACAGGTGAATAGAACAGTCTTTTGGACCCTGTGGGAGAGGGCGAGGGCGGGACGATATGGGAGAATGGCATTGAAGCATGTAAATTACCATATGTGAAAAAAATCACCAGTTCAGTTTTGATGCATAATACAGGGTGCTTTTGGCTGGTGCACTGGGATGACCCAGAGGGATGGGATGGGAGGGAGGTGGGAGGGGGTTTCTGGATGGGGAACACATGTACACCCATGGTAGATTCATGTCAATGTATGGCAAAACCAATACAATATTGTAAAGTAAAAAAAAGAAATAAATAAATAGATCACTGTGTGTATATATGTGTATATATATATATATATACATATATATATATATATATATATATATACACACAGTACTTTGGTATTCTCCCATAAGTTTTGTTATGTATTAATATCACTTAATATGAAACTATAAACATTTCACTGCTGATGGTGATTGAAGCCATGAAATTAAAAGACGCTTACTCCTTGGAAGGAATGTTATGACCAACCTAGATACCATATTGAAAAGCAGAGACATTACTTTGTCAGCAAAGGTCCTTCTAGTCAAGGCTATGGTTTTTCCAGTGGTCATGTATGGATGTGAGAGTTGGACTATAAAGAAAGCTGAGCGCCGAAGAATTGATGCTTTTGAACTGTGGTGTTGGAGAAGACTCTTGAGAGTCCCTTGGACTTCATGGAGATCCGACCAGTCCATTCTAAAGGAGATCAGTCCTGGGTGTTCACTGGAAGGACTGATATTGAAGCTGAAACTCCAATACTTTGGTTACCTCATGCAAAGAGTTAAGTCATTGGAAAAGACCCTAATGCTGTGTAGGATTGGGGGCAGGAGGAGAAGGGGACGACAGAAGATAAGATGGTTGGATGGCATCACTGACTCAATGGACATGGGTTTGGGTAAACTCTGGGTGTTGGTGACAGACAGGGAGGCCTGGTGTGCTGCGATTCATGGGGTCGCAAGGAGTCGAACATGACTGAGCAACTGAACTGAACTGATAAACATTTCACACTCTCATCTTTTACACGATTCATTGCAAAGCTTGCCTTTTAGCTTTCAAACAGAAAAGTTTGTTTAGTCAGTTTTACTAAGGTAAATGTACATAAAGCAAAATTCACCCTTTGAATTTCACAAATTCATTGAGTGTTGCCAAACATACTGTCATGAAATCATCACCCCAAACAAGATATAGAACAGTTTCATCATCAAAAACAATCCCCTTGTACTTCTTTGTAGCTAATCCTACATGCATCCCCATTTGGGGTCACCTTTGGTTAATGCTTCTCAGTAATATTTTTAAAACAAATATTAATTAATAATATTAAATATTAATTAATAGTATAATTGCTAAATATAAATAGTTAAATTAAGAAAAACACAATTTTCTTAATTTTAATATAACTGGAGTTAGATCTCAAAGTATAGTTTTGTGTTTTAAATGGCTTCTGAAAATGATGCACAATTACTTTACGATCTAGTATTAATCACAGGAGAGATGAGCCAAGGGAAGCTACCTGATTTGTGTGGGTAGATCAATATCAAAAGGCTGTTGTTTTAACTCTTTGCCATTAGTGGTATTTTGTTGTTGTTGTTGTTCAGTCGCCAAGTCATGTCCAACTCTGTGCAATCCCATGTAGTGTAGCTCGCAGGCTTCTCTGTCCTCCACTGTCTCCCAGAGTTTGCTCAAATTCATGTCCATTGAGCTGGTAATGATATCTAACCCCTTCATCTTCTGCCACTCCCTTTACCTTTTGCCTTCAAAATTTCCCAGAAATTTTTATCTTTTATTGAGTGATACTGCCGTCTTTATTTTTCCTATTGTATTTTTTGAATGCTGCATATAAGGGATAAATGAAAAGATTGCAGTTCTTAATAACTTAACGTAATTTGAAAGATAAGTTGGGAAATCAAAATTGCCAATGCCAGGGGTGGCCACATTGCCTATGTCATAAACCTAACACAAGTATTCCAATGGTGAGCCAGTTTGAAACTGCAGTATATTCCTTGAATATTTGCTTCCAGGTTTTTGGATTTGAAAAACACAAACATCTTTGCCTAGTTCCCCCTTGAAATCAGGGGGCCAGTAACATTAAAAAAAAAAAAAAACCTTTAATATTGTCCAGCAACTATATTACCATACCTCTGTACTGTACTACCATACTAGTCTATTTGATCATGATTCTATAGAATATCAGACTCTTTCATTTAAAACTAAGATACCTCTTCCCTGATTCCTCCCTCTGAGGTGACATGTAGTTCTGTGATTCACTGAGATAATAGGGATAATAAGAGAATAATGAATGTGGCTTTAGGTACCAGTGAATCCAAATTAACTGTAACCAGTTACGACCAGTAATGCTGAAGAGGCTGAAGTTGAACGGTTCTATGAAGGCCTACAAGACCATCTAGAACTAACACCCAAAAAAGATGTCCTTTTCATTATACGGGACTGTAATGCAAAAGTAGGAAGTCAGGAAATACCTGGTGTAACAGGCAAATTTGGCCTTGGAGTACAGAATGAAGCAGGGCAAAGGCTAATAGAGTTCTGCCAAAAGAACGCACTAGTCATAGCAAACACCCTCTTCCAACAACACAAGAGAAGACTCTACACGTGGACATCACCAGATGGTCAACACCAAAATCCGATTGATTATATTCTTTGAGCCAAAGATGGAGAAGCTCTATACAGTCAGCAAAAACAAGACCGGGAGCTGACTGTGGCTCAGATCATGAACTGCTTATTGCCAAATTCAGACTGAAATTGAAGAAAATAGGGAAAACCACTAGTCCATTCAGGTATGAAATAGATCAAATCCCTTATGAGTATGCAATAGAAGTGACAAAGAGATTTAAGGGACTAGATCTGAGAGACAGAATGCCTGATGAACTATGGACAGAGGTTCGTGACATTGTACAGGAGACAGAGATCAAGACCATCCCCATGGAAAAGAAATGCAAAAAAGCAAAATGGCTGTCTAAGGAGGCCTTACAGATAGCTGGGAAGAGAAGAGAAGCGAAAAGGAAAGATATTCCCATCTGAATGCAGAGTTCCAAAGAATAGCCAGGAGAGATAAGAAAGCCTTCCTCAGCGATCAATGCAAAGAAATAGAGGAAAACAACAAAATGGGAAAGACTAGAAATCTCTTCAAGAAAATTAGCGATACCAAAGGAACATTTCATGGAAAGATAGGCTCAATAAAGGACAGAAATGGTATGGACTTAACAGAAGCAGAAGGTATTAAGAAGAGGTGGCAAGAATACACAGAACTGTACAAAAAAGATCTTCATAACCCAGATAATCACGATGGTGTGATCACTCACCTAGAGCCATTCATCCTGAAGTGTGAAGTCAGTTCAGTTCTGTTCATTTCAGGTTCTCAGTCATGTCCGACTCTTTGCAACCCCATGAATTGCAGCACGTTAGGCCTCTCTGTCCATCACCAACTCCCAGAGTCTACCCAAACCCGTGTTCATCGAGTCAGTGATGCCATCCAACCATCTCATCCTCTGTTGTCCCCATCTCCTCCTGTCCCCAATCCTACCCAGCATTAGGGTCTTTTCCAATGAGTCAACTCTTTGCATGAGGTGGCCAAAGTATTGGAGTTTCAGCCTCAACACCAGCCCTTCCAATGAACACCCAGGATTGATCTCCTTTATGATGGATTGTTTGGATCTCCTTGCAGTCCAAGGGACTCTAAAGAGTCTTCTCCAACACTACAGTTCAAAAGCATCAATTCTGCGACACTCAGCTTTCTTCACCGTCCAACTCTCACATCGATACATGACCACTGGAAAAACCATAGCCTTGACTAGACGGACTTTTGTTGGCAAAGTAATGCCTCTGCTTTTAAATATGCTATCTAGGTTGGCCATAACATTCCATTCAAGGAGTAAGCTTCTTTCAATTTCATGGCTGCAATCACCATCAGCAGTGATTTGGGAGCCCCAAAAAATAAAGTTTGACAGTGTTTCCCCATTTATTTCCCACGAAGTGATGGGACCAGGTGCCATGATCTTAGTTTTTGGAATGGTGAGCTTTAAGCCAATTTGAAGTCAAGTGAGCCTTAGAAAGCATCACTACGAACAAAGCTAATGGAGGCGATGGAATTCCAGTTGAGCTACTTCAAATCCTCAAAGATGATGCTGTGAAAGTGCTGCACTCGATATGCCAGCAAATTTGGAAAACTCAGCAGTGGCCACAGGACTGGTAAAGGTCTGTTGTCGTTCCAGTCCCAAAGAAAGGCAATGCCAAAGAATGTTCCAACTACCGCACAATTGTACTCATCTCACACACTCTAGTAAAGTAATGCTCAAAATTCTCCAAGCCAGGCTTCAGCAATACGTGAACCATGATCTTCCAGATGTTCAAGCTGGTTTTAGAAAAGGCAGAGAAACCAGAGATCAAATTGCCAACATCTGTTGGATCATCAAAAAAGCAAGAAAGTTCCAGAAAAACATCTATTTCTGCTTTATTGAGTATGCCAAGGACTTTGACTATGTGGATCACAATAAACTGTGGAAAATTCTGAAAGAGATGGGAATACCAGACCATCTGACCTGTGTCTTGAGAAACCTGTATGCAGGTCAGGATGCAACACTAGAACTGGACATGGAACAACAGACTGGTTCCAAATAGGAAATTGAGTACATCAAGGCTTTATATTGTCACCCTGCTTATTTAACGTATATGCAGAGTACATCATGAGAAATGCTGGGCTGGAAGAAACACAAGCTGGAATCAAGATTGCCAGGAGAAATATCAATAACCTCAGATATGCAGATGACACCACCCTTATGGCAGAAAGTGAAGAGAACTAAAGAGCCTCTTGATGAAAGTGAAAGAGGAGAGTGAAAACGTTGGCTTAAAGCTCAACATTCAGAAAACTAAGATCATGACATCTGGTCCCATCACTTCATGGGGAAATAGATGGGGAAACAGTGGAAACAGTGGCAGACTTTATTTTTGGGGGCTCCAAAATCACTGCTGATGGTGATTGCAGCCATGAAATTAAAAGACGCTTACTCCTTGCAAGGAAGGTTATGGCCAACCTAGATATCATATTTAAAAGCAGAGACATTACTTTGCCAACAAAGGTCCATCTAATCAAGGCTATGGTTTTTCCAGTGGTCATGTATGGATGTGAGAGTTGGATGGTGAAGAAAGCTGAGTGCCGCAGAATTGATGCTTTTGAACTGTGGTGTTGGAGAAGACTCTTGAGAGTCCCTTGGACTGCAAGAAGAGCCCATCAATCCATCCTAAAGGAGATCAGTCCTGGGTGTTCATTGGTAGGACTGATGTTGAAGCTGAAACTCCAATACTTTGACCACCTCATGCGAAGAGTTGACTCATTGGAAAAGACCCTAATGCTGAGTAGGATTGGGGACAGGAGGGGAAGGGGACAACAGAGGATGAGATGGTTGGTTGGCATCACTGACTCTATGGACATGGGTTTGGGTGAGCTCCAGGAGTTGGTGATGGACAGGGAGGCCTGGTGCGCTGTGATTCATGGGGTTGCAAAGAGTTGGACACGACTAGTGACTGAACTGAAGTGAACTGAATCCAAATTACTGTGGTCAAAAGAATTAGGATTTTTTTTTTTATTCTGGTAAAATAAAATATCCAGAAGTAGATAGTCAACCAATAGCATATTTTCTCAAAGTTATTAAAGGCTTATTTTAGCACATATTTTTGTTTCAAATCTAAAAATAATTGCTGAGCCTCCTGATTTCCATCACTGTCCAGGCAGGAGAAATATGCAGCGAACAAGAGTCCAAAGGGACAAAGTAAAAGTGCCTTTGTCTTAAGAAACTTTTTCTTTTTGTCCGGAAAATTAAAATTACCTTCTCAAGAATTTTATCTATTCCCCCTTCTACTAAGGCTAATACATAACCTCCACTTACTTCCACAGTGGTGTCTGGGAGCCTGTATCTCATCTTCCCATCTATAGCCCCCCATGTGCTGCTCACCTCCTGACTCAGACTGAGGGCTTGAAGCAGCATCTGGGCCTCAAGTGCTCTACCTGACCCTGCGTGCTCTTTCAGCATCCATCTCTTGCTTCTGGTATGTGTGTTTAGCACCAGCTGTACAAATCCAGCTTCTGTGGCATGCTAACACTGCTTAGGTCAGAGGAAATGGGAACTGAATGGGAAGTGACGTGAGTTCATGAGTCTACCTTTATGAACGTCCATCTCATGCTCCCAGGTTTCACCCTTCCCCCAAGTTACATCCAACTTTTATCCCAACCACCTACCTGTGGGCTTAAAGCTACAGCATCAGACATGAAGACAACTGCCTTAGTCATATTGCTTAACCAGCTTCCAAGACTGCACGAGGGAAAGTGTGTAGTGAGCTCTCTCCCTCTCTCTCTCTCTCTTTCTGTATATATGCATAAATAAGTAGCAGTAAATCTACTTCTCTGATTAAACCCTGAATGATACACAGTTTGGAGTTGTAAATTGGTTTTTGTTAATCGGTCTTTAGTGAATGTCTTGTACTTTTAAATACTATTTTCCCATAATGTACTACGGACACACATTTTATTTTATTTTTATGTTTTATGTTAGTTTGTGTATTAATCAAATTTTCCACAGAAAAACAAGAAAAAAAATTGAGAAATATTTATTTAAAAGAATTTTCTCATGTAATTATGAAGGTTCAAGTCGAAAATCTGATGGGGGAGGTAGGCTAGAGTTTGAGCCCAAAAGCTGTCTGCTGGCAGAATTCTTTCTTGCTTAAGGGAGATCCCATCTTTGCTCTATTTAGGCCTTCAACTTGTTGGATGCAACCTACCCACAGTAGGGAGGACATTCTACTTTACTCAAAGTCTACATGATTTAAATGCAAACCTCATCTAAAGACGTCTTCCCTTCACAGAAACTTCCAGAAAGGTGATCCTGGTGCAAGACGCGCGAGGAGGTGTGTGGGGCCGGCGACGACTCGGACTGGCTGTTTGACTAAATGTCTGGGCAACATAGTCTAGCAAAGGAGATTTATAAAATAAACCATCATAGTTAGTATTGATATTTTTTTTTCAACCCTTGACTTTCTAATGTTCAATTTGTTTATTAGTTATGACTCTTGTAAGCATTTTAGCTAGGTTTTTGAATTTTAATGAAATTTGGTTTTTATCCTTGGTGAGATTGTCATATTTACTTGTTATTATTTATTACACAATAGTCTGTAGGGTGTATATAGGTTTCCCTGGTGGCTCAGATGTAAAGAATTTGCCTGCAAGGCAGGAGACCCTGGTTTGATCCCTGGGTCGGGAAGGTCCCTTGGAGAAGGGAATGGCCACCCACTCCAGTATTCTTGCCTTGAGAATTTCATGGGTAGAGTCACCTGGCGGGTGAGCTACAGTCCATGGGGTCACAAAGAGTCGGACACAAGTGAGTGACTAAGACTGTATTTCTTATTTGCCTTTGTATTTCTTAGTTTCATTTGTGTTTCTCATGCTTAAGGTTGGGTTGATCAAGTTTTTATATTTTATTTTTATTTTTATTGGCATAATTAGGAAGTATAGAAAAATTTCAATTATTTATCTCTTACTCTTAATATGTTAATATGCTTAATCAAATTTTAAATATTTCTAACAAGGACTAAAATTATTCAGCAACTCTTTCCTCTTCTTGAATAAGCCAAAGCCCTTAGAAAAAAATAACTTCCTATAGATACAGTCTTTGAAATAATTTTCAGTGTTACTGCTGTCTAGAGATGTAGTTCTGCCTTTCGAACACAAAACACTAGCCTGGTTTTCATACTCAACAGTTAATTTAATTCTATGTTGCACTTATTATTTGCTTGCATTGGTCTTTAATATTTCATGCCTCATCCTTGGGAAATATTTTCTCTCCTGAAGTAGAGTCTGATACTATTTACTTTAATTACCTTAGTAACTGAATCTCTTTGTCATTTTATGATGCCAAATGATTGTGTCTGCATCATCTTGCAAATGGTTAACATGCCTGAATACCTCCAATCATGCATAGAGTTTATTATGACAATTAATTTTTAAAAATAGTCTGTGGTTACAAGTTATTTAGATTTTATGAAGTATTTTATCATCCATTCATCTCTTCATTTCTGACTGTTTAGTAATTCCATATTACCGTTTTGGAATGATTTTCCATCTTTTTTCTCTTTGAGAATCCTGAACATACTTATTTTAAGGTTGTATTAGTTTATAAAAAAACTATTCTCATTTGATCTGAGTGAATTTACTTTTTTCTATAGTGGATGCTAGAAGCTTTCTTTTATAGTTTAACATTCTTTATATATTTTCAAAAAAAGTTTTGAAAATATATTAATAACTAGTAAACATTATTATTTGCTTTATTTTTTTGTCATTTCTTTTCCTTTTTGAGCTCTTTTTTCCATGTTTCCTTTTTAGTTTGTTACTTTATAGGTGTCTCCATTCAATCCTGAGAACCAATATTGGTATAAATGTTTGGAACTTCTGCTGCATGGTTATATTGAAGATAGCACAAAGATGACAGCAAGCCAGTGGTCCGTATTCTATTTGTGAGAGTGTATCTGTGCCATTATCGGTTCAGTTCAGTTGCTCAGTCATGTCCAACTCTTTGTGACCCCATGAACTGCAGGACGCCAGGCCTCCTTGTCCATCATCAACTCCTGGAGTTTACTCAAACTCATGTCTATTGAGTCAGTGAAAATGAAATGAAGTCTTTCAGTCGTGTCCGACCCTTCGCGACCCCATGGACTATAGCCTACCATGCTCCTCTGTTCATGGCATTTTCCAGGCAAGATTACTATAGTGGGTTGCCATTTCCTTCTTCCCATTGAGTCAGTGATGCCATCCAAGTATCTCATCCTCTGTCGTCCCCTTCTCCTCCCGCTTTCAATCTTTCCCAGCATCATGGTCTTTTCCAATGAGTTAGTTCTTCATATCAGATGCCCAAAGTATTGGAGTTTCAGCTTCAGCATCATTCCTTTCAATGAATACTCAGGACTGATTTCCTTTAGGACGGACAAGTGGGATTTCCTTGCTGTCCAAGGGACTCTCAAGGGTCTTCTCCAACACTACAGTTCAAAAGCATCAGTTCTTTGGCACTCAGCTTTCTTTATAGTCCAACACTCACATCCACACATGACTGTGTCATTGGGTAGCTACATAACATTGGTAACATTTTCCTCACTTGTACAAATGAGGAAGCCCAACAATAGCCTCTCATTTTGAAAGAAGAGTCTGGCCCTTGGTTTCTCCCTTATGACAGGAATGTCATGCCTGCTATGCCAGAACTCTTGCCTTTCATGCCTTCCTACGAGTATGTGCTTAGTCGCTCAGTTGTGTCCAACTCTTTGCGACCCCATGGACTGTACCCACTAGGCTACTCTGTCCAGGGGGATTCTCTAGGCAAGAATACTGGAGTTGGTCACCATGCCTTTCTCCAGGGAACTCCCAACCCAGGGATTGAACCCAGGTCTTCTGCACGGTTTCTTTACCAGCTGAGCTACCAGGGAAGACCAAGAATACTGGTGTGGTTAGCCTATCCCTTTTCCAGGGGAACTTCTCAACCCAGTAATCAAACTGGGGTCTTCTGCATTGCAGGTGGAGTCTTTACCAGCTGAGCTACAAGGGAAGCTTCTCCTAGGAGTATAGGAGTCACTAACTTTTACACACTCTTATTTTGGCTTCTTTGACAGCACATTTTCCTGATTTCTTTTCCATACTTTGGATGCTCATTTTAAATTCACTCTGTAGGCACTTCTTTTTCAGTTGTAGGCTCCCCTGGTTTTAAATAACACCTTTATGCTGACAATTCATCAATTTATATCCCCAGTCAAGACCTTCCCTCTAAGTCCCAGACAGTTAAGTGCAGGTGATTCATTGTTAATTGGCTGATCGGACTAAAGGGCCTAGAGACCATGTTGGGATTCTTGTCTCCATGTACACTTTTCTTGGCTCAAGTGTTAATCCCACTATTTTCATACTGGAGACACTTAACTCTTGACGTTTTTTTCAGTGTGGTATCTGTGCTCTGATGGTGTGTGATGTTATTTCCTCACTGCCTTCTAAAGTGTACCACATCATATTACTCAGCCATTAAAAAGAATATATTTGAATCAGTTCTATTGAGATGGATGAAACCGGAGCCCATTACACAGAGTGAAGTGAGCCAGAAAGAAAAACACCAATACAGTATACTAATGCATATATATGGAACTTGAAAGATGGTAACGATAACCCTATATGCGAGACACAACAAGAGACACAGATGCATAGAACAGTCTTATGGACTCGGAGGGAGAAGGCGAGGGTGGGACATTCTGAGAGAATAGCATTGAAACATGTATATTATCATATGTGAAACAGAACACCATTCCAGGTTCGATGCATGAGACAAATGTTCAGGGCTGGAGCAATGGGATAACCCAGAGGGATGGGGTGGGGAGGGATGTGGGAGGGGGGTTCAGGATGGAGAACACATATAAACCCATGGCTGATTCATGTCAATGTATGGCAAAAACCACTACAATATTGTAAAGTAATTAGCCCCCAACTAAAATAAATAAATTTATTTAAAAAATAAAAAAAAATTAACTATAAAAAAATAAAATAAAATAAATAAAGTGTACCACACCAACATGCATAGAAATAGAACCCTGGCTCAAAGAGAGAAAGATGCAATTAAATTCTTAGCAAGATAGGGGTCAAATGAGAAATTCAGTAAGTTAACTTACCAAGTGGCCCAACTTGGGCAAAAGTCCTATACTAAATCAAGTATCTCATGGATCATGTGATCCCATGATACCTATTTAACTCCATCAAATGCATGACAACTTAGCTTAACTGTCGCTTATTCCTGGTGTGTGCATGCTTAGTTACTCAGTCATGTCTAACTCTATATAACCTCATGGACTGTAGCCTTTCAGCTTCCTCTGTCCATGGCATATCCCCGGCAAGAATACTGGAGTGGGTTGCCATTTCCTTCTCCAGGGGATCTTCCTGATACAGAGATCAAACCCTTGTCTCTTGCATCCCCTTCATTTGTAGGTGGATTATTAACCACTGTGCCACCTGGGAAGACTTTCCATTATGCCTCACCACAACTTAAATCCTAGAGCTGATTTAGAAAGACCTAAATGATCCAGCAACAAATCATTCCATTCTCCTCTTCTAGCTAACCTATTTGGTTTAGCTACCTTCAAGATGCAAAACACTTCTGTCCTGGGATGAGAGAGACACATGTACTGGGTATGAAGTGGTATGAGACAGGATAGGAAACTCGCCTTCTGACCTCATTCATTGGAAGAAAGATATGATATTTTTCTCATCTAACCATGATCCTCATGGTAATGATGTCAGAGAATGTATATGCTAATGATTTCTAGTTTTACATAGCCTGACCACTTGTCTGGAAAACAAACAACAAAAGAACACTGGGACTTCAGGCATAATGTGGAAAAGCAGGGTTCAGAAAGTCAGTTGCTGGAGTCCCAAACTGTCTCCACTTACAACACCCAACTTTAGACAAAAGAACTGGGAGCTTAGTCATTCCACCTCTATTCTGCACTGGGAAATACTTCACAATGGGTGTCTCTCCTGATGGATTATTTATAATTGAAGTTATTAGATTAGAGAGGAAACTGCCACTCTTATTAGTTTAAATTAATATTAATTAGTGAAGATTTGCTCCCTAGAATAAAATCTTCATCTTTTAGACAGTACAATTTATTTCATTATAAATATTGTCATTAATTTACTAATATCATAACACGTGTGTTCTAGTATCAGTATAGAAAATATTGATCTTGTTGGAAGAGGTCATGAAGAGGACATGAATGACTGCTTATTGACCTACAAACCGGACCCAGGCAACTCGAGGCTCCTTAGATCCTACCCATCCTTGAAATGTACTTCTGTCCACTGCTCCCACAGTGGGAGTTGTGAGATCATCTGAATAGTATGTGACTGAATTCAGTTAAGCCCTCTATATAAACTAATAAGAGTCTGGTCTGTGGGCATGGAGATCTAGTCCTCTTGTGGTGCCCAAGACAAGCCTCATTACTAAGTTCCCTTGTTTATTAAACTTGCCACCTCCACCTCTGGAGTCTGGCTCTTCCTTGGGTCTCTCCCTGCCCTCTGAGTATGGGGGTTATTCCAAATTTAATCAGGGAAGTTTCCAAGGCTATGAACCAACAGATCTGAGTATATGATAGATATTTTGCTTTCTATTTGCAATCTCTCTCCAACCTGAAATCCAGAAACTTGACAGGTAACAACTGTTATCTACATTTTAGATTGGAGTGTGAGAGTTTTTAAAATTTGGTCGAAACTGTTTCATCTTTTTCATTTTTTTTCTTTCCAGTATAATACATCAACCCCCTCCCCCCAATGTTTCCAAATTAGAGGTCACCTACAATATTTTTTCCTATCACATGTATTAACTATTTGGCAAAGTATTAAAAACATACTTTAGGTATATATGGTATATGTATATTCATTCTATGCATCATATGTATTAGTCACTTAGTCGTGTCTGACTCTTTGCAACCCATGAACTGTGGTCTGTCAGGCTCCTCTTTCCATGGACTTCTCCAGGCAAGAATACTGGAGTGGATAGACATTTCCTTCTCCAGGGGACCTTTCTGACTCAGGGATCAAATCCCAATCTCCCTTACCATCTGAGCCACCTAGGAAGCCCTATGCATCATATACCTATTAAGAATGTAGGTTCTTTCTAGTTTACTCATATTCTCGTCTTCATCTCTAGCCATTTTTTTCTGTACAAAAACTGTATTATATCTCATATGATTCTATGTGTCTATGCTTTGTCATCACTTCCTCAAGCCCATTCAATGTCAACCTATTTAAATTACATTCCCATCATCATCAAGATGAACACTATTCTCCAAGGGACATTAAAAATGTCTGTGTTTCCAATTTCAATGACCATTTTACTTGATTTTCTGACACTTTCTGACAGAGCTGATGCCCTCTTTCCCAAAAATCCTTTTTTTACTTGACACTCAAGCCCTTCCTTGTGATCCTTATACAAAACCTGCCAATTCTTCTCTGTTTTCATTGTTAAATCTTCCTCTTTCTTACCTTTAAATGCTGGGATATCTGGGACTTGTTAGCTGTTCTCCTTGCTTACTCAGTGTTCATTCTCTAGGTGGGCTAATACCACCCTATGTCTTCTACTCCATTGTTTTGCAAAGTTTTCAGCATTGGTCTTTAAGTTCAACTCTAGACGTGAAAAGTTTAACTGTTTACTTATCACTACTTGAATGTTTAATGGACTGGCTAAATTTAGTGTTTCCAGGACAGTACTACTGAGTCCCGTCCCCTTAAAAATAAACAGACACAAAACCTGCTTTCTTTCTTCCCCTTGTTTTACACTTTTCATAACATGACACACGATTAATTTAACTGCTCCAGAGAAAAACTTAGAAGACATTATCTTTTCCTCTTCGTTCTCTCACATCTGACATCTAAATTAACATTTTTTTTTCCTTTCAGGTCTGCCTTTGATCATTGATTTAGAGTTTACCACCCTTTTCAAAGTCACAATTGAATCCCATGTTGAATCTCCAGCAGGTCTCTATTCTCCCACTCTTGCCTCTCTACATAGTATTTCTACTCAAGAAATAAAGTTATCATTTGAAAATACAAATCAGATCATCAAACTGTATGGTTCAAAATATCCCAATGGTTTTCCTTCTTACTCACGAAAAAAAAAATGTTATTCATAAGGATGTACCAGTCCAATGCTATATGCTGGTGTTCAGACCACAAAATGATTTTTCTCTAGCCACAATGACCATCCTGCTGCAATTTTCTAAGTATTTGCATTTTCCATTCCTTCTACCTGAAATAATTTCTCTACAGATCTTTGCATCATTTACCTTTTACTATACTAAAACCTCAAATTAAATGTCATTTCTTCAGAAAAGATGTTCTTATAAAATATACCCCTCTTCACTGTCCCCAATAAGCATTTTCTGGCACTTAGCTTGAGCTCAACAAGTATTTACTAGATGAATTAAATACAGTACAAATCATATGCACTATTATTGATTCTTAAGTCAACATTGTTACTTATCTAGGACATAGGGGCTTCCCAAGGAGTGTGTAGAAATATGAACACATGCTTTTGTGTTCCAGGATTTTCTCAATGAACACTTTTATTAAAAAAAGAAAAAAGACTTTACAAAATGGTGGACTCATGGAAATTATAGTAAATTATGAATGAAGAGTAAAAAGATGTATAAAGTTTTAAAAGATGTAAACATGGTTTATTTTACATATTTGCTTAATGTCCAACCATCACAGATGAGGAATTCATAGTGTCCAAGCACATCTCCTCATCAGGTACAAGGACCAACTCTTCATGTGTTTTTTATTTCCAAGTGCACCATTTCTTCATAATTCCTGTGTTCCCCTATGAAAAAGATGGTAGTGCTCATATTACTCACTCCCTAGTTTGGTGGGTCCTGTTTCTGCTGAATAGTATAGAACATCTAGCCCTTTATTTTTTTCAATAACTGTTACTTAAGTGCTGGTCACATTGTTACTCTGACACCTTATCCACTGTGTCTACTGTGCAGTGATGACTCTCTCAAAGGCTTTCACTGTTTTTGGTTAATGATGACCCCAAGTGCGAGTTCTGCCCAAAATATGCATTAAAATATGAATGGTAATCTGTTTCCTTGTTATGTGAATTTTTTATCCTCAGATTTTGTAGTGTAAACATATAAAAATGCACTTTCCAATCATGTCTTCTCTTGAACTCCATAGGCTGCTCCAGGCATCTCTTTCAGCTATGAGGTCACCAGCCACTGTACACCCCAGAGTAGGGAGAGCTGGCAGGACCATCGACAGAGCAATTAGAACCAAGTCTTTCCTTCATCTCCCGGTGGCTTAAGACCACCTAAGAGAGTTCCATGTCAGCACCACTGCGGGCACTGCAGAGCAAAAGACTCTAGTTGGCCTGACAGTGGACACAGCCCACACAGAGGGTGACTGAACTTGGCATTGTGGGTAAGGATCAACATGTCCACCTGTACACAAGACTCCGTCCAGCACAGCACTCAGCAGTGGGCCCCCTAGGTAAGCTAGTGTTACTTCAAACCAGTGTATCAGTGCCACTCTGGTGGGGTGCCGGATCACAGTTGCCAACTCTCCATCTCCTGAGCATCTGAATGTTCCTGAAAACAAGGGCAGTAGAAAGAGAGAGAGCACGCCTCAGGGACAAACAAGACCTGGCACATGTTCCTGGTAGGTGCTCAGGGATCCCTGCTCAGACCACACTGAGGCCACAAACCCCAGAACAGGAGAAGGACTTGGAAAATTCCCGGGAGTGTTTCCAAAGTGTAGAGATTCCCTGAGGCCCCAGGACCAGGATTCCCTGACTGAGTCTAAGGACTTTTCTGCAAGAGGAAATAGTTTCTACTTAACTACTACCAGAAGAAATACTAGACCATTTTAACACAAAATCTTGGTTTACAATATCCTGAAATATAGCAAATGAAATCCTATAAAATATAGATTAAATTTTATAAGTGGACAAAAATTGGTGTCTTATAAAAGATATTTTTCTTGTCCAAAGTCAAATGAATTGTGCTCACAAATAGTGAGACAATTATTTTATTGTTTAACTTGAAAACTAACTTGCAGGCAATTACTGTAAAGGAAATTTGAAATTGTTTAAAGCAGTGAAAATATCAGAATAAATGTTTGACCCACTATAACTGTTTCAAAGGATAGCATTTATCTGTTTGTGTATATGCTATTAGGATTATTAAAAATCAAGTCTTATTACTAATTAGACAAAGCAAACTAAATAATTCTTCAATAATATTGACAAGCTGTACGCCTCATCTGTATGGTGAAGGCACACACTAATGCAGGCTAAATTCACTGGTTAATTTCCCAGTTTTAAACGGGCAAAAATAAATTGGAGAGAGGAGTAGAGCAAGCAACAAAAATAATTGAAAGACTAGGAGATACGAGGATTTGATTTAGTTGACTAAAAAAAAAAGTGCCCGAGGGGTGAAAGGGATGTCTCTATTACTCTTCTCAAATAAATGAGAGGAAATGCTCATTAAAGAGCATGTGTACACAGAAATGACTTCTTTGGCAAGAGCATCTTTGTATTGCACATGCATTTTATTTTCTACATGCACTGGAGTCCTATGTTGGTCCAACTGTGTAAATCAAAGAAGCAGAAAACACACACACACAAACACACATACATCAGTAACCTCAAGATTCAAAGACTGAGGCATGATTTAAGACCAACCTGGTATAGCACTGAGATAAATTGATTTATGATAGATTCATAATATTATGAAATTTTCTCCTTTTCCTAGAAGAATACTGTTTCTAGGAATATTCCTTAAAAGAAAAAGTTCGGAGAAGAGAGAAATGGCCAGCATAGCACTTTCATTTTAGGTTCAATAGCATGATAGAATTGTGTTTCAAACAACTGTGTAAAGTGTATTAGTTTTTCTGTGGCTGCTATAACAAACTACCATAACCTTGATGGCTTAAGGTACAGAGAATTCCCATGTACACCTGCCTCTACACACACACAGCCTCTCCCTTGCAAACATCCCACACTGGAATGGTACATGCTATAATTAATGAACCTACATTGCAGAAAGCACATAATTTACAGTAAAGTTCACTTTTGGTTTTGTAAGTTCTATGAGTTTTGGCAAATGTGTGATGACCTGAAACCAACCATTATGATATCATGCAAAGTAGTTCCAATGCTCTAAAAAAGCCTTGATGCTCTGCATTTTCACTCCTCCCATAGCTCAACCTCTGCAACCACTGATCTTTTTACCATCTTCCTAATTTTTTTAAGAGTATTATATAGTTGGAGTCATGAAGTATGTGGCTTTTTCGAAATGGATACTTAGTGCATGTAACTTGCTTTTTTTTTTCCCCCATTGCTTGAAAGTTAATTTTTAGAGCTGCATAATAGTCTGTATAGTAAAAGCTATGATTTTTCCAGTAGTTATGTATGGATGTGAGAGGTGGACCATAAAGAAAACTGAGTGCTGAAGAATTGATGTTTTCAAATTGTGGTGCTAGAGAAGACTCTTGAGAGTCCCTCAGACAGCAAGGGAATCAAATCAGTCAATCCTAAAGGATATCAATCCTGAATATTCATTGGAAGTACTGGTGCTAAAGCTGAAGCTCCAATACTTTGGTCACCTGATGCAAATAACTGACTAATTAGAAAATAACCTGATGCTGAGAAAGATTGAAGGCAAGAGGAGAAAGGTTGTTGGGGGGGCGAGGCTGGGATAGAGGGTGAGATGGTTGGATGGCATCACTGACTCAATGGACATGAGTTTGAGCAAACTCAGGGAGATAGTGAAGGACAGGGAAGTCTGGCGTGCTGCATTTCATGGAGTTTCAAAGAGTCGAACATGACTTAGCGACTGAAGAACAACAGCAATATTGCATTATGCACCACGATTTGTTTATTCATTCCTCTATTGAAGGACATCTGGTTTGCTTCTAAGTTTTAGTGATTATGAATAAATCTGCTATAAGAACATCCATGGGCAGGTTTTGCAAGATTGATATCTAATACATGCCATTGACTTATAAAGGCAAATGATACCCATTAATGCTGCTGTGAAATATTTATCCATTTAGCATCACTGATTATTCATATTGTAGGTCCCAAGACTGAAGATATTCATGTTTTATGAAAATTGCTTCCTCAATCCTTCTGCTGGGGATCATGTTAACTTTTTATCCATCTTCCAAATAATCACTTTCTGCTTCCTCTTCAGAGATTGACTTATTTGTTTATTGAATTTTTGCAATGACTAGATTCTGACCTTGTTTTCACCTGATCAAATTTCTAGCAATAATAATAATAATACTAGCAATAAATGGTTACTCATTACATATAAGACACCCTGTGAGTGCTTTATATTATACAAATATAAATCAAATCCACTTTACACATGAGGAAACAGGGTTTTGAAGCTAAGTGCCTTGTCTAAATTCATGTAACCATAGAGGAGATTTGAGTCCTTCTGACCAAAATCCCCTGTTGTTTGAACCCTATCCTTCGTAGTGGGGTTCCAGCTTACTTTTAAGGATCGGAGTTGCTGTCCTAAACCTAATTCTGGGAACTTTCTACCTAGATTCTTGAAGCCCAGATAAACAGACTTGAGAACACAAGGATCACATCAGCTTCTGCTCTTGAATTCTGCCTACTTCTGACCCCAATACCACTTCATTACTGGGTTTATCTTAAAATTTAAGAGCTGGGTTTTGGCTCTCACCTTATGGGCACACTCTTAGTATAATGAATATTATCTTTATCTAAAATTCAGATGCCACATCTTTATTTATTCCTACAATTTCAGTTTAAATCTCAGTTTGAGTTTTTACCAATGTGGCCCAGTTTCATACTTTCCTGAGCCTAAGTTGGAATCCTACCAGTCTGTGATGATTTACCCTATGGCTCCACAAATAGTAAGTGGCCAATCAACAAAACTATTATATGTAAGAATCTGACACATGGGAGCCCAGAAAATGAAGTTCCCAATGAGTCTCTGTCCTTCAAGAAATCATATCTTACTTTAAAATAAAATTTACTCACAGGGAAATACTTACTTCTAATACAAGATAACATGCAAAATAATTGTGTAGAGAAAGAAAAGTTGTTGCAGTAGTTTATTTCTCATGATAGCTTTCAAATTGTTTAGTAATGATTAATTCATAAACTGTGAAATGCACAAGTTTTAGGTGTACAACACAATAGTCATTATTTATTATTTATATCACCAAAAAATGTCCCTTGCATCCATTCCCTGTTCTCACCTTCAGCCCTCTTAGGGCACAAATCTGCTTTCTGGGTCCATAAATTTTCCTTTTCTGACATTTTATATAAATGAAATCAAATAATATGTGATCTATTGCATCTTATTTCTTTCACTTAGCATAATGTTTTTGAGATTTGTCACATTGTAGTGTGACATAGTATTTTTTTTTAAATAATTCTCCACTGTGCAGACATATGTGTGGATGTGCTTGGTTGCTGCAGCTGTGTCCAATGACTCTTTGCGACCACATGGACTGTAGCCCACTAGACTCCTCTGTCCGTGGAATTTTCCAGGCAAGAATACTGGAGTGGGTTTCCATTTCCTATTCCAGGGGATCTTTCCAAACCAGGGATTGAACCCACAATCCACGTGTCTCCTGCACTGCAGGTGAGATCTTGAATGTTTTTGAGGTTTGTCATGCTGTAGCCTGAGATAGGTTTTGTTTTTTTAATAATACTCCACTGTGCAGGCATAGTATGTTTTATTTATCTACAATAATAAAATTGATCAGTTGATTAATATTCAAAATGTTTTTACATTTTAGGTATTATAAATAATACTGCTCTGAACTTTTAGAACAAAATGTTTTCTTCACCTTTGGATAGATACCTAAGAGTGAAATAGCTGGATCAAAAGATACATTTAGAAATGTTGCCTCATCAGGCAAACCTGACAATTTCTATTAGTGCTCCTAAAGTTTCTATCCGTGCCCCTAAATTTAAATAATCATGCAAAAATTCAAAAATCATAATTTATAAGCTTGCTATCCATGTCTGTGAAATTTTTTACCAAGTACTTATGACAGATTGTAATGTATAATGCAGATTTCATCTAAAGAAGATGTATATAGAAAAATTAAAAATAAAATTCTGTTGCTTGAAGTTAAACTCTGCAATCTTTAGTTACTCTCCTACTATTTGCTCCCTGATTTAAAATTGTAAGATGTTTATAACCAAAGCAACTGGGATGTCACCCATTGCCATCAGATGTGTAATTACTAGGTGGTTGAAGATCTTGCTGCTGCACCACATCTTGTAATACACTCTTTCTGAGGCTGCAAAGTAATAGAAAACTCTCACAAGAAAGGAAGAGATGGTTCCTGTCCTGCTGGTTTGTGTTCTGAGGTCTCTGAGAGCAGAGCTATAGGCAGGAAGCCCCACAAACTTGCTTTTCATCCAGCTGAATTCATTTACAGTGTCAGGAAGTAAATGTGCAATGATAATATAATAGTTTATCTCTAGCTGCAAACGGAACTTAAACAAAAGTCCCCAACACTCTTTCATTCATGAATCACAATTTGCAAGACATAGCACACAGCATAATGTTGTAGGTCAACCAAAAATAGTTGTTGCTGTCTACTTGCTTATCTGGTTGCTTTTCAAAACTGAAAGATGGAGATGACAGAAGGGCTGGGAAAGCAGCCTCATAAAAGATCCAGATTTCCACTGTTCCGCTCCTTCTCTCCTCCCAAGATCATAACTCGCATCCAAGGTGGGGCTCTGCTTCCAGCCTCCTGACTGAGCTTAGGCAGAAAGACCTAATGAGGATACAGACACATCACCTAAATGGCAAAGCAAAAACAAGTTAAATATTATGGAACTATTGAAGAATTCTGTGGGGGACTAGTATAAAATCCATTCTTGCAGACATTCAGTGCAAATTTTTAAGAGTAATTTCCAAAAGGTAAAATATATAAATTTTTATTCTCCTTTGTTTTAAAATTTATTTTATTGCTCACATATCCAGTTAACGTGTAAATTTGTTTTTCACATTTAAGTAGAATTAGCTCTTACAACACCTGGAACACAAATATTCTTGTTGGAAAATCATTTATTCCTATTTTTCTCTAGAGTATATTTTTCTTTCATTCTATCTTTTTTCTTTGCAAATTAATATCATTATTTTACTTAACTTGTAATTTAATCTTTTATAGGGCTGTATTTAATTGATATACACTCATATTTTTACGATTGATATATCTCTATTTTCCATATATACTATTCTTAGAAATAATTTTGATTTGAAAGCATAAATAATCATAGTGTATTTTTGTTCATTTATAACTTAACTGGAGATGCTGATCTCACTTCTGTCATCTTTCTGCATGTTTTTTTTTTCTTATTTGGATTTTTAAAATTAAATATTTTTTTAATTGAAGGATAATTGCTTTACAGAATTTTGTTGTTTTTTGTCACATCTCAACATGAATCCACCATAGGTATACATATATATCCTTCCTTTTGAAGCTCTCCCCATCTCCCTCCCCATCCCACCCCTCTAGGTTGATACAGAGCCTCTGTTTGAGTTTCCTGAGCCATACAGCAAATTCCCATTGGCTACCTATTTTACATATGGTAACGTAAGTTTCCATATTACTCCTTCCATACATCTTAACCTCTCCTCCCCTCTCTTCATTCCATAAGTCCATTCTCTATGTTTGTTTATCCACTGCTGCCCTGTAAATAAATTCTTCAGTACCATTTTTCTAGATTCCATATATATGCATTAGAATATGATATTTAACTTTCTCTTTCTGACTTACTTCACTCTATATAACAGGTTCTAGGTTCATCCACCTCATTAGAACTGACTCAAACGTGTTCCTTTTTATGGCTGAGTAATATTCCATTTTGTATATGTACCACAACTTCTTTATCTGTTCATCTGTCGATGGACATCTAGGCTGCTTCCGTGTTCTAGCTATTGTAAATAGTGCTGCAATGAATAGTGGAATGCATGTGTCTTTTTCACTTTTGGTTTCCTCAAGGTATATGCCTAGGAGTGGGATTGCTGGGTCATATTGTGATTTTATTCCTAGTTTTATAAGGAATCTCCATGCCATCTTCCATAGTGGCTGTATAAATTTACATTCTCCTGTGAAACATTCTCTGATCCTGGGCTTTTGTTTCTTGGGAGATTTTTGATCTTTCAGTGTTTGTAGTTGGGTTGTCCATAATTTCTGTTTCTTCCTGATTCAGTCTCGGAAGATTGAACTTTTCTAAGAACCTGTCCATTTCTTCCAGGTTATCCATTTATTGCCATATGCTGCTGCTAAGTCACTTCAGTCATGTCCGGCTCTGTGCGACCCCATAGACGGCAGCTCACCAGGTTCCCCGTCCCTGGGATTCTCCAGGCAAGAACACTGGAGTGGGTTGCCATTTCCTTCTCCAATGCATGAGAGTGAAAAGTGAAAGTGAAAGTGAAATTGCTCAGTCGTGTCCGACTCTTAGTCATCCCATGGACTGCAGCCTACCAGGCTCCTCTGTCCATGGGATTTACCAGACAAGAGTACTAGAGTGGGTTGCCATTGCCTTCTCCATTATTGTCATATACTTGTTCATAATAGTCTCTTATAATCATTTGTATTTCTGTTTTGTCTGTTGTATCCTCTCCTTTTTCATTTCTAATTTGTTGATTTGATTCTTCTCTCTTTTTTTCTTCTTGAGTCTGGCTAAAGGTTTGTCAATTTTATTTGTCTTCTCAAAAAAACAGCTTTTACTTTTATTAATCTTTACTATTGTTTCTTTCATTTCTTTTTCATTTATTTCTGCTGCATCTTTACGATTTCTTTCCTTCTACTAATTTTTGTTGTTATTGCTGTTGTTCTTCTACTTCCAGTTGTTTTAGGTGTAAAGTTAGGTTGTCTATTCAATGTTTTCCTTGTTTCTTGAGATAAGATTATGTTGCTATAAACTTCCCCTTAGAATGGCTTTTGCTGTATCGCGTAAGTTTTGATTTGTCATGTATTCATTGAAATTTGTTTCTAGAATTTTTTTTTCCTTTTGATTTCTTCAGTAACCTGTTGATTATTTAGAAAAATGTTTTTTAATCTCCATGTGTTTGTGTTTCTTACAGTTCTTTTCTTGTAATTGATATCTAGTCTCACAGCATTGTTGTTGGAGGAGATATTTGATATGATTTCAATTTTCTTTTCTTTTCTTTTCTTTTTTTTTTCCAACTTTACTGAGGTTTGTTTGTGACCCAAGATGTGGTCTATCCTGTATAATGTTCCATGTTCACTTGAGAAGAAGGTGCATTCTTCGGCATTTCCTTTAAGACATGTGTTTCCTTATCAATTTTCTGCTTTTATGATCTGTCCATTGGTGTGAGTGGTGTGTTAAAGTCTCCTGCTATTGTTGTGTTACTGCCAATTTCTCCTTTTATGTCTGTTAGTGTTTGTCTTATGTATTGAGATATTCCTATGGTGGATGCATAGATACTTACAATTGTTATGTCTTCCTCTTGGATTGATCCCTTGATCATTATATAGTGTCCTTCCTTATCTCTTCTAATATTCTTTACTTTAAGGTCTACTTTGTCTGATATGAGGATTGCTACCCTAGTTTTCTTTTGCTTCCCATTTGCATGGAATATATTTTTCCATCCTCTCACATTCAGTCTATATGTGTCTTGAGGTCGGAAATGTGTTTCTTGTAGACTGCATATATATGGGTCTTGTTTTTGTATCCATTCAGCCAGTCTGTGTCTTTTGTTTGGAGCATTTAATCCATTTATATTTAAAGTAATTATTGATATATGTGTTCCTATTGTCATTTTCTTAATTGTTCGGAGTTTGATTTTGTAGCTCTTTTTTCTTCTCTTGTATTTCTTGACTATATAAGTCCCTTTAACATTTGTTGTAAAGCTGGTTTGGTGGTACTGAATTCTCTTAATTTTGCTTGTCTGAAAAGCTTTTGATTTCTCCATCAGTTTTGAACGAGATCCTTCCCAGGTATAGTAATCTTGATTGCAGATTATTATTATTTTTTTTTTCCTTTTCAGTACTTTAAATATATCCTGTATTCCCTTCTGGTCTGCAGAGTTTCTGCTGAAAGATCAGCTGTTAAGTGTATGGGGTTTCCCTTGTATGTTACTTGTTGCTTCTCCCTTGCTGCTTTTAATATTCTTTCTTTGTGTTTAGTCTTTGTTCGTTTGATAAGTATGTGTCTTGGCATGTTTCTTCTTGGATTTATCCTGTTTGGGACTCTTTGTGTATGTTGGACTTGATTGACTATTTCCTTTCCCATGCTGGGGAAATTTTCAGTTATAATCGCTTCAAAAATTTTCTCATACCCTTTCTTTATCTCATCCTCTTCTGGGGCCTCTATAATTTGAATGTTGGTGCATTTGATATTGCCCCAGAGGTCTCTGAGACTGTCCTCAGTTCTTTTCACTCTTTTTACTTTATTCTGCTCTTCAGAAGTTATTTCCACCATTTTATCTTCCAGCTCACTGATTCATTCTTCTGCTTCAGATATTCTGCTCTTGATTCCTTCTAGAGTACTTTTAATTTCAGTAATTGTGTTTGTCTCTGGATGCTTATTCTTTAATTCTTCTAGGTCTTTGTTAATTGATTCTTGCATTTTTTCCATTTTGTTTTCAAGGTTCTTCATCATCTTTACTATCCTTGTTCTAAATTATTTTGCAGGTAGTTTGCCTTCATTTATTTGGACTTCTGTGTTTCTAGTTTGTTTCTTTATTGTGTAGTTTTTCTCTGCCTTTTCATTATTTTTCTTTTTTTAACTTGTTGTGTTTGAGGTCTCCTTTTCCCAGGCTTCAAGGTTGAATTTTTTTCTTCCTTTTGGTTTCTGCCCTCCTAAGGTTGGTCCAGTGGCTTGTGTAAGCTTTGTGTAGGGTGAAATTTGTGCTGAGTTTTTGTTTGTTTGTTTGTTTTTCCTCTGATGGGCAAGGTTGAATGAGAAGGCAATCCTGTCTGCTGATGAATGGGTTTCTATTTTTGTTTTGTTTGTGGTTTAGATGAGGTGTCCTGCACAGAATGCTACTGGTGGTTGGGTGATGCCTGGTCTTGTATTCAAGTGGTTTCCTTTGTGTGAGTTCTCATTATTTGACACTTCCTAGGGTTAATTCTTTGGTAGTCTTAGGGACTTGGAGTCAGTGCTCCCACTCCAAAGGCTCAGGCTTGATCTCCTATGCAAAATCCTCACTCATATAGGAAACAGTGATCTCCGCCATCATGCAGCTCTTAGTCTCTTGGTGTTGTCTATTCTATTGTTCATCAACTTGAGGGTGATTTAAAAAAAAAAGGAAACACTTTAAAATAGTGACATAGATATCACAAAAACTAGCTGGAACCTGCTAGGCTCAAGATGGGGAAAGTTTCTAAATGTTTTATGTGTTGTACATTTATTTTGTTGTAGTACACTATGTGGATTATTTAATTTGCTGTTTTTAGTCCTTTTCTAATTTGGAAAGTACACATCTTTTGCTATTACTTAGTTTAAAGGTTTTGATGTCCTCTACACCTACTTGATTCAGGTTTACTCTAAAGAACAGTGGACTGCTAAGAATGAACTAGTATACATCTATAACAGAATTCGGCAACCTGCAGCCTCTTAGGCCAAATCAACTCCCCACCCTCAAACTGTTTTTGCAAATTAAATGTTATTTGAAAATCTTTATGCCCATTTGTGTGTGTCTTATCTAGCACTGTGTTTTCACTATAGTGTAAAATAAAGATAATTGTGACAGAGATCTTATGACTGGTGAAGTAGACATTTAGAAATTTATACATTTTTGAAAAAAACAATGCCTTCATAATAGAAGAACACAGTTACAGTTACAGAAAATTGAATTTCTTAATATGGAAAATGCCTATAATTACATCTTGAATGTATCAAAAAGGTGACCTTTATTAAAGATATGTTTACCACTTGACAATGGTCATTATAGTTTCTAAAAATAATTAAAATTATAGAAACAATAGCTTTAACAATTATAGAACAGCAACAACATATGCACATTAGAAAACACTTTCATTATATTCTGTATGTATAGGACTATTTTAATAGTTTATTATTTCTTATAAAGGAGGACTAACTCTATTCAAATAAATGCACTTCATTTCACATCAATAAACCCCTAAGGGTGACATAAATTTGACAGATATATAAGTGGCAAATCACTATCTATTTCTTGCATGTCTGTTCTAGAGTATTAATCATGCTTTTGGTATTTAAAGGGTTGCAATGAACATTTCCATCAGTATTCTATAAAAATTTAATCACAATAGTACTCATCATTAAGTGTTACCCTGTGGATAGTATCATTCACTGAAGGACTGACATGATGATACACTGGGGACATGAGACAGCTTTGTCTTCATTAGCTGACTTATGTGGTGACTTGAAGATTACATGTCATCAGTGACCTCCTAATTGCCAAACCCACTGGCCTCCTTGAAGTCCTTGGGCTAATTGTCCTTCTTGTAGTGTTTGACCTCACTATATGCCACATTCTTTTCATGCCCTTTTCTTTCTGTTTCCTTGATACTACACTGTCCTACTCCAGTCCTTTTTTCAAAAGTTTCTTGTTCAGTCTCTTTTTGTGACTGCATTTCCTTTACCTTGTTCCTAAATGATTCCCTCAGATTCTTTGCATGTGCAGTTTTTCCTTTGTTACCCTCTCTCAGGGGTCATTTCCACCCGCATGAATTTACTTTCACTTCTAAGAGCAGACTCTGGTGTCCAGAGGCATAGTTTCAAGTACTTTTTTGAAGTGAGTTGGGTTCACCTGGGCAGGACAAGGAAGAGAAAAGGGGTTAATATGAGAGAAGAGTATTTTGTTTTAGATAATGAATTCCTCCATGTTCCAGATTTTTATAGAAAAGAACAAGAACTGATAGTGGACATGTGTTCTCATGTTGATTTCAACTAATATCACCCAAATTATCTTTGTACTAAATACTATGAAATTAAAATGAATTTTTCCATGCTGAAGATTGGTCTTTTAATAAGAAATATCAATAATTTACCTGGTTAAAATGTTGATGTATTATTATATGATTTAATGACAATATCCACTGTCAAAAACTGAAAGGTGTGAGAATTTACCTTATATACATGTATGAGTGCTTAGTTGTATCTGACTGTTTGAAACTCTACAAACTGTAGCACATCAGGCTTCTCTGTTCATGGAATTTTCTAGACAAGAATACTGGAGTGGGTTGCTGTTTCCTCTTCTAGGTGATCTTCACAACCCAGGGATCGAATCTGCATCTCCCGAGTCTCCTGCATTGGCAGGTGGATTGTTTACCACTGCATCACCTGGAAAACCCTTATTTACAAACTAATAATTTAACTTGCCACAGGTTCATGGATTCTGGCAGAAGATACAAAACTTCTAAATCAGAGACAAAGGATAGATTAATACAGACGGAGCAGTAGTTTAATATCAGCTTTTGCATGGGTTCCTCAAACCCCAAGTCCTCTGACATAAAGAAAGTCAGGCAATGTCTGCAGAGGCAATGAGTCACTCGAATCCTGCATAACATAGGGGAAGTCTTCTTGTCCTTTGTACTGGAGGGGACATTATGTTTATATTTAACAAATTGGAGAACAAACAAATATGTCATTTGCTCCTCTCTCTCCATCCTAAGACTGCTCACTATGCAAACATCCTTGACGGGATAAACTGCAGCCAGCGCCTCTGCTCACGAGATATGAAAAGAATCTTAGAGACCCATAGAGAATTGTTTCCCTATGAAATAATAATTAAGGAAGAATTAAAAATAGCATTTTTGAACTCCCTCCAAAAAAAGAGATGTGAAAGGAGTTCATTGTTCTTTATAAGCCATATCTCTAATGTCAGTAACCTTGAACAATTAAGGAAACAAATCAGAATAATCGAATCTAGCTTCCTTTAAATTATTTCCTTTCACTGCTATAATTTACCTCTATGGTAACTGGAAGACAACACTTTCTAATCAAGAGGAACAGGACTTTCAGTGAATCACTAACATTTCATGTTTACGAATTGTCTTTTTTCCTGAGATGGACATTCTAGACATTCCTGAAAAGCCTAAATGCTCCCCTTCACCTGTTGGTAACAGCAATGGTGAAAATTAAACAATAGTGGCTCCTATGCAGTGAATTCCCTCAAATACTTTAGGAATTTTGAACAACCTGCAAAGATAAACCTCTTCTTTACAAGTCACCCTGCTTGGTAAACATCAAAAGACATGGATTGGTCAATATCAGGTGCTTAACTTTTTCTGACATTTTACCCCATGCCTGGCAATCCACAGTCCATAATAAATTAATGATTAATAAAACAATAAAGGAAAATAAACTTGCATCCCTATATTTATTTTTTACTCATTTTATTTGATGTTGTTTCTTTGAAAAGACTATACTCTTTTGATTACCACAGCTTTAGAATATACTTTAATAAATTATAAGGTTTATTTTCCATATTTTAATCTCTTCTTCAAATATATTTTCAGGCTATAATTATTTATATATTCTTCCATGTTTAAATCACACACAAATTTTGTCTAATTGCACTCACAAAAGGTTGGTATTTAATTGGGATTTTATTTGGGGAAGACTAGAATTTAAAACAGTAAGTCTTCTTAACAACAAAGCCTATGAAACAGATCCAATGTGAGATGTCTTAATTCTCTTGAGTATAAGCATAAGCTCTGAATTGAGTCTAATAATAACCCAGGATAATTTGTCTCTCCTGGTACTGGAAGGTGATTCCATTTCGTATGAATATACTTCTTTCTTGGTGCATGCAATTTAAAGATTTTTTATTTAGTTGACTAACTAAATACTTGTGTCTGATTTAAATCTAGGGAGTAGGATATTAGTTAGCCCATCTCAATATTTATCAAGTGACACATTTCTTTAAATAACTACCCTAGATAGATTATTTCTGCCTGGATCCATAAAATAATGTTTCTCCAGTGATCTCTTTACTTTTCCAAATAACTTCTTTCATTGGCCATTTTCCTGGAGCACCTTGCCATGATATCCTAGAATGCTTTCCTCTTGCTGAGCAAGCGTATTCATTACCATTAGCACATTTAGAATTGCATGATAAATTCTGAGTCATATATTTAACTTATTTTTGGCATGGATTATTGCTTCTATTTGATTTAGGCATTTGGAGGTCAGAGATAGAGAACGTGTTGGCTACCACTTTGTCTCCAGCCAAAGATCTTTAGCAGACCTATAGAATGATTACTAAGTCACTAATCTATTACCAATTTTCTGAAAAGTGTAATTGGCCCTTTGGTGAATCATCATTTTAATGGTCACAGAGAGGTCAGATAGGGAATTTTAGAGAGGGCATAGAATGTTCAGACTTTGCACCTTCCACCAAGTTAGTGCCAAGAAATCTCAAAATGGGATAGGTTTGAGTGATAATTCATCTAAAAAATAGCTTTTTTTTTTTTTTAAGTTGACTTTGGTCCAATGGCAATACTTTGTAAAGAAGATTGCACACATGGAAAATAAGAATGCTTATTCTCTGTAAATTTATAATTATCTTGGTTTAACCTGTAGCTTCAAAATGTTAAGTAAAGGCTATACTTTTCAATATCCATAAATAGAAATATAGATGATAAAACAAGAAGTCTCAGCTGAAAAAGAAAGGATCAATATCCTCTAAGGAAAAAAAATGGAAGTTGTAGAAGCCACAAGCTAGCTTTACTGGTAAGGAAAACTTCTCATTCCTCATACCCTTGCTAATCATACAGACTTGGGTGCTTACAACATTGAATTGGGGAGAAGATATAAAGGATTAAAGAGTAATGCTTATTCTGAAACTTATTGATCCTTTGAGAAAGCCATCAGGAGAACCAGTTTCAGTTTGGACATGTTTGTTGGAGATGGGCAACCCAAAGTCAAGAGCAACTCTTAAGATTCTACCAAACCAACTAATTCTGTGTTAATTTATATCACCTCACTTTGCTAGTGGCCTGGACTGTGGACAATGTGTTATAATATCCTTACTTTTTATTATTCAAATTTAAACCTTAGATTATGCAAGTTTATAGTAATAATGGAACAATACTAATGTTCTACTCGAAAATCAAATTAACATGTTTTTATTAGATACTTTGACTTAGATACCATTTTTTTTTTCTGAGACAGTAAAGAAAAGTATCTATGTCTGTATTTCTATCTAGATCTATAAGTCTACCTGTACCTGTATCTATGCATGCTTAAGTCATTTCAGTCATGTCTGACTCTGTGATACTATGAACTGTAGCCTTCCAGGCTTCTCTGTTCACGGAATTCTCCAGGCATGAATGCTGGAGTGGGTTGCCATGCCCTTCTCTGGGGCATCGTCCCAATCCAGAGATAGAACCTATGTTTCTTACATCTCCTGCAGTGGCAGGTGGGTTCTTTACCACTAGAACCACCTGGGATGTCCATCTGTGTCTATATTTATATCTGTATTTGT
Organism: Okapia johnstoni; assembly: GCA_024291935.2. Lineage (NCBI taxonomy): Eukaryota > Metazoa > Chordata > Mammalia > Artiodactyla > Giraffidae > Okapia > Okapia johnstoni. The sequence goes on from CM044312.1 coordinate 108,889,401, forward strand.
ATCTATACATGTATATATTAAAGATGTATGCAGTATAATAGGAGATATGGAAGAAGCCTGGATGCTCATCAGCAGATGAACAGATAAAGGAACTGTGGTGCATTTACACAATGAAATATTACTCAGCCATTAAAAAGAATACATTCAAATCAGTTCTAATTAGGTGGATGAAACTGGAGCCTGTTATACAGAGTGAAGTAAGCCAGAAAGTAAAACACCAATACAGTATACTAACACATATATATAGAATTTAGTAAATCGATAAAGATAACCCTGTATGCGAGACAGCGAAAGAGACACAGATGTATAGAACAGTATTATGGACTCTATGGGAGAGGGCGAGGGCGGAATGATATGGGAGAATGGCATTGAAGCATGTACATTATCATATATGAAACGAATCGCCAGTTCAGGTTCGATGCATAATAGAGGGTGCTTGGGGCTGGTGCACTGGGATGACCCAGAGGGATGGGATGGTGAGGGAGGTGGGAGAGGGGTTCTGGAAGGGGAACACATGTACACCTATGGTGGATTCATGTCAATGTATGACAAAACCAATACAATATTGTAAAGTTAACAAACAGATAAATAAACTAATAAAAAAAAATGGAGGCCAAACTAAAACCTCTTTAGATTTCCAGATGGAAATTGTTTTTTAATATCTGTTGATATTAAAAATATGATAGAATCATCAAAACAAATGAAACCAACTACATAAACTTTGAAACAAGTTACTGCTCTCTGATAGTATAAACTAGAACAAAATTATATAAATAAAATCAAAACAGATGAACAAACCCTTCAAACACCTAGTTAAAATTCAAGTGAAGATCCGTTGAACTTATTGGACCAGTGTTTTGTGAATCTTCCCACCTAATGTCAGTGATTATATAACAAAGTTATTTTGCTTCCCTTAATTTGTGTAACTTTTAGGCCATGGCAATTTAAGTTTCTCTCTTTGTAACCTTAAAAAAATATAATAGGAGACAGAAGCAGATTTTATATTTAGAACATAAACCTTCAAACAGGCATTAACAATTTCAACTGTTGACACCCTTCCCTTCATGGCCTCACATACCCACTGCTCCATGCTCAGCTTCCTGTGCTAGCCATGTGGGCAATTCTTTCCTCTCCTGAGTATGATTGGAGTCAGGAAACCACTGGGATTTGGCTACTGCATTACTAGACATCTAAAAGAGGAACTTCCTAACATGTTCTCACAAGCAGTCATGAAATAAAATAGGCTTATTTGTTCTCCTCACTGTGTAGAATCTGGGCCAGCTAAACTGGCTGAACAAAGAGTAAACCTCTGCCAGTGAAGTGAAGTTTTTCAGACTTTGGGTGACTTTGTGTCTTTGACTATATACTCTCTCTATTACTGTTGTTTAGTTACTAATCTTTGCAACTCCATGGACTATAGCACACCAGCTTCCTCTGTACATGGGATTTCCCAGACAGGAGTACAGGAGTGGGTTGCCAATTCCTTCTCCAGAAGATCTTCCTGACCCAGGGATCAAGCTCGTGTCTCCTGCATTGGCAGGTGGATTCTTTACCACAGAGTCACCAGAGAAGTCTACACTCTCTCTCTAGGTGAATTCAAATATGTTTGTTAATAGTTCCCAAATTCATACCACTAACATTGATATCTTCTTTATGAAACTTGTGCTTGTATATGCAGTTGATCTCTGGTTTTCTCTACTTCTACACAGATTATTGTGCCCTAAACAGATATCCCTTTAAATGGCATCATATGCTAAATATTTTCGGCCTCGAATCTAGGGTTCTTCTCTGAGTTGCTCAGCCAACAAGCTCAACCTTTAAGCAGGTCCTATTGTTATATAGTAAATATTTCCTTCTGTTACATCTGTCTTTGTCTCTGCCTTAGAAGCTTCGTATTTTAACCTAGCTTATCTCCTTCAGACTAGACCACAATAATCTATTAACCTTTTAAAAATATGAAACAGAAATCTGTTTTCTGCTTATGCTTTTATTGCTATTCCCAAATTACTTTTAAAGTCCAAATGCTAACACATTGTTTACAAAGCCTCACCATGTGAGAATTCTGCCTACCCCCCAGACCATCACTGCCAGCCTGCTTCAGCCCATGGTGCTCTTATATCCTCCAGCCTTCTTTTGGTTGCTTGAATACAGAGACTTTCTCGATCACCAGTGATATCTAAAGCAAATCCCACCCCAGTCACTTGCTCCATGACTCCCTTGCTTCATTGTCCTCATAACATTTTATGTATTCCTATAGTTAGTTACTTAGTCTTTTTTTTTTCCTCAAATGACAACAGAGACCTTAGCTATTTTCCTTCCTATGCTTCACTTCATAATAAACTGTGGAAAGCTCTTAAAGAGACGGTAATACCAGATCATCTTACTTGTCTCCTGAGAAACCTGTATGTGAGTGAAGAAGCAACAGTTAGAACCTTGTATGGAACAACTGGTTGGTTCAAGATTGAGAAAGGAGTATGAAAGCCCGGTTTGGTGTCACCCTCTCCAGCATTTATTGTTTGTAGAGTTTCTGATAGCAACCATTCTGATCAGCGTGAGATAGTACCTCATTGTGTTTTTGATTTGCATTTCTCTGATAAGGAATGATGTTGAGCATCTTTTCATGCATTTGTTAGCCATCTGTATGTCTTCTTTGGAGAATTGTCTGTTTAGTTCTTTGGAGCATGAAAGCCCAGTGTGGTGTTTAATCTACAGGTTGAGCACATCATGCAAAATGCCAACCTGGATGAGTTACAAGCTGAAATCAAGATAAGCGGAGGAACATCAACAACCTCAGATATGTGGATGATACCATTTTAATGGCAGAAAGCGAAGAGGAACTAAAGATCCTCTTAATAAAGGTGAAGGAGGAGAGTGAAAGGGCCAGCTTATAACTAAATATAAAAACAAAACAAAACTAAGATCATGGCATCTGGCCCCATTATTTCATGGCAAATAGAAGGGGAAAATGTGGAAATAGTGACAGATTTCCTCTTCTTGGGCTCTAAAATCACTGCAGATGGTGACTGCAACCCTGAAATCAGAAGACAATTGCTTCTTGGCAGGAAAGCTAAGACAAACCTATACTGAGTATTGAAAAGCAGAGACATTACTCTGTCAACAAAAGTCCATATAGTTGAGTCTCTGGTCTTCCCAGTGGTCATGTACAGTTGTGAGAGCTGGACCATAAAGAAGTAAGAGCCCTGAAGAATTGATGTCTTCAAACTGTGGTGCTGAAGAAGACTCCTGAGAGTCGCTTGAACATAAAGGCTTTCAAGCCAGTCAATCTTAAGGGCAATCAACCCTGAATCCTTGTTGGAAGGACTGATGCTAAAGCTGAAACTCCAATATTTTGGTCATCTGATGAGAAAAGCTGACTTATTGGAAAAGTCCCTGATGCTAGGAAACCGTGAGTGCAGAAGGAGAAGAGAGTGTAAGAGGTTGAGATGACTGGATGGCATCACCAATGCAATGAACATGAACTTGGGCAAACTTCAGGAGACGGTGAGGGACAAAGAGACCTGGCGTGCTGCAGTACATGGGGTCGAAACGAGTCGGACATAACGGGGCAACTGAACAACAACAACCCTTTACTTAGTGCCTAGAATAGTACCTGACACATATGAAATTCAATAATTATTTGTTTATACGAATGATTGAATAGATAAATGAGTGATTTGCTATAAGATTTGGACTGGATTCACCAAAGTTCCTTATTATTTTCACTATTCTGAATGAGAATTTTCTTTGAAGACATCCTGTGTCTCTTTCATCATTTTGATTTGAAAATGTTTGGAATATTCGAATCTTTCTGTTTGTTCACAGATTTCAAAGTCATGTATGAGTAGCCACATGGGGTTGGGATTGAGAGAGACAGAAAAGACCCAGAGGTTTCAGACTTAAAGTTCAGTCTAGTGACTGGTTGTGGCTTTTGAGTAGGTGTGTTCTTGATTGTATGCAACAGTTTTCTATTATAATAACAATAAATTAATTTGGATATTATATATAAAAGTGTTTATAAACCTCTATGTTTGTGTGCAGATACCAGACAGCCAAGAATTGACTGCATTTAGTGCTTATTGCTTCTCATGTGCAGATAGAACTCCCTTTTTCTTAAAAAGTCACTTTTCATCAAGTCAAAAAACTATGACAGCACATTTTTTGGTCCCTAAGTGGGAAAATTACACTGACAAACAGAGACAACAACCATTCTGACAGGCATCAGTTGTTAACCTTAACAACTGTCTAGATCTGTCTAGGTCTTCCCCAAGGTGCTGGTCCTCACACAGCCCACTTCTGGTGTCCTGGGTATGGAGGGCTGGAATATATAAACAACACATGCTGAGAAGAGGAGAGACAAGGGATGGTCAAGAGAAAGGGATCTCTCACAGTCTAGTATTATTTCTAAACTACACCTCCAGATGCCACTTATTTAATCCAATAAACTATTGTATGTAAGCATATTTAATTTGAATGTAAAGTTTTTGCAACAATAGAACGGTAAATACCTTCAAATTTTTAATAAAAGCTCTGGATGTGCTTTGAAAATCTGGATTAGCATCTTGTCCAAGTTGTTTTCCCTCTCATAGAGTTCATTTCTTTTTTTCTTTAAATTAATTTATTTTAATTGAAGATAATTACTTTACAATATTGTAGTGGTTGTTGTGGTTGTTGCCATACACTGACATGAATCAGCCATGCGTGTACATCTGTTCCTCATCCTGAACCCCCCTCCCACCTCCCTCCCCATCTCATTCCTCAGGGTCATCCCAGTGCAACAGCCCTGAGCATCCTGTCTCATGCATAGAACCTGGATTGGCGATCTGTTTCACATAGGATGTTTCAATGTTATTCTTTCAAATCATCCCACTCTCGCCTTCTCCCACAGAGTCCAAAAGACTGTTCTTTACATCTGTGTCTCTTACTGTCTCGCATATAGGGTCATTGTTACCATCTTTCTAAATTCCATATATGTATGTGTTAATATACTGTACTGGTGTTTTTCTTTCAGACTTCTCTCTATGACAGGCCCCAGTTTCATCCACCTCATTAGAGCTGACACAAATGCATTCTTTTTAATAGCTGAGTACTATTCCATTGTGTATATGTACCACAGCTTTCATATCCATTTGTCTGCTGATGGGCATCTGGGTTGCTTCCATGTCCTGGCTATTTTAAACAGTGCTGCAATGAACATTGGGGTACACGCATCTCTTTCAATTCTGGTTTCCTTGGTGTGCATGCCCAGCAGTGGGAATCCTGGGTCGTATGGCAGTTCTATTTCCAGTTTTTTAAGGAATCTCCACACTGTTCTCCATAGTGGCTGTACTAGTTTGCATTCCCACCAACAGTGTAAGAGGGTTCCCTTTTCTCCACACCCTCTCCAGCATTTATTGCTTGTAGTCTTTTGGATAGCAGCCATTCTGAAGGGCGTGAAATGGTACCTCACTGTAGTTTTGATTTGTATTTCTCTGATCATGAGTGATGTTGAGCATCGTTTTATGTGTTTGTTAGCCATCTGTATGTCTTTGGAGAAATGTCTTTGGCCCATTTTTTGATTGGGTCATTTATTTTTCTGGAATTGAGCTACGTGAGCTACTTACATATTTTTGAGATTAATTATTTGTCAGTTGCTTCGTTTTCTATTATATTCTCCCATTCTGAAGGCTGTCTTTTAACCTTGCTTATAGTTTCCTTCATTGTTCAAAAGCCTCATTTCTTAAATGGGGATATAGTGTGCGCATGCTCAGTTGCTCATCTGTGTCTGACTCTTTGCGAACCTATGAACTCTATCCCATCAGACTCCTCTGTTCATGGGATTCTCCAGGCAAGAACCCTGGAGTGGATTGCCATTTCTTCCTCCAGGATATCTCCCTGACCCAGGAATCAAACTGTGTTTCCTGCATCTCCTGCATTGGCAGGCAGATTCTTTACCACTGACCACTTGGGAAGTCCCCAACTAGGAGTATAATACTTAATTATTTTTTTTTAAGATTAAATAACTAGGCATTATGTATAAAGTGTTTTAGGGCTTCCCTGGTAGCACAGCTGGTAAAGAATCCTCCTGCAATGCAGGAGAGCCCAGTTCAACTCCTGGGTCAGATAGATTCCCTGGAGAAGGGATAGGCTACCCACCCCAGTATTCTCGTGCTTCCGTGGGGACTCTGCTGCTTCTGCTGCTGCTAAGTCGCTTCAGTCGTGTCTGACTCTGTGCGACGCCATAGACAGCAGCCCACCAGGCTCCCCCATCCCTGGGATTCTCCAGGCAAGAATACTGGAGTGGGTTGCCATTTCCTTCTCCAATGCATGAAAGTGAAACGTGAAAGTGAAGTCACTCAGTCGTGCCGGATTTTTAGCGACCCCATGGACTGCAGCCTACCAGGCTCCTTCGTCCATGGGGTTTTCCAGGCAAGACTACTGGAGTGGGGTGCCATTGCCTTCTCCGTCCGTGGGGGCTCAATTGGTAAAAAAAAAAAAATCTGCCTATAATGCAGGAGATCCTGCTTAAATTCCTGGGTTGGGAAGATCCCTAAGAGAAAGGCATGGGAACCCACTCCTGTGTTCTTGCCTGGAGAATCCCCATGGACAGAGGAGCCTCGTAGGATACAGCCTATGGGGTTACAGAGTCGGACACAACTGAATGACTAAGCAGAGCACAGCATAAAGTTTTGAAATTATTTACCATAGTAATATTCAGTTTATATCTTTACAACTATCACCACCAGCACCACACTGTGTGCCTATGCACTGTTATGAAAATGATTTGTCCAAGAACACTACAAATTTCTGGATGTCTCATTACTAACCCTGGATCCTTGTTCACTATACTTCTTCTCAATATTTATGTGCACAAGTTATTGTAATATTTAACAGATTCAACTTTATTAACAAGGGCTAAAAAAAACAGATGTTTATTTTGTTGAAAAAAATAAATGTTTGAGGACAGAATTGTCCATCTCCCAACATGTTATTATTGTTTTATAAATAGAAAGAACTAGATTGCCACTTTTCAGGTGAAAATATATGAGATTTATTCCTAGTCATTGTTTATTTTATATGGATTTTCCACAAACTAAAGGCATATAATAAATATTCATGAATGAATACCAAAATGTTCCATAAAATTATTTTTGTATCCTTTTTCTATTTAATTCCAAAAGGAATGAAATTCCTTTTGGAAATATTAGCTAATTTCTAAGTGTACAAGATATTTGCTGAGCTGCAACTGCTGACAAATTTAAAGTGTGTCATGGGAAAGTACATAAGAAAGTAAAAACTTGACCAAAAATTTACATGAACAAATGAAGCCCATACATACCTAATTCTCTAAATACTTGTTATAAATTTATTTCACCCTTATTACTATTATTATTTTTTTACATTTTCAAGGGCAGACAACGTCAACTATAAAATATGAACCAAGAAACTGCAAGCTGATCTTCTACAACAAATTATTTAAGGGCAATTTATCATACCAAGTTTTCTGCTGCAGAGTTGAGTAGTATGGGTTCTAAATTCATATATCAATAATTACCTAATTCACTAAAAGATTCATCACTTGACATTCAGTTCAGTTCAGTTCAGCCACTCAGTTGTGTCCGACTCTTTGCGACCCCATGAATCGCAGCACACCAGGCCTCCCTGTCCATCACCAACTCCCAGAGTTTACCCAAACCCATGTCCATCGAGTCAGTGATGCCATCCAACCATCTCATCCTCTGTCATCCCCTTCTCCCCCTGCCCCCAATACTTTCCAGCATTAGGGTCTTTTCCAATGAGTCAACTCTTTGCATCAGGTGGCCAAAGTATTGGAGTTTCAGCTTCAGCATCAGTCCTTCCAATGAACAAACAGGACTGATCTCCTTTAGGATGGACTTGTTGGATCTCCTTGCAGTCCAAGGGACCTTCAAGAGTCTTCACCAACACCACAGTTCAAAAGCATCAATTCTTTAGGGCTCAGTTTTCTTCACCATCCAACTCTCACGCATCCATACATGACCACTGGAAAAACCACAGCCTTGACTAGACGGATCTTTGTTGGTAAAGTAATGTCTTTGCTTTTAAATATGCTATCTAGGATGGTCATAACCTTCCTTCCAAGGAGTAAGCGTCTTTTAATTTCATGGCTACAATCAACATCAGCAGTGATTTTGGAGACCCCAAAAATAAAGTCTGACACTGTTTTCACTGTTTCCCCATCTATTTCCCATGAAGTGATGGGATCAGATGCCATGATCTTAGTTTTCTGAACGTTGAGCTTTAAGCCAACTTTTTCATTCTCCTCTTTCACTTTCATCAAGAGGCTCTTTAGTTCTTCTTCACTTTCTGCCATAAGGGTGGTGTCATCTGCATATTTAAGGTTATTGATATTTCTCCTGGCAATCTTGATTCCAGCTTGTGTTTCTTCCAGCCCAGCATTTCTCATGATGTACTCTGCATATAAGTTAAGTAAGCAGGGTGACAATATACAGCCTTGAAGTACTCCTATTCCTATTTGGAACCAGTCTGTTGTTCCATGTCCAGTTCTAACTGTTGCTTCCTGACCTGCATACAGGTTTCTCAAGAGACAGGTCAGACGGTCTGGTCTTCCCATCTCTTTCAGAATTTTCCACAGTTTATTGTGATCCACACAGTCAAAGGCTTTGGCATAGTCAATAAAGCAGAAATAAATGTTTTTCTGGAACTCTCTTGCTTTTTCGATGATTCAGCGGATGTTGGCATTTGATCTCTGTTTCCTCTGCCTTTTCTAAAACCAGCTTGAACATCTGGAAGTTCGCGGTTCACGTATTGCTGAAGCCTGGCTTGGAGAATTTTGAGCATTACTTTACTAGCGTGTGAGATGAGTGCACTTGTGGGGTAGTTTGAGCATTCTTTGGCATTGCCTTTCTTTGGGATCACAATGAAAACTGACCTTTTCCAGTCTTGTGGCCACTGCTGAGTTTTCCAGATTTGCTGGCATATCGAGTGCAGCATTTTCACAGCATCATCTTTCAGGATTTGAAATATCTCAACTGGAATTCCATCACCTCCACTAGCTTTGTTCATAGTGATATTTTCTAAGGCCCACTTGACTTCACATTCCAGGATGTCTGGCTCTAGGTGAGTGATCATATCATTGTGATTACCTATGTCATGAAGATCTTTTTTGTACAGTTCTTCTGTGTACTCTTGCCACCTCTTCTTAATATCTTCTGCTTCTGTTAGATCTGTACCATTTCTGTCCATTATTGAGCCCATCTTTGCATGAAATGTTCCCTTCGTATCTCTAATTTTCTTGAAGAGATCTCTAGTCTTTCCCAATCTGTTGTTTTCCTCTATTTCTTTGCATTGATTGCTGAGGAAGGCTTTTTTCTCTTTCCTTGCTATTCTTTGGAACTCTGCATTCAGATGGGAATATCTTTCCTTTTCTCCTTTGCTTTTCACTTCTCTTCTTTCCACAGCTATTTGTAAGGCCTCCTCAGGCAGCCATTTTCCTTTTTTCATTTCTTTTCCATGGGGATGGTCCTTGATCCCTGTCTCCCATACAATGTTACGAACCTCTGTCCAAAGTTCATCAGGCATTCTGTCTATCAGTTCTAGTCCCTAAACCTATTTCTCACTTCCACTGTATAATCATAAGGGATTTGATTTAGGTCATACCTGAATGGTCTAGTGGTTTTCCCTACTTTATTCAACTTCAGTCTGAATTTGGCAATAAGCAGTTCATGATCTGAGCCACAATCCACTCCTGGTCTTGTTTTTGCTGACTGTATAGAGCTTCTCCATCTTTGTGTGCAAAGAATATAATCAATCTGATTTTGGTGTTGACCATCTGGTGATGTCCACCTGTAGAGTCTTCTCTTGTGTTGTTGGAAGAGGATGTTTGTTATGACCAGTGCGTTCTCTTGGCAAAACTCTTTTAGCCTTAGCCCTGCTTCATTCTGTACTCCAAGGCCAAATTTGCAGGTGTTTCCTGACTTCCTACTTTTGCATTCCAGTCCCCTATAATGAAAAGGACATCTTTTTTTGGGGTGTTAGTTCTAAAAGGTCTTGTAGGTCTTCATAGAACCGTTCAACTTCAGCTTCTTCAGCGTTACTGGTTGGGGCATAGACTTGGATTACTGTGATATTGAATGGTTTGCCTTGGAAATGAACAGAGATCATTCTGTCGTTTTTGAGATTGCATCCAAGTACTGCATTTCGGACTCTTTTGTTGACCATGATGGCTACTCCATTTCTTCTAAAGGATTCCTGCCCACAGTAGTAGATATGATAGTCATCTGAGTTAAATTCACCCATTTTAGTCTTTCTTAGTTCAGTGATTCCTAGAATGTCGACATTCACTCTTGCCATCTCCTGTTTGACCACTTCCAATTTGCCTTGATTCATGGACCTAACATTCCAGGTTGCTATGCAATATTGCTCTTTACAGCATCGGACTTTGCTTCTATCACCAGTCACATCCACAGCTGGGTATTGTTTTTGCTTTGGCTCCATCCCATCATTTCTTTTGGAGTTATTTCATTACTCTACATTACTTAGCTAATAATATGATATGTGATGTTTCTCTTCTACTAAATCTAGAAAAGCATGCCACCCTAATTTTAGTGTGTACCAAGTGCATTTATATATCCCACATTTCTCTCTTCAAGGACAGACTTTGACAGTGTGTTGCAATATACCAAAATTTGAGACAAGAAAATTAGATGACAAAATCATCATTAAATAAATGTTTCAGAATAGCTGAATCATAGCTTATGAGAGTAAAATATATATTTATCTAAACCTTCTTTAACTGTCATTTCTTTTTGGTTGTTAGAAGCATCTGTGCATAGTCTAACAACAGGCATTGACACATTTTATTTTGCCAAGTATCTTGACAGTAATAAAATGCTTTGCTGAATAGCTGATAATTGATCATAGCTGGATGGATCCTGTTTAAATTTGATAGCATCTCTATTAAAAATCGGAATACACTGCAAACGCTAATGTCAATTCCAGGCTTGTGTTTGCTTTTCATCATTGAATTTTAAAAAGTTTTTCAGTGAACTAAATAACATTTTAGCTATCTCTTGAAATCTCAACAACAATTTTTTTAAGAAAAATGCGGTGTCTTGTTGTGAATGCATTAATTATATACCAATTTTTTGACCAGTAATATGATCAATAATAGATGCACTATTTGAACCCAACACATAACATTTGTACTGAAACACTTAAGATATTCTACTGCTTTGTCTAGTAAAAATATTTTCTCAAATAGTTATGCATTCATCAATGGAAACTTTTAAATGAATAATAACATGTTCTAGAAGAATTATCATTATATTTAGTGGTTTTTGTTTGTTTGTTTTTTTTATTCAACAAATGCCTTTGATTGTTAAGTTCCAAACATTGTTTAGGTGTCAGGGCAGAGAAATAAAAGGATAGGGGGTAAAGGCAAAAACCCTGCCTTGGACAATTCATGTTTACTATTCCAACAGTAGTCATCTATTTGAGATGTATATGACATAGATCTATGCATGTATGCATAGATCCTGACGGGTGAATGATTAACAGGTAAATCTATAATAATATGGATCATTTGAACATAATTGTTTCTAAAATAACAAAATTCTAGAAATACAGGTTAAAATATCAGTAAATCAACAAATTTGTCAGTATTATCAAAAAAGGAAATCTCTCACATTTGTTTACATTATGTTTATTCAATATAACTTAGATTTTATCCTTTTTTAAGGTATGAAAGTAATTAACAAGTGAAAGTCTAATTAACTACAAATTAAAAATAAAAACAAGTATAATGGGATTACTGATATCAAGTATTTCATAAATATTTAGTTTATGCTCACTTTTAATCCTATGTTCATTTGCTATCAGACCAAGATAAAACAATTATATTCCTTGGAACATGCACACCAAATATAAGCTGAAAGTCTAAAACCATACCAAGAGTAAAACAAGTATGTGAAATAACTGTGATGGGTTCAAAATGAAGATATGTGGACATGTTTTTTTTTTTTCCTGACTTTTATGAAATTATCCCCTATGGTATGATCCTATAAATGAGTTCTTTTACTTAGGACATTATTTTATAACTAGTGAAGGAAGTATTTACTGTCTATTTGTGATATTCTGACCCCCAAAAAATCCTTGTGAATGCGTGAAATCTGTGAATATGCTATCTTGCATGGCAAAAGGATCTCTGCATATGTGATTAATCTAAGGAATTTGAAATGTGAAGATTTCCCTGACTTATGGGAGAGAGTTCAATGTAATTACAAGGGTACTTATACAAATAAGCAAAGAGTCACAGCTGGAACAGGAGAGATGATGAAAGAAACAGATGTTGGAGTGATGAGAGGAAGGGACTCCTTGTGAAGAATGTCAGGGCCCCTCAGAAGCTGGAAAAGGCAGCTCCCCCTGAGTCTTCAGGAGGAGCACAGCTCTGCCACCACCATGATTTTATCCCACAAGGCCCATTTCAGATTTCTGACTTTCAAAATTTTAAGATAATATATAACATTATTGTTAAGTCTGTAGTAATTTGTTACAACAGTAATAGGAAACTAATATACTATTAATTAAATTTTACATTCCACTGTTGATTTTTTATAATCTCTCTGCATTGTAATTATCATAACTCCTTTTTATTTATTAAACCTTTGGCATACTACTTTCAAATAATTGTAAATTTCCATTATATTCTTCACTACCTTTGCTTATAAATCATATTTAATTCTCATGCATTTGCTTATAATAAAGCCTTCATTCCAGTTATTTTTAATATTATTTGCAATGAAATGTTTAATCATCTTATCACAAAACATAAATGACTTTTGGTGAGAATATGTAATAGGATGGAAGAAAATGGGAAGTTGAAGAAACAGCTGAAGTTACCAACTCATAAAACAGAATCAAGACTTCTAAGACTGGTAAGTGATTCTTTGTGTCAAAAAACAGAATACCCAAGGGGATATGACAAGGATTAAAAATTACACTGAAATTGATCAAAGCATTTGAGATAAAATTTTTGTATTCCAAATTTAACTTAGATAAATGTGTTACCTCATCTTTCCACCCAATAAAGTTACATTTTTTATTATGATGAAACTACCCCTGAAACCCCAAAAGGTCATTCTATAAATGTTGTTTCCATTTCACTTTGCCTACATTGTAAGGGATCATTTACTATAATATCCAGTAACAATTTTGCTTTATTGCAAAGGCTAAAATTGATATTAAATGAAATGTGTGCTACCTAGAGTTTCTTAATAGTCTTCAACTTTCCCTTTGATATTCAGAATCTAAAGAATATGAGAGGGCCAATGGTTTATTTCAGATACACAGTAAATAAAAATCCCACTTGAACTATTTTTAACTATACAAAGTGTTTAATATTAGCTAATTAGATTCAGATACCAAGATTATATCAGGTGGGTATCAGGTTATACTCCACTGGGTGTAGGGATTAATCTTTCACTCGTGATATTTTTAGTGTTTCATGGATTCATCAGTGTAGACATAGAACAATCTCAGGGAGAGGCCAGAATCTGAATCAGACCTCCAGTGAATTTCAGGTTACAACGTCTTGCTAGACACTGTCTGAAGTTTACATTAAACAATATGTAGTGTGATAAATGTAAAAAATAAAAATTGACAATAGCACTGGAAAAGTAAAGGCACGGCTAATAGGTGAGTTTTTACCCAAGGAAACCTCAGTACTTCAACCTAAACAGCAGGGAAAATGCAGTGATTATGTTGAAACAAGCCAACAAATAGAATAAAATGCAAATCATTTGAAACAACCTCTGTATTCCGTAAAATTCAGATAAACAATAATTTATTCATTTTCTCAATGATGAATCAACTGCACTCCTATTGTAGAGCAGTTTACGGTTTGATCAAAGCCATGCAGGTTTCTACTTCAACTTCATCATTAAAAGAAGATTTTTTTTTCAATTTTGTTATACAGTTAATTCAGATTTTGAATATTTTAATTGTTTAAAAACTCTTGAAGCTCCTTACACTACAGTTTTTACCTCAGGGTATGGTTTGTAGATGAACAAAGTTGCCATCTCTTTTTCAGGTGTTGGAAGAGGATATTTAAAGAAACATTTCAAGGTATGTTTGGCATGATAGAGGCATACAGAACAGGGGAGATATTGGAGACATCCATTTCACTGTCAGATGTGGACAAGATAGTTGAAGAGGTCTAACCTGCAGAGTCTGAAACTCAAGAGGTATAAAAAGATTGAATATATGACCAAACATTCAGAAGTGACCAGATTCATATTGCATTTAGTGACACTTCTCAGCTCCAGAAACACCATGAAGTATTGCTATAAGACATAGGGGAAACACTCATTCCTGAAATGAGTGCTTATGCTACGGGGGCATTACAGAATCTTTGCGAAAGCAACTAAAAAGCAAATATCTTCAAATTTTATAAAGTTAATTATTACAAATATATCAATAATAAAGCCATAATACTGAATTTAGAAACAATACTGACATAGTAAGCATGGTAAATTAACTCTGTAGAAAATTGCACTGATGAACATAGGTGTTAAAAAACCTACCAATAAGTTAAATTGGAAAATGTAAGCTAATTTAAATAACTGTCTACAAAAACAACCACTTTCTAATCATAAAAATGCAAAGTTGACCATTTTAAATGTTTAACATAATTCATATTGTATATGATAATACATAGATCACCATCTAAGGAGAAGGCAATGGCAACCCACTTCAGTACTTTTGCCTGGAAAATCCCATGGACAGAGGAGCCTGGTAGGCTGCAGTCCATGGGGTCGCGAAGAGTCAGACACGACTGAGCGACTTCACTTTCCCTTTTCAGTTTCATGCATTGGAGAAGGAAATGGCAACCCACTCCAGTGTTCTTGCCTGGAGAATCCCAGGGACGGCAGAGCTTGGTGGGTTGCCGTCTATGGGGTCACACAGAGTCGGACATGACTGAAGCAACTTAGCAGCAGCAGCAGCAGATCACCAATCTATAAGAAATATGCAGTAATTTGATACTTTTTTTTTAATAAACGATAAATTCAAAATGGGCTTCCCTGGTGGCTCAGATGGTAAAGAATCAGCCTGCAATGCCGGAGAACCAGGCTCAATACCTGGGTCTGGAAAATCCCCTAGAGAAGAAAATGGCAACCCACTGCAATATCCTTGCCTGGAGAATCCCCATGGACAGAGGAAGTTGGTGGACTTCAATTCATGGGGTTGCAAAGAGTCAGGTATGACTGAAGGACAAACACACTTTCAAATTCAAAATATGTTTCAAAAATTCAGATTGAAAATATGAAATATATGCCTATTTCCTTAAAACAAATTTGTTTCAAAATCATGAAAACAAGCCACATTTAACCCTGCAAACTAAAGTCATTTGAAAATTTCCAGTCAAGAAGTAAGGAATACAAAAAGATACAAAGCACATATTAACTTAGAAGAATTAGTTTAAAGAATTATTGAAAGAAATAACATACAACTTCTTTGTCAAGTATGATCATTTTACTTTATGTTAGCAGTAATCACTGAGAGCTGTTGTAGGGGACAGTGTTCATGTTAAATAGCAAAGTAATAATAAGAAGAAGATAAATGGAATATTTAAAAAAGAGTGAATATTGCTTTATTCAGTGTATAAAAGTCAGTAAATGGAATGACAAAGCATAATACTGAGTTAAAGTATTAGTAATGCAAATATGGAATAATTTCTAGATTAATGTATGGATTTACAACAGTTTATACTAATTCTCAGCTATTTTATGTTTTAATGATTCAAAGTAGTCATCATACTAATACTTATACACATTTAGCCATTCTCCTAGGATTTGGTTTACTTCGAATTAGCCCATTAGTATGAACCAGACTTTAGTGAACACAATTTTAAATTAATTGTCCTCTATCTTGACTGCAAATAGGATCATCTGAGAATTTTCACAAGCCCCCTAAGGAAGGGAATAGCCCAAATCAATCAGAAACTCTGGTGTGTCAGTAATTTTTAAAGCTTCCCAGGAGCAAATAATGGAAAATTAATTTTGTACAACTGCTTTTATTTGGATAAATTCCTTGGACATACAATGGTTTTGCAAAACTACTTTTATTTTGATGTATTTTTATATCTTCCTGGAAATAAAGCTATGACAAACTTAGTGTATTAAAAAGCAAAGACATCACTTTGTTTACAAAGGTCTATATGCTCAAGACCATGGTTGTTGCAGTAGTCATTTACAGATGTGAGAACTACACCATAAAGAAGGCAGAGCAGCAAAGAAATGATGCCTTCAAACGCTGGTGCTGGAGAAGATTCTTGAGAGTCCCTTGGACAGCAAGGAGATCAAATCAGTCAATCCTAAAGGAAATGAACTCTGAATATTCATTGGAAGGACTGATACTGAAGCTGAAGCTCCAATACTTTGGCCACCTGATGCAAAGAGCCGACTCATTGGAAAAGAACCTGATGGTGGGAAAGACTGAAGGCAGAAGAAGAGGGCAACAGGGTATGTGATGGTTGGAGGACATCAACTCAATGGACATGAACTTGGGATCTCTGAGAGATGGTGATGGACAGAGAGGCCTGGAGTTCTGCATTCCATGGGGTGACAAAGAGTCACACACGACTTGGCTACTGAACAACAACAACTTTTCTGAAGGATATCAGTTCAGTTCAGTTCAGTTGCTCGGTCGTGTCCCACTCTTTGTGACCCCATGAACCGCAGCACACCAGACCTTCCTGTCCATCACCAACTCCCGGAATTCACCCAAACCCATGTCCATCGAGTCAGTGATGTCATCCAACCATCTCATCCTCTGTCGTCCCCTTCTCCTCCTCCAATCCCTCCCAGCAGTAGGGTCTTTTCCAGTGAGTTAATTCTTCGCATGATGTGGCCAACTAGTCTTTCAATTTGATTTCCTCTATAAGAGCAGTGATTACATATAATGCTAATATATATGTTTTGATTTATATTTGTATTTTTTTAATTTCTTAATCAAAATTATAACAATGTTTAGGAATGTTATAATTATAGCATTCCTCTGTTACATCTTGCTTTGAAGGCTTCTTGTAATAAATCTTAAACTCTTCACTTTCTATATTTTTTGTATGTTTTAATTTTACTAAACCATGGTGAAAAAAATTTAACTAATTTTTATTTTTTCATTGAAGTAGAATTGATTTACGATGCTGTGCCAATCTCTGCTATAGAAGGGATAAAGCAACAGAGTCCTATTTTATAGCACAGAGAACTATATTCAATTCACTAAACTCTTCCTATTACACCATTTTTTTTAAGATTACTGATGATTTCCTTAAAATAAACCATTAGCTTGTGATTTTCTTTACAGTACATGTATGATTGTGCTGTTTTATTATATGAATCACTGTATATTTTTATCTTCATGATTTAATTTTTATAGTTTTCTATTTAATACAAGAATTTGGTTCCTCATATTTCAAATGTGAAAGCTGCATATCTATAATTTTTGTACTCCAAATAATAAATTCTATTTCATGAATAGATTATCACATGCATTTTTCCAAAGTGACCTTTGCTAGGTTTACATATATATTATTACAGATGTGTTTTAAAATAATTTTGACACATTAAAAAATTAACCCCCCTGGAAATGTCATAAAAAATGTAAAATATATGTACATCTGTTGTTGTTCAGTGCTAATTCACGTCAAACTCCTTTGCTATCCCATGGACCATAAGCTGCCAGGCTCCTTTACCCGTGCGATTTTCCAGTCAAGAATACTGGAGTGGGTTGCCATTTACTTCTCCATATATTTCCTAAAGAGTGCTGCACAATTTCTTACAGCTTCATGTTGTTTTTTATACAATGTGACCTTGTTATTTCTTCTGAAAAAAAAGACTTCCCTTTTATTGTTGAATATGGCAGAGTGATCTCTGAGGCTACTCATAAAAGATGATGTAGCTTCCATTTTGTTCGCTGAAGTCCTGAATCAGTGTGTAAGTAATTGAAATGTTCTGAGATCACTATTCTGTGATCATCTAGGTAAGATCTGAGATTGGAGTAATAGAGAAAGAGAGAAACAGAGAGAGAGAGATGCCAGATCAGCCTTAGTTTTCACAATAACCCCCAGCTGGTTGTTCTCGGAGAATTTTTATGAGGCAATAGGAAACAGAACACCTTATGCTAGAAAGTAATGATGATGTTTTTTTCTCTCCTAATATTCTTGTGCTTAATATTTTATTTTTTTATTCTATTTTATTGGCCAAAATCTTTGAAATATTATTAAATCATATTAGTGATAGAGTTTTCTTTTCTTTACCCTCCCTAAATAGTAATACCAAAATGTATTTTACCAGTATGCAGGATGTCAAGTGTGGGCTAAGAGACATAAACAAATAGTAAAACTTTCTGGTATTGCCTTAAACATGACCTAGGAAAACCAGGCATAATTCAAGGTAAACTGAAAGGTCTTAATTGTTGCAGCCCATCTGGTAAAGAATTGCCTTGCAATACAGGAGAATCCAGTTTGATTCCTGAGTTGGGAAGTTCACCTGGAGAAGGGATAGGCCACCTGCTCCAGTATTCTTGAGCTTCATTGGTGGTTCAGACAGTAAAGAATCCACCTGTAATGCAGGATACCTGGGTTCAATCCCTGGATTGGAAAGATCTCCTGGAGGAGGGCATGGCAACCCATTCCAGTACTCTTAGTTGGAGAATCCCCATGGACAGAGGAGTCTGGAGGGCTACACTTCATGGGGTCGCAAAGAGTTGGACATGACTGAATGATTAAGCATGGCACAATGGTCAAGTATAACAAGTCAATATGGTACTCAGAAATATTTATGGGGAATGAATAACTAACTACTTATGTTTCTTAAGTACTATATAATGTATCACACAATGAATCTTAAATATTATTCATAATAAGCAGGACACCTAAAAGTGGAAAGAGAATGTCAATAAGTAAAAGGAGAGTCCTCAAATCTAAACTCAGGTCTGTCCAACTTCAGAGTTCAGTACCAGATAATAAAAAGTGTGTTTACAAAGCTATAGTAATAAAAACAGCATGTTATTGGAACAATACAAATATGTAACAATGGAATAGGATAGAGAACAAAGAAATAAGCCAGCACACCTTCAGTCAATTACTCTACTACAACAGAGACAAGAATATACACTGGAGAAAAGATATCTCTTTAACAAGTAGTGCTGGAAAAGCTGGACAGCTACATGTAAATCAATGAAATTAGAACAGCCTCTAACACCATATACAAATAAAAACTAAAAATAGTTTAAGATCTAAATATGAGACATGACACCTTAAAACTCATGGAAAAAAACATAGGCACAACATTATCTGACATAAATCATAGCAAAGTTTTATAGATTAATTTTCCAAGGGAGAGAAAACACAAAACAAATGGGACTGAATCAATTAAAAGTTTTGCACAGAAAATGAAACAAAAATATAGCCTATAAAATGGTAGAAAATATTTGCAAAAGATACAACTGAAAAAAGCTTCATTTCCAAAAGATTCAAATGACTCATACAACTCAGTATTGAAGAAACAAACAGCTGAATCTAAAATTGGGCATAAGACCTAAATAGACCTTTCCCCAAAGAACACATAGAGATGACCAAGAGGCACATGAAAAGATGCACAAAATCACCAGTTATTAGAGATAAGCAAATCAAAACTACAGTGAGGTATCAACTCTCACCAATCATAATGGTCATGATCAAAAAGTCTACAAATAATACATGCTGAATAGAGTTTGGAGAAAAGGAAACTCTCCTACACTGATGTGAAGTGAAGTTGCTCAATCGTGTCTGACTCTTTATGATTCCATGGACTGTAGCCTATCAGGTTCCTCCATCCATGAAATTTTCCAAGCAAGAGTACTGGAGTGGGTTGCCATTGCCTTCTCCAGGGGATTCAACCCAGGTCTCCCACATTGCAGGCAGACACTTTACCATCTGAGCTATGATGAGAATGTAAATTAATTACCATCTGAGCTATGATGAGAATGTAAATTAATACTGTGGAGAACAGTAAGGAGGTTCCTTAAAAAACTGAAAATAAATCTACCATATAATCTAGCAATCCTACCCTTAGGTAAATATTCAGAAAAAAATGAAAAATAGGAGAGACAGAAACAGACTACAGAAAAACTACTATATATAAAATTGTTAAACAACAAAGATATATTGTATAGTGAAGGGAATTATACCCATTATGTTGTAATAATCTTAAATGGAATATAATATGCAAAATCTGAATCACTGTGCTGTGCATCTGAAACTAACTTTAAGTTACTGACTTAACAGACTTTAAGTCAAACATACTTCAACTAAAATAAAGATGTATGTTTAACTGAACCACAAACAAAACAAAACAGGAAGTTTTAGTTTAAGTAGTTTTGAGACTATATTTTTATTTTGTTATATTTATAGACATTCTATTTGCATAGAACATTTCAAATTATCTTCCACTTGTTCATTTAGTGTACAAAACTATTATTTATTCCTACTACTCAATAAACAGACAGAATGACAAAAAATAAAACAGCTTTTTGAAAACATTATCTGTGCCCATAACATTGAAGCCAACATCATTGGATCATTATACATAGCCACAAGGAACTAAGTTAACTTCTCCTTGATGAGAAATTAGACTTGCAAGTTTTTTAAAAAAAAAAAATCAGTTAGCACAATCTTATCAGACTATGTTGATTTAAATTAATTCAATGATTCGAACATCTAGCTAAAGAAACCCCGTTATTTATTTATTTTTTATAACTCATCTTGTAACAAAAACAGATTCATGATGATTTGCAAACATAAATGTAGATAGATGAAATAAATATTTATAGGCGAAATAAAACTGGAATAGGAAGGTAAAAGCTAAAATCATTATATAAAACAAAGAATAATAACTCTGCAGAGTAATGATAAGGAAGTATGACAACCCCTTTCTAAAATTTATAAATGCAATATTGTATTTTAAGCAAAGTTTTATTAAACAATAATTCTAAGTAGCATTGATATTTGAGTCATAGTTTTTGCCAAAATACTGACATTGCTTTCATTTAGAAATCTGCAGACACGCCAGCATGTAGAGAAGCTTTGACTGGATGGTTTGTACTCAGTACTTGAGAAATACGACCCATTGCTCAGTAGTAGATTCCTATGTTTTCTTAGGTCTAATTAGGGAGAAATAATGAAGTTAATTCATGTTAATATAAAGTTTTTCAGAAATTAAAAAAAAAAATTACATGTATCCAAAAGACGACATTATCAATTATGTGCTGATCAAGAGCAAAATAGTTTTAAGTTGTGTGTTTTTACTGCAGTTATACACTCCCTCAAGTTACAATTGACTCTAAACTGAGTTGGTAATTTCATTGAAAAGTAGGTAGAGTAAATCATACCAAGAAGGTCAAATAATACCTGCAATCAGATGGTTCCTATCCCTATACTAAAATGTGCAGCATTAATTTTAACTTCCATTTTCATATACATTTCAATTTTCATTTTATTTGCCCATCTTATTAGATGCAATTGAAAAATAAAACTGCATATTTTAAGTGTAAATTTGAAATGTATACATTATAAAATGATTACCAAATTCAAGTTCACACCTGCACCACTTTACATAGTTGCTTTTTTTTTTTTCCCTTAAAAAGAACACATAAGCTTTACACTCTTCAGTTTAATTCAGTTCAGTTGCTTGGTCATGTATGACTCTTTGTGACCCCATAGACTGCAGTATGCTAGGCTTCCTCTTAGCAAATTTCAAATATAAAGTACAATAGTATTAACTATGTCACTATGCTGTGTATATTACTTCCTACAAACTTATTCATCTTATAACTGAAAATCTGTATCCTTTGACCAACATCTCCTCACTTCCCTTACCCCAGAGCCCAGGACAAAAGCGATGCTATTCTCTGGTTCTATGAGTTCAACTTTGTTTTCAAGAACCTACATATAACAAACACTGTAAAATAAGAGTAATGTTATTATTATTATATTGGGTTTCCCCAGTGGCTCAATTATGAAAAATCTTCCTTTGGTTGATTCATTTATTTCTGTGTTATCTATTCTGTTCTATTGGTTTATATGCCTGCTTTATGCAGGACCATACTGTTTTAATTACTACAACTTTGTAACAGAGTTAGAAATCAGGAAGTGTGATGCTTCTCACATTGTTATTCTTGCTCAAAATTGCTTCAGCCACCTGAAGACTTCTGTGATTCAAAATGCTTTTAACAATTGTTTTTCCCATTTCTGTGAAAAAATGCCGTTAAAATCTTCATAGAAATCAAATTGAATCTTCAGGTCGGGTTGGGTATTATGGACACTTATCAATATTTTTGTTGTTGCTCTTCAGTCACTCAATCATGTCCAACTCTTTGTGACCCCATGACTGCAGCACACCAGGGTTCCCTGTCCTCAACCATCTTGATTGAAATCATCTCAATTGAGTCAGTGAAACCATCCAACCATCTCGTCTTCTTTCGTCCCCTTCTCCTCCTGCCTTTTATCTTTCCCAGTATCAGAGCCTTTTCCAATGAGTCAGCTCTTCTCATTAGGTGGTTAAAGTTTTGCACCTTTAGCTTCAGCATCAAAGCTTACAATGAATATTCTGGACTCATTTCCTTTAGGATTGACTGGTTGGATCTCATTGAAGTCAAGGGGACTCTCAAGAGCCTTATCCAACACCACAGTTCAAAAGCATCAATTTTTTTTCTTTCTTTCTTTTTTTTTTTTTTTTTAGTTTATTTTAGATTTTTTAACTTTACAATATTGTATTTGTTTTGCTATACATTGACATGAATCCACCATGGGTGTACATGTTTTCCCCTTCCAGAACCCCCCTTCCACCTCCCTCCCCATCCCATCCCTCCGGGTCATCCTTGTGCACCAGCCCCAAGCACCCTGTACCATGCATTGAACTTGGACTGGCGATTCGTTTCACATATGATAATTTACATGCTTCCATGCCATTCTCCCATATCATCCTGCCCTTGCCCTCTCCCATAGAGTCCATAATACTGTTCTATTTATCTGTGTCTCTTTTGATGTCTCACATACAGGGTTATCTTTACCGACTGACTAAATACCATATATATATGTGTTAGTATACTGTATTGGTGTTTTTCTTTCTGGCTTACTTCCAATCAGTTCTAATGAGATGGACGAAACTGGAGCCTAGTATACAGAGTCAAAAAGCATCATTTTTTTGACTCTCAGTTCTCTTTATGGTCCAGCTCTAACATCCATACATGACTACTGGAAAAACGAGAGCTTTAACTAGATGGATCTTTGTCAACAAAGTAATGTCTCTGCTTTTTAATGCACTGTGAAGCTTTTTCATAGCTTTTTTTCCAAAGAGCAAGTGTCTTTTAATTTCATGGCTGCATTCACCATCTGCCATGATTGTGGAGTCCAGGAAAATAGAATATGTCACTGTTTCCATTGTTTTCCCATCTATTTGCTATGAAGTGATGGGACTGGATATTATTGTCTTAGTTTTTTGAATCTTGAGTTTTAAGCCAAATTTTCACTCTCCTCTTTCACCTTCAACAAGAGGCTCTTCAGTTCCTCTTTGCCTTCTGCCATAAGGGTGGTATCATCTGCATATCTGAGGTTATTGATAATTCTCCTGACAATCTTAATTACAGCTTGTGCTTCATCCAGCCTGGCATTTCCCATGATATACTCTGCATCAAATTTTAATAAGCAGGATGACAATATACAGTCTTGATGCACTCCTTTCCCAATTTTGAACTAGTCCGTTGTTCCATGTTTGTTCCTAACTGTTGCATCTTGACCTTCATACAGGTTTCTCAGGAGGCAGATAAGATGATCTGATATTCTTAAGACTTGTCCACAGTTTTCATGATCCACACAAAGGCTTTCACGTAGTCAGCAAGGAAGAACTAAATGCTTTCTGGAATTCTCTTGGTTTTTGTATGATCCAAAGGATGTTGGAAATTTGATCTCTGATTCCTCTATCTTTTCTAAATTCAGCTTGTACATCTGGAAGTTCTCGATTCACACACTGTTGAAATCTCACTTGAAGGATTTTGAGCATTAACTTGTTAGCGTGGGGAATGACTGCAATTGTGTGGTAGTTTGAACATTCTTTGGTATTGCCTTTCTTTGGGATTGGAATGAAAACTGACCTTTTCCTGTCCTGTGGCCACTGCTGCGTTGTCAGATTTGCTGGCATATTGAGTGCAACAGTTTGACAGCATCATCTTTTAGGATTTGAAATAGATCAGCTGGAATTCTACCACCTCCACTAGCTTTGTTCATAGTGATGCTTCCTAAGGCCCATTTGACTCCATACTACAGGATGTCTGTCTTTAGGTGAGCACTCACAGCATCTTGTTATTTGGATCATTTTTTTTTTTTTTTAGTTCTTCTGTATATTCTTGTCACCTCTAGTTAATATTTTCTGCTTCTGTTATGTCTGTACTGTTTCTGTCACTTATTGTGCCTATTTTTGCATGAAATACTCCCTTGATAGCTTTAATTTTCTTGAAAAACTCCTTAGTCTATCCCATTCTATTTTTTCCTCTATTTCTTTACATTGTTCACTTAGGAAGACTTTCTTATCTCTCTTTGCTATTCCTTGGAACTCAGCATTCAGATGGGTATACCTTTCCTTTTCTCCTTTGCCTTTCACTTCTCTTCTTTCCTCAGCTATTTGTAAGGCCTCCCTAGACAGCCATTTTGCCTTTTTGCATTTCGTTTTCTTAGGGATGCTTTAATATTAATTCTTCTAATTCATGAACATGAAATGTCTTTCCATTTATTTGTGTCTTTATTTTTTGTAATTATTGTTTCACAGTTTTCAGTGTACAGGTCTATTGCCTCCTTGGTTAAATTTATTCCTGCAGATGTCATCCTTTGTTGATATTGTAAATAAAATTGTTTCCATAATTTCTTTTTGGGGTATCTTAATGTTAGTGTACAGGAACAAAACTAAGTTTTGCATGTGATTTTGTATCCTAAAATTTTACTGAATTCATTTGTTCATTGTATTAGTTTTCTGTTGTAGTTTCTCAGCTTTTCTTCATATAAAATTATGTCATCTGCAAACAGAGACAATTATACTTCTTCTATTTCTATTTGATTGATTTTTATTTATTATTTTTGCCTAATTTTCCTGGCTAGCAATTCTAATACTATTGAAAAAAGTTATAAAAGTGGACACTCTTGACATTCTTGATATTAGAGAAAAAAAGTTTGCTTTTTGCCATTGCATATGATGCTAGCTCTGAGCCTGCAATATATGGCCTTTATTATGTAGTTGTCTTTGTGACCCCATAGACCATACAATCCTTGGAATTCTCCAGGAAAGAATACTGCAATGGGTAGCCTTTCCCTTCTCCAGGCGATCTTCCCAACCCAGGTCTTCCACATTGCAGGCAGACTCTTTACCAGCTGAGCCAGAGGGAATGCTCATTATGTAGTGATACACTCTTTCTATTCTTAATTTGTTACGAGTTTTCATCATAAGTGATATTGAATTTTATTAAATGTTTTTTTTCTTTATTTTTATGATACTTATATGATTTTTGCTCTCATTCTGTTAATACAGCGTATTGATTTGCATCCCAGTGAGAAAGCTCGTTCGATCATGGTGCATAATCTTCTTACTGTGCTGTTGAACTTGGCTTGCCAGTATTTTATTAAATAGTTTTGTATCTCTACTCATCAGATATATTGACATGTAATTTTCTTTTCTTATACTATCTACCATCTTAATGAATTACTCTTAGATTTCTCATCCCAAATTTGGGAACCAGGGACAAAAACTAAATCTTCAAATAGTAATGTCATTCAGCTATGTGATACAAAGAAACTTAGTGTTAATTAGTTTCATTAGTTATTCATCAAACATAAATATCAACAATCCCTGGATACAATTTTAATGACTATTTAATATTAATATTAATAATGAATTTCTATTAATATTTTAAGTAAGCCTTTCTAATTTATTTCTCTTAAATGTTTTGTTTTTTATTTTTTAACTTTTTTCAAATTATGAAGGTACGATAACACGTTTAAGGGAGACTTGGAAGATACAGAACAAGGTTACATATAGTTCTACTGTATATTTCATTGCTTTTTTCAGTAGATAAATTAAACATTTTAGTTTGAGTTTCAATATCAAACTCTCAAAAATTAATAGGAGAAAAATTAACAGAGAAGTAGAAGAATATAGTTGACCAGAAAAACACTGTGAATCAATTCAACATAATTAAGGTTTATACAATTTTCACATAACAATAGGATAAAAATTCTATTCAAATTCCCGTAAACTGTAAAGTAGGAGACACTGGAACATATCCATGGAAAATAAAGTGAAAGAGAAAGTGTTAGTCACTCAGTTGTGTCGGACTCTTTGAGACCCATGGACTGTAAACCATGAGGCTTCTCTGTAAATGGAGATTCTCTGGGCAAGAAACTGGAGTATGTTACCATTTCCTTCTCCAGGGAATCTTCTCAACCCAGAAATCAAATCTGGGTCTCCTGCATTTCAGGCAGTTTCTTTACTGTCTGACAAACAAGGGAAGCCCAGGGACATAAAACAAGGTGTAAAAATTTCATTGTCTAAAGGTGTGGAAATCATACAGAGTTTGTTCTCTTATCACTGTGGAATTATGTTAGTAACCAATATCAAAAGATAGTCCCATATTTTCAAGTGCAGTGTGACATTTACTGAGAGATATTCAACTTAGCCATTGAAAGCCTCAATAAACTTAGACTGAAAAACAAACAAACAAACAAACAAAAAAAACCAGCAACAGTATGATTGCAGAGAAGAAAGCATTTAAATGAGAAGTTAGTTTTAAAATGAGTAATTATTTTTTCTGGAATTGAACTGCAGGAGTTGCTTGTATATTTTTGAGATTAATTATTTGTCCATTGCTTAGTTTGCTATTATTTTCTCCCATTCTGAAGGCTCTCTTTTCACCTTGCTTATAGTTTCTTTTGTTGTGCAGAAGCTTTTAATTTTTTTGTTGTTGTTGTTGTTCTTTATTTTTTTAATAAATTTATTTATTTTAGTTGGGGGCTAATTACTTTACAATATTGTAGTAGTTTTTGCCATACATTGACATGAATCAGCCATGGGTTTACATGTGTTTCCCATCCTGAACCCTCCTCCCACCTGCCTCCCCATCCCATCCCTCTGGGTCATCCCAATGCCCCAGCCCTGAGCATTTGTCTCATTCATAGAACATGGAATGGTGTTCTGTTTCACATATGATAATATACAAGTTTTAATGCTATTGTCCCAGAACGTCCCACCCTCACCTTCTCCCTCAGAGTCCATAAGGCTGTTCTATGCATCTGTGTCTCTTATTCTGTCTCGCATATAGGGTTACCGTTACCATCTTTCAAATTCCATATATATGCATTAGTATACTGTATTGGTGTTTTTCTTTCTGGCTTACTTCACTCTGTATAATGGGCTCCAGTTTCCTCCATCTCAATAGAACTGATTCAAATGTATTTTTTTTTTAATGGCTGAGTAATATTCCATTGTGTATATGTACCACAGCTTCCTTATCCATTCGTCTGATGATGGACATCTAGGTTGCTTCCATGTCCTGGCTATTGTAAACAGTGCCGCAATGAACATTGGGGTACACGCGTCTCTTTCAATTCTGGTTTGCTCGGTGTGTATGCCCAGCAGTGGGATTGCTGGGTCATATGGCAGTTCTATTCCCAGTTTTTTAAGGAATGTCCACACTGTTCTCCATAGTGACTGTACTAGTTTGCATTCCCACCAACAGTGTAAGAGGGTTCCCTTTTCTCCACACTCTCTCCAGCAGTTATTGCTTGTAGACTTTTGGATAGCAGCCATTCTGACTGGTGTGAAATGGTACCTCATTGTGGTTTTGATTTGCATTTCTCTAATAATGAGTGTTGTTGAGCATCTTTTCATGTGTTTGTTAGCCATCTGTATGTCTTCTTTGGAGAAATGTCTGTTTAGTTCTTTGGCCCATTTTTTGATTGGGTTGTTTATTTTTCTGGAATTCAGCCGCAGGAGTTGCTTGTATATTTTGGAGATTAATTGTTGTGCAGAAGCTTTTAATTTTAATTAGGTCCCATTTGTTTATTTTTGCTTTTATTTCCAAATATTCTGGAAGGTGGGTCATAGAGGATCCTGCTGTGGTTTATGTCAGAGAGTGTTTTGCCTATGTTTTCCTCTAGGAGTTTTATAGTTTCTGGTCTTATGTTTAGATCTTTAATCCATTTTGAGTTTATTTGTGTGTATGGTGTTAGAAAGTGTTCTAGTTTCATTCTTTTACAAGTGGTTGACCAGTTTTCCCAGCACCACTTGATAAAGAGATTGTCTTTTCCCCATTGTATATTCTTGCCTCCTCTGTCAAAAATAAGGTGTCCATAGGTGCGTGGATTTATCTCTGGGCTTTCTATTTTGTTCCATTGATCTATATGTCTGTCTTTGTGCCAGTACCATGCTGTCTTGATGACTGTGGCCTTGTAGTAGAGACTAAAGTCAGGGAGGTTGATTCCTCCAATTCCATTCTTCTTTCTCAAGATTGTTTTGGCTATTCTAGGTTTTTTGTATTTCCATACAAATTGTGAAATGATTGTCCTAGTTCTCTGAAAAACACCGTTGGTAGTGTGATAGGGATTGCATTGAATCTATAGATTGCTTTGGGTAGTATACTTATTTTCACTATATTGATTCTTGAGATCCATGAACACGGTATATTTCTCCATCTATTTGGATCCTCTTTGATTTCTTTCACCCGTGTTTTATAGTTTTCTATACATAGGTCTTTTGTTTCTTTAGGTATATATATTCCTAAGTATTTTATTTTTTTCATTGCAATGGTGAATGGAATTGTTTCCTTAATTTCTCTTTCTGTTTTCTCATTTTTAGTGTATAGGAATGCAAGTGATTTCTGTGTCTTGATTTTATATCCTGCAACTTTACTATATTCATTGATTAGCTCTAGTAATTTTCTGGTGGAGTCTTTACAGTTTTCTATGTAGAGGATCATGTCATCTGCAAACAGTGAGAGTTTAACTTCTTTTCCAATCTGGATTCCGTTTATTTCAAAAAGTGGGCCAACCAGACATTTCTCCAAAGAAGACACACAGATGGCTAACAAACACATGAAAAGATGCTCAACATCACTCATTATCAGAGGTCCCTGAGTCTTGGTGCACACACAGTTTTTTCTGTGCCCTCCAAGAGTGGAGTATCTATTTCTCCCAGTATGGTGGAAATCCTGTAAACAAATCCCACAAGCCTTCAAAGTCAGGTTCCCTGGGAATTTTCAGTCCCTTTGCCAGATCCCCAGGCTTTGAAGCCTGACATGAGGCTCAGCATCTTCATAACAGTGGGAGAACTTCTTTGATGTTATTGTTATCCAGATTTTGGGTCACCTAAACGGTGGTTATAGAATTAGATTTTATGGTGCTTACACCTTTCCTACCATTTTGTTGCAGCTTCTTTGACTTTACATGTGGGGTATCTTTTTCTTGGTGGTATTCAGTGTCCTTGTGTGGATCAACAGGTTCAACAGGTAGTTGCAATTTTGGTGCTCTCACAGGAGGAGATGAACACAGGTCCTTCTACTATGCCATTTGAACTGAAAGTGACTTATTTAATTTAAATTAATCATTTGATAAACACTGTTACATTTTAAATTTCAAAATCTTTCTGACAGATGTACCCCTAAATCTCACCTGAAAATAATTCCAAAATTATCAAAAATTATAATAATTGTAATAATAATTAAATAAATAATCAAAATAATCCACTATTGTGTTTTTCATAAGTAGTTAGTAACTATTATAATGAATCAAGTGAAAATCCCACATTAGGATACTTTCTGTAAGCGCCCTAATATGTCATTAATTAAATCCTTGCTTATTCAGAAACTAGAAATTTAGAAGTCAAGTTTATCTATACTTTCTTTATTTTTTTTAAGTGAATAATTTTTTACTAGATTGTTTTATTTCAGTTCAGTCGCTAAGTCGTGTCTGACTCTTTGCGACCCCATGGACTGCAACATGCCAGATTTCCCTGTACATCACGAACTCCCAGAGTTTACTCAAATATATTCATTGACTCGGTAATGCCAACCATCTCATCCTTTGTCATCGCCTTCTCTTCCCGTCTTCAATCTTTCCCAGAATCAGGTTCTTTTGAAATGACTCAGTTCTTCGCATCAGGTGGCCAAATTATTGGAGTTTCAGCTTCAGGAACAGTCCTTCCAATGAATATTCAGGACTGATTTCCTTTAAGATGGTCTGGTTGACTCTCTTTGCTGTCCAAGGTATTTTCAAGAGTCTTTTACAACACCACAGTTCAAAAGCATCAGTTCTTCAGTGCTCAGCTTTCTTTATAGTCCAGCTCTCAATCCATACATGACTACTGGAAAAACCATAGCTTTGACTAGACAGATCTTTGATGGCAAAGTAATGTCTCTGCTTCTTAATATGCTGCCTAGGTTGGTCATAGCTTTTCTTCAAAGGAGCAATTGTCTTTTAATTTCATGACTGCAGTCACCATCTGCAGTGATTTTGGATCCCAAGAAAATAAACTCTGTCATTGTTTCCATTTTTTCCCCATCTATTTGCCACGAAGTGATGGGAGCAGATACCATGATCTTAGTTTTCTGAAAGCTGAGTCTTAAGCCAACTCTTTCACTCTACTCTTTCACTTTCATCAAGAGGCTCTTTAGTTCTTATTTACTTTCTGCCATATGAGTGCTGTCATCTGCATATCTGAGGTTATTGACATTTCTTCCAGCAATCTTGGTTCTAGCTTGTGCTTCATCCAGGCTGGCATTTCACATGATATAGTCTGCATATAAGTTAAATAAGCAGGGTGACAATATTCAGCCTTTTTCTCTTTGGAACCAGTGCATTGTTTCATGTCCAGTTCTAATTGCTACTTCTTGACCTGCATACAGATTTCTCAGGAGGCAGGTAAGGTGGTCTGGTATTCCCATCTTTTGAAGAATTTTCCAGTTTCTTGTGCTCTACACAGTCAAAGGCTTTGACATAGTCAATAAAGCAGAATTAGATGATTTTCTGGAGCTCTCTTGCTTTTTCAATGATCCAACGGGTGTTGGCAATTTTATCTCTGGCTCATCTGCCTTTTCTAAAACCAGCTTGAACATCTGGAAATTCACGGTTCACTTACTGTTGAAGTCAGGTTTGAAGAATTTTAAACATTACTTTGCTAGCTTGTGAGATGAGTTCAATTGTGCAGTAGGTTGAACGTTCTTTGGCATTGCCTTTCTTTGGGATTGGAATGAAAACTGACCTTTTCCAATCCTGTGGCCACTGCTGAGTTTTCCTAATTTGCTGGCATATTGAGTGCACCAGTTTCATGGCATCATCTTCTAGGATTTGAAATAGCTCAGACGGAATTCCATCACCTCCACTAGCTTTGTTTGTAGTGATGCTTCCTAAGGCCCACTTGACTTTGCATTCCAGGATGTCTGGCCCTAGGAGAGTGATCACAAGATCATGGCTATCTAGGTCATGAGGATCTTTTTTGTATAGTTTTTCTGTGTATTCTTACCACCTCTTCTTAATATCTTCTGTTTCTGTTAGGTCCATACTATTTCTGTCCTTTATTGGGCCCATCTTTGTATGAAATATTCCTTTCGTATCTCTAACTTTCTTGAAGTCTTTCCCATTCTACTATTTTCCTGTATTTCTTTGCATTGATCACTGAGGAAGTCTTTCTTTTCTCTCCTTGCTATTCTTTGGAACTTTGCATTCATATGTGTATATCTTTCCTTTTCTCTTTTGCCTTTAGTGTCTCTTCTTTCCACAGCTATTTGTAAGACCTCTTTAGACAACCATTTTTCCATTTTGCGTTTCTTTTTCTTGGGGATGGTCTTGATCACTGCCTCTTGTACAATGTCATGAACCTCTATCCATAGTTCTTCAAGCACTATGTCTATCAGATCTAATCCCTTGAATCTATTTGTCACTTCCATTGTATAATTGCAAGGGATTTAATTTAGGTCATACCTCAATGGTTTAGTGGTTTTCCTTACTTTCTTCAATTTAAGTCTGAATTTGGCAATAAAGCGTTCATTATCTGAGCCGCAGTTAGCTCCCAGTCTTGTTTTTCGTGACTGTATAGAGCTTCTCCATCTTTGACTGCAAAGAATGAAATCAATCTGATTTCAGTATTGCCCATCTTGTGATGTCCATATGTAGAGTCTTCTCTTGTGATGTTGGAAGAGTGTGTTTGCTATTGATAGCTTACAATGAGCAGTGTTGGATTCATGATCTCCAAAGAAGAAAATTTAACTTTGAGACCAGGATCTAGGCTTGATCACTCAAGAATTTTGTGTAGCAGAAATTTATTAAAGTGAAAAGGGGCAGAGAAAGCTCCTGACATAGACATCAGAAAGGGGACAGAGAATGCCCCCTACCCCCACCCTGTCTAGTTTCAGCAAGCTGTTTTATGCCTGTTAGAAAGCAAGCTATTAATCAAATAAGAGAGACACCTCAAGGCTGATGGAGTTTCTCCCACAATATGCATTTTTGAGATAGAATGGCCCTAGATGTGTCATCCCCCAGCCATGAAACAACTGATATGCATACTGGTTTGTTGAGCTATTATCAGCCTAAGGTTTGAGAAAAGGAAAAATTTAGTCTTAGGTGGAACCATTTTGAAGAAAGGCAAATTGCAAAGCAAATGCATAGTTTCATTAGCATAGCTTAAGGAAAACATTTTCATGAAGAGTCTGTTTCCTCCTGTCACTTAAGGAAGAGATTAAAAAAAAAATGTCTGATACTTGCAGCCCATTTCCTCCATTTGGAGATCCCTGCCCCTCCTGCCTGTTATCCTCTCATTCCTCTCTGTTCTTTTAGGAGAATTATATCGCCAAGGGAAAGGGGCATCATTTTCATTCCATAACTACTTCCTGCTGTTGAGGGATTTGGTCCCAAAATGTTGAGGCAATATATTCTCCTAACCCTCATATTTAGGGTCTTGATCCAGGGGCTCCAAGTAATAGTTGGAGGAGATTCTGGCACTCGTAGGAGCCTGGACAACCACTTGTAATTTAAAAGCCTTCAGACAATTAGAAATAAATCCAGTTACAGTTACAGATGTAAGGCAAAATAGTCATTAAACCAAGTTAAATCATAACCAAATTAAAAGTCACATTATGTCCATAGTTATACCAGTCTATCTTAAGATTGTTAGATGCCATCAGATCAAGAAGAGGCATCACATATGATTGTTGTTGGTGAAGGTATTCTCAGAGTTGAAGAAAGTCCTTTCCTTGGATTGGAGAAATCCACCCTGTTAAATCTTTAATTGATGAGGAGGGGAGTGCTCAGCAGACCCAGCAATTAAACTGATTGTGGAGGCTGGGTCGGGATCACCTCTCAGAGTTCTTGTAATGTCTGTTGAAAAGCTGAAAGTTGAGTCACATAGTCGACTCTAAGGCTTTAGGATCTATGACAATATCTGTGCACAAAAACGGTCTGCCATAGGGACAGTCCTTTCTTTTTAAGGGCGATTCAAGCCCTCATTAAAGCTATGAGTTAAACTTTAAACCAACTGTATTGTGCTTCCTGAATTAATCTATGAAGATGTCTCTTAAAAATGTCATTAACCTTTTCAACTTTTTTTGAAGATTGGGGTCTCCAGGAACAGTGTAAGTAACATTCTATTCCTTGAGCTTTTGGCACCCCTTTTTTTTTTTACAGAAGCTTTAAAAGTGGAGCATTACTGCTCTGAACTTTGGCATTTAATATCCCACTTACATCATGAGAAATCAGTGCAGTAAGATTTTGCCCATTCATTAACCTTGGGCTTTAGTGGATACTTCTTTTAATGCAAAAATAAGTGTGGGTCTTTGAACTTGACAACTACAGGAATAGCATCTTGTGCTCGACCCATGATTTTCTATCAGTCCACACTCTAAGATTTACAGTTTGTTCCATTAAAAAGAGCTGGTTCCATATTCATGAAAACAGAGGCCTGGACCTTGTTCAGTATATCCCTCCTCAGAAGAGATGAGAGAGACTCTGGCATAATTAGAAACTCTTGAAAAAACAGCACAGAGTCTCAGTTGACAAAGGATGACTGACATAATAACGTTTGGCTCATCCAGAAAGCCCCATTACAGTAGTGGATCAGGAGGAAAGTGGACCAGGGACTTCAGTGAGCCTGGAGAAAGTTTCCCCAGTGTCCAAAAGGAAATCTGCTGAGTGGCCCACCACAGTTATTAATGACCAGTGTTCCTGAGGTATAATTAGAATGAGAACTTATATGGGGACCTTTGGACACCTTTAGACCCGATTGTCTTGAGAGTCCAACCCCTGGGGCCTACACCTTGGAAGGCAGTCTATTCTCCAGTAAGGTCCTTTGCAGTCCAGGTATGGAGCCAGGGGCAGCTTAGATGCCTGAGAGCAATCCCACTTGAGATGCCACTCCTTTCCACAATAATAACAAGTCCATCCCTTTTCATCTGGGTTCCTCTCGGCATTTTTCCTCAAGCTGTTTCAGAGCATGTCTAACAACCATTGTTAGGGCTTCAGTCTTTTGTCTGGTTCTTTTTTTACTATTTTCCTCCTCATATTCTCTACCTTAATATACCATCTGAGCCAGTTGCAACAGTATTTTAAAGACTGATTTGGTCCAAACGCCTGTTTTCATAACTTATGGCAGGTATCTGGAGCTGACTGAGTGAGAAATCTATCTTTTAAGATCATTCCTCTTTTTTCACTTTCAAGATCAATATCAGTAAACTTGTGGAGAGCCTTCCATAGTCTATCTAGGAATTTACCAGGACCTTCCTTCTCTTCCTGTTCTATGTTTGCCAGTTTGGCATAGTTTGAAAGTCTTAACATGTGCTCACTTGAGTTCTACAA
Organism: Okapia johnstoni; assembly: GCA_024291935.2. Taxonomy (NCBI): domain Eukaryota; kingdom Metazoa; phylum Chordata; class Mammalia; order Artiodactyla; family Giraffidae; genus Okapia; species Okapia johnstoni. Next base: position 108,924,295 of record CM044312.1, read on the forward strand.
GAATACATCTGGCAAAGTGGCTCTGGTATAGGAACCATTTGGCTCCCAGTAGGAAGGAGGGCTATTTCATATTCCCTTTTTCCCCCTGTCTGACATTCAAGCCATTCATCTCCATAAGTATTAGCTTCCCCCAAAATGAGTTCTTGAGTCAGGAGTCAGCATCTGTCCCAAGACATACACTATATCTCTCTAAGTAAGCTCATAAAGTAAAGTTAGTCTTGTAAAGGCTTCTATGTAATTTTTTGATAATCTAAAATATCTAGACCACGATTGCAAGTGTTTGAATTTCTACCTAGACTGAGGCAACCCTTCCTGGAAGGGTGCCCTGACTCTCAGCCTGTTCAGGTGGGAGCCCCAGATACAGGGGCAAAGTAAGAGGACAGGAGGGAGCTGAAAGTTTCACAGGCAAATCCGTACCTTTAGGACATAAGTCTGGCATGTCTCGGAGAGAGATAAAGAGCAACACATATGTCACTTCTACAAATTTCCCTTATTTTCTACAGAATCAGTCTAGTTGTAAAGCAGTAATAATTGAGATCTTTCAACAGGTCAGGATTCTCCATCTTCTGAAGGATACTGTGGCCATTTAGTATCACAAAAGAAGATCAGGCATGTCTTTTTAAACTCCAGGGATCAAACTTGCCTCAGGAAATACATTTTAAAGGAGTGGTTCTGGAACTGCTAGCTCCCATCTATAAGAGAGAAAAAAGCAGCATCCACAGCTGTGACTTTTTTCCACCAGAAACGTCGTTCACTGCTCCAGATGGGTGTGTGGACAGACTTTCACCGAAGCTTTCCTCCCCTGGTCAGACCTAGTCTGTCCCTCACCAATGCAGGCATCTTATTGTCCCTCCCAGTTCTACCACAAAGGTGGGGTGGAGATGCACCAGGGGTAGACCTAACAGTATCCCAGACTGATTTAGCTTCATACCACCAAAACCTTTGTTTGATTTGCCCTTTTCCCAGATGCCACCTGGGGTGGAGCAGACTAGATTTTTGGAATATTTCCCAAGCTAGTACTGCTAGGGAAAGCATCCATCTTAGGTGTGCCTGTGCACATTCCTGAGTACAGTCCATGTTTCAGTAGAAATGATGAGTCATAATGGGATAAACAACAACCAAGATGTCCCTTCTGAGTGTCACCAGGCCAGTATATGTGATAACAAAATGCTTGGCCAATGAGGAAAAAGTTATTTTTGTCCTCAAGCTACTAGGGCCAATCCTTCCAGTTCATTTCCACAGATTCCAGAAAAGGAATGTCTAGGGAGTTGAGACAAAAGCCACCAGAGAGCCTCCTCTGGTCCACTAAGAGCTAGCACTACCAAAGGAAGAAGAAGCCCCTTGCACTTCCAGTTTGACCAGATCCTGCAATTCCTGATCTGTGTCCTCGAAAACCTCATGGTCACCAGCAGTGCTTCTATCCATATAGATAGGAAGCATAGTCATGACAAAGACCCACTTTCAGGTTGCTGGCACCTGAGGCAAGCATCCATGAGAGTGACCTCTAGTCTGAGAGACATTGCTTGAGCTAGAGTTCCGCCTCACTCTGAAACATGCTTTTGTAACTTTCAGCTCATAGCAAGGCTAGGCGATTCCATACTTGGGGTTTAAGTAAAAGTACATAGTAACATCATGGATCACAAGTCTCTTGAACGTCTATGATCCGACAGATTAGATTAGTAGTTTTAATTTCCCAGGCAGTTACAGAATGGTCAAAGAGACCAGGAAAAAGTGACCAAGAAAGGAAATTTTGGTCCACATGCTTTGCCCATCTCTGGCAACTTCCCTTGCAGGGATGTAGGGTGTCTCTTGGCATTGGCAGGTTGATATAATCCCCTGACAGGATTTCTACCATAAGCCATATGAGGTCAGCTCGGAACCACAGATTAGGACACAGCTCTTGGTTCACACATGTGTCTCTTAATCGATCACACACACAAGCACACTGTAGAGTTAGTAAAGTACAGAAGAAAATGTGCATACTGAGAAAGCAGAAAGACTAGAGCTCTGAGTGTTCTTACTTTGTCCTGAAGATCCTGGACGAGCCCCCAAGATGATAGCGTATGGTGAATGGTGTCAGATTCATGATCTCCAAAGAAGATTTAACTTCAGGACCAGAGGCCAGGCTTGATCACTCAAGAGCTTTTGTGTAGCAGAGTTTTATTAAAGTATGAAAGGGATAGAGAAAGCTTCTGACACAGACAACAGAAGGGGGGTGGAGAGTGTCCCCCTTGCTAGTTTTAGCAAGCTGTTTTACGTCTGTTAGCAAGCTATTAATCAAATAAGAGAGACATCTCAAGGCTGATGGAGTTTCACCAGGCCCTTCTCCCACAATATCCATTTTTGAGATAGGATGGCACGAGGTGTGTCATCCCCCAGCCATGAAAAATTGATATGAATAGTGGTTTGTTGAGCTATTATCAGCCCAAGGTTTGAGAAAAGGAAAAAAGTTAGTCTTAGGTGGAAACATTTTGAAGAAGGCAAATTCCAAAGCAAATGTATAGTTTCATTAACATAGCTTAAGAAAAACATTTCCATGAAGAGTTTGTTTCCTCTTGCCAATTAAGGAAGAGATAAATAAATGTCTGATACTTGCAGCCTATTTCCTCTCCTGGAAATCCCTGGCCATCCTGCCTGTTACCCTCTCATTATGACCAGTGTATTCTCTTGCAAAACTCTGTTAACCTTTGACCTGCTTCGTTTTGTACTCCAAGGCCAAATTTGCCTGTTACTCCAGGTATCTCTTGACTTCATACTTTTGCATTCCAGTCCCCTATAATGAAAATGATATTCTTTTGGGATCTTTATTCTAGAAGGTCTTATAGGTCTTCATAGAACTGCTCAACTTTAGCTTCTTCAGCCTAACTGATCAGAGGGCATAGACTTGGATTACTACCAGAATGAAAAAAAAGGTAATACATTAATTAAATCATATGTGTATGTCATACAACTCATGCTCAATTTTTTTTTTCTTCATTCCCCCATTTCTGTTCATCCTAATATGTAAAGAATTAATAATCTGAGAACCAGAAATGACTGGAGTACCAGACTGTGAGCACAAGGCAGATATTAGGTAATATACCAAACTGTGAGGTGTCTGTTAGTAGTGACTGGTATAGGAGCAAACAACAAGACCAATGTTTAGGGCCGGTTGTTAGAGAGATGGCTACCTAGATCCAGCTAAGTCAACTTTAGTTGCACAAAAATGGGAAGAGGATGGAAAATGCAGGATGTTCCTAAACCTTCTAGAACACAAGTTCATGTCCGATTATCTCTTGCATTCATAGTTAGCATCTTCCAAGGTGACTCCCATCTACTTTATGAATGAATCATAGCCTGCAATTCTCAGTGTGCCTATTATTAGAGAACAAGATGGAATTTTATAGTGTAAGAACTGCATTTCATTTGTCTGGTGAAGTTCAATTTGGCTCCCAAATTAAATCTTTCTTGACAGGTCTTCCTGCTGTTTGTTTTACAGAAGACTCATGGTGGCAAGGGAATGAAGGTGAGAATTGCTCTTCCTCAGGCACATCTAAGTCCTCTCCTCTGCTCTCACTTATGTGGTAGGGAGGTTTTGATGTCACTTGTTTGTAGTAGTGTTAATTTTTATACTGCTACTCAGGTATGAAACTAATCTCAGGTATTAAAAAGGCCTATTATTTATTTCTTTATAATTACACAAAACCCAGAAGTCTAATTCTTGCTTGATAACTAAAAACTGAATTTTTAAAGCTGTGGAAACACTATTCCTTAGAAATTCTGGACTCCTATACAGCACAAAACACTTGCCCAAACACTGCTCAGAGAACTGACCAACATTTGCCAGGCCTGTGCTGAGTCTCTGCTCAAGAAAATGTAAATCTGCCAAACTGGAGGATATAGTTTCTCCCAATGAATGTAATACAAAATTGTTTCTGTAACTTTCTGACCATCCTTTCCCTCTAACAATCCATTTCCTCAGATTCTTTCTAATCACTTTTATTCCTTTTCTGTTCTTTCTTTAAAAATCTTAGTCACCTTTGTACCTGGAGTTGAATAAGCTTACTCTGGAGTCTCTCCCCTGCTGCAGTATGTGAAGAAAATCTATTTTGCCACCTTTAATGAGCACTTGGTACTGTCTTTGCTCATCCCAATAAAATTATTTAAAATTATTCTTTAGTTAATTCCTCATTCCTCATTCCTCTCTCTTGCTATCTTTTCCAGTTTGCTTCTCATTTCAAGAGATGACTGCTCAATATCAGGGTGGAGACATTTGCCTTTTTAGTCATCTTCTTCTCTTGTCCTTTGTTGTGTTATGACTAAGATATTGGAATAAACACCAGTGCTGGCTTCTTTTACCTGGTGTTTATGGGCTCTTCATTACCTTCATTTGTCAAGGAAACAGGTTCTGTATCCTTCCTCCCTCTCCCATCCATGTAAGTCTGCTAATTCCACTTTACCATCATTCTCAGAAACTTAGAGATGGTCCCCTACTCTTGTTGTATCATACTGGGATTTGCAGGACCCTATGACGTTGTCTTCAGAACCACATGCTTTTTCATCTTCCTTCAGCCACTGTCTTACTGCCCAGATACTACATAAACTCACATATGACATCTATTTTGTGCAAATTGGGCATTTTTTTCCCCCTCTGTCTTCAGTTCCTCTCATAACAGGAATTGGCATCAGTTTCCTTCTTAGGAAACTACCAGTGTCTAAACTTTTGCCACGTTTATCTATGATTTCCTTCTTTCAACTTTACAGTCAAACTTACTTAGATTTGCTTAGCAAATCGATCTTACTTTCCCCAGTAAGCTTGACTTCTTCATTATTAACCTCAATATTTAAAATCAAGTTTTTGGAATTGACACAAAGATATATATACATATATATTTTCCTCTCTCAGGATCACTCAATTGAAAGCCAACTATGACTCTCAAGAACATTCTCTGTATCAAAGAACAATGAAAACCACCTTTATCATTTTTAACCTAAAAAGAACCCTGAACAAATTCTATGTGCAATTATTGGATAACACTCTTTTCCTTAGTGCACTGCTATCAAAGTCTAGAGCATGTAAAATAAAATAATAACTCTACAATGGGGGAAGCTGTAAGACACCACTTCAATCAAGTGGGAAAGGCATATCCATAAACGTGTGGCTTTATCTCTGGACTTTCTATTTTGTTCCATTGATTCTTTTTTTTTTTAATTTTTTCTATTTTTTTTTTTTTGCCAGTACCACACAGTCTTGACAACTGTAGCTTTTTAGTAGTGTGAAGTTGGAAAGGTTGATTTCTCCAGTTCCATTCTTTCTCAAGTTTGCTTTATATTAGTTCCTTTTGTGTTTCCATGCACATTGTGAAATCATTTAGCAAACAGAATCCAACAACATATTTAGAAGATCATATATCATGATCAAGTGGGCTTCTCTAGAGATGCAAGAATTCTTCAATATTTGCAAATCAATCAATGTGATACACCATATTAACAAATTGAAAGATAAAAACCATATGATTATTGCAATAGATGCAGAGAAAGCCTTTGACAAAATTCAACACCCATTTATGATTAAAAAAAAAAAACTCTCCAGAAAGTAGGCATAGAAGAAACATACCTCAACATAGTAAAAGCCATATATGACAAACCCACAGCAAACATTATTCTCAGTGGCAAAAAAAAAAAAAAAAAAAAAAAAATTGAAAGCATTTCCTCTAAAATCTGGAACAAGACAAGAGTGCTACTCTCACCACTGCTATTCAACCTAGTTTTGGAAGCCCTAGAGATAGCAATCAGAGAATAAAAATAAATAAAAAGGAATCCAGGTTGAAAATGAAGAAATAAAACTCTCACTGTTTGTAGATGACATGACCTTCTACAAAGAAAACCTTAAAGATGCCACCAGAAGATTACTAGAGCTAATCAATGAATATAGTAAAGTTACAGGATATAAAATTAATACAGAGAAATTCTGTACACTAACAATGAAAAATCAGGAAGAGAAATTAAGGAAACAATCCCATTCACCATTGCAATGAAAAGAACAGAAACTTAGGAATAAATTTACCTAAAGTGACAAAAGACCTGTATACAGAAAATGATAAAACACTGATGAAGAAATAAAAAATGACACAAATAGATGGAGAAACATACCATGTTCTTGGAAGAACATGTCATTGATTGGAAGAATCAATATAGTGAAAATGAGTATACTACCCAAAGCAATCTATAAATTCAAAGAAATCACTCTTGAGTTCTTAGTTTTAATAAATATATCTTGGTTGTATAATATATTAACTTTAAGGAAAGCTAGGTGAAGTATTTACATGCTTGTTTGCTCAGTCATTTCCAACTCACTGCGATTCCATGGACTGTACCCTGCCAGGCTCCTCTGTCCATGTGATTTCCCAGGCTAGGATATGGAATGGGTTGTCATTTCTTCCTCCAGGGGATCTACCCAATCCAAGGATCAAATCCATGTCTCCTGTGCCTTCTGCATTGCAGAAGGCTTTATCTCTGAGCCTCTGGGGAAGCCCAAAGAATTTACAGGACTTGACTATTTTTGCAACTCATGAATCTAAAATTATTTCAAAATGAAAATGTTTAAGATAAGTCTATTTAAACCTGATGTTTCTAGAGCTGAATTTTCACATTTTCATTTGATATATCTCATATGTACCTGAATTAAGCATAGCCCTGAACAAAGCTCTTTGCTTTCTTCCAGAATTAGACTCTGTACAGATAAACACATTTTTTTTTAACTCATTCATCTCACAGTTTTGTAAACTGCACTTTGTCAGTTTTAATTCTATTGTGTGTCTGTTTCCTTCATGGAGTCCTTTCCCTTGTTTCAACCATTAAAGGTTAGCTATCTATGGGGATCTGTCTTACACTGTTCTGTTTCTCTTACTCTATATACAACTCTTGGGGTGAACTTGTTTTCATTCATGAGATGAAGCCATGCGTCACTGTCGGGAGCCACGATAGGCATTACTGACAAAATGGAGGCACGGCCCCAGTCCCCTCTCCTCATCCTACAGGCATGGTCCCGAGATGAAGGAGTTAGGTCTTGTGATTCTGACTTGTCCTTTCCTTCCTCTGGTTGAGTTGGCTGGAAAGAATGTTATAATCCATAAAGTTAACTATTGACATTTGTTCAAGGATCTTTACAAAGAATATTCCAGGATAAGCACATAGGCTGCAGCCTGAGACAATGGGAAACATTGTTATCTGAAACCTGCTTGTAAGGGAAATGTTTATGGCAAAACAAGTTCCCTGAGTTTAGGGGTTAGAAATAATTAAGAATAGTTAGAAGCGAAAAGTTTAAGGTATGTTGTAGTATTTTACTATAGCTTATAGAAACTAGGAATTTTAGAGATACTAATAGATAAAAGACTTTTTAGGAGATGATGAGCTTAAGTTACTAGGGGATAACAGGATTTAAAGAGATAAGAAATAAACAGGAATGTGAGATACAGCCCAGAGACAAACTTGAGTTACAATGTTGTCACAAGGACACTTAAGAGGGAAATCTGAAGGACAATGATTTATGGAGACAGTAAATATGGGTGAGGGGAAACTGAACATGTCATACCTCTGACCTAATGTTTTTGTAAAAGTATAAAATAAAACCTGATGCTTAAAATAAACATGCAGCCCAGTGCTTTGAATGAGAGACTGCATCATTTTCACTCGCCGACCCCGTTCATCCCTTCAGTGCTTCCCTGGCTGCCGGAGCTGGACTCCGGCACGTCACAATGATGAATCTCAATCTTCTATGCAGAAGCCAGAATTATCTGTTGAACGTGTATGATTGACTGCTCTGCACCTACAAGGAACACTTTAATTTACTACATCCAGAGGAACTCAGAATTATTCCTTGAAATGGATACTGAAACTGTGATTTCTATTCCCATGACTGACTTCTTAACATCTCGAAGATAAATCAGTATATGATTACACAGTATTTCCTCCATTTAATCTCACTATAACTCAACACATTTTAATGATTATAACCCTACCTCTTAAAAAATATCTCAATGTAGTCCTGCCTCTCATCTCCAGAGTTCCCTCTCTGGTAGTATTTAGCTAGTCTTTGAATTATGGTTCTCACAGTAAAGGGCCCCTCCAATGGTTGCTGCTGCTGCTGCTGCTAAGTCACTTTAGTCGTGTCCGACTCTGTGCGACCCCATAGACGGCAGCACACCAGGCTCCGCAGTCCCTGGGATTCTCCAGGCAAGAACACTGGAGTGGGTTGCCATTTCCTTCTCCAATGCATGAAAGTGAAAAGTGAAAGTGAAGTCGCTCAGTCGCATCTGACTCTTCGCGACACCATGGACTGCAGCTTACCAGGCTCCTCTCTCCATGGGATTTTCCAGGCAACAGTATTGGAGTGGGTCACCATTGCCTTCTCCGATGGTTACCAAGTTCCATTCAACAATACAATACAGCTCACTGATCTCTTTGATCAAACTGATCTCTTTTTGATCAAACCATAGCATAATTCTGATAAACTACTCTGTTGCTGAGAATGATCTAATGGCTCTCCATAAGACCAGCCCAGCACTGTTTGTGATCCAATTCTCATGTCAGACAGCAAGATGAGTTATATTACTCCGATTCAAGGAAGAATATCATTAATAGAACTGGTCAATTTTTAAGTTGATGATTAGGGTTAGATACAGGTAAAATATTTCTTAACAAATGGTCTCTTTTTTCCTCAATCTGTGTCACTGTGAAAAAGGTTGCACTTTGTTGGGGAGTTGAGTCAAATATGTTTGGGATTATCAACTGAAAAGAGTGGATATTAATACAGAGAAATTATAAATAAATAAGTATGGCCAACTCACATTAGGGAGTCAAGAATTTGCAGTAGCCAAACTCTTAATTTTTAGTCCAGTTTACTCAAAAACATTTAGCTATTGGAAGCTTTTAAGACATATGCCATGAAATCATCAGAAGTGGTAAGGATATCAGCTTATGAAAGAACAATTTGTGGAAGAAGAAAGTGAAAAATTTTTTTTTAAAAATCACAGACACAATGAAATGTGTGTCTTGATGAATCCCTGGAGCACACTGAAATATGATTATAGTTTAAAGGTTAAAAGTAGAATTAAAGGACTGAAATCCTTAGGAAATTAAGATCAACGTGTTGGAACAAAATAGAATAACAAGATCCAGAGAGTGGATAAGGAAATGTGTTTGTGAAGTACAGCCTAATGAATTCTGAAAGCTGGAGATGTTGAATATTTAGGTCAACGAGGATATTCAGTTTTCATTCCAAAGGTCAGTTTTCATTCCAATGCCAAAGAAAGCCAATGGCAATGAATGATCAAACTACTGCAAAATTGCAATCATCTAACATGCTGGCAAAGCAATGTTCAAAATTAACCAAGTCAGGCGTCAAAAGTACTTGAACTGAGAACTTCCAGATGTTCAAGCTGGATTTAGAAAAGGCAGAGGAACCACACATCAAATTGCCAACATCTGTTGGATCATAGAAAAAGCAAGAGAGTTCCCGAAAAACTCTACTTCTCCTTTCTTGACCGCACCAAATACTTTGAATGTGTGGATCACAACAAACTGGAAAATTCTTAAAGAAATGGGAATACCAGACCACCTGACCTGCCTCTTGAGAAACCTGTATGTGGGTCAAGAAGCAACAGTTAGAACAGGACAGGGAACAACAGACTGGTTCCAATAGGAAAAGGAGTACGTCAAGGCTGTATATTGCCATCCTTTCTCATTTAACTTATATGCAGAGTACATCAAGTGAAATGCTGGGCTGGATAAAGCACAAACTGAAATCAATCTTGCTGGGAGAAACGCAAGTAACCTCAGGTATGCAGATGACACCACTCTTGCGGCAGAAAACAAAGAGAAACTGAAGAGCCTCTTGATGAAAGTGAAAGAGGAGAGAGAAAAAAACTGGCTTAAATCTCAACATTCAGAAAACTAAGATCATGGCATCCAATCCCATCCCTTCATGGCAAATAGATGGGGAAACAATGGAAACAGTGGCTGGCTTTATTTTGGGGGGCTCCAAAATCACTGCAGATGGTGACTTCAGCCATGAAATTAAAAGATGCTTGCTCTTTGGGAGAAAACCTATGACCAACCTAGACAACATATTAAAAAGCAGTGACCTTGGCTGACAAAGGCCTGTCTAGTTAAAGCTATGTTTTTTCCAGTAGTCATGTATGGATGTGAGAATTGGATCATAAAGAAATCTGAGCACCGAAGAATTGATGCTTTTGAACTACGGTGTTGGAGAAGACTCCTGAGAGTCCCTTAGACAGGAAGGAGATCCAACCAGCCCATCCTAAAGGAAATCAGTCCTGAATATTCATTGGAAATACTGATGTTGAAGCTGAAACTCCAACACTTTGGACACCTGCTGTGAAGAACTGATTCATTTGAAAAGATCCCGATGCTGGTAAAGGTTGAAGGTGGGAGGAGAAGGGTATGACAGAGGGTGAGATGGTTGGATGGTATCACCAACTCAATGGACATGATTCTGAGTAACCTCTGGGAGTTAGTGATGGAAATGGAAGCCTGGTGTGTGGCAGTCCATGTGGCTGCAAAGAGTCAGACATGACTGAGAGACTGAACTGAACTGAGGTTGTTGAAGAATAGAATTTGAGAAGAAAACTGTGGATACAAGAAAATCACCAGGAAAATAAATGAGTGTATGGACAAGGGAAAACGATGAGGTATGTAGGAAGCTAATCTTTCTGCATGAGCACTGTCTGATTAAATAAAAACTGGGCCAGGGACCACTTGGTTGATGCCAGTTCTACTTCCTAATCAGGTGGTACATGGAGTGTCAGAGAAGGCAGACTCCTTTCAAGTAAAGTGGCTTAGTGAAAATAGCATTTCTGGTAAGGTAAAGGGAAATGTTAGGTGTTTGCTAGAGATGAAAGGTGAGACAAGTTAATTGACAGTGTAATGAACCTTCCAGGGAACATATCCTGGATATGTTCCATGTGCACTTGAGTTCCATGTGCACTTGAGAAGAAGGTGTATTCTGCATTTGGATGGAATACCAAATGCAGACCCAATACCAATGAGATCCACCTTGTCTAATGTATCATTTAAGACTTGTGTTTTGTTATTAATATTCTGTTTTGATGATCTATCCATTGGTGTAAGTGGGGTATTAAAGTCTCCTACTATTAATGTGTCACTGCCAATTTCTCCTTTTATGTCTGTTAGTTTTTGTCTTATGTACAGAGGTGCTCCTATGTTGGGTGCACAGGTGTTTACATTGGTTATGACTTCCTCTTGAATTTATCCCTTGATCATTATCCTGTGCCCTTCCTTATCTCTTGTAATATTCTTTATCTTAAGGTCTAGTTTGTCTGATATGAGGATTGCTATTCCAGCCTGCTTTTGATTTCAGTTTGCATGGAATATACTTTTCCATCTTTTCATTTTCAGTCTTCATGTGCCCTTAGGTCTGAAGGGGATTTCTTGTAGACAGAATATATATGGGTCTTGTTTTTGTTCAGCCAGTCTGTGTTTTTGGTCGGAGCATTTACTCCATTTACGTTTAAAATGATTATTGATATGTATCTTCCTATTGCCATTTTCTTAATTGTATGCAGTTTGTTTTTGTAGAAATAGATGCTTTTCTGGAACTCTTTTGCTTTTTTGGTGATCCAGCAGATGTTGGCAATTTGATCTGTGGTTCCTCTGTTTTTTCTAAAACCATCTGGAACATCTGGAAGTTCACGGTTCACATATTGCTGAAGCCTGGCTTGGAGAATTTTAAGCATTACTTTACTAGCGTGTGAGATGAGTACAATTCTGCGGTAGTTTGAGCATTCCTTGGCATTGCCTTTCTTTGGGGTTAGAATGAAAACTGACCTTTTCCAGTCCTGTAGCCACTGCTGAGTTTTCCAGATTTGCTGGCATATTGAGTGAAGCACTTTCACAGCATCATCTTTGAGGATTTGAAATAGCTCAACTGGAATTCCATCACCACCACTAGCTTTGTTCGTAGTGCTGCTTCCTAAGGCCCACTTGACTTCACATTCCAGGATGACTGCTCTAGGTGAGTGATCACACCATCATGATTATCTGTGCCATGAAGATCTTTTTTGTATAGTTCTTCTGTGTATTCTTGCCACCTCTTCTTAATATCTTCTGCTTCTGTTAGGTCTATACCATTTCTGTCCTTTATTGAGCCCATCTTTACATAAAATGCTCCCTCGGTATCTTTAATTTTCTTGAAGAGATCTCTAGTCTTTCCCGCTGTATTGTTTTCCTCTATTTCTTTGCAGTGATCCCTGAGGAAGGCTTTCTTATCTCTCCTTGCTATTCTTTAGAACTCTGTATTCAAACGGGTATATCTTTCCTTTTCTCCTTTGCTTTTCGCTTACCTTGTTTTCACAGCAATTTGTAAGGCCTCCTCAGACAGCCATTTTGCTTTTTTGCATTTCTTTTTCTTGGGGATGGTCTTGATTCTTGTCTCCTGTACAATGTCTCAAACCTCTGTCCATAGTTCAACAGGCAGTCTGTCTATCAGACCTAGCCCCTTAAATCTATTTCTGACTTCCACTGTATAATCATAAAGGATTTGATTTAGGTAATACCTGGATGGTCTAGTGGTTTTCTCCACTTTCTTCCCTTTCAGTTTGAATTTGGCAATAAGGAGTTCATGATGAGTCACAGTCAGCTTCTGGTCTTGTTTTTGCTGACTGTATAGAACTTCTCCATTTTTGGCTGCAAATATAATTAGTCTGATTTTGGTGTCAGCCATCTGGTGATGTCCATGTGTAGGGTCTACACTTGTGTTGCTGGAAGAGGGTGTTTGCTCTGACCAGTGCATTCTCTTGGCAGAACTCTATTAGCCTTTGACCTGTTTCATTCTGTACTCCAAGGTCCATATTTTTTTTTCTCTTGTATTTCCTGACTGTATAAGTCCATTTAACATTTGTTGTAAAGCTGGTTTAGTGGTACTGAATTCTCATAACTTTTGATTGCCTGAAAAGCCTTTTATTTCACTATTAATTTTGAATAAGGTCCTTACAGTTAGAGGAATCTTTGTTGTAGATTTTTCCTTTTCAGTACTTTAAATATATACTGCCAATCCCTCTTTGTCTGCTGAGTTGCTGCTGAAAGATCAGCTGTTAAACATACGGGGTTTCCTTTGTATGTTATTTGTTGCTTTTCCTTTGCTGCTTTTAATATTATTTCTTTGTGTTTATTCTTTGATAGTGTGATTAGTTTGGGGACAGAAATGGCAACCCACTTCAGTATTCTTGCCTAGAGAATACTGTGGACAGAGGAGCCTGGTGGGCTGCTGTTCATAGGGTTACACAGAGTCAGGCACGACTGAAGCGACTTAGCATTCATGCATGCATTGGAGAAGGAAATGGCAACCCACTCCAGTATTCTAGCCTGGAGAATCCCAGGGATGGAGGAGCCTGATGGGCTGCCATCTATGGTATCACACAGAGGAAGACAGGAATGAAGCGACTTAGCAGCAGTAGCAGCAGTTTGATTACTATGTGTCTTGGCATGTTTCTCTTTAGATTTATTCTGTATGGGAATCTTTGTGCCTCTTGGACTTGATTGACTATTTTCTTTTCCATGTTGGGGAAATTTCAAAAATTTTCTCATACCCTTGTTTTTTCTCTTCTTCTGGGGCCTCTATAATTCAAATATTGGCGCCAAGTGTACAGGGACACGGACTTCCTCAGATGCTGGAATTATACCCCTATCAGAGTCTTTTTCCAAACCTCTGGTAGCTGGCAATCAGAAAGCCTCTTTGACCAGTCTTTCTCCATAGTTTCACCCGTTCAGGTCTTAGAGGGTTCCCTTGCCTGGGATCCTTCTCTCTCGTTTGGTGCATCAGGCACATAGAAGCCCCCTCCACCACCCCCCCCAGCTGGAGTCCTACTGGGTGGAGTCCTACTCTGTAGTTTGGTGCATCAGGTGCCTGATGGGCCACCCTCTCTATTGTTCAGCTGTAAATGGTGGTGTGTGGGAGAGAGAGGCTATGGTGAAGGCTCCAACCACTATGCATGACTCAGCAGTATCACCTTGCTTCCACGGCTGCTTGGCTTTCCTTAACAGGCATTTTCCACCACAGTCTCCTCCCTTACATACCCTTGGTCCATCTCTCTGCAGTCAACAGCAGCCCTTTCCCCAGGATGGTGCCAAGATCCCTACGCTCCAGCTCCCAGTTGCTGTACCTTCTAGGGGACCTGTGTCCCTGTCTAGGGGATGTATAGCTGCAGCAAGGACTGTCTGATTCTCATTCCATTTTTTAATCTTGATTACTTTGTATGTAATGTGTCTTTTTTTCTCTTACAGCTTTTAACATCCCATTAATCCTTTCTTTTAAGCAATTTTACTGTGATATACTTTGGTATAGTTTCTTTCATGTTTTTAATGTTAATGATTTTTTTTTTAGATTCTTTAATATGTCCATTTACAATTTTTGCAACTTGGAGATTTTTCAGCCATTGTATCTGTGAATATTTTTCTGCCTGTCCTTTCCTTCAGGGAATCTAATTTCACAGGCATTAGTTATGCTGCCTGATGCCTCACAGCTCACTGATCCTTCTTTAATGTTTTAAACTCTTTTTCTATTTTTAATCTGTGTTTTATTCTAGATGGTTCCTATTGCTGTAACTTCAAGTTAATTAATGTTTACATGCAATGTACTAATCTACTCTAATCTTATCCAGTGAATTTTTCACTGCAGAATTGAAGTTGTTATATTTATATGTACAGTTTGACTATTTTTACTATTTTTCATGTCCTCAAAACACATTTAGAACAAATGAGATCTGTTACAATAACAGTTCCGTTGTCTTTATTTTCTAATTTTAGTACCTTTGTCAGTTATGAGACATATTGCTTTCTTTTTATCCTTATTAATGGTTATATCATCCTGCTTCTCTTCATATCTAGTCATCATTAACTGAGTGTCAGGTGTTGTGACTTTCAGCTTCTTGGGTGCTATATATTTCTTTAGTCCTATATATATTCTAGAGCTTTGTTCTAAGATACAGTTAAGTTACTCAGGGACAGGTGGAACCTCTATATTTTTGCTTTTAAACATTTACTAGGAGGGATTAGACAACTCTTTCTCCTCACTATTGAAGCAAGACCTTTCCAACTATTCTCCCAAATACACTGCGAATTTTAAATTTTTCAGAATTTATACAATTCTAGGTTTTGTGTGCTTTCTAAATACTATTCTATCAACATTTTTCATGTATTTCTTTCCCTGAATTTGCATAATTTCTTCACATGCATGAGCTTCATAATATTTTACCTAATACTTAGAGAGAGTCCTCAATAGATCTCAAGTTTTAGCTCTGTGCAGTCACTGTCTCCAGTACTCTGTCCTGTGCACACTGAGTTTATTTATAATCTATGACCACAGAGTGAGAAAAATCATGGAATCCTTTTGCACCTGCACTCTACTGAATGCAGTCACTTACTTAAAATGAAATTCGTTGTCTCATGTCCTATTTTTGTCGACTTGTTAACTCTTTTCTCACTCTCTATCTGACCACTTCTTCAAGAAGGACTGAGTCTGCCAGGGATTGGTTATCTACTACTAAACCATTCACTTTGTTTTACAAGTTGTTGCCCATTATACGAAGAGTAGGACATGCATCATGGCAACCAGAAGTATTGCCTTTATAAATTCATCTTAGTGGGACATTTTATACTATTTGGTTCAACATCATCTGTGTTCTTGTCTATACTCATACTTGGAACTGTAAGAATGTTAATATAATGCAGTAGCCACTTCCCCTTACCTGATTTCTAACAGATAACAATGTATATCTTTTGTATATATATGACTTATATTTCTACATACAAAATATATAGAATATTTTGAATCTCATACAGATATTATTCATTTTTTCCCCAGTACTTCTTTCTTAAGTTAAACAATTTCTTTCTAATCAGCACCTCTATTAAGAGAGGTGAAGATACAATTTACTTACACTGCGCTGTTTATTTGACATAGAAAGATAAATTGATAATGGGATTAATAACTGAGTTATGTCCAAAAGTTATTACTTTTAAATATCCATATTTCATTATTTAGAACAGCTTAATAAGATGCCCAGTGGATATGTAGTATATTTTCATTTCCTCCATCTTACTAAAGTAGTGCAATAAAATCTTTATATACCAACTTTTGATTGCCTTTAGATTATTTTATTTAAGAAATAATCACAGAAGAGGATTAATGGACTAGAGTATATAAACATTTTTAATGATCCAGATAAATATTGTCAAATTGCCTTTCTCAGAGTTTGTAGCAATTAGGCTCCTACAAGCGTAGCATACATGAACATTTCCATCTATTTCAGTATTCAAAACAGAACAGATTAGCTAGTTTTATTGATAAAAATGTACTTGACTTTAATTAGATTTAATTTCTATGGAGAGAAATAAGATATTTGTATGTATTTGACTCCTTATCTTTTCTAAATTCTCCATTCATGTCATTTAGTTCCCTTTCTATAAGTATATCCAACTCCTTGAATTGTAAAATCTCATCATATGCTACAAATATTTACATGATTATGTCAAATTACCTTTGTAAAGTGGTTCTGTTGCTTTATTTTATGCTTTATGCTTAGAATATCAAGTTGAAAACACTTGAAATCTGTAGAAAAGCAGCTAAAAGTATTCAGAAAACTATTTACTCAGTTTAACTAAATTTTAATGTTTTGCCATATTTGCTTTATTTTTCTCTCTAGATAGATGGGTAGATAAATGGATAAATAACAGGCAGATGCAGATATAGTATATATTAAATAATAAAAGTTATTTGTTTATACTTTTTAAATTTATTTTTATTTTCACTTTTATCCATTTTTTATTTACAGTTTCTTTTAAATCTTCATATATGCTTATTTATTTATTTTTAATCAAAGGATAATTGCTTTACAAAATTGTGTGGGCTTCTGCCATACATCAACATGAATCAGCTATGAGTTCAGTTCAGTCGCTCAGTCGTGTCTGACTCTTTGCGACCCCATGAACCACAGCACGCCAGGCCTCCCTGTCCATCACCAACTCCCGGAATCTACCCAAACCCATGTCCATCGAGTCGGTGATGCCATCCAACCATCTCATCCTCTGTTGTCCCCTTCTCCTCCCGCCCCCAATCCTACCCAGCATTAGGGTCTTTTCCATATTTCCCCTTCCTCTTGAATCTTCATCCCACCACCCTCCCTATCCCACTCCTTTATTTTAGAGCACTGGAATTGAGCTCCCTGTGACACAGAGCATTTTTACACTGGCTGTTCAACTTTCAGTTCAGTTCAGTCACTCAGTCATGTCTGACTCTTTTGACTCCATGGATTGCAGCATGCCAGGCTTCCCTGTCCATCACCAACTCCTGGAGTTTACTCAAACTATGTCCATTGAGTCAGTGATGTCATCCAACCATCTCATCCTCTGTTGCCCCCTTCTTTTCCTGCCTTCAATCTTTTCCAGCATCAGGGTCTTTTCCAATGAGTCAGTTCTTTGCATCAGGTGGCCAAAGTATTGGACATTCATCTTCAGCATCAGTTCTTCCAACGTGTATCTAGAACTGATTTCTTTTCCTATTGACTGGTTTGATCTCCTTGCAGTCCAAGGGACTCTCGAGAGTCTTTTTCAACACCACAGTTCTAAAGCATCAATTCTTCAGAGCTCAGATTTCATTATAGTCCAACCCTCAGATCCACACATGACTACTGGAACAACCATAGCTTTGACTAGATGGACCTTTGTTGGCAAAGTAATGTCTCTGCTTTTCAATATGCTGTCTAGGTTGGTCATAACTTTTCTTCCAAGGAGCAAGCATCTTTTAAGCATCTTTCAACCACTTCATGGCTGAATTCACCGTCAGCAGTGATTTTGGAGCTCAAAAAAATAGTCTCTCACTGTTTCCATTGTTTCCCCATTTATTTGCCATGAAGTGATAGGAACAGATGCTATGATCTTAGTTTTCTGAATGTTGAGTTTTAAGCCAATTTTTCACTCTCCTCTCTCACTTTCATCAAGAGGCGCTTTAGTTCTTCTTTTCTTTCTGCCATAAGTGTGGTGTCATCTGCGTATTTGAGGTTATTGATATTTCTTCCAGCAATCTTGATTCTAGCTTGTGCCTCATCCAGTACATTTCTCATGGTGTATTTGTGGCGCTCAGGAGGAGCTAGCCCGGGCCAGAGGCCAGGGGTGGTGGCCGAGAGAAGCTAGCCTGGGCCGGAGGTCAGGAGTGGCAGCAAGAGGAGCTAACTTGCACCCTAGGCTGGAGGTGGCGGCCAAGAGGAGTTACCCCAAGTACAAGGAGAGCAGCTGCGTGGGCACAGGAGGGCCTAGAGGAGTTACTCCACATTCAAGGTAAGGTGGGGCCGTCATGAGTGGATATCCCTTGTCCAAGGTAAGGAGAAATGGCTGAACTTTGCTGGAGCAGCCGTAAAGGGAAACCCACGTCCAAGGTAAGAGAAACCCAAGTAAGATGGTAGGTGTTGCGAGAGGGCATCAGAGGGCAGACACACTGAAACTATAACTACAGAAAACTAGCTAATCTGATCACACAGACCACAGCCTTGTCTATCTCAGTGAAACTAAGCATGACGTGTGGGGCCACACAACACGGATGGGTCATGGTGGAGAGGTCTGACAGAATGTGGCCCACTGGAGAAGGACATGGCAAACCACTTCAGTATTCTTGCCTTGAGAACTCCATGAACAGTATGAAAAGGTGAAAATACAGGACACTGAAAGATGAACTCCCTAGGTCGGTAGGTGCCCAATATGCTACTGGAGATCAGTGGAGAAATAACTCCAGAAACAATGATGGGATGGAGCCAAAGCAAAAATTATACCCAGCTGTGGATGTGACTGGTGATAGAAGCAAAGTCTGATGCTGTAAAGAGCAATATTGCATAGCAACCTGGAATGTTATGTCCATGAATCAAGGCAAATTGGAAGTGGTCAAACAGGAGATGGCAAGAGTGAATGTCGACATTCTAGGAAATCAGCGAACTAAGATGGACTGGAATGGGTGAATTTAACTCAGATGACCATTATATCTACTACTGTGGGCAGGAATCCCTTAGAAGAAATGGAGTACCATCATGGTCAACGAAAGAGTCCGAAATGCAGTACTTGGATGCAATCTCAAAAACGACAGAATGATCTCTGTTCGTTTCCAAGGCAAACGATTCAATATCACGATCATACAAGTCTATGCCCTGACCAATAACGCTCAAGAAGCTAAACTTGAATGGTTCTATGAAGACCTACAAACCTTTTAGAACTAACACCCCAAAAAGATGTCCTTTTCAATATAGGGGACTGGAATGCAAAAGTAGGAAGTCAGGAAACACCTGGCATAACAGGCAAATTTGGCCTTGGAGTACAGAATGAAGCAGGGCAAAGACTAATAGAGTTTTGCCAAGAGAATGCACTGGTCATAGCAAACACCCTCTTCCAACAACACAACAGAAGACTCTACACATGGACATCATCAGATGGTCAACACCGAAATCAGATTGATTATATTCTTTGCAGCGAAAGATGGAGAAGCTCTATAAAGTCAAGAAAAACAAGACCGGGAGCAGATTGTGGCTCAGATGATGAACTGCTTATTGCCAAATTCAGACTTAAATTGAAGAAAGTAGGGAAAACCACTAGTCCATTCAGGTATGACCTAGATCAAATCCCTTATGAGTATACAGTGGAAGTGACAAATAGATTTAAGGGACTAGATCTGATAGACAGAGTGCCTGATGAACTGTGGACAGAGGTTCGTGACATTGTACAGGAGATAGGGATCAAGAAAATACCCATGGACAATAAATGCAAAAAGGCAAAATGGCTGTCTGAGGAGGCCTTACAGATAGCTGGGAAGAGAAGAGAAGTGAAAAAGCAAAGGAGAAAAGGAAAGATATTCCCATCTGAATGCAGAGTTCCAAAGAATAGCAAGGAGAGGTAAGAAAGCGTTCCTCAGCGATCAGTGCAAAGAAATAGAGGAAAACAACAGAATCGGAAAGACAAGAGATCTCTTCAAGAAAATTAGAGATACGAAAGGAACATTTCATGCAAAGATAGGCTCGATAAAGGACAGAAATTGTATGGACCTAACAGAAGCAGAAGATATTAAGAAGAGGTAGCAAGAATACACAGAAGAACTGTCCAAAAAAGATCTTCATGACCCAGATAATCACGATGGTGTGATCACTCACCTAGAGCCAGACATCCTGGAATGTGAAGTCAAGTGGGCCTTAGAAAGCATCACTACGAACAAAGCAAGTGGTGGTGATGGAATTCCAGTTGAGCTACTTCAAATCCTGAAAGATGATGCTGTGAAAGTGCTGCACTCCATATGCCAGCAAATTTGGAAAACTCAGCAGTGGCCACAGGACTGGAAAAGGTCAGTTTTCGTTCCAATCCCAAAGAAAGGCAACGCCAAAGAATGATCAAACTACCGCACAATTGCACTCATCTCACATGCTAGTAAAGTAATGCTCAAAATTCTCCAAGCCAGGATTCAGCAATATGTGAACCGTGAACTTCCAGATGTTCAAGCTGGTTTTAGAAAAGGCAGAGGAACCAGAGATCAAATGCCAATATCCGCTGGATCATCGAAAAAGCAAGAGAGTTCCAGAAAAACATCTATTTCTGCTTTATTGACTATGCCAAAGCCTTTGACTGAGTCGATCACAATAAACTGTGGAAAATTTTGAAAGAGATGGGAATACCAGACCATCTGACCTGTCTCTTGAGAAACCTGTATGCAGGTCAGGAAGCAACAGAACTGGACATGGAAAAACAGACTGGTTCCAAATAGGAAAGGGAGTACGACAAGGCTCTATATTGTCACCCTGCTTATTTAACTTACATGCAGAGTACATCATGAGAAACGCTGGGCTGGAGGAAACACAAGCTGGAATAAAGATTGCCTGGAGAAATATCAATAACCTCAGATATGCAGATGACACCACCCTTATGGCAGAAAGTGAAGAAGAACTAAAGAGCCTCTTGATGAAGGTGAAAGAGGAGAGTGAAAACGTTGGCTTAAAGCTCAACGTTCAGAAAACTAAGATCATGGCACCTGGTCCCATCACTTCATGGGAAATAGATGCGGAAACAGTGGAAACTGTGTCAGACTTTGTTTGTTTGGGCTCCAAAATCACTGCTGATGGTGACTGCAGCCATGAAATTAAAAGACGCTTACTCCTTGCAAGGAAGGTTATGGCCAACCTAGACAGCATATTTAAAAGCAGAACCATTACTTTGCCAACAAAAGTCCGTCTAGTCAAGGCTATAGTTTTTCCAGTGGTCATGTATGGATGTGAGAGTTGGACGGTGAAGACGGCTGAGCGCCGAAGAATTGATGCTTTTGAACTGTGGTGTTGGAGAAGACTCTTGAGAGTCCCTTGGACTGCAAGGAGATCCAATCAATCCATCCTAAAAGAGATCAATCCTGGGTGTTCATTGGAAGGTCTGATGTTGAAGCTGAAACTCCAATACTTGGGCCACCTCATGCGAAGGGTTGACTCATTGGAAAAGACCCTAATTCTGGGTAGGATTAGGGGCAGGAGGAGAAGGGGATTACAGAGCATGAGATGGTTGGATGGCATAACCGACTCAATGGACATGGGATTGGGTAGACTCCGGGAGTTGGTGATGGACAGGGAGGCCTGGCGTGCTGTGGTTCATGGGGCCGCAAAGAGTCAGACACGACTGAGCTACTGAACTGAACTGAACAGATGGATCATCAAACAAGGAAGAGAGTTTCAGGAAAAAAAGCATCTATTTCTGTTTTATTGACTATGCCAAAGCTTTTGCCTGTGTGGATCACAATAAACTGTGGAAATATCTGAAGGAGATGGGAATACCAGAGCATCAGATCTGTCTCTTGAGAATCCTGTATTCAGGTCAGGAAGCAACAGTTAGAACTGGACATGGAACAACAGACTGGTTCCAAATAGGAAAAGGAGTACATCAAGGCTGTATATTGTCACCCTGCTAATTTAACTTATATGCAGAGTACATCATGAGAAACGCTTGGCTGGAAGAAACACAAGCTGGAATCAAGATTGACGGGAGAAATATCAATAACTTCCGATATGCAGATGACACCACCTTTATGGCAGAAAGTGAAGAAGAACTAAAAAGCCTCTTGATGAAAGTGAAAGAGGAAGTGAAAAAGTTGGCTTAAAGCTCACCGTTCAGAAAACTAATGTCATGGCATCTGGTCCCATCACTTTTTGGGAAATAGATGGGAAAACAGTGGAAACAGTGTCAGACTTTCTTTTTCTGTTCTCCAAAATCACTGTGGATGGTGATTCCAGCCATCAAATTTAAAGACACTTACTCCTTGGAAGGAAGGTTATGGCCAACCTAGATATCATATTTAAAAGCAGAGACATTACTTTGCCAACAAAAGTCCATCTAGTCAAGGCTATGGTTTTTCCAGTGTTCATGTATAGATGTGAGAGTTGGACGGTGAAGAAAGCTGAGCACTGAAGAATTGATGCTTTTGAACTGTGGTGTTGGAGAAAACTGTTGAGAGTCCCTTGGACTGCAAGGAGATCCAATCAATCCATCCTAAAGGAGATCAGTCCTGGGTGTTCATTGGAAGGACTGATGTTGAAGCTGAAATTCCAATACTTTGGCCACCTCATGCGAAGAGTTGACTCATTGAAGAAGACACTGATGCTTGGAATGACTGGGGGCAGGAGGAGAAGGGGACTACAGAGGATGAGATGATTGGGCGGCATCACTAACTCGATGAAGATGGGTTTGGGTAGACTCCGGGAGTTGGTGATGGTCAGGGAGGCTTGGCGTCGTGCAATTCATGGGGTCGCAAAGAGTCGGACAAGACTGAGCGACTAAACTGAACTGATTTCACATATAAGTTAAATAAGCAGGATGACAATATACAGCCTTGACGTACTCCTTTTCCTATTTGGAACCAGTCTGTTGTTCCATGTCCAGTGCTAGGATGCAGGTCTGTCCAATTTCTCAGGAGGCAAATCAAGTGGTCTGGTATTCCCATCTCTTTAAGAATTTTCCGCTGTTTCTTGGGATCCACACAGTCAAATGCTTCAGCATAGTCAATAAAGCAGAAGTAGATGTTTTTCTGGAACTCTCTTGTTTTTTCTTTGATCTAACGAATGTTGGCAATTTGATCTCTGGTTGCTCTGCCTTTTCTAAAACCAGCTTGAACATCTGGAAATTCATGGTTCACGTACTGTTGAAGCCAGGCTTGTAGAATTTTGAGTGTCACTTTGCTTACTTTACATATTTAACTTTACACCTGATACTTTAACTTTACATAGTGTAGTGTGTTTATTTCAAAGCTATTCTTTCAATTTGTCCCACCTTCTCTTTCCCCCAGTGTGCCCACAGACCTGTTCTCTATATCTATGTCTCTATTGCTACCTTGCAAATATTTTCATCAGTGCCATCTTTCTAGATTGCATATATATGCATTAATATATGATATTTGTTTTACTCTTTCTGAGTTACTTCACTCTGAATCATAGGCTCTAGGTTCTTCCACCTCAGTAGAATTGACTTAAATCCATTTTTTATATGGCTGAGTAATGTTTATCTCTGGGCTTTCTATTTTGTCCCATTGATCTATATTTCTGTCTTCAATATGCCAGGACCATACTGTCTTGATGACTGTAACTATGTATTATAGTCTGAAGTCAGGAAGATTTATTCCTAACTCCATTCTCCTTTCTCAATATTGTACAGGTTATTTGAGATCTTCTTAATTTTATAAAAATTGTGAACAATTTTTTTCTAGTTCTTTGAAGAATACCATTGGTAGTTTGATAGGGATTGCATTGAATCTGTAGATTGTTTTGGGTAGTATAGTGATTTTCACAATATTGATTTTTCCAACCCAGAACATAGTATATCTGTTCATCTGTTTGTGTCATCTAAT
Source organism: Okapia johnstoni (assembly GCA_024291935.2). Lineage (NCBI taxonomy): Eukaryota > Metazoa > Chordata > Mammalia > Artiodactyla > Giraffidae > Okapia > Okapia johnstoni. The sequence continues at coordinate 108,948,215 of CM044312.1, forward strand.
AAAATACACCTTTTTTAAATTAGGCCACATATATCATGCTATTTTACCTTTAACACTTCATTGGATTTTACCTAATAAATTGTTTTGTGTAATCATAATACAGTTACGAAACTCAGACAACTTAACTTTGATATAATAATTTTTTGTTTTTCCAAAGATGTTTAATTTTACTTTATTTAAAAAGTATGAAAAGAGAAATAGATACCATACAATAATAGTAAGGAACCTCACTATCCACTTTCATCAGTAGACAAATTATCCTGGGAGAAAATCAATAAGGAAACAGCAAACTTAATTAACAGTATATACTGAAAACACTTAACAGACATATATTGAGCAGTCCCTTCCATAGCAAAGGAACAAATATTCTTTTTAAGCATATAGGGAACATTCTCCAGGATAGATCATATGTTGGACTGCAAAAGAAGTATTAACATATCTAAAACATTGAAAAAACCAGGTATATTTTTTCTCAACATAACAGTATGAAACGGCATATCAGTAACAGGAGGAGCATTTGAAAAGCCATGTAAGTGGAAATTAAGTAACATACTTCTAAGCAACATACTTCTAAGCAACCAATGGGTCAAAAAAAAAAAAAACTTTCAGGAGGAAAAAAATTAAAAATTCTGACACAAATAAAAATGGGAAAATAATATACCAAAATTTATGGAAGGTAGCAAAAATATTTATAAGCAGTAAGTTTATTGACATAAATTCCTTCATTAGTTTAATAAAGATATTTCACATAAATGAATTACCTTTATAGCTCAAGGAATTACAAAAAGAAGAATATTCTAAAAGTGAATTTAGCAGAAGGAAGAAAAAAATGAAGATAATAACAGAAATAAATGAAATAGAAACTATAAAGATAATAAAATGATCAATAAAATTGAGTTTGATTTTGAAAAAGGTAAGCAAAACTAACAAACTTTTAACTAGACCAACCAAGAAGGAAAAAAGGACTCAAACAGATTAAATTATAACAGAAAAAAGGAGACTTCACAATTGATAGCAGAGAAGGAACATTAGAGACTACTATTAACAATTATACACTAGCAAGTTGACTAACAAAACAATCAAGACTTTCTCAAGAATAGTACTTCCCTGATAACTTGGTGGTAAAAAAAAAGAAAAATCCACCTACCAATGCCAGAGAAACAGGTTTCACCTTTGATTCTGGAAGGTCTCACATGGGATGGCCGTGGAACAGTTAAGTCTGTGCACCACAACTATGGATCCTGTACTCTAGAGCCTGGAAGCTGCAACTATTGAAACCTGTATGCCCTAGAGCTCATGCTCCACAACAGAAGCCACCACAATTAGAAGCCAGTGTACTGAAACTAAAGGGTAGCCTCTGCCAGCCACTACTAGAGAAAAGTATGCACAGCAAAGTCAATACACTAAAGAATCAATATAGTGAAAATGAGTAGAGTACCCAAAACTTTCTATAGATTGAAGGAAATCTTTATCAAATTACCAATGGTATTTTTTACAGAACTAGAACAAATGATTTCACAATTTGTATGGAAACACAAAAGACCCTGAATAGCCAAAGCAATCTTGAGAAAGAAGAATGGAACTGGAAAAATCAGCCTTCCTGACTTCACACTATACTACAAGACTACAGTCATCAAGACAACATGGTATTGGCACAAAAGCAGAAATATAGATCAATGGAGGAAATAAAAGATAAACCACACATTTAGGGACACCTTATCTTTGACAAAGGAGGCAAAATATACAATGCAGGAAAGACAGTCTCTCCAACAAGTGGTGCTTGGAAAACCAGTCAACTATGTGTAAAAGAATGAAACTATAATACTTTCTAACACCACACATAAAAATAAACTCAAAATGGGTTAAAGATCTAAATGTAAGACTAGAAACTATAAAAGTCTTAGAAGAAAACATAGGCAGAACATTCTCTGACATACCATTCTCTGACATAAATGACACCCTCTCAGATTAATGGAAATAAAAACAAAAATAAACTTAAAAGCTTTTGCACAATGAAAGAAACTATAAGCAAGATGAAAAGACAGCCGTCAGGATGGGAGAAAATAATAGCAAATGAAACAACTGACAACAAATTAATCTCCAAAATATACAAGCGCCACAATATCAGAAAAATGAGCAACATAATAAAGAAGAGGACATAAGACCTAAACAGACATTTCTCCAAAGAAGACAGACAGATGGCTAATAAACACATGAAAAGGTGTTCAACATCACTCATTATTAAAGAAATACAAATTCACACCACAATGAGGTATCATATAACACTGGTCAGAACAGTGATCATCAGAAAGTCTACAAAGAATAAATGCTGGAGAGGATGTGGAGAAAAGGAAACCCTCTTACACTGTTGGTGGGACTTCCAACAGATACAATCACTATGGAGAACAGTATGGAGATTTCTTAAACAACAACAACAACAACAACAACAAAATTAGGAATAAAGCTACCATTCAACCCAGCAATACCACTGCTGGGCATTTACCCCTAGGAAAGCAGAATTGAAAGATCACATGTACCACAATGTTCATTGCAGCACTATTGTTGTCAATAGCTAGGACATGAAATCAACCTAAATATTCATCAGCAAATGAGTAGATAAGGAAGATGTGGTACATATACACAACAGAATATTACTCAGCTATAAAAAGGAACACATTTGAGTCAGTTCTAATGAGGTGGATAAAACTAGAGCCTATTATACTGAGTGAAGTAAGTCAGAAAGAAAAATACTGTATATTAATACACACATATAGAATCTAGAAAGATGGCACCAATGATCCTACATATAGGGTGCCAAAGGAGGCACAGATGTAAAGAACAGGCACTTAGGAAATTTTCAGTGGGGTAAAGAGAGAATGGGATGATTTGAGAGAATAGCATTGAAAGATATGCATTACTGTATAGAAAATAGATAACCAGTGTGAGTTTGATGCATGAAGCAGAGCAATCAAAGTCATTTCTCTGTGACAACCTGGAGGGAAAAATTGGGGAGGGAGATGGGAAGTGGGTTCAGGATGGAAGGGACACACACACACACACACAGACACATATATGGCTGATTTATATTGTTGTAATGCAAAAATCATAACAATATTGTAAAGTAATTATCCTCCAATTAAAATAAATGAATATATTTTTTTAAGAAGGAACCTTTTAAATAAAAATATTTCTCAAACTTTTGCAAAAGCTTGAAAAGGAAGAAACACTTCTGAAATTAATCAATGAAGCCAATATCATCCATATCAGGCCAGATAAGGACCTCATAAGAAAAATAAATTATAGGACCTTCCCTAATTAAAATAGATTCAAAAACCCTCAACAAAGTACCAGCAAATAAACTCAATCTCACCTACAAAGGATCAAATACCATGATCAAGTAGGATCTATCTTTGGGATGCAAGCATTATTCAACATATGCATAAATAAGCAGAATATACCACCTAAACATAATGAAGAATTAAAATTATATTATCATTATGATAGATGAAGGAAAGCATTTGACAAAATACAACATTCTTTCACCATAAGATCCCTCAGCATATAAGGAACGAAGTAATATACCTCAAATTAATAAAGGCCATATATGAAAAGCTCACAATCAACATTCTCAACAGTTCAGTCCAGTCACTCAGTCGTGTCCAATTCTTTGCGATCTCATGAACTGCAGCACCTCAGGCCTCCCTGTCCATCATCAACTCCCAGAGTTTACTCAAACTCATGTCCATTGAGTCGGTGATGCCATCCAACCATTTCATTCTCTGCCATCCCCTGCTCCTCCTGCCTTCAATCTTTCCCACCATCACATTCTTTTCAAATGAGTCAGTTCTTCGCATCAGGTGGACAAAGTATTGGAGTTTCAGCTTCAACATCAGTCCTTCCAATGAGTATTCAGGACTGATTTTCTTTAGGATGGACTGGTTGGATGTTCTTGCAGTCCAAGGGACTCTCAAGAATATTATTCAACACCACAGTTCTAAAGCATCATTTTTTCAACATTCACCTTTCTTCCTAGTCCAATTCTCATATCCATCCATGACTACTGGAAAAAAACATAGCTTTGACTAGACGAACTTTTGTTGACAAAGTAATGTCTCTGCTTTTTAATATGCTGTGTAGGTTGGTCATAACTTTTCTTCCAAGGAGTAAGCATCTTTTAATTTCATGGCTGAAGTCACCATCTGCAGTGATTTTGGAGCCCAAAAATATAAAGTCTGTCCCTGTTTCAAAAAGTTTTTTTCTCCAAGATCAGGAATGAAACAAGAATACCAACTGTTTTCAGTTCTATTCAGCATACTACTGAAAGTTCTAACCAGAGCAATTGGTCAAAAAAAATAAGTGAAAGTTATTTAAATCAGATAGGAACAATTTAAATTTTCTGTTTTTATATGACATAAACTGATATATAGAAAACCTTATAAACTCAACCAAAAAACTATTAAAACTAATACAAGAATTCAGAAAAAATGCAGGATACAAAATTAATAAGAAAATTTATTTTTATTTATATATAAAATATAACAACAAGATATCTGGAAAACAGATTAATAAACAATTTCTTTTAAAATAGCATCAAAAGGAAATGAAAAAAAATAGGAATGAATGTAACTAGTGAGGTGAATGACAATTACACTGATAACTATAAGATACTGACAATATTGGAGAGATGAATAAATGAAAAGATAATCAATGCTCATGGATTGAAAGAAATAATATTATTAAAATCCTCTTCATGAATTACAGCCTTGGTTGTGGTGAAGGAGATTGCAAAACTTAATGAAACTATAAGCTATGCCAATACTACAAAGAACAATAATGCAAAGGAATCTGGAATATTAGGCCAATGAATCAAGGTAAGTTGGATGTGGCCAAGAAGGAGATGGCACTATAGAACACTGACATCTTAGGAATCAGTAAACTAAAATGGATGGGAAAGGGAAAATGCAATCCAAATGACCATTGTATCTATTACTGTGAGCAGAATCACTTAGAAGAAATGGAGTAGCCCTGAGCGGCAAGAAAAGAATCCAAAATGCAGTACTTGGGTGCAAAATGATTTAGGTTTGTCTCCAAAACAAATCATTCAATATCATGGTAATCCAAGTCTATTCTCCAACCACTGACACCAAAAGAGCTAAGTTGACCAGTTCTGTGAGGACCTACAAGGCCTTCTAGAGCTAACAGCAAGAAAAAAGAAGAAGAAGAAGAAGAAAAAAAAAAATGATGCCCTTTTCATCATAGGGGATTGGAATGCAAAAGTAGGAAGTCAAGAGATACTTGGAGTAACAGGCAAGTTTGACTGTGGACTACAAAATGAAGCAAAGCAAAGACTAACAGAGTTTTGTCAAGAGAACATGCTTGCCAAAGCAACCACACTTTTTAAACAACACAAGAGGCAGTTCTACAGATGGACATCACTAGATGACCAATACCAAACTCAGATGGATTATATTCTTTGCAGTCAAAGATACAGCTCTATAAAATCAACAAAAACAAGATGAGGAGCTTACTGTGACTCAGATTACGAGATCCTTATTGAAAAATTCAGGCTTAAATTGAAGAAAGTAAGGAAAACCATTGGTCCATTTAGGTATGAGCTACATCAAATTCCTTATGATTATCCTTATGAAATTCCCTATGAAATATCCTTATAATACAGTGGCTGTGACAAATAGATTACAGGGATTAGATCTGGTAAATAGAGTGTCTGAAGAACTATGGATAAAGGTTCATAACATTCTACAGGAGGTGGTAATAAAACCATCTGAAAGAAAAAGAAATGCAAGAAGGCAAAGTGGTTGTCTGAGGAGGATTTACAAATAGCTGAGCAAAGAAGAGAAGCAAACGAAAAGGGACAAAGGAAAAGATATATCCAACTGAATGGAGAATCTCAGAAAATAGGAAAGAGAGATAGGAAAGCTTTCTTGTTTGCTTGTTTATTTTTCTTCTATCATTTTTTTTAATTTATTTTTGACTGAAGGGTAATTGCTTTACAGAATTTTGTTGGTTTCTGCCAAATATCATCATGCATCAGCCATACGTATAAATGTGTACCCTCCCTCTTGAACTGAGGAAAACAATAGAATGAGTAAGACTAAGATCTCTTCAAAAAAAATTGTAGATAACAAGGAAACATGTCAAGCAAGGATAGGCACAGTAAAAGAAACAGTAAAGACTTAACAAAAGCAAAAGAGGTGGCCAAAATACATACATAGAACTATACAAGAAAGGTGTTAATGACCTGGGTAACCATAATGGTGTGGACATTTACCTAGAGCCAGACATACTAGAAGTATAAGGTCAAGTGGACCTTAGGAAGCATTACTACAGCAAAGCTAGTGGGGGTGATAGAATTCCAGTTGAGCTATTGAAAATCCTAGAAGATGATGCCATTAAAGTGCTGTAATCAATATGTCAATAAATTTGGAAAACACAACAGTGGCCACTGGAAAGGAAAAGGTCAGTTTTGATTCCAATCCCAAAGAAGGGCAATGCCAAAGAATGTTCAAACTACAGTATAATTGTGCTCATTCAACATGCTAGCAAGTTTAAGCTCAAAATCCTTCAAGCTAGACTTCAGCAGTATGTGAACTGAGAACTTCCAGATACACAAACTGTGTTTCAAAGAGGCAGAGTAACTAGAAATCAAATGGCCAACATCCGTTGGACCATAGAGAAAGCAAGAGAGTTCCAGAAAAATGTCTACTTCTGCTTCTTTGACTATGCTAAAACCTTTCACTGTGTGGATCACAACAAACTGTGGAAAACTCTTAAAGAGATGGGGATATCAGACCAACTTACCTCCTAATAAATCTGTATGTGGGTTAAGAAACAACAGTTAGAACCCAACGAACTGGTTCAAAATTGGGAAAGTAGTGTGACAATGCTATATATTGCCATCCTGCTTAATTAACTTCTATGCAGAGTACATCCTGCAAAATGCCAGGACAGATGAAGCACAAGCTGAAATCAAGATTGCCTGGAGAAATATCAACAATCTCAGACATGCAGATAATATGACTCTAATGGCAGAAAATGAAGAGGAACTAAAGACATAAAAGAGGAGAGTGAAAAAGTTGACTTAAAATTCAACATTAAAAAAAAAAACTAATATCATGGTCACATCACTTCATGGCAAATAGAAGATGAAAAAGTGGAAGCTGTGACAGATTTTATTTTCTTGATCTCCAAAATCCCTGAAGACTTTGACTACAGCCTTGAAATTAAGACCTTGCTCCTTGGAAGGAAAAGTATACCAAACCTAGACAGCATATTAAAAAGCAGAGACATTACTTAACCAACAAAGGTCCATCTAGTTAAAGCTATGTTTTGTTTTGTTTTGTTTTTCCCATTAGTCATGTGTAGATGTGAGAGTTGGACCATAAAGAAAGCTGAGCACTGAAAATTGATGCTTTTGAAATGTGCTGCTAGAGAAGACTCTTGTGAGTCCTTTGAACTTCAAGGACATCAAGGCAGTCAATCCTAAAAGAAATCAACCTGGAATATTCATTGGAATGACTGTTGCTGACGCTGAAACTCCAATACTTTGGGGACCTATTGCCAAGTGCTGACTCATTGGAAAAGACCAGGTATCAGAATAGCTATCATAAAAGAAAATAAGAAATAAGTTGGCAAGGATGTGGAGAAAAGGGAACTTTCTGCATTTTTGGTGGGAATGTAAATAGCTGAGTCACTTTAAAGAACAATATGCAGTTTCCTCAAAAAATTATAAATAGAACTATCATAAGATCCAGTGATTCCACTTCTGGGCTTATATGCAAAGGAAATGAAAGCAATCTCAAAGAGACATCAGAAATTCCATGTTCACCACAGCATTACTTACAATATCCTAGATATGAAAGCATTTTAAGTGTGCATCAAAGGAAGAATAAATAAAAATATGGTGCATTTATATAATATAAAATTATTCAACTTAAAAAGAAGGAAATTCTGCCACTTGTGACAACTGTACATTATGAAGGACATTATGCTAAGTAGCTAGAAACAGAAAGACAAAAACCATATAATCTCACCTGCCTGTGGAATCAAAGAAGTTTTAACTCATAATCAAAGAGTAGAATGGTGTTTCTCATGGGTTAGGGACTGGGGGAAATGCAGAGATGTTGGTTGAAAGATACAGTTTTAGTTATAAGATGAATAATTTCTGGCATCTAAGAGACCATGGGATCTAATAACATGGTGATTATTGTTAAAAAAGATATTATGTTAAAATAGTGTGCTTGGAATTTGCTAAGAGTACTGATGTGAGTGACAGAGGTATTAATTAATTTGAATGTAGGGACTCACAATGCATGTGTTTATCAAATCATCATGTTGTATACATTGAAAACTCACATTGCACAACCTAAATATTTACCATTTTTATTTTTCAATCATATCTAAATAAAGCTGACAAAGTAAATATAAAGCAATGTCCTAACCTGATATACAGTATTTTTATTATAGCTATATTTTAGACAGCTTACTTTTTTTTGTTTCTAATTATCTTTCATCCAAGAGTTGTGTAATAATTTTTTTCTTTTATTTCCATATGGAAGAACTTTTTCAATTTCTCATTTCACTGAATTTTAAACAGAGACTATTTCTTGTAAGATTTTAACTCCATATAATACTGATGTTTCTTAGTGATCTAATATATGATTGATTATGTGACTGTTTCATGTTCACCTTAGAGATTTTTTGTTGTTGTTGTTCTAGTCATCTGTCCTAAAATATTTATTAGGCTCCAAACTCCCTGCTGATCTCTATTTTGCATTCTTAGGATTAAAAAAAAAACTAAGTAAATAAAGTTAATTTACTCCTGAAAACTAGTTTTATTAGAAATAGACAATGTATGATAAAAGGAGAAAATTCAATGAAAAATCAGGAGAGGTAGGGAGAAGAGCATGGACCTGTCAAGTAGTCAGGGAATCTCTATGTTTACCCAAGAAGTGTGTGAGCAGTCATGGAATATTTGTGAGGAGGACATCCAAGGTGTAGGAAAGGAAAGGTGTGAAGTTCTTCAATTGTGAGTGTTAGTGTTGTTCATTTGCTCAGTCATGTCTGGCTCTTTGTGACCCCAGGGACTGCAGCATGCCAGGTTTCCCTGTCCCTCACTGTCTCCCAGAGTTAGCTCAAACTCATGTCCATTGAGTCGATGATGCCATCCAACCATTGCATCCTTTGTTTCCCCCTTCTCCTCCTGCCCTCAATCTTTCCCAGCATCAGGATCTTTTCCAACGAGTTGGCTCTTCACAAATGGTGGTCAAAGCATTGGAGCTTCAGCCTCAGCAACAGTCCTTCCAATAAATACTCAGGGTTGATTTCCTTCAGGATTGACTGGTTTGATCTTCTTGCTGTCCAAGGGACTCTCAAGAGCCTTCTCCAGCACTGCAGTTTGAAATCATCAGTTCTTCAGTCCTCAGCCTTCTTTATGGTCCAGCTCTCACATGCAAACATGGCTACTGAAAATACCATAGCTTTGACTGTATGGACCTTTGTTGGCAAAATGATGTTTCTGCTTTTTAATATGCTGTCTAGGTTTGTCACAGCTTTCTTTCCAAGGAGTAAATGTTGTTTTTTGTTTCTTTTCATTTATTTTTTTTTAATTTCATTGCTGAAATCACCATCCATAGTGATTTTACAGGTCAAGAAAATAAAATCTGTCACTGCTTTCAGTTTTTCCCTATCTATTTCCTATGAAGCTATGGGCTATAAAATGCCATGATCTTAGTTTTTATAATGTTGAATTCAAACCACTGTCCTCTCATCCTCATCAAGTGGGTCTTTAGTTCCTCTTCCTTTTCTGCCATTTTGATGGTGTCATCAGCATATCTGAGGTTACTGATATTTCTACCAACAATCTTTATTCCAGCTTGAGTTTCATCCAGGCTAGCATTCCCCATGATGTATTCTGTATATAAGGTGACAGTATACAGCCTTGATGTACTACTTTTCCAATTTTGAACGAGTCCATCGTTTCACGTCCAGTTCTAACTATTGCTTCTTGACCTGCATACAGTTTTCTCAGGAGGCAGGTAAGGTGGCCTGGTATTCCCATCTCTTTATGAATTTTCCACAGTTTGTTATGATCCACACAGTGAAAGACTTTACCATAGTCTATGAAGACGTATAGTTTTTTCTGGAATTCCCTTGGATTCCTTGAAATATTCTGGAATTTCTATGATCCAGCAGATGTTGACAATTTGATCTCTGGTTCCTCTGTCTTTTCTAAATCCATATTGTACATCTGGAAGTTCTCGGTTCGTGTGTTGTTCTATTTTTAGTGGAAAACAGGTGACTGTAGCCATTGGATGGGCAAAGAGGGAAAGTGGTAAGTGACAGAATTGTAGAGATCACAGCTGTTGTTTAGTTGCTAAGTCATGTCCAACTCTTTGCAACCCCATGGATGGTGGCCTGCCAGGCTCCTCTGTCCATGGGATTTCCCAGGCGAAATATTTGAGTACATTGCCATTTCCTTCTCCAGGGGATATTCCAGACCTATTGATCAAACCCATGTCTCCTCAGTCGGCAGGTGAATTCTTTACTGCTGGGCCACCAGGGAAGCCCATAGGTTGCAGACAGCCTGTATAAATAAGAATATATGTGTACCAAAGAAAGCAGAAAACAATTGGTTTACACAGATAAATTTATTTTTCTTGTATATAGCAATCTAAACACAGCAGGTGTCTCAGTGAGGAGGCAGAACTTAATCACAGATTCATTCAAGATCCAACTTCCTTCTGCCTTGTTGCTTCATTACTTTTTAAAATATTTCTCTCATTTCATGATCAACAGAGAATCACTAGCACCAAGTCCATAGTCCAAGGTTTCTGCCTACAAGGAAATGAGAAGTGGAAGGCAAGGAATTTCCTTGTAAATCCCTTAAGCTGACATTTCACACACCGTGTTATCTTGCACAACATGGCTATAATTTAACCACATCACAATCCTACCTCGTTGCAATCACAGCTCTACAGGAGGCTGGGAAAGATAATCCAAGATGGGATGCCTATTGCCCAGGAAACCCTCAAGGGATTTTATTGCTAAAATGTGGCAGTGGAAATGGATCCTGGGAAGAAAACTTCTGGAGTCTGATAGAGGACCAGACGATTTAGATCTTACAAAGACCCTTGTATAATTTTATCTTAAACACTTAGTGAGATCAAAAACCATAAGATTTGAGCAGTGAAGTAATAGCATCTCACTTTTATTTAAGAAAATTACTCTGATTAGTTTGCTTTTATGGAGACTTGCTTCTCATATACATAGTGTTATTCTACATAAGCAGTTCTGTTTCAGAGGTGCTTTTTCTGCCCATAACCTGTTATTAATCGGGCAGTTTCCATTTTTAATCACTATAATTCCATACAGGAATGTAATATAATACACTGAGTAATGTACTGAGTTCTGGTGCAGTTTATCTGGATTTATGTCACCTCCAGATAAGCCCATTTCTGGTATGAGTCTTCCCCGTGCCTCAATTTCTTTATCTAACTCAAAGGTTTCTGTGAAGAACAAATGTATTCATATGTGTTAAGTATTTAAGTAACTCTTGGCACATAACACACCTTTGGAAACTAGAAGCTAATTTTCTTATTCTAGCATATGTTATCCTCAACAATTAATTTGTTTTCTTTTCAAATTGGGTCCTAGCATTTTCACATTTATTCTTCTGGTTAACACTTCTATCTTCTTCTTATAAAATTTTAATATATATATATATATATATTCAATCTATATTATTTATATATATTCTTTTGCCATGATCAAGCAGTCTAGAATGGTTCATTGTTGTAATATTCAGGCAAAAATATAAACATTTAGATACAGGTACAACATTTACTAATTTTTATCATGTACTTCTCATATTTACTTTGCTAGGTTTTCCAAAAGGTTTTTGTTGTTTCTTTTATAATTATTTCTTTTGTATGCCCTCTTAAAATGTATGTGAAATTTTGTATTTGTATGTGGTTATGTGAAGTGTATATGTTTATACACTTTGAACAAAGGGCTCCAAGGTTTTTATGGATTTATCAAAGAAAATCTCAAGTCCATGAATATTTCATTTCAAATATTTTATGTTATAGCTTTTCATATATTATCACCAGAGTGGGTTGTATTTTACAATAGAAACAACCTTGTGTTCTCTTTTATTCTTTTGCCTTGAATTCAATTTGGCCTGAAAACAAATAACTCAACCAAGTAACAGAAACTCTGATATGATTTCTGTGTGCCTGAAAAAGTGTGCTGGGTCAAAGTGCAGAAATGCCATGCTTGTATAAAATTTATGGGCTGAACTTCCCTTTATTATCTTCATGTCAATATATGGCAAAACCAATACAATATTGTAAAGTTAAAAAAATAAATAAATAAACTAATTAAAAAATAAATCTAACAAAAATTAAAAAAAAAAATGAAGGACAAGCCATAAATTTAAAAATGACAGCATTAGTTAATGATTGTTTCTATAGATTTAGTATCGAATATCTCTGACTTTATGCTTACATTGCCTTTTAGACTTAAATTTTAGTCCTATGGGTTCTCTCCATTTAGTACTGGATATGCAGTCTCTGGGATGCCTGATTTTTTTATTTCAGTCTCAGTTGATTGAAACTTACTGATCTTTCCTAGGGAATGGAAGGCAACCCAACAGAGAAAAGCACCTCATCACTGAGCCCAATAAGGTTGATTGAATGACCAGCCAAATGAAGCAACAATTGACCCCAACACTTTGTGTAGTTTTAATGATGTGTTGCCCTTCTCAAGACTAATTTTTTTCTTTAAAACAAAGTGCTTATCACACTTTCATGATTACAAAACATCTTTCAAATTATAACGGTATCTTTGTTTTCACAAACATTATCCCCATAGCATAGCAATATGCACAAAATAAATGGATTCAATAACTGTAGAAATTTCAGTTCTCACCCGATTTCTCCAACTCCTACACAAGAAATATTTGACAAAGTCAAAATGCATATCTGGTAATTTTTGTTCAAGAATGCCAATCTGTACAACCTTAATTGTTTCTTGTTTTTAGCAAGTATTTGTGAAAGTATTTTAACTGTTTTGAAGGAATATTTGCATTTCAGTCTTTCTACACTTTACGTAATCTATTATTTCTAAGAAGCCTAAAATCAAGCAGAGCAGAAGATGGGACGCCAAAATTCCTTGGTTAAACTCTTCCAGTTTGTTTGCACTTATACAGAAGTCCTGCCAGCTCTCAAAAGTGGTAGGTGAATGGGTAGAAGGTGACAATGATCTTCCCTTTCTACTTATTTGATGCTGTAATTGTCCTTGGCAGCTTCAGGGTTGTGGAGTCCTTGGAGAGTCCTACATGGAGACTGATCAGTTCTACAGGGCATGCAGGTGGCATTTTCACTTTTACCTTTTCCATACCAGCTTGGAGCATACTTACTGAATGTGCTAAGGACAGTGCAAGGGGTAAGAGATTCAAAATTGGAAATAAATTCTGTTCTGCACTGGTTCTTTATTCATTCAAAGAAACCAGATTCCCAGTGCACCTTGATGCTTTCTGACGCTATGTTTCCAGATGAGTGCTGATCTTGGGGAGAGGTTTTTGTCTACTTGCTGTCAGCTGTGAACACTCAAATCTTGGCAGTAAGTATCAGTTGAGGCTACATTTTCCATGCTTCTCTATAACTAGGGCAATTCTTTATTCTCCTGGAATTTTATGAATAAAATACAAAAGTGCACAGTTGCAGATAAATATCACTTCAGATGACTGAAAGGGAGTTCAAACCAATGCATAGTTAACTGCCATGGATGGGAAAATTTTCCAGTTTTTGCCTGCTGATAATTAAGATGACATTGATGTTTAAGCTTAAAAATGAGACTAAATATTTGTACAAGTAATTATAATGTATAACTCCTGAGGGGAACCCACCCTGCAGACACATTTTGCTATACTCTTTAGAAATAAAAATCAATTTGCAAATTATCAGCAATATGCATTCCAACTGAGTTCAATATAATTACAATGCTACTGTGCAGTTAGCTTCCAAATTTACTTCAGCAAGTAGTTGGAAACAACGTCAGAATAATACTTAAAGAAAATTTTCCTCCAGTTAGCACACTGGTCACACTTGCTGTGTAATTATATAGGCCATCAACCACACCGCTCTGCACCAAGGCCAAGGAAGATTATTTTGCAATCTTATACTTTTTATAATAATTTATAGCAAATATGAGTTTTTCTGTTATTTGAACAAAATTATTTTTTTAGTCCATTTAAAATTGTTGAATTAAGAGAATATTACTTGAAATATTTAGCTCCTTAAGTATTAGCATTATGTTAGTGCATATTCTAAGCTATAAATTTTCAATTAATTCAATTAAAGTAACTCCTGTTTCATAGCATGCATTTCATAGTGAACTTGGATAAGATAGGTATCTTTCTATAACATCAGGAATGAAACAAGACATGTCAATCATGCTTCTTCAAGGCAAGTGCTTTTTCAATATGTATATATTTAAACTTCCTCAATTAAGAATTACTTTTAGAAAAGTCTGATATCTGTTAAAACAATCAGTTCAGTTCAGTTCAGTCGCTTAGTCATGTCCAACTCTTTGTGACTCATGAACTGCAGCACACCAGGGCTCCCTGCCCATCACCAACTCCTGGAGTATACTCAGACTCACGTTCATTGAGTTGATGATGCCATCCAAACATTTCATCCTCTGCCATCCCCTTCTCTTCCTGTCTTCAATCTTTCCCAGCATAGGATCTTTTCAAAAGAGTGAGCTCTTTGCATCAGGTGGCCAAAGTATTGAAGTTTCAGCTTCAACATCAGTCTTTCCAATAAGTATTCAGGACTGATTTCCTTTAGGATGGACTGGTTGGATCTCCTCACAGTCCAAGGGACTCTCAAGAGTCTTCTCCAACACCACAGTCCAAAAGCATCAATTCTTCTCCACTGAGCTTTCTTTATAGTCCAATTCTCACACCCATACATGACTACTGGAAAAACCATAGCCTTGACTAGACGTAAGTTTGTTGGCAAAGTAATGTCTCTGATTTTTAACATGCTGTGTAGGTTGGTCATAACTTTTCTTCCAAGAAGTAAGTGTCTTTTAATTGCATGGCTGAAGTCAACATCTGCAGTAATTTTGGAGCCCCCCAAAATAAAATCTCTCACTGTTTCCAGTCTTTCCCTATCTATTTGCCATGAAATGATGGGACTAGATGCCATGATCTTAGTTTTCTGAATGTTGAATTTTAAGCCAATTTTTTCACTCTCCTCTTTTAATTTCATCAATGAAGGGTAGTTGCTGGACCACGAACAAAAGGCCAGAATTCTTGGCCTCCGGAGGAGAAGAATTCAATCCAGGGCCAGAGAAGAAGCCTGATCACTCAGAGCTTTTGTGTGATAAAGTTTTATTAAAGTATAAAGGAGATAGAGGAAGCTTCTGACAGAAGGGGGCAGAAAAAGTACCCTTTTGCTAGTGTTAGCAGTGGAATTATATATTTTCTAATTAATTATTACACTGAATCAAAAGAATGTCTGGAGGTTGTAAAGACCTCACCACACACACTCCCATAATTTACACTTTAGGGTAACAAGATTAGCCTTTGACAACAGAAAGATCCTCCAGACCCACTCCCATAATATACATTCTAAGATATCAGGATTAATCAGAAGGTTTTCAGGAAGGAGAAACTGTCCTCTAGTTGAATACATTGTTGTTGTATAATCCCTAGTACAGAGTTTAAACTGAGTTGTGTATTTGACTAAGACTAAGGAATGCAGGGGGAAAAAAAAGCTTGTCCTTTTCTCCTCTTTGAGAATTCCAGACCCTTCTCTCCGTGGGGACCCCTAGACTTCTTATCAACCAGCCTGGGAAATGACTCTCTCATCAAGAGGCTCTTTAGTTCTTCTTCACTTTCTGCCATAAGGGTGGTGCCATCTGCATATCTGAGGTTATTGATACTTCTCCAAGCAGTCTTGTTTCCAGCTTGTGTTTCATCCAGCCCAGCATTTCTCATGATATACTCTGAATATAAGTTAAATAAGCAGGGTGACAATATACTGCTTTGACATACTCCTTTCCCAACTTGGAACCAGTCTATTGTTCCATGTCCAGTTCTAACTGTTGCTTCCTGACCTGCATACAGGTTTCTCAAGAAGCAGGTAAGGTGGTGTGGTATTCCCATCTCATGAATATGGGATCTTCATACTTTCAGATTTCAGTCAAATACAGATAATGTCTATATTAGTTTTATAGGGCTTCTATAATAAATCACCACTTGGTGGTTTAAAACAATAGAAATTCATTTTCTCACATTTCTGTAGACCACAAGTCTGAAAACAAAAATTTGCAATCCAAACTACCTTCCAAAGTCTCTAAGAAAGAAACATTCTTCACCTCTACACAAAGTTATAACATAGTCTTAGATTTTCACACAAAGACATTAACACATACACAACTGGTAAGTTTATTAAGTGTTGAGTGTGATGATGATTTATTATTCATTAAGTGGAAGTTGATCACAATAAAGGTCTTTATCCTTGCCATCTTCAGATCGAGCAGGTTGACGAGAGGGAGGAAGAAGAGGATGGTTGGCCTTGTGTCTCAGGGTAGCGGGGGTAGAAGAGGTAGAGGAGATGGAGGGGGAAGGAGGAGAGGCAGCTGTAGCTTTATGGAAATACATTGTAATTTCTTTTTGACCTTTTGATATTTTTTTTCCTCTGAAAAAGTTTCTATATAGTATCAATCATTCTTCCACTGTTTGCTTTAGTTTCAATGTCCAAATCATAGAGGATCCAGGTCATAAAAGAAGTTAAAAGCAATTCTGAATAATCCGAGCCCTTCAGTCAGGTGATGAAATACCTATTTTTTACAAACTGTGGACAATTCTGAAAGAGATGGGAATAGCAGACCACTTGACCTGCCTCTTGAGAAATCTGTAGGCAGGTCGAGAAGCAACAGTTTGAACTGGACATGGAACAACAGACTGGCTCCATATCAGGAAAGGAGTACATCAAGGCTATATATTGACACCCTCCTTATTTAACTTACATCATGCAAAATGCTGGGCTGGATGAAACACAAATTAGAATCAAAATTGCCAAGAGAAATTTCAATCACCTCAGATATGCAGATGACACCATGCTTATGGCTGAAAGAGAAGAAGAACTAAAGACCCTCTTGATGAAAGTGAAAGAGGAGAGTGAAAAAGTTGGCTTAAAGCTCACCATTCAGAAAACTAAGATTATGAGGGCAGTCCTAAGATGGCAGAGGAATAGGATGGGGAGACGACTTTCTCTCCCACAAATTCACTGAAAGAACATTTAGACGTGGAGCAAATTCCACAGAACAACTTCTGAATGCTGGCTGAGGACATCAGGCACCCAGGAGGGCAGCCCACAGTCTTCATTAGGAGGTAGGACAAAATATAAAAGATAAAAAGAGAGACAAAAGAGGTAGGGAGGGAGATCCGTCCCGAGAAGGGAGTCTTAAAAAAGAAAGAAGTTTCCAAACACCCGGAAACTCTCTCTGGCGGTTTTTGGTGAGCCTTGGAATCTCAGAGGGCAAAATAACCAAAAGGAAAAATAAATAAATAATTAAAACCCACGATTTACATACCTAACAGCAACTCCCAGCGGAGCCACAGCCCAGATGGGTGCTCATCCCCAACTAGCAAGCGGGGGCTGGGCAAGGAGGGGTGGGCTGCACTGCTTTGGGTAAGGACTGGGCCTGAATGCCCCGAGGACAATCTTAGGGAACTAGCTTGAGACAGCAACCTAGACCGTGGGATAGCTTTCCCACAAAAAGCCTTAACCTAAGACAATGCCAGGCCCGCTCACAGAACAAAGGACTGAGCAGAGCAAGCCTGCTGAGGACCGGCCCATCCCCCACAGGAGATGGGCAGGCGAGGGCAGCCAGAGACGGAAGGGTGCAATCGCAGCCCCAGAGAGGCATGCTATACCAAACTGCAAGCAGACCTCATTGCTAACCAGGACTTCTTGGGATTCTGGTGGGTCGACACCCACTGAGAAATCACAGCCAGAGATCAGCTCCCCAGGAGAGATACAAGGTACACCTGGGAACCTGCACCCATTGTACACCCAGAAAACCCAGCGGCTGGGACTGGGGAAGGGAAAAAGATGCAGCCCCCAGCCGTGCTAGCCAAAAACCTGGTCACCTGAGCTGCTAGGACTTGGGAAGGGGACTAAACCTAGGCTCAACCAAGTCTGCGCTTTTGTGAAGTACCCAGGAACCTGAACTTGAGCAGCTTAAACCTGGAAAATATAGGCAACCCCAGGGGCCCAGTTCAGACAGTTCCCGACAGTGAAACCTAGAGCCTGAGCAGTGTAGACTGGGAAAGCACACACGCCACGAGCAGGGCAAACCCATTGTTGCTGAATCTCCATGAGCACACACCAGTGAGATTTGTTTGCAGTGTTCCTCCCTCCCCACAGCACGACTGAACAAGTGAGACTAAAAAAAAAAAAGTGACCACCACGGCCCCTCCTTGTGTCAGGGTGGAAACTAGACACTGAAGAGACCAGCAAACAGAAGAAGCTAAGTGCTTTGGAAGTGACAAGTGCAATAGATGAAAACCCTGTAGTTAGCACCGACCACATAGGAAGGGGCCTATAGACCATGAGAAGTACAAGCTGGACAAAGGAACTATCTGAAAATGAACTGGTGCCACACTGTCCATAACAGCTCCAGAGAAAGTCCTAGATATATTTTTACTATTATCATTTTTTAAATTTTTAAGACTTTTTTTATTATTTTTTATTTTCTTTACTTTCCTATTTTATTTTTTATTTTAAGTCCCCTATTACTCCTTCAATTTTCATTTTTATAACCTACTATTACCTTGCAAAAAAAAAGACCCTATTTTTAAAACCAAACTTCATATATATGTATGTGTGTATATATATATATATAATTTTTGTGACTCTGGTGGTTTTTTCTTTTTTTTCCTTCTTCTTTTTTTTTCTTTTCTTTTCTTTTCTTTCCTTTCCTTTCCTTTTTTTTTTTTGTTCTCTTCTCTTTTTTTAATATTGTATTTTTGAGAATCTAACCTCTACTCTGGATTTTTAATCTTTGCTTTTTAGTATTTCTTATCAACTTTGAATCTTTAAGAACCCAATCTTCAGTACCCATTTTTACTTGGGAGCAAAATCACTGGCTTGATTGCTCTCTCCCCCCTTTAACTCTCCTTTTTCTCCACCAGGTTGCCTCCATCTCTCCACTCCCTTTTTCTTCTCAACCCAACTCTGTGAATCTCTTTGTGCATTCCGGGCTGGGGAGAACACATAGAGAACCAATTACTGGCTGGATCTGTCTCTCCCCTTTTGATTCCCTCTTTCCTCCTCCTGGCCACCTCTGTCTCCTTCCTCCCTCTTCTCTTCCCTGTGTAACTCCGTGAACATCTCTGAGAGACCCAGACTGTGGAGAGCACATAAGGAAGTGATTACTGGCTAGCTTGTTCTCTCCCTTTTTGATTCCCCTCTTCTCCTCCTGGCCACCTCTATCTCCCTCCTCCCTCTTCTCTTCTCCATGTAACTATGTGAACCTCTCTGGGTGTCCCTCACTGTGGAGAAACTTTTCATCATTAACCTAGATGTTTTATCATTGGTGCTGTATGGATGGAGAAGTCTTGAGGCTACTGTAAGAATAAGGCTGAAAACCAGAGGCAGGAGACTTAAGTCCAAATCCTGAGAACACCAGAGAACTCCTGAACCCAGGAAGCATTAACTGATAGGAGTTCATCAAACATCTCTATACCTACACTGAGACCAAGCACCACTCAAGGGCCAACAAGTTCCAGAGTAAGATATACCATGCAAATTCTCCAGCAACATGGGAACATAGACCTGAGCTTCAATATACAGGCTGCCCAAAGTCACACCAAACCCATGAGCATCTCAAAACTCATTACTGGACACTTCATTGCACTCCAGAGAGAAAAAAATCCAGCTCCACTCACCAGAACACCGACACAAGCTCCCCCAACCAGGAAACCTTGACAAGCTACCTGTCTAACCCCACCCACAATGAGGAACCTCCACAATAAAGAGGAACCACAAACTGCAAGAAAACAGAAAGGCCACCCCAAACACAGATATATAAACAAGATGAAAAGGCAGAGAAATACCTAGCAGGTAAAGGAACAGGATAAATGTCCTCCAAATCAAACAAAAGAGGAAGAGAAGGGGAATCTACCTGATGAAGAATTCCGAATAATGATAGTGACAATGATCCAAAATCTGGAAAACAAATTGGAGTTACAGATAAATAACCTGGAGACAAGTATCGAGAAGATGCAAGAAAGGTTTAGCAAGGACTTAGAAGAAATAAAAAAGAGTCAATATATAATGAATAATACAATAAATGAGATCAAAAACACTCTGGAGGGAACCAACAGTAGAATAACAGAGGCAGAAGACAGGATAAGTGAGGTAGAAGATAGAATGATAGAAATAAATGAAACAGAGAGGAAAAAGGAAAAAAAATAATTAAAAGAAATGAGGACAACCTCAGAGACCTCTGGGACAATGTTAAACTCACCAACATTCGAATAATAGGAGTCCCAAAAGAAGAAGGCAAAAAGAAAGACCATGAGAAAATACTCAAGGAGATAATAGTTGAAAACTTCCCTAAAGTGGGGAAGGAAATAATCACCCAAGTCCAAGAAACCCAGAGAGTCCCAGACAGGATAAACCCAGGCAAAACATGCCAAGACACATAGTAATCAGATTAACAAAGATCAAACACAAAGAACAAATATTAAAAGCAGCAAGGGAAAAATAACAAACAACACACAAGAGGATTCCCATAAGGATAACAGCTGATCTTTCAACAGAAACTCTTCAGGCCAGAAGGGAATGGCAGGACATAGATAAAGTGATTAAAGAAAATAATCTACAGCCTAGATTACTGCATGCAGCAAGGATCTCATTCAAATACGAAGGAGAAATCAAAAGCTTTATGACAAGCAAAAACTGGGAGAATTCAGCACCACCAAACCAGCTCTCCAACAAATGCTAAAGGATCTTCTCTAGACAGGAAACACAGAAAGTGTGTATAATCTTGAACCCAAAACAATAAAGTAAATGGCAATGGGATAATACTTATCAATAATTATCTTAAATGTAAATGAGTTGAATGCCCCAACCAAAAGACAAAGACTGGCTGAATGGATACAAAAGCAAGACCCCTGTATATGTTGTGAACAAGGGACACATACAGACTGAAAGTGAAGGGCTGGAAAAAGATATTCCATGCAAATAGAGACCAAAAAAAGCAGGAGTACCAACACTCATGTCAGATAAAATAGACTTTAAAACAAAGGTTGTGAAAGGGATAACGATGGACACTACATAATGATCAAAGGATCAATCCAAGAAGAAGATATAACAATTATAAATATATATGCAACCAACATAGGAGTACCGCAATATGTAAGGGAAATGCTAACAAGTATGAAAGGGGAAATTAACAATAACACAATAATAGTGGGAGAGTTTAATACCCCACTCACATCTATGGACAGATCAATTTAAACAGAAAAGTAACAAGGAAACACAAACTTTAAATGATACAATAGACCAGTTTGACCTAATTGATATCTATAGATCATTTCACCCCAAAGCAATGAATTTCACCTTTTTCTCAAGTGCACACAGAACCTTCTCCAGAATAAATCAATTCTGGGCCATAAATCTAGTCTTGGTAAATTCAAAAAAAATTGAAATCATTCCAAGCATCTTTTCTGACCACAGTGCAGTAAGATTAGATGTCAATTACAGGAGAAAAACTGTTAAAAATTCCAACATGTGGAGGCTGAACAACACGCTGCTGAATAACCAACAAATCACAGAAGAAATCAAAAAATAAATCGAAATATGCATAAAGACAAATGAAAATGAAAACACAACAACCCAAAACCTGTGGGACACTGTAAAAGCAGTGCTAAGGGGAAGATTCATAGTAATACAAGCTCACCTCAAGAAACAAGAAAAAAGTCAAATATATAGCCTAAATCGACACCTAACGCAAGTAGAAAAGGAAGAAATGAAGAACCCCAGGGTTAGTAGGAGGAAAGAAATCTGAAAAATTAGGGCAGAAATAAATGCAAAAGAAACAAAAGAGAACATAGCAAAAATCAACAAAGCCAAAAGCTGGTTCTTTGAGAAGATAAAAAACATTGACAAGCCATTAGCCAAACTCATCAAGAAACAAAGGGAGAAGAATCGAATCAACAAAATTAGAAAAGAAAACGGAGAGATCACAACAGACAACAAAGAAATACACAGGATCATAAGAGACTATTATCAGCAACCATATGCAAATAAAATGGACAACTTGGAAGAAACGGATAAATTCTCAGAAAAGTACGACTTTCCAAAACTGAACCAGGAAGAAATAGAAAATCTCAACAGACCCATCACAAGCATGGAAATTGAAACTGTAATCAGAAATCTTCCAGCAAACAAAAGTCCAGGACCAGATGGCTTCACAGCTGAATTCTACCAGAAATTTAGAGAAGAGCTAACACCTATCTTACTCAAACTCTTCCAGACAATTCCAGAGGGAGGTAAACTTCCAAACTCATTCTATGAGGCCACCATCACCCTAATACCAAAATCTGACAAAAATATCACAAAAAAAGAAAACTACAGGCCAGTATCATTGATGAAATTCGATGCAAAAATCCTTAACAAAATCCTAGCAAACAGAATCCAACAACATAGTAAAAAGATCATACATCATGACCAAGTGGGCTTTATCCCAGTGATGCAAGGATTCTTCAATATCCGCAAATCAATCAATGTAATACACCACATTAACAAACTGAAAAATAAAAAACCATATGATTATCTCAATAGATACAGAGAAAGCCTTTGACAAAATTCAACATCCATTTAGGATAAAAACCCTCCAAAAAGCAGGAATGGAAGGAACATACCTCAACATAATAAAAGTTATATATGACAAACCCACAGCAAACATTATCCTAAATGGTGAAAAACTGAAAGCATTTCCCATAAAGTCAGGAACAAGACAAGGGTGCCCACTCTCACCACTACTATTCAACATAGTTTTGGAAGTTTTGGCCACAGCAATCAGAGAAGAAAAAGAAATAAAAGGAATCCAGATTGGAAAAGAAGAAGTAAAACTCTCACTGTTTGCAGATGACGTTATCCACACATAGAAAACCCTAAAGACTCCACCAGAAAATTACTAGAGCTAATCAATGAATATAATAAAGTTTCTGGATATAAAGTTAACACACAGAAATCCTTTGCATTCCTATATACTAACAACGAGAAAACAGAAAGAGAAACTAAGGAAACAATTCCATTCACCACTGCAACGAAAAGAATAAAACACTTAGGAATATATCTACCTAAAGAAACAAAAGTCCTATATGTGGAAAACTATAAAACACTGGTGAAAGAAATCAAAGAGGACACAAACAGATGGAGAAATATACCATGTTCATGGATCGGAAGAATCAATATAGTGAAAATGAGTATACTACCCAAAGCAGTCTATAGATTCAATGCAATACCTATCAAGCTACCAATGGTATTTTTCAGAGAACTAGAACAAATCATTTCACAATTTGTATGGAAACACAAAAAACCTAGAGTAGTCAAAGCAATCTTGAGAAAGAAAAATGGAACTGGAGGAATCAACCTGCCTGACTTCAGTCTTTACTACACAGCCCAGTCATCAAGACAGTATGGTACTAGCACAAGGACAGAAATATAGATCAATGGAACAAAATAGAAAGCCCAGAGATAAATCCACGCACCTATGGACACCTTATCTTCAACAAAGGAGGCAAGAATATACAATGGAGAAAAGACAATCTCTTTAACAAGTGGTGCTGGGAAAACTGGTCAACCACTTGTAAAAGAATGAAACTAGAATATTTTCTAACACCATACACAAAAATAAACTCAAAATGGATTAAAGATCTAAATATATGACCAGAAACTATAAAACTCTTAGAGGAAAACATAGGCAAGACACTCTCCGACATAAACCACAGCAGGATCCTCTATGACCCACCTCCCAGAATATTGGAAATAAAAGCAAAAATAAACAAATGGAACCAAATTAAAATTAAAAGCTTTTGCACAACAAAGGAAACTATAAGCAAGGTGAAAAGACAGCCTTCAGAATGGGAGAAAATAATAGCAAACGAAGCTACAGACAAAGAATTAATCTCAAAAATATACAAGCAACTCCTGCAGCTCAATTCCAGAAAAATAAATGACCCAATCAAAAAAGTAGGCCAAAGAACTAAACAGACATTTCTCCAAAGAAGACATAGAGATGGCAAACAAACACATTAAAAGATGCTCAACATCACTCATTATCAGGGAAATGTATATCAAACCACAATGATTTATCATTTCACACCTGTCAGAATGGCTGCTATCCAAAAATATACAAGCAATAAATGCTGGAGAGGGTGTGGAGAAAAGGGAACCCTCTTACACTGTTGGTGGGAATGCAAACTAGTACAGCCACTATGGAGAATAGTGTGGAGATTCCTCAAGAAACTGGAAATAGATATGCCATATGACCCAGCAATCCCACTCCTGGGCATACACACTGAAGAAACCAGACTTGAAAGAGACACGTGTACCCCAATGTTCATCGCAGCACTGTTTATAATAGCCAGGACATGGAAGCAGCCTAGATGCCCATCAGCAGATGAAAGGATAAGGAAGCTGTGGTACATATACACAATGGAATATTACTCAGTCATTAAAAAGAATACATTCGAATCAGTTCTAATGAGGTGGATGAAACTGGAGCCTATTATACAGAGTGAAGTAAGCCAGAAAGAAAAACACCGATACAGTATACTAACACATATATATGATATTTAGTCAATCGGTAAAGATAACCCTGTATGCGAGACAGCAAAAGAGACACAAATACATAGGACAGTATTATGAACTCTGTGGGAGAGGGTGAGGGCCGGGTGATATGGGAGAATGGTATTGAAGCATGCAAATTATCATATGTGAAACGAATTGATTGCCCGGGTTTGATGCATGATACAGGGTGCTTGGGGCTGGTGCACCGGGATGACCCGGAGGGATGGGATGGGGAGGGATGTGGGAGGGGGGTTCTGGAAGGGGAATACATATACACCCATGATGGATTCATGTCAATGTATGGCAAAACAAATACAATATTGTAAAGTTAAAAAATAGATAAACAAACTAATTTTAAAAAAAGAAAGAAAGAAAACTAAGATTATGGCATCCAGTCCAATCACTTCATGGCAAATAGATGGGAAAAAAGTGGAAACAGTGAGAGATTGTTCTGCAAATGGTGACTAGAACCATGGAATTAAAAGATTCTTGCTCCTTGGAAGAAAAGATATGAGCAACCTAGACAGCATATTAAAAAGCAGAGACATTACTTTGCCAACAAATGTCCATCTAGTCAAAGCTATGGTTTTTCCAGTAGTCCTGGATGGATGTGAGATTTGGACTATAAAGAAATCTGAAAACTGAAGAATTGATGCTTTTGAACTGTGGTGTTGGAAAAGACTCTTGAGGGTCCCTTGGACTGCAAGGAGCTCAAACCAGTCACTCCTAAAAGAAATCAGTCTTAGATATTTATTGGAAGAACTGATGCTGAAGCTGAATACTTTTGTCACCTGATGTGAAGAACTGACTCATTGGAAAAGACCCTGATGCTCAGAAAGATTGAAGGCAGGAGAGGAAGGGGATGAGAGAGGATGAGATGGTTTGGATGGCATCACTGACTCAACGGGTATAAGTTTGAGTAAGCTCTGGTAGTTGGTGATGGACAGGGAAGCTTGGCATGCTGCAGTCCATGGGGTCTCAAAGAGTCCGACACGACTGAGCAACTGAAATGAACTGAACTGAACTTGGTGCAAGCTGATCACTTTTACCTTCAGTGTTGAAGTTGGTGTTCTGAGTGGTCAGGGCCATTGTCCAATATAAAAAGATCTTTAAAACTCAGTCCCTTACTGGCAAGGTAATTTGTGACTTTCAAGACATAGCTTCAGTGGAACCAATCCAGAAAAAGAGTTCTTATTTTCCAAGCATTTTTGTTGTTCAGTGGATAAATTTGCAGCTCTTTTTATTTTTCCCTTCAAGGCTCAGAGGTTAGCAGATATATGGAAACCTCCGTCCTGATTGTAAACCCAACTACATATATGCAAAACAGTAGAACTAGCCTATCTTTTCCTGCCTTAAACCCTAGTGCTGGCTTCTCTTCCCTGCTAATAAATATTATTATTATTTTTTTTCCCAGAAAATAGGGCACTTTCATTTGCATTAAAAACCTGTCCAGGCAGATACCTTTTCTTCTTGATCTTTTTCTTAATAGCGTCTGAGAGATCCTCTGCTGCCTCTTAGGCATCAGAATTTGCCTCTTTTTTTATCTTGACATTTTTTTAAGCCAAACCTCTTTCTAAAATTATCAAGCAATCCTTTGTTAGTATGGAATTCTCCAGCTTTAGATCTATCACCTTGAAGTGATCTATCACCTTGCAAGTTGCTCAGTCATGTCTGACTCTTTGTAACCCCATGTACTATACAGTCCGTGGAATTCTCCAGGCCAGAATGCTGGAGTGGTAGCCTTTCCCGCCTCCAGAGGATCTTCCCAACCCAGGAATCAACCCCAAGTGTCTCGCATTGCAAGCAGATTCTTTACCAGTTTAGCCAAAAGGGAAGCCAAATCCATCACCTTAATTTTGTTTTAAGGTTTGTACAGTGACTGCTTTTTCTCAAATCATGATAAAGTCTATTGTTGTGCCTTTCTTTTAGCAATCCTGCATCCACGTAAAAGCAGCATTTTCAACACAAGATAAAAATATATTTCACAAAAAAATGCAAGTTTTTCATGCTTGCAGGAGTAGTGGTAGCAATGGCTTCACAAATTTTCTTTTCTTTTTTACTATTGTCCTTAAACTGGATTCACATATCTTGCAATCGTGGGCAACTGCAGACATCAATACATGGTGATTCAACTCTTTCTTTTAATGTCAGGACTTATTTCTTGGGAGCTCTTCCAGCATGACTAGTGGCACTGCTCCCAGGTCCCATGATGTTGCTCAATGTTTATGATATTGCACTAAACACTATGAAAGGTAAATGAGAACTGTGAAAGATCACATTTTATTGTAATATGTAATTTACTGGAAAGATCAACTCTTCCTATGAAGGTGATTCTTTTATATGACATCTTAAGCAGATACTTACAACCCTTGAGCTCACCAAAATAACAACAAGAAATGGCCACAAAATTAGAACTAAAGAGCCTCTT
Organism: Okapia johnstoni; assembly: GCA_024291935.2. Taxonomy (NCBI): domain Eukaryota; kingdom Metazoa; phylum Chordata; class Mammalia; order Artiodactyla; family Giraffidae; genus Okapia; species Okapia johnstoni. The sequence continues at coordinate 108,975,545 of CM044312.1, forward strand.
GATGAAAGTGAAAGAAGAGAGTGAAAAAGCTGGCTTAAAGCTCAATATTCAGAAAACTAAGATCATGGCATCCGGTTCCATCACTTCATGGCAGATAGATGGGGAAACAGTGGCTGACTTTATTTTTCTGGGCTACAAAATCACTGCAGATGGTGATTGCAGCAGTGAAATTAAAAAACGCTTACTCCTTGGAAGGAAAGTTATGACCAACCTAGACAACATATTAAAAAGCAAAGACATTACTTTGCTAACAAATGTCCGTCTAGTCAAGCTTACGGTTTTTCCAGTGGTCATGTATGGATGTTAAAGTTGGACTATAAAGAAAGCTGAGCACAGAAGAATTGATGCTTTTGAACTGTGGTGTTGGAGAAGACTCTTGAGAGTCCTTTGGACTTCAAGGAGATCCAACCAGTTCATCTTAAAGGAGATCAGTCCTTGTTGTTCATTGGAAGGACTGATGTTGAAGCTGAAACTCCAATACTTTGGCCACCTCATGCGAAGAGCTGATTCTTTGGAAAAGACCCTGATGCTGGGAAGGATTGAGAGCAGGTGGAGAAGGGGACGACAGAGGATGAGATGGCTGGATGGCATCACCAACTCCATGGACATGGGTTTGGGTGGACTCCGAGAGTTGGTGATGGACAGGGAGGCCTGGCGTGCTGCAGTTCATGGGGTCACAAAGAGTCGGACACGACTGAGCGACTGAACTGAGAACTGAATATGTACTACAGTTAATTCTGTGCAGTTTTTTTTTTTAATTAGTTCATTTTCAATTTTTTAACTTTACAATATTGTATTTGTTTTGCCATACATTGACATTCGATTTAATACTGAATCTTTATGTTTGTTTACATTTCTCACAACTGACAGTGAGATACATAGAGACTGTATGTGTTTGTGTGCATAAGTTTTGTTAAATTTTAGCTTTCTATAATATTTTCCTGTATATTTTATGGTAATAAATTATAAAATAAACTAGGTGGTTTTTTTTTTTGCAATATTGTAAAGTTAAAATAATAAATATAATAAACTAGTATCTCTACATATTTTATGCACTCATGGCATACTTAACTTTTTCTTTTTTCTTTTATTTATTTATTTATTTTAAATTTTAGCCTATGTGGTCCATCTGTGAGGTTCTGTTTTTTTCAAATAGTTACAAACATCCAAAGTTTCTTTTCAATATTCATTGGAAAAAACTTGCAATATAAGCAGACCAATGCAGTTTAAATCTATATTGTTCAAGGGTCAACTGTATATAATCATAGAAAGGGCGGGACCACCTTCTCCTATGTTATTTTTCTTTGCTCACCCCTAAGAGGCCCTTGTTCTTGCAAGATATCATGTTCTTTCAAAGGGTGGAAGCAATTGTGAATTTAAGGCCAAATTGAAAAGGATAATCTAAGGGATCACGTATGAATATAGTCAAAGACTTTTTTCCATATACATTTTGAAAAATCCTAATAATAGAATTTGTGCTATAAATGATCTTTGGAGATTAATCAAGAAAGAAAAGGAGACCTTGAAGATAACAAATTGGCAGTGATGTTTTTCAGTTATCAAAGTAGAATGATTATTAATTTTCACTATGTAAAAATTATGCTTGGAATTGAGACTGGAAATGCAATTTAGTGCACAAGGATTTTTATGTCTGTCCTAAAACAGGTTATTATTCACTAAGAATAAATTACATCACACTAATCTTACTTTCTGGCAATGCTGCTTGCCTGCTAAGTAACGGAAACATGTAATACTATGTTTGGAATACAGTATGAAATTGAATGATATTTTTGTGGAAATTGTGAAAAAAGCATGAGTTTGCTGCCTGTTCAGTTATGGGAGTTAGTAACAGTTTGAAACACTTACACTAAAAGTTATTCAACAATTTTGTCATAGAAGAGAACTGTGTCTTCTATCTGACTTCTTAAACATTTTTTTTTATCAATAAAGCTACCTGAAGATGTAAAACATATGTTTCACAAATACGTTCATTATTTGAAGATATGTAGAAGGGTCCAAGTTTGGGATGACAAAAATATAAATTCATAACATCTCAAGGAGTTACAACATTAGAATGAATCTAGGAAAAAAATGTTAATGCTATTACAGATGAACATCAAAAAGTGCACAAGAATAGGATGAGGAGGCTATGGGGATGAAAATAGATATTATAAAGAAAACATGGAGGAGGCAATCGACAGTAAGAAATTTATGACATAATAAAATAATATGGCTACTACAAACAGCTACTGCCATTGACAAAAATGTAAAATTTAAATTCAGCTTTAAATGGGTAATCCTCTATACCTGGAGTTTAGTTTTCAGCTTTTAATATAACTCTTTAAAGAGAATATTAATCCTAGAGTATATTTTTAAATAACCATAGAAACAATCTGAGTGTATATGGTTTGGAAAAGAGAAGAATGTGGGAAGAAAATTAGAAATATAGATTATTAGAAAGGCTGGCAAGAAATATTCCTGCTTGGCCCCAAGGCGTTGCATCAGATCAATAAGCAGTCTCTATAGAAAATAGACATCAAGAATTAATAAGCAAGATCTAATCCAATATTGATGAAACTCCAGAAACAATGATTTGCTTGTAATGGAATTGTACAAAAGACGTCATGTTCAGGGCTAGAGAGGGGAGGTACTTTAATGTGATTATTGTAAAAGGGGATTACAAATATCACCTCTCAAAGTTAAGGTGTTTTCAGCCTTGACATAATCGGAAAATATGTGTTTAATTGTGTATTTGTATAGATTGAATTTGGGAGACATAGGAATTCCTTGTCCTTCCAAAACAGGAGGGATATATTTTCCTTGATATATCTATATGAAACACAAATACATATTATTCAGAATGAAGATCTTCTAAACATGCATGTGTGTATTCTTATATATACATATATTCTGTGGCCATGAGTCTTTTAATTAAGTACTAAGATAGTCCAAAATCTTCTTAGATATTATTACTTTTGATTATAGGATTCTTTAAACTGAATTTGAGGAATATCTGTATACAAAGATACCTAAATAACAGCTTCCATTTAATAGAACTCATTAAAAATCCAAGAATGATTCATAATGGCTATCTCATTTTTTGTTTTGTTTTTACCCTTTGAAGAGTTTTAACTATTAAAGACTTGACAAGATAAGATATTACAGAAAGAGAAAAGTTGGTTTTGATTTTCCAGAAATTAGAAATGATTTTTTTTTCCTTTTTTTCTTTTCTTTCTTTTTTCTTAAACCTCACTTGGTTGAAAATTGTATATTCTAAGTTTAGTGCTACTTTGTCTGAACTAAATCTGGCTTCATATCAAAATAGTCGTTCTTTATTTTAACACAAGAAAGACAATATTGATCGCTGTTTCGTTAGCATATGCTTTTCTCTCTACCTCCCTCTGTCAGTCTTCTGGATAATGTAACTGTTATAAGTATTCTAAACTTTGCACAAATATATTTTTTGAATGCGAGTTTTCTTTGTTATTAGCAATTGTACTGCATTGAATAATGACTCTTAAAAGACATGTTGATCCACAATCTCTGGATAGCAGCTTATTTGGAAAATGGGTTTTTGCAAATATAATTAATTTAAGGATATCAAGATGAGATCATCTTTGATTAGTCAAGTGGGTCCTAATTCTATTAATACATATCCCTTTAAGAAAATAACATATTTTTAAAAGTTGGTGGGGATCCCAATAGTAGAGTAGGATGATGCTATTTTCAACTTCCCAATGAACAGGTCAAAACTACAACTATACGTGGAACTATTCTCACTGAAAACAATCTGAAGACTGGCAGAGAGGTTCTTCTACAACCAAGGCTGTAAAGAGATACACATATGGCCTGATAGGAAAGGAAGACAAACAATCTCACACCCCAGCAGGGGACATAGAAGGGGAGAGGGCTATCATGGGCTTGGGGATACTTCCTGGGGAACGAGAGGCTCAAGAAATTTGTTGGGCACACCAGAAAGATGATCTCCCTCAGTTAATTTTAAAATTGATAGGACTTACTGTAAGACTGTAAGAAACTGAGACTCTGCCCTTGAAGTACTTGTTTATGCCAGGTCACAACATGGAAGCAGCACCTTGAAAACTTCCTGGGACTCTGGTTGGCTTGCAGAGACCGAATCAGTGCACACTCCAGAACACACCAGATATCTACTCCAGCCCCTCTTGCTCCAGATCTGCTTTCCACTAGAGTAGAGGCCATTGTGACCAAAGGAGGTGCACACTTAAAGGAAACAGAGCTGGGTTGGACTTGACCCTTCTAGTGAACAGGGTGAAGGCAGAAAGCAGCAACTGCCAGTGCATGAGTCCCTGAGTGAATGCACATACTTTCTTACTCACAATCACTATGTGCAGGCAGCAAATTGACCTAGAGTTCTGGTCAACTTCCTGGGACCTCCCCAGCACACATCCCAGCCTGCAAAGGGTGCCTGCCCAAGAACCTCTTGTTCTTGAACCAATCCCCTAAAATTTGAGGCTCCTGTTGACAAGGGCAGCAGGCAAACATAAAGGGAATGTAACCATGTTGGATCCAACCCTGCCTCTGGAAAGGTGTAGGCAGCCTTTGTGAGCACACAAGGCTCTACCCTTATTTAGAAGTGAAACCAAGTTCGGGGGAGATACTGGTATTACCTGGGATTCCCTGGTAGCTCAGTCAGTAAAGAATCTGCCTGCAATGCAGGAGACCTGGCTTCAATTTCTGGTTGGGAAGATCCCCTAGAGAAGGAAATGGCAACCCACTCCAATATTCTTGCCTGGGAAATCCAACTAACAGAGGATCCTGCTAGGCTACAGGTCACAAAAGTCAGACACGACTTAGCAACTAAACCATCATGATTGATATTAGCAGCAAAAGCAAACACAACTCAGTAATGAGGCCCCAACCCCTCTGTTTCCAGCCGACATGTTACCAGACAAGGACATCCATTTAATCCTGGGATAAGTAACTGTTTTACCTAATTTCATAGAGACACTAAAAATTAAACAAAAGACAAAGTTAAAAGGAACAAAGGAAAAAAATTGTAATGAACCAGAAATAAGTAATTTACCAAATAAAGAGTTAAGAGCAATAATAATAAGAATGGTAACTGAGCATGGTAAAAGAGAGAGGGACATAATGAGAATTTCAACAAAGAATTAGAATGTATATAAAAACCACCAGTCAGAGCTGAAGAATACAATAACTGAAATTAAAATACACTATTAAAAAAAGAGCAATTTGTTAATATGGTGTATCATATTGATTGATTTGTGTATACTGAAGAATTCTTGCCCTGCTGGGATAAGCACAACTTGATCATGGATTATGATATTTTTGATGTGTTGTGAATCCTGTTGCTAGAATTTTGCTGAGGATTTTTACATCTATGTTCATCAGTGATGTGTTGTGTTGTGCTGTGCTTAGTCTCCTCAGTTAAGTTCAGTTGCTCAGTCGTGTCCGACTCATTGCAACCCCATGAATAGCAGCACACCAGGCCTCTCTGTCCATCACCAATTCCCGGAGTCTACCCAAACCCATGTCCATAGAGTCAGTGATGCCATCTAACCATCTCATCCTCTGTCGTCCCCTTCTCCTCCTGTCCCCAATCCTACCCAGCATTAGGGTCTTTTCCAATGAGTCAACTCTTCAAATGAGGTGGTCAAAGTATTGGAGTTTCAGCTTCAACACCAGTCCTTCCAATGAACACCCAGGATTGATCTCCTTTAGGATGGATTGACTGGATCTCCTTGCAGTCCAAGGGACTCTCAAGAGTCTTCTCCAACACCACAGTTCAAAAGCATCAATTCTTCAGCGCTCAGCTTTCTTCACCATCCAACTCTTACATCCATACATGACCACTGGAAAAACCATAGCCTTGACTAGACAGACCTTTGTTGGCAAAGTAATGTCTCTGCTTTTCAATATGCTATCTAGGTTGGCCATAACCTTCCTTCCAAGGAGTAAGCGTCTTTTAATTTCATGGTTGCAATCACCATCAGCAGTGATTTTGGAACCCAAAAAACTAAAGTCTGACACTGTTTCCATCTATTTCCCATGAAGTGATGGGACCAGATGCCATGATCTTAGTTTTCTGAACGTTGAGCTTTAAGCCAACTTTTTCACTCTCCTCTTTCACTTTCATCAAGAGGCTCTTTAGTTCTTCTTCACTTTATGCCATAAGGGTGGTGTCATCTGCATATCTGAGGTTATTGATATTTCTCCCGGCAATCTTGATTCCAGTTTGTGTTTCTTCCAGCCCAGCATTTCTCATGATGTACTCTGCATATAAGTTAAATAAGCAGGGTGACAACATACAGCCTTGACGTCAGTATAGCCATCATCAAAAAATCTACAAACAACACATGCTGAAGAGAATGTGGAGAAAAAGAAACCCTCTTGCACTGTTGGTAGGAATATAGATAATACAGCCACTATGGAGAACTGTATGGAGATTCTTTTAAAAACTAGCAATAACAAACAAAAATACAATACTGTAAAATTAAAAATAGTTAAATAAACTAGTAAAAAAATAAAACTACTAATAAAATTACTATATGACCCAACAATCCCACTACTGGGCATATACTCTGAGAAAACCTTAATTGAAAAAGACACATGCACCCAAGTGTTCATTGCAGTATTATTTACAGTAGCTAGGACATGGACACAACCTAGATGTCCATTGGCAGATGAATGGAAAAATAATCTGGTACATAGTCTAATATAATATTACTCAGCCATAAAAATGAACACATTTGAGTCAGGTCTAATAAGGTGGATGAACCTAAACCATATTATACAGAGCAAACTAAGTCAGAGTAAAACAAATATTATATATTAACACATATATATGGAATCTAGAAATAGGGTATTGAAGCACCTATCTGTAGGGCAGCAATGGTGACACAGACAGAGAACAGACTTGTGGACATGTGGACATAGGGATGGGGAGAAGAGGATGGGAAGAATGGAGAGAGTAACATGGAAACACATACACTACCATATGTAAAATAGTTAGCCAGTGGGGATTTGCTGTATAACTCAAGGAGCTCAAATGGGGATCTGTGATGACCTAGACAGGTGGGATGGGTCGGAAGGTCGTAGGGAGTGTCAACAGGGATAGGACACATGTATACCTGTGACTGATTCATGTTGATGTATGGCGGAAACCAACACAATATTGTAGAGCAATTATCCGTCAATTAAAAATTATTTAAAAAATAAAAGCAGGTTAGATGATACAGAAGAATGCATAAGTGACCTGGAGGAAAGAATAGTGGAAATTACTCAATTGGAACAGCAAATAAAATAAAATAAATTTTAAAAATATGAGGAGAGTTAAGGGACCAATGGGATAACATCAAGCCTACTAATCTCCACATTATAGAGGTCACAGAATGAGAAGAGAGAGGTAAAGAGGACAAAAATATATTTTATAAAATTAAGACTGGAAACTTTCTATAGCTGAAAAAATATATCCAAGAACAGGATGTACAGAAAGTTCCAACCAAGATGAACCCAAAGAGACCCACACCAAGACACATCATACATAGAATAGTGAAAGTTAAAGAAATAATTTTAAAGTCAGCAGGAGAAAAACAGAGTAATGTACAAGGGAAACCCCCACAAGCTATTCACTAGTTTTTCAACAGAATTTTTGCAGGGCAGAAGGGAGTGGCACAATTTATTTAAAGTACTAAAATGGGAAAACTTACAACCTAGGATACTCTGCTCAGCAAAACTATCATTCAGAATTAAAAGAGAGATGAAAAGCTTCTCAGACAAGCAAAATTAAAAGGATTCATAAAAACTAAACCAGTCTTACAAGAAATGTTAAAGGGTATGGTTTAAATGGAAAAAAAAATAAAAAAATATGAGAAATGAAAAATCCCACAAGATAAATATATAGTATATGCTATGGATCAATAAATAAGCAGTACAAAAATTTAGAAGACAAAATTGTAAAAATCAACTATAGCTATTGTTAAGCAAGTAAAGGATAGATGTGAAGCTGTAAAATATGACATCAAAAACACAGAATGTTGGGAAGGGGAGTAAAAATTATAGGCCTTTTAAAGCATATTTGAATTTAAATTACCACTAGTTTAAAACAAGTAGGTATAGCTACAGATTAGTATATGTGAACTCCATGGTAACCACAAATCAAATCCTACAAGATATACAGACAAAGAGAGAAAGAAAAAACAAGCATAACACTAAATCAAATCATCAAACTACAAAGGAAGAAACAAAAAGAAGAAAAGAACTATAGAAACAAATGCAAAACAAGCAATAAAATGGCAATAAGTGTATACATCTCAATAATTACCTTAATTGTCAATTGACCAAATGCTTTAATTGAAAGACATAGAGTAGCTGGTTGGATTAAAAAAAAAAAAAAAAAGAAGACATGTCTATGCTGTCTCTAATAAAGTCCACTGTTTTCAGTTCATTTGCATCTTAATCTTTGTACACACGAGTTTTCACCTTTAGCAGAATGGGAACTGAGCTCTGTCAAGGCTTAGGATTTGCTCTCCGGTACTAACTTCCCTGGTGACTCAGAGAGTAAAGCCTCTGCCTATGATGCGGGTGACCTCGGTTCAATCCCAAGGTCGGGAAGATCCCCTGGAGAAGGAAATGGCAACCCACTCCAGTACTCTTGCCTGGAAAATCCCATGGATGGAGGAGCCTGATAGGCTATAGTCCATGGGGCCGCAGAGTCAGACATGACTAAGCAACTTCACTTCACTTCACTTCAGTTCACTTCACTTCATGCTGCCTACAAGAGACTCACTTTAGAGTTAAATACACAGGTCAGATGGAAGGGGAAATGGCAGTCCACTCAAGTATTCTTGCCTGGAGAATCCCGTGGACGGGGGAGACTGGTGAGCAGCTGTCCATGGGGTTGCACAGAGTCGGACATGACTGAAGCGACTTAGCAGCAGCAACAGCAGCACAGGTCAGAAATGAAAGGATGGAAAAAGATATTTCAGGCAAACAGAAATGAAAAGACTGTGTGGAAAGCAATAATCATAACAGAAAAGACTTTAAAACAAAGTGTATAACAAAAGACAAAGAATGGTATGATATTAATATCATGACAAAAAGATTGCTACAAAAAGAGAATGTAACATTTGTAAAGATAAATTCACCTAATATAACAGCACCTAGATATATAAAGAAAATATGAACAGACACAAAAGGAGAAACTAACAATCATACAATATTTGTAGGGAACTTCAACCTTCCAATTAAATCAGTTGACAGGTCATTCAGAAAGAAAATCAATAAGGAAACAGTGCCCTTAGGTGATACATTTGAATGGTTGGACTTAAGAGGTATCTATAGAACATTACACCCCAAAATAGAAGAATATACTTTTCTTTTTTAATTGGAGTTTAGTTGCTTTATAATGTTATGTTAATTTCTGCTGCGCAACAAACTGAATCAGCAATACAATACATTATAGGGAGAAAAATGGAAAGAACTCAAACACATGGAGAGTAAACAACATGATATATATATATTAAAAAAGTGGGTCAATAAAAAAATCAAAGAGGAAATTATAAAATATTCTCTCAAGACAAACAAAAACAAAAACTAGCATGCAACTCTCCAAAATCTATGAGACATAACAAAAGCAGTTTTAAGTGGGAAGTTTATAGTGATACAAGCCTACTGAGAGAAATGAGAAAAATCTCAAAGAAACAACCCAACCTACTATCTAAATTTTTTTTTTAAAGTAAAAAAAGCACAAAGTGAGGAGGGAAATAATACAAATCACAGTGGAAATAAAATAAAGATAAAATAATATAAAAGATCAATGAAATCAAGCTGTTTTTTGTTTTACTTGGCATTTTTTTTTTAATGGCCATTTCCTGTATACAGTCTCGTTTATCATAAAGAGCCATATAACTTGTGAAACTGCATTTTACAGACTGATTAGAAGAAAATACTTATTTCTAGTGGTGAAAATTATTATTGTTTAATTTATATATGATAAAATTTTAAATCATGAGAAAAAATAGAACAATAATTGATCATACTATGATTTTATAAAGAGGACACCCACTGTGCTCTGAGGACAACACTGTACAGTACTTGGTCCATGAAGACAGAATAGACCAGACATCTTTTTCAATATCAGTTTGACAGTGTTACAACTTATGGAAAAAATTCACATTTTACCTTCCTAAATGAAATTAGGTTTTTCAAACTGCTTTTCATTCTTTCTAAATATATGCTAAATTCAGCTTTTTAATTTTGAAGACATTTTTCCCTACAGATACAGGACAAGTTGCTAAAAGTTTTTTAAGGCGAAAAGTAAGCTAGTATTTTTACATAAAACTATAAAAACTATGATTTGAGAGATGTATCATTATATACTCTTATCAAGTAAAATAATTTACATTAAAATTTTGAGTGATATAATAGATTATAAAACAGAATGAAGGGTAAATGTGTGTGGGATTCAGTGTTAAGTATTGAGGGATGATGTGCTTAAAGGCTCAGAAATTTCATTTTCACGTGTCTTATTAATAATAATACTTGAAACAAAGCACGGTCTCTTATTTTACAAGGAAGTATTATTTTATGATAATAAATGTGTATATTTTATGTCTGTAAAAGTAATTGATGAACATTACAGAAAATTGCGAGAGGGCATCAGAGGGCAGACACACTAAAACTATAACTACAGAAAACTAGCTAATCTGATCACATGGACCACAGCCTTGTCTATCTCAGTGAAACTAAACCATGCCATGTGGGAACACACAAGATGGACGGGTCATGGTGGAGAGATGTGACAGAATGTGGTCCACTGGAGAAGGGCATGGAAAACCACTTCAGTATTCTTGCCTTGAGAACCCCATGAACAGTATGAAAAGGCGAAAATTTAGGACACTGAAAGATGAACTCTCCAGGTCGGTAGGTGCCCAATATGCTACTGGAGATCAGTGGAGAAATAACTCCAGAAAGAATGATGGGATGGAGCCAAAGCAAAAACTATACCCAGCTGTGGATGTGACTGGTGATAGAAGCAAAGTCCAATGCTGTAAAGAGCAATATTGCATAGGAACCTGGAATGTTAGGTCCATGAATCAAGGCAAATTGGAAGTGGTCAAACAGGAGATGGCAAGAGTGAATGTCGACATTCTAGGAATCAGTGAACTAAGAAAGACTGAAATGGGTGAATTTAACTCAGATGACTATCATATCTACTACTGTGGGCAGGAATCCCTTAGAAGAAATGGAATAGCCATCATGGTCAACAAAAGAGTCTGAAATGCAGTACTTGGATGCAATCTCAAAAATGACAGAATGATCTCTGTTCGTTTCCAAGGCAAACCATTCAATATCACGGTAATCCAAGGCTATGCTCTGACCAGTAATGCTCAAGAAGCTGAACTAGAACGGTTCTATGAAGACCTACAAGACCTTTTGGAACTAACACCCAAAAAAGATGTCCTTTTCATTGTACGGGACTGGAATGAAAAAGTAGGAAGTCAGGAAACACCTGGCGTAACAGGTAAATTTGGCCTTGGAGTACAGAATGAAGCAGGGCAAAAGCAAACAGAGTTTTGCCAAGAGAACCCACTGGTCATAGCAAACACCCTCTTCCAACAACACAAGAGAAGACTCTACACATGGTTATTACCAAATGGTCAACATCAAAATCAGATTGATTATATTCTTTGCAGCCAAAGATGGAAAACTCTATACAGTCAGCAAAAACAAGACCAGGAGCAGAATGTGGCTCAGATCATGAAATGCTTATTGCCAAATTCAGACTTAAATTGAAGAAAGTAGGGAAAACCACTAGACCATTCAAGTATGACCTAAATCAAATTTCTTATGATTATACAGTAGAAGTGACAAATAGATTTAAGAGACTATATCTGATAGACAGAATGCCTGATGAACTATGGACATAAGTTAGTGACATTGTACAGGAGACAGAGATCAAGACCATCCCCATGGAAAAGAAATGCAAAAAAGCAAAATGGCTTTCTGAAGAGGCCTTACAAATAGCTGTGGAAATAAGGTAAGCAAAAAGCAAAGGAGAAAAGAAAAGATATTCCCCTCTGAATGCAGAGTTCCAAAGAATAGCAAGCAGAGAGAAGAAAGCCTTCCTCAGTGATCAATGCAAAGAAATAGAGAAAAACAACAGATTGGGAAAGACTAGAGATCTCTTCAAGAAAATTAGAGATACCAAGGGAACATTTCATGCAAAGATGGGCTCGATAATGGACAGGAATAGAATGGATCTAACAGAAGCATAAGATATTAAGAAGAGGCGGTAAGAATACACAGAAGAACTGTACAAAAAAGATCTTTATGACCCAGATAATCACGATGGTATGATTAGTCACCTAGAGCCATACATACTGGAATGTGAAGTCTAGTGGGCCTTAGAAAGCATCACTACGAACAAAGCTAGTGGAGGTGATGGAATTCCAGTTGAGCTATTTCAAATCCTGAAAGATGATGCTGTGAAAGTGCTGCACTCGATATGCCAGCAAATTTGGAAAACTCAGCAGTGGCCACAGGACTGGAAAAGGTCAGTTTTCATTGTAATCCCAAAGAAAGGCAATGCCAAAGAATGCTCAAACTACCGCACAATTGCACTCATCTCACACGCTAGTAAAGTAATGCTCAAAATTCTCCAAGCCAGGCTTCAGCAATACATGAACCGTGAGCTTCCAGATGTTCAAGCTGGTTTTAGAAAAGGCAGAAGAACCAGAAGTCAAATTGCCAACATCCTCTGGATCATTGAAAAAGCAAGAGGGTTCCAGAAAAACATCTATTTCTGCTTTATTGACTATGCCAAAGTCTTTGACTGTGTGGATCACAATAAACTGTGGAAAATTCTGAAAAAGATGGGAATACCAGACCGTCTGATCTGTCTCTTGAGAAACCTGTATGCAGGTCAGGAAGCAACAGTTAGAACTGGACATGGAACAACAGACTGGTTCCAAATAGTAAAAGGAATACGTCAAGGCTATATATTGTCACCCCACTTATTTAACTTATATACAGAGTACATAATGAGCAACGCTGGGATGGATAAAGGACAAGCTGGAATCAAGATTGCTGGGAGAAATATCAACCTCACATATGAAGATGACACCACCCTTATGGCAGAAAGTGAAGAACTAAAGAGCCACTTGATGAAAGTGCAAGAGGAGAGTGAAAAAGTTGGCTTAAAGCTCAACGTTCAGAAAACTAAGATCATAGCATCTGGTCCCATCACTTCATGGGAAGTAGATGGGGAAACAATGGAAACAGTGTCAGACTTATTTTTTGGGGGGGCTCCAAAATCACTGCTGATGATGATTGCAGCCATGAAATTAAAAGACGCTTATTCCTTGGAAGGAAGGTTATGGCCAACCTAGACAGCATATTTAAAAGCAGAGACATTACTTTGCCAACAAAGGTCTGTCTAGTCAAGGCTATGGTTTTTCCAGTGGTCATGTATGGATGTAAGAGTTGGATGGTGAAGAAAGCTGAGTGCCAAAGAATTGATGCTTTTGAACTGTGGTGTTGGAGAAGACTCTTGAGAGTCCCTTGGACTGCAAGGAGATCCAACCAGTCCATCCTAAAGGAGATCAGTCCTGGGTGTTCATTGGAAGGACTGATGTTGAAGTTGAAACTCCAACACTTTGGCCTCCTGATGCGAAGTGTTGACTCATTGGAAAAGACCCTAATGCTGGGAAGGATTGGGGGCAGGAGAAGAAGGGGACGACAGAGGATGAGATGGTTGGATGGCATCACTAACTCAATGGACATGGGTTTTGGTAAACTCCTAGAGTTGGTGATGGACAGGGAGGCCTGGCGTGCTGTGGTTCATGGGGTCTCGAAGAGTTGGACACGACTGAGCGACTGACCTGAACTGACAGAAATTTCAGGATTTTCAAAACATTGAAAATATAATTTGTAAGTGTGTTTTCCTTTATTCCACTTCATTACCTTATTTTAGAAAAGGACTCACCATTAGAAGATATTTTTTCCCTCCTCTCATCATTAAAAAAAAAGCAATAAACAGAACTTGTCTTTAATCTTCCTTTTATGAAGTAAGCTGTTTGAACCATATGAAGTATATCTAACCATTTATCCTATGTTTTGTGGAGCACTCAAATGATATTTTTGGTGTCAAAGAGAAAAAAATTTCTGGAAACATTTGAAAACCTTGCTGTGCTGATCACATGTGTAGCTTGATTGGCTGTGCATTCTTACAATGCTCCCACTTCTTTCCAAGTTATTGAAATTGACAAAACTTTCTAAGTGATATAAACTTTTAGCTCCCATATACTCATTCATAAAATTATTATTTTGCTTTCATGAAAATAGAGTAAAAGTAGTTCTTTTTGTCCTCACAAGTACACAAGTATGGAATCACTACTATGTCAAAACGTAGAACACTTCTATCACTCCCAGAAAATCTCCCTCCCACTAAGCCTTTGTAGCTTACACCCCATTTCCTCAACCCTGGCAACTTCTGTCTCTATATTTTAGCTTTTTTTCATAATATCATACAAAGGAACCACAGAGTACACAGACTTTTGAGTCTAGGATTCTTTCACTTAATATAATGTTCTTAAGATTAGTCCATGTTTTTTGCATCTATCAGCAGTTTGTTCCTTGTTACTGCTCAGCAGTATTCTATGGTATGAATGTGCCAGTTTGTCCATTTACTCATTAAAAAACATTTACGTTGTTTTTGGCAATTATATGTTAGCTATTACGAATACTTATTACAGGATTTTGTGTGAATATATGTTTACACTTTTCTGGAGAAATGACATTGATGGATCATATGAATAGTGTGTATTTAATTTTATTTAAAAATAACAGAAATAGTTTCCAAAGTGGCTATAACATTTGCTACTGCAACTTGAGTTTTCCAGATCTTGGCATCCTTATCCACACATGACACTGCCAACAATTTTCATTTTAGCCACCCTAAAAAGTGTGTACAGATATCTCTTTGTGGTTGTAATTTGCACATTCTTAGTAACTAATGATGTCAGGCACCATTGTGCGTGCTTATTTTTCATCTGTGTATCTTTTTTGGTCTTTTAAAATTACAAAATTTTTAAATTTTTTTTATCTCCTTGTTAAATTTTAGAAGTTCTTTAAATACTTTGGTTTAAGCTTTTTATCTAATGTGAACCACTCTGATTGTTTTTGTTTGTTTTTGTTTCATTCTTTCAATGGTGTCTTTCACAAATCAAAGTTTTTTTAGTTTAATTTTGTGAAATCTAATTAATCATTGTTTTTCCTTCTTGAGTTTTGCCTTAGTGTATCAGCTTACAACTGTTGACTGACCTAAGAACACAAATATTTTCTCCTGCTTTCTAATAACAATTTTATCACATATGTTATGATTTGTGTTAATTTTATATAAATTGTAAGATATGGATTTAAATTTACCATCTTGGGTATCAATACATGGTTACTTTATCACCGTTTGTTTAGAGATTATTCTTTTTCCCTTGAGTTGTCTTTGTTCTTTTGTTAAAAATTGATTAATCCCTTCTGTACAGGTCTATTTTTAGACTTTCTACTCTGTTTCATTTAGCTATGTATCTATTTGTTCACCAATATCACGGTGCCTTGATCATTAAAGCTCTATATCTAGTCTTGAAATCAGGTATTATGAGTCCAGCTATGTACTTTAGTAAGTAAATATCATAACAAATCATGTATTTTGTTGTTTTTCAGTCACTAAATCATGGCCGACTCTGTAAGACCCCATGGACTACATCGCACCAGGATTTCCTGTCCTTCACAATATCCCAGAGTTTGCTCAAACTCATGTCCTTTGAGTCAGTGATATCATCCAACCATCTCATCTTCTGGCATCCCTTTCTTATCCTCCCCTCAGTCTTTCCCAGCATCAAAGTCTTTGCCAAAAATTCAGCTCTTCCCATCACCTGGTCAAAGTATTGGAGCTTCAGCTTCAGCATCAGTCCTTCCAATGAATATTCAGGGTTGATTCCCTTTAGAACTGACTGGTTTGATCTCCTTGCAGTCTAAGGAACTCTCAAGAGTCTTCTCTAGCACCACAGTTTGAAAGCATCAGTTCTTCAGTGCTCAACCTTCTTTATGGTCCAACTCTCACATCCATATATAGGACTTTTATTCATAGGGCTTCTTTAGTGATTCAGACAGTAAATAATCTGCCAGCAATGTGGGAGACCTGGGCTCAATCCCTGGGTTGGGAAGATCCCCTGGAGAAGGGAATGACTACCTACTCCAGTATTCTGGCCTGGAGAAGTCCATGGACAGAGGAGCCTGGCAGGCTACAGTACATGGGGTTGTAAAGAGTTGGACACAACTGAGTGACTTTCACTTCACTTGTGTATAATATATATAATCCAAAAATGTACTTGGTTTCTAGTAAAATTTCAAAAGATCAGAAAATAGGTTAAAAGGGAAATATATTTTCAGTCCTTCTGTGTTTGTCTTACATTGAAACTCAGCATCTGATGCACATTCATGAGTTGTTTTACAGATATGATAGATAACACCAGAGAGGGGTAAAAAAGCTAACTGCAAGATGACCAGACTGAAGTCATGACATTATGTGCTCCATCTTGAGAAACACTAAATCTATGGCTAACACAGTTCCAAGAATTGACCTCAAGAGGTGAGGGTTAACATTATAAATTATAACAAGGTATATTTCTATAAGAATCAAAATAATTGTAGCTTCCTCTAAAATTGCCAGCAAAGACATGCTACAGACCCATATTGATGTCTTCTGCTGTGAAAATATGGCTCCCTATATCAGCATGAAGAAGTTACAGAAGGTGGACACTCACCCAAGTCTCATAGAAATAAAATGTTTTTATCAGTGAGGAATCAAAAGCAACTCTTTTGCTCCTTTCCTGTTTGTCCATTTCTGTTCCACTCTTACCTTAAAGAGATCATTAGGCAGTTTAACCTAACTCCTAAACTGTTCTGTCCTGCCCTAAATGTATTCTATGTCTTGTATAATCTGTTAGTTCTTTACTTAAGCAAGAAGTAAGAATAAATAATTAAGCAGTTAAAAAATGACTAGTTCTCTCCCTTGACAGCCTCCTTAGCAAACCTACTGATCACTTAGGCAAAATACCACCTGAAGAGCAAGTAAGTCAGTTTGCACACAATGAAGAAGGATGCAGAACCCAGCTTTTTGCCTTAATGATTCGCTGAGATTCCCCTCCCACCTTTTCCCTTTGAAAACTGTCATGGCTGAGCAATATCTTTGAAGTTGGTCACAGAACACGAGTCCTCCTTCTCCCCCGATTGCCAACTTTTCTGATTAAAGTATGTTTCCTTTCTACTGACATTTGCCTCTTGAATTATGGGCTTTTGAGCAGAAAGAAGCTGAGCCTGAGTTTGGCAACAAGTTCTCAATGATTTAACAAGCAAGTTTTAAAAGAATAAATAATCTTTTCTAATATTTAAAACTAAGATGACCCAGTTTGCTTTACATACTGATTTTGCATTTCTTTCCTTTCAGAATGTGGATATTACCAAATTGTACAAGAGAATAACAATATGAATAAAATAGGTTAAATGTTATGTATAAAAAGAACTACTCTTAAACATTTCAAAGTAAAGTGTCACCTTTTGGGAGCTAGAACAATCAACATAGCAAAGATGGTAGGCAATGTATCAAGGATACTGAAATTAAATCCATAAAAATGGGAAGAAACAAAGTTTGTCATTGTTTAACATATAAAATTTCACAAAGCTAGCTGAGTACCACTTAAAAAATCTTGGAAACATGAATCTAATGTGTTAAAAGGTAAATTGAGGCAAATTAAAATTGTTGACTTTAAGCAAAAATTGATTCTAACTTGGCAGCATCTAATCTCACAGATAGAAAGGAGGCCCAAGGAGTTGTACAAAATAAAAAACTTTTATAGGCAGGATGGAGCAAAAAAAGCAAGTTATACTAGAAGAAAAAGAGTTGATCCTTGCAGAGTTACTTTCCTCCTGGTAGTGACAGGAATCTATCAGGGAGATGATTTCACTTATCCTGACCAGGTGATTCCTGATTTACTGGCTTAAGTTTCTTTCTGCTATGGGAAACCAAACTGCTGCTACATTAAATCTGGATTTGGTGATCAGCGGCTTAGCATAAATAACTTCATTTGAGTCCTGCTGTCTTGTTTTTTAACAGTTGTCATGTCCAAATATAGTGTCTAATCTGGAATAATTGTACAGTTCACCAGCAATTATCCTCCACATAAAGTTCTGACAAATGGAGAACTCTAAATGCTGAGGAACCTAAAACTTTCTATCTGGGTAATTATACAACCAGCTCTACCCACCTTATTATGAAAAAGCACGTTGCCATTTTTTTCCCCCTTGGATGCCTGTTTTATATTATTAAACTGGCAAAAAGGACTAGATTTCATATGCAGAAAAGCGTTCCAGTAATACTTCATTCCTTGTAAAGGCCCAGATTTCCTTCCACAAACCTGGATTGAGACACTTGTAACTTCAAACAAATCAGAAATGGATAAGATCAATGCACCATTTGTCAAATAAGTGCTAGTTTTGTAATAAATTAATTCAGCTTTAAAAATACAATTATGTCTTACAGAGACTATTATGCCTGATGGCTGTCATTTTTTGAAAACTTCAGTATATTTTTTTAAATTTCATCTTCAAAAATTAGTTTTATTGACTATTACAGTATAAAGTGTTCACTATTGAAAACATTTGACCCAAAACTTATGTTGATAATTAAAACAATAAAAGGTATGCATTTTTATAATTTTTTATAAAACAATAAATGCATATGCATTAAAACAATGTTCACGTTACGTTTTAGAGAATATTGTTAAGATATTTAAAGGATTTGTGTTTGTGTGTGTATGTGTAATTAATGTAATTGCCAACATTGTATTAAAGCATATGCTAAAAAAGTAATTAACTGAAGGAATGGGGCCTTCCTGGAACAGACTCCTCCTCTATGTGTTTGCTTTAGCTCCTCTCTGAAGTACATTGGTAACAATAGCTGATTATTTCCTGAGTTGTTTTACAGATGCCAAAACCCCACCAAATGGAAAAAAAAAAATAATAACTACTAGATTACCTTAAGCACATAGCTCCCAGAACTACTGGCACTGAAATATTGATAACATTAACTCCATGACACCCCTGTGACCTCATCATCAACCAACCAGATAATTGCTCATGAGCTGACCACAAATCCTGGGATGCCCCTCCCTCACTTTGTCTTAAAAGTGCTTCCAGAGAACAATCAGGGGATTCTGTTGTTTTGAGCACTAGCTGCTTGGGCTTCTTGCTTAGCACTCTGAAATAAAAGCTGTATTTTCCTTCACCACAATGCAATGTCAGTAGATTGACTTTACTATGTGCAGGTTCAGTTCAGTCACTCAGTGGTGTCCAATTCTTTGTGACCACGTGGACTGCAATATGCCAGGCTTCCCTGTCCATCCAACTCCCAGAGCTTACTCAAACTCATGTCCATCGAGTCTGTGATGCCATCCAATCATCTCATTCTCTGTCATGCCTTTCTCTTCCTGCCCTCAATCTTTCCCAGAATCAAGGTCTTTTCAAAAGAGTAAGCTCTTTGCATCAGGTGGCCAAAGTATTGGAGTTTCAGCTTCAACATCAGTCTTTCCAATGAGTATTCAGGACTGATTTCCTTTAGGATGTACTGGTTAGATCTCCTTGCAGGCCGAGGGACTCTCAAGAGTCCTCTTCAACACCACAGTTCTAAAACATCAATTCTTCGGAGCTCAGTTTTCTTTATAGTCCAACTCTCACATCCACACATGACTACTGGAAAATCCATAGCTTTGACTAGATGGACCTTTGTTGGAAAACTCGTCTCTCCTTTTTAATATGCTGTCTAGGTTGGTCATAACTTTTCTTCCAAGGAGCAAGCATCTTTTAATTTCATGGCTGCAGTCACCATCTGCAGTGATTTTGGAGCCCCCCAAAATAAAGTCTCTCACTGTTTTCCCATCTATTTGCCATGAAGTGATGGGACCAGATGCCATGATCTTCGTTGTCTGAATGCTGAGTTTTAAGCCAACATTTCCACTCTCATCTTTCACTTTCATCAAGAGGCTCTTTAATTCTTCTTCACTTTCTGCCATAAGGGGGTGTTATCTGCATATCTGAGGTGATTAACATTACTCCCAGCAATCTTGATTCCAGCTTGTGCCTCATCCAGCCCAGCATGTCTCATGGTGTACTCTGCATATTGTTAAATAAGCAAGTTGACAATATACAGACTTGACGTACTCCTTTCCAGATTTTGAACCAGTCTGTTCTTCCATGTCCAGTTCTAACTGTTGCTTCTTGACCTGCACACAGATTCCTCAGTAGGCAGGTCAGGTGGTCTGTGTGGGTGAGTGGGCCCAAGTTTGGTTTGGTAACCAGAATAGGGAGCAGTGTGTTTTTACAATCTAATCAAAGTCCCTGAAATACAAATACAAATGCTCATGATCAGCTGAAGCTCAAAATCCATCTGGGAAGTATGGTCCTATTTAAAATTTTAAATTCTAAGACAAAGTCATTCAAGATCAGTTAAGAAAAAAAAAATTATAAAGTGGCTCTATGTCACACATAAAACATAGCAAATAAGAGATTTAAACATTTATTTTTAAGGGCTCATGGTAAACATATCACAAAATCTCTGGGAAAAATATTATGTAATTGGTTCTGTGTGACCTGGACCTTTGGTCTCTAAGGATGTGCTATGGCTTATGGGGTTCTGAGCTTGCTTGGAATTTGTAGGTGAGATTAGGGGAAAGCTGAGAGGTGACATACTCTAGACATTAATAGTGATGGTAAATAAGTTTATTACCTTTAGATTTTGCTGTGAATGAAAAAAAAATCATTTTCTGTGGATTTTTGCAAAACAGTTTGAAGGCATATTTGTATGTAAAATTAGGACATGGAATTGCTTTTACTAGTTTTATTTTAAAATTATTTTCCCATAAATTATTCAAAAGAATGGAAAATGTATTTAAAATGTGTGTGTCTTCCTCCACTGCTTTTCCAACTCCTCACCATCTGTTTTGCTCACAGCATCTTTGAGTTTCTATTCAATTCAGTGTTTCCTGAATTGCAATACTTAAGACTCCAAACAGACTCTTTTCCTTCTTTGTTGCCTTCTCCATTTGTTGGTCAAAACTATCGACAGATATTGTGTGTTGATTTTCTTTGTCATGAAACCACTGCTTTTGTACTCTCTGCCCAGGAGTTGCAAGCAGTTGTGATTGCTGTAGAAGGAAAAGACTTGTTCATCCCAGTGGTGTCATATAGGAGACTTCGTTTCTAAATATATAAACATTACATGTTCCCATTTTATTAGCAAACATACAAGTTTTACTAATTTTTGATACTGGATTTTCACATACATTTTTAGTATGTAAGCTTCTCATAATTTACAATAAAACAATCGATTTAATTGTAATATTTTCTGTGGAGTGAGAATTGAACAGTTCCCTCTTACTTTCTGCCTGCAATGTAGGAGACCCAGGTTTGATTCCTAGGTTGGAAAGATCCCCTGGAGAAGGGAATGGCAACCCACTCCAGTATTCTTGCCTGGAGAATCCCATGAACAGAGGAGCCTTGTGGGCTACCGTCCATGGAGTCGCAAAACGTCAGACACAACTTAGCAACTAACACTTGGTCGCTTGGTCACCTGTTTTCATTCTACTCTTTTATGGTTTTATTCAGTTAGACTAATCAGGCTTGCTTCAGAAGAATCCATGGCTCTTTGCTTTCTTTTTGTCTTCTCTGCAGTTTGCCTGGTGCATGAACCCCACCACTGACAATGCTACTATTAAATGATTCCACAGTCTCTGTCCACATGATATCTCTATGTCATCTGTCAATAGCTGATTCCCCCACTAATCCACCTCCCTCCACACAAATGTTTACTCAGTATCTTAAGGTGCCTGTTGCCTTCCCAGACACAAGTGGTCAGAATTGTTATTATTCACTCCTCTTGACTCCTGTGACATCATCTTATCTTTCTTTATTATAACCACTTTCAGATTCCTTAGGTGGTGCCCCTCCCTTCCCCACATTAAATGTTGCTGTTATTATAGATACCCCTCCACCTCAGCCTGAAAGCTGCCTTTGTCTCCCTTCTCGCTTTCCTATTTCTTTTCTAACCTGAAAATTATTTAATCACAGGAATGAGATCACTAAGCAATTTAACCTAACTCCTGACTCTTCTGAATATACACGCCTTGCCTAACCTTTTTCCTAGACAAAAACAATTAAACATGAATAAATAAATGGTTAAAGAATAAATAAGTGGTTAAAGAATGGTAATCTCCCATTACCCCCAACAGCCTCCTAAAGAATCCTGCAGGCAGATCATGCAGGCAAGAAAACATCTGAAGAGAGAATCAGTCAGTTAGTCTGCACTCAGTGAAGAATGATGTAGAACACACTCTCCTGCCTTGATGATTCCCTGAGATTCTTTCCACTTTTTCCCTTTAAAAATTGTCTTGTCTGAGAAGAACTGGTCTGGGGACATAAGTCCACCTTTTCCCCAGACTACTGGATTTTCTGATTAAAGCATCTTTCCTCTCTACTGGCATGTTCCTTTCAACTATTGGCTTTTGAGCAGTGAGCAGCCAAACCTGAGTTTTGTAGTATGCCTTTAACCTATATATTCTCCCCAAAGATTTTACTCATTCTGCAATATACATTCATTCATTTCATTTGTAATCTAGTCACAAAAGACTTATTCATTCATGTTGCCAAGGGAAATTGTTCTGCTGATCAACTGATATAAATTTTCAAATTTTCTACTAACTAACTTCAGAGGTCTACAATTTTTCTAATCCATTTAATAAATTTCCCAATCAACTCCTTCTTAGCTTCTTCTTAATTTTCTATCTTTATCAATTATTTTGCCAAATTCTAGTTGCTGTAATTGGAAAATTAGCACTCACTGCCAAATTTTCCCCTCATCATGTGAGTGCAAATATGTTCAGTTGCTTAATAGTGCCCAATTTTTTGTGACCCCATGTCTGTAGCCTGACAGGATTCTCTATCCATGTGATTTTCCAGGAAAGAATATTGGAGTAGGTTGCCATCTCCTTCTCCAGGGGACCTACCCAATCCAGAGATCAAACCCATGTCTTTTGCATCGGCAGGCAGGTTCTTTACCACTGAGCCACCAGGGAAGCCCCATCATTATTGTATTGGGAAGCAAAATTTGCTGCCCCAAAATGTCTCTTTGGCATGAGGAATCATTTAAGCTGATTATTTTTTAAGAAACAGAAGATTTGGTAAGTTTTCTTCTAGTTTCTGTCCCTTTAACTGCCTAAAATAATTTAGATAATGGTCTCATTTCTAGAATTAGAGCTACCTTCAAAAATAAAAAATAAAAAAATGTGAGCTGAGTGTTTTGGAGGAGGCTTGGCAGGGCCTAGAGATCAGAGTCCCTTCAGTTTGCCCTGCCTCTGAGGGACCAGCAAACATTTGTTTACCAAATATCTATTGTTCATCTCCATGTGAATTGCCTTTCTCCCCTTCAAAGTCCCAAACCACTTTCTCCAACATTCTCTTTTTTCTTTAGCTGAAGATGATATATAATGTGAGAGCCTTGGCCATTTTGGCAAGTTACTCAGTCTTCTTTGCAGGTTTCTCCCTTGCAGATGTTTGGGAGAAAGTCAAATTTTTGCTTGACTTTCTTCTGTTACTCTGTCTCATGTCAATTAAACTCCTAGGCCATCCAGAAGAACCTAGACAGGCAGTGGGAAATCCTTCTCTGGATAGACCCAGAGGAACCAGTGTCTTGCACTCTCACACCTCCTCCAAAGTTCTCTGCCTATCTGTGGTTCCTGGAAGTCTCCCCGAAGCTGCAGCCCAGGTCCTGGCTCCCCAGCCACTGTCTTCTGCTAGGTCTTCTGCTGCCCAGCTCCAAGAACACATGGAAGGATACTATCTATGTAGGGGGACATCTTCTCCATTGGTTTCTTATTTGGGATGCTTTCCCTAAATTCCAGCTGCCTCCATTTCCCTGAATATGGATTTATGTGCTCTCTACTCCATGGTCAGGCTCTACATCCTGTGTTGACTAAAAAAAGATGTACAACTTGAGAGTTGTGAGTTAAGTTTTATTGGGGTTAAAATGAGGACTGCAGCTGAGGAGGCAGCATCTCAGATAGCTCTGAGAGACTGCTCCAAAGCGGCAGTGGGTAAAAGTCAATATATTTAAGGTTTTGGTGAAGCAAGAGTTCAATGCCATGAAGCACTCATTTTCCAAAAGGTTTTTATTAGTCATGAGGATCTGATATCACCATGAAGGCATTTAGTGCTTCTCTAGAAATGAGGAGATGCAAGGATTGAGATAATAAAATCTGTTCCTAAAAATATCCAACTATCTAAAGACCAGTCCCAGGAGAGGGCAATGGCACCCCACTCCAGTACTCTTGCCTGGAAAATCCCATGGACGGAGGAGCCTGGTGGGCTACAGTCCATGGGGTCGCACAGAGTCGGACATGACTGAAACGACTTAGCAGCAGCAGCAGCAGCAAAGACCAGTCCCACCAGATTCCCTGGAGCACAGAGTGCCTCACTCCACCCTGAACTCCCTCAGGGGTTGTTGGAGGTCAATAGCTATAGCAGCACAGGGTTCAATCTCCACAAAGGGAGATGGCAAATGACTTTGTTGTTCAGTTGTTGACAATGCTTTTAGTAAGTGCCAATTTGTAGCTGACACCCGGCTGCCAAGAAGAAAGCTGTGGTAGCAAGGGGTTCACCTGGGGGCATCATGGCCTTGCACTTTTTGTTATTTAATACCAAAAGTGGTTGTTTGATATATTTTTATAGCTTCTATAATTAATTATGGCAGGAGGAAAAGTCTGATTTCAGCTCTTCTGTTATTGAAACAGGAGGGAAGGGAACAGGGCACAACATTTAAAAGAATTACATAGACTGAGGACCCAATATGAACTGATTAGAACTAAATAGGTCCAAGATGGTGGATGAGTGGACTTTCACTAGACCTTGAACCTCAGTATACCTCATCCTAAAACATCAGCAAGCTAATGGCATGCCCACCAGCACCATGACAGTTCCAAGGCCAAACATAAAGGTCAAAATGTGGGATGGTGGCCTAATTCCTGGAATTCCCCACCCCTTCCTCAAAATACTTGGAATAATCCTCCCACTCATTAGCCTATGAAATTGTTGTTCAGTTGCTAAGTCATGTCCAACTCTTTGTGAACTCAGGGACCACAGCACACCAGGCTTCCAGGTTCTTCACTATATCCCTGAATTTACTCCAACTCATGTCCATTGATTCAGTGATGCCATCCAACCATCTCATTCTCTGTCACCCCCTTCTCCTCCTGCCCTCAATCTTTCCCAGCATCAGGGTCTTTTTCAGTGAGTAAGGTCTTTGTATCAGGTGGCCAAAGTATTGGAGCTTCAACTTCAGCATCAGTCCTTCCAGTGAATATTAAGGGTTTATTTCCTTTAGAATTGATTGGGTTAATCTCTTTGCTGTCCAAGGGACTCTCAAGAGTCTTCTTCAGCACACCACAGTTCAAAAACATAAATTCTTTTGGGCTCAGCCTTCTTTATGGTCCATCTCTCATATTCATACCTGGCTACTGGAAAAACCATAGATTTGACTATATGGACCTTTGTCGGCAAAGTAACATCTCTGCTTTTTTTTTTTAATTAGTTTATTTTCTATTTTTTAACTTTACAATATTGTATTTGTTTTGCCATACATTGACATGAATCCACCATGGGTGTACGTGTTTTCCCCTTCCAGAACCCCCCTCCCACCTCCCTCCCCATTCCATCCCTCTGGGTCATCCCGGTGCACCAGCCCCGAGCACCCTGTATCATGCATTGAACCTGGACTGGTGATTTGTTTCACATATGATAATTCACATGCTTCCAAGCCATTCTCCCATATCATTCCGCCCTCACCCTCTCCCATAAATAGAACAGTATTATGGACATCTCTGCTTTTTAATACGCTGTCTAAGTTTGCCTTAACTTTCCTTTAAATTACCGAGCCCACAAAAACTAACCACCCCATATTCTGAGGTCACTCTCACCTCTGAGATGGCCCACACTCTGTCTGTAGAGTGTGTTTCTCTCTAAACAAATCCACTTCTTACGTATCACTTTGTCTCACACCGAATTCTTTCTGTGATGAGACATCAAGAACCTGAGCTTCATTAAGTCCTGAAAACAGGTGTGTTATCTCAATTAAAAGACTATTGATTCAAGTCCTAATCTGAGTTACACAGTTTCATTACGACTAGACCTGGAAGCAGCAACTGCTTTCTACTTTTTAGAAATAATTTGACTTAATAGTAAAAATACATCTAAATAAAATGAATCTACTGATATTACTAGATTGATGCTGCTGTTGCTGCTTAGTTGCTTCAATATTGTCTTGTTTCAGTAGTGTCTGACTCTGTGTGACCCTAAGGACTGCAGCCTGCCAGGCTCCTCTGTCCTTAGGATTCCCTAGGCAAGAGTACTAGAGTGGGTTGCCATGCCCTCCTCAGGAGATCTTCCCTATCCAGGGATCAAATTCAGGTCTCCAGCATTGCAGGCAGATTCTTTACCACCAGGGAAGCCCCATTACTAGATTAGTAGATTGTAAATATTATCAATTAATGATTTTCCCTGGAAAATGAAGATATGGTTCTATTATACCTCATTTTATATGTACAATTCTTTCCTGTTGTACAGCTTTAGCTTTTCAGTGGTCACTTGTGTGCTGGTAGTTGATCAACTGGACCTGAGATGGGATAGTATCTCAGGTTGAGACCCCTTGTCTCAGCCAGAGAGCTTTTTTACCCATCAAATTTGCACAGCCAAGAATGAAACCAATGCTGGGATTGGAACATCTCTAGCTTTATTCAAAGGCCAAAGAATGGGGAAGCGTGAACCCAGTCTACAAACCAACTTCACAATCCAGTTCAGGCAGAGATGCCAAATATGTAGGAGGATTGAGGTAAAAGGGAGGGATTCCGAAAGTGTGGTAGAGATATTAATTATTTATCCGAGAATAAGGGTGTGGTTCAGACCTAGAACTGAAGCAACTCACTTTTTTGGTCTTTGTATGAGCTTTTCCAGTTGTTGTCATAGCAACTGTCAACTGTTTGAAGGGTGTGTCATTTAGCTAATGTATTATAAGGAGCATGTAATAAGGTTCAAGGTTCACAGAAAGTCCAATCTGCCACCTTTGGCCTAGCTGGTTATAACCTGTCCTTGTTTCTTTCTCTTTGCAGCTCTCTTCTGGAAGTTAGATAAGAGTGATTGGTTTCTGTTCAAGGGAGGGGCGAGGATATGATTCTGAAACAAGAGTCTTGGTGACAATATTTTGTCTCATTTTTTGTATACTGATTTCTCTCGGATGTAACATTCACATGTTTTAAAATCTGACTTGTAGTTCTCGTTGTTGTAGCTCATTCACTCATTCACCTTCAGATATATAGTAAACCTCCTCTTATGGTGGGAGTGTACATTCTTTGTTTCTTGGGAAGCTTCTTCCTTGGTTCCTCTTGCACTGCTGTAGGGCAGCCTGCCCTCTTCCCTGCTGCACAACACCTCTCCTTTATTCTCTTTGCAGGATCTTCCTCCCAGTTCTGTCTTCATGTTAGTCTGCTTCAGTCTTTCCAAGGTTTGGTAAGGAAGGTAAGTGGGGTGCCAACTTGTTGCGCCCTAACATGTCTCAAAATTCTAACCTCACTCTTGACTGATAATTCATAAAAATTTTCCATTAAAATTTTAAAAGAATGAATTCATTGTCTACTGGCTTACAGTGCTGGTATCCTACCTTTTGGTGTTAATTTGATTCCTAGTTCATCCTCAGTGATTTATTTTATCTTTGTATATCTGACAGAATTTTCTATGTATATCTGAGCAACCCCTCAATCTCTTTCTCTTCCATTCTTTCTTTTTTTTTTTATTTGTTTTGCCATACATTGACATGAATCCATCATGGGTGTACATGTTTTGCCCTTCCAGAACCCCCCTCCCACCTCCCTCCCCATTCCATCCCTCTGGGTCATCCCAGTGCACCAGCCCCGAGCACCCTGTATCATGCATTGAACCTGGACTGGCGATTAGTTTCACATATTATAACTTACATGCTTCCATGCCATTCTCCCATATCATCCCGCCCTCACCCTCTCCCATAGAGTCCATAATATTGTTCTATTTCTCTGTATCTCTTTTGATGTCTCGCATACAGGGTTATGGGGACACTCTTTGACATTAGCATACTTCTTTAAATGTTTGTGAATTCTTACCAATTAGTATTTAAAGAGTGAAGTATGTGTAAAGATGATTGGAGGTAAAGATAGATCTTCATAAGGCTGACAAAAGTATGAGAGATAAATCCAGTCATTATGGGAAGCCTACATGTGAGTGTCTATGAGTATTTATTTTGACCTGGTCAGTGTCCCCAGTCTTCTACTTGGGATCCTAATCCTGGAGGTGGGCATTCTGGAAACTGAAAGGGACATAGAGAGGGAAGGATCTCACTTTCAGCCTTCAAACATCTCAGCCTCACACTCTCACTTCTACACATGAGTTTGTCTGATGTCCTCATTACACAATCTCTTCCCCAAACTGTTCATGAAAAAGCCCATATAATTAATATGTTCAATTCTGGTAAGTAACAATCAGTTTAAATGGCAGTAAGGCATAACATGAAACAAAACACCCAGGTACAGTTTGAATTCAGACGTGGTGGCAACAGACATTTCTATGTCAGAGACATCCATTCTCTCTCCTGATCTCACACGTTTTCTCCAGAGCAGACAGAGTAGCATGACCACTAGACATCAAAGACTCATATTCTATCAGATCAGAAATCCTTACAAAAGAAGGATCCTTTCTCCAGATTTCTTGAAGCTCCCCATAAAATATTTTAAAATGGCCTTTTTCAGGGCATGTGTCAATCCTTGTTGCTCTACTTGGTGAGATGGTTTTCTGACAGATCAGGTATCATTTCCTGGCTACCTCTGTGGTAAGGGCTAGAGAGACACACAGAGAGAGTGCTATCAAGACTGACCTGCATCCCTTTTCCCAACATGAAATCTCGCACATGTCTCCTGCTCATAAAAAAGTAACTTTAATGTATGTGAATGTGTTTGTATTTTCCCTCTGTGTGCTAGGCAGTTTTTAATTCCACATGCTACCTCTTGTGATCTGGCAATTAAAGCAAACAATACATTTAATTACCATTGCAAGCTCATTCAGAATGCAGCATAGAAGGGACATGGGAGGGCTGCAGTTAAAAACGAAACAAAACAATAAAGCAAAACCGTTGCTTGTAAATTGCAGAAAGAGGAGTCAACACACTGCATTTATTCTTCTGCAAACATCGATGACTTACATAACAAGGATTTCAAGGGCTCCCTTGGTCAATCAACGTGGCTTCCTCTAGAGCTGGCCCCTGAAAATGTATCATTTGGGAGATTTTGTTTGCAAGCAACAGAAGATTCTGCTCAGACTTAGTGAGTAAAGCCCGATGTAAGATACTCACAGGAGTCATTAGATCGCTGGCTATGCCTGACCTTTTTGAGAGCCAGCTTTAGCTCAGGCTGCCACCTCCTTATATGAGGAGGCTTTCACTCTGACACCACAAGGCCAAAGTGTGAAGCTCCTTTTTCTTCAGTCATCACAGAAAACGGCATGTGCCCAGTGCTTCCCTCTGGCCTCTGGGAACAGCGCTCTCAGTTGGAGGAAATTGTTGCTGTTGTCATTGAGGGATGGCCTGGGGTCATAAGGTCCCCAGTTCTGCAACATCACCAGTATTCCAAGAGTCCCAGCTATGTTTCCTCTCCTCCCCTATGTCTGTGGGAATTTACTTTTGATTTTGAGAAATAGTTTGTAATTTGTGGAATCGCAAAGTGTGGGGGGGGGGGGGGGGACATGTAATTATGTCGTTCAACCATTTTATTAAAAAAATGAACACACCCAGAAATAGAGACAGCATTAAACTTTTCACCACAGAATCATCAGCCGGAGCCCAAAACTCAATACACTACTGTACTTGACCCCAAAACTTAATACACTACTGTACTTGCTTCATCCAGCCTCATTTTTCTCCCTCTCTCCTGCCTCTTTAATGTTTGGATAAATATTTTAAAGTAAATCAAGGACATCATGTAATTTCATCCATCTTGTTGTTCCTTTTCTTGCCTTTTTCACATAAAATTGATTTATTTTTAATAATCAGAGAAGGCAATGGCAACCGACTCCAGTACTCTGGCTTGGAAAATCCCATGGACGGAGGAGCCTGATAGGCTGCAGTCCATGGGGTCGCAAAGAGTCGGACATGACTGAGCAACTTCACTTTCACTTTTCACTTTCATGCATTGGAGAAGGAAATGGCAACCCGCTCCAATGTTCTTGCCTGGAGAATCCCAGGGATGGCGGAGCCTGGTGGGCTGCCGTCTATGGGGTCACACAGAGTCGGACACGACTGAAGCAACTAAGCAGCATTGGTCCTGTATTGGGTCACTATTGTGTCACTATTTAAAGGATATTTTTAGAAGATTTTCTAGCATTTTTAAAAATCTTAACTTATGATACTGTTTCTTCAAAAAATATACAATTTCACCTGTAGTGTGAAAAACAAACTTTATACTTTTATTCTGGCTCTCTATCTTTTGTACTATTTTATTTCTACATATGTTACACAGTTCATAAATTTATATTTCTACGTATGTCACAATTTTTTCTTTAAACAATCATCTTTTAAAATGAGGAAGAAATAATTTTTTCATATATTACCCATATTTACAAATTTTATATTTGATAAGAGACCTGCATTTTGACAATATATAAACTCCTACAACTAAATAATTAAAATATAAAGAAAAATAGAAGTTGGTCAAAGAATCTGATCAGATATTTCTTGAAAGAAGATACACAAATGGCCAATAAGCACATGAGAAGATGTTCGACATCATTAGGGAAATTCAAGTCAAAACCATGAGATATCACTTCATAAATACAAAGATGACTATAATATAAGAGAGATAATAATAAATGTTGAAGAATATGTGAAGAAACCAGAACTCTTCTATGTTACTCATGAGGATGTAAAACATTGTAGCTTCTTTGGAAAAAAAAATTTGTCAGTTTCTCAAAAGATGAAATGGGGTTACAATATGACATAGCAATTCCAGTCCTAGTTATCTGTCCAAGAGAAGTGAAAAAAGCATGCCCCACAAAGGCTTGTGTGTGAATGTTCATACAGTGTTACTTATAGTAGGCAAAAAAATAAGACAACTCAAACATCCACCAGTTGATATATGGATAAATAAAAAATATGGATATAAAGTACTGACATACACTATGTTAAAGGTGACTTGAAACATGACTCCATTTCTATGAAATAGCCAGAACTGGCAAGTTGATAGATATGGAAAGTATATTAGTTTTTTTTTTTCCTAGGTCTGGCCTGTGAAATGAGTTAGAGAGAGTTGGGATTTGCCTGCTAGTAGGTATGAAGATATAAAAATTAAATAAGTTGTTTTTTTTTTTTTACATGGGAATCACATCTTGATCAGATCATACATTGTTCATGAAAAAGAGCTGTTAAAAAAAAAAAGAAGAAGAAGAAGAAGTTATTTCATGATGACACTGAGTACTCAATCTCTCAGATAAAATCTAGATGTTGCTCCACTGGAAACCACATTTCCTAATCTCCTGGTATGGCAGTAGTGGAAAGATTGTTTTATACCCAAATGCTCTGGTAAATGAGTTTCTAGTGGGGCTTTATATGATTATGTACCCAGATCTCAATCATAAATTTTTAATGTAAGGGATACAAAGAAGAGAGAAGACGTATCTTTGTCAAATAATGAGATTTAGAAATCTCAAATACTTACATTTCTCTCTCTTCTATTAGCTTGGAATCAAGTAGAAAGTAAGGTACAGGAATCATAAAAATAGAACAAGGTTTCAGCTTAATTAAAATAACAACTAGTTGGACAGTAGGACTTAGGTCTCCAGCCAAACATTTATATTATTAATACTACCTCTAGGACAAGTGCCAGCTGAACAGACAAGTCATTTCCATGTGGGAAGGGATGCCAGACTTTCCAAAAGAGAACTCCCAGTGTCCCTCCTTCATCTCATCAATCTTCATCTTCACCAACCTTGTCCATCTTTGGGGAGGACTGAGAGAGGAAACAAAATTCGAGATAATTTTCCTTCTACATTTATTTTCTGAAGAGGGAGAAAAGGTGTGCAGGCCTGGTAAGCCTCCCATCCCCCACCTCCCAAGTATCCAGAACAGATAGAAACAAGCACATTTATTCAAAACTTGGCCTAAGCTAAGGGACACACAAGCATGAAAGTGCATGCATACACACACACACACACACATGCACACAAGACTGCCACTAGATGTCTCAGTCTCGCTGTACTTAAATAGAAAAATGACAGACATTCACTATGGACTACCCATTTGAGTGGTTTTCTTTGGTGGCTCAGCTGGTAAAGAATCTATCTGCAATGAGGGAGACCTGGTCCCTGGGTTGGGAAGAACATCTGGAGAAGGGAACAGCTACCCACTCCAGTATTCTGGCCTGGAAAATTCCATGGACTATATAGTCCTTGGAGTCCCAAAGAATTGGACATGACTGAGCCACTTTCACTTTCAGCCATTTGAGTGGTTGTTCTGGAGGAAATGTTTGAATTTCACACAAATAGCTAATGTTGCGTGAAGAATTTTATTAATTATGTTGACGGTGCTTTGATATATATTGCTATATATTAAACCCATGGCTCAGACTTTAATTTGGACAAGTCAGATAATCATGATGAGGTGACCAAGTGTCACTGTATCACAGTTCAAATGATAACTGATATAAATGGAATTATAGAGATGTCAGAACTAAAACTAACTGAGTCGCAATATTTTTAAAAAGTGATTAACTTCTGATTTGCATTTCTCTAATAATGAGTGATGTTGAGCATCTTTTCATGTGTTTGTTAGCCATCTGTATATCTTCTTTGGAGAAATGTCTGTTTAGTTCTTTGGCCCATTTTTTGATTGGGTCCAAGAAGGTGAGGGTGGGACATTCTGGGACAATAGCATTGAAACATGTATATCGCCATATGTGAAGCGGAACACCATTCCATGTTCTATGCATGGGACAAATGCTCAGGGCTGGAGCATTGGGATGACCCAGAGGGATGGGACGGGGAGGGAGGTGGGAGGAGGGTTCGGGAGGGGGAGCACATGTGAACCCATGGCTGATTCATGTCAATGTATGGCAAAAACTACTACAATATTGTAACGTAATTAGCCCCCAACTAAAATAAATAAATTTATTTTTTAAAAAAAGTGATTAACTTTTAATGATTTCCCAATTAAAGATCTCTTTAAATAGTTTAAATGACTTTGAAATTAAAATACATTTTCCACTTAAGAAACAAATAATTCTTTCAATATTATTAATTATAAACTAGCCATTAATGTAAAATGAACAGTGCATTAAAGATGCTAATATCTTCATTGTTACTATTATTTTGTATCACTGATGTCTCAAGTGTATTTAAATACTTTAACAGTGATTTCCCTCATCTTTCAAAGTGCATAAATTACAATTTGAGAAGCTGCAAAAATATTTTAAATGTGACTTATGATGTTAGAAGAAACTTATTGAAATTTTTTGTCAAAGTGCCAACTGGTGACATATTAACACTATTGATAAAATTCTAACTTTCACTATCAGGTCATGCAACTGTTGACTCTTCTTGGCTTGTTTATCATTGACATATTTTAATTACTAAAGAAAGATGAATAGTCTATTGCCAAATGTTAATAACATAATGGGCTAAATCAATGGCATACAGTCTCAGTATATGCAATGTATTTCTTCTTTCAGTTTTCAATGCACTGCTTTCATTTCTCCTTTCCTATCTTTGCTTCTTATATCAACTATATATTACCAAGTGATAACAATAACAAGATGTTTATATTTTCCATTTATACAGGCTTTAAGGCAGTTTACATAGTTTTATCATTGATACAGCATGTTATATTAGAAAATAATTATAATTTTAGCAGAATAAACTATAGGTCAAAAAATCTTACGATGCTGTACTAGAAAGTTTGGGGTTGATTATATTTGAACCCACATTTACTGTCCTTTCCAAGATGAGACATGTCTTTCCTTCTTAAATTTGATGAAAACTTTGTGATATCTAAACCTAAAAGTGCATACTTTTCTAGTTTAACTAAATTCAGCAAATAAATTGATTATAAGGGTGACAGGGGGAAATAATGACTGTTTTAGGTATAACTGCAACAATGCCTGGAAAACACATGGCTTGGGGTTTGTTCCATTGATAACCAACTAAGAAAATGAGGATCGGTTTCTAGGGTTATTCTCAGAGACAAATAGAAATGAGCATTAGTTAAAAAGCAAACAAACAAAAACTTTGAGACGTGGGGGAGGTGAAGAGAATTTTAGTAACACACATAGCTATTTTGAATGCCTACTAAAGCATATGGATACGTACTCAAGTTACTCATATAATTTGAAACTGAGTTCATGAGCGTACACTTGAAAACATTTGAGGAAAGTGGTGAAACTTAGAAGTATTACAGGTTTGAAGTTTGACAAATAATGATTATACTTCAAAAAGCTGGACAAAGATTCTGCTTACTACTGCCTGTAGCGTAACACTGCCTGTCTTTCTAAGGAACACATCATTAAAGTTGAAAGATGATTCCTTAGAGAAGGAGGTGAATATAGACCCACAAGGAAAAAATCATGTCAGACTAAGCATTTGTGGACAAGATTTAGAAAAGTGTAAGATCAAAATGATGGATTAGTAGCTGATTGAAAAATGCAACCCAAAGAGATGATTAATAGATAAGTGTCAATTTGTAAAGGTGGTTTCCAGTAGGTGCCACTGGCCTTATCCTTGGCTATATCCTTTTCAAAATTTTATCAATCATGTGGATAAAAATATAAATGCATGTCTAGTATTAATAGCAAGTGTATATAGCAATTATGTTAAATGAGTAGTTAAAAAGTAGGCGATTTAGATAATCTCTTTAAAAATCAGTTCAGGAATGCAGCTGGAAAAAACATGAATGCATAATCACCAAAATAAGGAAGAAAAAAATATTTAAAATGAGAGCATTTATGAAGATGCAAGCATACCTAGAAAGTTGCATTTAGTTGCCAATACATACTTTAAAGTGTTTCCCATGTAGTGCTAGTGGTAAAGAACCCCCCTGACAATGCAGAGGATATAAGAGATGTGGGTTCGATCCCTGGGTTGAGAAAAGATCCCCTGAAGGGGGGCATGGCAACCCACTCCAGTACTTCTTGCCTGGAGAATCCCATGGACAGAAGAGCCTGGTGAGCTACAGTCCATAGGGTAACAAAGAGTCGGATACTACTGAAGTGACTTCACACACATATGCTTTAAAATGTCAAATTGCATAGAACATGCTTAAAGAACAATGAGGGAAATTATATTATATGAAAATATAATTTTAGGAAGTAAAATTTTTTTGAGGCACTACTACTGGCTCACAGTAAGGACGTATGTTGACTGGTTGGTGATGGCTTATAACAAATGGGGGAGCTTTTATTGTAGTTATATTATTCCTGTTACTCCATTGAACACAAAAGAGTGGGTGAGGCACCTAACTTGGTTTTAATTCATAGGTCTCTCTAGTAAAAAGGACACAGCTTCAGACTGAATGTAGAGACTGACATGTAATGGTAGATGTTATTAGGATTTTGGCTTGATACCCTTAATGAGGGATGCGAATGCTCTGCCTTCCGGATTGGTACAAGAGACATAGAATTCACATCTAGAAAGACAGACTCCAGTCCATTATTATACCAAAAATATACATTTTTCATCTCACTGACACCAGTCATAGTCTTCCAACTTGCTTTGGCCAATGTAAAGAACAGGTAATGCTTTCTTCCTAGCAAACCTTGATGAGTGCTATTTTTCCTCTGCTACAGACTGAGGCTTCTTCATCAGCCTGGGCGGCAGAACACAGAGCAAAGCTGCAGTTGATTGGTTAGAGATACTTACTGGGACAGAAAAACAATGTTTTGTTGAAAGGAGCTGGTTTTGAGTCGTTTGTTACCACTGTATAACATTGGCTGTTCTCATCCTTACAGTCTCTGAGAATCGAGATCTGCTGAGAGGTCGCTTAGCTTCCTGAGTGAACAGAGCGGATCACTGAGCTCTATATGTATATCCAAATGCCGTATTATAAAATGCATGACTGAGTAAATAGATCAGCTGGATATCATCTAGTCTTAAACATAAAGAAAACATAAAGAAAAATAAAATAACATATTTGCTGATTTATGGGAAGTAGGAACATCATTCTTAAGATTATGCTCTGTTGCCTATTATAAGACATAGTTATCTGTGCTGGATTCACTTAACACCTAACGTAGTAAGAATCAATGCTTGTAAAACTGATTAAATTAAGAGATTACCTTCACCCATATGACATGGAGATCTCTATATACATAAGGTGAATATTTTTAAAGTATATTACATGAAAATAGTAAGGCATAAAATATAGGCAGAATGAGAAAGGAGAATGATCATGGAATATTATGGAATAATAAGCACATTGTAGAAATTAGAGTTTGTATTATTGTGGGAAAATTTTGAGGAAATAGAGAACTACGGAGAATTGGAGATGATATCCACCAGCCCTGAAAAGGAAGAACTGACTGAAACTTGCTGGACAGTAGGTGCTCTCTGCTGCTATTAAAGGAGCTGGTGTGGCTCGTCCCTCTCTGAATTCAAAGAATGATGGTTGTCTGGACATTTAGCATCAGGTCAAACTCAAGAAGAGCTGGAGGGGGAAATGGGGACAAAACAAGATCTCCTCTGCATCTGTCTCTCATGGTGTCTATCCAATTACAACCTTCAGAATATAGTCACTGATGCTCCTATTTGTCAATCTCTGAAAATTCTCTTTTAGGCCCAACCTGAGCCCTGTCCATGGAGGGAAAGGAATTCTGGGAAAAGTCATTCTAGTTTACTTTCTCTTTCTCATGGGTAACCTTTTATTTGCCAAATCATCATATTTGATTTGGCATAGATAGCCTAGTGAAATCTGATAATCTAAATCCTCCCAGTATTCTGTTGAAACATTGAAGGTTTTAATTTAACTTCAAAAACTGTATTATAAAGCAAATTTTATTTATTCAAAATATATTCATCCCTAGGGTAAGAGAAACAGCTTTATAGAGAAACTGAAGCTATTTTTTCACATTTTTATAATTTAAAATTCTTATTTGTGAATACTATACTCATAATTATTAGTTAAATGAGAATTCTTTCTCTTCTGACTTTTAAAATTTAGAGTTCATCCATCAAACGAAATACGCTTATCTACAGACAAGAAGAGAAACAGGTTTAAATATCCAAATATTTATTTCATTGATCTCTTAGTTCCCTGAGTATTTCTCATTGCTTATCAAACTAAAAGTGTTGTTATATTTTCTAGTCTTCCTTGTGTCTACCTGTGGCCAAGAGAGGGGTAAATTTCCTATGCAGTTTCCAGAAAATGCTCTTAGTGCTACTTGGGCTTCGGGGATGAAGATGAAGCTCCACAGGGAACTGGCAGAATGTGGCCCAAATTCAAGGCAGGGTGGAAAAGAAAGTGGAAAGAAATTCAGGATCCTGGCTCCCTGCATAATTCATTGAGCAAAAGAACCAAACCAGCCCTGAATTGCATTCTTCTCAAATTGTACATAGAGGGAAGTTAACTTCCATAGTTATTTGAAATTTTGATCATACCAGGTATATCTAATGCTAATTTATATGCTTCTGTCTTAGTCTGTTTGGGTTTTTTAAACAAGGTAACATAAACTGAGTGCCTAAACGACAGACATTTATGTCTCACAGTTTTGGAGGCTGGGAAATCGAAGGTCAAGAATCTGGCAGATTCCATGTCTGGTGAGACCCCTTTTTCTTGTTCACGGACAACTGTCTTCTTGCAGTGTCAGCACATGGTGGAATGGGCTGGGGAGCTCTCTGGGATCTCTTCTGTTTAAGGGCACTAATCTCATTCATAGGGGATTTTCCCTTTTCCTCCCTGTTACCCCATGACCTATTCAACACTCACAGGCCTCGCATTCAAACACCATCATATAGGGGGTTAAGATTTAATACGTGAACTTGTGAGGGGAGGGGCTTAATAATTCATTCTATTGAAGCTTCTTGAAGTGGAATTTCTTTGAAAAATTGCTCAGATTATTTTAAGTAAATCTGAAGGTAGGGAAACTGATCTAAGTCCTAACATTTGCTTGATAAAAAATAAATTAAAAACTTGTCTTATTGTTTTTGTTTTTGTTGAACATTAATCGACAAGAATACATTTATTCTAATTTTTTTTTAGAATAAATGCATTAGCTTTTAATGCTTTCGTCATATTTTCAATATATTCATCATTACATAAATCAATTTTAGTTTCTTCAGGAAAAATCTTTATGCAGATTCACAGTTAGTTGCTTTAATAATATTTAAGGTAATTCCTAAATACTTCAAGTCAACTGAATGTGTGTGTCTGTAGATCCAATTCATTGATATTTTCCTTCCTTGAACTAAATTAACATCTGTGGTAATAAATAACAAAGTGACGGCCTTCCTCAGAGCCACTCTGTTTACTCCAATAAAATTCATAATTTCCCCCATATTTCTATTTTCCCTTGTCTCTTTTGCATTATCAACTCTTTTGGTGTTGTTTGTACTAACTTTTAATTTATAACTCATAAATTTAATTAGAGCAACAGATTATTCTTTGAGATCAACAAGATATTGCATTAGCCTCATTCCAGAATTTTTGTTATAGACTTCCCCACCTCAAAACAAAACTGCACCCAACTGGTTTGTTTTCCAAAGCTAATAGTCAAGTCATTATGAAATATTGTATTTGGATTGTTCATATAAGAATCTGATTAATTTATTCGGTTTTTGAAGTGTGTATATTTTAAGGAAATTTGTAGAATATTTTATGATTGTATTATTCTAAGAATACATTAGTGCTATAATTAGAAATGTGCTAACTTCTGTAAGTGATAGTAAAGACACATTAGAATAGTTCATAAATCATATTCAGGCTAACCTTAGCATAGGAGGAAATCAGAATTTTTTCTAATGTCATTGAAAATAGGATCTTACTTTCAATAATGGCAAATGTTGTTTAAATATATGTTTTAATTTACGTATTTGAGAGATAGTCATTCTTCTGAATTTGAATTCCAAAAAAAGTCATAAGAATAATTCATCTTAGATAAGTTTTTAGGGGTTGGTTGAAAAGAACTGTAGAGACACTAACAAAAGCTAGAAACACAAATTATAAATAAAGATTATGACATTTAGGTAGGAAAAGAGGTATAGATATGGAAAACAGTAATACATTCCAGTTGATCATAGTTATCTTCTGTGTTCACCCTGTCCAGCAACCCTTCCCTCTCCTCATCCAGTAGATAATATCACACCCCAGTCAGACTGGTTATGGAATGATGGTGTCTACTCTAAGGCTGAGGGAGTTGTGTTCACCACCTCCCCACAGGGACAGAACTGCTTTCCTGAAGAAGGACCATCTGTCTGATGCTTTTCTGCCTCCTCTTCTTCTGCCCAAAGACTCTGAGACAAGTGACTTTTCTCAAGGTCCTGCCCTGGACTGCCAGCTCCACTGCAAAGGTCACCCAGTGGGGAGTGGGGATGGAATACAGGGGCTGAGCTCCATCACTACAGTGCATATCCTTTGTTCATTGTTCAATCACTAAGTTGCGTCGACTCTTCGTGACTCCATAAACTGTGGCATGTTAGGCTTCTCTGTCCTTTTGCAGCCCAAGAAAAATGAAATCTGTCACTGTTTCCACTTTTTCCCCATCTATTCACCATGAAGTGATGGGACAAGATGCCATAACTTTAGTTTTTTGAATGTCAAGTTTTAAGCCAGCTTTTTCACTCTCTTCTTTCACTTTCATCAAGAGACTCTATTTCCTCTTCACTTTCTGCCATTGAAGTGCATCATCTGCATATCTGAGGTTATTGATATTTCTCCCAGCAATGTTGATTCCAGCTTGTGAGTCATCCAGCCCAATATTTAGTATGACGTTCTCTGCATATAAGTTAAATAAGCAGGGGGACAGTATACAGCCTTGATGTACTCCTTTCCCAATTTGGAACTTGTCAGTTGGTCCATGTACAGTTCTAACTGTTGCTTCTTGTACTTTATGCAGGCTTGTCAGGAGGCAGGTAAGGTGGTTTGGTACTCCCATCTCTTCAAGAATATTTCACAGTTTGTTCTGACCCACACAGTCAAAGTGTATCCTTGCCCTGACCTGTATCTGCTCTGAGCAAAATACCTTCTCTAATTCTCACAGAAGCATCTTGTGGGGGCTCTGGCCAGCCTTCTGCACTTCCATCTTTTACCCACTACCACCTTTGTGGGCTCCCTCCCCAGGAACAGAGGCTACCCTGCTTCTTCCTGCCTTAATGTTGGACACACTGCAATCTCACTCCTGTGTTCCTTCCAGATTCTCTACTTTGACTATATGAAACAATAATATACCACTTTAGATCCTTCATTCTTGAAATGATTGGATGTGCCATCCAGCTGTCCAACCTTGGAGAAATGACCTAAGCACTGTGTAACCACTTCCATTTGCCTTATCTCACAAGGCAATTGCCAGATTTAAACTATTTAATCATAGTATAGAACAGGGGCTGACCCTTAATGAGCATTCAGTTGTTGGGTTACATACACCCTGCCACCACCAACATCATTGTCATCACCATCACTGTTATCCCTGCCTGAAATTTATGTCTATGAATCTCTGTACTCACCTGTTTGCCTAGGGTTATTTCTCTGGGCTATTACTGATTAAGAGTATTTATTTGATTGAATTCAATTTTAAAATAAGCATCATGTAAATGTGAAAGTATCAGAACAATTATGTTGGTGGTATACATGGCTAACTTCACCCAACAAACTGACTTGTATATTTTGTCATCAAATATGTTAAAGCAAAATATTAAGAGCTTTTTATATGAAAAGAAGCATTATATTTTCAATATTTGCCACCAAAATCTTCATAATTTATGTGTACTTAAGGAAAAGAAACATTTTCATAATTTAAGCTACTAATTTGGCACTTTTTTAGATTCTTTTTCTTGGCTTTTTTTTTTCTTTTTATAATTGAAGTATAGCTGATTTACCATGTTTTGGGTGTAGAGCAAAGTGATTCAGTTTATAGTGTATATGTATATATATGTGTATATGTGTATATATATGTATATATATACATGCATATATTTTTTTCATTAATTGGTATATTTTCAAAATGTCTTTTAACATCAATTTGAAAATTGAATTCCTTTATTTTTTATTGAATTTATTTATTTTAATTGGAGGATGATTGCTTTACAATATTGTGATGTTTTTGTATCTTTAGTAATAATATTTTACAATTTTAAAATAATAATATTTTACAATATTCCTTTTTCTTGAACTAGTACTTTATTCATATTGCTTTCCTTGCTGTTTGAATAATGCACCACTGTCTAATGAGCACATTATCCAAATACAAGAAAAGCCCAGTTTTTCTTTTCAGTGCTTCTTTTAGCCTGTCTGTTACTATGAGATAGGCCAGGAAATAGGAGAGAAGTGACCACAATTCAGGTGGAGTAGAACACCAGGTGGTCAGGGGCTGGCTTTTTAAAATAGCTCTGTAATAGGAAAATGCAGGCCAGCACAGAGAAATAGGACCCATGAACACTGTCTTCAGTCCAAAATGTAAAAATAAAATGAGAGAGATAGGGAAGATTGTCTTCAGAGACTCAAAACATAGTAGAAATAAGCCTCTATTATTGTGCTTCTGAACCTAAGAATTAGAAGCATTCAAAACTCTAACCAGTGGGACACATAGCGGGTACCAAGGAACACCATTGCCCAGTCGCTGGCCCGCAGGCACTAGATGGAAGTGTGGATATAAGCTCCTACCGTAATCTCCTAGGGGATGAAATGGCTGTGTGCGGCAAGAAGAAAAGACTAAAACTCAGGCTCAGAAATTGAAAAAGGGGATCAACCTCCAGAAATAGATTCAATTTATGGATTGTGTTTTCCAAGTAAGGCAGGAATTCTTGCAGAATTTTGA
Organism: Okapia johnstoni; assembly: GCA_024291935.2. NCBI lineage: Eukaryota > Metazoa > Chordata > Mammalia > Artiodactyla > Giraffidae > Okapia > Okapia johnstoni. Next base: position 109,017,724 of record CM044312.1, read on the forward strand.
AAGGGACATGTGTTAAGATAAATCAAGAACGAAGCCCATATTGCTGGTGAGATTTCCTAGAAGACTATCCCTATAGTATAGTGGCATTTGATACTCAGGTGAGTCTCTATCATGGGGACAGCAAGAAACTCCACAGGAATCCCATGATGCTGAGTCTTGGGAGCACTTGACTCTTTGCAAATTCACAGCTTTCCTTCAGTGATTTTTTGCTATTCTGTGTCTTTGCACAGTTTCTATAAATTCATCTTCAAATATTCCATTAAAAGTTTTTGCATTCTGAAAAGAATGACCCTACTCTACCCTAGATGTCCCTCCTTAAATTTTACATGATTTTCCCATTTAACAAAATAATCTTATTTAAAAATGTGACTGGTTTTCAATTTCACTTTTTATTTCCTAATTCAGATTTTTAAGGTTGCACTGAAAATATTTTGGAAGGCTTTGGGATTTAGATAGACATTTCTGAAATACTAATAATATAGTCATTTATTCATAAAATGAATAGCAGTTATACTCTAAGATAAAAATAGAATTTATCTTTCAATATATTTATATTACAAATTTATAACTGAGTGAGTCTTTAATCTGATGTACTTTTCTTATGCTATTAATTCTGATTATTTGATTTAGTCATATGTGTCCACTGTCCACTACCATGGGATAAAATCCCATGAACACTATCTTCATTCCCACTATACTCACTGACATGTGCACATGAAAATAAATCTACTCTAGTTCACACATTCCCTGTTGGCTCCTCTTCCTGACAATGGCTGACTAAAGGAAAAAAATGGGGAAAAATGCACATTCCTACATTCTACAATGTTCTTGTCAAGGATAAGTTTGAACAAAAAATAAATTTGGTTATTTGGATTCAAAATGTGCACAAACATTACATATCCAAATGTCTTTATTTATCACACTATTATTTTTGAAATACAAATAGCTTAGTGTGTGATCAAGTTTGTATTTTAAAGTAGCACTTATTGAACAACAATGCATTATCAGCAAAGACCATTTGAGGATAAAAAGTCAAATATGCACAAAGAAAATACCTATGAACTCGACTCTTCATCTTGATTATTAACTTGGCTTACAAAATGACTACTTGTCCTTATATATACATGCTGGTGTCTCAGCTCTGAAGAATACAACTACAATGCAGGAGCTGAGGAGAGGAGGGTTTGATTTTTGTGTAAGGAAGATTCCTTGGAGGAAGGCATAGCAGCCCACTCCAGTATTCTTGCCTGAAGAATCCCATGGACAGAGGAGCCTGGCGGGCTGCAGTCCATGGGGTGAAAAAGAGTTGGACATGACTGAGAGACACAGCAGGCAGCGTGATACTTTTATTACTTTTACTCCATGTGATGATCCAATATTCAGTTTGTTCTGTGTTGTGCTAAGTTGCTTCAGTCATGTCCGACTCTTTCTGACTCTATGGACCTTAGCCCACCAGGCCCCTCTGTCCAAGTCCTCCTCCAGGAGATCGTCCTGAACCAGGGATCAAACCCAAATCTCTTATGTCTCCTGCACTGGCAGGAGGGTTCTTTACCACTAGCACCACCTGGAAAGCCTCAATATTCATTTCATCATTCACTGAATAGCCTGATTTCCTCCCAAAGGCAATGTTTATAGAACCTAAGCTGTTTTAGAATAAGGGGTTTTTTTTTGTATTTTTTTAAGAATTTAAACTTCTAATTTCAAGAAAATTAGAGATACCAAGGGAACGTTTCATGCAAAGATGGGCTCAATAAAGGACAAAAATGGTAGGGACCTAACAGAAGCAGAAGATATTAAGAAGAGGTGGCAAAAATACACAGAAGAATTGTACAAAAAAAGTTCTTCATGACCCAGACAATCACTATGGTGTGATCACTCACCTAGAGCCAGACATCCTGGAATGCGAAGTCAAATGGGCCTTAGGAAGCAACACTACGAACAAAGCTAGTGGAGGTGATGGAATTCCAGTTGAGCTATTTCATATCTTGAAAGATGATGCTGTGAAAGTGCTGCACTCGATATGCCAGCAAATCTGGAAATCTCAGCAGTGGCCACAGGACTGGAGGTCAGTTTTCATCCCAATCCCAAAGAAAGGCAATGCCAAAGAATGCTCAAACTACTGCACAATTGCACTCATCTCACACACTAGTAAAGTAATGCTCAAAATTCTCCAAGCCAGGATTCAGCAAAACGTGAACCGTGAACTTCCAGATGTTCAAGCTGGTTTTAGAAGAGACAGAGGAACCAGAGATCAAATTGCCAACATCTGATGGATCATCGAAAAAGCAAGAGAGTTCCAGAAAAACATCTATTTCTGCTTTATTGACTATGCCAAAGCCTTTGACTGTGTGGATCACAATAAACTGTGGAAAATTCTGAAAGAGATGGGAATACCAGACCGTCTGACCTGTCTCTTGAGAAACCTGTATGCAGGTCAGGAAGCAACAGTTAGAACTGGACATGGAACAACAGACTGGTTCCAAATAGGAAAAGGAGTTTGTCAAGACTGTATATTGTCACCCCACTTATTTAACTTATATGCAGAGTACATAATGAGAAATGCTGGGCTGGAAGAAGCACAAGCTGGAATCAAGATTGCTGGGAGAAATATCAATAAGCTCAGATATGCAGATGACACCACCCTTATGGCAGAAAGTGAAGAAGAACTAAAGAACCTCTTGATGAAAGTGAAAGAGGAGAGTGAAAAAGTTGGCTTAAAGCTCAACATTCAGAAAACGAAGATCATGGCATCTGGTCCCACAACTTCATGGCAGATAGATGGGGAAACAGTGGAAACAGTGGCTAACTTTATTTTTCTGGGCTCCAAAATTACTGCAGAGGGTGATTGCAGCCATGGAATTAAAAGACGCTTTCTCCTTGGAAAGAAAGTTATGACCAACCTAGACAGCATATTAAAAAGCAGAGACATTACTTTGCCAACAAAGGTCTGTCTAGTCAAGGCTATGGTTTTTTCAGTGGTCATGTATGGATGTGAGTGTTAGACTAAAGAATGCTGAGCACAGAAGAATTGAAGCTTTTGAACTGTGATGTTGGAGAAGACTCTTGAGAGTCCCTTGGACTGCAAGGAGATCCAACCATTCCATCCTAAAGTAGATCAATCTTGGGTGTTCATTGGAAGGACTGATGTTGAAGCTGAAACTCCAATACTTTGGCCACCTCATGGGAAGAGCTGACTCATTGAAAAAGACCCTGATGCCGGGAAAGATTGCGGGCAGGAGAAGGGGACGACAGAGGATGAGATGGCAGGATGGCATCACCGACTCGATGGACATAGGTTTGGGTGGCCTCTGGGAGTTGGTGATGGACAGGCAGGCCTGGCGTGCTGCGATTCATGGGGTGGCAAAGAGTCGGACAGGACTGAGCGACTGAACTGAACTGAACTGAACTGAAACTTCTAAAGAATGAGATCAAGGTGTTAGGACTAGAGTCTGCTAGAGACCATAAAGGGTGATGAGTTACGCAGTTTCTGTTTCACTCACTTGTAGCAAAATGTCAGTAAGAATATTTAAACCACTCTTATGAAAGCTGCTGCTGCTGCTAAGTCACTTCAGTCGTGTCCGACTCTGTGTGACTCCATAGACGGCAGCCCACCAGGCTCCCCCTTCCCTGGGATTCTCCAGGCAAGAACACGGGAGTGGGTCGCCATTTCCTTTTCCAAGGCATGAAAGTTAAAGGAGAACTTGAAGTCGTTCAGTCGTGTCTGACTCTTCACGACCCCATGGACTGCAGCCTATCAGGCTCTCCGTCCATGGGATTTTCCAGGCAAGAGTACTGGAGTGGGTTGCCATTGGCTTCTCCGTTATTAAAGCTACTATAATTTTTTTTTTTGAGAAATTTCATTAAATAGATATTTTACTAAGTTGCAAAATTTAACATGAGGATAAAACATTAGATAAGAGAAAGTTTTCTCTAGAAAGTCACAAAGCTGAACTTACTTGGAATGAAACATTTATTCTTCTTTTCCTTTAATCTTTGAAAACTGACAGGTACAGGGTTATACCATATTGCTACTGTGAGTTGGAATAAGACGAATTTATAAAATTCATAAGACAGTAAGTTACTTCCTTTAGATTCATGGATGCCAGTGAAATAAGATTTCAAGTGTTTGCATAAACTATAGTGGATTCTTACAGTGAGAAAAAAAGAAATGAGGGAAGAAAAGAAAGAAAGCAGGGAGAAAGGGAAAAATTGTAGGATGGCACGAAGATGGAAAGTGTGAAGGACTGTCACCATGTCTATTAGAATCTTACCCTCTTGTGTAACTGATTTGCAGCAGTCCAAATCTTTGCGTTCCGTGGAGATGACTGACATCACAATGTTTTGGTACAATCAAGTGATCCCACTTAACCTTAAGTATGTGACAGCAGAATTGTGAAGTGATGGCTAGGAAAAACAAACACCACCAGAGCATCACCTCATATGCCGAGGAGCATGAAATCCTGCACACAGAGGAGCCTCTAGAAGCACTCATGTCTGTACCAAGCTCTTAATATCGACTTCCAGGTTCCACCATTATGAATCGCACACAGGGACACTTATCAACTCTGACAGATAAATTGGAAAAAAAATTTGACTTAACAAAATACCTGCTCAAATTTAATATAAAATAATTGAGCACAGTCAATTTATTTATATAGCAGTACGCTCATCTTCTTGAAAAATATAAATGCTTAATATTTTTTGTATTAGGGCAAATGTTCCCACTCAAAATTAACTGGAGGGTTATTTAGGAGAGTATATCATTTTATTTTATTATTTATATAATTTTCAGATAAATATTCTTATCTTTACAGGAGTAACATCCACTTTTATTCATGCTGCTAGGTATATTGAGCAGCATAATTTTTGTGTTTAGAATGTTTGAAATTTAATGTTATTCTGGGGAATGATTCATTTTGTAACTCTTTTGAGAATTCAGATGAAATTTAATATCTCAGTTTTGAGTGTGTATTTTTTATTAAATACCTGATAAATCAATAGAATTAATTAGCTGGTATTTTGTTTTAGCATCCATTGGTGCCATATAGAAATAATATCTGACATTATATTGGCATTTGAGTCACTATTTCTACACAGTGAAAAAAAAGATGTTGTGTTGTATATTTAATATCCTACTTGCGGATAATCAAATTTTCATTGCAGACTCTATCTTATCAATATAAAACAGCATTTGCACCCATTTTGATTTTCCTTCACCTTGAATCTCTCTCAGTCAGATATTGACATTAACATCTTTTCTTAATTTCTCTTTTCATTCAAAGAAAATTTTGGTATTTGGTAATACATTGAATAAGAAATATACACCTTTTTTGCCACCTTATATTAACAAACATTTTTACCTAGTTTTTGATAGAAATTGTCCATGTTTTTAATGACTGGCAAATAAAATTTTTCAAAATGAATACTGCTAAAAGCTAAAAAGTTAATGAAGGCAGAAGAAGGGGACAACAGAGGATGAAATGGTTGAATGGCATTACCAAATCGATGGTCATGAGTTTGAGCAAGATCCAGGAGTTGGTGATGGACAGGGAAGCCTGGAATGCTGTAGGCTGAACAACTGAACTGATAAAGTTAAAGGGAAAGTTGAATTCTAAAGAGTGATATCTGTTTGCAGTTAATCAGGAGCTGCTCAGTGTTCTTTATCATAGCTTTCCATTAACATCGTATTAACAAGACTGCTCATATAACACACGATATAAATGGACACATAATCTGAGAGAAATCTGGAAATGTGCAGCATGACTTAAACATTTGAAAATGTTTCTACTTGTAGGAATATATTTTAAAAATAAAGGACGTAGTTTACAGTTTGTTGCAGGAAAAAAAATGACAAGATATTTAAACAATTTTGTTATCAAACTGAATGTTAAGAAGATAGGATCATGATGTTATACAAATGTTTGTATATATTAGTGTATAAGATACCTATCATCAATTCTCAAAAGCTATATTATTGCACAGATAAATATTTAGACTCAATTTTTTTCTTCTTTTCATTTTTATTCTTAAATTTTTGTTTAAATATAGTTGATTTACAATGTTTTGTTATTATCAGCTGTATAGCAAAATGATTCAGTTCTCTCTCTCTCTATATATATATATATTTTATATATATGTTATTTTTTTACACTCTTCCCCATTATAGATTGCCAAAAGATATTAAGTATAGTTTTCTGGCCTATACAGTAGGTCCCTGTTATTTATTTTATATATAGGAGTGTGTATATGCTAATCCCAAACTCCCAGTCCCTCCTCCTCTCTTCTTTGGAAACTACAAATTTCTTTTCTATGTCTATGAATCTATTTCTCATTCTTTTGGTAATTTCTACAAATATTGAATTTTAAATTCTATTACTTAAATAATTCCTATATCAAATCACTTATGATTATACAATGGAAGTGACAAATAGATTCAAGAAATTAGATCTGATAGAGCTCTTGAAGAATTATGGACAGAGGTTCATAACATTGTACAGAAGGTGGTGATCAAAGCCATCCCCAAGGAAAAGAAATGCAAAAAGGCAAAATGGTTGTCTGAGGAGGCCTTACAAATATCTGAGAAACGAAGAGAAGCAAAAGGCAGAGGAGAAAAGGAAAGACATACCTATCTGAAAGCAGAGTTCCAAAGAACATCAAGGAGAGATAAGAAAGCCTTCCTAAGTGAACAATGCAAAGAAATAGAGGAAAACAATAGCATTGGGAAGACTAGGAATTGCTTCAAGAAAATTAGAGATATCAAGGGAACATTTCATGCTAAGATGTGCACAATAAATGACAGAAATGGTATGGACCTAACAGAAGCAGAAGATATTAAGAAGACGTGGCAAGAATACACAGAGGTATATGAAAAAGATCTTCATGACCCAGATAGTCATGATCATGTGATCACTCACCTAGAGCCAGACATCCTGAAGTGTGAAGTCAAGTGGGCCTTAGGAACTATCACTATGAACAAAGCTAGTGGGGATGATGGAATTTCAGCTGAACTATTTCAAATCCTCGAAGATGATGCTGTTAAAATGCTACATTCAATATACCAGCAAATTTGGAAAACTCAGCCGTCACCACAGGACTGGAAGAGGAGAGTTTTCATTCCAATCCCAAAGAAAGGCAATCTAAAAAATGTTCAAATACCTCACGATTGCACTAATCTCATTCACTGGTAAAGTAATGCTCACAATTCTCCAAGCTAGGCTTCAAATGTACGTAAACCAAGAACTTTGAGATGTTCAAGCTGGATTTAGAAAAGGTAGAGGAAACAGAGATCAAGTTGTCAACATATGTTGGATCACAGAAAAAGCAAAAGAATTCCAGAGAAACATCTACTAAAGCCTTTGACTGTGTGGATCACAACAAACTGGAAAAAATTGTAAAGAAATGGGAATATCAGGCCACCTTACTTGCCTCCTGAGAAATCTGCATGCAGGTCAAGAATATTAGAAAATCACACTGCAAATTCTCCTAAAAGCAGAAAAGGACAAAGAAGTAGAAAACACAATTGATAGAAATAGTATTGCCAGACTCCAATTGCCAGTTAGCCAAATCCTTCATAATAAAAGGGTAAAAAAAAAAAGAAAGAAAGAAAGAAAAGGAAATCAAAGAATGGGAAATATTCAAATAGATCGTGAAGCTAAACATTTTTGAAATAAAGAAAAAATTAAAACATTCAAATCAAAAAAATGTATGGAGTGCTAAAGTGTGAGAGGTAAGAAAAGAAACCAAAAGTCAACATACTATCACAAAATTTAATAACTGCATGGGAAAAAATGAGAAACATATTGAATCACAATAGAGAAAAAATGGATTATCAACAAAGGAAAGATAATTGTTTTAATATTGGACTTCTCAGTACCAGTAAAGGTATTAGAAGATAATGGAGTTATTTTTTAAGTCAATTTAATGGGTTATGATTTATACACTACAAACCAATACAGTACAAATCCATTTAGACTGAAACACTTAACAAGAATTGAAAAACATAGACATGCATTAACCTCTTGTCAAAAAGTAAGATGCAGAACATTTCCATCACCCCAAAGATGCTCCTTGACCCTTTACTGTCCATCACGTCTGTACAACTGACCCCAGCCACCAATCTGCTTTTAGTCAGTACACCTTTGTTGGAATTTTCTAGAATTCCATACAAATGGCATCATAGAGTATATACTTTATTGGGTCTGGTTTCTATTCCTTCACACAGATTTTAATATTTATCCGTGCTGTTGCTTGTATTAATAGGTTATTTTTGGTACTAGTAAAACTGATCATGGAAAGAAAAAAGAAAAAGAAAAAAGGGAGGGAAGAAGGAAAGAGATGCACACAGAAAACGAGATAATTTCTAGCAGAGAAGAGCATCAACAGCAGAGCAATATTATCAAGAATTGAATGCTAATACATTTGAAAACCTAGATAAAATGAGTAGGCTTCACCTTTTTATTCTGCCCTCAATCTTCCCCAGCATCAGGGACTTTTCCAATGGGTCAGCTGTTCACATCAGATGACCAAAATATTGGAGTTTCAGCTTCAGCATAAGTCCTTCCAAAGAGTATTCAGGGTTGATTTCCACTGGTTTGATTACCATGCTGTCCAAGGGACTTTCAGGAGTCTTCTCTAGTACCACAGTTTGAAAGTATCAATTCCTTAGTGTTCAGCCTTTTTACTGTCCAGTTCTCACAACCGTAATTGACCATTGGGAAGACCATATCCTTGACTCTATGGACTTTTGTCAGCAGAATGATGTCTTTGCTATTCAACACACTGTCTAGGTTTGTCATAGCTTGTTTAAGATTTAGTTTTAAGCAGGCTCTTTCACTCTCCTCCTTCACCCTCATCAAGAGGCTCTTTAGTTCCTTTTTGCTTCCTGCCATTAGAGTGGTATCATCCACTTATCTGAAGTTGTTGATGTTTCTCCTGTCTACCTTGATTCCAGCTTGTAACTCATCCAGCCCAGTATGCCACATGATATGCTCATCATATATATTAAACAAACAGGGTGACAGCAGACAGTCCTGTAGTATTCCTTTCTCAATCTTGAACCAGTCAGCTGTTCCATACAGAGGTCTAACTGTTGCTTCATGACCCACATACAGGTATTTCATGAGACAGGTAAGATGGTCTGGTATTCCCATCTCTTTAAGAGTTTTCCACAGTTTATTATGATCCACATGGTCAAAGGCTTTGGCATAGTCAATGAAGCAAAGGTAGGTGTTTTATGGAATTCGCACGGAGTCAGACACGACTGAAGTGACTTAGCAGCAGAAGCAGCAGCTTTCTCTATGATCCACCAAATGTTGACAATTTAATCTCTGGTTCTTCTTCCTTTTCTATACCTAACTTGGATATATGGAGGTTCTTGGTTCACATAATGCTAAAGCCTAGAATGTAAGATTTTAAGCATGACCTTCCTAGCATGGGAAAAGAGTGCAATTTTCTGATGGCTAGTATATTCTTTAGTACTACCCTTCTTGGTAATCGGGATGAGGATAGACCTTTTCCAGTCCTGTAGCCACTGCTGGGTCTTCCAGATTTGCTAACATTTTGAATGTAGCACCATGATGGCATCATCCTTTAGGGTTTTGAATAGTTCTACTGAAATTATGTCTCATCCACTAGCTTTATTAACAGTAGTGCTTCCTAAGGCCCACTTGACATCACTCTCCAGAATGTCTGGTTCTGGGTGGCTCACCATACTGTAGTAGTAATCTGGTCCATCTGAATCTTTCTTTGTACAGTTCTTCTGTATATCCTTTCCATCACTTTTTGATCACTTCAGGATTGAGTACCTCAATAAACTTTACATATACTGATATGCTTATTTGTATACAGTGTATATATAGTATTAACAGCATAAATATACAGTGGGTCCCCAAATACCTATGTGGTCTGGAAGAGATTAGTGAAAAAGAGAGCACATAATTTATTTAAAATGAATTTCAATTTATAGTGTTAAAATGCTTTATCATTGGAACAAAAAGATATGTGGAACAAAACAGATATTTCAGAGAAAAATAAGAGATAACAGAGATGCAAGTCTAGTGTACATGAAAATACTATACTTTGAGGATAATATTACATTTCAAGAGAGGCAGATATACTAGTAAATAGCTTTGAGAAAATCTGGAAAATTAAAATTGAATTCCTATCTCTGTGTCTTATTGATTTTTACTTCAACATGATTAAAAAAATTGAAAGTGAAAGGTAAAACTTGTTCAAAATGTAAACCTCCATTTTTATGTTAGAGACTTGCGGCAATCTCTGGCTTCAGGGAGTGGAGTGTGGGAGTAGGGTGGGGTGTGGGATTTTGGTACTTTCAGTGAATCCTTTAAAACTTCCTTCATAGCCCTTCCTGCTGAAGAGATCAAGGAAATGGCAAACCACTCCAATATTCTTGCTTGGTGCCTTCCTGCTCTCCACCTACTGAGCTACATTTATATGGGTTTGCCTTCCACAAAAACTCAGGTTTCAACTGTTCCTGTACTGAAATTACCCCTTGTCAATCTGTTTTCTCATATCCAAAATTATTTTGATAGATATTGATAACATTTCGCTATTGAGATGGAGTTATTTATCTAAATGTTTTTAATTTATTATAAAATCAGATAACTTATAAAATATTAAAAATTGCCAGGTTTAGATAGATTATTTTAAACTATTATAAATGAAAAAAAATTCAGTATTATCTGTAATTTGTTAGATATTTTCATTTGGATCCAGTTATAATAACATTTTTTTTTAAAGATTCATATAAATTCTGAAATCCAAAGTAAGGTAAGCCATTCTCCTTTTTCCTATTATTGAATTTACCAGAATATTAAAGTGCTCTAAAACAGCTGGGTAATCAGCACAGACAGTGTGCCCTTATCAATCAACATATCCTGAGCTGATTTACTTAGCCGTGTCAAGTTCATCTAAAAATATATGCCCCCTTTTTTATTATAATAATCTTGTATGACATAGATATGCCTGCCAAAGTAAAATGTCTCTCTATAAGGTTGCACCATTATTATGAATATGTGATATAAAATGATTCTTAAGCTGGCTTCCTGATTGACACCAAAGTCACTTAGAAGACTATTAATGATTTAAAAAGCATAATCAGTGTCAGAGACTCTCACCATTTTTGAATATAGCCTTAAGGTGCTACATAAAGCAGAAAAAAAAGTCACATAACTGAAGTTATGGAACATGTATGCTTTCAAATTAGAATGTTTTAAATTATTCTTTAGGGGCTTCCCTGATGGCTCAGTGGTAAAGAATCTGCCTGCCAAGTGGGAGAAATAGGTTCAGTCTCTGGATCAGGAAGATCACTTGGAGAAGGAAATGGCAACCCACTCCAGTATTCTTGCCTCGGAAATCACATGGACAGGGGAACCTGGTAAATAGGTATCACAGAGAGTTGGACTTGACTTAGTGACTGAACAGCAACAACAATTATTCTTTGAAAGAACTAAGCAAGATCATTGACTCACTGCCTAACAATGATAAATGTTGCTTTGTGTTAGAGAAACATATCCTGCTGTAAACTTTTCTTGCATTCTTTTGTGGGTGTTTCTCCTCTAATATAACTAGTTTGGCAAAAACTGACATTAAACACCGGTTTTCATGGTATTTGGGATCAATTTTTTCCTACTTACTCTTGGGAAAATGGAGGAAATTTATTATGATATCAAAAATATTTCTGAGGAGTTACTATAATGCTGATTTTTGGCAGTTTTAGTCTTCTAGTCTAAGGCCTTGAAAGTTTTATCTTATCAACCACATTCTTTGATTCTAAGTGTGTAGAGGAAACAAAAAAAAAGACATATTATAAAATATGGTAACAAGAAACTCCTTAGTTATTGCTGTCATGCAAGGCCATGTGTTCAATCCTTCCTCCTCAGTCAACTTCATACTTAAATGGCACAGAGGTAGGTAAAATAAATTGCTCTCACTTGATAGACATAGTTGCTGAGTCTACATAAGTTATTTTTGACCAGAAATTCACACAGCAAGTCCATGTCTTGTCAGGTCTTACACAGTAATTTATATGTCTTGCAATGATTGATTTGTACACTAACCTAGTCTTTCTCTAATCACAACTTCACAACTACTTTGAATGAACTTATTTACTGCTAATACTGCTAGTAATGGTGATATTGTGATTCCTTGTGATATTTTAGTACATACTTGTACACATACACATATATGAACAGACATGCATGTATGTACAATGTATTACAGAATATGTTGTAGACATATGTGTTATACGTTGTCAGCAAAACACTTGTTTGAGAGGCTACTGCACAAATGCACTCATTTCACATACTAGTAAGGTAATGCTCAAAATCCTTCAAACTAGGCTTCAACAGTGCATGAACTGAGAAATTCCAGATGTACTAGGTGGGTTTAGAAAAGGAAGAGGAACCAGATATCAAACTGCCAACATCTGTTGGATCATTGAAAAAGCAAGAGAACTCCAAAAGAAAATCTACTTCTGCTTCATTGACTACTCTAAATTTTTGTCTGTGTGGATCACAACACATTGTAGAAATTCTAAAAGAGATGGAAATACCAGACCACCTTACCTGGCCTCCTCAGAAACTTGTATGCAAATCAAAAGCAACAGTTAGAATTAGATCTGGAGCAATAGACTGGTTCAAAATTGGGAAAGGCGTATGCCAAGGCTGTATATTGTCACCCTGCTTATTTAATTTATATGCAGAGTACATCATATGAAATGCCAGGCTGGATGAAACACTAGCTGGAGTCAAGATTGCCAGGAGAAGCATCAATAACCTCAGATATGCAGATGACATCACTCTAGAGCAGAAAGTGAAGAGGTATTAAAGAGCTTTTTGATGAAGGTGAAAGAAGAGAGTGAAAAGCTGGTTTAAAACTTAATACTCAAAAAATGAAGATCATGGCATCTGGTCCCATCACTTCATGAAAGAGAGATAGGGAAAAAAATGGAAACTTTGACAGACTTTATTTTATTGGGCTCCAAAATTACTGTGCATGGTGATTGCAGCCATGAAATGAAAAGATGCTTGCTCCTTTGAAAAAAGAGCTATGACAAACACAGCATATTAAAAAGCAGAAACATGGCTTTGTAGACAATGGCCCATATACTAAAAGCTCTGGTTTTTCCAATAATCATATATAGATGTCAATGTTGGACCATAAGGAGCGATGAGCACTGAAGAATTGATGATTTTGAACTGCGATCCTGGACAAGACTCTTGAGAGTCCCTTGGACAGCAAGGAGATCAAACCGGTCAATCCTAAAGGAAATCAACCTTGAATTTTCACTGAAGGACTGATGCTGAAGCTGAAGCTACAATACTTTGGTTACCTGATACAAAGAGCCAACTCACTGGATAGACTCTGATGCTGGGAAAGATTGAGGGCAGGAAGAGAACAGGGTGACAGAGGATGGAATCTTCAACTCAGTGGACATGAGTTTGAGCAAATTCAGGGAGATAATTAAGAACAGGAAAGCCTGGCATGTTGCAGTCCATGGGGTCACAAAGTGTTGGACATGAGTGAGCAACTGAACAACAACAAAAAGGAGTAGATAGTAGTGTTTTAATAACCCTACTCCCCACCTGCATACACAATTTCCCTGTCAAATTCCTGCAGTACATTTCTTGCACTTAGTGACCCAATATTAACATATTAACTAAAGTGCATAATTTATTCATATCATATCACTTATTTTTATCACTCTCTTAATGGCCAGAAATAAATCTGACACAATATTTTGAAGATATATTTTTCCTTATTGACATATTTGACTCAAAGATCATCTAATCATTTTATACCACAGAAGTGTCTTTTAAAAATATTACTGGAAAATGGCACATCCAAATATGCATCATCACCATGGAATTAGAGGCACTCTGGCATTATCTTTGTGTTTTATCCCCTATTTATCTTTGCACTGCTCATTCTCTCTTCTAACTTTCTCTAACATAGAACTAATTTTCTGTTCTCAACATCGTGGTTTTATTATCAAATCACATGGTGCTTTACTTAAACTTCCACAGTAGCTTGTTAATTTGTCTCCTTGACCACCAGACATCCATACACTAGTGCAATAATCATCTTTCATCATATGTACATGTTTTATGATATTAAATTTTAGTTGAATGCATAAACTATTCATTCATCTATTTTCTGGCTTCCCTGATAGTTCAGTTGGTAAAGAATCCATGTGCAATGCAGGAGGTCCTGGTTAGATTTCTGGTTCAGGAAGATCTACTGAAGAAGGGATAGGCTACCCACTCCAGTACTCTTGGGCTTCCCTTGTGGCTCAACTGGTAGAGAATCCACCTGCAATGAGGGAGATTTGGGTTCAATCCCTGGTTTGGGATGACCCCCTGAAGAAGGGAAAGGCTACCCACTCCAGTAGTCTGGCCTGGGGTCACAAAGAGTTGAACACGACTTTCACTTTCACATAAGTTATTAATCTCTTTTCTATTAAATAATTATTTTATAGATCAAGTAAATCCCCTATTTGAAAATAAGCTCTATGCAGTTCCCAATGGCCCAAAGGTAACAAATTTAGCATCTATTTCTTCAGACTGAAAATAAATTTTATTTAGATGTAAATTGTTTTGCTATAATACAGTGTGGTAATTTAAAAAGTATAAAAAATCCAAAGCTAACATTTTGTTAGTTAATGTAATGATTAATTCATTTGTGATGATGAAACATAACTATTAATGTAAAATTTATTAGCAATTATTTTTAATATACAGAGAAATGTAATATTCCATATACTGCTTGACATATATATATATATATATATATATATATATATATATATATATATATATATATAGACACACACATGCATATATGGAAGTTAGTATCCTGTAGTTTTCTTTTATAATTTTTTTGAAGATTTTTTTTAATGTGGACCATTTTGAAGGTTTTTGTTTAATGTGTTGCAATATTATTTCTGTTTTATTTTTTATTTATTTTGTTTTTTTGGCCATGAGGCGTGTGAGATCTTGACTCCTAATTTCACATCCAGGCATTAGAAGGCAGAATCTTCACTATTAGACCACCAGGGAAATCCCAATCCTGTAGTTTTCTTTTCCTAAGTTATCTTAAACTCTGAATTTGATAACTGAGTTACTCTAGACTCTTCATTTGATATTGGGACATCATTTTCTGTATCTTGGAGACACTTTCCGTGGGAATTTATCTGTTCTTTTAAAGTACAGATGTTCAATGTCTCATGAAATTTGCCTGGTGCTCTTTTTTGATGGTAGATGTTCTTTAATGGTACTTGGGCTATTTCAGATTTTTACTCTAACCAGAAAATTTTGGTCAGTTTAAAGGTAACAGAGAATCTCTCTTAAGTCAAAATCCACTTATTTCATTCCAAAACAAGATTTTTCAAATTGACTTTATATCCTCACTTAACATATTTCATATCCTACCCTCTCTATCTTCCTCCAGCTTTGTTACTGATAATACAAGATATTTCCATTTTTCATTGTTGTAAGTCATTTATTTTGGCAAAACTGCCTTCATTAGGCAATACTATATTTTACTTATTTCTTAGATCATCACTGATATTTGCATTTCCCTTATTCTGTATAGATTTGCTATTTTTCTCTGATGAACTACATTTTCAGTACTTCTTTCAAAGAGAATCTGGGTGTGACAAACTCCTTGAGTCTTTAAATGTTTGAAAGTTCTTCATTTCATCTTCAGAGTCAAATGATTTATCCACTCTCCCGGGCCAAACTTGACTTTCTTAAATACTTCTCTAATATTCCTTCCTAGTCCTATCACAGCTAGTGTCACTAGAAATATCAGAAAATAACCATCAGAACAAACTGGTGCTAAGTACCAGACACTGTTCTAGGGTTTTTATAAATATCAACTAAATTAATATTCTGTCTAATAAGGCAAGTAATTACTATCTTCATTTTACAGAAAAGAAATCTGGAGCCCAGAAAGTTGAATAAACCACCCAGTGGTGCACAGGCGGTGAGCCAGGTCAGTTTCATCACTCGCATTCTGCATCACTGTGTTCTGAAGGCTTGCCATGCCAATGCGATCCCTGCTCTTTGGTTTTTTTTAATTAGTTTATTTATCTATTTTTCAACTTTACAATATTGTATTTGTTTTGCCATACATTGACATGAATCCACCATGGGTGTACATGTTTTCCCCTTCCAGAACCCCCCTCCCACCTCCCTCCCCATCCCATCCCTCTGGGTCACCCCGGTGCACCAGCCCCGAGCACCCTGTATCATGCATCGAACCTGGACTGGCGATTTGTTTCACATATGATGATTTACATGCTTCAATGCCATTCTCCCATATCCTCCCGCCCTCGCCCTCTCCCATAGCGTCCATAATACTGTTCTATTTATCTGTGTCTCTTTTGATGTCTCACATACAGGGTTATCTTTACCGATTAACTAAATACCATATATATGTGTTAGTATACTGTATTGGTGTTTTTCTTTCTGGCTTACTTCAGTCTGTATAATAGGCTCCAGTTTCATCCACCTCATTAGAACTGATCCCTGCTCTTTAGATGTATATTCATTCTATCACTGTTGGAGCTTAGAATATTTCTTTATAATTGACATTTTGAAGTGTATTTACAGTTTGTGCATGTATGAGTTTCTTTTAATTTATTCTGTACTGCAAGGGCTAATCTCCTTCTAAATTGTTCTGATGGCTTATTAGATATCATTTCATGTTGTTGTTCACTCAGTTATGTACAACTCTTTGCAACGCCATGGACTGCAGCATATCAGGCTTCTCTATCTGCTCAAACTCATGTCCATTGAGTCAGTGATACCAACCAACCATTTTGTCCTCTGTCATCCCCTTCTCCTTCAATCTTTCCCAGAACCAGGGTCTTTTCTAATGAGTCAGCTCTTCACATCAAGTGGCCAAAGCATTGCAGCTTCAGCTTCAGCATTGGTCCTTCTAATGAATATCCAGGATTGATTTCTTTCCAGAAATCATTCTTCCCATTAATCATTCTGTTCTTCTGTTTGGGAATTCCCTTCTACTCTTATGAATTTTTCTTCCATATTTTACAATTTTCAACTTTTGTACTATATTCTGAGACAATCCATTTCATTTTTGAGCTTAGCATTGGGTTGGCCAAAAAGTTTCTTTGGTTTCTATGTAAAGATAAGACACATTTTTCATTTTCACCAAGAACTTTATTGAACAACATATTCACCATTTTGTTTCACTACCTTCTGCCATTTTTCAAGAAATTTCATATTTCCATGTTCCCAAAACTCTTAAAACTGTTAAAAAAAAAAGTTTTTTTTTTATAGTCTTCCAGGAAATTGAATTTTTTTCCATTAAGAGAATATTGTAAAGACTGAAATAAATGGAAATCTGAAGGTGTAATGTCTAATGAATATGGTGGATAAATTGGAGTTTCTCAGCCAAGCTGTAACAGTTTTTGCCTGGTCATTAAAGAAACATGTGGTTTGAATTATCCTGATGAAAGATTATACATTTTCTATTGACAAATTCCAGATGATTTTCATCTAGTGCTGCTTTAATTTGGTCTAATTGGGGGCAGTACTTGTTGGGATTGATCATCTGATTTCCCAGAAGAAGCTCATAATAGAGGACTCTCTTCCAATCCCACCATATACACAACATCATCTTCTTTGGATGAAGATCAGCTTTTGTTATGGTTAGCCTATAATCTCTTCCATTCTATATCATTTTTCAGTATCCACTTTTCATCACTCATCAAACTTTGTTGTAAAGTGGAATATTTTCATTATGTTTAAGTAGTGAATTGCATGCAGAAATATGGTCAAGAGGTGTTTTTTTTTGTTTTTATTTTGTTTTGTTTTCACTTAACTTATGTGGAACCCAAACATCAAAGTGATGAACATAGACAAGATGGTGCAAATGATTATCAGTGGTTTACTTGTATATTTTGAATACATTGGCTATCTCCCAACATTGATTGTTCTCAACTAATGTCTTGATTTGATTGCTATCAACTTCAATTGATCCACCTAACTGTGAAACATCGTCCAGCTAGAAATCTCTAACACGAAATTTCACAAACCACTTTTTATACATTAAATCAGTTATAGCACCTAAACAATACACTGCAGAAATTAGTTTTTCTGTTTCAGTTGTGTTTTCACCTTTCTTGAAGTAGTAAAACACATTATGCTGAAATGTTGCTTTTTTTCTTCCATCTTCAGTATTAAAATGTTCACACAAGCATTCAGCAATTTTTATAAGTTTTATTTTAATGTGTGCTGATATGACAGCTGTCACAGTACAATCTAACAAAATAGTTAAAGACAAGAATTGCTGTTCTTCAGTGTCGAGACTCCTATTCAGAAAATCTATTGTTTTTCAATAAATATTTTATTTTTAGATTACATTCGTCTGTATTTCTTTTCCTTACTCCCTGTTCTTCACCTTAATATCCTACGACAGACATATATATGAGATGACTCTCCTCATGTTTTAAGGTGGATTCACAGTTCTGGAACTTTATTGTTACATTAAAGTTATTTATAAAGTATAAGGCCTTATACTATATTTGCTGAATTGCTACATATTCTTCATGGTGTAGATAACCTTAAATGTGGGTGCATCTGCAGTTCAAATTTTCCTGAAGCTCTTCACTCTCTTTAAGCCTGCAGTCCTCCAAATCTTGGAGAGGAAAGTAGAAGGAGTTTGCTTTCCAGTCTATTCAACAGGGGTTTGGAGATATTGCAGCTAGTGTCCTCTGATCATTGAGAATGAGCTCTACTTTAAATTGAACTCAAAGTTCTCAACAATGAAGACTTATTTGGAAAGAGGATAAGAGAGATCTTTAGTCATCTTTAAGTCCAAAAATATGATCTGGCTACTCCTCATTGAACTACTCCTTTTAGAACCAACACCCCAAAAAGATGTCCTTTTCATTATAAGGGACTGGAATGCAAAAGTAGGAAGTCAGGAAATACCTAGCATAACAGGCAAATTTGGCCTTGGAGTACAGAATGAAGCAGGGCAAAGGCGAATAGAGTTTTGCCAAGAGAACGCACTGGTCATAGCAAACACCCTCTTCCAACAACACAAGAGAAGACTCTACACATGGCCATCACCAGATGGTCAACTCCGAAATCAGAATGATTCTATTCTTTGCAGACAAAGATGGAGAAGCTCTATACAGTCAGCAAAACAAGACCAGGAGCAGACTGTGGCTCAGATCATGAACTCCTAATTGTCAAACTCAGACTTAAATTGAAGAAAGTAGGGAAAACCACTAGACCATTCAGGTATGACCTAAATCAAATCCCTTATGATTATACAGTGGAAGTGACAAATAGATTTAAGGGACTAGATCTGATAGACAGAGTGCCTGATGAACTATGGACAGAGGTTTGTGACATTGTAGAGCAGACAGGGATCAAGATCATCCCCATGGAAAAGAAATGCAAAAAAGCAAAATGGCTGTCTGAGGAGGCCTTACAAATAGCTGTGAAAAAAAGAGAAGTGAAAAGCAAAGGAGAAAAGAAAACATATACTCATCTGAATGCAGAGTTCCAAAGAATAGCAAGGAGAGATAAGAAAGCCTTCCTCAGTAATCAATGGAAAAAAATAGAGGAAAACAACAGATTGGGAAAGACTGGAGATCTCTTCAAGAAAATTAGAGATACCAAGGGAACATTTCATGCAAAGATGGGCTCGATAAAGGACACAAATGGTAGGACCTAACAGAAGCAGAAGATATTAAGAAGAGTTGGCAAAAATACATAGAAGAACTGTACAAAAAAGATCTTCACAGCCCAGATAATCACGATGGTGTGATCACTCACCTAGAGCCAGACATCCTAGAATGCAAAGTCAAGAGGGCCTTAGAAAGCATCACTACGAACAAAGCCAGTGGAGGTGGTGGAATTCCAGTTGAGCTATTTCAAATCCTGAAAGATGATGCTGTGAAAGTGCTGCACTCGATATGCCAGCAAATCTGGAAAACTCAGCAGTGGCCACAGGACTGGAAAAGGTCAGTTTTCATTACAATCCCAAAGAAAGGCAATGTCAAAGAATCCTCAAACTACCACACAGTTGCACTCATCTCACACGCTAGCAAAGTAATTCTCAACATTCTCCAAGCCAGGCTTCAGCAGTACGTGAACTGTGAACTTCCAGATGTTCAAGCTGGTTTTAGGAAAGGCAGAGGAACCAGAGATCATATTGCCAATATCCACTGGATCATTGAAAAAGCAAGAGAGTTCCAGAAAAACATCTATTTCTGCTTTATTGACTATGCCAAAGCCTTTGACTGTGTGGATCACAATAAACTGTGGAAAATTCTGAAAGAGATGGGAATACCAGACCATGTGACCTGTCTCTTGAGAAACCTGTATGCAGGTCAGGAAGTAACAGTTAGAACTGGACATGGAACAACAGACTGGTTCCAAATAGGAAAAGGAGTACGTCAAGGCTGTATATTGTCACCCTGCTTATTGAACTTATATGCAGAGTACATCATGAGAAACGCTGGGCTGGAGGAAGCACAAGACGGAATCAAGATTGCCGGGAGAAATATCAATAACCTCAGATATGCAGATGACACCACCCTTATGGCAGAAAGTGAAGAAGAACTAAAGAGCCTCTTGATGAAAGTGAAAGAGGAGAGTGAAAAAGTTGGCTTAAAGCTCAACATTCAGAAAACTAAGATCATGGCATCTGGTCCCATCACTTCATGGGAAATAGATGGGGAAACAGTGAAAACAGTGTCAGACTTTATTTTTTGAGGCTCCAAAATCATGGCAGATGGTGATTGCAGCCATGAAATTAAAAGACGCTTACTCCTTGGAAGGAAGTTTATGACCAACCTAGATAGCATATTGAAAAGCAGAGACATTACTTTGCCAACAAAGGTCCGTCTAGTCAAGGCTATGGTTTTTCCAGTAGTCATGTATGGATGTGAGAGTTGGACGGTGAAGAAATCTGAGATCCAAAGAATTGATGGTTTTGAGCTGTGGTGTTGAAGAAGACTCTTGAGAGTCCCTTGGACTGAAATGAGATCCAACCAGTCCATCCTAACGGAAATCAATCCTGGGTGTTCATTGGAAGGACTGATGTTGAAGCTGAAACTCCAATACTTTGGCCACCTTATGCGAAGAGTTGACTCACTGGAAAAGACCCTAATGCTGGGAAAGATTGTGGGCAGGAGGAGAAGGGGACGACAGAGGATGAGATGGTTGGATGGCATCACCGACTCGATGGACATGGGTTTGGGTAAACTCTGGGAGTTGGTGATGTACAGGGAGGCCTGGCGTACTGGGATTCATGGGTTCGCAAAGAGTCGGACACAACTGAGCGACTAAACTAAACTGAACTGAACTCCTCATTAACAGCTATGCAGGATGTAACACCACTTACAATATTTTCTTCCTCCTTTGGAACACTATGTTAAGCTTCTTTATTTTCAGAAATTAAAGTACAAAGAAGATGTAATTTCTCAGGGTAAAGACCAACATATATCACTTAGCAGACGAATTCTTACTTCCCTCTTTGTCTGTTACTGCTTCTTTCAGCACTGGAATGACTGGCACTTGTAAATATACTATATCAGATTGATGAGAATTGAACAAGAACAAACTTTTCCAGTGGATGCAAACTTCTTAAAAGGTTATTGCCAAGAATCTTGATTAGAGTGGCAGGGATTTCCCAGAGTCTCATGATGCAAGAGAATTATCTTTCTAAAGTTCACTTCCCTTTTAATTGGCCCACAGAGTAAGAATAAGCATTTATCTTTCACTATTGGCTGACATAACCTGGCAGAATTTTCCCCTGCTGAAGTTTTAGTTGCACCTTGCCTCCATCATGTCATATAGCCTTGTTCCAAGCACATAAAATATTTTCCATCAATATTTCCTAAACTTCCAAAACTCCCCACTTTTCACAACTTGTTTCCTCTACCTTGACTGTTTCATCTATATTCTTAGCTTATAAGTACTCAATCATCCAGAATTCACATTAACATAATATATTTGGAAGCATATTTTCACTCATGTATTTTTTGGGCAAATTTCTCTACGTTTCAAAACTCATAAACAATATAGTTTGAGTATAGTCCTACTATAAGACTTATCATTGTGTTTTGTTATATGGTGATGACTTTTTTCTGTGTCTCCTAATAAATTGTCAATTTCTCTAAAGCATGAATACATTTTTCAACTTTAAAAATATATAAAGATGCCTATAATAACACACCAAAAGTTTATATACACACTTTAAAAAATTTACTATATTTCCTACTTTATCACTCTCAGATATTTTTCTTTAAAGTTAACCTTTCTGACAAATTGTTATCTCCTTTGTTCACCCTCTCAATTAAATATCCCTCTGTCTCTTAGCAGAGGCAAATGTATCCTGGATTTAGTGTATCCTTCCATACAGAAATAATTTCATATATTTATGTGTTTACACACACAGATATTCCTGGGTGTAAGCTCTAGGTAAACTTTTGCTCACAGATGTAGAAGGATGTGTGCCTTAGTGATATTTGCAAGGGCAAAGCTTTTTATAAACTTGGTGGTTTAACTAAGTGTATGAACCACTAAAATGTGGCATATACATACACTGTAATACTACTCAGTGGAATGAACTAGACGGTAGTTTACTTGCTAAGTTGTGACCAACTCTTGTGACCCCATGGAGCCACCAGCCTCCTCTGTCAATGGGATTTTCTTAGCAAGAATATTAGAATAGGTTGTCATTTCCTTCTTCAGCGGATCTTCCTAACCTCAGGGATTTAACCCCAGTCTCCTGCATTGCACTACATATAACTATAGA
The DNA here is from genome assembly GCA_024291935.2 of Okapia johnstoni. Taxonomy (NCBI): domain Eukaryota; kingdom Metazoa; phylum Chordata; class Mammalia; order Artiodactyla; family Giraffidae; genus Okapia; species Okapia johnstoni. The sequence goes on from CM044312.1 coordinate 109,040,548, forward strand.
AATAATCTTTAAAATATAATATAGAGTGAAAATAAAACTCATAAGTAGGACAACTAACATGAATTTAAAACACATAGAACACTGATAGACATTCTACGTGGATAAACATAGTAAAAAATGTATGGTAGATGAATCGGAATTACACACATTGAAAACATAAAAATGATAGCAATGAAGAAAGGGTGATGCAGTTGTGTTGGGCAATGAAAAAAAAATCATCTAATGATGGATAATTTAATCTGATAATCTAATAAAAAAAGAAATGTTATATAAAGTGATGATAACATGATACCATGAATTGGGAGGTGTAAAATCACCTCAGCTCTATGTTCCTGATTTCCCTCTTCTATCACCTCAACAAAAAAAGAGAATTTTATTTGTCAAGATATTTAGATTTTGGCAAATATAAATTATGAAAAATTATATTTGCTAGACCTCACATTTTATACATGTTAGACACAAATCCAAAAATATTTTATTTTCAAATTCACATTAGTGTTATTTACAGCAAAGATGTTCTATAAAATATATAACAGTGCATCAATATAACAAAAAATAAAATAAAATAAAACAGTGATGGGCAGAGAAACAGGAGTATTAACATTTAGGGCTGTTCAACATTTCAGTCATCTCTTTTAACAATAGGAAAATATATAGCAGTGATTTTGCCATTTTTTTTCTCAAAGGAAAACAGTCCTACTTTGTATTGTTAATAAATACAAACTCATTTTCTTCTCCCCTTGAAGCAAGAGTGTGATGATCTCCATCATCATCATCATAACCATCATAATCCTTTTACATTTGTGTAGAGTCTACAGGGTGCACTCTATTTAAAGGTGTGATTGGATAGAAGAGTTAAGTTAGAGAGCATTAAAAACACATGACCAAATACCCTTAGTTCTTTCTTGTCTGAATGGGATGAAACAGAAACAAAATCATTATTATATGCCCTTTGCCAGTTTTTGAGTAATTCTTCATGATACTTTTCTCTTCTACTTACTCACACAGCCACCCTATACTCAATAAAATAATTACCATTCAAAGCTCTAAGTTCCCCAATTTGCTATTAATCTGTCATATTGAAACTGAGCAGGACCCTGGTGTGGCTCCTGGGCACAGAAGCCTTTCTGTTCCTTGTTTGCAAGGAATAGACTCCAGCCTCCAGACTTCCCTGAGTTCCAAAGGGCAGGTTCAAAGAACTGCTTATCAGGGAAGGGAGAGGATGCACAAACAAGGGAGGAGCAGCCAAGAAACAACTGGGGCCTTGGGGCAGGGTCCTGTTTTCACTTTAAGGGGAACAGATAACAATATCTTTAAACTCTTTATAGAACCAAAACTCCAACAAATGGAAGATGCTAGCATTCTTCATTCTAGAAAAGAACACAGGACACCAGATTAAAGGAGTGCAGGCCCTGCACACACTGTAATCTTGTCAGCCACCCCAGGCTTAAACCACTGCTATAAAACTCTTCACCAAATCCTCCCAGTTTGGGATACACACTTTTGAGAGCCAGGAGCCCAATGTTTCCCTCTTTCCCTGGCAAACCAATACAGTAATTCCCCTACATACTAATGAGCTCCATTCTGTTTGTAAATCCAGTTTGTTCATAAGTGCAATGAAATTAGCCTAGGTATCCAACTAATACTAGCACAATGTCTATATAATACTGTACTGTAATAGGTTTATAATATTTTTCACACAAAATAATACATAAAAGACAAACATAGACAGTAAAGGAAATATTTTTAATCTTACAGACAGTACCTTGAAAAGTACAGTAGCACAGTATAACAACTGGTGTGCGGGGGCTGGCATCGAGTAAATGGGTAAGAAGAGTTACTGACTAGAGGAGGGAGAAGACGTGGGAGATGCTAGAGCTGAAGGATCATCAGCAATAAGAGATGGAGGGAAAGTTGTAATTTTCCTCACACCTGATGTTGACGGCACAGGTTCTGGTTCCCTGCTGGACTCAATTCTACCAACTCTCTTGAAGAAACTGACCCAGTGGTGTCTGGGTAATAGCTCTTTTTTCTTGTCATGGATGACATGATAGCACTGGATTACTACATCACTGCTGCTTTTATACTTGCTTCCACACATCCTGTGTTTGAAATAAAGATAACGTACTCCATACAGTACTGTAGATTAAAGTTCACAAAAGCATGACTAATTGTAGAGCACACACACACGATGATGTATAGCAGACGCATGAACTAACATGTGAATGGACATCCACATCTTTGAAAGTTCACAACTTGAAGACTTATGTGTAGGGGACTTACTGTAAAGCCATTCTTTTCTATTTTGCTCAAAAGTCTGTTTCTGGGATTCAATTCAGCACCAATGCACAAAGGCTGAGCTTTTGGCATCTATATCAATAAGCTAACTAAGGAATTGATATGATCACATTAATAGGTGAAGAGTAAACATTTGACAAAATCCAACATCCATTCATAATAAAAACTTAAGGCAAACTAGAAATAGAGAGGCACTTCTTCAACTTGATAAAGAACATCTACATGAAACTTACATCTAATGTCATACTTATTGCTGATAAGCTACATGCTTTCCCCATAGGATCAGGAACTCAGCAAAAATGTCCTCTCTCAGATCTTTTCGTCACTGTACTGGAAGTCTTAGATAACACAATAAGAGAGGAAAAGTAAATAAAAGGAAATTAAATAAATAAAATAAAAAATGAATAAAAGGAAATAAAGGAAGAAATAAAACTTTTTTTCATAGATGACATATTTGTCTATATAGAAAAATACCAAAGAATAAAAAAAAAATAATAACAGAAAAACTCTTGGGAGTAATGAATGATTATGCAAGGTTGTGAGATACAAGGTTAATATGCAGAAGTCAATTGGTTTCCTTCGTATCTGCAATTAGCAGTCAGAATTCATAAAAATATAACATCACTTACATTAGCACCAAGAGAAAGGCTAAGTAAATGTTGTAGCATACATTTAACAAAATATATATGTGAATTATATAAGAAAAAGTACAACAGTCTGATGATACAAATAAGTACAAATAAATGGGCAAGTATTCCATGTTCATAAGAAAGGTACTCAATAATATTAGGATACCAGTCCTTACCAGCTTGATCCATAAATTTAAGGATATAAATCATAATCCCAGCAAGCAATTTTGTGGATGTCAACAAATTCATTTACATGGAAAAGCAAAAGATACAGACTGCCAACACAATATTGAAGAACAAAGTCAGAAAATTTAAAAAAAAAAATATGACTTCAAGATGCATTCTAAAGCAACAGCAATAATAACAATGAAATGTGTTATTGGTGAAAGAATAAATAAATACAGCAGAATAGAAAGCTAAAACTAGAACCATACAAATGTAGGCCTGAGATTGAAATGTAAACTGCAGTTTAACAAAGGAACAAAGGCAGTTAAACTAGATAAAGATAGGTGTTTTCAACAAATGGTCCTGAAACAATTGAATATCTATAAATTTCAAAAAAAAATCTAGGTATTAACCTTACACTTTTCACACACACACATGCACACACATACACACAAATAAATCAAAGTGATCATACATAAACCTGCCAACTGAAAAAAATGTAAATGCAATGTGAGAGTCATAAGTAAAGTTTTATTTGGGACAAAATGAGGACTGTAGCCGAGGGGAAGCATCTCAGATAGGTTCTGAGAAACTGCTCCAAAAAGGGGAACGCATGTAAACCCATGGCTGATTCATGTCAATGTATGGCAAAAACCACCACAATATTGTAAAGTAATTAGCCCCCAACTAAAATAAATAAATTTATTAAAAAAAAAAAAAAGGTGAACAGGAAGGTCATTATATACATGAGTTTAGTAAAGAAGGACACATGCAGTCAAGCACACAAATGCACATTTTTGCAAAATGTTGCTGCTAGTTATGAGGAGCAGATGTCTCCACAAATGATTTTAGTACTTTTCTAGATATGAGGAGATGCAAGAATTTGGGCTCTTAAAATCTCCACCTGAAAATATCTATCTGAAGTTCTGCCAGTTTTTCCCAGAGCACAAGAGGGCCTCATTTTTGCTCTCTGCTCCAGATTCCTTTCAAGTTGTGTTGAAGGTCAGCAACTGCAGTGGCTAGTGACTTGATCCTTGTAAAGGCAGATGGCAAGTGCCAATTTTTAGTTGGCAGACTTACACTTAAAATGCTAAACTATAACACTTCTAGAATATAATTTTGCAGAAAATAGAGGTGAGCGTGGGCTTAAAACAAATATTTAATACAATATCAAAAGTGTAATTCATGAAAAAATGATATAATGACTTCATTATAGATAAAAACTTCTGTTCTGTGTAAACACTGTAAAGAGAATTTGAAAACAAGCCACAGCATGGGAGAAAATATCTGCAAAACTCACATTTAAAGAACTGTATCCAAAACAGTCAAATGGCTCGGCAATAAGAAAGCAAACAACTCTGTGAAAAAGTGGGAAAAATATCTTAGCAGACTCCTTGACAAAGAAGACAGATCGATGGAAAAGTAAGCATATTAAAAGATTCTCAGCATCATATGTTGTTAGCGAATTACAATATAAAATAACAATGAGGTACTACTACCTGCATATTAGAATGGCTAGACGCCGAATTACTGACAACACCAAATTCAAGCGAGGATGTGGAATAACAAGGAACTCTGACTCATGCTGGTGTGAATACAAACGGTACAGCAATTTTAGAAGACAGTTTGGCAATTTATTGCAAATCTAAATTTAGCCTTAACCAAATAACCTAGCACATTATTCCTAGGTATTTATCCAATGAATTAAAAATATATGTCAACACAAAAATAGGCATCTGACTATTAACATCTGCTTTATTGATCATCACCAGAAACTGGAAGAAGCCAATATGCCCTGCAGTAGCTGCATGGATAAGCAAACTGGAGTTCATACAATGAAATATTATTCATTGATAAAAAGAAATGAGGTGTCACACCATGAAAAGACATGAAGGAACCTTAAAAGCATATTGCTATGTATAAGAAGCAAGTCTGAAAATATTGCATATTATATGGCTATAATTATATGAGGGGAAAAAGCAAAACTATGAAGGCAGTAAATGGTTGAAGGATATCAAGGACTTGGGCATGAATAGATGAAGTACAAAGGATTTTCAGGACAGTGAAATGATTCTGTGTGATACCATAATGATGGATATGTGACATTATACATTTATTGAAACTCACGGAGCTAAACAACATAAACAGTGAATCCTAATGTAAACTATGTACTGCAATTAATATGTAATGTGCAAATATCAGTTCGTCAGTTGTAACAAATGCACCACACTAGGGTAAACTATTTACAAAAAGGGGGGATTTGTGACGGAAAATGAAGGTATGTGAGAACTTTCTGCTCAGTTTTCTTGTAAAATTAAATGTGCTGTAAAAGTATATATTGACTTGAAAAATTAAGTTAAGAACTCAAACTATGATATGACTAGTTGGTTAACTTTCTAAAGGCCAAGTAGGAGTTGGAACACAGGTTCCTACCTGCTTCATTAGCTAAGCTGAAAGCTAAGAGCTCAGGACTCAGGCTACAGAGTTCCATATCCCCCACCCCTTTCAATTTAGCTTCAGCCATTCTTAGTTCCCAATACTTTCTTGCTTTTAGGGCAAAGTATCACATTGTATTTCAGTGACCCACGTTCTTTTTCCTGAAGAATGAATTCCTGCTTAATTGTAAGCCCAGTGTATCAATTCTGCTGACTCTAGGACTCCTCATCTTCATAAGTTTCCCTAGTGGACTAGAACCACTTCCTAAAGAACACACATTTGTAAGAGGACTCACCCACTTGAAAGTATCATCTATCTGCCTATTGCAACTTTCATGTAGAGCTGGATCTAATTATTCTTGTTTCTACACCTGACCCAACTTCAAGAATTTCCCAAGTACCCTAAAAATGTATAAGTATCCAGAAAATGTATAGCAATGTATAAATTGCTAAGATCTGTTCAATTCAATTAATATTTGAGAAGTAAAAATAAAATTGCCCACTCTTCCCTATCCAGTCCTCACACACACAAATAGAAGGATAGATACATGATAGATAGACAAGAGATAGATGAGAGACTGACAGAAACACAACATTGCTGAATTGCTGCTATTATATGTGATTTTTCTATCTGTAAGTATTTTGCACATGGTGACTGACAGGTAGTCCCAACTCGTACTAGAATAATCTGAGATGCAAAAATAGAGCAGTGGACCATCACCTCTACTCCCAGGAACAGCTCCCAGAACTATGTGATGTGTGTATGTTTGGGGGCAGGCACCAAGGACACCCACAGGAAAAAGCTAAAGTGACAGAGAGGGGTTTGTACTGGATCACGGGATCCAGTCCTAACACTTTATGGCAAATAGATGGGGAAACGATGGGAACAGTGACAGACTTTATTTTCTTGGGCTCCAAAATCATTGCAGATGGTGACCACAGCCATAAAATAAGACACTTGCTCCTTGGAAGAAAAGCTAGACAGCATATTAAAAAGCAGAGGCATTACTTTGACAAAATGGTCCATATAGTCAAAGCTATGTTTTTTCTAGTGGTCATGTACGTTGCATCATAAAGAAGGCTGAGTGCTGAAGAATTGAAACTTTTGAACTGTGGTGTTGGAGAAAACTCAAGAGTCCCTTGGACTGCCAGAAGATCAAATCAGTCAATCCTAAAGAAAATCAGTCCTGAATATTCATTGGAAGGACTGATGCTGTAGCTGAAGCTCCAATACTTTGCCACCTGATTTTGGGAAAGATTGAAGGCAAGGGGAGAAGGGGATGATAGAGGATGAGATGGTTGACTCATCATTGACTCAACGGACATGAGTTTGAGCAAGCTTCGGGAGATGGTGAAGGACTTGGAAGCCTGGTGTGGTGCAGTCCATGGGGTCACAAAGGGACAGACATGCCTGAGTGAATAAACAACCACAACAGTATTGGAGAGGCTTACTGGACATATAGGAGTAAAGGAAGTTTCAGGAAGCCTCAAGGCCTGTGATCATAAGCAGAAAGTTTAGAGGAACCCCTGGACCGTTTGCCCAGAGCAGACATGGCACCCTCTGAGAAATTAGGTTTCCCTGAGGAAAGAGAATTCTGGGTGATTCCTAATATAGTAAAATAATGAAACAGGTTTTAACAGTGGCAGATTATCCAGATAAAAGAATTTTGAAGAAAATCCAGCAAACAATTGAAGTTTAATTCAGAAAGACTGCCATATAAAGGGTAAATCTGCAGAAGATTCTCACTATGACGACTGAATACTGTTAAATATTTTTCACGTCAAGTCTATAAACTAGGAGCACAATGGAAAATGTTCAAATAGAATCCACTGTGGAAAATAGTGTTTGAATTTAGGGCTGAGAGAATCATAAGATAGTCAAGAGTTGGATATTCTGTCTTATTTTTGTGTTCACATTTAACCTTTACCGAAGTTTTCAGGAAATAAAACTATTTATGAATGCTGAAATTTAATATCCATAAGAAAAAAATTCTTTAAAGGAAGATATTTAAAATGATTTACAATTTCTGAGGTAGAAAGTTAAGTGAAAATTGAGTGAATAAAAGCAATCTATTCATATTATAAATATGTGAAATCTCACATAGGATGTACCAATACATGATGATAAATTTGCTAAGCAATCTAAATGTTGTAAAATATTAACTTATGCAGTTGTATCGATGGATGTGTGTACTAAAGATATGGCATTCTGTTCCTTCACACCAGTTCACATGGATTCATATACACAGATACCACCTACAATTTGGAATTAAAAAATTGATGTCTTTATGATAGTTAACAACAGAACATGCAAATAACTGGATCATGAATATTTATTCTTAGTTTATGAAGACAATGTAGTTTAGAAGCCAGAGTAAGACTATCACATAATCTAACCAACAAATATAAAGGAATGATATGCCAGTTAGAAGCAAGAATATTGTGAGCTTGCAAATCACAAAATAATTGTTATAGAAAAAACCCACAAAAGCACCCTCTTGGGAAGACGCTGATATTGAAAATTAGACATAATATTCTCTCTGCTTCAATATCCATGTTGAGGATATAGTTACAGCAGGTTTTCCCAATTCAATGCTGTGAGTCTTTAAATCATGCAAACATAACCTGCTTTGCTTAGAGTCCATATTCATCAATTAAGTCCACAATTGATTGTCCCTGTATATTATAGTTACAAGGAGGGATTGTATTGGCCAGGTGACTATAAAGATGGATACCTGTTTATCTTTTTCAACTTCATTGAAAAACTAATAAATCACCATCAAAGTTATATGATTTTATTTAAAGGAATTTCAGCATTATAAATCATGAATTCACTGAAATGACAGACATGAAGTCAGATGGCATTACTCCAAGTAGCTCACCTAAATCACTCTGTCTCTAAATATCATCAATTACCATCGAGTATTTCTATATCTGATAGGCTGATTAGGATTATCAGGTCATCACAGACAGTTGAATGGAAAATTGTCCCAAGGGAACTGAATTCAAATGTAACTTCATGAGTAAAATGCACTAATAAACTATGGCATATATTTCACTAAGTTCTGATAAAATCTCTGAATATCAGATGCAACATGAAAAATGTAGCCCATTATCCATTCAAGTTCATTAATTCTAAGACCCACATAGAGATAGGGATTTAATCAATAACACCTGTGGAGCCCAAGAAGCGATATTAAATCTAATGTTATTCCATAGATTTCATCTTGATGACATACTTGGGAAATGTGTTTTATTTAATATTAATAATCCCGTCAAGTATTTGCTCTTTCAAGAACTTATATTACTTTTGTGGTTCTTATCAGACTATTCAGGGAGAAAAATATATTAAGATTAAAGATAAGCTGGAAGTAATAACATTTTCATAAGTCTGATTTATAAATCTCATAAAAACCTGGAAATAGCCCTCAGTGTTTGCCAAATCACTTATAGATAACTGATATTTTGAATAAAACTTGTATTGTCTCATTTCTCCTTTTTCTTTTTTAATCAACAATACTGAGTTGTAAAATTTCATTTTTCTACATGACTTTATTAGTATCTAATGTACTTCTGAAAATCCATTTCAGATATTAGCACTTGGTATTTTCTGGAATTTATTTGTGCCTTTTATACATTGAAATTTAAAACTACAGTTTTGTCTGTTGGACAGCACCAAACACCAAAGAGAAAAATGGTGAGTAGCAGAGACAATGATTATTCAGAAGTCACCATCTCAACTGTTTTTTTCAGGTCCCTTTTCTTGCTATTTTAGACATCCTCCGTATGTTCCCTAAACTTGAGCTATCGCCCTTTGTGTATCCATGTGTTCACTTGATATGAACTTTTAGTCTATACCCACCAGCGTGTGTATACATCACACTGCAAAATAAGCAGTTAGCTTTTCATAAACTAACGTTTGTTCAAAATGATATTCTTTGTCATGTATTGCTATAGAGGCTGGGGATACGAAAAATCACAGAGAGAGACCTTTCTCCTTTGTTCAGAGAACAGACAGGATGATGGCATAGATGCCGTGCCTAAAAATAAAGTACAAAAGTTGACCTTTTCAACGATAAAGTTAAATCTAACAAGCACAAAATCTGAGTAAAATTCTATGGTCTTCCTAGAAATAAATGAGCAAAAATACAAACAAAACAAAGAAACAAAAATGTCCCTAGGAATTCATAAGAAGGTAATATTATAAGACTGAAATATCCTCCATGGGATCAAAAACACCATGTCCAACTTAAAATGTAGAAATAAGGAAAATAAAAGCAGATAAATATCTGCCAAAATCAAATAAGAGAAATAAAATATATTACCCCTATAATAAATAAAAACTATGAGAGAAAAAAATACAAATCTTAGAAGATAGTGAAGCTCTTCCTCATGGGAATTACTTGAGTAAGCGATAGATCACTAGAAAGAATAAACTAGTGATATAAATAAGGACATATATGTGTGTCTCTGAAGGCCTCGTGCTCTAGACTTGAAAATTAATTCACCTAATAATTCGACAATCAGTGAGTAAAACCCAAAACTGTTGAACTTCAACCTTAATGGAAAAAGAAGTCCAGTAAACACTCAGGTATAAATAAACAGATATATGTTAAAATAAGTTTCAGTTTTATATTTTAGAGCATTAAATGATAAAAATAATGAAGTATACACAAAACCGTGTATACAGGCTGTAATCAAATATTTTTATAGATAAGTTGCTAACATTAGTAAGAAGAGTAAGAAAGAAAATTATATATCTAATGTTCATAGAAAAATTCTTCTCATATACTCACATGTTTACATATTTGTACTTAAACTTAGCTGACAGGTAGATGGATCAGATAGGAACTCACATATATGAAAGATGTGCTCAGTCATGAAATACATCAGCCACAGAAGGTTAAATCTAAGTGAATATTTAATATTCTTTCATAGAAAGGTAAATGTCAAAATAAAAAGATTAATAAAAAATAACAATATTAAAAAGTAGATTTAAATGATGGTTATGTTTGTAAATGAATTTTTGAATTTTGAATTAAAAAAAAAAGAAAGTAAAAGCAAATTAAATTTGTATTTTATAGATGCAAATATAACAGGTACCATTATCTTCTATATGCTAATAACTGGGGAGAAACAAGAGGTTATCAAGAGCTAGTAGAATAAAGTCTCAACATGATAGATTCAAATCATTGGAAAAAGGCAGACAGGTGAATGGTCTTGTGTGCAGATCTCTTGTCTCAGAGATATCTGGCAAGTCTCTGTTTTACATACAGAGGGCACCCACACAAGCAAGGAGCCAGAAACATGCTCCCCCCAAGACATTTCTGGAGGCTGACACCACTGTAAGTATATGATGTGCAGCGATTAGTCTGCCATTTCGGAAGTTATTGTGTAAGCTTGGACCATGCAAAATTAACAATAATAGATAACTAATGAATAAAAATAGATAAAACACCTATAATATTTGCATAAATCAGGTGACTGAGTGTCAGGATACATTTAACAGGAGGCTTCCTGTGTGCTGTTTTCAGTCTTGCATGAATTCTATGTTCCTTAACAGCACCTGAATACAGGTGCCAGAGAGCTGGCAAGCTGACTTTTGGGGATAATAGAAATTCATGTATCTCATTTGTATGGAAATTCCATATGGTGAACAGCAGCCATTTACAAGTCTCCTCTTTTCTTATATGTAAAGTTACTTTTACAACCCCCTCTCTAGAGAATATTTCTAGCCTCCAGCTTTCTAGATGACTTGTCAGATTTTTGATCCCTATCGCTGCTAAAAAGGGCTATCTTGTAAGAGAGTATATATATGCCCACAATATGTTGAATAAACACCTTTGTTCCACCAGAGCACTGGTCCCCGTGTCTTTCTCTCTCTCTTGCTCTCTCCCTCTCTCCGTTTCAGGCTGCTTCCATGGAGCACAGGTGTCCACCGTGTCTACTTATTTGCCCGGGCTTTCAAGACCTCTTCGAGAGGGCGCTCTTTTACTTTCTTATCGGTCGACTCTGTACCCCCAAGTTCCGGTCCATTAAAGGACCACAACAACTGAGAAAGTCAGAAGGTCCTGCAACGGGTGGGACATGCACCTCAGGAAATCAAGGCTGGTTCTGCACCTTCACACTTGCTCCCCAGCTATTGTCTGAAGAAAGATTTCTGAATGTGAGATCTTACAAAGCCTGAAGTTAGAAAGTCTGATCTTCAGGACATAATCAGTTAAGGCATGTTCTGAATTTAACCATCGCAAGAGATACAAGAAGAAAACAGGTAAAATTCAGAAAAAATATTAAAGAAATGTATTTGTATCAGAATATATACACTTTGCTATCAGAAAGCAGAAGTTCACCTATTAAAAGGCATAGCCCCAATACTTGTCGACAAGTAACATAAGAGCATATAATGGGTCTAATACAAAATTAAGGAAGGAAACACTTATGCATAATTCAATGATAAAAATATCTTAAAACATATGCATTCTTATCTCAAGATTATAAAGATTACACATATATTTATTTCTTAATATAGATGTGTATATACCAGTTCAGTTCAGTTCGGTCACTCAGTCGTGTCTGACTCTTTGTGACCCCATGAACCGCAGCACACCAGGCCTCCCTGTCCATCACCAACTTCCAGAGTCCACCCAAACCCATGTCCATCGAGTTGGTGATGCCATCTAACCATCTCATGCTCTGTCGTCCCCTTCTCCTCCTGCCCTTAATCTTTCCCAGCATCAGGGTCTTTTCCATTGAGTCAACTCTTCGCATCAGGTGACCAAAGTGTTGGAATTTCAGTTTCAGCATCAGTCCTTCCAATGAACACTCAAGACTGATCTCCTTCAGGGTGGACTGGTTGGATTCCTTGCAGTCCAACAGACTCTCAAGAGTCTTCTGTAACACCACAGTTCAAAAGCATCAATTCTTTGGCCCTCAGCTTTCTTTATAGTCCAGCTCTCACATCTATACATGACTGCTGGAAAAACCATAGCTTTGACTAGACAGACCTTTGTTGGCAAAGCAATGTCTCTGCTTTTTAATATGCTGTCTAGGTCGGTCATAACTTTCCTTCCAAGGAGTAAGTGTCTTTTAATTTCATGGCTGCAATCACCATCAGCAGTGATTTTGGAGCCCAGAAAAATAAAGTCAGCCACTGTTTCTACTGTTTCCCCATCTATCTGCCATGAAGTGATGGGACCGGATGACATGATCTTAGTTTTCTGAATGTTGAGATTTAAGCCAACTTTTTCACTCTTCTCTTTCACCAAGAGGCTCTTTAGTTCTTCTTCACTTTCTGCCATAAGGGTGGTGTCATCTGCATATCTGAAGTTATTGATATTTCTCCCAGCAATCTTTATTCCAGCTTGTGCTTCCTCCAACCCAGTGTTTCTCATGATGTACTCTGCATATAAGTTAAATAACCAAGGTGACAATATACAGCCTTGACGAACTCCTTTTCCTATTTGGAACAAGTCTGTTGTTCCATCTCTTGTTCTAACTCTTGCTTCCTGACCTGCATACAGGTTTCTCAAGAGGCAGGTCAGGTGGTCTGGTATGCCCATCACCTTCAGAATTTTCCACAGTTTATTGTGATCCACACAGTCAAAGGCTTTGGCATAGTCAATCAAGCAGAAATAGATGTTATTTCTGGAACTCTCTTGCTTTTTCGATGATCCAGTGGATGTTGGCAATCTGATCTCTGGTTCCTCTGCCTTTTCTAAAACCAGCTTGAACATCTGGAAGTTCACAGTTCACGTATTGCTGAAGCCTGGCTTGGAGAATTTTAAGCACTATTTTACTAACGTGTGAGATGAGTGCAATTGTGTGGTAGTTTGAGCATTCTTTGGCATTGCCTTTCTTTGGGATTGGAATGAAAACTGACCTTTTCCAGTCCTGTGGCCATTGCTGAGTTTTCCAGAGTTGCTGGCATATTGAGTGCAGCACTTTCACAGCATCATCTTTCAGAGTTTGAAATAGCTCAACTGGAATTCAATCACCTCCACTAGCTTTGTTTGTAGTGCTGCTTCCTAAGTCCCACTTGACTTCACATTCCAGAATGTCTGGCTCTAGGTGAGTGATCACACCATTGTGATTATCTAGCCATATGTGCCTACTATTTGGTTAAAGAAAAAATAAGTTTTTAATCCTCAGTGGAATTCACAAAGTAATATCTCCTTATGATCTTTGATAATGAATTGAACTCAAGTCCTCTTCAACCTGAGGGAGTTCAGCTCCCCATTTATCTAGACAGCACCATTTCTATCCCACAGCCCTCAGGTGGCTTTGACAAAGGAAAGCCAATCATTGGGCACACATTGATATCTGGGCACCAATATGAAAAGGAATATCATTTACAAGATACATCACAAGAAAAATATGCAAATTGACATTTTTTTCAAGCTGACCTCACGCTACCCATGAGTTAGAAACAACCCTTGAAAATGAACAGTGAGAACAGAGTTTTGGGGGCTCAGTTTTCCAAGAGAGATGCTCTTTTCCCTGGAACATCATGCATTCTTCTCAAGTCAGGCATGACAGCCCAGCTGAAATGGACGTTTTCCTCACCATTCTGGTTTTCTAAAGCAACTGTGGCGGGAGTCTGCTCCTCACCTCGTGCAGCTCCCAGTTGAATACTAAAAGGTTGAAGTCTACACAGGAGTCCACAAAAATGTCCCAAGTCATCAGACCATTGATTTCAGTTGCCTCCACTAATACCCCTTCGTGTTAAATGGAGTTAGGAGACATCATCAGAACTCAATTAAGCTTCTCCCAGGTGCTTACCAGAGAAGGCAATGGCAACCCACTCCAGTACTCTTGCCTGGAAAATCCCAGTTGGACACGACTGAAGCAACTTAGCAGCAGCAGCAGCAGGTGCTCACCTGGCACAGGCAGAGCTGATTTCTGTATGCCATGCTCCAGGCTGCATCCAATTTCCTGTGGTTCTTGATTTTCACGTCACTACATAGTATTTCTTGGCATTTTCAGTCTCTTGGTGACCCCGACATAACTACTCTTTGCAGTGTCTAGCAGCAAGACATAAGACAAATGTAAGGAAAGGCTTTGAGAGAGTTAATTTTTAGATAGATTGATAAGAAGTCCCAGGTACCCAAGGAGGAGAAAGGGGTCTGGGGTTCTCCAGGATGATAAAAGGACATTTTTTTTTTGGGGGGGGGTCCCACATTCCTCAGTCTTAGTCACATAAAACGTTTTTTTTTTTTTTTTCTTTAAGCCCAGAGCTAATGGATCAAGGGTATGTTTTTCCTCAACCTCTGAACTAATGATTATATAGCAATGATGCATCTTGCTTGAGAATAGTTTCCCCTTCTTAACAGGAACCTCCTGACTAATCTTGTTATGTTAAGGCCAGTGTTGTAAGACCTGTTGTAAGCATTCTGGTAAGACTTTTTTTGTTAGTTCTAATCTTGTTAATTAAGATATACCTTGTGGGAGTGGGTCTCCTAAAAATATATAATGCCTTGCTAAGACTAGAGAGTGGGGGTGGGGTGGGGAGAAAGGGTGGAGAGAGAGAGGGAGAGAGAGAGAGCAAGAGAGAGGGAAGAAGAGAGGGATAGAGGGAGGGAGAGAGGGAGGGGGAGAGAGAGGGAGAGAGGGAGAGAGAGAGCAAGAGAAGGAGAGAGGGAGAAAGGGGAAGGAGAGAGGGATAGAGGGCTGGAGAGAGGGAGGGAGAGAGGGAAGGAGAGAGGGAGAGGGAGAAAGAGAGAGGAAGAGGGAGAGAGAGGGAAGGAGAGAGGGAGACAGGGTGAGAGAGAGGGATATAGGGAAAGAGAGAGGGAGAGAAAGAGGGAGAGATAGAGGGAAGGAGAGAGAGATAGAGGGAGGGAGCTCTTGTGACTAAGAAGGCTGAGAGGTCCAGCAGAGTACTGTTGGCTTGCAGATTGGATGCCCAGAAATGCAGATCATACAAGACAGTCTGAGTCTGAAGGCCTGCGAGATAGAGTAGCTGAGGATGTAGATCCCAATCTGAGGGCAAAAAAAAAAAATGGAGAAGACATATTCCAGCTCAAACAGTGAGGCAGGAGAAAAGGTGGCAGATTCAACTTCCTCTGCCTTTCCTTCTCTTCTGGCCCTTGAGGATGGGATGGTGTCCACCCACTTGAGGAGGGCAATCTACCACATTATTTTTTATTTTATTTTATTTTTTTAAATTTTAATTTAGTTTATTATTTTTTTTAACTTTACAATATTGTATTTGTTTTGCCATACGTTGACATGAATCCACCATGGGTGTACATGTATTCCCCTTCCAGAACCCCCCTCCCTACTCCCTCCCCATCCCATCCCTCCAGGTTATCCCAGTGTACCATCCCCAAGCACCCTGTATCATACATCAAAACTGGACTGGCGATTCGTTTCACATATGATAATTTACATGCTTCCCTGCCATTCTGCCATATCATCCCACCCTTGCCCTCTCCCATAGAGTTCATAATACTGTTCTATTATCTGTGTCTCTTTTGATGTCTCGCATACAGGGTTATCTTTACCAACTGACTAAATACCATATATATGTGTTAGTATACTGTATTGGTGTTTTTCTTTCTGACTTACTTCACTCTGTATAATAGGCTCCAGTTTCATCCACCTCATTAGAACTGATTCGAATGTATTCTTTTTAATAACTAAGTATATTCCATTGTGTATATGTACCACAGCTTCCTTATCCATTCGTCTGCTAATGGGTATCTAGGTTGCTTCCATGTCCTGGCTATTATAAACAGTGCCACGATGAACATTGGGGTACACATGTCTCTTTCAATTCTGATTTCCTCAGGGTGTATGGCCAGCAGTGGGATTGCTGGGTCATATGGCAGTTCTATTTCCAGTTTTTTGAGAAATCTCCATACTGTTCTCCATAGTGGCTGTACCAGTTTGCATTCCCACCAACAGTGTAAGAGGGTTCCCTTTTCTCCACACCCTCTCCAGCATTTATTGCTTGTAGATTTTTGGATAGCAGCCATTCTGACGGGCATGAAATGGTACCTCATTGTGGTTTTGATTTGCATTTCTCCGATAATGAGTGAGGTCAAGCATCTTTTCATGGGTTTGTTAGCCATCTGTATGTCTTCTTTGGAGAAGTGCCTGTTTAGTTCTTCGGCCCACTTTTTGATTGGGTCAATTATTTTTCTGGAATTGAGCTACAGGAGTTGCTTGTACATTTTTGAGATTAATTGTTTGTCCGTTGCTTCATTTGCTATTATTTTCTCTCATTCTGAGGGCTGTCTTTTCACCTTGCTTATAGTTTCCTTTATTGTGCAAAAGCTTTTAATTTTACTTAGGTCCCATTTATTTATTTTGCTTTTATTTCCAATATTCTGGGAGGTGAGTCATAGAGGATCCTGCTGCAGTTTATCTACCACTTTAAATGCTAATCTAATCCCAAAACATCCTCACAAATGCACTCAGAAATAATGGTTGATCTAGGTATTCCATGGCCAGTTAAGTTGACACCTGAACTTAACCTTGCAAGGGAGAAAAAGGATTAAAAAATGTAACTCTAATGGATCTCAAAATAGAAGATATAACTCTAATAGATCTCAAACAATGAAATTTCAAGCATCTCAAAACATAAAATCCAAATATTGTTCTGTTGGGGAACATTTTGCACAGCTCATGAGCTTCACAGTGGCTAAATTAACCTCCAAGTCTGAAAGTTCATTGCTTTTCTATTTCCCATCCCAACTATGGTCAGCTATATTGTCTGATATCAGCAATTTAGCAGTAATATTGCATGATAATATAAAGCTACCCCAATAAGAAACGCTAACAACATAGAGATAGCCCAAATTTAAATACACTCTTTTTATTAATTTTAAGGAAAATATAAAGGTTAAAAACTGCGTACTTTAAATTAGGTTGAAGTCCAAAGATTAAAAAATAACAAGAACTAGAGTCAATACCATATGACCTGTCTATAAAAAAATAACGAGAACTAGAGTCAATTCCATATGACCTGTCTATATGGGTTATTAGGATATTGAGTCCTCCTCGATTGCTTAATCTCATTCTTAGCCAAACAAATCCTTGATGATAGAGATAGGGTTCCTCCCACAGCTGTCACTTGCACTGTTTCCTCAGAAGGCTGGTGTATCGTGTCTCCAAAGCAGAGACATTACTTTGTCAACAAAGGTCCATCTAGTCAAAGCTATGGATTTTCCAGTAGTCATGTATGGATGTGAGAGTTGGACTATAAAGAAAGCTGAGTGCCAAAGAACTGATGTTTTTGAACTGTGGTGTTGGAGAAGACTCTTGAGAGTCCCTTGCACTGCCAGGAGATCAAACCAGTCCATCCTAAAGTGAATCAGTCCTGAATATTCATTGGAAGGACTGATGTTGAAGCTGAAGCTCCAGTACTTTGCCAACTGATATGAAGAACTGACTCATTGGAAAAGACCTTGATGCTGGCAAAGGTTGAAGGCAGAAGGAGAAAGGGATGACAGAGGATGAGATGGTTGGATGGCATCACTGACTTGAGGGACATGAGTTTGAGCAAGCTCCGGGAGTTGGTGATAGACAGGGAGGCCTGGCGTGCTGCAGTCCATGCGGTCGCAAAGAGTCAGACATGACTGACTGACTGAACTGAACTGAACTGATGGTAGCTCCAGAATTTATTGTTAGGGATATTTAGGTTGAACAAACTGTCCCATATGGTCTTGGGTTGATTTATGCATTGGTTTTTCCATGCAAAAGTTTGACAAAGAGTGAACTTGATTGTAGATAAATTTAAAACATCTTTCAGAAAACTGGGGGATTCCAGGATATAAAGCAGACCCTGACAGGTAAGTCAAGTGTATTACAAATGTGGGACAGAACTTCACTGAAGGTAGTGGAAGAAAAGGAGTTATCTAAATAACTCTAGAAAGTGCGTTTCAGTTTAATGCTTGAAGGCCAAAGATGGCCTTACTCTAACTGGCATGTGTGTTTTTCCCGTCAGTTAGCAGTCCTAAAATTACTCAATCTGTATTTAATGGTTGTACAAATAAGTAAATAAATTGTGGTTAATGGAAAACCAGGTTTCTCACTGTCAAAGAAACAAGAGTGCAGGTAGGGTAAGCCTTGTGATACTAGATTAGAGCAGGAGGTATCAGCATAGTAGAGTGTGTGCACGCTCAGCTGTGTCCAACACTTTGTGACCTCATAGACTGCAGCCCACAAGACTCCTCTATTCATGGGATTTTTCATGCAAGAATACTGGAGTGGGTTGCCATTTCTTCCTCCAGAGGATCATCCCGACTGATTGAATAAACCTGCATTGCTTGCATTTCCTGCATTGGCAGACAGATTCTTTACCACTAAGCCACCTGAGAATCCCATCAGTATAAACTCCTTTCATTTTAATGGAGAGATGGAGAGTTAATATGCAGACATGTGGGTAGACAGATGATAGGAAAGTAGGTAGGTAAGGAGATAGCTAGACAAGACAATTAGAGTCCTGTATGTGTGAGTGCATGCTTTAGCATACAGGAATAATTGCTAGGTCTTCTACTGGGAGGGCCTAGAAACAATGCCACTACATCAGCAAGGAGCACAACCGGAGCCTTTATTGATTGAATCTTTCTAACCAAGGAAACCAGAGCTCCCTTCATAAATGACTGATGAAAAAGTGAAAGTGAAAGTGGCTCAGTCATGTCTGACTCTTTAAAAACCCCTGGACTGTAGTCCATGGAATTCGTCAAGCCAGAATACTGGAGTGGGTAGCCTTTTCCTTCGCCAGGGGATCTTCCCAACCCAGGGATTGAACGCAGGTCTTCTGCATTGCAGGCAGATTCTTTACCAGCTAAGCCACAAGGGAAGCCCACAAGATGAAGCAGATCATCTTGAAGTGTCAGAAAATAATGAAATGCTTTGAAAATAATGAGAAGATGCTGCTGCTGCTTCTGGTAAGTCGCTTCAGTCATGTTTGACTCTGTACGACCCCATAGATGGCAGCCCACCAGGCTCTGCCATCCCTGGGATTCTCTAGGCAAGAACACTGGAGTGGGTTGCCATTACCTTCTCCAATGCATGAAAGTGAAAAGTGAAAGTGAAGTCGCTCAGTCGTGTCTGACTCTTTGCGACCCCATGGACTGCAGCCTACCAGGATCTTCCATCCATGGGATTTTCCAGGCAAGAGTACTGGAGTGGGTTGCCATCGCCTTCTCCGAATGAGAAGATGGAGGCTTGTCAAAAGGACACGGGAGCCCATGTGAAAGAGCTTCCAGTGATCAAAGCTGGAACAACTGTCCCCCAAAGAAATAATGACAGTGTTGTTTTATGTACCAAAGAATAAAAGAAGTATTCTTCATTTCATATTAATATAAATAAATGATTAAATATATGAATAAATGGAAGTTATGGACAAAATTCTTACAAAATTTCCAAGTAATCAACATAGAAAAGTAAGGGGAATAGAAAAATCATCATTATAACTGCATAGCACTAATTTCTGCAGGCCAGATCCATGAATGAATGTCAAAATAAAGAACAAAATTTTAAAGAGAAACAGAATATTTTCATAGCCTAGAAGCAATATAATATAAATGTATATATTAATTACTAGGGTGATTTTATTATATTGCCATAAATTCCTTGAGTAAAAGACTTAGTGATTTACATCTAAAAGAATGCAGAATGAAAATAAATATTTACTTTACAGTGGAGAAATCTAGAAGACTCCACCTTAACCAAGGGATAAAAGTTAATGCCCTATACTCCAGATAAGACAGGGTGAGAAGGGCGCACACCTTAGTAGCATTCTGCCCCTGAAAAAAACATAGCTTTAGTCTAATCTTGTGAAAACATCATGCAAATTCCAGTTAAGGAACATTCCACAAAATATTTAAACATACTTCTCAAATGTGTGCTTCATGCTTCATGGAATGTTCAGAGATCATCACCACCTAGCAGAGATGAAGGAGATGGGGGTCACTCCTGGATAGGGTGATAAATAGGAAAAAAAAAAAAAACCTAGTGGAAAACTAGTAAATCCAAATAAAATCTCTAGTTAAATTTAACATACGAACTTTTTTCAAAAAAGGAAACTCTTTGACATCCTTGCTTTTAAACCTGTGTGTAAATTAGTTTGCAGTTTATTCCTTGTTAAAGACCTCAAGATCAAACTTGGAAATAAAAAAGAAATCCTCCTTAAAAAAATGTTATTTTAAAACATAGATCTTACGCTACATTTCTCAATGAGACCCACATCTTAGATTCTAGAGTTAAAAATGTTCACAACATTGACCTCATACACCAACTCTGGGAAATGCATCGGCACCTATTCCTAAGGTGGGAGCCAGAGAGCAGAATCTGTTCTCTGAACACCATCCCTGGTGCTGCCACAGACCACTGTCACAGCTAAATAGCATCTGGACAACCTTGCCATACAGCAGAAATTAAGCACAACATTGCAAATTAATGATACTGCAAGATATATATATTATATATATATATATATATATATATATATATATATATATAGTGGTTCATTGAAACTTGTACACCTGGGAGGGAAAATGACTCTGAAACTTATATATCTGGGAGGGAAAATGACGCTTTGTAATAATTTTTTTCTATTTTTTTTTCTTTCTCATTAGTCTCCTGTCTTCATGTGCCTGGAGAATGGTTTGGATTAGGTAACATTTCAGTATTCTTAAAGCTCTGACATTCTTGATTTTCAGAAATTGGTATTAGGGAAGTCCATGTGATTTTTCAACATACTAAACTTTTGTAGTAATTTTGTGTCATGTGAAATTTTATTTAAACAGTATTTTGAGTGTGTATGACACATACAAGCATTTTAATATCCTGTTTATACTAGAGAAAACATTTAAAAATTCTCTCAATAAATAAATAAGATAACATCTAAAGGAATACAGGTGAGCCCTCTTCCTTCCCCCCTTAACCCTGAATATGGCTAGTCTGGGGACACTTACCCATCTCTATGCTGTAATACAGGGGTCCCCAACCTTCCCCTTTAATACCTGATGATCTGAGAGGTGGAAGTGGAGGGGGAGCTGACATAATAATAATAATAATAATAATAATAGGCATAAATTGTACAATAAATGTAATGTGCCTGAATCAACCAAAACCATCCCCTCACCCCCAGTCCATGGAACAATTGTCTTCCACCAAACCGGTCCATGGAACCAAAAAGGTTAGGGACCGCTGCTATAATAGGTTGAAGGTACAACCTAAGATTACTGTGCAGTGGATGGAAAATCCAGTGGCATTGAAATTGTAAAGACATAAAATGTTACTTTACCCACTGATGTCTAAAGAGCTCTATACAATAGTCCATCTCATACTTGCTTGCAGTGTGAAGCCAGGCTCCTTTTCCATGTTCAAGATCAGCTTGCAGCCATCCATGTCCTAAGGCCACTGCCTTCTGGCTGAGGGAGCCTCAGTCCCACGACTCTGCCATTCACATATCGACAAAGCTGCTATGAACTGCAGGACCTGCTGAGACCAAAAGCACAAGAGCCCTAAAGTTTCAAAGTCAGAGTCCCACACAGAACAGATGTCCTTTCCTGGCCCATAGTGGCAATCAGCAACTGCTTTCCTTAAGGAATTCCAATTCGACTTTGTATTGGACTTGTCCACATACTGGATAGGACACAATTAATGTAAAGAACTGTTAAAGGCTGATAATAATACAAAAGTGATGATAGGATATTAGGGAACCATGTGTCCTCTAGGGCTGAAGGAGACTAGATAGGTAGAACAAACCTGGGGAGAAGACATATCCCAAGGCTTATTGGGGAAAGTGTGTGGAGCCCCTGGGCTGCAGGAAGTATGCAGATTTGCACAGACTGGAGCTGGTTTGCAAGTTACTGAGCAGTGCAAACACAACCCTTATAGTACAGGGCCCACACCCAGGTCACTGGCAGGCCATGACATGGGCCTGGAGACTTGGGCCATACAGGAAGCAGCAGCTGGGATGTAGCAATGCAGTCAGGGACATTCAGGGTCCTGGCTTCCATGTAGTGAGGCTGCAGGAAGGTCGTTGTCAGGCTAGATGGAGGTTGAAATTTCACTGAGCACTCTGGGTCCACTGGCCTCCTCCCAACACTCTGACCTCAAACAGCGGGGTGCCCTCTGCCGCCAGAATTAACATTATGCTCATTGTAAAAGGGGTGATGCTTATAGAATTCTGTCCATGGTGGCAGGGCAAATGTTGAAATGGTAAATCGGTAACAGTCAGATTTTTCTTTCAGATGTTCATCCTGATGCCCCAGACCTTAACATCACCCTGGATTGACAAGACATTGAAATGGACAACCTCTGAAAACAAAACTGCATTTCTTCTTCCAAAGGAGAAAGGACTGAGGGGGAGAGACAAATTCCTCCTCCCAGAGTGAATGTAGGGGGAGGAAGAGGGGGAAATAAAGGCTTGTCTCTCCAATGAGTATCCCTCCTGAGAATCATGAAACCAACGAAAGGAGTACTGACCCACATAGTTGGCACTGAAGTGTTTGTTTTAGTGGAAAGAACGACTATAGACAAATGTTCCTCAGAGCTTGCAGGGACACTAGTGCCAGGGACCACTGACCACTGTAAAGGGAAATGGTCATATTTTAGTTGGTGTTCCCTCCATCCTTCTCCCCACTCCCCTTCTTTCGGAAGTAGCCCTTGACCTCAGGCCCCCATCTCATCACTATTTCATTCTTTGAGATTTGTGCCATCCATACTCTCTGTATCTTTTATGGCCTGTGGTGACACCTTCCAGACTCCAGTCATTACTTTTAGACAAGTTAAGATTATCAGAGATGATTAGCACTTATTAGAAGTGAAAGTGTTATGATTTGCTTCATGAATTTAGCATGGAAATTTGATTTCATTTATGTCTTCATTTAATTGCTCTAGCCTTCATATATGATGTACTAGCAGGAAGCCTGATACTTTAGTCTTGATACATGTCCTACAGATTATCCAGTGATCCTAAGAACTGACTCATTCCCAAGGAAGATGACAGTCATCAAAAGCCAAAAGGTAGAACTATGTTTTGGTGATTCAAAACTATTGCTGCTTGTTGATACTTTTTGAAGATCGATCCTTTGTGATTTAAATTTTTTTTTACTACTAGGTACTGTTTCTGATCCTGACACCTGCCCAAGCAGCAGTGCTACCCAGCTCTGGATCCCAGAGCTTCCACTGTTCCCTCCCTCTCCACATGGATGCTCTTTGATTGACAGTCCTGTGCCCCTAACTCTCCCCAAATACAACCATCATTCCATCACTGGCAGATCTGGAGGAGCCTCAGCATCAGTTACATGTATATAAATCCTGAACTCCACCCCATATGTTAAACACAAGTTTGCTAGCCTTGATCTCTTGATAAACACCTGTTTGAAGTTCGAGGTTCACAAGTCTGTGACTTCCTAGTGCTCCACACTCTGATTTCCAAGGGGAGAAGCACCTTTGCTAATTAAGCTTCATAAAATAGTCTTACTACAGTTTAGACTGGGATAACAGAACTCTCTTTGTCTTAATTTTTTGCTCGAGAAAGGACAGCTCTTCAAAGAACTCTTTTACAAAAAAAAAAGAGTATCTATCTTCGCCATATTGTCCCTCTGCCTGAACTAGAAAACTATTTACATCAAAATAATAATAATAATAATAATAATAAAACTCAACAGACCACAAAAAATTAACACTGACAACACAGCAAGAGACCACTAAGAGAACTAGGATTCAAAATACAGCATCCACTCAGGTGAGGAAGCACACCTTGCTTTCATTGTTAATTTCTTTCTTCTCTACAGTGGCTCTTATCCTCTGCACTCTTTACTCTTAACAGCTTTCTCTGTCTATACTTTCTACTCCTTTTACTCCCTTCTGTCCTTACTGAGGATGGAAAAAATGTGTTTTTGTTCTTGGTTTATTCACAGTTATATACACTTCATGCAATTTTTTTAGTGACATGTTGGTCTCTAAACTATCTTTAAGCTGTTTTATGGGTCTTTATAAGTTTCAAATTTAAACTCAATTAAAATTTATTTGACCCAAAGGGTGAGCACTCCAGTTAACCAGAGTTTTTATATCAGTTCCACATCTCATCTCACAGGGCACTGACCATCCCACGGATGTGTGTGCTGGTTCAAGTGTTCCCCACAGTCCATTTAATTCTGGCCACAGCTCTTGGTTTCACTGCAGATTCTCTGTTCAGAAGCATCCATAAGCATGTGGACGTGGGTGTCCAGAATATCCTTTCTCTCCTGGATCATTCTCTACTCATATTCTTCTTTCTTAATTCAGAATGTCACCTGTGATGTGTGTTTACTATGTCATTTAAGGCTAACCACTTCACTTATAAAGAAAAAGTGAATAAAGAGGGATGGATAAAACCCACAAAATATGAAATCTGCTGAGAGTAGGTGAGCATCTAGTTTGTGAAACATGTTAGAAACAAATTGAGAAGTGTGCATGTGAGCTAAAAGTATACAGGAAGGTGGATGAGGGGGCCAACCAAGTAACACATACTTCTGAGGCACCAAATACTTATGAAAAGCATTGCTTCCATAAATCCCATCATGCACAGCCATGCTCAGAATGGTCCCCAGTGCGCTTACATACATGTCACAAGACATGCATATGAAAGTCACAGCTGATGGGGTCAGATTTTGGCAACACCTGCAGCCAGGTGCTCTCACGCATGGATCCCTTTATTACAGCAAGAATATATTGGGTTTGTTTGCTGGACATCACTGTCCCTGGGGAAGGCCAATGCAGCCAAGAGAAAAGCAGGCCATCAATGATTATGTGTACTTGCATACTAAGTTTCTTCAGTCATGTCCAACTCTTTGTGACACACACACCCTCCACCCCCTGCACCCCACCCCATCACCACCATGGACTGCAGTCTGTAGGCTCCTCTGTTCATGGGATTCTCCAGGCAAGAATACTGGAGTGGGTTGCCATTTCCTTCTCCAGGGGATCTTCCTGATCCAGGGGTCAAAACTGTGTCTCTTATGTTTCCTGCCTTGGTAGTCAGGTTCTTTACTACTGGAACCATCTGGGAAACCTATCAATGATTATACATACCAACAAAATGTTATAAGGTTATATGAGGTATCTCTAAAAGTATAGTTACTTGCTTTTATAAACAATTGAGAAATAATTTAACCAGGAGTTAACCAACTGTTCAGCTTTCCTCCAGAGGAACGCCAGTCAGATGGTGTTGCCCTTCCACCCCACTGGCCCCCAAAGCTAGAAATATTCCTCTTTTCTTTCCCTCTGTCTCTTGTTTTATGTTTTATTATGAGTTGGTAAGCCTATGTTTGGAGCCTTTAATTTTGTTCTGAAAGCTTCTGCTGCAAGTCTCCTGAGGTGGTTTGTCTGGAAACACTGCAGTCCCCCTCCCACTTCCATTGGAGCCTGTCCAGATCACTCAGAACTTTCCCTCTTTCTTCTGTCTTCCTTATTAGCTAAGATCCGTTTCCTCCCCTTCATCCTTAAGCCCATGCATCTTTCCCTAAATGGCTGCCCGTGTCTCTTTCTCTTATGGTATTTAGTAATGCTCTTTAGATCTTATGGACCTTTTGTAACAGTTCATTATGTAAACTGTACATCAGCCATGTTACACACACACACACATACACTAGATTAATATGGCATCAGTGCAAGTCGGGAATCAATATGAGTCAGGAATGTTTAAGCAACTGAAACATAATTTGAACCAGAAATTAACCACGTTTTTGCTTCTCCTTGGTGGTAAATGAGATTTTAGTAATTTAAACTTATTCAGGGGTAGATGTTTAAAATGTCTGCAAGGATGACCTCCTTGCAAACATAAATGCTTTGAAATTAGCTTTAGTGTTTCAGCAATTGTAAAGTCTGCATACTGCATCTTCTTTTGTTCAATCATCTCTACAAGACTGCAAGCATCCCAGGGGTGTATCTACACAAACTAAGTTTGCCTCTCTTTCAATTTCCAATGTTTATCTGCTGCAAATAGGCAATTTAGGGAGAACTACATCAAGACACTGAGATTCTAGATGAACACTTATAAAGACTTTGCAAATCAGTTGCATGCCAATAATTTTAAATTGCCCTAAGCAACAGTTCCTGACATTTGCCTTACCATATCCTTTTGAGGCATAACTTTATAAGCTATATTCAGAAAAATAGAAAATACAGTTCAGTTATTTTCAATGAGAAACAGAAACATAATATTACATACACATATAAAAAGGACAACAGTAAATCAATGAATTAAATAGAGAAATCAAGAGGTGAGATGAGCTTATATTTTAATTTTATCATTTTTGGTTCACCATGAGAATTGCTGTAATTATACATATTGGCAGTGAAGCTGCTAGAATTTGCCCTAGATTTGCTGAAGAAATGTAAGTCAAATATCCCTTATCTGCTGGCTGAAGTACTATATTGCACAACATACAGGAAAGGCAGAGTGAGCCAAGTTCATTTATTTCAGCTGCACCTCTCTGACAGACGTTCCTTTCCTAATAGAAGTAGAAATCCTTACAACCACGTAGTCTGTAGTTTGTCAGGAAATTTATACGAAAACCAAGTCTTTCTTGTATTTTTTAATTTTCTAATAGTAAGAGTAAATACAAGTTCATTGTAAAAAGTCAAAATGTGCACTGTAGTATAGACAAAAAAATAAGAATCTCCACAAACTGATCCTTCAAAGAAAAACACTCATGCGATTGCTAAATAAATCATCAGACAAGTACAACTCTTGCTCAACCAAATATTAATTTTGTCCTTATTTTGAATGTGCCAGGGCCTGTTCTCTGGTTTTAGTGATAAATGATGGACAATGACAGGCATGAGATTTTCTCCTCAGAAAGTTTTATAGTCCAATAGAGCTTGCAGATACTATCAAGTAATTACACACTGTTTTCTGCTTGCTTGGTTGGTTTTTTGTTTTGCTTTTTCATTTTTTTTTAATTGAAAAATAGTTGATTTACAATGTCATGCTAATTTCAAGTGTACAGTACAGTGATTCAGAAATACATACATTCAGATTCTTTTTCCTTTTAGATTACTATACAATATGGTCATAAAAACTATAGCAAGAGATTAGTCCTCTATGGAAGTGTGAAGGTGGAGCTGCAATGTAATCTTAGGAATAAGGCATTTCATTATTTACTTACTTGCGTGTTGAGGATGGAAACTTGCCTGAGCCCTGAGGGTGAAGGGTAGATACTGACCCCTGCTTAAGAGAGCAGTGGGGTAGTAGTAGAGACAAGGGAGATAGAAAGAAGAGTTTGTACTGTCAAAGTGCAGACAAAAGAGGAGTTCTGTTTTGTATTGAATCTAGAAGGCTGGATGGGAGCCAGATCACATAGGGAAGTGCAGATTATGACAAGTATTATCTTCATTATCTGAAAAAGAAGAAGTCATTCCAGCATTATAAGAGGGTAGGTGACAAGATAAGATATTGTCACACTTTGAGCACCTACTGGTAAGAGTAGAGATGAGAGGCATGGTGACAAGTTTCATCATTATGTATAATTTATTGGCAAATCAGTCTCATAGCAAAATACCATATACTGAAAATTGTTTTTGTACTTAATAAAATATTGTACATACCTTTTCTTATGAGAGCATATTGTTCTACACTTTTCATAGTGTCACATTACTCATTGTATGAATGTAAAATGCTTTTAATAAATCTATATTTTTACCTTTTTTCAAAATTTCAAATACTGTTAACAATATCCTTTAAGTTATATCTTTGAAATGTATGAAAATATTTACTTGAAAGAAATGAATTTAAGGCTAGGTCTATTTTATAAATTCACAGATAATGTCAAGCTACTCATTAAAATGCTATGACAATTTACTCTCACCTCCAACAGTGAAAATATTCTGGCTTCTCAACACATTTATCAATGATGTGTCATTTTCTCAGATCAACTCAGCTTCAGAATGCTGTCATCAATGGGACTACATATTCCACATGTTCTAAACGCCAAAATTTCATGCTCTGACTCCCACTACTATTATTATTTATGTATTATTCTTAATACATTTTTTAGGCAATGAAATGAGAAAACTAAAAAAAGAAAGAAAAAGGTAGCAATTTGTTAATTTGATTAATAATAGTTAAGCCTCTACTAAATGCCAGTTCTGGTCATTAGCACTGGTCATAGCAAACATCCTCTTTCAACAACACAAGACAAGACTCTACACATGGACATCACCAGATGGTCAACACTGAAATCAGACTGATTATATTCTTTGCAGCCAAAGATGGAGAAGCTCTATACAGTCAGCAAAAACAAGACCAGGAACAGACTGTGACTCAGACCATGAACTCCTTATTGCCAAATTCAGACTTAAATTGAAGAAAGTAGGGAAAAACATTAAACCATTCAGGTATGACCTAAATCAAATCCCTTATGATTATACAGTGGAAGTGACAAATAGATTTGAGGGACTAGATCTGATAGAGAGAGTGCCTGATGAACTATGGACAGAGGTTCGTGACATTGTACAGGAGACAGGGATCAAAACAATCCCCATGGAAAAGAAATGTAAAAAAACAAAATGGCTGTCTGAGGAGGCCTTACAGATAGCTGGGAAGAGAAGAGAAGAGGAGCGAAAAGCAAAGGAGAAAAGGAAAGATATTCCCATCTGAATGCAGAGTTCCAAAGAATAGCAAGGAGACATAAGAAAGCCTTCCTCAGTGATCAATGGAAAGAAATAGAGGAAAACAACAGATTGGGAAAGACTAGAGACCTCTTCAAGAAAATTAGAGCTACCAAAGGAACATTTCATGCAAAGATGGGCCCGATAAAGGACAGAAATGATATGGACCTAACAGAAACAGAAGATATTAAGAAGAGGTGGCAAGAATACACAGAAGAACTGTCCAAAAAAGATCTTCATGACCCAGATAATCACGATGGTGTGATCACTCACCTAGAGCCAGACATCCTGGAATGTGAAGTCAAATGGGCCTTAGAAAACATCACTACGAATAAAGCTAGTGGAGATGATGGAATTCCAGTTGAGATATTTCAAATCCTCAAAGATGATGCTGTGAAAGTGCTGCACTCGATATGCCAGCAAAACTGGAAAAC
Organism: Okapia johnstoni; assembly: GCA_024291935.2. NCBI lineage: Eukaryota > Metazoa > Chordata > Mammalia > Artiodactyla > Giraffidae > Okapia > Okapia johnstoni. The sequence goes on from CM044312.1 coordinate 109,070,125, forward strand.
TCAGCAGTGGCCACAGGACTGGAAAAGGTCACTTTTCATTGCAATCCCAAAGAAAGGCAATGCCAAAGAATGCTCAAACTACTTCACAATTGCACTCATCTCACACGCTAGTAAAGTAATGCTCAAAATTCTCCAAGCCAGGCTTAAGCAATACGTGAACTGTGAACTTCCAGATGTTCAAGCTGGTTTTAGAAAAGACAGAGGAACCAGAGATCAAATTACCAACATCTGATGGATCATCGAAAAAGCAAGAGAGTTCCAGAAAAACATCTATTTCTGCTTGATTGACTATGCCAAAGCCTTTGAATGTGTGGATCACAATAAACTGTGGAAAGTTCTCAAAGAGATGGGAATACCAGACTGTGACCTGTCTCTTGAGAAACCTGTATGCAGGTCAGGAAGCAACAGCTAGAACTGGACATGGAACAACAGACTGGTTTCAAATAGGAAAAGGAGTACATCAAGGCTGTATATTGTCATCCTGCTTATTTAACTTATATGCAAAGTACATGATGAGAAACACTGGGCTGGAAGAAACACAGGCTGGAATCAAGATTGCCGAAAGAAATATCAATAACCTCAGATATGCAGATGACACCACTTTTATGGCAGAAAGTGAAGAAGAACTAAAGAGCCTCTTGATAAAAGTGCAAGAGGAGAGTGAAAAAGTTGGCTTAAAGCTCAACATTCAGAAAACTAAGATCATGGCATCTGGTCCCATCACTTCATGGGAAATAGATGGGGAAACAGTGGAAACAGTGTCAGACTTTATTTTGGGGGGTTCCAAAATCACTGCTGATGGTGATTGCAGCCATGAAATTAAAAGACGCTTACTCCTTGGAAGGAAGTTTATGACCAACCTAGATAGCATATTTAAAAGCAGAGACATTACTTTGTCAACAAAAGTCCGTCTGGTCAAGGCTATGGTTTTTCCAGTGATCATGTATGGATGTGAGAGTTGGATGGTGAAGAAAGCTGAGCACCGAAGAGTTGATGCTTTTGAACTGTGGTGTTGGAGAAGACTCTTGAGAGTCCCTTGGACTGCAAGGAGATCCAACCAGTCCATCCTGAAGGAGATCAGTCCTGGGTGTTCATTGGAAGGACTGATGTTGAAGCTGAAACTCCAATATTTTGGCCACCTCCTGCGAAGAGTTGACTCATTGGAAAAGACCCTAATGCTAGGAAGGATTGGGGGCAGGAGGAGAAGGGGATGTCAGAGGATGAGATGGTTGGATGGCATCACCAACTCGATGGACACGTGTCTGGGTAGACTCCAGAGTTGGTGATGGACAGGGAGGCCTGGTGTGCTGCGATTCATGGAGTCACAAAGAGTCGGACACGACTGAGTGACTGAACTGAACTGAAATGCTAGTTCTGGGCTCAGCAATGGAGATTCAAGAATGCGAAATAAATATGTGGTCTGGTCCCTCCTCACTCATAGAATCTCTCAGCATTGATTGATAATTAAACAGGATTGATATTAAAACTTACTGTGTACTATGTAAGGGAAAGTTCAAGGTTCAGTGTAAGAGTTAATACTGAGACAGAATCTCTTCCGAGAGAGTTGGAGAAGACCCTCCACAGCAAGTGAGGGCAGGTGGAAAGCCCGAACAACCATAAGCTAGACAGGACATAGAAATGGTCTTCCCAGGAAATACTAGGGTATGATGAGCTCCCACAGCAGAATAGAATATTTTGAGGACAGTACATCACTAGTTGTATTAATTGAGTAGAGGACTCCTCCATAAGAACCTTGCAGTGAGTCTGACTTCCTTTTTAATCTAAAGACAAGTGGAGAGGGGCTGAATGTTTTGAGGAAAGGGATTGCAATGTTAAATGCGGTTGCATTTTAAAGAATCACTTTGACTACCATATGGATTACCTACTGGAAGGAGAAAAACCAGAGGTAAAACTCTGATGATGAAGGTTTTGCAATAAATAAGAAAATTGTGATAGGCCAGACTTGAGTTGTAGATACATATAAAAAGAGGAAAAATAAAATCAGATTTGAAAAATATTCAGCTGGTAAGCTGGATAATCGAAAAATCAAGAGAATTCCAAAAAAAACATGTATTTCTTCTTTATTGACTATACCAAAGCCTTTGACTGTGTGGATTGGATCACAATAAACTGCGGAAAATTCTCAAAGAGATGGGAATACCAGATTACCTGACCTGCCTCTTGAGAAATCTGTATGCAGGTCAGGAAGCAACAGTTAGAACTGGACATGGAACAACAGACTGGTTCCGAATAGGAAAAGGAATACATCAGGGCTGTATATTGTCACCCTGCTTATTTAACTTATATGCAGAGTACATCATGAGAAATGCTGGGATGGATGAATTACAAGCTGGAATCAAGATTGCTGGGAGAAATATTAACCTCAGATATGCAGATGACACCACCCTTATGGCAGAAAGTGAAGAAGAACTAAAAAGCCTCTTGATGAAAGTGAAAGAGGAGAGTGAAAAAGTTGGCTTAAAGCTCAACATTCAGAAAACTAAGATCATGACATCTGGTCCCATCACTTCGTGGCAAATAGATGGGGAAACAGTGGAAATAGTGGCTGACTTTATTTTTTGTGTGGTCCAAAATCACTGCATATGGTGACTGCAGCCAAGAAATTAAAAGACACTTGCTCCTTGGAAGGAAAGTTATGACCAACCTAGATAGCATATTAAAAAGCAGAGACATTACTTTGGCAACAAAGGTCCGCCTAATCAAGGCTATGTTTTGTTTTGTTTTTTTTCCAGTAGTCATGTATGGATGTAAGAGTTGGGCTATAAAGAAAGCTGAGTGCCAAAGAATTGGTGCGTTTGAACTGTGGTGTTGGAGAAGACTCTTGAGAGTCCCTTGGACTGCAAAGAGATCCAACCAGTCCATCTTGAAGGAGATCACTCTTTAGTGTTCATTGGAAGGACTGATGTTGAAGCTGAAACTCCAACAATTTGGCCACCTGATGCAAAGAGCTGACTCATTTGAAAAGACCCTGAGATTGGAAAAGATTGAAAGCAGGAAGAGAAGGGGACAACAGAGGATGAGATGGTTGGATGGTATCACCGACTCAATGTACATTAGTTTGGGTAAGCTCCGGGAGTTGGTGATGGACAGGGAGGCCTGGCATGCTGTGGTCCATGGATTCACGGAGAGTCGGACAGGACTGGGTGACTGAACTGAACTGAACTGAAAATGGCAGAACTTGGTGATTGTTGAGTTATGGAAGAGGAGACAGAAAGGTCAGATGGTGGAACTGTTCATTGTAAAGGAAACATTTATAGGAAGCAAGGAGGGATGAGTAGATTAATGGACTTACTGAATTCAAACTATGACTTGTAACTGAACAGAACTATATTTGGCCATCCCAGGACAGAACCATCTTCCATATCTACTACTTTAGATATTCTAAAATAGTACCTATAAGAACCTAGATAATAATATCTGATGTACATTTCCTGAGTTATTTTTCAGATGCTAAAATCACCATGAAATGGAAGAAATTAACCTGACGACTGTGACCACATAATCCACAGGTCTATTGGAGACTGAGGATTGATAATGTGACACTGCCTTGTTACTTCACCATCAACTAATTAGAAAACAATATACAAGCTAATAACATGCTGTGACCTTCTCCCTCACCTGGCCTTTCAGTTCAGTTCAGTTGCTCGGTTGTGTACAACTCTGCAACCCCATGGACGGTAGCAAGCCAGGCTTCCCAGTCCATCACCAACTTCTGGAGTTTGCTCAAACTCCTGTCCATTTAGCTGTTGATGCCTTCCAACAATCTCATCCTCTGCTATTTCCTTATTCTCCTGCCTTCAATCTTTCTTAATATCAGGTTTTTTCCCAATGAGTCATTTCTTTGCATCAGGTGGCCAAAGTATTGGAGCCTCAGCATCAGTCCTTCCAATGAATATTCAGGACTGATTTCCCTTAGGATAGATTGGTTGGATCACCTTACAATCCAAGGGCCTTTCGAGAGTCTTCTCCAACACCACAGTTCAAAAACATTGACTCTTTGATGCTCAGCTTTCTTTATGGCCCAGTTTTCACATCCATACATGACTTGGGCTTTAACAATTTTTTTTTCCTGAAACTTATTTGCAAGTTTGGATTTTTTGATCACTAGCTGCCCTGGACAACTTTCTTGGCACTTGCAATAAATGATGCACTTTCCTTCACCACAACCACATGTCAGTAGATTAGCTTTACTATGTATAGGTAAGAGGACTCAAGTTTGATTCAGAATGAAATACCTCAGGAGAGCTGCCCAGGACAAAATTGCACTATATGTCAAAACTCAAGAAATTGTCTTGGATATAGGTTTGTTATTCATAAGCATATTCATGAATGAACATTTGTACACAGGAATGAATGCAGTAGATAATGCGTTTGCCAAATCAAAAATAGGACCTAGACAAGAACTTGAGAAACATTCAACTTTAAGTTACATGAAGAAGAGCCTGAAATGGAGGCTGGGTAAAAATATGAATCCAGTGAGATGAGGAAGACAAGAAGAAAGTTAAGTCACAAAACAAACAAAAAAGCATGAAAAGATGCTCTCCAAGAAGGAGAGTGCAGTCAGGAACCTCACCTACTGGTAAGACATCAATTAGGAAGGAGCTGAAAAATCATCACTTGAAATTTGTTATTGTTCAGTCTCTTAGTCATGTCCGACTCTATGACTCATGGACTGCAACACATCATGCTCCTTTGTTCTCCACTATTGCCCAGTTTGCTCAAATTAATGTCCATTGATTTGGTGATGCTATCTAGCCACCTCATCTTTTGCCACCCCCTTCTCCTTTGGCCTTCAGTCTTTCCCAGCATCATGGTCTTTTCCAATGAATTTGTCCTTCCTCTCAGGCGGTCAAAGTATTGGAGCTTCAGCTTCAGTGTCAGTCCTTCCAATAAACATTCAGGGTTGATTTCCTTTGGGATTGACTGATTTGAACTTCTTACAGTCCAAGAGACTCTCAAGAGTCTTCAACACCACAATTCAAAATCATCAGTTCTTCAGCACTTAGCTTTCTTTATGATCCAACTCTTACATCTGTACATAACTACTGGAAAAAGCATCACTTTGTCAGCAAAGTGATGTCTCTGCTTTTAAATGCACTGTCTAGGTTTTTCTTAGCTTTCCTCCCAAGGAACAAGCTTCTTTTAATTTTATGGCTTCAGTCACTGTCCACAGTAATTTTGGAGCTCAAGTAAATAAAACCTGTCACTGTTTCCACTTATCTCTCTTGTATTTGACATGGGACCTGATGCCGTGTTCTTAGTTCGTTTGTTTTTTAATGTTGAATTTCAAGCCAACTTTTTCAGTCTCCTCTTTCACCCTCATCAAGAGGCTCTTTACTTTTTCTTCACTTTCTGCCATTAGATTAGTACCATCTGCATGTTTGAGGTTGTTGATATATCTCCTGTCAATCTAGATTCCATTTTGTGATTCATTCAGCCTGGCATTTTGCGGGATGTACTTCACATAGAAGTTACATAAGAAGGATGACAATATACACCCTTGTGGTACTCCTTTCCCAACTTGGAACCAGCCAGTTGTTTCATGTACAGTTCTAATTGTTGCTTCTTGACCTGAATACGGGTTTCTCAGGAGACAGGTAAGGAGGCCTAATAGCCCTATCTCTTTAAGAATTTTCCACGGTTTGTTGTGATCCAGAGTCAAAGGCTTTAGCATAGTCAATGAAGCAGAAGAAAATGTTATCCTGGAATTCCCTTGTTTTGTCCATGATCCAACTAATGTTGTCAATTTGATCTCTGGTTCTTCTGCCTCTTTGAAATTCAGCTGGCACATCTGGAAGTTCTCAGTTTACATACTTCTGAAGTATACCTTGACATTAAATACAAGTAAGTTGTGGATAAAAATATGGTCTGAAAGGATATATGCACCCCAGTGGACTATTCACAATAGCCAAGACATGAAAACAACTTAAGTGTCAATCAACAGAGGAATGAATAAAGAAGATGTGGTACATATATGTGATGGAACATTACTCAGCTATAATAAAGAACAAAAGAGCATCATTTGCAGCAACAAGGATGGACTTAGAGACTGTCACATTGAATGAAGTTAGACAGAGAAAGACTAATATATTATATCTCTTATATGTGAAATCTAAAAAGAAATAATATAAATTAACTTATTTGTGAAATAGAGGCAGTCTCACAGACTTAGAAAGTGAACTTATTGTTTCTGGGGGTGGGGGAGGGGAGGACAGAAATTTGGCAAAAAGGAATAATTAGGGAGTTTGGTATCAACAGGTACACACTGTTATATTTAAAATGGATAACCAACAAGGTCCTACTGTATAGCACAGGGAACTCTGCTCAATTTCATGCAGCAGCCTGATAGAGTCCCTTTGCTCTCCATTTTGAAACTATCACAACATTGTTAATCAGCTATACTACAACATAAAATAAAAAGTTAAAAAAAAACAAGTTGTTGATTTTGAAAAGAATTATTTCAATATTTCAGAGGAAACAAGATACAAACTGAAGTTAGATTAATGATAAGAATATGTGAGAAGCATGAAACTTTGGATGTAGAATAAAATTACCACAACCGAAATTGCCAAGGGGTAGACAGATATGAAACTGTTAGAAGATTTAGAGGAAATTTTACTTTCTAGGATGGGATAAAACTGAGACTATTTTATTGATGAACTAAGAGAGTTCCAGAAAAACATCTATTTCTGCTTTATTGACTATGCCAAAGCCTTTGACTGTGTGGATCACAATAAACTGTGGAAAATTCTGAAAGAGATGGGAATACCAGACCATCTGACCTGTCTCTTGAGAAACCTGTATGCAGGTCAGGAAGCAACAGTTAGAACTGGACATGGAACAACAGACTGGTTCCAAATAGGAAAAGGAGTACGTCAAGGCTGTATATTGTCACCCTGCTTATTGAACTTATATGCAGAGTACATCATGAGAAACGCTGGGCTGGAAGAAACACAAGCTGGAATCAAGATTGCCGGGAGAAATATCAATAACCTCAGATATGCGGATAACACTACCCTTATGGCAGAAAGTGAAGAAGAACTAAAGAGCCTCTTGATGAAGATGAAAGAGGAGAGTGAAAAAGTTGGCTTAAAGCTCAACGTTCAGAAAACTAAGATCATGGCATCTGGTCCCATCACTTCATGGGAAATAGATGGGGAAACAGTGGAAACAGTGTCAGACTTTATTTTTTTGGGCTCCAGAATCACTGCAGATGGTGATTGCAGCCATGAAATTAAAAGACGCTTGCTCCTTGGAAGGAAGGTTATGGCCAACCTAGATAGCATATTTAAAAGCAGAGACATTACTTTTGCCAACAAAAGTCCGTCTTGTCAAGGCTATGGTTTTTCCAGTGGTCATGTATGGATGTGAGAGAGTTGGACGGTGAAGAAAGCTGAGCGCCGAAGAGTTGATGCTTTTGAACTGTGGTGTTGGAGAAGACTCTTGAGAGTCCCTTGGACTGCAAGGAGATCCAATCAATCCATCCTAAAAGAGATCAATCCTGGGTGTTCATTGGAAGGTCTGACGTTGAAGCTGAAACTCCAATACTTTGGCCACCTCATGCGAAGGGTTGACTCATTGGAAAGGACCCTAATGCTGGGTAGGATTGGGGGCGGGAGGAAAAGGGGACGACAGAGGATGAGATGGTTGGATGGCATCACCAACTGGATGGACATGGGTTTGGGTAGACTCCGGGAGTTGGCGATGGACAGGGAGGCCTGGCGTGCTGCAATTCATGAGGTCGCAAAGAGTCAGACACGACTGAGCGACTGAACAGAACTGAATTGAACTGATTGAAAATCTCCAGAAAAGGACATTAGGGAATTTTCAGAATGTTTATAGTAATTAAACCATAAGTTTGGAGGAGACTGCGTAAAGTCAAAGATACACACAACTACAAATTGGTTCAGAGCTGCCTGGAAAAAAAAATTGATTGATTTTAACAATTTTACTGAGATATAATTGACTATATATTTGAAGTGTTCAATCTTACAAGTTTTAATGTATGCAATACCTATGAAATGGATGTGAACTTACCTAACAACTATAAACCTGCTTTTTCTCACAATAGATTAGTTTACATTTTTTAGTCTTATATCAGTGGAATCATACAGTAGATGAACTTTTCTTCTTCTTCCAATGAACATAATTATTTTGAGATTCATTAGTGCTGTTGCATGTATCAATGCTCATAACTTTTTATTGCTGAGTAGTTTTCCCTTTTATGACTGTATCTTAAATTGTTTATCCCCTCACCTGTGGTCTTTTTTCCACTTTATTTATTTATTTTACTGACATCACTGAGATACTTTTAGTGTATAACACTGTGTAAGTTTAATGTGTCTGATATGATGATTTGATGTATATGTATATATATTTCAAAAAGACCCCTTTGCCTGCTGATAGACATCTGTATTGTACTATTTGGGGAACTATTACAAAAAAAACTGCCATGAAATTTCACATATAGGCCATTGTATGCACATATACTTTCTTTTTTCTTGGGCGAATACATGGGAGTAGATTATACAGGAGTAGGAATTTAAAATACCACAATCCTTTTGTAAAATAGTTAGGCAGTACTACAAAAAGTTAAACATATCTACTACATTATCTAGCGAAACACTTTTAATACAGTCTCCCTAAAAATGTACCAGAACACAGAGACTGTGATTAACAACTTTGCCGGACACCGGAAACCCTCTTGGTCTCTAACGTGAGGGGAAAAGATGGTTCAGTTCAATCTGGAGAGTTAAAATCTATCACTTAGTGAGAACATCCTGTGTACCAGGATCTCTTTCTTCAGCTTGTTTACATCTTTATCCCTTTCCATCCTCACAGCAAAGTGATCTTTATTATATTACATGCTATTTGTATTACATGCTATTTCATATTATGAAATTGTTCAAGGTCACATGGCCAAGAATGTGGTAAAGCAAGGAATCAAACCTAGGCAATTTGACAGGGGAGTCTAAGATTGTAAGCATTAGTCAATATGGAAAAGGAGGAAGAGAAATGATGCTGAGACCACTGGTAGCCTACTTGGACTAGAATGATGCCAAATGGACAACTTACAAAGAGTCACCAGACAACTGTGTTTTAGGACTCGCTGTGATGATCTAAAATTATTTCACAATTTAGACATTATTCCAAGCAAAAAAATCCGGGTTTTATTCTAGAAGGAGAGAGACAGTCCCACAATCTCACAAGCCCAGACTCCTTATCTCTTTGTACACAGAATCAGGAAACACAACAGAGAAAATCGTCCCTTATGACAAAGAGAAGACCTAGTCATATTATAATCTGATTTTATCTTATTTTGCTCAGTCAGTAAATGAATTCATTGTTTAGCTTTCTGGTTTGAAATAGTCCATTTTTTTAATCCTTTTTTATTTATACAGGATATGATTTATATCATAGTCTTACACAATGTTTGAACACTGAGGTAGCTTAACCTGTGTGGACTGAACTGGGTGAGGGCCATGCTGCCCAGAACCCCTTCCCTGCCTGTTTCTAATGTTCAGGTTTATAGAGCACCAGTGCCACTGTAGCTCACATAATTTTGCTCGGAGCTGCTGTGGAAACTGAGAAGGATACTGTTAGGCTCTCCTGGGTACGAATCCTTTCTGTGTTCCCTGCTTCTTGATTGTAGGAAAAAGGTTTCACTCTCCTAGACCTTCCTTGAGTTTCAAAGAGCAGGCTCAGGCAGTTACTAATTAAGGAAGAGAATGCAGAAACAAAGGAGGAGAGGACAAGAAACAATCATACAGCAATAAAGCAGTGTCCTGCCTCCTTCTCAAGGGATTCAGTTCAAGTTCAGTTCAGTTCAGTTGCTCAGTCATGTCAAACTCTTTGCGACCCATGGACTGCAGCATGCCAGGCCTCCCTGTCCATCACCAACTCCAGGAGTTTACTCAAACTCATGTCCATTGAGTCGGCGATGACATACAACCATCTCATCCTCTGTTGTCCCTTCTCCTCCTGCCTTCAATCTTTCCCAGCATCAAGGTCTTTTCAAATGAGTCAGTTATTCTCATCAGGTGGCCGAAGTATTGGAGTTTCAGCTTCAACATCAGTCCTTCCAATGAACATTCAGGACTGATTTCCTTTATGAAGGACTGGTTGGATCTCTTTGCAGTCCAAGGGACTCTCAAGAGTCTCCTCCAACTCCACTGTTCAAAAGCATCAATTCTTCAGCACTCAGCTTTCTTTATAGTCCAACTCACATCTATACATGACTACTGGAAAAAACATAGCTTTGACTAGATGAACTTCTGTTGGCAAAGTAATGTCTCTCCTTTTTAATATGCTGTCTAAGTTGGTCACAATTTTTCTTTCAAGGAGCAAGTGTCTTTTAATTTCATGGCTGCAGTCGCCATCTGCAGTGATTTTGGAGCCCACAAAAATAAAGTCTGTCACTGTTTGCAGTGTTTTCGCATCTACTTGCCATGATATGATGGGACCTGATGCCATGATATTAGTTTTCTGAATGTTGAGTTTTAAGCCAACTTTTTCACTCTCCTCTTTCACTTTCATCAAGAGGTTCTTTAGTATCATATGAAAGATTAGAGATCTCAAGGGATTACATAACAATATCTCATAGTAGTTTTTTTTGCAAGAACTAAGGCCCCACCCATGTGGAGGATGATGACTTCAGACTGAGCACAAAGTTCCTGGAGCACCACCCTGTTACCTCACAACCAACCTATCAGAAGAAAATCACATACTCTGCCATCTTCACCCCCAATTTTGCCTGTAAAACTTTCCCCCCTTAAACATTGGGCAGTTCAGGGTTTTTGAGCAAACGCTGCCTGTTCTTCTTGCTTGGCCCTGCAATGAACCTTCCTCTGCTTTAAACTCTGGTATTTCAGGTTGGCCTCACTGTGTGTCTGACATACACACTTGAATTTGATGACACTAGTTCTCTCTGCAGATCCAGCATGTGGTCTGTGTCTCCTGTTTTATTTTCACTTTTCTGTGACCCTGAATAGCTAATCCTGCAGGCTCTGTTCATGACTGAGACTGGCACTGACTGAGGCAGGCATGAGTATGTTTTGTCCTCAAGTTTCCAATCTGTGCTTACTCTCTATCTCTACACTAATCTTTTCTTCCTTTTCTTACTGACTGTTGGTCCCCATGACTCCAGACTTATCAACAAAATCAGACAGCAGCTTTTCACAGCCTTCTTTGCCTGCTCTCCACCGTGTAATAGTAATGGCTAAACCCTGTAATAAACGTTTTATGACCTGTCACTTAAGCAGTGGCTTCCCTAAGTGTCCCAAACTGCTGCAAGGGCCAGTGGGTTCAGTTCAGAGTTTCCTGTTACTCAGCTTTTTTAAAGTGAGATGCATAAATTTATTTAATGTTTCCTCTTCCATAAAATAGGCTATGCTAATTCTGCCTATTCTGTATGGAGGGAGTGTAGTGAGCACTGAGCTTCACAGTGAGCCCACACTTCAAGATCAGAGACAGGAGAGATGGCTCAGCAAGGAGAGAGGACTTGTAGACCTGAGATGAGAGGGAAATCAGGAGACAGTACATCATAGAAGACAAGGAAGATATATTTCAAGTAGGAAAAACATATGGCTGCTTCTGTTCAAAGACAGTGTACCCACTGGTTTTCATTTGATTTTATAGTTAAAGTTATAGCATAATATTTCTTAAAAATACAAAGTATTTTCCTTGAACATAACTTTAAATAGAATGAATGGGGTTATATTAGACTTTCTTTAAATAAGAAAACTTATTATTTATGATTATTTTCAATACCTTTAGTTAGGAAAACCTCAATAATCATATTTAAACCTTCTTCGTACATAGCGGTGTAATATTTTTCCTAAGATACAATTTTAGAAGTGAATTTTCATAAAAATATGAATTTTGAGGTATATTGTAAAATTGTCTCCTAAATACATAAAGCCTTGGTAGGTCACCAGTAACAGTGCTAGAAAAGACTTTGAAATGGGGATCATTAGCTCCAGACGGCATCCCCAGGCTTTTGTCTAAATCAGGTGTTCACAGTACTAGGGTTCAGGAACCTCTAAAGGAGAGTGGGTCCACTTCTCCATGGATACCTAGGGGCACTCAGAAGAATATAGGAGAATAAGGCACAGGATATAACCATTCTCAGAAGGAATTTGGCAGTCATGCTAGTCTGTAATCCTGGCACCCAAGATCAAGTTTGAGCCTGCTTAAGTTGGCCTATTCACCTTTCAGAAAGGAAATAAACTTGTCAGATAAATATCCCTACTCTTTATGCTGGGGAAGGACACATCTATGGGGCCATTGTTGTTGTTTAGTCAAACAAAGTATGCCTGATTGTTTGTGACCCCGTGAACTGCAGCACAGCAGACTTTTCTGTTTTTCCTATCTCCCTGAGTTATCTCAAACTCCTGTCCATTGAGTTACGGATGCTATCCACCCATCTCTTACACTGTCCTCACCCTTTCTCCTCCTTCCCTCAATCATTCCAGAATTAGAGCATTTTTTCAATGAGCCAGCCCTTGACATCAGGTGGCCTAGTATTGGATCTTCAGCTTCAGCATCAGTCCTTCAAATGAATATACAGGGTGGATTTCCTTTAGGATTGATGGGTTTGAATGCCTTGCTACACAAGGGACTCTCAAGAGTCTTCTCCAAAAACACAATTAAAAATCATAAATTCTTTGGCGCTCAGCTTTCTTTATGGTCCAGCTCTTACATCATACATGACTACTGGAGAAAAAAAAAAAACATCAGTTCAGTTGAGTCACTCAGTCAGGTCCGACTCTGTATGCCCCCATAGACTGCAGTGCAACAGGCTTCCCTGCCCATCACCAACTCATAGAGCTTACTCAAACTAATTTCCATATAGTTGGTGATGCCATCCAACCATCTCATCCTCTGTTGTCCCTTTCTCCTCATGTCTTCAATCTTTCCCAGCATCAGGGTCTTTTCCAGTGAGAGTTCTTTGCGTCAGATGACCAAAGTATTGGAGGTTCAGCTTCAGCATCAGTCCTTCCAATGAACAGTTAGGGCTGATTTCCTTTAGGATGGGCTGGTTTGATATCCTTGCAGTCCAAGGGACTCTCAAGAGTCCTCCCCAACACCACAGTTCAAAAGCATCAATTTTTCAGCACTCAGCTTTCTTTATAGTCCAACTCTTACATCCATACAGGACTACTGGAAAAACCATCGCTTTGGGTAGATGGACATTTGTTGGCAAAGAAATGTCTTTGCTTTTTAATATGCTGTCTAGGTTGGTCATAGCTTTTCTTCCAAGGAGCAAGCGTCTTTTAATTTCAAGGCTGCAGTCTCCATCTGCAGTGAGTTTGGAGTACCCTCCCATTCACCCCCCACAAAAAAAATGTTTCTCACTTTTTCCATTGTTTCCCCATCTATTTGCCAGGAAGTGATGGGACCAGATGCCATGATCTAGTTTTCTGAAGTTGAGCTTTAAGCCAACTTTTTCACTCTCCTCTTTCACTTTCATCAAGAGCCTCTTTAGTTCTTCTTCACTTTCTGCCATAAGAGTGGTGTCATCTGCATATCTGAGGTTATTGATATTTCTCCCAACAATCTTCAATCCAGCTTGTGCTTTATCGAGCCTGGCATTTCACATGATGCACTCTGCATATAAGTTAAATAAACAGGGTAACAATATATAGCCTTGACATATTCCTTTCCCAACTTGGAACCAGTCTGTTGTGTCATGTCCAGTTTTAACTGCTGCTTCTTAACCTGCATACAGATTTCTCAGGGGGCAGGTAAGATTGTTTGCTGTTCCCATCTCTTGAAGAATTTTCCACAGTTTGTTGTGATCCACACAATCAAAGGCTTTGGTGTAGTCAATAAAGCAGCAGTAGATGTTTTTCTGGAACTCTCTTGGTTTCTCGATGATCCAGCAGATGTTGGTAATTTTATCTCTGGTTCCTCTGCCTTTTCTAAATCCAGCTTGAGCATCTGGAATTTCACAGCTAACATACTGTTGAAGCCTAGCTTGGAGAATTTTAAGCACTACTTTGCTAGTGTGTGAGATGAGTGCAACTCTGTGGTAGTTTGAACAGTTTTTCGCATTGCCTTTCTTTGGGATTGGAATGAAAACTGACCCTTTCTTGTCCCGTGGCCACTGCTGAGTTTTCCAAATACCTGGAATATTGAGTGCAGCACTTTCACAGAATCATCTTTTAGGACTTGAAATAGCTCAGCTGGAATTACATCACCTCCATTAGCTTTTTTCATAGTGATACTTCATAAGGCCCACTTGATTTCACATTCAGGATGGCTGGATCTAGGTGAGTGATCACACCATTGTGGTTATCTGGATTATTAAGATCTGTTTTGTATAGTTCTTCTGTGTATTTTTGCTACCTCTTCTTAATATCTTCTGCTTCTAAGTCCATACAATTTCTGTCCTTTATTGTGCCCACCTTTGCATGAAATATTCCCCTGGTATCTCTAATTTTCTTGAAGAGATATATAGTCTTTCCCATTCTATTGTTTTCCTCTATTTCTTTGCACTGATCATGGAGGAAGACTTTCTTATTTCTCCTTGTTATTCTTTAGAACTCTGCATTCAAATGGGTATATATTTCCTTCTCTACTTTTCCTTTGGCTTCTCTTCTTTTCTCAGCTATTTGTATGGCTTCCTCAGACAACCATTTTGCCTTTTTGGTGTTCTTTTCTTGGGGATGTTCTTGATCACTGCCTCCTGTACAATGTCACAAAACTCTGTCCATAGTTCTTCAGACACTCAGTCTATCAGATCTAATCCCTTGAATTTATTTGTCACTTCTGCTGTATAATTGTAAGGAATTTGATTTAGATCATATATGAATGGTGTAGTGGTTTTCCCTACTTTCTTCAATTTCAGTCTGAATTTGGCAATAAGGAGTTCATGATCTGAGCCACAGTCAGCTCCAGGTCTTATTTTTGCTGACTGTATAGTGTTTCTCCTTCTTTGGCTGCAAAGAATATAATCAATCTGATTTTGCTGTTCACCCTCTGGTGATATCCACGTGTAGAGTCTTCTCTTGTGTTGCTGGAAGAGGGTGTTTGCTATAACCAGTGAGATATCCTGGCAAAACTCTGTTAGTCTTTGCCCTGCTTCACTTTGTACTCTAAGGCCAAATTTGCCTGTTACTCCAGGTATCTCTTGACTTCCAACTTCTGCATTCCAGTCCCCTATAATGAAAAGCATATCTTTTTTGGGTGTTAGTTCTATAGTTTTGACTATATGAATCTTTGTCAGCAAAGTGGTGCCTCTGATTTTTAAAAGGTTCTCCAGGTTTTTCATAGTTTTCCTTCCAACTTGCAAGTGTCGTTTAATTTCATAGCTGAAGTCAACATCTGCAGTGATTTTGGAGACCAAAAAAATAAACTCTGTCTCTGTTTCCAATTTTTGTCCAACCATTTGCCATGAAGTGATGGGACCAGATGCCATGATCTTCATTTTTCAAATGCTGAGTTTCAAGCTAGCTTTTTCACTCTCATCTTTCATCCTCATCAAGAGGCTCTTTAGTTCCTCTTCAATTTCTGCCATTAAAATGGTATCACCTGCATATCTGAGGTTGCTGATATTTCTCCCAACAATCTTGATTCCACTTGTGTCATCCAGCCCAACAGTTTGCATGAGGTACTTTGCATATAAGTGAGATAAACAGTGTGTTCCATGTCCAGTTCTAGCTTTTGTTTCTTGTCCTGCTTGCCTTACCTCAGGAGACAAGTAAGATGGTCTGGCATTCCCATCTTTTGAAGAATTTCATACACTGTGCTGTGATACAAACACAGTCAAAGACTTTAGCATAGTCAGTGAAGCAGAAGTAGACTTTTTTGGAATTGCCTTGTTTTTCCTATGATCTGACGGATGTCGGCAATTTGAGCACTGCTTCCTCTGACTTTTCTAAATCCAGCATGTACATCTAGAAGTTCTCAGTTCACACACTGCTGAAGCCTTGTTTGAAGGATTTTGAGCATTACCTTGAAAGCATGTGGATTGAGCAAAATTGTATGGTAGTCTGAACATTCTTTGGCATTGCCCTTCTTTGGGACTGGAATGAAAACTGACCTTTTCCATTCCTGTGGCCACTGCTGAGTTTTCCTGGCATATTGCATATTTCATTTCCTGGCATATTTCCTGGCATTTTGCTGGCATATTGAGTGCAGCACTTTCACAGCATCATCTTTTAGGATTTGAAATAGCTCAGCTGGAATTCCATCACCTCCACTAGCAGTGCTCATAGTAATGCTTCCTAAGGCCCACTTGACTTCATACTCCAGGATGTCTGGCTCTAGGTGAGTGACCACACCATCATAGTTATCCAGAGCATGAGGACCTTTTCTGTATAGTTCTTCTGTGTCTTCTTGCCACCTCTTGTTAATCTCTTCTGCTGCCTTTAAATCTGGGCTGTTTTTTGTCTTTTATGGTGTACATCTTTGCATGAAATATTTCCATGATGTCTCCAATTTTCTTGGTGAGAGCTCTAGTCTTTCCCATTCTATTTTTTCCTCTATTTCTTTGTATTGTTCACTTAAGAAGGCTTTCTTATCTCTCCTTGTTATTTTCTGAAACTCTGAATTCAGATGGGTATATCTTTTCCTTTCTTCTTTGCCTTTAGCTTCTCTTCTCAGCTATTTATAAGGCCTCTTCAGACTACCATTTTGCCTTCTTGCATTTCTATTTCTTGGGGTTATTTTTGGTCACTGCCTCCTGTGCAATGTTATAAACCTCCATCCATAGTTCCTTGGTCATTCTCTCTATCAGATCTAATCCATTCAATTTATTCATCATCTCCACTGTGTATTCATAATGGATTTTATTTAGATTATACCTGAATGTCCTAGTTGTTTTCCCTAGTGTCTTCAACTTAAGCCTTAATGTTGCAATATGGAACTCGTAATCTGAACCACAGTCAGCTCCAGGTCTTGTTTTTGCTGACTCTATAGAACTTCTCCATCTTTAGCTGCAAATAATCAGTCTAATTTCACTATTGACCATCTTTATGTCCATCTGTAGAGTCGTCACTTGTGCTGTTGTTGTCTGCATCAGGGGTTGGGGTATAGACTTGGATTACTGTGATGTTGAATGGTTTGCCTTTGAAACGAACTGAGATCATTCCATCATTTTTGAGATTGCACCCAAGTACTGCATTTCGGACTCTTTTGTTGACTATGAGGGCCACTTCCCTGGTGGCTCAGCTGGTAGACTATCTGCCAGCAATGAGGGAGACCTGGGTTTGATCTCTGAGTTAGGAAGATCCCCTGGAGAAGGGAAAGGTTACCCACTCCAGTCTTCTGGCCTGGGGTATTCCATGGATTGTATAGTCCATGGGGTCACAAAGAGTTGGACACGACTGAGTGACTTTCACTTTCATTTTCTTTTCATGAGGGTCACTCCATTTCTTCTAAGGGATATTTTGCCCACAATAGTAGATATAATGATCATCCGAGTTAAATTCATCCATTCCCATCCATTTTAGTTCACTGATTCCTAAGATGTTGATGTTCACTCTTGCCATCTACTGCTTGACCAAGTCCAATTTACCTTGACTCATGGACCTGATATTCTAGGTTCATATGGATGACTGTTCTTTACAGCATTGGATTTTACTTTCACCACCAGAAACACCCACAACTGAGCGACGTTTTTCCATTGGTCCAGCTTCTCCATTCTTTCTGAAACTGTTTCTCCACTCTTCCTCAGTGGCATATTGGACACTTACCGCCCTTGGGGGCTCATCTTCTGGTGTCACATTTGTTTTTGTCTTTTCATACTGTTCATGGGTTTCTTGAGGCAAGAATACTAAAGGGGTTTGTCCTTCCCTTCTCCGGTAAGCCACGTTTTGTCAGAACTTTCCACCATGACCCGTCCATCTTGGGTGGTCCTGCACGGCATGGCTCATAGCTTCCTTGAGTTGCACAAGGCTGTGATCCATGTGATCATTTTAGGTAGCTTCTTGTGATGGCGTTTTTTTTTTTTTCCTGGAGGCTGGAGATTATAGTTCTGGCTTCCTGATGGGAGGAATTGGCTGTGGGGTAACCTGAGTCTTGCTTTTCTGGGAAGAGCCATGCTCAGTAAATCTTTAATCCAATCGTTTGCTGAGTGGGACTATGTCCCCTCCTAGTTAGTTGTTTGGCCTGAGGTGACTCAGTCTTAGAGTCTGCAGGTTCTATGGTAGGGCTACATGCACCCTCCAAAAAGGACTTATGCAACATGTACCTTTCAGAACTGCTGCTGCCAGTGCTCCTGTCCCCACGGCAGGCCATTGCCAACCTGGGGCTTCTGCAAGAGATCCTCAAACATGGTCAAATGGGGCCATAGATATGTGATTTTTATCTTTCACTGACTGCAGGATTCACACCATTAAAGATACTCCAACTCATCAGTTGTGAACTCAAGGAAGCCACAAAATGATAATAATCCCATCAAAATGATAGATTATTTGAGACTCTTCAGAAGCCTGAATGATGACAATCCATGTCAACAATCAGAACGCAAATCTAGCTTGTCTCTGCTTTGGAGACTCCTGGACAGCTGAATTGATAATGATGTTGATGATGATGATGACAACACAGTAAATGAAAATGCAGAAAGCAAAATAAGACTTCCTGAGGTTTAATTAACTTTTCAAACTAAAAACAAAAAGCAAACAAACAAATACATTTTAAGATATATTTTAGGTAAACTGAAGGAGAAGTCAATACTTTAAGCACCCAGCACCTTTTTCCTTGGAATATCAGTTGCTCAATTACATTTCCCAGTCCCCCTCACAGTAAGTACCCAGATGTGACCTACGTTCTGCCAACATGTTACCTGCAGGCACAGTGATTATTTGAATGTGAACACATGATGGAAATTCTATTTGAAACTGGCTTTCAGTCCTGGCAGCTGATACTCTGGGATTTTACCTATTTCCAAACCCAGACTCCTAATGGAGATCTCCTGGCTTGAGAACGATTGCAACAGACATAATTTTCTGGCATTTGATGCCCAGCTGCACATGTCTTGTGTGACCTGGGTTGCATTGTATCTAAAATCTTAAACTCAGGTTTTTTAATTAGCTTTCTTTATAATTCTTTAACTTACCTCATAACCACTATTTGTTTAACTCTGTTAAAATCCCTTTACAGTTAAACTACAACAAACTTAGCATATTAAAAATAGAAACATCATTTTGTCAACAAAGGTCCATATAGTCAAATCTATGGTTTTTCTAGTAGTCATAAACAGATGTGAGAGTTGGACCATAAAGAAGGCTGAGCACTGAAAAAATGATGCTTTTAAGTTGTGGTGCTAGAGAAGACTCTTGAGACTCCTTTGGACTACAAGGAGATTAAGCCAGTCAATTCTAAAGAAAATCATCCCTGAATAATCACTAGAAGAACTGATGCTAAAGCAGAAGCTCCAATACTTTGGCCACCTGCTTCGAAGAGCTGACTCATTGGGAAAGACCCTGATCTGGGAAAGACTAAAGGTAAAAGGAGAAGGCGGCAGAGGATGAGATGATTAGATAGCATCACCAACTCAATGGACATGAATTTGAGCAAACTCTGGGAGGGCAGAGGAGGCTGGCATGCTGCAGTCCATAGGGTAACAAGAGTCAGATATAACTTAATGACAAAACGTCAGCAAGAGAAAGAGCATATTTTATATTGAAATAAATTTACCTTGGGCACTATGTTACAAAAGAACTTTGGACATAACTTATGAGTGACTTGTAAATTTTCAAGATTTTGGCATAATAGTGAGACCCTCCAAAAGTTCTCATGCATATCAATAGTTCATGCATTTGTATAAAATGCTTCAACAAACACAAGACTCAATACCAAGACAATTACATATGTAAATCTAGTAGACAACAAACAGAGCAACCTAACAGTGATTATAGGACGCGAATCAGAAAACAGAAGCCAGTAAAATGTAGTTCTGTTGAGGGATGAGGAATTACAGCATCTAATGCATGCAGCTGTGGAAATGAATCCCCTGAATGAAACAGAGAAGCATGCGGCAGCAGCCCCATTCATGCGTGCTAAGTCACTTCAGTCGTGCCCAGCTCTTTGGGACTGTATGAAGACTACCGGACTCCTCTGTCCATGGGATTCTCCAGGCAAGAATACTGGAGTGGGTTGCCATTCCCTTCACCAGAGAATCTTCCTCACCCAGGGATCAAACCCACATCAGTCTCCTGCATTTGGCAGATGGGTTCTTTACCACTTGTGTCACCTGGAAGCCCGGGTGAATGAAATAGGAGCATGCAGCCTCAGCCCCACCTGTGAATAAATCTGAGAGTGTTGGTCAAGGTGCACCAGCTACTAGAAGAAATAATTCCTAAATTACAATACCTGAAAATAACAAAGTTTCAATTCTTTCTTATGTCAAATAGGATGAAGATTGATGCTTACAAGAGTCTTCTTCACATAGTCACCTCTAGACCCTGGATCCTTACAACAGTGACTCAATCACTCTCTTGTCCTTAGATGACTTTATTGTTCTGAACCCAGATGACCAATGAAGGATGAGAAATTATGTCAGACTATTTTAGGATAATGTAGAGGACAGGCCTGCAAATGGAACTAATATCTACTCCTGTTCCATTGGCTGGAACTCAGTAATATGGCCACATCTATTTGTTGCATTTTTCTATTTCTCAATATTTGTGCAAATAGTATTCTTTTTCATTTTTACCTTGGAAGTTTTTGGGTTTTGTACTGCCGCATAATTTTAATTAATATTATATATGTTTTTACTTTTAGATTAGGACAATAAAAACTTGCTATTTTCAGATGTAGGTGATTTGCCATCACCTGAAAAGGCTTATTTAGGCACTGGGTTCCATAGGGGCTCGGTGGTAAAGAATCTGCCCACCAATGCAGGAGACATGGGTTAAATCCCTGGATCATGAAGATACCCTGGAGGAGGACATGACAACCAACTCCAGTGTTCTTGCCTGGGAAATCCCATGGACAGAGGAGGCTGTTGGGCTATACTCCATGGGTCGAAGAGTCAGATATGACGTAACAACTAAACAACAACAACCAATGTGTACAACCTGATAATTTGATATATGTGTGCATTGTTAAATATTCTTCTGTTGACCATGATGGCTACTCCATTTCTTCTAAGGGATTTTTGCCCACAGTAGTAGATATAATGGTCATCTGAGTTACATTCACCCATTCCAGTCCATCTTAGTTCGCAGATTCCTAGAATGTCGACGTTCACTCTTGCCATCATCTGTTTGACCACTTCCAATTTGCCTTGATTCATGGACGTAACATTCCAGGTTCTTATGCAATATTGCTCTATACAGCATCTGACTTTGCATCTATCACCAGTCACATCTACAGTTGGGTATCAGTTTTGCTTTGGCTCCATCCCATCATTATTGCTGGAATTATTTCTCCACTGATCTCCGGTAATCCAAGCCTATGCCCCGACCAGTAATGCCGAAGAAGCTGAAGTTGAATGGTTCTATGAAGACCTACAAGACCTTCAAGAACTAACACCCAAAAAAGATGTCCTTTTCATTATACGGGACTGGAATGCGAAAGTAGGAAGTCAAGAAACACCTGGCGTAACAGGCAAGTTTGGCCTTGGAGTACAGAATGAAGCAGGTTAAAGGCTAATAGAGTTTTGCCAAGAGGACGCACTAGTCATAGCAAACACCCTCTTCCAACAACACAAGAGAAGACTCTACACATGGACATCACCAGATGGTCAACACCGAAATCAGATTGATTATATTCTTTGCAGCCAAAGATGGAGAAGCTCTATACAGTCAGCAAAAACAAGACCGGGAGCTGACTATGGCTCAGATCATGAACAGCTTATTGCCAAACTCACGCTTAAATTGAAGACAGTAGGGAAAACCACTAGTCCATTCAGATATGACCTAGAATCAAATCCCTTATGAGTATACAGTGGAAGTGACAAATAGATTTAAGGGACTAGACCTGATAAACAGAGTGCCTGATGAACTATGGACAGAGGTTTGTGACATTGTACAGGAGACAAGGATCAAGAAAATCACCATGGAAAATCAATGCAAGAAAGCAAAATGGCTGTCTGAGGAGGCCTTACATATAGCTGGGAAGAGAAGAGAAGCAAAAAGCAAAGGAGAAAAGGAAAGATATACCCATCTGAATGCAGAGATCCAAAGAATAGCAAGGAGAGATAAGAAAGCCTTCCTCAGCGATCAGTGCAAAGAAATAGAGGAAAACAACAGAATGGGAAAGACTAGAGATCTCTTCAAGAAAATTAAAGATACAAAAGGAACATTTCATGCAAGGATAGGCTCGATAAAGGACAGAAATTGTATGGACCTAACAGAAGCAGAAGATATTAAGAAGAGGTGGCGAGAATACACAGAAGAACTGTCCAAAAAAGATCTTCATGACCCAGATAATCATGATGGTGTGATCACTCACCTAGAGCCAGACATCCTGGAATGTGAAGTCAAGTGGGCCTTAGAAAGCATCACTATGAACAAAGCTAGTGGAGGTGATGGAATTCCAGTTGAGCTATTTCAAATCCTGAAAGATGATGCTGTGAAAGTGCTGCACTCGATATGCCAGCAAATTTGGAAAACTCAGCAGTGGCCACAGAACTGGAAAATGTCAGTTTTCATTCCAATCCGAAAGAAAGGCAATGCCAAAGAATGTTCAAACTACCGCACAATTGCACTCATCTCACATACTAGTAAATTAATGCTCAAAATTCTCCAAGACAGGCTTCAGCAACACATGAACCGTGAACTTCCAGATGTTCAAGCTGGTTTTAGAAAAGGCAGAGGAACCAGAGATCAAATTACCAATATCCGCTGGATCATCGAAAAGCAAGAGAGTTCCAGAAAAACATCTATTTCTGCTTTATTGACTATGCCAAAGCCTTTGACTGTGTGGATCACAATAAACTGTGGAAAGTTCTCAAAGAGATGGGAATACCAGACCATCTGACCTGTCTCTTGAGAAACCTGTATGCAGGTCAGGAAGCAACAGCTAGAACTGGACATGGAACAACAGACTTGTTCCAAATAGGAAAAGGACTACGTCAAGGCTGTATATTGTCACCCTGTTTATTTAACTTATATGCAGAGTACATCATGAGAAATGCTAGGCTGGAGGAAGCACAAGCTGGAATCAAGATTGCCGGGAGAAATATCAATAACCTCAGATATGCGGATGACACCACCCTTATGGCAGAAAGTGAAGAAGAACTAAAGAGCCTCTTGATGAAGGTGAAAGAGGAGAGTGAAAAAGTTGGCTTAAAGCTCAACATTCAGAAAACTAAGATCATGGAATCTGGTCCCATCACTTCATGGGAAATAGATGGGGAAACAGTGGAAATAGTGTCAGACTTTATTTTTGGGGGCTCCAGATTCACTGCTGATGGTGATTGCAGCCATGAAATTAAAAGACGCTTACTCCTTGGAAGGAAGGTTTTGGCCAAACTAGATAGCATATTTAAAAGCAGAGACATTACTTTGCCAAGAAAAGTCTGTCTTGTCAAGGCTATGGTTTTTCCAGTGGTCATGTATGGATGTGAGAGTTGGACGGTGAAGAAAGCTGAGCGCCGAAGAATTGATGCTTTTGAACTGTGGTGTTGGAGAAGACTCTTGAGAGTCCCTTGGACTGCAAGGAGATCCAATCAATCCATCCTAAAAGAGATCAATCCTGGGTGTTCATTGGAAGGTCTGACGTTGAAGCTGAAACTCCAATACTTTGGCCACCTCATGCGAAGGGTTGACTCATTGGAAAGGACCCTAATGCTGGGTAGGATTGGCGACGGGAGGAAAAGGGGATGACAGGATGAGATGGTTGGATGGCATCACCGTCTCAATGGACATGGGTTTGGATAGACATCGGGAGTTGGTGATGGACAGAGAGGCCTGGCGTGCTGCAATTCATGAGATTGCAAAGAGTCGGACACTACTGAGCGACTGAACTGAACTGAACGGTTAAATATTCACTGCACAAGAGAAGACCCTACATATGGACATCACCAAATGGTCGACACCAAAATCAGATTCATTATATTCTTTGCAGCCAAGATGGAGAAGCTTTATACAGTCAGCAAAAGCAAGAGCGGGAGCAGACTGTGGCTCAGATCATGAACTCCTTATTTTCAAATTCAGACTGAAATTGAAGAAAGTGGAGAAATCCACTAGTCCATTCAGGTATGACATAAATCAAATCCCTTATGACTATACAGTGGAAGTGAGAAATAGATTTAAGGGACTAGATCTGACAGACAGAGTGCCTGATGAACTATGGACGGAGGTTCATGACATTCTACAGGAGACAGGAATCAAGACCATCCCCAAGAAAAAGCAATGCAAAAAAGCAAAATGGCTGTCTCAGGAAGGCTTATAAACAGCTGTGAAAAGAAGGTAAGCGAAAAGCAAAGGAGAAAATGAAAGATATACCCATTTGAATGCAGAGTTCCAAAGAATACCAAGGAAAAATAAGAAAGCCTTCCTCAGTGATCAGTGCAAAGAAACTAGAGGAAAACAATAGAATGGGAAAGACTAGAGATCTCTTCAAAAATTTAGAGACACCAAGGGAATATTTTATTTAAAGATGGACTCAATAAAGGACAGAAATGGTATAGGCCTAATAGAAGTAGAAGATATAAAGACGAGGTGACAAAAATATACAGAACTGTACAAAAAAGATCTTCACGATCCAGATAACCACAATGGTGTGATCACTCACCTAGAGCCAGACATCCTGGAATGTGAAGTCAAGTGAGCCTTAGGAACCATCACTACAAACAAAGCTAGTGGAGGTGATGGAATTCCAGTAGAGCTATTTCAAATCTTCAAAGATGGTGCTTTGAAAGTGCTGCACTCGATATGCCAGCAAATCTGGAAAACTCAGCAGTGGCCACAGGACTGGAAAAGGTCAGTTTTCACTCCAATCTCAAAGAAAGGCAATGCCAAAGAATGGTTAAACTACTACACAATTGCACTCACCTCAGACGCTAGTAAAGGAATGCTTAAAATTCTCCAAGCCAGGCTTCAGCAATACGTGAACTGTGAATTTCCAGGTGTTCAAGCTAGTTTTAGAAATGGCAGAGGAACCAGAGATCAAATTGCCAACATCTGTTGCATCATCGAAAAAGCAGGAGAGTTCCAGAAAAAGATCTATTTCTACTTTATTGCCTATGCCAAAGCCTTTGACTGTGTGGATCACAATAAACTGCGGAAAATTCTCAAAGAGATGGGAATACCAGACCACCTGACCTGCCTCTTGAGAAATCTGTATGTAGGTCAAGAAGCAATAGTTAGAACTGGACATGGAACAACAGACTGGTTCCAAATAGGAAAAGGAGTACGTCAAGGCTGTATATTGTCACCCTGTTTATTTAACTTATATGCAGAGTACATCATGAGAAACGCTGGGCTGGAGGAAGCACAAGCTGGAATCAAGATTGCTGCGAGAAATATCAATAACCTCAGATATGCAGATGACACCATCCTTATGGCAGAAAGTGAAGAAGAACTAAAGAGCCTCTTGATAAAAGTGAAAGAGGAGAGTGAAAAAGTTGACTTAAAACTTAACACTACGAAAACTAAGATCATGGCATCCAGTCCCATCTCTTCATGGCAAAAAGATGGGAAAATAGTTGAAACAGTGCCTGTCTTTATTTTTCTGGGCTTCAAAATCATTGCAGATGGTGACTGCATACATGAAATTAAAAGACGCTTACTCTTTAGAAGGAAAGTTATGACCAACATAGATAGCATATTTAAAAGCAGAGACATTACTTTGCCAACAAAGGTCTGTCTAGTCAAGGCTATCGTTTTTCCAGTGGTCATGTATGGATGTGAGTGTTGGACGGTGAAGAAAGCTGAGTGCCGAAGAATTGATGCTTTTGAATTGTGGTGTTGGAGAAGACTCTTGAGAGTCCCTTGGACTGCAAGGAGATCCAACCAGTCCATCCTAAAGGAGATCAGTCCTGGGTGTTCATTGGAAGGACTGATGTTGAAGCTAAAACTCTAGTACTTTG
Organism: Okapia johnstoni; assembly: GCA_024291935.2. Taxonomy (NCBI): domain Eukaryota; kingdom Metazoa; phylum Chordata; class Mammalia; order Artiodactyla; family Giraffidae; genus Okapia; species Okapia johnstoni. The sequence goes on from CM044312.1 coordinate 109,096,133, forward strand.
GCCACCTCCTGCGAAGTGTTGACTCATTGGAAAAGACCCTAATGCTGGGAAGGATTGGGGGCAGGAAGAGAAGGGGACGACAGAGGATGAGATGGTTGGATGGCATCACCAACTCGACGGGCATGGGTTTGGGTGTACTCTGGGAGTTGGTAATGGACTGAGAGGCCTGTCGTGCTGCAGTTCATGGGGCCACAAAGAGTCAGACACGACTGAGTGACTGAACTGAAATGAACAAACTATTCAACATATCCATCACCTCATACCGTTTCTGTTTTTCTTTCTTCTCACTTTCTTTTTCTTCTTCTTCTTCTTCTTTTGTGTGTGTGTGTGTGTGTGTGTGTGTGTGTGTTGAGAATAATTAAGATCTATCTTCTCATCAAATTTTAATACTACAAAATATTATTAACTATTATCATGTTGCTATAGATTAAATCTCCAGAATTTATTCATCCTATACATCTGAAACTCTGTACCCCTTGACCAACATATACCATTTTCTCTTGCCCTCAGAACCTGGACCTTCTGTTCTACTCTCTGCTTCTATGAGTTTGATATTTTTGGATCCCACATATATGTTAGATCATACAGTATTTGTCTTCCTGTATCTGGCTTATTTCACTTAGCAGAATGGGCCCCTGAACATGGTTCATCCATGTTGCTGCAAATGGTAGAATCTTCTTTCTTAAATCTGCATTTTATACATGTATATAAAATATGAAAAATACATATATAAAATGCAGATTTAAAAAGGAAGATTTATGCATATTATTTATCCATTCCTCCTAGGATGTACATTTAGGTTGCCAGCTATTTTGAGTAATGCTGAAATGAACAAAGCAGATATTGCTTTGATATTCTTAAAGGATATTCTTATGTATCCTTCTGGACATATAACCAAAATGGAATTGCTGAATCATAAGGTAGTTTTATTTTTAATTTTTTGAGGATGCTCCTCACTGCTTTCCACATGGTTGTATCAATTTACATTCCCACCAACAATATTCAAGTGTTCCCTTTTCTCCATGCCCTCATCAACATTTAACTCTTGTGCTTTTGATTGTGGTTTTTATAATAACCATCCTAAGAGGTAGGAATTATGTCATTATAATGTCAATTGGCATTTCCCTGATGATGTATGAAGCTGATCATCTCTTTGTGTACATGTTGGTCAATCGTACATCTTTTGATTGTCTTCTAGCTTACTAACATGATTGTTTGCTATGTCTGTTTGACTCTTAGACCCACCTGATAATTTTTCAATTTTGATTAGCATTTGTTGTTCTTGTATTTCAATTTGATTTCATAGATTCAAAAGTATAGCTGAAATTCCTTATCTATTTCTAATTTTTCTCCCTTTCTTCTAACTTTTGAACCTGTTAATCATTATCATGTAAAAGTCTTTACCTGGTAGCTCATTATCTAATTTACCTTTGAATCTATTTATATTATTTGCTTTGAAAGTGAAAGTCACTCAGTTGTGTTCAGCTCTTTGCGACCCCATAGACTATACAGTCCATGAAATTCTCTGGCCAGAATATTGGAGTGGGTAGCCTCTCCCTTCTCCAGGGATTCTTCCCAATTCAGGGATTGAATCCAGGTCTCCAGCATTCCAGTCAGGATTCTTTACCAGATGAGCCACAAGGGAAGTCCATTATTTGCTTTACTTGTTGAATTTTCTGTTACTTGGTGTTGTCTCTTGTCATGCTTCCTTATTTCTCAGTATGTTCTGAAAGAAACTTTCAAAAATCCTGGAAGTACTTTCTCTTAGTAAATAATGCTTACCCTTTTACTTTTCTAGGTAGATAGGTGGGGTCACATCATCTTAGTCCAATCAGTAACATTCCAGACTTCATACTTGGAGCAATTTTGGAAAATCTCCATTCATTTCTGATTTGTTCTTGCTCCTGAGATGTCATTTTCCGTATATTTTAATTGGTAACTTGTAGTTTTCACTGGGATCTTATTCTCCTTTTTTTCATGCTTATTTTGACTAGTTTTCCTAAATAATGTTTACTCTCTGCCTGATATCCTTTAAAAACTCTGTTCTCTTTAAAATCTAGTGTTATTTCATTTTAAGGTCTAAAGGTCCGCAAGTTTGATGTTGTGTGTGAACATCTATTTTTCAGGAAAATAATCTGAGAATCTTCACGATTCCCCTTCCTAATTAAGTAGATTGCTTCCAAGCCATAAGTATTCATATCATTTTGTGCTTTCTATTGTTTTCTCTTCTGGGATGTTTTCAGTATTCTTTAAATCCCATGTTTACTCATTTCATAAGTTTATTTCTGCTTTTGCTGGAATAAATGCCACATATTTTCAGAAAGTAAAAAAATGTAGAATTACAGTTTTCTGTTCTTGTATGATTGAAAATGTATTGATTTCTTCACTTGATTTTGAACTTGATTGAATAAAGAAATCTATCTTCAGAATCATTTCCCTCAAGTTGCAAAGTATATTATTCCATTGTTTCATTATTGTGAGGTTGATACTGATTAATCTGACAACAATATTCCTTGCAATTACTTGATACTTCTACATGTTAGTCCCTGGAAACTTTTCAGATTTCTATTGTGTTCTTGGTTTTGTGAGATTTTACCAGGTTATCTTTAGAGTTGTGTGTTTGTGTGAGTGTGTGTGTATGTGTGTGTGTGTGTGCGTGCACACACTGTGTATATTGATGTTAGCCTTCTGGTAACGTATGTGTTGTTTTACTGCAAAAATACATATTCTACTAAAATAGCATCGTTCATTTCTGTTATATTTTCCCCAGTTTTTAAACAATAACATTGTGTTCTATATTTTGCAAAAGCCAAAAAAAAAGTTAGATTTTTCTCTCTTTTACTTGGCAAAGCTTTTTAAAGTTCAAAAGTGAAAGTGTTAGTTGCTCAGTCATGTCCAAATCTTTGCAACTCTATGGACTGTAGCCCACCATGCTTCTCTGTCCATGAGATTCTCCAGGCAAGAATACTAGACTGGGTTGCCATTTCCTTCTCCAGGGGATTTTCTAGATCCAGAGATAGAATCCAGATTTCCTGCATTGCAAGCAGAGACTATCTGAGCCACTAGGAAATGTTTTAAAATTTTTATTTATTTTCTTTGTTTCTTCTTCATACTAAGCTATTACCATGATTTTACAGATAATATCATTGTGATCTGTCCTGGGGACACAATAGAATTTTTAATGTGTTCTTCTCTAACATATTCATTCTTCCGAGTCATTATTTTTCCTTTCTATTTTCCTCAAATATCTGTTTATTTTTGATTATCCATTCACACAGGAAAATTAGAAATTATTTGATAAAGATAGATGGCATAGTTTTCCCTGATTATGGTGCTTTTATCCATAAGATCAAACTATGAATAATAAGGACACCACTGGATACTGTTACCACAAGCATCAAACTTCCATTAAAGTTGATAAGCAGGGAGAGATATGTAGGCTCCCCAACCCCCCACAAAAGTCAACGTGGTGAGTTCTTTCACTTTCTTGGAATAAAGTAATGCTTAAAATTCTCCAAGCCAGGCTTCAGCAATACGTGAACCATGAACTTCCAGATATTCAAATTGGTTTCAGAAAAGGCAAAGGAACCAGAGATCAAATTACCAACATCTGCTGGATCATTGGAAAAGCAAGAGAGTTCCAGAAAAACATCCATTTCTACTTTATTGACTATGCCAAAGCCTTTGACTGTGTGGATCACAATAAACTGTGGAAAATTATGAAAGAGATGGGAATACCAGACCACCTGACCTGCCCCTTGAGAAATCTGTATGCAGGTCAGGAAGCAACAGTTAGAACTGGACATGGAACAACAGACTGGTTCCAAATAGGAAAAGGAGTACGTCAAGGCTGTATATTGTCACCCTGCTTATTTAACTTATATGCAGAGTACATCATGAGAAATGCTGGGCTGGAGGAAGCACAAGCTGGAATCAAGATTGCCGCGAGAAATATCAATAACCTCAGATATGCAGATGACACCATCCTTATGGCAGAAAGTGAAGAAGAACTAAAGAGCCTCTTGATGAAAGTGAGAGAGGAGAGTGAAAAAGTTGGCTTAAAGCTCAACATTCAGAAAACTAAGATCATAGCATCTGGTCCCATCACTTCATGGGAAATGGATGGGCAAACAGTGGAAACAGTGTCAGACTTTATTTTTTGGGTCTCTGAAATCACTGCAGATGGTGATTGCAGCCATGAAATTAAAAGACACTTACTTCTTGGAAGGAAGGTTATGACCAACCTAGATAGCATATTTAAAAGCAGAGACATTACTTTGCCAACAAAGGTCCATCTAGTCAAGGCTATGTTTTTTCCAGTGGTCATGTATGGATGTGAGAGATGGACTACAAAGAAAGCTGAGTGCCGAAGAATTGATACTTTTGAACTGTGGTGTTGGAGAAGACTCTTGAGAGTCCCTTGGACTGCAAGGAGAGCCAACCCGTCCATCCTAAAGGAGATCAGTCCTGGGTGTTCATTGGAAGGACTGATGTTGAAGCTGAAACTCCAATACTTTGGCCACCTGATGCAAAGAGCTGACTCATTAGAAAATACCCTGATGATGGGAAAGATTGAGGGCAGGAGGAGAAGGGGACGACAGAGGATGAGATGGTTGGATGGCATCACCGACTCAACGGACATGGGTTTGGGCGGACTCCGGGAGTTGGTGATGGACAGGGAAGCCTGGCGTGCTGTGGTTCATTGGGTCACAAAGAGTCGGACATGACTGAGTGACTGGACTGAACTGAACTGAAAAGGAATGATCTGTGTCACAGTCTGTATTTATTTTATTATTTTAAAAGTGTTACTTAACTTGTGAATGCTTATTGATCTCAATATAAACAATATATGCTGTTGTTCTGCTTCTCCCTCAACTGCCAGCATTCTAATTAGCACTTCTCTCAAAATGTGCCTTTTATTTTCTTTCTTTCTTTCTTTATTTTTTTGAAAAGCAGGAAAGGTGAAGACAAAGAGCTGAACAGACTGATTGTTAAAGAGACTCCCTCTCAATTTACTACATGATTATTATACATTCTCTTTGGTTTCCATACCTGAAAATTGGACATTTGGGGATGATTGAGGCCTCCAAAATGAAGAAGAAATTCTTCCTCATCACTTCCTAAATTCCAGAAATTACTGATGGCTTGCAAATTTCTTTGCTTTTTATTATGCATAAATACATGTATGTAAGCATGTGGAATACATTCAGAACAGCCAATACAAGCAGACTGAGGCCATTTATTTAAAACCTTTTCATACTGAGAGAATCAGCCACCATTTGCATTTGTCAGATACTTTTTCATCAAGCAGAGCGTGTTACTTAACTTGGGAATGCTTATTGATCTCAATATTTATAATTTAGAAAAAGAGAGAGGGAGAGCCTTCAGGTATGTTCTTCACTCTTTTCAGAAGTTGTTGTACTTCAGTAAAACTGGAAAAAAATGACTACAAATAAGGAAAGACTTACAAGAAAATCTGCATAAATAAGTGAAAGTCCCTCAGTCATGTCTGACTTTTTTCGACCCCATAGATTGTACAGTCCATGGAATTCTCCAGGCCAGAATCCTGGAGTAGGTAGCCTTTCCCTTCTCCAGGGGATCTTCCCAACCAAGGGATCGAACCCAGGTCTCTCACATTGTGGGCGGATATTTTACCAGCTGAGCCACAAGGAAAGCCCAACAAGTAAGGAATGATTTACAAAAAAATCTGCATGAAATGCAATAAATAACTAAGAAAACTTAGACGAAATATGCTATTTTTTCAGAAAATTTTAATTTATGAAGTTAATTTAAAAAATGTAAAAATAGAATAAAAAAAATCATAGATGAAAAAAAAAAACAAAACCAATAAATATCCGTACCTGAAAAAAATAAAAAAATCAGAACCAAACATTAAGAACAAATACTTTTTAATGGATGTATTTCACCATGAGCTTCCCTGGTGGCTCAGTGGTAAAAAATCTGCCTGCTAATGCAGGAGACATGAGTTTGATCTCTGGGTTGGGAAGATTCCCAGGAGAAGGAAATGTAACCCACTGCAGTATTCTTGTGGGGGAAATCCCATGGAGAAAGGAATTTGGCTGGCTACAGTCCACAAAAGAGTCAGACATGACTTAGCCACTAAACAACCACATTTTACCATATCTTCAGAGATCAAGCAATGTCCATGGTATGCAAACTCTTCCACACAGAAATATGGAAAGTTTTTCAATTTATTTTTTGAGACTAACCCAAACTGAAAACACAATTAAACAAGGATATCATCAAAAAGGAAACTAGCTGCTAGCCAATTATCACGAGTAAAATATTGCTGCTAGATATTCCATTAGCAATCAAATTTTATTGACCAAATAAAATATTTAATCCAAGAATGTGAGTGTCTCCAAAATGAGGAAATTTGCTTCTGTACATCTTTACTGTGCATGTATGCATGCCAAGTCGCTTCAGTCATATCCAACTCTTTGAGACCCTATGACCTTTCACAAAACTCCTCTGCCCATGGGATTCTTCAGGAAAGAATACTGGAGTGGGTTGCTCTGCCTTCCTCCAGGGGATCTTCCTGACCCAAGGACTGATTCTTAGTCACTCATGTCTCCTGCACTGGCAGGTGGGTTCTTTAACACTAGCACCACCTGGGAAGCCCACATCTTTACTCTAACTCATTCAATGAGGAACACCATATGATTATTGTATTTGATGCTTAAAAGGCTTTTGGTAATACCTTACTAAAAATATAGTGTGCCAACAAAATAAATATATTCTTTAGCAGGAGAAAAAAGCTGAGTTATAGGAATACATAAAATCAATAACTTCTGTGTTACTACAAATACTATGATTGAAGTAAATATAATTGGCAAATGGGAAATGTATATTGCAGGAAGGACAAATATAGACAGAGCACCTCTAAATGAATAAGGAATGGGAAAATATGCCAAAAGATATCTGGAAAAGCTGTAAAAAAGCAACTAATTAAAACTCGCTAATAAAATCATAGGAAAAAAGTGTAACTGCACCAAGAGTCAGAAAATTTCAGCTTTAAATGGGGGGTCACAATTTTCACTCATTAGATTGATAAAAATAAAAAAGATTGGAAATGACCGGTTTTCAAAGAGTGGTGGGAAGAGCATTTGCATTAATTGTTAATGTAATTTCAATTTTAGAGCACACTATAGCAAAATTCATTGCTAGTATGGGGAAGCTGGAGGTGAGCTAACAAAAGACAAGTCACATTTGTGATTAGTCTGGCAATGTATTTGGCTCTAGCTGGTTGATTCTGAGATAAGCAAGGACAAACTATAGGGCAGCTGTCAGTCACTGACCAGGTTCTGACTAGTTCTTTATCAGTCGCTGGAGATTGTAGTTTACTTTCCAGCTGGTTGCTACAACGTGTTAGTCAGAGTTCTGTGTCACATACCTTCTAGACATTTCATAATCAGTCTCTCAAATTTTATTAGCATTTCTTTTCTAGGAAATCTTCGATGTGTCTGATTTGAATATAACACCCTCTTCTTTTCAGTGATGCTTTGGACTTACTAATATTTGTCCACTTTTATCATAAATTCACTGGCATTATGGAATTATGATAGGAAATATATTAGCTTACTTATATTTTAAGTTAAAGACTAGATGAGAACATGTTCCTGGTATTATAAGATCTAATTAGGAATATATTTATATACTCTATATAATTTTATGTATATAACTTTAAAATATTTAAATTGACAAAACAAATAATATTTTGCATCATCATTTTATCAGTCAAGGTGGAGAGGGAGATAGGAGGGGTATTCAGGATGGAGTGATAGGGTAACAGGCAGGAAGGCCAGGGGTGTCCAAACGGAGGAAATTGGCAGCAAGTGTCAGACATTTTTCTCTCTCTCTTAAGCGGCAGGAGGAAACAAACTATCGATATTTTTTCCCTTCTCTATACAAATTTAAAACAGGTTTCTCTTAAAATACTGTGTTGCCATAATGACACCTGGTTTCACCTGAAGTTAGCTATTCTCAAAGCTTGAGTTAACTAATGCATTCTTCTTATGGAAATGTTTGTCTTAAGCTATGTTAATGTACTATGTATTTACCCCAAACTCTATCTTCAAGTCTGTCCTCCTAATGGCTCAGGACTTGACAAACCAGTATGTTATACTCAGACATCGTTCCCCTAATCTATGTAAACAAAGCTATTTGTATGGTAATCTGCTCTTCTACAAGATTCAAGTCAATCATTTTATGACCCGGGAGGACTCCTTGTCTGGTGCTAAGATTATCCCAAAATGCATCTTATGGATGAGGGGCCTGGTGCCATTCTGAGTTTTAAGACATCCCTTTCTTTCATTAACAAACTGCTAGTGACTATATAACATCCAGCTGAAGACTAGCAGAGGGGGTACTCTTTCTGCCCCCTTCTGATGTCTATGTCAGAAGCTTTCTCTATCTCCTTTATACTTTAATAAAACTTTATCACACAAAAACTCTGAGTGATCAAGCCTCATCTCTGGCCCCGGATTGAATTCTTCTCCTCCAGAGGCCAAGAATCCCGGCCATCTTTTCGTGGTCCAGCAACAACATTTCATGAGGGGACACATATATGCCTATGGCCAATTCATATTGATATATGGCAAAAAAAATGTTGCAATATTGTAAAGTAATTATCCTCCAATTAAAACAAATAAAAATTTTAAAAGATCCCTTACGTTTTTTCAAAGTTTGATTAATTTTAAATTATTTTTCTTTTTGGTATTTCTAAAATTTAAAACTTTTACAAATGACTGTAATTTTTTTCAGAATTTATTTTATTTTGCCTTTTTAATTTATTTATTTGTATGATATTTGAAATATAGTTAAGATCATGATTTAATATCTGTGCAATGGTGCCAAGTCATTTTTACATAATGGAGTTTTTCACATTCTCAGTGATTTTCAATATCCACTCACACACCCATAATTTTAAAATTCTAATATTCAATAGCATAAAAGTAGTAACTTTCATTTCTTTATCTCTTGCTAAATTTATAAGTTTCAGTCAAGCTATGTGAATGAGCTCCAGAGGTCTGTGGTACAACCTTGTACCTTTAGTCAATAATCATTTGTTGTCTACTTAAAAATAAGTTAAGAGCATAGAACTCATGTTAAATGTACTTAATCCAATAAAATAAAAATTTTAAAAATTGATACAAACATAGTAAAGTGTAAAAACATAGTGAAGAATAAAAGCTTGAGTGTGCTAAAACAAACAAACAAAGATGAATGGTTTGTTGTGACAAAAAGAAATAGAAACTCTTTCAGACAGAGATCAGGTCTATGTGGGTCCTCACAATGGCCATAGTAGACTTTTGATTTTGTCTTTGCTGTTTGTCTTTTGTTGTTCTTGTTCAGTAGTGTCTGACTAAACAATTAGTAATAGTATCAGTACAAGTAGAATCAGCTGAAGAATAATACAGTTTTCACAGATCACTTGACGTTTTATTTGATCCAATTAACCCTACTTGAAATCTTCTTTCATTCCTGAAACACTCTTGTTTAATGGACAGTGGATTCAACATGCAAGGGGACACTGTTTGTTAAGACTACATCGAAAGGACACACATCTACGTCAATCTGTCAGGGCTCTTTCTTCCTATTAGACTACTAGCTAGCTTGCTTCTGTCTCTTATGTTACATTTTTGATTGGCCAGTTATTCTTATGTGAAATGGAAACAGTTTGTCTTGGCAAGAACTACATAATGAAAATAATGCTGAATAGAAAACATGGCTCAAATGAGAAATACAGATAATACTAACATTGGTGAGGGTGGGAAGAGATTGGAATCCTCTAGCGCTGCTGATAGGAGTATAAAAGGTAGTAACCAGAGTGGAAATGTGTTTGGCAATATCAACTAATACAGATATAAGTATGCTGTATGTCCTGAAATAAATGCAAAATGTGTTTTAAAACAAAAATAACTATAGAGATAGCCATAATATCACATTTATAATAATTCTAAATTTGAAATATGCAATATGTGTCAAAATAAATGAGTAAATTGTGATAGATTTAACAATGGGATGCTATTTTAATTCAGCAGCTAGGGAAAAAACAATATTTATTATGCTCACTAATATGTTAAAACGCACAGTGTAAACTTGAGAAAAAGAAACTAGATGCCAAAAAAAAAAAGAGCACTTTCTGTATTATTCCATGCACACTGTCTTCTCTATCCAATAAAATTATGTTTAAACATGTTGAAATAAGCCATAGCTTCACAATTCCTAAAATAAGATTTATTCAGCAATCAACTTAGAAGATATAACTGAAGTATTTTTCTTGAAGCTATAATTTTAAAGTAATTTACATAAACTTGAAAAATAGTCAATTTTCTATTTTAAAGAAAGGGTTTTAGTGGTAAAGCCTGCAGAGGGGAGCTAGGGAAAGCCACAGCAAGCTAAAGCTTGCCCTCCACCCTCTGGCTTCACTGACTGCACCTCAGTTAAACAGGCCCAGGCATAGCTGTAACTGTGGGTGCACCTTGGGAAAACAAAATAAAGAACAGAAAATCTTTGCTATTTGTCTTTTATCAAAGACTTTATCCTTTACAATTTGTGGTACTACATCCAAGTCTGATGGGTTATTAATTTTAAAATGTATACATGCTTTAGAATTGGAGTAGGCTTTTTTTTTTTTTTGACCAATCTAAAACTTTAACCTGTCTTACCCAAATTTCCCCATTTATCAAGAAGTGTTAAAAGACTGATATGATATAATTATGATAATTAAATCAAATAGTAAACAACAAATGTCAGCATACCTGCTATTCCACAGAGAGTAAATACCACCCCTCCTCCCCCCCCACCCCGGAATCCATGACTGTGTAGAACATGATTTGTTCCTTCTTTATTTGGAAAGAATCCCGGCTCTCAGTGGGGCACACGATGGCCTGTACACAGACCACATATTCTCTGTGTCTCCTTCTCTGTCAGCTGGGATCACCTGTAATCCATATCAGCCAATGAGATGTAGATGAGAATGAGTAGCAGTTTTCCACAAACCACCTGACCATACAGTGGGCCCACACTCTGTGCCCTTTTCCTCCTGCCCCTGCCTTCGCAGCTGCCCTGAATGTGGAGATATGGAAAAGAAGGGCCAGGTCAAGGGCTCACAGGGCACAGTGCTCCAAGAACCTGAACACTTGGTGACCTCAAGGAATCCCATCAGTATAACTTCACTTTCAGACTCCCAGATTGCCCCCCCACAACTTGTAATACATTCTTATTTTCATTTCTGATTTCTTCTTTGTTTATTGGAGTATAATTGCTTCAATATGTTGTGTTAGCTTCTACTGTACAATGAAGTGAATCAGATGTAAGTATACATATATCCCCTCCCTTTTGAGGCTCCCTCATACTCCTCCCCTATACCACCTGTCTAGATCATCGCTGAGCACTGAGCTGAGCTCCCTGTGCTATACAGCAGCTTCCTACTAGCTATAAATTTTACACATGATACTGTATATTGTTGTTGTTATTCGGTCACTCAGTAATGTCCAACTTCATTGTGACCCCATGTACTGCAACATGCCAAGCTTCCCTGTCCTTCTGTATGATACTGTATATTGTTGTTGTTATTCGGTCACTCAGTAATGTCCAGCTTCATTGTGACCCCATGTACTGCAACATGCCAAGCTTCCCTGTCCTTCTGTTTCCCAGAGTTTGTTCAAACTCGTGTCCATTGAATCAATGATGCCATCAAGCCATCTCATCCTCTGTTCTCCCCTTCTCCTCCTGCACTCAATCTTCCCCATAACCAGGTTTTTTTCCAGTGAGTTGGCTCTTTGCACCAGGTGGTTAAAGTATTGGAGTTTCAGCTTCAGCATCAGTTCTTCCAAAAAACATCAGGATTGATTTCCTTTAGGATTGACTGGTTTGATCTCCTTGCTTTACAAAAAACTCTCAAGAGTCTTCTCTACCACCAGAGTTTGAAAGCACCAATTCTTTAGCACTCAGCCTACTTTATGGTCCAACTCTCACATCCATACATGACTACTGGAAAAAAAATATAGCTTTGAATATATGGATCTTTGTTGGCAAAGTGATGTCTGCTTTTGAATATGCTATCTAGGTTTGTGATAATTTTTCTTCCAAGGAGCAAGCATCTTTTAATTTTATGGCTGCAGTCACTGTCTGCAGTGATTTTGGAGCCCAAGAAAACAAAGTCTGTCACTGTTTCCATTGTTTCCCCATCTATTTGCAATTAAGTGATGGGACTAGATGCCATAATCTTTGATTTTTGAATGTTGAGTTTTAAGCCAGCATTTTCACTCTCCTCTTTCAACTTCAGCAAGAGGCACTTTACTTCCTCTTCACTTTCTGCCATAAGGGTGATGTCATCTGCATATCTGAGATTATTGATATTTCTCTTGTGCTTCATCCAGCCTGGCATTTTGGATGATGTTCTCTGCATATAAGTTAAATAAGCAGGGTGACAATATACAGTCTTGACATACTCTTTTCCCAATTTGGAACAACTCTGTTGTTTCATATCTCGTTCTAACTGTTGCTTCTTGACCTGCATACAGGTTTCTCAGGAGGCAGGTAAGGTGGACTGGTATTCCAAATAGGAATTTTAAGAATTCTCCACAGTCTGTTGTGATCCACATTCAAAGGCTTTAGCATAATCAATGAAGCAGAAGTAGATGTTTTCCAGATATTCCTCTGCTTTTTCTATGATCAAATGGATGTTATAAATTTGACCTCTGGTTCATCTACCTTTTCTAAATCCAGCTTGTACATCTGGAATTTCTCAATTACATACTATTGAAGCCAAGCTTGAATGATTATTTATATAGGTCAAACCTAATCTCCCAATTCATCTAACCCCTTTCCGCCTTAACAAATGATCCTACAATCCTACTATTGGGCATATACACTGAGAAAATCATAATAGGAAAAGACACATGTACCCCAAAGTTATTGTAGCACTATTTACAATAACCAAGACACAGAAACAGCTTGTGTCTATTGACAGATGAATCCATAAATATGTAGTACATATATGCAATGGAATGTCACTAAGTCATTAAAAGAAAAGAAATTAGGTCATTTGTAAAGATGTGGATGAAAACCTTTGTCTTCTGCTTAGAAAATTTGAAGGGTAAGTACCATCCTTTACTGAATTCATTATAGACAGGTTTGGGCATCAATTCATTCCTAACCCTATGGCACTCACGTGCTCTCTTGAGTTAGGCATGAATTTGCTGGCAACAAGGGGACAGCAAGATGCTGCATTCCTGCAGCAGGCCCCAGGGTTCTTTCTCCAGTTTCTGGGAGACCAAAAGCAATTGTGGGCTTGGACAGTTTCTTTCATGACTCCCCAATGCTTAGATCACAGCCTTGGGTGACCAGTCCCAGCCCTATGTGCCCTGAGGATGCTGTGGGTCAAGAGGACTCCTGAGGGCATCAGAGGCAAGAACACTCCAGCATGGCCACATCTGAGTTGCTCCCAGCCTGGTAACAGTGCCTTCTGCCCCTACACTGACTTGGTAATAATCCAACTCCTTGAATAAGATCATTTCTGCTTTAGAATGCTTATCCTTCCCTGCCCTGAACTCTTACAGAGAAGAGTTATGTTCTGCATGGTTGATGTTCATCTTATTTAGACAACTGCTTTTTAGGGCTTTCTGTTACTTGAAACCAATACAGTTCTAACTCATAAATCACCAGATCACTAAACTGGAAGGGATTTTTGCAAACTTGAAAGATAATTTTTCAAATTAAAACCTTAATTTTTTTTTACTCATGGACTTTTTTTTTAAAAAAGCTGTTTAATATGATGTGAAAAATTATTAACACAAACAAGTACAAAGTTTGAGTTATGTTTCATAGGATTTTAAATTAAGTGCATGGGTATTAGTTCCATTCAATAATCTCAATGGAGCAAGTATGAGTTGGGCACTCTGATAGGGGCACCAGGATGAAGAATAATGCAGCATAATCTATGTTGTGCACAGTTTACTATTCAACAACTTCACAGGCAACTTTGAAATGACCCATACCAAAGCCCTTATTTTTTGTTGATTTAAACAACCCAATTTGTGTTTATGTTCCTACAATGTCTAAAATGCTTAAATCAGAATAAATTCAGAGTTTCAAACTTTAAAAATATTTGCCATTTGATTCTGTCACAATTATTTTAGTTTGTATTTCAATATTTCAACATTACAGTTTCAATATTTTTCTGTATTTCTATTTTTTCAATATCCCTAATTTTTTTCTGTTTTCCTAAATTTTTAAATAAATTTACATAGTTGTTTCACTCAGGTAATGAGAAGAATTATGCAATGTGGAGTGAGTTTAACATTTTGAACTTTGGATGTACTGGTTTACTTCATTACTGCCTATGGACTGAACTTTCAAATTCTGGTTAAACATCTCAATGTGCATGATGGAGGCAAAAGATGAAACTGGCAGAGCATGGTTCTGCATGTGGTACTGCACACAGGACCACTGGAGTCCTGGTGGCTGTTGACCACAGAGGGCAAAGATATCATTGGGAGAGTGTGCTTGCTTAAAATAGCCCTTAATTTACTTTTTTGTACGTCTGAATCTGTTTCTTAATATTCATTTCAGAAACTAGAAAATAAATAGAATTACACTTTTATTGTTTCTTCAATACCCTGGAATAAAGAACTGGCTTGATCATGAGAAAACTCCAGGTGGATGAATGGTGAAATAACTTTAAATCTGTTGGATATTTGTAATTTCCTCATTAAAGTGAGGATTCACAGAGGGAAAATGAGTGCCAGTTGGGGAATAGCTCAATAAAAATGAATCATCAGGCAAAGGATGACAATGACTTTGCATATACAGTACCACAGTGGAATTTTTAACCTGCGAAACAAACTGTTCATTAGTCTCTCCAAAGGAGAATAAGCTTAAACAGCATTTCATACAAGATTAAAAACATCACTAAATATTTGTTCAGTTGAATTTGTCTATGCTAAAAATTGGGAGGAAAACACTTGATGAATGTGTGGCTCTTCTTTTTAAATCAATATCTAAATGGAGAGTGAACTCTGCAACTTTTCTTCGGTATTTGCTACTTGGACTCTAGGACCAGGAAGAACTTTGCGGCCATGTTGTCAAAACCTTCATGCAACTCAGCTCTACACACTTGTTTCCGAGTAGCTGGTTAAAAGCACTGAAGCCGTTGAGTACACCCAAGTCATTTTCATGATGGTTCGTCTTTCTATTTGTTTGGCTATTCCCTAGAAATTAGCTGTCTTTTGAATTTTTATCAAAAAAGTTCGTCACTTTTTTCAGATGATGAATGCAAACATACATGTATGAAATTATAATGATTTTCCATTATCAAATACCTGTATCAATGATAGTTATAATGGTAGTTAATTCTGTTAGAGGACCTATTGATGCCACTGGCTAATAAGTGTTTTATCAGTTATCACACTGCTACCCTGTGAGACTGTGTCACTTCACCCAGTTACCCAACCAAGAAATAACTGCCAAGGATGGGATTTAAACCCAACTTTAATTGGCACCTCTATTTATGCTTTTATTGTTCAGAAAAGTATGATTTCTTCTACCAATTAAATTTCCACGTAAATATATTAATGATGATATATTAACATACCGATAGGACAGTATGTGTTACATTTAAAAATCAAAAATATGTTTCTAAAAGATCAAAACTAATAATATATTATCAATAAAACAATAAAATGTGAATAAATATCATGAAGTAGCATCATTTTAATATGCTGTTGCATTTTATTTTTGTTTTATAATGTTTTATCGAGAACTTGGCTTCCCTTGTGGCTCAGATGGTAAAGAATCAGCATGCAATGCAGGAGACCCAGGTTAGATCCCTGGGTTGGGAAGATCTCCTGAAGAAGGGAATGACAATCCACTCCAATCTTCTTGCCTGGAGAATCCCATGGACAGAGGAACCTGAAGTCCATGGGGTCTGCAAAGAGTCAGACACAATTGAATGACTAATGCTTTGACTTTCTTTCACTTTATTGAAATACATAAAATACACTAAATATCCATAAAGGAAATAATTATGTAGTTTTTGTTTTTGTAATATCTTTGAACTTGATTTCAAGTTTAGAGTAACACAGAAACATTTTAGAAACTCCTTTTGCTATACATTTTGAATAATTTTTAAAGTATTAGGAGAATTTACTTTTTCTATTCTTTGAAAATTATGTTTTGACATTATCTGAACATGTTGTTATTTATAGGATGATTTTTAATAAACTTTATGTGTTCTATGGCAGTGGGATTGTTTCGATATTCAGTCTCTCTAAGGTCAAATTTTAAAATACAATGTGGCAAATCATTCATCTTATCCATTTCAAGTTTATTAGCCTAGAATTGAACAAAGCCATCTGTAACACCCCTGGAACAGTTGGCTGTTTCTACATTTAATGTCTTATTTTGTATGCTTACCATCCTTCCTCCTCTTCTGGATTCAGTTAACTAACAAAATAACAATTTAGGTATTTTCCTCAAAGAAAATACTCTTGAATAGCTTTATTAGTTATGTTTTCCCCTTTTTCTTATTTGTTTTCTTTGTTGCTTACTTTTGCTTCTGTTGAGTATATTTTAATTGTTCTATCTGTTTGAATTGGGCTATAAAGTTTATTTATTTATTTTGTTCTTTCTTATTAATTTGGACTTTTCATCTGAGAACTGAATATCTGTGACTTTTATATTAAGATATATTGTGTAGTATCCCTGCATAAGAGGCAGAGATTCATAATTGTCTATATACTGAACAATTGACATTTTTGTGATTTGTTTTTAGTCTAATACTATTTGAGAAAGATTAGGAAAACATCCCAGATGGTAGGATGTTTGCTTAGATTATCTTTAATATCCAATTTTACTACAATGTGATGTGTAGTTTTGTTCAAGAATTTATCTGCATATCTTTGGTCTGTTTTTTTTATGATACCAAGTGCACATGAGCTTAGTATGAACCCATAACATTCTTTCCAACCAGGTCAATTTGGTAAGAATGGTGTATTCTCAGAAAGATTTTTTTTTGGTAGCTGTATTTGACTTTGGGATAGATATATTTTGTACTTTGACTTTAGTAAATGTGTTGAAATGTATTATTTGTAAAGAAACCCTTATTTGTTTTCAATTTTATTCTTTAAGGGAAAAGGATATCATTTCAAGATTAAATTACCTTTGAAAGAACACCATTTTTTTTTAATAGCAGTTATGAAGAGGAATGCCCCTCCCATGTAAAAGAGGGTAAAGGAGAAGAGGTAGAACAAGGAGAGGCAAAGGTCAAAAGAGAAAGGAGGGGGTGACACTGGGTGAAGGAAGCAGTGCTTTGTTGGGAGATGGAAAGGAGGCAGGAGGGAAAGGCATCCAGGACAGTGTCTGTTTCTTCTGCATTCAAGAAAAATGCACTATTGTGAATTTTGATGCTGTTCCAAGTTGATTAAGCTTAGGTTATCAATAAAACTTTCCTAATTGGCACAAAACAACAACAACAAATACTGACACCTATGAACTCCCAGAGAAGATGTTTAGCATAGAGTTTTCTGACAAGATGATTTCCTAGTTGTTGCATTTGACAGCTGCTATATGTTAAGAGAGTTAAAGGCATATTGAATTGAAAAGTCATGTGAGTTACCCACCTTGAGAGCCTCTAACCTGATCTCATAAAATGATTTAAAAAGGAAGAGACTGACAGTATCATTTCAGTCTTGAGAAATGTGTGTGTCTTGGAAGATCTACTGCAAAAGGGAACAATTTGCATGTAAGCCATGTTTATTGATGAGAATTTTTATTAACTTGCATTTGCAAAAGTCAAATATGCCTTTCAATCCACAGAGTATTCACCAGGTTAGAAAGTTGATAAAAGTTGTCCAGCTCATTCCACTTTCAACTCTACTGACTTCACAGAGAATAATTACAAGTATGTAAAATTATGAACTACATACACTATATACTTCAATTATGCTTACTTATGTGGAAACACCAATGTCATCCTTAGATTCTCTTGCTGCCTGCGTCTCTCAAAGTTCACATACCTGTCCCCCTCAGCTCATCATCTCTGTTTAGTGCCTTGCTTGAAAGAGCCTGTGCAAGGAGGGGAACTGCTGCATACATTCAGGATCTGGCTCACCCATCACTTCAATATTTAGATGATACATCTCATTACTAGGTGGGGAGTTGAGGATGAAGGTACGGCTTCTTGAGAAACAGCCAAGCAGTCAAACAGTCCATTATGGAAAGGCAGAAAAGTAATTCCAATGGGTCCACTCAATATTGACCAGTGCAAATATGGGAGAGAACATGACAGGTGGATTAATCTCTTCTCCTTCCTCCTCTTGCAGGACTTTTCTCAGGCATAGTTCCTCTCCTCAGTCCATCTAGACATGTCCTTCATGGTTTGGGGCGTGCCCTAGAGAAACCGTGCTCTCTCTGTGTCCTATTGCGGAACAGTGTTCATCTTGCTAACATCACCTTACATTGCCTTTCCCTTCTTCTCAGGCCCTGGAATCACCTCTAGAAAAGACAGTAGTTTTTAATCTCTTCCTTAGTTTATGTTTCTATGGGACATAGCTAAGACAGCTACTGATTGAGTAAGACATAGTAGTTTAAGGGTTAATGTTTTGCATCTCTGTTACTCTGACCTTTCAGGCACAAAGAGAAATGCAGGGAAATGTAAACTAGAGTTAGAACAAAGGAGACTTCTTAAGTGTGTCTTGGATTATTGTGATTAGATTATAATGATTTATAGACAAGAGTATAAAATAATAAGAGAAGGATTATATTTGGAGTGAGCGTAACAACTTACCTCAAATTTGAGACTGGAAAATGAAAAATTATTTCCAAATAATATTTTTCATGATGCCAGCTTACAACATTAGATGTCTGAAAAGCCAATCAATGTAACATATAATATTTTTTATTTCCCTTAAATCATATGGTATCTTTTATATACTGTATCTTTTAATTTAAAATCAGGGCCCTTATTCTCAGAGTTACAGCTAAAGATTGGAACTGTCCCCAGTTCTTTTCAACTTAGCACTTCAATTTTGCCTAGTGTTCAAAGGTAGTTTCTGCTGCTGCTGCTGCTGCTAAGTCGCTTCAGTCGTGTCTGACTCTGTGCGACCCCATAGACGGCAGCCCACCAGGCTCTGCCGTCACCGGGATTCTCCAGGCAAGAATACTGGAGTGGGTTGCCATTTCCTTCTCCAGTGCATGAGAGGGAAAAGTGAAAGTGAAGTCGCTCAGTCGTGTCTGACTCTTAGCGACCCCATGGGCTGTAGCCTACCAGGCTCCTCCATCCATGGGATTTTCCAGGCAAGAGTACTGGAGTGGGGTGCCATTGCCTTCTCCGAAGATAGTTTCTACTATAACCTAAAAAATATTTTGGATTTGAATTTACTCTGTATAATTTATAGGACAATGGCCATGGAAGATAAAATGATAGAGCTGGATTACTTTAGTTAACTCTTCTACAGCCATATGCTCACTGCATTGAATTCTGCTTCCTTTGTATAAGGCATTAAAAAAATAATAAAAAACAAAAGTCAGTGAATGCAATTTGCAAGAAAAGGCACCAAAACTCTGGTTTTATTCACTCAACCTTGTGTCCAATGAAAAATGGCACCAGGATCAAGGATACTTTTTAGGTATAAAAGTAGCTCATGCTAAGGAACATAAATAACTAATTCTGGACAAAGGCTCAATATATGATTATTCACCTTTCTTCTTAATTCAAAAATGGTGTGAGGAGTAGAGACCTGCACAATGAAGTTATGTGATGAAAATATATTTTACGGGTATGGAAATGTTCACAGTTCAATGCTAATGACAATATCATTTTGAAATCTGTTTTTATAAAACATTTAAAAACTAAAATGTATAAAATAAAATCTGATTTTATAAACTGGACATGCGCATTTCTTGTAAAAATAAGAAAAACTTATGCCAAAAAGTTATCAGGGAGTGGCAGAAATACATATTATCTTTATCTTTTGTTCCTATTTTATCTTTTATCTTTTGTTTTGAATTTTGTACAGCAAACCTATTTCCCTCATGTTCTAAAGTATTGCAAACAGCACTTCTGTTGCTCAGCACCCACTGTGGCATTGAGGCACTCAGTAACAGTCAGATCTGCAGCAGAGTGTGCAGAACAAACCTTAGAAGATCAGAGAAATGAAGCAATATATTCAAACATTCCCATACAAATCAGCAGGGGAATCAAGTGTGGAGAAAAATCATACGACTTGCCAAGAAGCTAGTGTAAAAATTGGCTAAAAGACAAAATTGCTGTGTGAGCCACACAGCTCTACATCATTCATTTCCTTTATTCCTTCCAACGCTTTTTTTTCTTACTTCTGAGAGCCAGATAGATGAAAGGCCTAAAAGTATGAATATGGAGAAAGAAATATAAAATTGTTATGAGAGGAGATAAATATTCTAAAATTCCACATATCATAAATTTTAATAACCCTAAAGACCCTAGAAAATCAATACAATAGTGTTCTTGTGGCTAGGGCTCCACCATGCTGTGTCTCTAGTAAGGCTTTCAGTAATTTAAAAATAAATTCCAGAAACTTTAATGTGTCAAAATAATTTGAACTAATTAATTGTCCTTAATAAGGATTTTTTCATACACTAGCGCTCTGTGTACCATAGAGCTTTATATTTCAACATGGCAGCCGAGTTCACTAGGATCAAAGGAGGCAGATATGGAGGGTCAGCATAGCTGACTTTGGAGTAGGGCTTTTGTAAAGCTAGGCAAAACAAAGCACCAAGATTATCACTGAAGATAGAACTTGGAGTACAATGACACTGGGTTTGAAATAGAAGAGAGAGGAAAACAGAAGAGAAAATCATTGAGAATAATTTCTCGATTGGAAAGGGTGAGGTAAATTAGACCTGGTGCCTGATTCTGACTGTGAGGAGAAGAGATAGGATTTGAGCGAATGGTATAAAAGAAAAATACAATAATCCTTTAATAAAACACTATGTAGAATCCAAGAGAATATTTGAAAGGAGGCACTAAAAAAAGTCAGGAAAGGTAAAAAAAAATGCCCAGTCCCTGAAGACTGATAAGTAAATTTAAGTAAGATTAATAAGTACATTCCTCATAGGGGTCACTATTCTCTTTGGAAGGGATCAGGATGATATTTTGAGGAATTGTTTATAATGTTAAAGTATTGCAGCAAGTCCCTTGCATACAAACCTTCAAGTTGAGAACTTTCAAAGATGTGAACGTGTGTTCACCTGTCTAGTCACGTAAGTTAGATCAGGTGTCGCACACATTCATCTTCTACAAGTGGTTGTGCTTTTCTGTACTTTACTGTACAGCACTGTATAGAGTACAGTAATTCAATATCTTTATTTCAAGCTCAGGATGGCCAGAAGCAAACATAAAAGCAGTGGTGATGTAACTGATTCTACAGTACTTTTCAAGGTACTGTACTGTAGGATTAGAAATGTTTCCTTTATTTTCATGTTTGTTTTTTTTAATATATTATTTATGTGAAAAGTATTAAAAACCTGTTATAGTATAATACTATGTAGCCAACTGTGTTACTCGGGTACCTAGGCTAGTTTTGTAGGACTTATGAACGAATTGGATTTATGAACACACTCACGAAACAGAAGTTTTTCATGTGTAGGGGACTTACTATATTTTACCGAAGTACAAAACAAACACCATACAGTACACACATGATAAATGTTTGTCTCTGAATTTTCACAGGGTAAATATGCTCATGTAACCAGATAAAGAATAGAAATTAGCACCCCAGAAAGTCTTCTGATACCTGCTTCCCTCCATTTCTTCAGGTCACCATGATTCTTCTGTTTTCATGAATCAGATTTGCTTCTTTTGTACTCTATATAAATGGAAAAACACAGTAAAGGAACTGTGGCTGTGTAACTTAAACCTTTTGCTGATGATGTTTGTGAGGTGTATTCATATTGCATAATACAGAAGTAGACTGAACATTCTTGTTATTACAGAATATTTGACAGCATGCTTACTCCACAGTTTGTCTGTTATGCTGTCATGACACATTTGATTTTTTCCTAGTTTTCAGCCAATATGAGTTGGGCTACTACAAATATTTTTGTACATACATGTTTTTATAGCAGTTCTGTTAGGTATGCAACTAAGATACAGATTTTCAGCTTTAGTAGAAACTGTCAAGTATTTTTCCAAAATGTCTGTGACAATTTACACTCCTAGCAGCAGTATGCAAGAGTTCCAGTGTTTCACCAATCAATGCATGTTCAGGCCAGGGTCCCTCCCTTAGCCATTCGAATGGATATATAATGATATCACTTTGTGGTTTTAATATCCATCTGATGTCTACTGAGCTGAGCATCCCTCAAATGATTTGAGTTATTTGCTTACCCTCTTTTGTCAAGGGAGTGCTCAAATTGTTTTGCCCTTTGGTTTATTAGATTGTCTGTCATTCTCTGACTTATAGAAGTTATCATGTAAAATTGAACAGCCCTTACTTTGAACTTACCATCTGAGGGTGACTCAGATGGTAAAGAATCTGCCTGCAATGGAGGACACCCAAGTTTGATCCCTGGGTCAGGAAGATCCCCTGGAGAAAGGAATGGCAACCCACTTAAGTGTTTTTGCCTGGAGAATCACATGGACAGAAGAACCTGGTGGGGTACAGTCCATGGGTTTGCAGAGTCAGACACAAGTGAGAGATAAACACTTTCACTTTGAACTTACACTGCAATATTTTACAACTCTATGCCTTATTGTGATGACAGTTAACAGAAGGCTTTAATTCATGGAGTCTGATTTACCTATTTCCCCCTTTATGTTTCTAAGGTCTTTTTAAAATAAACACTTTCATAACTTGGTACAAGGAAAACAACTTCCTATGTTTCCTTATTAATTAATGCTTTGTTGCTTTATTTTCCCATTTTGATCTATATCTATGGAATTGATATTTGAATATAGTCTGAGATAAGATATATCAGTTTCTTCTGGATAGATATCCAGTTTATCTAGAATTATTTACTGAAAGAACATGCAGTATCTACCTAGTCATATATTAGGTGACCATATAGGCATGGGTCTATGTCTAGACCTTCTATTCTGTTTCCTTGGTCTATTTCCCTATGCCTGCATCAATACAATCCTAATGTATTCTTATGATTTCACATTATTTTTAGATATGTGTAAAATATATACAGAGTGAAGTAAGCCAGAAGGAAAAACACCAATACAGTATACTAATGCATATATATGGAATTTGAAAGATGGTAATGATAACCCTATATGCGAGACAGAATAAGAGACACAGATGCATAGAACAGTCTTATGGACTCTGAGGGAGAAGGTGAGGGTGGGATGTTCTGAGAGAATAGCATTGAAACATGTATATTATCATATGTTAAACAGAACACCATTCCAGGTTCGATGCATGAGACAAATGCTCAGGGCTGGGGCAATGGGATGACCCAGAGGGATGGGATGGGGAGGGAGGTGGGAGGGGGTTTCAGGACGGGGAACACATGTAAACCCATGGCTGATTCATGTCAATGTATGGCAAAAACCACTACAATATTGTAAAGTAATTAGCCCCCAATTAAAATAAATAAATTTATTAAAGAGTTAAAAAAAAGAACAATAATAAAGAAAAAAGAATGTGTACTTTTTTCCCAGTATAAAATATATATATATATAAATAATAATAATATAATAAATATATTATTGATGCATTGCTGACTCTTTAAGAGTCAGCAGTTGATACAAAAATCAGTGAATGAACATTTGAGAAGTAAGAAGTAATCTATAGCCTCAAAGTATTTCCCCCAAAAGACACTTGGGAATTAGATGAAAAACAGTGGCATCTTTAAGACTGAGACACTAATAGGGCATATATTAACCAAGTAATTCAAGTTAACATTACCAAGGACTGGATGAATCCACATTACCTGTCTCCCAATATGATGCACAGAGAAAAATGTGTTCTGTCAAAAATGGATCATTAAGGTTTAAATATGAGAAAACACTGGACAAACTCAAATGGAGAGAGACTCTACAAATAACTGAACTGTCCTTTTCAAAACCATCCATATCACCAAATACAAACTAGACTGTGGATGTTGATTAAAACTGCAAATTATTCCTAATTGAAGAAGATTGAACTAAAAGCAACACATGATTCAAAATTTTCTTTTTGGCATAAAGAACATAATAGGAAATTAATGAAATTTAAACAAAACCTTCAGATTAGAAAATAATGCTGAATAAGCATTAACCTCTTGATTTTGATCCTTAAACTGTGAGTATTTATGAAAATGCTTTTAGGAAAAACACACTAAATTATTTAGCAATAAAGGGGAACATATCTACAATGACAGAGAAACATAACACAAAAGGATCAAGCAAATAAGATATTGATGTTAGGTGAATTTAGGTGAATGGTATTTGGAAACTTTTTTTTTTAATAGTCTTGCAAATGTTCACTAAGTTTGCCTTTATATCAAAATCAACAATTTTTAAAAGATGGATTGGTTCAAGAAGGCAGAGTAGAATGACATGCACTCATCTCTTCTGTGAGAGCACTAGTTGTTGAACAACCATTGACAGGAAGACACTGGAACCAACCAAAAATAGATATTCCACATTCAAAGATAAAGAAGAAGTTTCAATGGCATGGTACAAAGCATGCAATCAGGATAAAATCAAATCCCACACCTTATGAGTGGATGACTCACATAATGTCAAAGAAGCTCTCTCACTGCTGTGAAGGTTCTGAGCCCCATGTCAGGCTTCTCAGCCTGGTGATCCAGCAAAGCGACTAGGAATCTCCAGAGAATCTGACTTTGAAGGCCAGTGAGATTTGATTACAGGACTTCCACTGGACTGGGAGAAAGAGGTTCCACGTTTGGAGGGCACAAACAAAATCTTGTGCACACCAGGAGCCTGGAGAAAGGAGCCACTAAGTGACTCCACAGGAAACTGAACCAGGCTTACCTGCTGGTGTTAGAAGATCTCCTGTGGAGGTGTGGATTGGTGGTGACTTGCCTTAGGGATGGGGCACTGCTAGCAGCAATCCTGGGAGATGCCCACCAGAGCAAGACCCAGTTTTTCCCATCAGTTCCTCCCATCAGGAAGTTTACACAAGACTCTTAGCCCCATCCACCAGATACCACACAGAAAATGCAAGAACAGCTATCCTACCACCACCAGAATGAAAATCATATCTCTGAAAGTTAATCAAAATGAGAAAGCAGAGGATTATGTCCCAGGTGAAGGGAAAAGATAAAAGCCCAGGAAAATAGCTAAATGAAGTAGGCAACCTTCCAGAAAAAGAATTCAGAATAATGATAGTGAAGAAGATCCAGGATCTCAAAAACAGAATGGGGAAGATGCAAGAAATGTTTACCAAAGACCTAGAAGAACTAAAGAACAAACAAACAGAGATGAACAATACACTAGAAGGAATCGATAGTTGAATAACTGAAGCAGAAAAATGAATAAGTGACCTGGAAGACAGAATGGTGGAAATCACTGCCACAGAACAGAATATAGAAAAAATAATAGGGAAGAAAAAAAAAAGTGACAGCCTAAAAGACCCGTGGGACAAGATTAAACACACCAACATTCACATTATAAGGGTATACAAACGAGAAGGAGAGAAAAGACCTGAGAAAATATTTGAAGAGATAATAGCTGCAAGCTTCCCTAACATGGGAAAGGAAATAATCAACCAAGTCCAGGAAGCACAGAAAGTCCCAGGAGAAACCCAAGGGGGAGCACACCAAGATAAACACAGTAATCAAACTGACAAAAATTAAAGACAAAGATAAAATATTTAAAACAACAAGAGAAAAATGGCAAATAACATACAAAGGAGCTCCCAAAATGTTATCAGCTGATTTTTCAACAGAAGTTCTACAAGTCTGAAGAGAATGGCATGATATATTTTATACTCAAAGTGATAAAATGGAAGAACCTAAAATCTAGAGTGCTCTACCTTGCAAAACTCTCATTCAGATTTGATGGAGATATCACAAACTTCACAGACAAGCAAAAGTTAAGAGAATCCAGCACCACCAAAGCAACTTTATGACAAATGCTAAAGGAACTACTCAAAGAAGGAAACAGAGACAAGGAAAAGTTAAACCCAACACAATTAAGAAAATGTAATAGGATCATGCAAATCAATAATTACCTTAAAAGTAGATGGATTAAATGCACCAATCAAAAGTCATAGACTGACTGGGTGGATGAAAACGTGCAGGCATACACTTCCACTTACCATATCACTCTACTTAACCTCTCCCCCAAATTGTGTAATTATTTTATATTTTTAGATTAACCATGTTACAATTATGGCTTGCAGTTGTAATTGTCTTTTATTTTTCATCTGGCAAATGATTGTGAAACTGATAAATATATTTTACTATTGTGATTATGTAAATACTCATTTTAATACCATTGTATCCTGAATGGTCAATGAAAAGTGTAGAATTCTATATTTCTAATTTTTCAATTTAATGGGAAGACCTGTAACTACTTTTTAAAATCCACATGCACATCAGAATTATCTTGAAAATTTTTGGGAAATACAAATACCCAGGTGTTATTTTTTTCTCCAAAGCTTCAGATGTGTTTTAATGGCAGCCATGTTTAAGAACAACTGAACCAAAGTAGATCCTAAGAGTTCTCATCACAAGGAGAGTTTTTTTTTTTTTCTTTTCTTTTTATTTTACCTTATGAGATGATGGATATTAAGTAAACCTATTGTGGTAATAATTTCACAATGTACGCAAATTAAAACATCATGTTGTACACCTTAAACTTATACAGTGGTATATTTCAGTTATTACTCAATAAAACTAAGAAAAATAAAATAAAACAAACAAAAAAAGAACAACTGAACTATATAATGATCTTTTAATTTATCTAGTTTTTTTTTCACTTTTTCTTTTTGATATTAGAGTGCTTCTATTTCATTTCATTTACTATTTCCAGTTTCTCCATCTCTTTTTGTTTGTTTGTTTTTTCTTTCTCAAGCCTTAATCAAGAATAGTAGAAAAACTTATATATATATATATATATATGTGTGTGTGTGTGTGTGTGTGTGTGTGTGTATTTATATATATATATTCATGTATGTGTGTGTGTGTACAGTATGCATAATATATACTATAAAATTTATTAATTTTTGCTTAGCTAACAAATTTATGACATTTTGGTTCCACTCATTTGATTCTGACATCCAGTATTACTGTTAAAAGTCTATAAATCTTATTATTTCTAAAAAAAATTTTGAATGAGGCTTCCAACTTCTAATACAATTATGAGAATATAAAGACAATATTATGCTGTAAAAAAAAAAGGAAATTAACATATGATATAGTACTATTAACTAAAGTACAAATTTTGTTCAAATTTCACAAAATTTAATGCTAGTGTCTATTATTTGTTTTCAAACCTATTTAACATTCCACATTGTATTTAGTAATACTGAAGTGCTTCAGCTGCATGCAACATTTTCTGATACATTGTCTTTTCAGTTTTACTCTGTTACAAATATTTTCCAATCTATCTTGCTATGTTTTCTTAGATACATCCATCATTTAAAAGTGGATATTTAATTTCCACATACAGGAGATTTTTAAAGTATCTTTGCTATTAATTTCTCACTTTGTTATTAATTTCTCATCTAAATGCTTTATTCTCTGCAATCACCCTGTGTGTGTGTGTGTGTGTGTGTGTTAGTCTTTTAACTTTATTGAGGCTTTCAATGGCTATGTCAAAGATGTCTCTTGATACCTGACACTTGAAAATACTTGGACCATTTTCAAATTTTCAAATATCTTTTGATATTGATTTCTGACATAATTCCACAGTGATACGAAAACAGACTCTGTGTGATTTCAATACCTTTAGACCATGAGATTTTTATACCTTCTTTTATATCTTTGGATATGTTCCACTGTCTCCTGGCTTATAGTCTATGGCAACTTGAAAAGAATTTGTATCCTGCTGTTGTGTGAAAATTCTATAAATCTTAATTACGTTGAATTGGTTCAAAGTGATTTTTGGGTCTACTACATTTTTCTAGTTTTCTGTCTTTTAATTCTATTAATTTTTGAGAGTTCCATATTTTGAAACTCCAAATAAAAATCATAATTTATATACTTAAGAAATAATTATATCTGATAGAGTGCCTGAAGAACTGTGGATGGAGGTTCATAACATAGTACAGGAAGACATGACTAAAACCATGCCAAGGACAAGAAATGCAACAAGCCAAAATGGTTGTCTGAGGAGGCCTTACAGATGGCTGAGAAAAGAAGAGATGTGAAAGGCAAAGAAGAAAGGGAAAGATATAGCCATCTGAATGCACAGTTCCAAAGAATATCAAGGAAAGATAAGAAAGCCTTCTTAAGGGAACAATGCAAAGAAACAGAAAAAAATAATAGATGCAAAAGACTAAAGATCTCTTTGAGAAAATTAAAAGTACCAAGGGAACATTTCATGCAAAGATGGGCACAAGAAAGGAAAGAAAGGAAAGAAACTGTAAGGACCTAAGAGAAGCAGAAAAGATTAAGAAGAGATGACAAGAATACTTAGAACAGCTGAACAAAAGAGGTCTTAATTACCTGGATGACCATGATAGTGTGGTCACTCACCTAGAGCCGGACATTCTGAAGTGTGAAGTCAAGTGAGACTAAGGAAGCATCACTATAAACAAAACTGGTGAAAGTGATGGAATTCCACCTGAGCTATTTCAAATCTAAAAGAAGATGCAGTTAAAACCTGCACTCAATATGCCAGCAAATTTGGAAAACTCAGCAGTGGTCATAGGACTGGAAAAGGTCAGTTTTCATTCCAATCCCAAAGAAAAGCTGTGCCAAAGAATGTTCAAACTACTGCACAATTGCACTCATTTCACCTGCTAGCAAGGTAATGCTCAAAACCCTTCAAGCTAGGCTCCAACAGTACTTGAACTGAGAACTTCCAGTTGTTCAAGGGCTTCTGGGTTTAGAACACGCACAAGAACCAGAGATCAAATTGCAAACATCCATTGGATCATAGAAAAAGCAAACTAATTGCAAAAAAAGTTTATTGTTTCATTGACGATGCTAAGTCATTTGTGTGTATCACAAAAAACTGTGGAAAATTCTTAAAATTCCTATTTGGGATACCAGACCACCTTACCTGCCTTCTGAGATTACAGTATGCAGGTCAAGAAGCAACACTTAGAACTGGACATGGAACAAAAGACTGGTTCAAACTTGGGAAAGGAGTACATCAAGTCTGTATATTGTCACCTTGCTTATTTAACTTGTATGCAGAGTACATCATGAAAAATGCCAGGATGAATAAATCACAAGCTGAAATCAAGATTGTCAATAAATAGCAGTAACCTCAGATATGCAGATGATACCACCCTAATGGCAGAAAGCAAGGAACTAAAGAGCCTCTTGATGAAGGTGAAAGTGGAGAGTAAAAGCTGACTTAAAACTCAACATCAAAATCTAACATCATGGCTCTAGTCCTATTACCTGATGGCAAATAGATGGGGTGAAAGTGTAAACAGTGGTAGATTTTATTTTCTTGGGCTCCAAAATCACTGGGGATGATGACTGCAGCCATGAAGTTAAAAGAAGCTTTCTCCTTGGGAAAAAAAGAAAAAACAACAAAACATAAGAAACCTAGACAGCATATTAAAAAGCAGAGCCATCACTTTGCTGACAAAGGTCTGTATAGTCAACTATGTTTATTTCAAGTAGCCACGTATGATGGTGACAGTTGGACCACAAAGACGTCTGAGAACAGAAGAATTGATGCTTTCCAACTCTGGTGCTGGAGAAGATGCTTTAGAGTCCCTTGGACTTCAAAGAGATCAAATCAGTCAATCCAAAGGAATTCAACCCTGAATATTCATTGGAAGGACTGATGCTGAAACTGAAGCTCCAATACTTTGACTACCTGATGCGAAGAGCCAGCTCCTTGGAAAAGACCCTGACGCTGGGAAAGACTGAAGGCATGAGGAGAAGGAGGCCACAGAGGACAAGATGGTTGGATGGCATCATCAACTTAATGGACATGAGTTTGAGCAAACTCTAGGAGTTGATGAAGGATAAGAAAGACTGACATACTGCAGTCCACAGGATCACAAAAAGTCATATAGTACTTAGTGACTGAACAACAAATAATTGTAATATATTGAAATTGGGCTTCCATGGTGGCTCAGATGATAAAGGTAAGAAACACTGGTCCAATCCCTGGTTTGGGAAGATCCCCTGGAGAAGAGAATGGTAACCAACTCCATTATTCTTGACTGGAGAATGCCGTGAACAGAGGAGTCTGGAAGTCTATTGTCATGGGTTCACAAAGAGCAGACATGACTGAGCAACTTACACTTTGTTTCATTTATTCATAGAGGAACTAATATGCAACTTTGCTTCATATTTTTCAAGTCACATGTATCACATACTTTCATAATATAAAAAATAAAAAAGGAAAGTAAAGTAAAACAAAATTCTTTCATGACCCTTTTTCTGATTGAGACACCCAATCTTCTCATTGTTGCCAGTAAGTTATTCAAGATATGATCAATACAATTCACATAATTTGTCTTTGTACAACTTTATATTTTCAAGAACTAAACCTTTAACGTATTCAACATGAGGCTTGTAAGCAATATTTGAGATCAGAAAGCTGAGCCAAAGACAGAGTCATCCAAGCACTCTCAGTAACCAGTCCCCACAGAAGAGCTTGCTGACTAGTAAGAAGACTGGAGTCTAGGCTCAGACAATAACAGATTCTTCTGAGCTATTTGGGCTTCCCTGGTGGCTCAGAGGGTAAAAGTGTCTGCCTGCAATGAGGTAGACCCAGGTTCGATCCCTGGGTCGGAAAGATCCCCTAGAGAAGGAAATGGCAATCCACTCAGTACTCTTGACTGGAAAATCCCATGGACGGAGGAGCCTGATAGGCTACAGTCCATGGAGTCGCAAAGAGTTGGACAGGACTGAGCAACTTCACTTTCACTTTTCTGAGCTATTTACAGGCAACTAACTTTTGCATGTCTGGGTCACACTGTGTACAAAACAAGAATATTGGATTCATCAAATTCTAAAACGTTTTCTCTTTTTATAGAATTATTTATTAGATTAGAAGACTATAAGAGGAAAAAATGATAAGAGTCTTTGAGTCTGATAATACGTTTCCTATTTCTCAAATACAAGAATTTAAGATGCAGATAGGTTTTGGAAAAGCAACATGACAGCTTTAAAACTTAGATGACAGTAACAGTTCAGAGTAAAAATATATTTAACATTTGTTTTAAAATATACTTAAAATACATAAAAATATAAGTAAAGGGTGTGAGAAAGAGACCTAGGAGTTTTCTGACATAAAACACTAATAATAAATAAAGTCTGATTTCTGTACAGTCACTAGCTCACTCTATTAAACTCTATGGTCTTAATTACCTGTTTGTTACCATTTTGTTTTCCCAAGACGTTGGAAACCTCTAAGGTGCTAAACTACAATGATTCTGCTGTATGTTACAAGAGTCTGAAGCTGTCATTGACCATTTCAAGTAAGGATCATAAAAAATAGGTAATTTCAAAGATCATATTGTTGAAAATTGTTCATTCAAATCCTGGGTTGAATATTTTCCTACTTGTATCTAAACTAGTATTGCAAAGATGTATTACCCTAACATATCTTCCATGTTTTGTTTCCTTTGTGGTTTTCCATCATTTCAAACAAAGTTGCCCTTTGATTTCATAGGATGGAAACATTTTCTGCATGATGAAATTTCAATGTTACTGAGAAAATGGCTTCAAATGAGAACATTATGTTTTATGAAATTATTCAAATAGAAATGCTTCTAATTTAGTAAAGTTATCTTTTGATTTATGGCAGAGATTTATATTTTCTTTTTAAACTAAATCTCATTCAGCAATCTTGAAATCCAATAGAGAATCAGGATTAAATAAACGGTCTGATATGAAAACACAGTCCTTTAAGGGTGAATATTTTATGAAGATCGGTATACTGGGAAGGAGAAATCTGAGTGCGGATTGTTGCTTAGTTTCTATAGTAAACTCTCTTGATTGCTAAAAACAAAAACAACAAAACAAAACAAACAAACAAATAAACAAAAAACCAGGGCATGAAGAATTGTAAGAAACCTGAGATTTTATTCAATTTGCAAACTAAAAATTTGGCATGCCTCAGTTTCATGGATTATGGCAGAGGACAGGAGACTCCTTGGTTTTAGACCCAGGACATTGTTATGACAAAATAGGATGTCAGCATTGCATAAGCAGCGATCTGACCTTCAGTTTCCACAGGGTGACAGCAGAAGGGTCAGGTGACATCTGTATTGATGTACACTGCATCATATGAAAGGAATCATGAGCTTAGGGAACTCAGGTTTTTGATGAGCCTGGCTGACCTAGTTTTTCTGGAGAAGATGCTGTCTCTATCAGCTCTATTAACATTATTTAAAATAGTTCAAAATAAAGACAGTGTGTGACTGTATAAAGTGAGAGACCAGGAAAAAATGTCTCCCAACCCAGTTATGTGGGATGACACAGGAAGAAGCCCCATATTTATCGGTCACTATTTTCTTCAGAATTTCCATGTTGAGAAAAATTATCCTTACACATTATGTTTTTCCCTTGATTTCTGAATCCACTTTCTCATTTTCTATTATAAAACTGTATGCAGAAAGGTTAAGATCAGGCAGGATAAAAAGCCAAATGGCTCATGATCCAAACTCTGTCTCAGAGAACATTCTCTTATCCTCAAGCTGCAAACCCTGACCGCAGTCCACTGCAGCCAGAATCGATTCCTCTTTAGGTAGATGGCCTCATCATCCTTTTAGTCACAAAATCTGAACCCTGGGTGGTATCCTGGATACATAATTTCTTTTCTTCTTATTCTTTAGGTGAAAATATCAACAAACTTTCCACATTCATGAGCCTCTTTCATATGTCAATGCTACCACCTTGGTTTAGGTTTTCCTTCTATCTCAAAAGGACTTCTGTAAATAAAGCTTATTTGGGATGCTATCTTGTGTAAACCATTTTCAGCATTCTTTTCAGAATTGAATTAATATTTCTAAAAGAAAGACAAACTAGGCTATGCCCCTGAGGAAATTGTACTATTTCTCTTAGGATGACTTCAGCTTATTTTTGACATGAAGGCACTCTGTGATGTCACGTTTACTTCACTCACTAACCCCATGTTTCTGCTCTCCTGGACTCACTCTTCATTCCAGCTGTTCTTATTTTCTTGCAGTTACCCTAGCTTACCATACTAACTTCTACCATACTAACATACTACCATACTAACATCTGTTGATACAGATATATCTACACATCTGGGAACAGAAATTATCTTCTATTGTCTCTCAAGTGAAATCTTATTTCCTTTTTAATGCTAAGTTCTGTGGTTGCCTTAACTAGAAAGACACTTGTGTTCAATTAGAACAGAGTCCATCCCCTTTTTTCTCACTGATGCCATAGCTGCATCTTCTACTTAAATCTGGCACAGACGTTATTATATTATCGTGAGGCCACAGACATTTCTAAGGATATAATAAAGATCATGTTGCTGTTCAGTAGCTCAGTTGTGTCTGACTCTTTGTGACCCCATGGACTGCTGCAGGCCAGGCTTCCCTGTCCTTCACTATTTCCCAGAGTTTGCTCAAACTCATGTCCTTTGAAACAGAGATTCCATCCAACCATCTCATCCTCCATCTTCTCTTTCTCCTCATGCCTTCAATCTTTCCCAGCATGAGAGTCTTTTCCAATGAGTTGGCTCTCCACATCAGTTGACCAAAATATAGGAGCTTCAGCTTCAGCATCAGTCCTTCTAATGAATACTCAGGGCTGATTTCCTTTAGGATTGGCTGGATTGTTATCCTTGCAGTCCAAGGGACTCTCAAAAGTATTCTCCAGCACCATGGTTCAAAGGCATTGATTTTTTGGCATTTAGCCTTCTTTATGGTCCAACTCTCACACCTGTACATGACTACTGGAAAAAAACAGTTTTGACTAGATGGATCTGTATCTGTAAAGTGGTGTCTCTAGATCTGTCATAGCAAGTGTCTTTTCATTTTATGGCTGTGGTCACCATCTGCATTGATTTTGGAGCTCAAGAAAATAAAGTCTCTCCCACTGTTTCCATTTTTATCCATCTATTTGCTATGAAGTGATGGGACCAGATGCCATGATCTCAGATTTTGAATGTTGAGTTTTAAGCCAGCTTTTTCACTTTCCTCTTTCATCAAGAGGCTCTTTAGTTCCTCTTTGCTTTCTTCCATTAGGGTGATGCCATCTGCATATCTGCGGTTATTGATATTTCTCCCAGCAGTCTTTATTCCAGCTTGAGCATCATCCCATCCAGCATTCAGCATGATGTACTCTGCATATAAATTAAATAAGCAGAGTGACAATATACTGCCTTAACATACTCTTTTTCCAATTTTGAACCAATCTGTTATTCTACATCTAGTTCTAACTGCTTCTTCTTGACCTAATTACAGGTTTCTCAGGAGGCAGGTGAGGTGGTCTGGTATTCCCATTTCCACAATTTGCTGTGATCCATACAGTCAAAGGCTTTGGTGTAGTCAATGAAGCAGAAGTAGATGCTTTTCTGGAATTCCCTTGTTTTTTCTATGATCCAAAGAGTGTTGGAAATTTGATCTCTGGTTCCTCTACCTTTTCTAAATCCAGCTTATACATTTGGATATTCTCAGTTCATGTATTGTTGGAGCCTATCTTGAAGGATTTTGAGCATTACCTTGCTAGCATGTGAAATGAATTCAATTGTGTGGTAATTTGAACATTCTTTGGCATTGCCCTTCTTTGGGGTTGGAATGAAAACTGACCTTTTTCATTCCTGTGGCCACTGTTGAGTTTTTCATATTTGCTGGTATATTGAGTGCAGCTTTTAACTGCATCATCTTTTAGGATTTGAACTGCTTCAACTGGAATAAGTGAGCAGAGTCTCTGAAATCCACCTAAACAATTGAATACAAAGGTTTGCACATGAATTAGGAGTTTGAACCACAGAGTCTTCAGATTATGAATACCTGACATCCAAATAACCTCATGCTCTGCCTGCAATTGAGAATTTGCATGTTAATTTTGCAATTGCTTGAGAGCTCCTTAGCATCAGGAGATAGAGATGTTTATTAGATTTTTTAATGGTTGTAACCTTACAGAATATCTAGCATACAGTATGGGCTCTCTCTCTCTCTCTCTCTCTCTCTCTCTGTATATATATATATATATATATATATATATATATATATTTTTTTTTTTTTTTTTAATAAAGAATGAAATAAATGGCATGAAGGAACAACCTGTTCTCAAAGACCTGGCCTACAGTCAGTGGCCTTACCGGAGATTCTTAGGAGTAATAATGATCAAACATTGATAATATCAGAAGTTTTAGTAACTGCACAAAGACTTCTTAGATTCTCAAACAAGACCTGTTCCTTAGATGACATTCAAAGTTGTTCCGTTGGTGAATAGTTTTTAGGAGCTAACAGCTATCATTTTTTTTATATATATAGGCCAAGCACTCTAATAAGAGCTTTATATATGTACATGCATTTGATCAATGAAAAATGATATTAAATAACAATTGTTTTTAATCTTATTTTTAAAAAAGAGGATACCTGGCATACAAGGGGCAGAGGTAAGATTTGAAATTAGAAAGTATGATCAGAACTTCCACTCTTGAAGATATTGCAATTGTCTCACCCAATTTATTATTTATATACTATCTTATTATTTAAATACTATAATACCATATTATTTAAATACTATATATATTTATAGGTTATCTTTTGTTTTTGAATGCCATAATAAATGACACTACTGAATTGAAAACAAAACTCATAAAAGCAATCTTTATTATCCAACATGAAATATTTCTATGTTTATGTATATACTGGGCTACAAACTACAAAATGATCTGGAAAAAGAATTCTATACTGAAAGATTTTTTTTTTCCTACTGGCTACTTTGTTTCCAAATCTTAAAATAGTATTTAAATGAGTCCCTGTTTATTTAATTATATATTAATAGATTGATAATTAAACATTTTATTGCATAACTAAAGTTAGAGTCACATAATTCTAACAGTATTTTCTCTAAACCATCTGTTTTGGGGGAAATCACTGTAAACATAATTTATATAATTTGTAAAAAGTGTATTTTCATCTCACATCATATTTAAATAGTTGCAGGTATAAACATTCATATGCCAAAACAAAGAAGTGTGTTGTCTGGTTTCTGTTGTTGATTTATTTGTTTTCGTGGCTGAAGCTGATCTGATTCACAGTAGCACATGACTCCTGCAGTATTTATCATACTAAGAGTTACTAGCTGAGGGTGTCCCCATTTAGGTATGCAATTCAATCATTTTCAGAAAACTATAAGCTATTTGTTACAGATGAGACCTTCTAGTAGCTTTTACTAGCTGTGAGTGGTATAGTAAATTAAATATTTATACATACAACTACTTTAAATGTTCTAAGACAGTATTTTTTTGGTCAAAAAATAAATTTTTAGATATAGAAAAATATAAAGAAGAAATATAATCCTGATAATTCCTACACTGAAAATCATCATTGCAAACAGTTTAGTGCATTCTGTTTCTATACATGCATTCACACACACACACACACACACACAAACAATCACTCATAAAATTAGAGAAGTAGTCTGTTTGGTAGTCTGTATTTTTACTTATCAATTTAAGAATATATTCAT
This sequence comes from Okapia johnstoni, assembly GCA_024291935.2. Taxonomy (NCBI): domain Eukaryota; kingdom Metazoa; phylum Chordata; class Mammalia; order Artiodactyla; family Giraffidae; genus Okapia; species Okapia johnstoni. Next base: position 109,132,910 of record CM044312.1, read on the forward strand.
TATCTAATTAATTATTACTTTATTAACTACTTCATTAATCATTTAAAATACAATTAATGTCTATAGAGTAGTATATTGTGTGATTAAATTAAACACACTCAAGATGTATGAATTTTGTTTTACTATTTTCCTATTAGAAAAATGTTAAATTAAAATAATTTTAACAATAATATTGAAATTAGACTTTGTATGCTCAGTATACAAATGTTATCTCAGGCTTATACTAGAATGAAATTTCTCTTATATGAACATGAACTATTTCACTTAAGGTATCCAGAATCTCACTTGTTGAAGAAAAACCTATATAATTTTATTGATAAGATTCCTGCTGATAATTCTAGTAGTAGCTAGATTCTTTACTATAATACCAGGAGAAGCAATATAAAATCTAGAGTCTCCAATGAAATAAAATTATTCTCTGGCCCCTGAAAATGAAATTGCATAAAATTTACCATTGTAATTATAAACTTTTCTAGGGATTCACTGTATTATTTAAAGTACTTCAGTTTCTGAGGTCTAGTTTATTATAGAGTGAATGAATTTATAACTTACTCACACTTGTATGAAGTTGGCAAAATACACCTTTGTTTTAGTCGCTAATTTATGCCTGACTGTTTGTGACCCCATGGACTGTAGCCCACTAGGCTCCTCTGTCCATGGAATTCTCCAGGCAACAATACTAGAGTGGGTTGCCATTCCCTTCTCCAGGGGATTTTCCCAACCCAGGGACTGAACCTGGGTCTCCTGTATTTGGGCAGGTTCACAGATTCTTCACCATCTGAGCCACCAAGGAAGCTGCCACCTTTAAAGCCTAAGTATTTGTCACCTAAGTATTTGTTATTAACAAACATTCATTGACTATTATGTAAGTCTTTCTGCTGCCAGAACAGGGCACACAGACTACCCTTAGATAAAGTCCTTGCCTTCAAAGAGGTTCTGGTGGTTGTAATACATGGTAGTGGTAAGAAGCAAAGGAAAAGTACCAACGAGACTACACAGAGTAGAATCGGAATGAACTTCACAATTGAGAGAAAAAAAAAAATACATGATGAGAACTAAAAGGAGGAAAGATAATATAAGTGATCAGAGAAGATTTTACAGAGTTGATAAAGAAAGTAGGCTCATGGGAAAAATTTACTCCCCAACAAGTTGTTTTCCACCAAATAAGCTAAAATTTAGAATTATTTTGTTAAAGTTTCTTCCTTGATTGTAAAATAACTGAAAAATTCAATCATGAAGACACAAAACACTCTAACACTGAAGTTTACTATTTGGATACGTCTTCATCACAAGCCGTGCTGTGGGCTGAGAATAGCACAGGTAGGACTAAGTACATAGGGTTCACAGCTGATGCTTCAAATTGCCATTCAGCAGCTACATCACAGTCTTACATCTTTTTTTTTGAAAGCCAGACCAACAGATACATCAAGCTAGAAGCATTTCAGGGCACAGGAGGGGTAGAGTAGTGATGTAGTCCTCACTAGGGAAGTTTTGTGATAGAAGCAATCTCCTTAAGGGGTGCACTCTTTCTAAATGAGAGAGCCCTTAGAAATGGCTCTCTAAGATACACATTCCATGGCTTTATGGACTCCGCTCTAATGTTTTTCCCATGTTAATCAGTAATATTTCGCACTTCTTGTGGACTGTGAAAGTTACTTAAGGAAGCTTCCTGAAACACATATATAAATACCCTGAGAAAGTATGCAGACTTCTGTCTTCAAATCATGGAGCATGGTGTGTTTTCACTTATGCTTCTGTACTTTAACATCCTTGTTAGGACTATAAGCTTTTATAATGGTTGGGCTTTAACCCACACCAAGTTTGAACATTTAAGACATTATCCAGCTTTTACTCTGAGATGTTGTATAAGAAGATCAAATTTGATATGTTACATTTCAGTAGCTCCGACCACATCCTTCTTTTCCTCAGATGATCTGCTTTAGAAAGCCAGAAATAAACCACAAATACTGAACTGTTTTTTACTTTCCTTAACTAAACTATATGGATGTATTTTTGACAGGTTATAAAATCAATCGGCGCTGTATAATCATAAAATTGTATGTGCCCAAAACACAGCCCTGAAACATATGAAAGGAAAACTTAGTAAATGGGATTTATATATTATTAAAAATCATTTTTTCTCAATGTAGCCTATAATTATTTTAAATCAACTAAAATTACCTTAAATAATCACATGATAAGAATTATAGAGTATTTTGTAACTGCAACTTCTGTGATAGCAAGATTTAAATAAATTGCAATAACTGATTACTGGTTATTTAGCATTTGCATAATTTTTGCCATTAAAAATAAGGAACATTTCCATGAATCTGCTTAAAGATAATTTTTATGACAGTTACAAAGAAGCCCTGCAGTGGAATTGCCCCATCAAGAATATTAGTAAGTCAGAATTTTAAGTAGATTTGTCAAAAAACCTCTGCAAACACTATAGCAAACACTATTACACTGAAAATAATATCCTACCATGTGCCATTTTTCACATATAGATGAATGTGAATTATAGATGAGCTTTTTTTTTTAATAAGCTGAGATATTATTAATATTTAGTTCAGTTTGGTTCAGTCACTCAGTCGTGTCTGACTCTTTGCAACCCCATAGACTGCCACACACCAGGCTTCCCAGTCCGACACCGAGTCCTGGAGATTGCACAAACGCATATCCGTTGAGTGGTGATGCCATCCAACCATCTCATCCTCTGTCGTCCCCTTCTCTTCCCACCTTCAATCTTTCACAGCATCAGGGTCTTTTCCAATAAGTCAGTTCTTCGCATCAGGTGGCCAAAGTATTGGAGTTTCAGCTTCAGTGTCAGTCCTTCCAATGAACTAATTGGACTGATTTCCTTTAGGATTGACTGATCGGATCTCCTTGCAGTCCAAGGGCCTTTCAAGAGTCTCCTCCAACCCCACAGTTCAAAAGCATCAATTCTTCAGCACTCAGTTTTCTTTATAGTCCAACTCTCACATCCATACGTGACTACTGGAAAAACCACAGCTTTGACTAGAACTTTGTTGGCAACATCTTTGCTTTCTGATATGTTGTCTAGGTTGGCCATAGCTTTTCTGCCAAGGAGCAAGGGTCTTTTAATTTCATGACTGAAGTCACCATCGACTGTGATTTTGGAACCCCAGAAAATAAAGTCTTTCATGGTTTTCATTGTTTTCCCATCAATTGGCTATAAAGTGATGGGACTTGGTGCCAAGATCTTAATTTTTGAATATTGAGTTTCAGCCAAATTTTTCACTTTCCTCTTTCACTTTCATCAAGAGGCTTTTCAGTTCTTCACTTTCTTCCATAATGGAGATATCATTTGTGTACTGAGGTTATTGATATTTCTCATGACAATAGCTATTCTAGATTTACTTCATCCAGCCTGGCATTTTGCATGATGTACTCTGCATATAGATTAAACGAGCAGGGTGAAAATATAGAGCCTTGACATACTCCTTTCCCAATTTGGAACCAATCTGTTCCAAAAACTGTTGCTTTTTGACCTGCATACAGATTTCTCAAGAGGCAGGTAAGATGGTCTGGTATTCCCATCTCTTTCAGAATTTTCCTCAGTTTGTTGTGATCCACACAGTCAAAGGCTTTGGCATAGTCAATAAAGCAGTAGAAGATGTTTTTCAGGAACTCTCTTGTTTGTTTGATGATCCAACAGTTGCTGGCAATTTGATCTCTGGTTCCTCTGCCTTTTCTAAATCCAGCTTGAACACCTGGAAGTTCATGCCTCATGTACTGTTGAAGCTTGGCTTGGAGAATTTTGAGCATTACATTGCTAGCCTATGAGATGAGTAATTGTGTGGTAGTTTGAACATTCTTTGACATTGTCTTTCTTTGGGATTAGAATGAAAACTGCCCTTTTCTAGTCCTGTAGCCACTGCTGAGTTTTCCAAATTTGCTGGTATATTGATTGCAGCACTTTCACAGCATCATCTTTTAGGATTTGAAAAAGCTTAACTGAAATTGGACTGTAGCCTACCATGTTCCTCTGTCCACGGAATTTTCCAGGCAAGAATACTGGAGTGGGTTGCCATTTCCATCCAGAGGATCTTCCCAACCCAGGAATCAATCCTGGGTCTCCCACATTGCAGGCAGATGCTTTACCATCTGAGCCACCAGGGAAGCCTTTCTTTCTTTTCTTTCTTTCCACTGAAATTGCTTCAACTCCACTAGCTTTGTTTGCAGTGATGCTTCCTAAGGCCCACTTGACTTCACATTCCAGGATGTCTGGCTCTAGGTGAGTGATCACACCATCATGGTTATCTGGGTCATGAAGATCTTCTTTGTACAGATCTACTGTGTATTCTTGCCACCACTTCTTAATATCTTCTGCTTCTGTTAGGTCCATAACATTTCTGTCCTTTGTCGTGCTCATATTTGCATGAAATCTTCTCTGGTATCTCTAATTTTCTTGAAGAGATCTCTAGTCTTTCCCATTCTGTTGTTCTCCTCTATATCTTTGCACTGATCACTGAGGAAGGGATCTCTCCTGGTTGTTCTTTATAACTCTGCATTCAGATAGGTATATCTTTCCTTTTCTCCTTTGCCTTTAGCTTCTCTTCTTTTCTCAGCTATTTGTAAGGCCTCCTAAGACAGCCACTTTGCTTTTTGTATTTCTTTTTCTTGGGGATGGTTTTGATCACTGTCTCCTATACAATGTCAAGAAACTTCGTCCATAATTTTTCAGGCACTGTGTCTACCAGATCTAATCCTTTGAATATATTTGTCCCTTCCACTCTATAATCATTAGGAATTTGATGTAGGTCATACCTGAATGGTCTAGTGGTTTTCCCTATTTTCTTCAATTTAAGTCTGAATTTGGCAATAAGGAGTTCATGGTCTGAGCCACAGTCAGCTCTTGGTCTTGTTTTTGCTGACTGTATAGAGTATCTCCATCTTTGGCTGCAAAGAATAAAACCAATCCCATTACAGTATTGACCATCTGCAGATGTCCATGTGTAGAATCTTCTCTTGTGTCGTTGGAAGAGGGTGTTTGCTATGACCAGTGTGTTCTCTTGGCAAAACTATGTTCACCTTGCCCTGCTATATTTTATACTCCAATGCCAAATTTGCCTGTTACTCCAGGTATCTCTTGACTTCTTACTTTTGCATTCCAGTCCCCTATGATGAAAGGGACATTTTTTTTTGGGGGGGGGTGTTAGTTCTATAAGGTCTTATAGGTCTCTATAGAACCATTCAACTTCAACTTCTTCAGCATTACAGGTTGGGGCATAGACTTAGATTACTGTGATATTGAATGGCTTGCCCTGGAAATGAACAGAGATCATTCTGTCATTTTTGAGACTGTACTCAAGCACTGCATTTTGGACTCTTTTGTTGACTATGAGGGCTACTCCATTTCTTCTAAGGGATCCTTGCCAACAGTAGTAGATACAATGCCCATCTGAATTAAATTTGTCCATTCCAGTCCATATTATTGCACTGATTCTTAAAATGTCGATGTTCACTCTTGCCATCTCATCTTTGACCACTTCCAATTTACCTTCATTCATGGACCTAACATTCCAGGTGCCTGAGCAATATTGTTCTTACAGCATCGGTCTTTGCTTCCATCACCAGTCACATCCACAACTGGGTGTTGTTTTCACTTTGCCTCCATCTCATCAATCTTTCTGGAGTTATTTCTCCAGCAGCATATTAGGCATCTACCTACCTGAGGAATTCATCTTTCAGTGACATATCTTTTTGCCTTTTCATACTGTTCATGGGATTCTCAATGCAAGAATATGAAGTGGTTTCCCATTCCACAGTGGACCACATTTTATCAGAACTCTCCATCATGACCTGTCTATCTTGGGGGGCCCTACGTGGCATGGCTCATAGTTTCATTAACTTAGACAAGGCTGTGGCCCATGTGATCAGTTTGATTAATTTTCTGTGATTGTGGTTTTCATTCTGTCTGCCCTCTGACAGATAAAGATAAGAGGCTTATGAAATCTTCCTAATGGGAGAGGCTGACTATGGGGGAAACTGGATCTTGTTCTGATGCGTGGGGGCCATGCTCAGTAAATCTTTAATCCAATTTTCTGTTGATGGGAGGGGTTGTGCTCCCTCCCTGGTGTTTGACCTGAGAACAAACTATGGTGGAGGTAATGAAGATAATGGTAACCTCCTTCAAAAGGTCCCATGCATGTACTGCTGCACTCAGTGCCCCCAACCCTGCAGCAGGCCACTGCTGACCCATGCCTCTGCCTGAGTCTCCTGGACACTCACAAGCAAGTTTGGGTCAGTCTCTTATAGGGTCACTGCTCCTTTCTCCTAGATCCTGGGGTGTACAAGGTTTTGTCTGTGCCCTCCAAGAGTGTATTTCCCCAGTCCTGTGTAAGTTCTGCAATCAAATCCCGCTGGGATCCAAAGTCAAATTCCCTGGGAGTTCTCAGTCCCTTTGCCAGATTCTCAGGTTGGAAATCTGTTGTGGTTCCTAGAACTTTCTTAACAGTGCGAGAATTTATTTTGTATAATTGTTCTGCAGTTTGTGGTCTTCTGCTCAGCGGCTCTATGATTGAGCTAATGCCAACCTCCTCCAAAAGGGCTTATGCCACATACTGTGTGATCTAGTTCTGCTGCACCCAGAGCCCCTACCATGCGGCAGGCCACTGTTGACCCATACCTCCACAGGAGACACTCAAACACTCAAAGGCAGATCTGGTTCAGTCTCTGTGGGGTCTCTGGGTCCTGATGCTCACAAGATTTTTTTTGAGCCCTCCGAGTATCTCTGGCAGGCATGTGGTTTGATTCTAAACGTGATTTTGTCCCTTCTACCATCTTATTGGGGCTTCTCCTTTGCCCTTGAACATGAGGTATCTTTTGTGTGTGTGTGTGTGGGGGGGTCCAACATTCTCCTGTTGATGGCTATTCAGTAGCGAGTTGTAATTTTGGAGTTCTTGCAGGAGAAGATGATTGCAAGACCTACTCCACCATATTGGAGAGTCATCTATTTTTTACTTTATATTTGATAATTAGCTTGAAATCTTATTGTTTTAGTGAGTTTAAAATTAACTTAAAAAAATTACTGTTTCTCATAGAATGGGCAATTTAGGGGTAAATTCTCATTTGTGTCCACTGACTATTTTTATGGTACTGTTCATCTTTTCCTCATTGATCTGTAATAATCCAAATATAATATATATGGTAATCAACTATCTGTCATATATGTTCAATTTCCATTGATTCTTCCTTACAGTTTTGCATGTGTGCATATTTAAACAACAAAAGTTCAGAAAACAATTTTGCCTTTGAGTCAGTCTCAGTAACTTTGATATGAAGAGAACTTGTGCCTTAAAGAGTTTATGTAGCTTTAACCTTTAACATCTGTGTAGAAAAAATTGTCAGATTTCCACATCAGACCTTGAGGTTTCTTGTGGAGCTGGAGCCATCACTGTAGTGACACCACCAGGTGTTTGCAGCATGTTCATAGTCCCTTTGTTTGTTGGCCTTTGATTTTTAGTCCACCACTACCGTTGAAGTGTTTGTTCCTTGTATGAGCTAAATAGAAAAATAAAACAAATATGAACATTTCACTGAGAAAACACAGGTTCTTTAGCTTTCTCCCAATTGAAAACTCATCTCTGTAAGTCAGCGCTTGAGTCAGTCATGACATTTGGCCTGACATTATGACACTTAAACATGTCTGTGACAAACCAAGAAGCACTGTGGCTTCCCCATGAGGCCCCTCACTTTGAATGTGGTGACACTCTGACCTCTAGTTTACAAGCATCTCAAGTTTCCAAACTAGTAAAAATCCAGGTGCTCTCAGTTGGGTCTGCAGACCTGAGAACTAGTACAAGTCCCCAGCAGGACACCTTTCTCTTCTTTCTCCCAGAATCTGGGACTGTTCTCAAGAGAGATGCAAAGAGGTCATCTGGATTGGCACAGAGTGGGTTTACAACCGGAGATGCCAGAATTCCACGAATAAAACCCTATTTTAGAAAGAGTGTGGTTTGCTATAGTTTTCGACTTGGAGTCATTCTTCTTAATGGAATTGACTCACACTGAAAAAAAGATGTTTTTGGAAACATCAGGTGCTGATTAGAATAACACAGTTTCAACTTCTTCTGTTCTTATGTGGTTTCTGCTTAATTTGTCCTGTTAATTTTGTTATTTTTCTTTCTTTCTTTTTATATAATGAAAAATTCATAAGTGTGCCTGATGTTAACTATTATTTTTAAAAATGTAGAAATGTTACTTGTGTTGAAATTTAAGGGTTAATCACATTTTTAAATGAATTAATAATATTTATGGGTTTTTATTTATTTATTTTAGTTGGGGGCTAATTACTTTACAATATTGTAGTGTTTTTTTCCATACATTGACGTGAATCAGCCATGGGTTTACATGTGTTCCCCATCCTGAACCCCCCTCCCACATCCCTCCCCATCCCATCCCTCTGGGTCGTTCCATTGCACCCGCCCTGAGCACTTGTCTCATTCATCAAAACTGGACTGGTGTTCTGTTTCACATATGATAATATATTTGTTTCAATGCTATTCTCTCAGATGGTCCCACCCTCACGTTCTCCCACAGAATCCATAAGACTGTTCTACGCATCTGTGTTTCTTTTGCTGTCTCGCATATAGGGTTATCGTTACCATCTTTCAAATTCCATATATATGCATTAGTATACTGAATTGGTGTTTTTCTTTCTGGCTTACTTCACTCTGTGTAATGGGCTCCAGTTTCATCCATCTCAATAGAACTGATTCAAATGTATTCTTTTTAATGGCTGAGCAATATTCCATTGTGTATATGTACCACAGCTTCCTTATCCATTCGTCTGCTGATGGACACCTAGGTTGCTTCCATGTCTTGGCTATTGTAAACAGTGCTGCAATGAACATTGGGGTACACGTGTCTCTTTCAATTCTGGTTTCCTTGGTGTGTATGCCCAGCAGAGGGATTGCTAAATCATATGGCAGTTCTATTCCCAGGTTTTTAAGGAATCTCCATACTGTTCTCCATAGTGGTTGTACTAGTTTGCATTCCCACCAACAATATAAGAGGGTTCCCTTTTCTTCACACCCTCTCCAGCATTTATTGCTTGTAGACTGACTGGCGTGAAATGGTACCTCATTTTGGTTTTGATTTGCATTTCTCTAATAATGAGTGATGTTAAGCATCTTTTCATGTGTTTGTTAGCCATCTGTATGTCTTCTTTATAATTTATCCTTGATAGTTTTTTTTTTAATCATTCAGTAGATATTTACTGTGGAGCATACCATCTTTTCATATCATCCTATAACTTGTTAGATTGATTTTCATAATGTCTAAATTAAGATTTTATTTTTCCCCAAATATCTACAATTAAACCATAAGATGTTACAGGCTAAAGGGCAAGCATGACCAGAGATTTTGAGGCCCAGGCTGTAGACAGAATCTGGGTTGCCAAAGCAGAGGCCAGCTGTTAGTACAGACCTGCCCGGAAATGCCACATAATCTGAGTCCTGAACCTTGGGACCCCAGGAAACATAACAGAGAAATGATCTGAACTGAATGCTCTTTAGCATTTGAAAAATGAAGATGATAGTTTTAGGAAAATAAGTGCTTTGCTAAGCTATGTAGAGAATAGGATAGTGTCATGAGGTTGTTTATTTGCTCCTCTTTATGCAGACAGCAAAGCTAACACAGAAAGGATCAATTTCAAGATGCCACTAGCAAATCTCTGTAAGCAGAAGTGCTGAAATAGGTAATGTTCAGTCACACGATTCCATCCTTTTTTCTGTAATCATGTCTCTCAAATGCATACAGCCCCTTAAATTTCCTTCTGGGAAAGCATACCTGAAATCCCACCTACACTGTTAACCTAAGGTTTTCATGATCTTCTGATTTTAAGCAAATGTTGCCTTTTCTGTCACTTCTAAACTTCTTTTTCATCTTTTAAAAGAGAAATTTTAATAAGTAAATCAACTTTTAGCCATCCTAAATAACTACATGACAGATTTTAACCAGATTTCAAATAAAGGATTAGCCAGGGGATTTCCACTCTGCCCATTTGAGGCAGGTCAGTGGTAAATTTGGAAACAATGGGTCCTTTTAAAATCTCCATTTCCCAGACTCACCTGCCAAACACTCTTGGTTGCCCAAATCTTGGTTTATCCTAAGAAGTAGGTAGGGGCAAAACTCAAAGGATAAAACCAATTTGACTAAATATACGTTGAGTCTCTGAGTCCAACCTTTTCGAAGTCATTTATGAAAGGAAGAAGGAGTTTTAACAGTCAAGTCCTGTATCACCAACACTTGGTACTTTGTGGAGATATGTGAATGCACTGCACTCTTTACTCCAAAACAGACATAGGACATTCTCATCAGGATGGTGGATGTTCAAGGGAATGTGGGCACATTTCCTTATCTGCTGCTTCTCTTTTATGGGGCCATGCTTGCTAGGGTGCACTTGGCACCCATAGTCTTCTTGCAAAGGTGATTTCTTTTCTGAAAGGTCTGTGGGAGGAACTTGGATCCATTTTGCACCAGATCTGGGTGACAAATTCTGCTGTTTGCCAGGGTGGTGTGCCAGCACATTTGGGTGGTAAGCCCTGAAGTACAGTTTGATTTTGGAGGAAAGAGTCAAAGGACACATTTGTCCAGCTTCTCCAAAACTAGGATCACTTCCAAAGATGAATTGCAATGCGGTGAGCACAGCTCACAAAAAGGCTTCCCCAGAGTTGGAAAACAACACCCCACTTAATTATGTGGTATATATGTATAACACATATATATAAATTCATCTTTTAGGCATTCTTAGGTCTCCTGACTATATTTTTCTTTCTTCATCTACCTCATTCCATCAACCTAAGCAGGAATAAAATGCTGAGGAATATGATTTTTTCAAGTCTTTGGCTATAGTTCAGTGTTTTTATTAACAAAGTACATTTGGAAACGGCCCAAATACACATGATAAAATATATGTATATATAAAACTAAGCATCATCCTTCAGAATACACTCTCCAAATACCTGGGTTTTATTGATCAATGTTTACACAGAAAAATTATGGAAATAAGTGCTCATACACTGAAATCCTATGTAAAAATTCAGAAGCTAGCATGATAAGTCACCTATATATGAACCTTCAAGTTGAGAACTTCAAAGATACAAACATGCACTGTCCAATCACGTAAGTCAGTTCATGTGTTTAGCATGCATCCTCTACAAGTGGTTGTGCTTTCGTGTACTCTACTGTATAGTACTATATAGAGTACAGTGGACAGTATGTTTATTTAAGCTCAGAATGTCTCAAAGCAAGCATAAAAGCAGTAGTGATATAGTTGGTATAGTCTAACCGATTGTGTTAGTTGGATAACTAGGCTAACTTTGTTGGATTTATGAACATGCTCTTAGAAAAGAACTCATTTGTATGTAGGGGACATACTGTAAGTTGAAAGTTGAGGTAATTTTATATTTAAAATTTTTATGAGAAATCAAACTTGAAGTACTTCATTTGATCAAGACCACAGGGAAGAGGACAACAGTCCAACAGGCCTAGAGCAGGGATTAATGTGTTCATCACTCTGGGGCTGATGCAGGGGATGTTTATAATTAACATGAAGGTAAATGGTCCATTTTTTTGCTCATGTGTATTTTTAAGTCTAAATTTTGTCATGAACTTAAATAATTTTGTCCACTCGATTCCTATGACTTGAAGGCAAACACAATGACCTAACTTTACTTTTAAATTCAATGAGAAGTATTCCAAGAAAAATTTCCAAAGCTGAGAAATCTAATATAAGGATCCTAGCCAAGATTACTTACTGTGGCTTCACTAATATCCTTTTAGAGGGAAGAAGACTCCATTTACCCATTTTTCACCTTTGATTCTATCTTTAGACCTTGGTGAGATCTAAAATTGAAGTCAACAGGGAGAGATGTTGAGAAATGCCTCTTTTAGGATAAGCAGTAACTTCCAGCTCTTATCAGATAATTCAGAATATATAAGAATAAAAAAAAAAAGAAGATCACATAGTAAGTCTATCATCATGTTTTTGACTAGTTTATCCACTCAAATTCTGTCTCCAAAGGGAGAGACTATAACATACTTAATTTGCTTCTGGAAGGAGGGGATGAATATGTCTTTTCTAGAATAAATCAGGAGGAGACAGAGACTCTGAATTACACTTCATCATGACTGGGATAATAATAATCAGGGATATGGATGAAGAAACTGTTCTGGATGCCTGGAACTCACTGCAGAGAAAATTGAAGAAAAACATGGGGAATATGCATGTTAAGTCGCTTCAGTTGTGTCTGACTCTTTGCAACCCTATGGACTGTAGCCCACCAGGCTCCTCTGTCCATGGGATTCTCCAGGCAAGAATACTAGAGTGGGTTGCCATGCCCTCCTTCAGGGGATCTTCCCAACCCAGGGATCAAACCTGCATCTCTTATGTCTCTGCATTGGCAAGTGGGTTCTTTACCACTAGTGCCACCTGGGAAAGAAAAGCATAGGAAACTTTAAAAATATTTGTGAAACTTTTGACCATTTATTTGAATAATTATTTCATGTGCAATAAGTAGAACATTTATTCTCCTGAATTGTCTTATTAGTAAGGCATTTTATCTCTCCCCTCAGCCCATCTGCTAGAACAGCCTTAGGGAAAAGGAAAGGAAAAGTGGGCAGTTCCGGTCAGCACACAAGAGACTACAGAACAGAGTGCTGGGGGTGGTGGGGGAGAGGAAGCTTTGTGGAGGAAGGGTAAGCAAGCAAGGCAGTATCAAAGGCCCTCACAGGGCTGGATTGTCCTGGAGAGAAATGTGAAACCAGAGGTGCTTTTAGATGTCATCCCATTTGAGACTCTAGGAGAAAGAGAGGCACTTTGTCACAGAATTTTGCAGTAAGTGGGAGGGGCAAAATCATGCCGAGACTCTGAGCAGTAATCTTGAGCTGCTCTTCTGCTTCTGTGTGTGGAGAATGGGAGGCAGGGGAAAGAACCATGAGCATCTTTCCTCCCATTTGATTTGCATTGGTTGGACTATACTTTCTTTATACTTGAAATTATCCTTCCTTAGTTTTTAGTTCTAATCTGAAGGGATTGTGACTCCTGCTAGTTTATCAAGGGAGTAAATGGTTTGCTGAAATCATTTCATGATGTCTGAGATTAAATTATGTGAAACAGAGCACCATTCCAGATTCGATGCATGAGACAAATGTTCAGGGTTGGGGCAATAGGATGACCCAGAGGGATGGGATGGGGAGGGAGGTGGGAAGGGGGTTCAGGATGGGGAACACATGTAAACCCATGGCTGATTCATGTCAATGTATGGCAAAAACCACTACAATTCTGTAAAGTAATTAGCCCCAAACTAAAATAAATGAATTAAAAAAAAATATTTTCACAGATAGCCTTTTCTTCTTCAATAATGATAAATCACTCTTTTTGCCTATTCTGCAGTATTTTTTTATATAAATCACAAAATTATCTTTTATCTGATTATATTTCTTGGGAATAAATATCCAGACACTGGATTTCCTCAGAATATGTGGATTTTCCGTAGCTGTTCATTATTCACTGGCACTGTGGGTAGAGCTCTTTTTTAGGTGAGAACCTGGTTTATACACATGATTCTTGTCCATGGATGAATTCAGCAGAAGTTGTTGCAGTAGGTTCCACACCCTAAACTGGAGTTGTGGTCTACTCACTCTGTCTGGGCCATAAAAATGTACAACACACTGCTCTGTCCTGTCCCAGCTGCTGTGCAAGTACACTTCCTGGTGGATGTTCCTCCCTTACCACCCCTCCACATCTAAAATGATGCCCTTGCCCACCTGTGCTCTCTGTTCCCAAAGGGCCAATAAGAGAGTCCAGGGTCAGGGTCACTCTAAAACACCCAGAATACTGTGCCCATGTCATAGACAGCAATAACATCAATATCCCTTTTCCCTGTTGGTTGGAACTTCTCTGATAATTTTTTTTTTAAAGCACATTTGCTCTTTGTGTGACTTTGGGTTAATTTAAATAGTTAAGCTTTTCCTCAGTCTTGTGTAAACTGATTTTATTTCATTATATCAGTCATAATTTTAATCTAAGATTTGTGCAACATATTTTTACTCCTAAAATAAGTTTAATTATTTTTGAATGAACACTTTTGCTTTAATAAAAATATGTAAAAGAAATGTTTATTTTTGTTAAGCTCAAAAGTTGGCATTCTGTTTTATAAGTGATGAATTGTAAGATGAGAAATTTTAATAGTTTTATATATTAGATTTTTCAAGTATATATATATATATATATATCTCCCATGTTATTTACTTTCACTTCATTTTGTTATTTTATCTGTCAGAGACAAAACATAGTCACATAACCATCTTAGTTTATATTTGGCACAAAATGTTCTTCTTTTTTTTTTTTTTTTATGAAAATTATATTATTCCCGCAGGGTTGAAGTGCTTCAGGAGCTCTTTCTGACTCATGCAGAAAGCAAACCAAATACTGAAAGATGGGCAAAATGCTGACAAAAAGTGGGGAGAAAAATGTTGTTATTATTAATAGAGTCCACAGGTTGTAAATGAAACCAAAGTGATTGGAATTTGTAAGCCAGGGTTTTTGTCCTTCTTTGCCATAAATATTTGTTGTCATTGTTGTTGTTCAGTCACTAAGTCATGTCTGACTCTTTGTGATGGCATGAACTACAACATACCGTGTTCCTCTGTCCTCTGCTATCATGCAGGATTTGCTTAAATTCATGTCCATTGAGTCAGTGATGCTATCTGACCATCTCATCCTCTGTCGCCCCTTCTCCTTCTGTCCTCAATCTTTCCCAGCATAACGGTCGTTTCCAATTAGTTAATATTCTTGCCTGGAGAACCCCATGGACAGTATGAAAAGGTCATAAATATATGAGCTCAGAAACATTATTTTTTCATTATTGGTTCCATGTGGAGTCATCATCAAAAAAAAAAAAAAAGAAATGAAGCAGGATCAATATAGTAGAGTTGGAAGACTTTGAGTTCACATCCTCCTACAGACACACCAAAACTACAACTGAAATGGAACAGCACTCTATTGCCCTTGCCTCCTGCCATGCTCTCTGCTGCCTTTTGTCTGTGGAATAACTTTAGCCGAAGAATAACTTTAATCAGGGAAGTGAGAAAAATACAGAAACAAAGGAAAACAGTCTAACACAGCTAAATAATTTTAGTCATTAAGAAAATGACTTTAGTTCTTTCTCAAGGGCTATAGATAATATTCTGAGCCATATCCTGTGAGCTGTCTTATAGGTACTGGAACCTCCACCTGGTGGAAGAAGTTAACCATAGGAGGACCAGACTGTAGCCATGACATAAACTGCCACAATTTAAAAAATCAACTTCAAAGAAATGGGAAAAAACAAAAACAAAAATAAAAAAAACCCTGGAACTAAAGATTAACTATACCTTTAATAACTAACATGACTCTTATCAGATCACTGATGACAATTTCAAGACAACTGTCAGAGATGACTGTGCTGTTTATGAAAGCAGCCCTCTCCCTCTGTTTATAAAAGGTCTTGTCAATGGCTGTTGAGGAGGAAGTAAGCCTTTGGACCAATTCCCAACCTTTTCTACAATTAAAGACATAAGGAAAAATGCACATTGAGATGGGTAGGAGGGGCAGAGACTCAATCTAGTCAGGACCCACACCCGTAGGCAGCCCAAAAGATGAAGGGGATATCACAAATGTGGAGGTCCCCACCAAAGAGCACCAAGTTCAAGCCTCACATAGGGTACATCAGCTCTGGAGTGCAGCACTGGTAAATCCAGCCTCCTTAACTGGTTTTAAAAAACAGTGGGGCTTATGACTTGAAAAACCAGAGAGATGTAAGAAACTGAGACTCTGCTCTTAAAATACACATATGCAACTTACTCACTTCCAGGCCCAGAGCAGAGGCAACCTGCATGCCAGTTTACCTGCCAAGATGACTCTATCATGCACTCTTGCCCACACTCTGCTCCAGCTCCAGCCCTCCTGTCAAGGCAGTGGCCCCTTTGAACAGCAAGGAGATCAAAACAGTCAATAAAGGAAATCAACCCTGGTTATTCATTGGAAGGACTGTTGCTGAAGCTGAAGCTCCAATACTTTGGCCACCTGATACAAAGCGATGACTCATTGGAAAAGACCCTAATGCTGGGGAAGATTGAAGGCAAAAGGAGAAGGGAGTGGCAGAATGTATGAGGTAGTTAGATAGCATTACTGACTCAATGGATTTGAGTTTGAGCAAACTTCAAGAGATGGTGAAGAAAGGGAAGCCTGGCATGTTGCAGTTCATTGGGTCACAAAGAGTCAGCCATGACTTAATGACTGAACAACAAAACTCATAAGTAGTGTGCAGTCTCACTCCCGTTCTTACAATCAAAAAGCTGGACAACATAAAAATCAATGGTTTTCCTTGAATGCAAAAGACAGCTAAGTCCCCAAGATAAAAATGGCATCCCCGAATATGCTAGATAAGTGTACCAGGGAGATAGTTGAGATCTGCATTATTGGAAGAGAAGCTGCTGGAGTCAGAAGCTGGTAGGGGCACTTAAGTCCCAAGTTTGATGAATTGCTGGAGATGAGCATGGACAGTGTGAGACTAAGAAACTCATAGAAAGTGATATCTGTACCTCCAGGAATCCCACCAGATTTCCACAGTGAAGCTGTGAAGACAATACTCTCTTGGCTCTGGCAAGAGACAGAAAGGAGCAACCACTGTGAAAGAGGCCCAGAGTCTTCTCCACAATAAAGACCTGCATTTCCAGGAAGAAGACTGCCAGAACCTTACCTGCCCTGGGGATAGGATAGTCATTCCCTCTAGCCTTCTTTACCCTGTCTCATCTAACAGGGATCAGGTCTTCAAGGAAATAGACTGGGAAACCTGCAGTCCTAGCAGGGACTAGGAGTGAGAGGGTGATGGGTGGGAAGCTAAACTAAGGGAGAAACAGGCACTGAGATTCGATCAGAAGATTATAGAATGCCCCACCCCCCACCCCAAGGTCCTGCAACACCACCAAGGCTCCAATGTGACCATAGAGGATTGTTGTTAGGGCTGAAAGGCATTGACTCTAAGGAAGAGTACCTAAGGAAGCCCTAAGCAAAGAGAGAAAATTTTAAAAAGCCACTTAGGGGACTCTGAAGTCTCTACCACCTTCAACTACAGTGAGTTTTAAACACAGTTTAATTCCCAGAAGGAAAAACATAAATCTCCATGCTAAAGGCCTATGTACCTCAGTTCCTGTTACCTAATAAAACATGTCTGACTTCCAATAGGAGGAAAAAAGGTACATCAAATTCCAAGATAAAGCAAAAAAGAGAGAAAGCTATCATTAAGAATCCGACTCAAATGTTGGATATTGCCAAAGTCCAGCTCTGGCAGCCAGGGAAGCGCCTGAAAGGATGAACGGGGTCTGCGAAGAGAATGAAGCATCCTCTCACTCAAAGCACTGGGCTGCATGTTTATTTTAAGGATCAGGTTTTCTTTTATACTTTTACAAAAGCATTAGGTCAGAGGTATGACATCTTCAGTTTCCCCTCACCCAGATTTACTGTCTCCATAAATCATTTTGTCCTTCAGAGTTCCCTCTTAAGTGCCCTTGTGATAACATTGTAACTCAAGTTTGTCTCTGGGCTGTATATTACATTCCTCAGTTTATTTCTTATCTCTCTAAATCCTGCTATCCCCTAGTAACTCAAGCTCATCATCTCCTAAAAAGGCTTTTAGCTATTAGTATCTCTCAAATTCCTAGTTTCTGTAAGCTATAGTAAAATATGTCAACACTACAACATACCTTAAACTTTTAGCTTCTAACTATTCTTAATTATTCCTAACCCCTAAACTCAGCAAACTTGTTTTGCCATAAATATTTCCCTTACAAGCAGGTTTCAGATAACAATCTTTCCCACGGCCTCAGGCTGAGGCCTATGTGCTCATCTTGGAGCATTCTTTGTAAAGATCCTTGAACAAATGTCAATAGTTAACTTTCTGGATTATAACATTCTTTCTAGCCAACTCAATGGGAGGAAGGAAAGGACAAGTCAGAATCACAAGACCTAACTTCTTCATCCCGGGACCCTGCCTGCCGGATGAGGAGAGAGGGTTGGGGCCGTGCCTCCATTTTGTCAGTAATGCCTAACACGGCTCCCAACAGGATATCAACACAAAATTCAAAATAACTAGAATTAACAGGCTATTGGCTCTACTAGGAAAAGTAAACAATATGAAAAAACACACATATTATGAGGTAACTTTAAGGAAAAACTGAAAAGATATGCTAGAAATCAAAATAATTAAATTAAAAGAGATTCATGTTGATATTTGGCAGAAACAAGCAAAATACTGTAAAGCAATTATCCTCTAATTAAAAATAAACAAATTTAATTAATAAAAAAATAAAAGAAAGCATACTTTTGATAGACTCATCAGTAGAATGGACATGGATGAAGGAAACAAATCATTGAACTTGATGATACGTTAATAGAAACTTCTCAAACAGAAATACCAAGAGAAGAAAGCATGGGGAAAATCCACATAAATACAAAACATTTAAGAACCACTGGACAGTTTCAAGTGGTTTACGATACATGAAACTGAAATATCAGAAATAGGCAGAACAGAGCAGAAGAAATATTTGAAATAGTGTCCAAATGCATCTTCAAATCAATGATAGACACCAAATTACAAATTCAAAAAGCTCAGAGAACACCAAGCAGAATAAATTCCAAAACACACACACACACTTAGGCATATCACGTATAGCTTAAATAGAACTAAAAATACAAAGTAAATCTCAAAAAAAAAAAAAAAAAAGTGAAAAAACAACCAAAAAAAGACACTTTACTTATAGAGGAAAAATAATAACAATTATATGATACCACACATCAGAGACCAAACAAATAAGAAAAAATGAAATATTATTTGGTGTTGAAAGAAAAAAAGCACACAACAACATCCAATTCTATATTATACTGAATTAGCCTTTAAAAATGAAGGTGCCATACATATTTTCTTACACAAAGGGAACAAACTGATAGTTTGACTTAACTCTTTTCTGCAACCACTCAGTTCTAACTTTCGAAGAGTTTGCAATTATCATTACTATATATGTTATACATGAACGATTATCTATTTATCTATGTGCTTATCTAACCAGTTAGCTCTCTAGATATCCAATATTACTTTATTTTCCACTTACTGATGTGTCTATTTATATATCTGCCCACTAACAGTTTTCTGTCTTTCTAGTTTTCCACCATTACCTATTTTTAAGTATTGTAGTGGGGGAAAAAAAAAAAAAACCTCAGGAGATAAAAGACTGAAAGATGTACAAGATTTATTTGTACTAAGCAGATTCCACTACCTCCACCAGGTCTTTATAGAAAATCATGTATAAAGAAAAATTCTGAGCTAGCAGATAAGGACAACTGCTCTAGCGGTACACTGTATCTCTCATGACCATTAACAGAACTTTTAATCTGTTATTATATCTATTTGGATCAGTGTTTTCCTGCTTTGGTTCTCTAAATCTCAGATACTACTTATATAGTTAAAAAAATATGAAAAAATTCAAGTGGTTTAATTGGAATTTGTCATTAAAATAATACAGTAATTACTTAACTATAAAAAATAATCATAAATCACAGCAGGATCCTCCATGACCCACCTCCCAGAATATTGGAAATAAAAGCAATAATAAACAAATGGGACCTAATTAAAATTAAAAGCTTTTGCACAACAAAGGAAACTATAAGCAAGGTGAAAAGAGAGCCTTCAGAATGGGAAAAAATAATAGCGAACGAAGCAACAGACAAACAATTAATCTCAAAAATATACAAACAACTCCTGAAGCTGAATTCCAGAAAAATAAACGACCCAATCAAAAAATGGGCCAAAGAACTAAACAGACATTTCTCCAAAGAAGACATACAGATGGCTAACAAACACATAAAAGATGCTCAACATCACTCATTATTAGAGAAATGCAAACCAAAACCACAATGAGGTACCATTTCACACCAGTCAGAATGGCTGCTATCCAAAAGTCTACAAGCAATAAATGCTGGAGAGGGTGTGGAGAAGAGGGAACCCTCTTACACTGTTGGTGGGAATGCAAACTAGTACAGCCACTATGGAGAACATTGTGGAGATTCCTTAAAAAACTGGGAACAGAACTGCCATATGACCCAGCAATCCCACTGCTGGGCATACACACCGAAGAAACCAGAATTGAAAGAGATGCGTGTACCCCAATGTTCATCGCAGCACTGTTTACAATAGCCAGGACATGGAAGCAACCTAGATGTCCATCAGCAGACGAATGGATAAGGAAGCTGTGGTACATATACACAATGGAATATTACTCAGCCATTAAAAAAATACATTTGAATCAGTTCTATTGAGATGGATGAAACTGGAGCCCATTATACAGAGTGAAGTAACCAGAAATAAAAACACCAATACAGTATACTAATGCATATATATGGAATTTGAAAGATGGTAACTATAACCCTATATGCGAGGCAGAATAAGAGACACAGATTCATAGAACAGTCTTATGGACTCTGAGGGAGAAGGTGAGGGTGGGACGTTCTGGGACAATGGCATTGAAGCATGTGTATTATCATATGTGTGACAGAACACCATTACATGTTCGATGCATGAGACAAATGCTCGGGGCTGGGGCAGTGGGATGGCCCGGAGGAATGGGATGGGGAGGGAAGTGGGAGGGTGGTTCGGGATGGGGAACACATGTGGACCCATGGCTGATTCATGTCAATGTATGGCAAAAACCACTACAATAAAAAAAAATAATAATAATCAATGCATGTGAATAGAAGTGATATTAGGATCCTTTACCATTTTTCTTAAGAAAGGAATGTAGCATACATATAAGAAATTATATATAAATTGCTGTAAGTTAGAGTAGTTTGATTTCCACTGTAGTTGTTTTATGTGGAAATGGAGACTTAAAATTGTACTTCTTATTGTAAGTTATTTCTGCCCTCCACACCTCTTAAAAAATGCAGGCTCTGGTCACCAGAAATCTGCAAATACATTCATGGAAAATTCATATTTTCCTTTGTACTGGAAGTATTTTCAACTCATGTGGCATTATCAGTTGTCTTATAAAAATCAATTGAAATTGAAAATATCTTTTCTTAATCAACTATAAATATAATTTTTTTAAACAGATCTAATACCTTTCAGAGGGTCTTCTAGTGGTTCTAGTGGTTAAGAACTTGCCTGTTAGTGCCAGAGACTTGAAAATTGGGAAATTTTCAAATTGGGAAAGGAGTATATCAAGGCTATATATTGTCATCACGCTTATTTAACTTATATTCAGAGTACATCATGTGAAATGCCAGGCTAGATGAGGCACAATCTGGAATCAAGATTTCTGGGAGAAATATCAATAACCTCAGATATACAGATGACACAACCTTTATGGCAGAAAGCAAAGAGGAACTGGAGAGCCTCCTGATGAAAGTGAAAGAGGAGCATGAAAAAGATGGCTTAAAACTCAACATTCAAAAAACGAAGATCATGGCATCTAGTCCCATCACTTCATGGCGAATAGATGGGGAGACAATGGAACCAGTGACAGATTTTATTTTCTTGTGCTCCAAAAATCACTGCAGATGGTGACTGCAGCCATGAAATTAAAATATGCTTTCTCCTCAGAAGAAAAGCTATGACCACCTAGACAGCATATTAAAAAGCAGAGAGACATTACTTTACAGATGAAGGTCCATCTAGTCAAAGCTTTGGTTTTTCCAGTACTCATGCATAGATGTGACCGTTGGACCTTAATAAAAGAAAGCTGAGAGCTGAAGAACTGATGCTTGTGAACTGTGTGGTATTGGAGAAGACTCTTGACAGTCCCTGGGACTGCAAGGAGATCAAACCAGTCAATCCTAAAGGAAATCAGTACTGAATATTCATTGGAAGGACTGATATGAAACTGAAGCTCCAATACTTTGCCCATCTGATGCAAAGAACTGACTTATTGGAAAAGACTCTGATGCTGGGAAAGATTGAAGGCAGGAGAAGGAAGGGGACAACAGTGGATGAGATGGTTGGGGTGGCATCACTGACTCAATGGACATGAGTTTGAGCAAGCTCCAGGAGTTGATGATGGGCAGGGAAGCCTGGAAAGCTGCAGTCCATGGGGTCACAAAGAGTCTGACATGACTGAGGGACTAAACTGTTCAAAGGGTAAGTGTTACCAGGAATTACAGTTCAGACACATTGAAGAACTATATATATATAGGTTGTTGAATTCAGTGAAGCTAATAGGACATGTTTAAATGTGGGCATACTTAGAGCAGAATACATGGCATACCAACTCAATTTCATTCATCCATGATGGCAACTATTACACCTGACAAATTCACTTCCCAGAACACCTAAATAAGAAGGCAGGTAAAGTTGTTAACATCAGTGCCATCTTCAAGGAAGTACTCACTTGCTGTGGTTGTCAGTTCACAGCTTAATGTTCCAAGGATTTCAAATCTCAAGAGAAACATCAATCATTATGGAAAAGAGACAGTCATGTTTTGCCATCCCAGACATGTCTATACTTTTCAGAGTTTGTCATTAGACGACTTGTTCCATCTCAGTTTTGCTTAAAACACTTGCTTTGTAACTGAAAATACAATCATATCCTCATTCTTCATAGCTTTGTAATTTTTCTTATTTTTACTGTTTTTGGACTTCTCTTTTTCTTCAATTTTTTTTTTTAGATCTCATTTCTTCACCAATGTTATGCCACTTTACCTAATAATTTTTCATTTTCTTTCAGATATTCAATCAACCCATTTTTTATGCTCTGTCTTCCAGACAATTAAGACAGATTTTATGACAATAAGGTCAAATAATCAAGCATAATAATAAACATGCACCCCCAGAGAAGTCAGAGGTTAGAAACTTAACACCTGGAGGCTTTGGGGAACCCTGAGGGTGGAGATAGTTTTGCACAAGCTCCACATGGATGGAATGTATTGTAAATTCCACACTCTCCCTTTCTGCACTGTTTCCGATGTGAATCAGTATATATATGGTATGTGTTTCTTTCTGGGCTTTTTACTTGGTTCTCATTTATTTAAACTCTTCTTTCCCTGTCTCTGAGTAAAATTACATCTTCCTTCTTTTAATCTTATAAATTTGAAATTTTACCTGTGAACCATTTTTCATTCTTTATGCTCTGCCTGCTTTGGCTTTTCATGTTGAAAGCTCACTGTGCCTCTCTATAGTATCCTGAGATCATTACTATTATTATGGTTTCCATTATTATTTTTTTTAATCCTTCTCTGGATTGTTTGTGGACAAATATTTTATTTTCTAGCTTTTATACTTCATTATGTGTGTTCATATCCCCATCTCCTGATTATTTTCCTCTGTGTTCCCTAGGGTAGGAGAGGCAAAATTTTCCACCTCAAAATATCTCTTATGCATGTGGATTATTTCAAGTGGAAAACAATCAAGCCCCAAGGACTCAAGAAGCATCTTTGGCCTTCCCTCTAAAGTGCCTAAAGGATGTAGGTAGTGGACATGGTCCAGAAAGGCAGCTGTCAGCATAGATAACCATACAACTCACCTTTCTCCCTCTTGAAGTCTCAAACCACTACCCACAACATCCTTTTTTTGTTTGTTTTTACTTGAATATGGTATTTAAGATGACGGTTTTAGCTATTGTGACTTCACTCAATTTTTCTGTCTCTCTCTCTCATGTATTAATGTATATATGTTATTAAACTTCTATTTGATTTACCCCGTTAATCTATGTCGTGTCAATTTAATTCTTAGACCACCCAGCAGAACCTAGAAAGGTAGAGAAAAATTTCTTCCTCCCCGACAATGAAAGTGAAAGTTGCTCAGTTGTGTCCGACTCTTTGCAACCCCATGGACTGTACAGTCTGTAGAATTCTCCAGGCCAGAATACTGGAGTGGGTAGCCAGCCGCTTCTCCAAGGTTTCTTTCCAGCCCAGGGATCAAACCCAGGTCTCCTGCATTGCAGGCAGATTCTCTTACCAGCTGAGCCACAAGTGAAGCCCCTCTCTGACAATAACATTGTTTAAATCAGTCCTCCAATTTAACCCATTTAATTTCTTTAAAAATATATTGGCATCGATACTTCTAATTTACAAAAAATAGTTTTCTAGTTCTCTCTTCTGATTTTATTACAGCATATTCTTTTGATAGAGAGATATAATATTTCAGAATCTAAGAGTACTGAGTAGAAAACTGTTTCAATTGTTTGTTTCCTGAATTATTTATTTCTTCTGGGGCTAGTTTTCCTGTTCATTCATTTGTATTTACTCTTTCAAGGTTCACAGTTTCTTGCTACCTACTGATTCTAGGTTTCAAATCTGTGATTGAATCTATAGTGTGGTCAGTTCTGCATCTTTCCCTTGTCCTGCAGGCTACAGGATCAGTTCTCTCACTGGTCTAAAGGCTGGTTAGCATGATCCCTAGATCTGTCACAGTCACTAATCACATCCTTCCTTTCTGGTCCTCAGAACAGAAATAATAACAGAATTAACTCTATCAGGAGAGGATGAAGGTTAATAAATGCTCTGTTTTCTCCTTTGTGTGATGTAATGTACTTGTAGTAGACAGCTATAGGTACCTGTAGACAGCTAATGTCTCCAATGGTCCAGGTTCAGGCCTGACCTGAGCCACATGAAATAGCCTTCGATTATATCATAAGACCAGCATATTTACAAAATGGGTCCAGTCAAGGGCTGTGAGGCTGTTCCCGGAAGGACACAGTGGAATATCCTGAAATTCAAATGTGAACCTTGTTCAAAATATCATCCATAACTGATTATCCTCTGATGAGGACTTCGAGGTTGGAAATTTGTACCTCCATCTGACCTGCTTAGGTTTCCTTTTATTCGTCTTATAAATCATTTGCACTGACTTTATTTGGTCTCATAAAACAAAACAAAACAAACAAACAAACAAAAATCTCTTGGGTCTAGTATTTTTATTCATCTGAACCTACCTAATAGTGATGGAGCCAAGCCTTCATTCCAGGTGAAACATCTGGAATTGTAGACCTCCTAGACACCCCAAGCATTTTTACTTATTGGAAAAATGCAGAAAGGCTTTACCCATCCATCAATATATTTTTATTCATGAACAGTAATTCTGAGAATAGCTCAGTTATGTCTTTTTTTTTTTTTTTTGCCTTTTCATGATTTTTGTAATGTCTGGATTTGTCCTAGGCTCTATTATTCTCTAAAGACTCCAAGCCCACATTAGAAACTTGTGCAAGTATTTGCTTAATTTGTTTTAAAATCAACATGCTTAGCTTTTTCCTGAGGTCAAGTAACTGTAGGCAGTAGATCCTTATAAACAAGTAGAGATGTGGGGCATATTGGCCCAGATGCTCCACAGATAATCGTTTCACTAAATTCATGATGCTTTTCCAAGTCCAGCTCCCAGTCCCTGTGGATGTCTACTAGGCATCTTTAATCGCTCTAAATCTCATGGAGGAGATAACATTGTTTGTACACAGCCACCCACTCATTTTCAATCTTCAGGTTTGTGTTTGCTCTATTCTGGTTTTCTTAACAGTTTGATAATATCTTCCTTTCTTATTAAAATACCCCAAAATGCTTAGTTTCGTTGTTGCATCCATTCTTATCTTCCAATAGTGTATAATGATCATGAAAATGTTTTTCCTACTTTCTAAACTGTATGTGGAAAGCAACCAATCTACTGTCTTGAATGATAAACATTTTTCAAAACCTTTAAATCATTCTCTCTATAGAAGTAATTCACTGTTGCTTTATTTATTTGGTAGTAGCATGACTATTGCTTTGAGGTAACATTTGATTTGTGGGGAATAGATCAAGGTGCTTCATACATGCAAATGTACAGGGTGAAAAAGGAACTCAGTGTGCCAGGGGAAGCTCTGTCACAAAGGGGTGGGATTTCTGGTAACCACGAAGGAGACCAAGACTGAGTGGTTATAAATGAGAGATGTAACAAGAAAAGACAGAGTCCCCAGAAGTGAGAAAAGGCAGAAAACTGTGTTATTTTAAAAATGCAGTAGCATTTTCTCATTCAACCATCAAGTCATTCTTTTACTCTTGCTGTGAATCTTGACTTTGGTGCAGTTTTATCACCGTCCAGCTCCATACAACTGTACTGTGACCTCACCACACACTCTCACATCCCAGTCTGCGCTGGTCTCACATTTCCTTCACCTCTTCCACTCCCACTGTAATTCAGCATCACCCATATTTGGGCTCACAATACTACCACCAAAGTACAAAACACTGTTTGTACAAATCTCCTAATATGTCACAATAAGCTGACTTAGGCTTGAACAAACTTTTAAAATAATAACAAAAAAAAATAAACAAACTGCCATATTTACTGTTTCAAGTAAAATGCCCAAATATACCACATGCTTTCAATGTTAATTACTGAGAGAGTTAATTCTTAGGTTGATAAGAAGTCCAGGGTCCTGGAGGAGGAGGAGTAGGAGGAAGAGGAGGAGGAGGAGGAGGGGAAAAAGGAGTCTGGGGCTCTGGAGGAGAAAAGGATAAACTTATTTTTTCTATATTCCTGCATCTTAGTCACATAAAACATTTTTTTTTTCTTTAAGCTCAGAGCTAATGATTACACAACAAAACAATTCATCTTGAACTCTATAACAAGGATTACATAACAACAATGTATCCTGCTCAAGGACATGTTTTTCCTTAAGAACCTTCTGACTAATCTGTCGTCTTAAAATGTAAATTGTGGGAATGGGTCTGGTAAGACTTTTATAACCTTGAGACTTTTCTTTTGCTCTGTTGTTAATAATCAACTGAAAAAGTATATAGCTCCCATGCTAAGACTAGTGAGAGGTCACTCTCCTTCCCCCTTCTGATGTCTATGTCAGAAGCATTCTCTGTCCTTTTTCACTGTAGTAAAACTTCAGCCACACAAAAGCTTTGAGGGATCAAGTCTGCTCCCTGATCCTGAAGCTAAATCTTCTTCTTCAGACATCACAAATCCAACATTGTAAGTGATCATTAGTTTCTGTCTTAGTTGTGGCATACAGGATGTTTTAGTTGCATTATACAAACTCTTAGTTGCAGCATGTGGGATCTAGTTTCCCAACCATGGATCATACCTGGGCCTCCTGTTTTGGGAGCATGACGTTGTAGCCACTGGTCCACCAGAGAAGTCACTACTCATGACTTTTGATGTACGTTAGCTCATCACAAGACAGCTAGATTGCCAAAGAATGAGTTGCAAATAGTGAATACAGGACCTGAGATCTTGTAGAGGCTCCAAGATGGCATCAGCTGCATTCTGTTGGTAAAAATAGGGCCAGGGTCAACCCCGACTGGGAAGGAGGGGGGCGTGTGAGGACGTGTCAACAGACTTTATCTAATTTTTACAATTTTATTCTATCTTTGTGATAGAACAACAACAATATCAGTTGTGATAGCAACTGAACAACAATATGCATTAAATAAATTTTAAAAAAAATATTTGTATTAATGAAAAAAATAAACACATTTATTTCATCCTAGGTACATTTTTATCCACACTCTGTCAGGGAAAAAGTACTCAATTTTAAGTTCTGGCTTACTGCACATTCTCCAGGAACACTTTTTTTTTTTTTAATTCCACTGTTAGAAGTGATGACTTTCATTTCATATTAATTGTATTATAACATTTTTCATGCTGGAATCATACTTGAGATTTGTATTCAGTTTTTTTCTTCATGACATACTAAGCAAGTTTAGAAAAGAACAGTATTTTGTTCATAATTGTTACTGAGTGACTATAACCATATCTTTTAACTCTCAATAAATAATTATTGAATAGTTGATGATGTTAAATTACAACATAAATTAAATATGGGATTAAAATTTAATAAAAGAAGATTTGTGGTGGGTAGAATTAAGTATAATATTTATTTTAACAATGCATCTTTTTTTTTTTCCCCTACTCATTGTGGAAAATCTGGAAATTGCAAATGAAAAAAGAAGAAAAAATGCCAGTCTTGTCATTTAGATAATCACAGTTAAATTTTGATGGATTACTTGCAGTCTTTATTTTTATCAACATTTTCATTTTTTAAAGAACACACATGACATATCGGAGAAGGCAATGACAACCCACTCCAGTACTCTTGCCTAGAGAACCCCAGGACAGCAGAGCCTGGTGGGTTGCCGTCTGTGGGATCACACGACACGACTGAAGCAACTTAGCAGCAGCAGCAGCATGATATATCTGCATTCTGAATTTTGTTATTTCTTCCCACATTTGAAAGTAACAAGTACAACTTTAAAATGCTTTACCAATAACAACTGAGAAAATCAAAGGCTACCATAACTAATATTTTGTGGTCAGAGTGGCTCTTTACTTTCTTCTCTGATGCTCATTCTGCAGTTCAATCAGTCAGTTCAATCGCTCAGCCGTGTCTGACTCTTTGCAACCCCATGCATGCAGCTTGCCAGGCCTCCCTGTCCATCACCAACTTCTGGAGCTTGCTCAAACTTATGCCCATTGAGTCTGTGGTGCCATCCAACCATCTCACCTTCTGTAGTCCCCTTCTCCTCCCACCTCAGTCTTTCCCATCAGCAGGGTCATTTCAAATGAGTCAGTTCTTCCCATCAGATGGCCGAAATATTGGAGTTTCAGCATCAGTCCTTCCAATGAATATTCAGTACTGATTTTCTTTAGGATTGACTGGTGGATCTCCTTGCAGTTCAAGGGACTCTCAAGAGTCTTCTCCAACATCATACTCCAAAGGCATCAGTTCTTCTGCACTCAGCTTTCTTTATAGTGCAATTCTCACATTCACACATGACTACTGGAGAAACCATAGCATTGACTAGACAGACTTGTGTTGTAAAGTCATGTCTCTCCTTTTTAATGTGCTGTTTAGGTTGGTCATAGCTTTTCTTCTAAGGAGCAAGAGTCTTTCAGTTTCATGGCGGCAGTCACCGTCTGCAGTGATTTTGGAGCCCCCCAAAATAAAGTATGTACCTGTTTCTATTGTTTCCCCTCTACTTGCAATGAAGTAATAGCCCGGGGCTGTGGCCGAGAGGAGCTAGCCAGAGCCGGAGGCAGTCGAAAGGAGCTAGACCGGGCCAGATGCAGTCAAGAGGGGCTAGACCGGTCTGGAGGCAGGGGGCGGGGGCAAAGAGGAGTTAGCCCGGGCCGGAGGCCAGGGGCAGCGGCCAAGAGGAGCTAGCTTTGACCGGAGGGCGGCCGAGCAGAGCTAGTCAGGGCTGGAGGCCAGGGGCGCAGCCGAGAGGAGATAACCCAAGTCCAAGGAGTGGCGGCTGCATGGGCACAGGAGGGCCGAGAGGAGTTATACCACATTCAAGGTCAGGAGGGGCCTTCATGAGTAGATACCCCTTTCCACAGCAAGGAACAATGGCTGCACTTTGCTGGAGCAGCCATGAAGAGATATACCACATTCAAGGTAAGAGAAACCCAAGTAAGATGGTAGGTAATGCGAGAGAGAATCAGAGGGCAGACACACTGAAACTATAACTACAGAAAACTAGCTAATCTGATCACACGGACTACAACCTTGTCTATCTCAATGAAACTAAGCCATGCCAAGTGGGGCCACACAAGACGGATGGGTCATGGTGGAGAGGTCTGACAGAATGTGGTCCACTGGAGAACGGCATGGCAAACCACTTCAGTATTCTTGCCTTGAGAACCCCATGAACAGTATGAAAAGGCAAAAATTTAGGACACTGAAAGATGAACTCCCAGGTCGGTAGGTGCCCGATACACTACTGGAGATCAGTGGAGAAATAACTCCAGAAAGAATGATGGGATGGAGTCAAAGCAAAAACTATACCCAGCTATGGATGTGACTGGTGATAGAAGCAAAGTCTGATGCTATAAAGAGCAATATTGCACAGGAACCAGGAATGTTAGGTCCATGAATCAAGGCAAATTGGAAGTGGTAAAACAGGAGATGACAAGAGTGACCATCAACATTCTAGGAATCAGCGAACTAAGATGGACTGGAATGGGTGAATTTAACTCAGATGACCATTATATCTACTACTGTGGGCAGGAATCTCTTAGAAGAAATGGAGTAGCCATCATGGTCAACAAAAGAGTCCTAAATGCAGTACTTGGATGCAATCTCAAAAACGATAGACTAAACTCTGTTCTTTTCCAAGGCAAACCATTCAATATCACAGTAACCTAAGTCTATGCCCCGACCAGTAATGCTGAAGAAGCTGAACTTGAACGGTTCTATGAAGACCTACAAGACCTTTTACTACTACCACACAAAAAAGATGTCCTTTTCATTATAGAGGACTGGAATGCAAAAGTAGGAAGTCAGGAAACACCTGGCATAACAGGCAAATTTGGCCTTGGAGTACAGAATGAACTAGGTCAAGGGCTAATAGAGTTTTGCCAAGAGAACTCACTGTCCATAACAAACACCCTCTTCCAACAACACAAGAGAAGACTCTGCACATGGACATACCAGATGGGCAACACTGAAATCAGAATGATTCTATTCTTTGCAGACAAAGATGGAGAAGCTCTATACAGTCAGCAAAAACAAGGCAGGGAGTGGACTGTGGCTCGGGTCATGAACTTCTTATTGCCAAATTCAGACTTAAATTGAATAAAGTAGGGAAAACCACTAGACCATTCAGGTATGACCTAAATCAAATCCATTATGACTATACAGTGGAAGTGACAAATAGATTTAAGGGACTAGATCTGATAGACAGAGTGCCTGATGAACTATGAACAGAGATTCGTGATATTGTTTGTATAGGAGACAGGGATCAAGACCATCCCCATGGAAAAGAAATGTAAAAAGGCAAAATGGCTGTCTGAGGAGGCCTTAGAAATAGCTGAGAAAAGAAGATAAGTGAAAAGCAAAGGAGAAAAGGAAAGATATTCCCATCTGAATGGAGAGTTCCAAAGAATAGCAAGGAGAGATAAGAAAGCCTTCCTCAGCGATTAATACAAAGAAATAGAGGAAAACAACAGATTGGGAAAGACTAGAGATATCTTCAAGAAAATTAGAGATACCAAGGGAAAATTTCATGCAAAGATGGGCTCGATAAAGGACAGAAATGTTATGGACCTAACAGAAGCAGAAGATACTAAGAAGAGGTGGCAAGAATACACAGAAGAACTGTACAAAAAGATCTACACGACCCAGATAATCACGATGGTGTGATCACTCATCTAGAGCCAGACATCCTGGAATGTGAAGTCAAGTGGGCCTTAGAAAGAATCACTACGAACAAAGCAATTGGAGGTGGTGGAATTCCAGTTGAGCTATTTCAAATCCTGAAAGATGATGCTGTGAAAGTGCTGCACTCAATATGCCAGCAAATATGGAAAACTCAGCAGTGGCCACAGGACAGGAAAAGGTCAGTTTTCATTGTAATCCCAAAGAAAGGCAATGCCAAAGAATGTTCAAACTACCGCACAATTGCACTCATCTCACACGCTAGTAAAGTAATGCTCAAAATTCTCCAAGCCAGGCTTCAGCAATACGTAAAGTGTGAACTTCCAGATGTTCAAGCTGGTTTTAGAAAAGGCAGAGGAACCAGAGATCAAATTTCCAACATTCGATGGATCGTTGAAAAAGCAGGAGAGTTCCAGAAAAACATCTATTTCTGCTTTATTGACTATGCCAAAGTCTTTGACTGTGTGGATCACAATAAACTGTGGACAATTCTGAAAGAGATGGGAATACCAGACCATCTGTCCTGTCTCTTGAGAAACCTGTATGCAGGTCAGGAAGCAACAGATAGAACTGGACATGGAACAACAGACTGGTTCCAAATAGGAAAAGGAGTACGTCAAGGCTGTATATTGTCACCCTGCTTATTTAAATTATATACAGAGTACATCATGAGAAACGCTGGGCTGGAAGAAGCACAAGCTGCACTCAAGATTGCTGGGAGAAATATCAGTAACTTCAGATAAGCAGATGACACCATCCTTATGGCAGAAAGTGAAGAAGAACTAAAGAGCCTCTTGATGAAAGAGAAAGAGGAGAGTGAAAAAGTTGGATTAAAGCTCAACATTCAGAAAACTAAGATCATGGCATCTGGTCCCATCACTTCATAGGAAATAGATGGGGAAACAGTGGAAACTATGTCACACTTTATTTTATTGGGCTCCAAAGTCACTACTGATGGTGATTGCAGCCATGAAATTAAAAGATGCTTACTCCTTGGAAGGAAGGTTATGGCCAACCTAGATAGCTTATTTAAGAGCAGAGATATTATTTTGTCAACAAAGTTCCGTCTATTTAAGGCTGTGGTTTTTCCAGTGGTCAGGTATGTATGTGAGAGTTGGACGATGAAGAAAGCTGAGTGCCGAAGAATTGATGCGTTTGAACTGTGGCGTTGGAGAAGACTCTTGAGAGTCCCTTGGACTGCAAGGAGATCCAACCAGTCCCTCCTAAAGCAGATCAGTCCTGGGTGTCCACTGGAAGGACTGATGTTGAAGCTGAAACTCCAATACATTGGCCACCTCATGCGAAGTGTTGACTCATTGGGAAAGACCCTAATGCTGGGAAGGATTGTGGGCAGGAGGAGAAGGGGACGACAGGCGATGAGATGCTTGTATGGCATCATTAACTCAATGGACATGGGTTTGGGTAAACTCCGAGAGTTGGTGATGGACAGGGAAGTCTGGCATGCTGCAATTCAGGGGGTCGCAAAGATTCGGACATGACTGAGCGACTGAACTGAATTGAATGGAACCAGATGCCATGATCCCAGTTTTCTGAATGCTGAGTTTTAAGCCAAAATTTTCATTCTCATCAAGAGGCTCTTTAGTTCTTCTTCGCTTTCTGCCATAAGGATGGTGTCATCTGCATATCTGAGGTTATTGATATTTCTCCTGTCTATCTTGATTCCAGCTTGTGTTTCTTCCAGCCCAGCATTTCTCATGATGTACTCCATACAATTTAAATAAGCAGGGTGACAATATACAGCCTTGACGTACTCCTTTTCCTATTTGGAACCAGTCTGTTGTTCCATGTCCAGTTCTATCTGTTGCTTCCTGACCTGCATACAGGTTTCTCAAGAGACAGGACAGATGGTCTGGTATTCCCATCTCTTTCAGAATTTTCCACAGTTTATTGTGATCCACAGTCAAAGACTTTGGCATAGTCAATGAAGCAGAAATAGATGTTTTTCTGGAACTCTCTTGCTTTTTCGATGATCCTCCGAATGTTGGCAATTTGATCTCTCGTTCTTCTGCCTTTTCTAAAACCAGCTTGAACATCTAGAATTTCACGGTTCACATATTGCTGAAGCCTGGCTTGGAGAATTTTGAGCATTACTTACTAGCGTGTGAGACGAGTGCACTTGTGCGGTAGTTTGATCATTCTTTGACACTGCCTTTCTTTGGGATTACAATGAAAACTGACATTTTCCAGTCCTGTGGCCACTGCTGTGTTTTCCAGATTTGCTGGAATATTGAGTGAAGTACTGTCACAGCATCATCTTTGAGGATTTGATATTGCTCAACTGGAATTCCATCACTTCCACTAGCTTTGTTCGTAGCGATGCTTTCTAAGGCCTACTTGACTTCACATTCCAGGATGTCTGGCTCTAGATGAGTGATCACACCATCATGATTATCAGGGTCGTGAACATCTTTTTTATACAGGTCTTCTGTGTATTCTTGCCGCCTCTTCTTAATATCTTCTGCTTCTATTAGGTCCATACCATTTCTGTCCTTTATCGTTCCCATCTTTGCATGAAATGTTTCCTTGGTATCTCTAATTTTCTTGAAGTGATCTCTAGTCTTTCCCATTCTGTTGTTTTCCTCTATTTCTTTGCATTGGTCACTGGGGAAGGTTTTCTTATGCCTTGTTGTTATTCTTTGGAACTCTGCATTCAGATGGGAATATCTTTCCTTTTGTCCTTTGTTTTCCGCTTCTCTTCTCTTCCAAGCTATCTGTAAGGCCTCCTCAGACAGCTATTTTGCTTTTTTACATTTCTTTTCCATGGGGATTGTCTTGATCCCTGTCTCCTGTACAATGTCACTAACCTCTGTCCATAGTTCATCAGGCACTCTGTCTATCAGATCTAGTCCCTTAAATCTATTTGTCACTTCCACTGTATAATCATAAGGGATTTGATTTAGGTCATACCTGAATGGTCTAGTGGTTTTCCCTATTTTCTTCAATTTAAGTGTGAATTTGGCAATAAGAAGTTCATGATCGAGTCACAGTCCACTCCCGGTCTTGTTTTTGCTGACTGTATAGAGCTTCTCCATCTTTGTCTGCAAAGAATAGAATCATTCTGATTTCAGTGTTGCCCATCTGGTATGTCCATGTGAAGAGTCTTCTCTTGTGTTGTTGGAAGAGGGTGTTTGTTATGGACAGTGAGTTCTCCTGACAAAACTCTATTAGCCCTTGCCCTGGTTCATTCTGTACTCCAAGGCCAAATTTGCCTGTTATGCCAGGTGTTTCCTGACTTTCTACTTTTGCATTCCAGTCCCCTATAATGAAAAGGACATTTTTTGTGTGTGTGTTAGTTCTAAAAAGTCTTGTAGGTCTTCATAGAACCGTTCAAGTTCAGCTTCTTCAGCATTACTGGTCGGGGCATAGACTTGGATTACTGTGATATTGAATCGTTTGCCTTGGAAACGAACAGAGGTCAGTCTATCGTTTTTGAGATTGCACCCAGGTACTGCATTTCAGACTCTTTTGTTGACCATGATGGCTACTCCATTTCTTCCAAAGGATTCCTGCCCATAGTAGTAGATATAATGGTCATCTGAATTAAATTCAGCCATTCCAGTCCATCTTAGTTTGCTGATTCCTAGAATGTCGACGTTCACTCGTGCCATCTCCTGTTTTACCTCTTCCAATTTGCCTTGATTCATGGACCTAACATTCCCGGTTCCTGTGCAATATTGCTCTTTACAGCATCAGACTTTGCTTCTATCACCAGTCACATCCATAGCTGGGTATTTTTTTCCTTTGACTCCATCCCGTCATTCTTTTTGAAGTTATTTCTCCACTGATCTCCAGTAGCATATTGGGCACTTACCGACCTGGGCATTCATCTTTCAGTGTCCTAAATTTTTGCCTTTTCATACTGTTCATGGGGTTCTCAAGGCAAGAATACTGAAGTGGTTTGCCATACCCTTCTCCAGTGGACCACATTCTGTCAGACCTCTCCACCATGACCCATCCATCTTGTGTGGCCCCACTTGGCATGGCTTAGTTTCATTGAGATAGACAAGGCTGTAGTCCGTGTGATCAGATTAGCTAGTTTTCTGTATTTATAGTTTCAGTGTGTCTGCCCTCTGATGTCCTCTCGCAACACCTACCGTCTTACTTTGGTTTCTCTTACCTTGGACATGGGGTATATCTTCACGGCTGCTCCAGCAAAGTGCAGCTACTGCTCCTTACCTTGGAAAGGGGTATATACTCACAGCAGCCCCTCCCGACCTTGAATGTGCAGTATCTCCTCTAGGCCCTCCTGTGCCTACACAGCCACTGCTCCTTAAACAGTGTCAATACAACACTGTTTAATTACTGTAGCTACACAGTGAGTCCTAATTTTATAGTAAGCATTGATTTTGCAGTAATGAAAGTCCTCCCACTCATCCTTTTCATGACTGTCTTCATTATTCTTGTCCCTCTGTAGTTCCATGTAAGTTTTAAAAGCAGTATGTATGTCTTCCTTCATGCCTCACACTTGGACTGGTCATCTATTTCACACTGGGACAACCCAGAGTGATGGGAGGGATGTAGGAGGCGGGTCAGGAGAGGGCGACACCCATGACTGATTCATGTCAATGTATGGCAAAAACCACCACAATATTATAAAGTAATTAACCTCCAATTAAAATAAATAAATTTAAAAAAAAGCAGTTTTTGAATTTCCACAAGCAACCTGTTAAACATTTTCATGGTGATTACACTAAATTTTAGAAAATAATTGGAATATTTAAAATATAGATGTTTATACTTAATAAGCATGTTATAGTCTTCCAATTCTTTGGCATTTAAATATTCCTTTTAATAATGTTTTATTATTTCCTCTATAAAGTCTTTTGCTGGATTAATTCATAGGCAGTTAATTTTTGATGTTCTGGTATGTAATTTCCTATCTGTTATCCTATTTCAGAAATGACTTAATTTTGCTAATAGTGGGGAGATAGTCTGCGAGTGAATCACCCTAATAATCCAGAGACTGATTTGATTTCTCTGTGGGTTGCTCAAGTTAGCCCTTTGAGTAGCGCTTGTGTTTCCCAAGTGAAAACCTGCGAGGTTCATTGGGTCTCTCATTTTCAGCAGGTCCTGAACTCTACTCTCATAAGCCTACTAAAAGTTCTGTTTGCCTTATCACTTCAAATGCCATTTAAACTTTGGGGATTAGTAATCACTTTAAAAGGGCTTCCCTAGTGGCTCAGCTGGTAAAGAATCCACCTGCCAGTGCTGGAGACTACTCAGGCGACATGGATTCAAACTCTGGGTTTAGAAGATCCCCTGGAGAAGGAAATGACTGCCCACTCCAGTATTCTTGCCTGGAAAATCTCTTTAAAAGGGAAAAACAGCTGAAACATCAGACTCCCTTCTCACTACTTCCTTTTCCATGTGATCAGATGATTGGCTCATAAGTTCTCATTGTTCTGCTTACCAGCCAAGGCAATTATATAGTTATACTTAACATTTTGCCCTATTTTTTCACCAGAGGTTTGAAAAAAAGTAAGTAATTTCAGAGAATCAAAATTTCACTTTGTTAATTCTGTTTATTTTTCATTATATTAAGTTCTTCCTTTTTATCATTATTTCCACCCTTTACCTTCTCTCTGATGAGTTTAAGGAGCTTCTTTACATCTTCATAGCAATCATAATGATCTTCTATTATGACTTTTGTATTGAAAGCACAAGACATCTTGCCATGGAAAAAGTCTTACTACTGTTATTGAGTGTGAAGAATGAGAATGTCACCAACAAGCAGATGATTGTCACATTATGGAATCTGACCTGCCTGGCACCTCTTACAGTTTCTTCAAAGGGTCCAGATTTCCATGACAGAGATTAACTTTTAGATTTTCAATGTAAACATGTGATACGAGTGTGGGTGTGATATTTGACTATTAATATGTCACATTTTATTACCTTATTTTCTAACATAACTAAAAAAAAAAAACCTTAGAAAATGTTGGATTTATTTTTTAAAAAGATTTAGATAAGCTGATTAAAAGTAATAATACTCATATCTTTCCTCCAAAGATTCAGATTTAGTAATGTAACTTGACTCACACAACCCTCATATATATGCATTGCATTTTTGATGAAACTGGGCTTGTATATTGCATGCTTTGCCAGTGAATTAGATGATTCTGATATTTGCTCTAATGATCATGATTTTAAAACATTGCTTTAAAGAATGAATCATAGTACTTCTTGGTGCTGGGAGCCAGTTCACGAGATCCCACCCATGACAAGGTCATGAGGAGAAGACCTGACGAGCAAGGCAACTCAGGCCTCAGGGGTTTCAAAAAAGCTGCCCCGGTGCTCACCTTGAAGATGATGTCTATCTTTCTGATGCTTGCTATAATAAACCTCTCCCTAATTTCTGTGACTTAGGCAGAAGGCCTTCCCTGATCTTTTCCCAAACAGATCAATTTAAAACTTTAATCAACATGCCCCCCAAATGGTGGCACCCTATAAGATTATCCGTGATAAAGAGTATTTTAATCCAAACTCCTCTTGCTAGCATATTAGTTTGTTTGATAAATGTGCCTGTGCCTTTGGAGCCAATGTGCACGAATGCTCCTTAGCAATAAACAGCATTGAGAGCCTGAATGCACAAAAAGTCCCAATGGGCATAGAACCCTTCGTGGGGGAGAAAGCCTATTGGAAAACATAAGGAATATTTCTTTATGAAACTGTTTACTTGCTATGTTTTTTGCTCTTAACGTGCTTAGCCTGTATAATAAAAGTATAATAGTTAGAGACTTATATAAATAAAGGTTGAGCCTTAATATAAATAATAAGACAATTGTTAACCTAGCTGCTGATTTTTGCTAAAGAACTGACCTTTGTGCTACATTGTTTCAGCTTGCTGTACCATGACTTTATGGGACCACATTCTTTTCTGTGAGGCTCAAGGCATAAGATAGATTACAAAAAAACAGGTTTTACTTTGAAAACTTGAGTTAATGAATCTTTTTCTTGTCATCATCTACTTTACCTGTATTCTTTAAAAAATGTAGTTCGGGTACGTTCTGTGCCTGATACAAGAATACCTTTAGAAAAAGTGTTCTGGCTGATCAACCCTTATCAATAAAGAGTCATAAGATGTTAGCAGGCCTCCGGGCCAGAAGATGATGTAAACAACATGGGACTTTTGTAACTACAGTATACAAATGGTATCCTGGTTTCGATAAAGGTCAAAACCTTCTGACCCGTTGAGCTGATTTGGCATGACTCTACATTTTACATTTTCCTCTGTGTACAACTCAAGATATAAAAGCTCCCTTTGAAAAATAAAGCTAGGAGACGCTGACTCTACTTCACACCAGCCTAGTCTCGCTGTGTCTTCTCTTCTCTTCGCTGACGCCATCCATCCTGAGGGAACCCCTGGACCAGCTGGAGCAGGACTCCGGCATCTAGGGATGTTAAAAGATAATGCATACAAACTTTGCCTATTCAACAGTGATTCAGATATGTTACAAACAACTCTAAACTTTTCCTTCACTCAATAGAAATTATCACTGTTATCAAATTATTTTCACTGAACTGAATATTTTTAATAATGATAATGAAAATATAAAATATACCATTTCCAAAGTGAACAACCAATACTTTTTTCTTAGCATTAACAGTCTTTTATTCATAAGACAAAGTGAAAGTCACTCAGTCTTGTCCAACTCTTTGTGACCCCATGGTCTAACTATAGTCCATGGAATTCTCCAGGCCAGAATACTTGAGTGGGTAGCGGTTCCCTTCTCCAGGGAATCTTCCCAACCCAGAGATCAAACCCACGTCTCCTGTATTGCAGGAGGATTCTTTACCAACTGAGCTAACAGGAAAGCTCAACACAGTATTATTTGAATTTATTAATAATTATCAACATATTGGAACCAGGAATATTTAGAATATGTAAGATATAAAATATGTAATAGCTTTCAAAATTTGGATTTTTTAATACACCTCATTACCTTATATTCAAATTATTTCTTCTGGACAAACCTATTTGTTTAATTATATTTTACAAGGGACTTTGTCTTCATACAATGTTTAACTGGAACTGCTTTTTATTTTGCAATATCACCATCCCGTCATTTTAAGATAAGGGAGTTAGAGTATTTTGAAGTTATTATTTTCTCTCAATATAGTGTTACTTTTCTCTGACTAAATAAACCACACAAGATTACATAGTGTTATGGTCCAAGTCAACTATGAATTAATTGAACTAAGATAATATGAGATTATCAAATTTTGCCTTTTATTGTTTTTATGATACTTTAGTGTTATTAAGTTGAAATTATTTCTAATTATTTCAGCTTTCACAAATACTGTTGGCTTGTTTTTCCTTCAAAAAAGAAGTTAAAATGAATCTAGCTTGTTTATTAAGAAGCAAATTATAAGAAATTATGAAAAGCAACATATGTGCGTTGACATAAACGCACCAAAGCAAATAACATTAGAAAATATGTTACACAAAATTGATTATTAAAAGGAAGTCATTGAAGAGTATCATACAGGTAACACTCTATTTAAAGTTTTTTCATGTACTATTAATGTAGCCCTTGTTTTTCTCAGCCATCCAACTCCTTATAATTTATCCAAAAAGTCTACAGTGTACACATGGTTGTAACTAAAAGTTATGCAATCCAATATTAAGAATAATTTTAAAAGACCAGTTTTGATGTAAAAACTCTAATAATGGAAAATTTAAATCCTATTAAAATTATGCCAAAAAAGATAATTCAATTTTTTGGGAGAATTTGAGGAAATTTATAAAATTTATAATTTAACACAATCTTGATATACTTTTATAAATGGAAATTCTAAAATTTTACCATACCACACATTTCACCAAGAGCTCAAAACACAAAAACCTAATCATTTTCTAAGAATTTACTGAGTAATACAGATTAAATTGAAGAGAGACTCAAACCCTCGGATATTACTTACATAACCCAGAGAAATCAATTTTGACTCCTCTGTTCTAGACCTGTGTCTTTGGCCTCTTTTGTTATTATAATCATACATAATGGCCTGCCTCAAAGAACCCTACCCCCTCTACCTGACTCTCAAGTGCCTTTGTTTACCTCAGAGGGAGACAATCTGATATTGCCAACCCGTGGATG
The DNA here is from genome assembly GCA_024291935.2 of Okapia johnstoni. NCBI lineage: Eukaryota > Metazoa > Chordata > Mammalia > Artiodactyla > Giraffidae > Okapia > Okapia johnstoni. Next base: position 109,173,223 of record CM044312.1, read on the forward strand.
ACAGTAAACTAACACATCCCCCTACCTGAGGCTTGCCATTCTAGGAGAATCGAAATTTGGTTGGGATCCTGGAACAGAAAAAAGCACTTTAGGTAAAAACTAGGATAATCTGAATAATGTATAGACTTTAATTAACATAGCATCAATATTGGTTCATAATTACAACATATGTACCATATTAATGTGAGATGTTAATATTAAGTGAAATGTGTATGGATTGTATTGGAATTCTCTGTATCATCTTCATTTTTCCATAAATTTTAAATTACGTTAAAATACAATGTTTATTTGAAAAATACGTAGTCCTAACACAACATTGTAAATCAAGTAGATTTCAATCAAAAAATTAAAACATGTACTCTTATTTACAGAATTTCTTTCACAAAATTTTGTAAACCTGTGCTGAAGTTATAGTTAAAAGTTATTAATATAAAACAGCAACGAGTAATAGTCCATTGTGTATATGTACCACAGCTTCCTTATCCATTCATCTGCTGATGGGCATCTAGGTTGCTTCCATGTCCTGGCTATTATAAACCGTGCTGCAATGAACATTGGGGTACATGTGTCTCTTTCAATTCTGGTTGGGGAAAACATCTACACCCATGGTGGATTCATGTCAATGTATGGCAAAACAAATAAAAAATAAATAAATTAAAAAAAAAAGCAATGATTCACAATTATTTATTAAGGACTAATATAAAAGACACATTGACAAGTGCTTGGTGCAAATATATGAATAACACACAAACTCTCAACTTGTCTGCATTCTAGTGAAGATAGAAGTGAATATATTATGTAAGTGCTATGCTGGGAATGAAGAGCATTGTGATTTAGCTAAAATGAAAAGAAAGCCACTATCCAACAGATGAATTTAAAAGGTGTCACAGAGAATGAACAATTAAAATACATCTTGAAATATTAGTGCTCTTTCAACTGACAGAATGTGAATGAAATGTGCTCTTGGCTTAGACGAGAACATTCAGTCTTACATTCTTTCATTCTTTCAAACATTATTTATTTAATACACATTAAGTCAAGACCCAATTTTGTAGATTCTGTAGCAAATATATTTTACTGATATTGTAATCAATAGGTATAGACTACTTTCATTCCCCTTGAATCTGGGCCAGTCCAGTGACTTGTTTTGAAAAGGAAAAGGCAATGAGTGTGATGCTATGTAGCTTCCATGTCAGTGTCTTTAGGAGATCTGCAAGCCCCTTGTTCATTTCTCAGACGGCTGCCTTTTGGAACACAGTCATGAAATGAGAATGAAGACCAAGCAACAGAGCTTATGCATATGGATGGAAACCTAGGTGCCCTGACTAACAGCCTTCATGAGCCCCCAGTGGAGAGAGGCACCAGCTGCCTACAGTGTGAGTCAACCCTTAGGAGTTAACAGCCCCAAACACAAATTACAGCCTGTTCCCAATGCTTAGTGAGATGACAACCTGGGAAAGTCAGAGCATCTAGGTGCACTTTTACATGGGAAGAATGCAAATAACCTACAGTGAATCAACTCTAGAATTGTGAAAGAGATTAAATGTTTTAAACAATTAACTTTGGGGACTTTCGTTATGAATCAATATATCACAGAAACAGAAGTTGGTATTTGTGAGGCTGGCTTTGGATCCAGGCAGAACCTCAAGTTTAAAGCAGGCTATTTGTGAAGTCCGGAAAGGAAGTGAGAAATTTGCCCACAAAATTACTATTTAAGTAATTTCCCTTCAGAAAAGGGATCCTAGTGTATACATAGTATACTTGCTAGCTGAATGTTCCATGCAATAAGATGCAAGAAAGAAAATGTATACAATGAATTTGTGAATCTAAAAAAGATTTCCTGAAAGAATAAATACCAACTAGTTTCCTTTCACTGACTGTATAAAACTATGGGACTTAAAGAAATTAAAGCAACAGTCTGTAAAACTGGTAATTTAGGGAATTTCCAACCTTGGGCTTGAAAAACAAAGCAATTCCTCTAGTTTCTCCAAGGATCCAAACTTTGGCCAAGTAGGAAATGGCTCCAGGATGAAGACCAAGTTCAGGGAGCTGCCAGTGTAAAGATTAAGTCAAGTCCCAGTAGCTCAGCAGTAAAGAATCCCAGCTCCAATGTAGGAGACTGGCAGGAGACTTCAGTACGATTTATTGGTTGCAAGGATCCCCTGGAGGAGGAAATGGCAACCCACTCCAGAATTCTTGCCTGGAGAATTCCATGGACAGAGGAGCTTGGCAGGCTGTAATTCATAGAGTTGCAAAGAGTCAGACATGACTGAGCAACTGAGCATACATGTGGCTACAGACCCTTTATTAAAATCTCAGAAAGCTTTAGGATGTCCCCCACAGTCCTTCCACTAAACAAAAGGGCTTCTAAGATACTAAGGACAATGTTCTACAACACCATGAAGGACTTCCCAAAGTTGAGAGGTACTCATCTGTAAAAATGTACAGATATAGATGATCACAGGCAGTGGTCCCCAACATTTTTGGCACCAGGGCAGTTTTGTAGAAGACGTTTTTTCCATGGACCAGGAACGAGGGTATGGTTTGAGGATATTCAAGCACATGACATTTATTGTACACTTTATTTTTATTATTACTACATCAGCTCCCCCTCAGATGATCAGACATGATCTAGAATTTAATCCACAGTATTAAAAGGAGGTATTTAACTTGCACTGAAAGTGGCAGAAACAGTTGAACATGCAAAGGTGACTTTGAGCCCCCAGACTACTTTGGTCAGGAAGCAAGCTTAGAAAATTATTAATTTCTTATGGAACAGGAATACAGGATCCAGACAGTGGATCCAAAATCCATGAGGAAGCATCCCTGTTAAACAGAACTGATACCTGACCAAGGACCACTCTCTGTCCCAGGAACAGAGGGAGTGGGCAGCATGGGCTTGGCTTGATTCAGAAGACTGTAGTACAGTGACTGTCATATGTCTCCTGTCCTTTACTTGTGTACTAACAGGTGGATCAGGGCCCAGGAAGATGGCCCAAATTTACCTCAATCTCTTTTTAAAAGACTTATCTCCAAACACAGTCAACATATGAATTGAGGGCCAGACACAGTTCAGACCATAACACCTCCTTTTTTGCACAGGAGTGTCTATGGCAGTTACTTTGTTTTTTTTTCACCCCATTTCGTATCTGCTGTCATAAGGCAGATAGATCCCCACACCTGAAAAAAAAATGCATGGAGAGAACCTCATCTACAATTGAACCTGATGTAGATAATGGAATCCTGTACCTTAAGACCAAACGTGATGAGAATCCATCCATACAGGATGAAAATTGGGGAAGTTTTAAGAGGGGTGCCTGTACTTCAAAGGTGAGAGTAGTAATGTAGTGTTAGTTGCTCAGTCATGTCCAACTCTTTGTGACTCCATGGACTATAGTCTGCCAGGATCTATTGTCCATGGAATTCTCCAGGAAAAAATACTGGAGTGTGCTGCCATTCTTTTCTCCAGGGAATATTTCCAACTCAGAGATTGAACCTGGGTCTCCTGCATTGTAAGGCAGATTTTTTACCATCTGAACCACTAGGGAAGCAGGCAGGAGGATTGTAAGTAATTTACATTACTAACCCTGGGGATAAGAGGTGCTACAAATGCTTTGCCACTCCTCCTATTGAGAGATTGAGTCCATTTCCACTCCCCTTCATCCTGGTGGCCCTGCAATTGTTTCAGCCCATACCATGAGGCAGAGCCCACACCAAGGGCTTCCTCTGTGGCTCAGCTGGTAAAGAACCTGCCTGCAATGCGGGATACCTGAGTTCGATCCCTGTGTTGGGAAGATCCCCCGGAGGAGGGAAAATCTACCCATTCCAGTACTCTGGCCTGGGGAATTCCATGGGGTCACAAAGAGTTGGACACGAAAGAGCGACTTTCATTTCATGAGGCACAGGTGACCCTGCTCATCTTCTGTGACATCTACCTGTGGTACTAGGAACGCTCAGTCTGAACCTAGTGACTGGGCTGAGATTGAAGAGGAAAAGTTAGAATTTTACCTCCTTCTGTCTCTGTGACTCACCTTGCCTTTTGAAAAGTCTGGATCACATAGGTCACATAGTCTCAGAAAGTGGGGACTTGCAATACTAGGAACTGGAGTTTATCCCACTCACCCTTGTCCTGCTCTTTGCAATCACCCAGCCCCTGCAAACCTGCTTAATCATGCCTGTCCAGATCAGGCATCCCTATCCCCATCTTGACCACTGTTCCCGCATGTGCAAAACCCCTTAGTTTAAACCAACCTATTAACAGTTAGTGCTGTCCACTATAGTCTGTCTATAAAAACTCTGTAATCCCTTTGTTCGGGGCTCAGAGCTTGGAGTGTTAACTCCTCTGGGCCCACCAGCATAGTAAACCTGAGTTATCCAACTCTCTGAGTGTGTTGCTTGGATTCTCAAATACTGGTTTCTGCAACAAGATCAGCCTCCAGGAGATGCCACGTGCAGGAGAACTGATGTATCCCAGCTAATAAGCCTAGCTGAGCTCTTAGCTGAAAGCCAGCAACTACTCCCAGCAGTGTGACTGAGCCACCTGAAACATGTCCACCCAGTCAAGTTTCCATATGACGGCAGCTTTAGCCAACACCAAAGAGAGGAGAGGTACCACCTACCTTCAGCCTTTATGTTTCTGGGTGGGTGAAATGCATCAATAAAGAACTAAAACTGTCCTGTATATTGCCATGTATTGTGGAAACTTTAAAAAATAAAATAATACTCATAAAAAATATTTAAGACTTGTGAAATAACCGAGTGTGGTGACCCAAGGACAAAAGAGCAGATAAAACCAAGGAAGATCTTGGAATGCAAGAACAGAAAAACCAGACCCTTATCACCCTTCCCTCCCCCATGTTGTAACTATTAATAAATTTCAGGTCCTCCTGAACAGTATAATCCATCTCCCCTCTTACCCCATAGAGAGAATGTATTTCCCTTACTCTCCCTGCCTCCCTCCCCGCCCCTCAACCAGTATACATGCCTCTTTCAATCAGCAAATGACCTGTAAAAGACCCCTATCCCACTCCTTGTACCCTGGGTATGAAAGTGGACTAAGGACCCCTGTTCAATGTCGGTGGTCCCTTGAGGGGGCCCACTGTTCTAACAGCGTCTCTCACTCTAATAAACTTTATTTCCCTCTCATTCTGTCTCATGTCTGGAAATTCTTTTCTAACCTGCGCCCAGACCACGACATTTTTGGTGGCCCTTACAGGGAACTTGGGAACTCCCCTACCTCCTCACTTTTCATTTTTCAGGGAACTCCCCTACCTCCTCACTTCTCATTTTTCAAATGGACCCTCTGCGAAGAGGCCAGTGCTGTGGAAGCAACTGGGGAACTCTGGCCAGGGTTTCCATCTGGTGTGTTCCAAAGGCCCCACTGCTCACTGTGCCCCAGTAGCTGTCGCCCACATGGGTGAGGGTCTCTCCTTTGTTTTCTTTCCAACTGAGAACTAGCCCAACCAATATTGTGTGGGCATGGGTCAGGCACTTAAAAGTCATTAGCATGCCTGCCACATGAAGACTCCCATGTGAGCATAAGGGGGACGTGGAATGGATCAGGCCATTCCACCCCCAGCAAGACAACTTCTGTGCACCATGTCAGGCACATAGTGGTTGAAGCAAAACAGAGACCATTGTCCCCTGGCCGCCCCCTCCCTGATAGGATTGTAAGGCGGGTTCCTCAGCCTTCTTCCGCCACTTTCACTTCTTCCCCTTTTGGTCCAGATTGATTTACAGGAGCCCGTGTGTTGTCTCTGAGCCATAATTTCTTTACATTCAGTCCTTCGTGGCCCTCAGTCAGAATCCGGATTTGAGGGACTCCATGTTGCACGTGTCTTTCTGTTGCCTCCCTATCACCTGTCCCACTCTGTCTCTCTATATCAGATTTCCTAGAGGACCCCTATTTGACCTTTCATATCCACATGATCTCTAGGAATGTATTCTGAGGTTCCCTTGGGTCCAAGTCTTTCTCCGATATTCAAAAGCCTGAAGGATCAAAAACTCTCCTAATATTCTAAAGAATCCCCTCCTAACTCCTCTTGTTTCTCAGGGTGGAGAAGGACCAAGCTTCCTCCACTCCTGCAAACTCCCTTAACCCTTCAGATGGGAAGGGACAAAGACCTTACTTCCCACCAGAGGGACAATCCAAGATTTTTATCAGCTGATCTGCCTCTGATATCAGAGTAAATTTGAGCACTATTTGGTCTATATTTTAGCTATTAAAGGATGACTATAGAAAGGAAAGATGACTTTTTGACACAAGATAGCCAAGATATTCTTTAGACTCCAGGGAGAAAATTGGTTAAAATGATTTTTTTTTCCTTGGAAACTCCAAAACCAGTTATTTTTGCATATGCAATTAAAAACAACTAGCTTGTTAAAAGCCCTGCCTAGGGAAAAGCTTGAAGTTAACCCTTTCCATAGCCTTGAAATACACAGCCCCACTTCGCCTGAGACCTCAGCCTTGGGCAAATTAGAACTTCAAAAAAAAAAAAAAGGGGGGTCAAAGAGACATTTTAAATCTCAAGCGGAAAACTATGAGATCTCTGTCTGTCTGTCTCTCTGGATTTATATATGTCTCAGGGTGTGCCTTCTTTTCTTTTTAATAATATTGCTGAAGTTGTAAATGGGTTCTAATTTAATTGGCTTAAAGGAAAGTGAGTGCTTACAAATCAGACAATTCTAAGTACAAAAAAGTAACCTAAATGAATTTCAAATTCATGTGAACTGGGAAATATTCAATATTCAATATATAGTATTAATGTTTACTTGTTAATCTAATATAGGCATGTCTAAGAGTCATTAAGCATAGTATTTTCATTGTGCCTGGGTTTATTATAAGTTAAGTATTGTTATATTGTTATAGCTGTTACAAGTTTATCAGCAACAAAAGTACCTCAAGTGAAGAAATTCAGAAAACGTAAACGAGGTATGAGCTTTTAGATAAACTCTATTAAGAATAATTATACTTCAGAAATGTCTGTTTAAAACAGTCTCTCTAGGTTTTGGTAACCTGAATCTCTAAGGTTGTGCTAAACTAAGTGACAAAAGTTTATTGACAAATAAAATAAGATTCTGAAACATACAGTACTTAACACTAACTTCCTCTTACGCAGAAATTAAAGAGATTTGGACTATTAATGAATAATCTTTGATGCCATCCTGAGATATTGTCTAGAATTTCTTTTTAGAAATGATGACTGGTATTTATGTTCACCAATCTATAGAACGCTAATATAAAGGTCAGTTCTTGGTTGCTTAAGGGAAGTAGATGTGTGTTTTCAGCAAAGAAGATATGGGGAATGAAACTGCATTTTATGAAGGGAGAGGGAAGTAGGTCTGACTTACAGATGGCTGTTTTAGGATGGGAGAACAAAGTAATGGGTACAGAACTTGATAACAAGTTTCCATGGAAAGTGAACCCCAAGAGAAGAGTTTTGTGCATAAATACAAGTTTTCTTGAGATGCTGAACTGCCTTTGATAATGGATTTCGAGTTTCTTTACCTCTGAAGCGATCTGCTCTATGTTTACCTTTGAAATTTTTTGTTAACTTTGGCTAAGTGAATAACTATTTTTTCAGTGACTTATATGCTCCTATCTTGCTGGTGTTATAAACCCTTTTGATATTTATCAACAAAACTTTCTAAATAACTTGACTTCTAGCTAACTTTGGGATGCTTCAGAGGGCTCCTGAGACATCCCAAAGAGATATAAAACTACCTGGGTTCATTGGACATGTTAAATTATATGGGAAGTACTGCTGGAGGGGTGGTAAATCTTCTCAGTTTATACTGTATGGTTGATGTTACTAATATAGATATCCTGGAAATCATGGGAAATTCATGAAAATCTGATATGTCCTGGTCAAATGTTGTCAGTTATAATTCTAGTTATCATGTTCAAGTGTTACAAGTCACAGCAATGACCAGGCTACTTTGTCAATTACAATTTAATCAGATATTAAACATGCTTTCTATGTTTCTACTTCAAGATTTATGGAAAAGACTTTTCTAAGATAAACCGATAAACAAATTTTGCTTTTTTGTTATCTGGTAAACTGGTAACATACTGGAATTTAGCCTACTCTTATGTTAAGAGAACAAAGTTTTCTTAGAATGCAGCTTTTGATAACAGATTATGAATTTCTTTGCCTTTAAGTGATTTATATTTGTTTTTAAAATTTTTTGTTACTTTATTAAAGTAAATAAGCATTATTTAAGATTATGGTACATGTAAAAGCTCATTCTGCTTCTACAAAAAAGGGTGCTCGGGGCTGGTGCACCGGGGTGACCCAGAGGGATGGGAAGGGGAGGGAGCTGGGAGGGGGGTTCTGGAAGGGGAAAACATGTACACCCATGATGGATTCATGTCAATGTATGGCAAAACAAATGCAATATTGGAAAGTTAAAAAATAAATAAACTAATAAAAAAGGATATAAATAATTAAAATATATGTAACAGCAGAATCAACAAATGAATGCAAAAAAATAAATAAAAATTAAAAAAACTTAAAAAAAAAAAAAAACCTTTCACTGTTAGACTGAAACGTTGTTTCTGAACAATGGAAGATGCTGGGATTCTTGGCCTCCAGTTCAGTTCAGTCGCTCAGTCGTGTCTGACTCTTTGCGACCCCATGAATTGCAGCATGCCAGGCCTCCCTGTCCATCACCAACTCCCGGAGTCTACCCACACCCATGTCCATCGAGTCGGTGATGCCATCCAACCATCTCATCCTCTGTCGTCCCCTTCTCCTCCTGCTCCCAATCCTACCCAGCATTAGGGTCTTTTCCAATGAGTCAACCCTTCACATGAGGTGGCCAAAGTATTGGAGTTTCAGCTTCAACATCAGACTTCCAATGTACACCCAGGATTGATCTCTTTTAGGATGGATTGATTGGATCTCCTTGCAGTCCAAGGGACTCTCAAGAGTCTTCTCCAACACCACAGTTCAAAAGCATCAATTCTTCGGCACTCAGCTTTCTTCACTGTCCAACTCTCACATCCATACATGACCACTGGAAAAACCATAGCCTTGACTACATGCACTTTTGTTGGCAAAGTAATGTCTCTGCTTTTAAATATGCTATCTAGGTTGGCCATAATCTTCCTTCCAAGGAGTAAGCGTCTTTTAATTTCATGGCTGCAATTACCATCAGCAGTGATTGTGGGGCCCAAAAAAATAAGTCTGACAGTGTTTCCACTGTCTCCCCATCTATTTCCCATGAAGTGACGGGACCAGATGCCATGATCTTAGTTTTCTGAACGTGGAGCTTTAAGCCAACTTTTTCACTCTCCTCTTTCACCTTCATCAAGAGGCTCTTTAGTTCTTCTTCACTTTCTGCCATAAGGGTGGTGTCATCTGCATATCTGAGGTTATTGATATTTCTCCCGGCAATCTTGATTCCGTCTTGTGTTTCTTCCAGCCCAGCGTTTCTCATGATGTACTCTGCATAGAAGTTAAATAAGCAGGTGACAATATACAGCCTTGACATACTCCTTTTCATATTTGGAACCAGTCTGTTGTTCCATGTCCAGTTCTAGCTGTTGCTTCCTGACCTGCATACAGGTTTCTCAAGAGACAGGACAGATGGTCTGGTATTCCCATCTCTTTCAGAATTTTCCACAGTTTATTGTGATCCACACAGTCAAAGGCTTTGGCATAGTCAATAAAGCAGAAATAGGTGTTTTTCTGGAACTTTCTTGCTTTTTCGATGATCCAGCGGATATTGGCAATTTGATCTCTGGTTCCTCTGCCTTTTCTAAAACCAGCTTGAACATCTGGAAGCTCACGGTTCACGTATTGCTGAAGCCTGTCTTGGAGAATTTTGAGCGTTACTTTACTAGCATGTGAGATGAGTGCAATTGTGCGATAGTTTCAGCATTATTTGGCATTGCCTTTCTTTGGGATTGGAATGAAAACTGACCTTTTCCAGTCCTGTGGCCACTGCTGAGTTTTCCAAATTTGCTGGCATATCGAGTGCAGCACTTTCACAGCCTCAACTTTCAGGATTTGAAATAGCTCAACTGGAATTCCATCACCTCCATTAGCTTTGTTCGTAGTGATGCTTTCTAAGGCCCACTTGACTTCACATTCCAGGATGTCTGGCTCTAGGTGAGTGATCACACCATCGTGATTATCTGGGTCGTGAAGATCTTTTTTGGACAGTTCTTCTGTGTATTCTTGCCACCTCTTCTTAGTATCTTCTGCTTCTATTAGGTCCATACCATTTCTGTCCTTTATCGAGCCTATCTTTGCATGAAATGTTCCTTTGGTATCTCTAATTTTCTTGAAGAGATCTCTAGTCTTTCCCAATCTGTTGTTTTCCTCTATTTCTTTGCATTGATCGCTGAGGAAGGCTTTCTTATGTCTCCTTGCTATTCTTTGGAACTCTGCATTCAGATGGAAATATCTTTCCTTTTCTCCTTTGCTTTTCACTTCTCTTCTCTTCCCAGCTATCTGTAAGGCCTCCTTAGATAACCATTTTCCTTTTATGCATTTCTTTTCCATGGGGATTGTCTTGATCCCTGTCTCCTGTACAATGTCACGAATCTCTGTCCATAGTTCATCAGGCACTCTGTCTATCAGATCTAGTCCCTTAAATCTATTTGTCACTTCCACTGTATACTCATAAGGGATTTGATCTAGGTCATATCTGAATGGACTAGTGGTTTTCCCTACTTTCTTCAATTTAAGTCTGAATTTGGCAATAAGCAGTTCATGATCTGAGCCACAGTCTGCTCCCAGTCTGGTTTTCGCTGACTGTAAAGAGCTTCTCCATCTTTGGCTGCAAAGAATATAATCAATCTGATTTCGGTGTTGACCATCTGCTGATATCCACATGTAGAGTCTTCTCTTGTGTTGTTGGAATAGGGCTTTTGCTATTACCAGTGCATTCTCATGGCAAAACTCTATTAGCCTTTGCCCTGCTTCATTCTGTACTCCTTGGCCTCCAGGGGAGAATTCATTCTGGGGCCAGAAACGAGGTTTGGTTGCTCAGAGCTTTTGTGTAATAAAGTTTTATTAAAGTATAAAAGGGATAGAGAAAGATTCTGACATTGACATCAGAAGGGGACAGAAAGAGTATCCCCTTCTCTAGGGTTAGCAAGGGAGTTTTGTACTTTTTAATTAGTTATTACAATGAATCAAAAGAATTTCTGGAGGTTGTAAAGATCTTACTAGACCCACTCCCATAATTTACATTTTAAGATAAGAGGATTAGCCAGAAGATTTTCAGGAAGGAGAAACTGTCCTCAAGCAGGATATTGTTACATAAGCCTTAGAACAGAGTTTAAACTGAATCGTTTGTTGTGTAATCATCAGTTCGAGGCTTAAAGATAAAAACGTGTTATGTGACAAAGACCAAGGAGTGTAGAGGGAAAAAAAAAAAAGTTTGTCCTTTCCTCCTCCTTGAGAATTCCAAACCCCTCTCTCCTTGGGGACCCCCAGACTTCTTATCAACCTGCCTAGGAATTGACTTTCTCAAGACTTTTGCTATCCTTATGTCCTTAAAACATGTCAACAGTCATGTTGCCTAAATTGGGGAATTAAAAGTGGGTGAACAATAGCTGTAAATCAAAGAGTCAGGGCTATGGGAAATCCAAGCGGCCATCTTGGATTTTCCAAGCTCCCTGACAAACTTCACTTAATATTAAATTCCTAGTTTTATTAATTAAGGTCTAGTTTTTACTAAAACTCGCTTCTGAGATAGTTCCTTGTTGTTATATTATATTGCTAAAAGATTTAATTAGTTATTATAAAGGACACTCTAAGTTTGTTTCTATAGCTTATCTCAGTAACCAATCTTTGACTAAAGGTCAGATTCTCCATGATGTACAACCAGGAGATTAACACCTGGCTATAATCATTTAACTAAGTCAGATGACCTGGTATATACCTAATGAAAATTCTTGACTTCTAATTCATACTTCTGATGTTACTAATAACTGCTAGCTCTATTATTTTCTATGTCGTTTGTTTCAGAAGATTGTTTCTTATCTTACCAAATGTGTGACTGAGCCTGTAATAAAATGTTGATATGCAGTTCTATATGAAATCAATGATTGTAACAATGTGACTCTAGATATGGGAAGAAGCAGCAAGAGGGAATATTTTCCTGGACCAAGAGGCTAATAAGACAGGTATGGTCCAGAGACTTTTGCTACTTGCAAGGTCTGGTCTAGTAACAGCACACTGAGTGACCCGTCAATGGAATCTTTGTTAGACCTGGGAATGAGCCTTCACAGCATTGTGGGACACGATGGCCATGCAATGCCCCAAAGCAAGGTCAGATATCTGGCTATGAGGGGACTCTGCTGACTGGAAGTTGGCTCTTGCCAGCTCTCTGTACAAAGATTACATCATGACCATTGCAAGCTACTGACCTTCAATATCCCCTGAAAAGAGTTCAGGGTGGAGATCAGAAATATGGCACTCTGCCTCTGGGAGAAAAAGAAAACAGAAGAACTTACCTTACATAGTCAAATATTTTCAGGTAAAGATTTTTATGAGCCCAATTTTTTGCATGTTCTTGTACCTAGAGAAACACTAACATCATGAACCAATGTCTGGTCCTGGTTCTTCTGACTGGTCCCTGAGAAGTTTTTCTACTTCTATTAATCTTCGGGCCATGTACCTTTAACTTTCTTGTTAAGCTTGTTTCTTCTAGAATACAACAAATCTCCAAGTGGCAGTACGACAAGAATATTCTCTGACCAACACCTAGACAATGCTGAGACAAGTCACCGTATCATTTCATGGACTCTCATCTCCCTCCATAAATGCACTCTGACTGAGAGAAGGCCAAGGGAACCCAGAGTCCTATGATGCCCCTGTACAACCTGAAGAAGTCAGAGTGGTCAATGCCCCTTTTCCTTTGAGACTGGGTTCCCAAGTGTCTGAGAAGGAAATAGATAGATAGTTACACATGAGCAGGGTATCAAAGGGGGCCAAAGAATTGGCCCTAAAATAGAGAGGAAGGAATGTGGTGAGCAAAGGACGAAAAAGCAGATAAAACCAAGGAGGGCCTTGGAATGCAGGAACAGAAAAAACAGACCCTTATCGTCCTTGCCTCCCCCATGTTGTAACTATTAATGAACAGTATAACCTGTCGCCCCTCCTACCCCACAGAGAGAAGGTATCTGCCTTACTCTCCCCACCTCCACCCCCACCCCAGTATACGTGCCTTTTCTAATCAGCAAATGACCCACAAAAGACAGCTATCCCACTCCTTGTACCCCGGGTATAAAAGTGGACTAAGGACCCCTGTTCAACGTCAGTTCTCCCTTCAGGGGGCCCGCTGTTTTAACAGTGTCTCTCACTCTAATAAACTTTATTTTCCTTTCATTCTGTCTCAAGTCTGAAAGTTATTTTCCAATCCACACCTGGACCATGACAAAGAGGTTTTTAGATACAGGAAAATAGATATTTCAGTGAAACTAGTTTACATAAGATCTCTGTGAATTTAGAAATCCAGATTTTTATTTTGGACGTATTAATTTTGACACACTTATTACACATCCAAGTGGAATTTTTAATCAGTTGTTGGATATGAAAGTCTGGAATTTAGTTCCAGTTGGAAATAAACATTTTGGAAACTTTGTCCAAAGAAGGTTTTTCACTCTCTGACATAAATAACAGCAGGATCCTCTATGACGCACCACCCAGAGTAATGGAAATAAAAGCAAAAATAAACAAATGGGACTAATTAAACTTAAAAGCTTTTGCACAATGAAGGAAACTATAAGCAAGATGAAAAGACAGCCTTCAGAATGGGAGAAAATGATAGCAAACAAAACAACTGACAAAGAATTAATCTCAAAAATATACAAGCAACTCCTGAAGCCCAATTCCAGAAAAATAAACGACCCAATCAAAAAGTGGGCCAAAGAACTAAACAGACACTTCTCCAAAAAAGACATACAGATGGATAACAAACACATGAAAAGATGCTCAACATCACTCATCAGAGAAATGCAAATCAAAACCACAATGAGGTACCATCTCACGCCGGCCAGAATGGCTGCTATCCAAAAGTCTACAAACAATAAATGCTGGAGAGGGTATGGAGAAAAGGGAACAGTCTTACACTGTTGGTGGGAATGCAAACTAGTACAGCCACTATGGAGAACAATGTCGAGATTCCTTAAAAAACTGGAAATAGAACTGCCATATGACCCAATAATCCCACTGCTGGGCATACACACCGAGGAAACCAGAATTTAAAGAGACACGTGTACCCCAATGTTCACCGCAACACTGTTTATAATAGCCAGGACATAGAAGCAATCTAGATGTCCATCAACAGACAAATGGGTACGAAAGCTGTGGTACATATACACAATGGAATATTACTCAGCCATTAAAAAGAATGCATTTGAATCAGTTCTAATGAGGTGGATGAACCTGGAGCCTATTATACAGAGTGAAGTAAGCCAGAAAGAAAAACACCAATACAGTATACTAACACATATATATGGAATTTAGAAAGATGGAAATAAAAACCCTATATGTGAGACAGCAAAAGAAACACAGATGTATAGAACAGTCTTTTGGACTGTGTGGGAGGAGGCAAGGGTGGGATGATTTGAGAGAATAGCATTGAAACATGTATATTATCATATATGAAGCAGATCACCAGCCCAGGTTCGATGCATGAGAAAGGGAGGGTGCTCAGGGTTGGTGCACTGGGATGACCCAGAGGGATGGGATGGGGAGACAGGTGAGAGGGGTTTCAGGATCTGAAACCCATATACACCCATGGCTGATTCATGTCAATGTACGGTAAAACCACTACAATATTGTAAATTAGCCTCAGTTAAAATAAATAAATTAAAAAAAATTTTTTTAAGTCATAATGCTCAAGCCAGGCTTCAGCAATATGTGAACCGTGATCTTCCAGATATTCAAGCTGGTTTTAGAACAGGCAGAGGAGCCAGAGATCAAATTGCCAACATCCGTTGGATCATTAAAAAAGCAAGAGAGTTCCAGAAAAACATCTATTTCTGCTTTATTGACTATGCCAAAGCCTTTGACTATGTGGATCACAATAAACTGCGGACAATTCTGAAAGAGATGGGCATACCAGACCACCTGACCTGCCTCTTGAGAAATCTGTATGCAAGTCAGGAAGCAACAGTTAGAACTGGACATGCAACAAAAGACTGGTTCCAAATAGGAATAGGAGTACACCAAGGCTGTATATTGTCACCCTACTTATTTAACTTATATGCAGAGTACATCATGAGAAATGCTGGGCTGGAGGAAACACAAGCTGGAATCAAGAGTGCCGGGAGAAATATCAATAACCTCAGATATTCAGATGATACCACTCTTATGGCAGAAAGTTAAGAGGAACTAAAAGGCCTCTTGATGAAAGTGAAAGAAAAGAGTGGAAAAGTTGACTTAAATCTCAACATTCAGAAAACTAAGATCATGGCATCTGGTCCCATCTCTTCATGGGAAATGGATGGGCAAACAGTGGAAACAGTGTCAGACTTTATTTTTTGGGTCTCTGAAATCACTGAAGATGGTGATTGCAGCCATGAAATTACAAGATGCTTACTCCTTGGAAGGAAAGTTATGACCAACCTAGATAGCGTATTAAAAAGCAGAGACATTACTTTGCCAACAAAGGTCCGACTAGTCAAGGCTTTTTTTTTTCCAGTGGTCATGTATGGACGTGAGAGTTGGATCGTGAAGAAAGCTGAGCACCGAAGAATTGATGCTTTTGAACTGTGGTGCTGAAGAAGACTCTTGAGAGTCCCTTGGACTGCAAGGAGATCCAACCAGTCCATCCTAAAGGAGATCATTCCTGGGTGTTCACTGGAAGGACTGATGTTGAAGCTGAAACTCCAATACTTCGGCCACCTCATGCGAAGAGTTGACTCACTGGAAAAAACCTGATGCTGGGAAGGATTGGGGGGCAGGAGGAGGAGGGGATGACAGAGGATTGGATGGCCGGATAGCATCACTGACTCGATGGGCATGAGTTTGGGTGACCTCTGGGAGTTGGTGATGACAGGGAGGCCTGGCATGCTGCGATTCATTGGGCCGCAGAGTCAGACACGACTGAGTGACTGAACTGAACTGAACTGAAAAATATCTCTCACATTTAGTGAGAATTCCAAGAAATAACGGGAGAAGAAGCTTATAGAACAAGAAAAATTCCCAAACACTGGGAAAAGACTGTCTATGCACACAGTATGGAGTCCTTTGGGTGTGATCCAGGTGGGGCAGAGGTTGCCCTGTGAGACCACACAGGAACACAATGTCTCCCAGCAAGAGTGTTCTAGTGTGCCCACCCCTCATGGCAGCTTAGTGATGTATCTGGGACAGACAGGTTCTTGGGGAAGACTTCCAAAGAGAGAGCCCTGGTATCAGTTGGCAGTGCAGCCACCTCAATTCTTGCAGCCACAACATCACATCCTCCAGCCCTCATCTCCTCATGGTACACCCTTGTACCAGATCTGAGATGAATGTAGCAGAGGAAGGTTCCCGGCCTGGGTTAATTCCACGTGGACCCACGAACGAATACACAGGAGGTGCTTAGGTCCGCTCTATCCCCACGGGCCTCATTTGCCTCAGCAATCCCCTCCTGAGGAGCAGACCACACACTCAGGGGCAAAGAGACAAGATTTAATTCAAACTTCATGGCTTTTAAATCCAATAGATATGGAAAAGACCCCACCCCTGACAGGGTGGTGACAACCATAAATAGAGAGGAAGCCTTACCTGACACTCTGCGCAGACTTTAGATGTTTTGATGCCAACCACATTGCCTGTTCAGGGGATAAGAGCCAACACACCCATAGGAAAGACCTGGTACCAAAATCTTTCCTCCCACCAAAGACATTGGACACACAGTCTACAGCAGGGATGTTCCCATGTAGAAACACCCCTTAAAAGCCAGAATAGATAGCTTTCTGTCTTGGTGAATTTAGGAGAAACAATTAAGAAGAATTGGAGGAAGGAAGGACAACAGGAAGAAAGGAAGAAACATTTAAAAACAGAAATGTGAATGTGAATGTGCATAGGAGAATTGAGAGCAGTAAATGAGCAGTCTGGTGTAGTTGGAACAGGGAGGTTACATATGTCCTGCATCAGAGAGGCCAAAGTACAATATACATTTTTTGATCCTCAGCTTCTAAAAATTTAGTAGATTCGGCAAGTTCTAGAATTAAGAACACACTCTACTGAAACAGAATGAGTTATAGAGAGAGAATTGAGCACAGCAAGTGCTCTCTTGTGGTCAGTGGAGGTCAGTGCAGGAGATGAAACTCAGGAAAGGTCTTTTGGGTAATTGTAATTGACTGCAATGTGTCATCTTCACACTTTGTACAATTTCTGTATCTCAACATCTTTCTGAAAACGAGGTCAAATTTTGTGTATTTGCATTTATTACTAATAATAATATGATAGGATGTCATGTGATATAACAGCTTATCATAACATTTTCAAGTAAAAGTCCCATTCCTCATTAGAGACGAGAGAGTGGAGATCTAATTTTCAATTATTTAATCTTTAAAGTCCACTGTATTTTCAAAAAGTTCCAATTATTTCTAACTGAGAAAATGAAAAGTTGTATCAACTGTCAAGAATTTAAGTTCATCCTTTAACTAATTTATACTTTCACAAGTAACTCTAGGCTCTAAAACAGTCCCTCATTTTCTGAACTTCACTCTATTCATATCACTTGTGCCCAGAATAAAGTTAACGACCTGCTCTTCCCTTTACATTCCTACCCTGTGCGTTTCATCTTGTCTATGTGGCAAATCTTCTCTCCCAACTCCCAAAACACTCTTCAGACCCATATTGAATTTCATCTTCTTCTCAACCAGTCTCAAATGGATTATTCTCTTTCTCAGTAACTATCAAGGACATTGAAATATGTGTTTCTAATATAAAAACAAAACTAGTTACAAATTATAATGGAGGAAAGGAGTCCAAAGGACAGTAGAGTAGACTATATGTCGATAAAAATGACATATGAAGACAGACCTGCTAGAGGATTGTGACATATCCTACCGACACTTAACAATCCCTAGAGTAATCAGTTCAACTTTCATAGTGTTTTCTGAAACAGGGTATGCTCAGCAGGAGCAAAATTGGTAGAGAAGATGAGAATTGATCACTGAAATTTAAAGTGACTGCAATTCACCTCTGTATGCACGAAGATTTATAGTTCTAGACTTAGGACTGATGCTTTGGCCTGGTTCATCACAAGTTTTCAGTAACACAAGTTGAATAACAAGATAAATGAGCCACTGGCACATGTTGAGGTCAGAGATGGGATAATCTGGGGCACTTGTGTAATGTGGGATGAGAAGACATGACAGAAGGACAGGAGCTTGAACTTTAAGAATGAAGGAAAAGAGGAGATCCTAAAAGACAATGAGTGAGAATAGCTTTTATTGTCATGCCAGGAAGGCTAAATGCTTTTAACACTGAATGGCTCATAGTGGTGAGGGTCATAGAGAAAACAAGCATGAAACACCTTTAAAATGTCATACTTATTTAAAGGTATCGAGGTAACAAATACATTTAGTGACCTTTCCAGTGATGTGAGAGATGAGGAATGACAATCAATGATGTCAATTATTGATTAATGGCTAACATTGACAAACTGATCCATAGGAATTATATTGATTAAATACTATATTCGAGGTTATTACACAGGTTTTGGGACTTCCAAAGTGGCACTGGTATTCCCATATCTTTCAGAATTTTCCACAGTCTATTGCGATCCACAGAGTCAAAGGCTTTGGCATAGTCAATAAAGCAGAAATAGACGTTTTTCTGGAACTCTCTTGCATTTTTGATGATCCAGCGGATGTTGGCAATTTGATCTCTGGTTCCTCTGCCTTTTCTAAAACCAGCTTGAACATCTGGAAGTCCATGGTTCACATATTGCTGAAGCCTGGCTTGGAGAATTTTGAGCATTACTTTACTAGCATGTGAGATGACTGCAGTTGTGTGGTAGTTTGAGCATTCTTTGGCATTGCCTTTCTTTGGAATTGGGATGAAAACTGACCTTTTCCATCCTATGGCCACTGCTGAGTATTACAAATATTCTGGCATATTGAGTACAGCACTTTCACAGCATCATCTTTCAGGATTTGGAATAGCTCCACTGGAATTCCTAGTGATGCTTTCTAAGGTCCACTTGACTTCATATTCCAGGATGTCTGGCTCTAGGTGAGGGATCACACCATCATGATTATCTGGGTCATGAACATCTTTTTTGTACAGGTCTTCTGTGTATTATTGCCACCTCTTCTTCATATCTTCTGCTTCTGTTAGGTCCATACCATTTCTGTCCTTTATCGAGCCCATCTTTGCATGAAATATTCCCTTCATATCTCTAATTTTCTTGAAGAGATCTCTAGTCTTTCCCATTCTGTTGGTTTCTCTATTTATTTTCATTGATCACTGAGGAAGGCTTTCTTATCTCTCCTTACTATTCTTTGGAACTCTGCATTCAAATGGGAATATCTTTCCTTTTCTCCTTTGCTTTTCACTTACCTTTTTTTCACAGCTATTTGTAAGGCCTCCTCAGACAACCATTTTGCTTTTTTGCTTTTCTTTTCCATGGGGATGGTCTTGATCCCTGTCTCCTGTGCAATGTCATGAACCTCTGTCCATAGTTCATCAGGCATTCTATCTATCAGATCTAGTCCCTTAAATCTATTTCTCACTTCCACTGGATAATCATAAGGGATTTGATTTAGGTCATACCTGAATGGTCTAGTGGTTTTCCCTACTTTCTTAAATTTAAGTTGGAATTTGGCAATAAGGATTTCATGATCTGAGCTACAGTCAGCTCCCAGTCTTGTTTTTGCTGACTGTGTAGAGCTTCTCCATCTTTGGCTGCAAAGAATATAATCAATCTGATTTTGGTGTTGACCATCTCGTGATGTCCATCTGTAGAGTCTTCTCTTGTGCTGTTGGAAAGAGGGTGTTTGTCATGACCAGTGCATTCTCTTGGCAAAATTCTATTAGCCTTTGCCTTGCTTCATTCTTTACTCCAAGGCCAAATTTGCCTGTTACGCCAGGTGTTTCTTGGCTTCCTACTTTTGCATTCCAGTCCCCTATAATGAACAGGGCATCTTTTTTGAGTGTTAGTTCTAAAAGGTCTTGTAGATCTTCCTAGAACCATTCAACTTCAGCTTCTTCAGCATTGCTGGTTGGTGCATAGGCTTGGATTACCGTGATATTGAATGGTTTGCCTTGGAAATGAACAGGGATCAGTCTATCGTTTTTGAGATTGCATCCAAGTACTGCATTTCGGACTCTGTTGTTGACCATGATGGCTACTCCATTTCTTCTAAGGGATTCCTGCCCACAGTAGTAGATATAATGGTCATCTGAGTTAAATTCCCCCAATCCAGTCAATTTTAGTTCGCAGATTCCTAGAATGTCAATGTTCAATCTTGCCATCCCCTGTTTGACCACTTCCAATTTGCCTTGATTCATGGACCTAACATTCCAGGTTCCTACACAATATTACTCTTTACAGGATAGTACCTTGCTTCTATCACTAGTGACATCCACAACTGACCTCTTGAGAAACTGCATGCAGATCAGGAAGCAACAGTTAGAATTGGATACGGAACAACAGACTGGCTCCAAATCAAGAAAAGAGTACATCAAGTCTGTATAGTGTCACCCTGATTATTTAACTTATCTGCAGAGTACATCATGAGACATGCTGGGCTGGATGAGGCACAAGCTAGAATCAATATTCCTGGGAGAACTATCAGTAACCTCAGGTATGCAGATGACACCACTCTTATGACTTAAAGTGAAGAACTGAAGAGCCTCTTGATGAAGGTGAAAAAGGAGAGTGAAAAAGCTGGCTTAAATCTCAACATTCGTAGAACTAAGATCATGGCATCTGGTCCCACCACTTCATTGCAAATAGATGGGAAAACAATGGAAAGAGTGACTGACTTTGTTTTGGGGGGCTCCAAAATCACTGCAGATGGTGACTGCAGCCATGAAATTAAAAGACACTTGCTCCTTGGAAGAAAAGTTATGACCAACCTAGACAGCTTATTAAAAAAGCAGAGACATAACTTTGCCAACAAAGGTCCTTCTAGTTAAAGCTATGATTTTTCCTATAGTCATGTATGGGTGTGAGAGTTGGACTATAAAGAAAGCTGAGTGGTGAAGAATTGATGCTTTTGAACTGTGGTGTTAGAGAAGACTCTTGAGAGTCCCTTGGATTGCAGGAAATTGAACCAATCCATCCTAAAGGAAATCAGTCCTGAATATTCACTGGAAGGACTAATCCTGAAGCTGAAACTCCAATAATTTGGCCACCTGATGCGAAAGACTGACTAATCTGAAGAGACACGAATGCTGGGAAAGATTGAAGGAAGGAGGAGTAGGGGATGACAGAGGATGAAATGGTTGGATGACATCACTGACTCAATGGACATGAGTTTGAGTAGGCTCTGGGAGTTGGGGGTGAACAGGAAAGTCTGGAGTGCTGCGGCCCTTGGGGGTCACAAAGGCTCAGACATGACTGAGACACTGAACTGAACTGACTGATAAATTATTTAGTATCTAGGAAACATACTCTAAAGGAAATGAAAACTATCTAGCTAGGAGGCAGCAGGTAGAGCTGAGGATAAGTCATGAAATTTACATTTAATCACTAGGCTTAAGCCCTGGATCTACCACTTGTTTGTTGTTTATATTTGCATAAATTGTTAACTTGACTGTCAGCTTTCTCATTGACAACTATGTAGATTAATTCATAAGTAGTTGAGAGATTAAGTGGGATAATCTGGTGCTACCAAGATCTGAAAAATAATTGAAAATCAAACATCTCTATTATAAAGTAGAACTTACAGATAGGCACAGAAATTTATCAGCACATTTCCATATTAACCTGGGTCATATAGCCAAAATATCAAAATGGGACATGTAGATGAAATGGACATTATGGACAAATATCAGCAATGGCTTTCGGAAACATCATGATAGGGAGGTGTCTGGAGACAACCCAAATTATTTGATACAAGTCAATTATATATTTTACTATAAGAATGCAAATAAAGTTTCTTAGAGAGATTTTAGAATTGTAATTTTTTCTCTATGAATTTAAAATTCTATAAAAGTGTTTTTACTCTGAAAGCTTGTAGTATTGTCATCTAATTCTCCTGCTAGTACATGGCCTCACAATTAGTGCTGTACTTTCTGAGTAAGTGCTACAGATCTGACAGGAACCCTCTCTTCAGTTCAGCTGTGTTATAACTGTAGACAGTGTTGTCATTATATAATGGGCAGAACTCTTATCTTGCTACGGACAGTTTCTCCCTACTCAGTTATTACAATTTAGAATTTCTCTGCTCTCTTTATTCATTTGTCTGTTAGTACTTAATAATAAAGTTTATTGAATTATTAGTAGCAACAATGGATGGTGTACATTTAGCTTTGGTGTTGTCTTGTCAGTTCTCATTACCAACATCAGTAGAACTTGACAGTAGATTTAGTTCTTGTGGTTTCTTTCAAAAAGCCATGCCTTAAGATATAATTAGGAACTTGGCAATAGTACCATGAAAAATGTTCGGAATTCTGAAATGATCTTTTTTCCCCACATCAATAAGCTTTATGTTACATGTAAAGGCAGTCATTCAAAATTTCTTAATGATGGTGATTGCAGCATTTTGCTGACTATTCTGCAGTCACTATAGCTGTAAGAGCTGAAAATTAACTTCAAAGAAACTGAATTCATGTCACAGTCTACACTAAGCATAATCCACAGGCTGTCCAAATAGCATATGGGCAATTCAGACCTGCAAGATTACTTTGAATTTTGCTGTGTTGGCAGCAGTTCTAATAAACAAGGCACTCAAATACCACATAAGAAAATCAGAGTTGACAACATCTGGTGTTAAAAACACATGCATAGAGGAAGGTATAGAGGGTCGAGGAAAGGCCAAAAGAGAAAAAAAAAAGAAAGAGAGAGAGAATCTTGACAGCAGCTTCTGTGAATGTTCCTGGCAGCGGGAGAAGCAGATAGTCCATGACCCGTCTATTTCAGCAGATCAGGCCAACCTCTCTCTCAAATTTTCCTTCTATTCCGATGAAATAAATTATGACAGAAATCATTAAATATAAGACAAGAGGCTACTTCAGAGGGCATTATTGGAACTGTCTATGATACTGGCCTGGTAACACACTGGACACAAAAATAGAAACCTGGATTTTCACAGTTGGAAAGGAATAAGGAGATAATTGATGAGAGGCTCACTCCTATGCAGCCCTGATGTATGTTTGTTCAGCAGTGCTCAAATAGTCCTAGTTTCAGGGAACTCATTATACAGAAGATAAAGTGATATATTTGAGACTCATAGACATAAATTTGAATCCTTGATCTACTTTTCTAGTAAATGACCTGGAGAGATTTAAATAAATTTATCTAGTGCTCAATTTCCTCATTTTGGAATAGGGATGTAATCCCAAGCCAAAGTCCTTATTCATTATTTCTCAAAGTTTCAGTTCAGTTCAGTTCAGTTCAGTCGGTCAGTCGTGTCCGACTCTTTGAGACCCCATGAACTGCTGCACGCCAGGCCTCTCTGTCCATCATCAACTCACGGAGTCTACCCAAACCCATGTCCATCGAGTCGGTGATGCCATCCAACCATCTCATCCTCTGTCGTCCCCGTCTCCTCCCGCCCCCAATCCTACCCAGCATTAGGGTCTTTTCCAGTGAGTCAACCCTTCGCATGAGGTGGCCAAAGTATTGGAGTTTCAGCTTCAACATCAGACCTTCCAATGAACACCCAGGATTGATCTCCTTTAGGATGGATTGATTGGATCTCCTTGCAGTCCAAGGGACTCTCAAGAGTCTTCTCCAACACCACAGTTCAAAAGCATCAATTCTTCATTCCTCAGCTTTCTTCACCGTCCAACTCTCACATCCATACATGACCACTGGAAAAACCATAGCCTAGACTAGACGGACCATTGTTGGTAAAGTAATGTCTCTGTTTTTAAATATGTTGTCTAGTTTGGTCATAACCTTCCTTCCAAGGAGTAAGCGTCTTTTAATTTCATGGCTGCACTCACCATTAGCAGTGATTTTGGAGCCCAAAAAAATAAAGTCTGACAGCTTCCACTGTTTCCCCATCTACCTCCCATGAAGTGATGGGACCAGATGCCATGATCTTAGTTTTCTGAACGTTGAGCTTTAAGCCAACTTTTTCACTCTCTCCTTTCACTTTCATCAAGAGGCTCTTTAGTTCTTCTTCACTTTCTGCCGTAAGGGTGGTGTCACCTGCATATCTGAGGTTATTGATATTTCTCCCAGCAATCTTGGTTCCAGCTTGTGTTTCTTCCAGCTCAGCATTTCTCATGATGTACTCTGCATATAAGTTAAATAAGCAGGGTGACAATATACAGCCTTGACGTCCTCCTTTTCCTATTTGGAACCAGTCTGTTGTTTCATGTCCAGTTCTAACTGTTGCTTCCTGACCTGCATACAGGTTTCTCAAGAGACAGGTCAGATGGTCTGGTATTCCCATCTCTTTCAGAATTGTCCACAGTTTATTGTGATCCACACAATCAAAGACTTTGGCATAGTCAATGAAGCAGAAATAGATGTTTTTTCTGGAACTCTCTTGCTTTTTTGATGATCCAGTGGATGTTGGCAATTTGATCTCTGGTTCCTCTGCCTTTTCTAAAACCAGCTTGAACATCTGGAAGTTCACAGTTTATGTTATGATTATTATTATTATTTCCATCTCTCTCTTTTCTTTACTGCTCACAACCTTAATTCTGGTCTGATCTTGAATTATGTATCCATTAGTTTATCAGTGGTTCATGTATATTTTCTCCATTCACCTTCAGGATAAAGACGGGAGTGAAGGTCACTTAAAATGTCACTTAAAAACACTCTCATAGATACAGATATCAGTGGTTGAGTAATCTTAATATTTTTGTTATCTTTTAGCATTGTTACTCCAAGTTAGTCCTAGAATTCACTGACCTCTTGGGTAGTGGTAGCACCTGGAAAACTTCTTTGGCAGGGTGTCTTTGATCTTAATTAACAAGATACCAGGGGCTTCCCAGGTGGTGCAGTGGTAAAGAATCCACTTGTCAATGCAGAAGACACAAGAGATGCAGGTTTGATCCCTGTGTTGGGAAAATCCTCTGGTGGAGGAAATGACAGTCCACTCCAGTGTTCTTGCCTGGGAAACCTCATGGACATTGGAGCCTAGCAGGGTGTAGCCCATAGGGTCGCAAGTAGTCAAACAGAAGTGAGGGACTGAGCAACCAACCAACCAACCAAACAAGGCACAAAGTTAAACCTAAAATAATTAAATTCTGACTCCTGCAGCTTTAGAGATACATAGGATTTGATACATCAGTTCAGTGATATCCCTGCTACCTTCTTTATGCCCTTCTGTTCTGCCTTCTAAATGACTGATGTTTAAATTAAGTTTTAAGAACACCAAACCAAACCAAAGTGTATAGGTATAACAAACTAAAAAGAATTGCAAGTCAGACCATATTTGGGGATTTGCTGAAAGAATACACATAAAAATCCGTTGCACTCTTTATAATTCACAAGTCCCTCCCTCTCCTTAATGATGAAAAGAAAATACAGATTACAGGAGGATTCTATAAGGAAGACTTTTCTATGGTGATCTTTAGGTGTACTTCAAATTCTACCTCTTCCTGTCAAAACTGAGCAATGATAATATTTTTCACCATCTTCAGTCAAAGAGAAAGGTTCACTAAAACTTATCTGAGGAATTACCATGTGTCTTTTCCATGCAACTTGAGGAAGGCAAGCGGCATACTTGTGTCAGCCTCACACCTCAAAGATCTGAAGGGTGAGAGGTGGACTTGCCAGCTACTACTGTCAGTGGTGAAGAAGCGATCAGCGTGGGGACAGGGAGCTGCATTCTAAGAGTTTGTAGTGACAAAACTTGATAGATTTTCCTGCAGCCACACCTAGTAAATGCAAAAAGGTCAGTCAACATAGGAATGAATGCAGATCTACCCAGTGGAGTAAGGTAGCTGAGGAGGTTTGCAGGGTGAATCCTCAGTTCTTCTACTTGGCCTCAGTGGCTGATGAGTTTTTGCAAAAATAACTTGCCAGGAAGTCATTTAGCTCCTTCTTCTCTGCTTTTTACAACGAGACTTTGTCCAGGAGGGCTTCTGCTGCCCAGTTTTAGACCCTACTCTGCTAGTATAAGCAGGTGTGGAACTTTTCTGCAAGAAGTGCTCCTCACTGGCTGTTTGTGAAAGCAGCACCATAGTGTCTTCTCACAGCTGCTTTTACAGGTCTTCCTTCTCAGTTCCCACTACTTTCTGCAACACTACGTGTTCTAAACGTTTTAGGTTTGGAAGAATAGTTTCCTAATTTCAACCACAATTGAATGTGTATTTTCGCTTCATGTTATCATTATTGCTTTTAAGTGCTTCAAGGAAAAAAGGTGGGAACTAACAATTTTATTTCATCAGTATTATACCAGGATTCCCTCATTGATTTTAACAGGGGAATTTTATGTGCACAGATCAATAAAACTCTTGATTCTTCTTTACACCCTCTTTTCAGACCATGCAACCGCTATATGGCCAGTCTTCAGAATTATATCTTTTGTTATTCAGCTATTTCACTAGTTTTGAGGAACAATCATATACATTTTTTCCTAGATTGAAAATTCTTATATAGCAGCTCATTCTTGTTTTACAGAAGTGGTATCCTCTTTTTTAATTTTCATTGCTGTTGTTGTTGTTCTCACTCTGAAAATGAATTATACCGATGTTATCTTTGTTTTCTCATTTAACTCCCTTTATATGTGTGACAAGCATACCTCTTTTTACTGTGCTTTATTTTATTGTACTTCACAGATACTAAGTTTTTTACAAATTGGAGTTTTCTTTTGTCAGGTGATGGCTAGCATTTTTTAAGCAATAAGGTATTTTTAAATTAAGGCACATACTTTTTAAGACACAGTGCTCCTATACACTTAGTAGACAACAGTATTATGTAAACATAACTTTTATATAGACTCAGATACAAAAAAAACCCATATTTGTGTGACTCATTTTATTGCAATATTAGCTTGATTGCAGTGGTATAGATATAAACACATAATATCTGTGAGGCATGTCTGGAATCTCTTTCCTAGTTTTCATGCTTCTTGTTCTTATTAACCAGTTGTGATTCTTGGATATCTATTCACGCTCACAAATGAAAGACTTGGTGGATAGTGTTAATAGTTCTTGTGTGTGCCACACTCACTGATATAAAACTTTCTGCCAATGGTGAACACTGTTTCAGATCCTGTGTGATCTTCAGCTTTATTTTCATCTTTGTATTTGTGCCTCTCCCTAGTCTCAGGGTAGTTTCCTCACACATTAATCAGTACTTAATTGAATCATACTCAAGGGGCACCTCCATAGATCTCCAAAGAACCTTCCAAGCAGTCTTTCTTTCTAGTGCTCCTGTCTCATAAACTCTAACAACTTGGCCTTCTTAGACTCTTAGCCCCATCTCCTCAATAAGAAAGTCTTTCAGCTACTCCAGGTTTCCTATTCAGATGGTTTTCGATGGAAGGAGAGCTACATATATGTCCTCATTCAGTCGGAGTGCACCTCCAATTAGTCAGGTCGCCTGATTCAACTTTAAAAAATGTCAAGACATGAGAAATAGATATTTTATTTATAACTAGAAGTGGAGAATTCTTATGCTATTGATAAATCATATTTCTAGAGTAATAAGAAAAGATTCGTGGACTTGACTCCCTCCTCTCTTTAGACAAACTCATGAGTCATAACACCAATTATATATTAGAAGATCGTCTAATCATCATGAAAAGTGAATTGCCAATTTATATCTTTTCAATGTTTACATTATAATGTAGATCAAATGTGTCTTATCTTTAAATTAATAAATTACAATGGGAAATAACATTTTAATTGCCAATCCTAAATTTCAAGTTTAATAAATTGCTGAGTCATTATATGAAATTAGCTATATTAAAATAATTATTTTATTTATTTTGGTTTGTTTTGTTTTGTTCATTATTTTGTTTTGTTTTGTTCAATCATTTTATTTTATTTGCTTTTTTGTTGTTGTTCATTATTTTGTTTCATGAACAGCCCCAACATTCAAAAATGACTTACAACAGTATAAAAATAATAGTCCAAGACTAATGATTTAACATGTATGCAGTAAACTGCAGTCAAAAGGGACCCTTTTGATTTGAGTATCACTAAAAAAGTAAAATACTGAGTCATTTTTTCTGACAAATACACAGATATATCCACAATCTGTCACCTATAGTCCGTTTGCAAAAAGAGAAAGATGGACATATGAACAATTTAGTGTATCATATTTATTTCAGAAACATGTAGAAAACTTAAATCAAACTTTTGCTTGTAAATGAATCTCTAAAGAACACAAGTTTTCACACTATTTGCTTTTTGTTTTAAATTATGGCATAGATAATAGTAAGTTTAACTTGATAGTGTACAGTGATAGTTGTACTGAAAGTGAGAAGAGGGCATAATCCCAGGGGAAAAAATGTATGAATCCTCCTTCTGAGCATTTTAAAGATATCCATCCCACGGTATGTGAGAAAGTAGAATCTCAGTCCTTCTTATTCAAGAAATGCTTCCTTAGAATCACTCAAGTCTCTCTGTATAAAGTCAGCATGAGATTCTTTCTGTAATAAAGTAGAAACATATTCAACAGAAGCTAACGTATTTAAATCCTTGAAAGTGAATGTTTCTAAACATCGAGTTCACATTTTGGGTATCCCAAAACTACATGTGAGTATCAGAGCTCTCATCTTTGGTGGTCTTTGTTGGCCCCAACCAAGGTTTCTTCAGTGATAATATACTTTTGAACACTTTCTCCTTTTTTCTACATCTTACTTTTTTTTTTTTCACTCCCCAAGATTAACACAGGAGTACTCAAATATGCCAGCTCCAAAATCCGGGAATTTCTTTCAAATCACCTATGCTTTACATTCTGGGAGAATAGCATTGAAACATGTATATTATCATATGTGAAACAGAACACCATTCCAGGTTCAGTGCATGAGACAAATGCTCAGGGCTGGGGCAGTGGGATGACCCAGAGGGATGGGATGGGGAGGGAGGTGGGAGGGGGTTCAGGATGGGGAACACATGTAAACCTATGGCTGATCCATGTCAATGTATGGCAAAAACCACTACAATATTGTAAAGTAATTAGCCCCCAACTAAAATAAATAAATTTATTAAAAAAAAAATAAAGGAGGTACTCTACCTGGAGAATAGAATGAATTCAATAAGACTATCAACAAAATAGAAAACAGAAATAAGATTCTTCAAGAAAAAATATTAGCAGGTAGAATAGAGGCAAACGTGCATGATATATACAAATAATCATCTAACAGTAAATTTAAAACTCAGAAGTTGACTGTAGGTGTTTCTAGTTGCTAGCTTTTTTCTAACGACTCAGTTTAAGAACGTTAACATATTACAGTAGAACTAAGCTTACGATGATGTATCTTACTGAGTCTTACAGGTACAATAAAAAATTGGCATGCTGACAGAGATAGTTACAGAATTGGATTCCTGCCCAGGAAATTATTATCTTTAGACGAACTGTGGCTGTGACAGAAAAAAAAAATCACAACTCCTGAGAAATAATCAATATCAGAAGCATTGAAGTTAAATTGGTCTGGAAGTTGAGGCCATCCTTCGTGAGTGATCTTGTGTCTGCACCCCTGAGAGATGTATTGCCTACAAGAAAACAAAGATTATTGTGATAATATGACATTATCATTTTAATATCTTAGTTTTTCTCTGTGACAGACTTTCTTAATATTACTTATTAAGTTTGTATTATCAGTTATTTTAAAACTTGAAGTATATGTAAATCAGATAGAGTTCGCTATGTGTATTAAAGAGAATGTTTGCAAGACTATTGAAATTTTTTTTTTTTGTAATGCCTGGCAAAATGGAACTTGGCAGGGAAGATGAGCTAAAGTACAAGATTGTTGTACTGATAAAAATAAACTATTAGAAGTTTGCACTATGGCCCATGAGACAGAGTGAGGTTTCATAAACAGCTCTTTCTTCAGAGATGGCTATTGTGGAGAAGTCAAAGGACAGCTGAGTCTTGAAAGACAAGTAGAAATACTCAGGGAGAAACAACACAAATACAATGTGTGAACAGAGAGAACATGGAAATTTCTCTACTTTCTGTAGCACTCACACACAAGCCAATAAGACACTGTACAAAATGAAATAACTGATATACACACACAAACACAAATATAGGAATATCAAAAAAATTGAGCACCAGTGTCAGATAAAGAAAGAAGTATATGGTAAATATGGAGGGGGAAAAAAAAAACATAGTGGGAGTTGGAGCCAAATTATCAGAGATACAGCTCAGGAAACAGAAATAAAACAAAGGCTGGTATTTTCATGGCCATATGGAAGATGAGCATTTTAAACTGTTTGATCCATGCCTGTTTCAGTTTCAGTTCAGTAGCTCAGTCGTGTCCAACTCTTTACAACCCCAAAGACTGCAGCACACCAGATAATCACTGTCCATCACCAGCTCCTGGAGCTTGCGCAAACTCATGTCCATTCAGTCGGTGATGCAATCTAAAAAGCTCATCCTCTGTCATCCCCTTCTCCTCCTGCTTTCAATCTTTCCCAGCATCAGGGACTTTTCCAATAAGTCAGTTCCTCTCATCAGGTGGCCAAAGTATTGGAGCTTCAGCTTCATCATCAGTCCTTCCAATGAAAATTCAAGACAAATTTCCTTTAGAATTGACTGGTTTGATCTCCTTGCAGTCCAAGGGACTCTCAAGAGTCTTCTCCAACATCACAGCTCAAAAGCATCATTCCTTTGGTGCTCAGCTTATTTTATGGCCCACCTCTCACATTGATACACGACTACTGGAAAAACCATAGCTTGACTAGATGGACCTTTGTCAGCAAAGTAATGTCTTTGCTTTTTAATGTGCTATTGAGTTTGGTCATAGGACTTCCCTGGTGGCTCAGACGGTAAAGCATCTGCCTAAAATGTGGGAGATCTGGGTTCAATCCCTGCGTTGGGAAGATCCTCTGGAGAAGGAAATGGCAATTTACTCCAGTACACTTGCCTGGAAAATTCATGGACCGAGGAGCGTGTAGGCTACAGTCCATGGGATTGCAAAGAGTTGGACTCGACTGAGCGACTTCACTTTCACTAGGCTGGTCATAGATCTTCTTCCAAGGAGCAAGCATCTTGTAATTTCATGGCTGCAGTCAACAACTGCAATGATTTTGGAGCCCAAGAAAATAAAGTCTGTCACTGTGACCATTGTATCCCAATCTATTTGTCATGAAGTTATGGGACTGGATGCCATGATCTTAGTTTTTCAATTGTTGAGTTTTAAGCCAACTTTTTCACTGTCCTCTTTCACTTTCATCAAGAGGCTCTTAAGTTCCTCTTCAGTCTCTGCCATAAGGGTAGTGTCATCTGAATATCTGAAGTTATTGATATTTCTCCTGGCAATCTTGATTCCAGATTGTGCTTCATCCAGCCAGGCATTCCACATTATATACTCTGCATATAAGTTAAATAAGCAGGGTGACAATATACAGACCTGACATACTCCTTTCCCTATTTGGAACCAGTCTATTGTTCCATGTATGGTTTTAAATATTGCTTCTTGACCTGCATACAGATTTCTCAAGAGGCAGGTCAGATGGTCTGTTATTCCCATCTCTTTCAGAATTTTCTGCAGTTTGTTGTGATCCACAGAGTTAAAGGCTTTGGCATAGTCAACAAAGCAGAAGTCGATGTTTTTCTGGAACTCTCTTGCTTTCTTGTTGATCCAACAGATGTTGGCAATTTGATCCCTTATTCCTCTGCCTTTTCTAAATCCAACTTGAACATATGGAAGTTCCTGATTCATGTACTGTTGAACCATAGCTTGAAGAATTTTGAGCATTACTTTGCTATCATGTGAGTTGAGTGCACTTGTGTGGTAGTTTGAAGATGCCTCCTAAGGCCCACTTGACTTTGCATTCAGGATATCTGGTTCTGGGTGAGTGATCACACCATCGTGGTTATCTGGGTCATGAAGTTCTTTTTTATACAGTTCTTCTGTGTATTCTTGCCATCTCTTCTTGGTATCTTCTGTTTCTCCTAGGTCTATACAGTTTCTGTCCTTTATTGTGTCCATCCTTGTATGAAATATGCCTTTAATATCTCTAATTTTCTTGAAGAGATCTCTAGCCTTTCCCATTCTATTGTTTTCATCTATTTGTTTTCATTGATCACTAAGGGAGGCTTTCTTATCTCTTTTTTCCTTTCCCGGTGCACACAAGTTTTGTTTGAATTATACTATAGTCTATTAAGTGCCCAATTTCTTTAAAAAATATATATAACTCAAAAATATTTTATTGCTAAAAAAATGTTAACCATCATCTAATCCTTCAGAAAGTCATAATCTTTTTATAATGATGGCATAAAAAATCACAACTCACAGATCACTATACCAAATATAAGGGTAATGGAAAAGTTTGAATTAGTGTAGAATATACCAAAATGTGAAACAGAGACACAAAGTAAACAAATGTTTCTGGAAATATGATGCCAAAAGACTTGCTCAAAGCAGGATTGCCACAATGCTTTATTTTGTTAAACAAAGAAACAAAAAAGTATCTGTGAAGTACAAAACAATGAAGCACATTAAAACAAGGTATACCATATTTTCTTCACCATTCATTCATCAGTGGACTCTTAGATTGGTTTTGTATCTTGAGTACTATAAATAATGTTGTAATAATCATGGGGATGCATTTATCTTTTCTAGTTAGTGTTTGTGTTTGATCAGATATATACCCAAAGATAGAATTGTTGGTTATATGGTAGTTCTATTTTAAATTGTTGAGAAATTTCCATACTGTTTTCCATTGTGGCTTTACCAATTTATATTCCCAGCAATGGTGTTTTTTTTTTTACTTTATATATATATATACATTTTCTTTTCATCACATCTTTCCAAATACTTCTCACTTGTTGTCTTTTTGGTAATAACATTTAACAAATTAAGCATTTAACATAACATTTAACATTTAATAATATTTTATTGTGGTTTTGTATTTCCCTGATGACTGGTGATATTGAACATTCACCATCTACTGTTTTGGAAAAAAATGTTCTGTAGATATCTATTAAGTCTATCATTTCTCATGTATTGTTAAAGCACAATGTCTCCTTATTGATTTTCTGTCTGAATTATTTTCCCATTGATGCAATTTACAAATTTATAATTGTAGGGCCTACAATTATTGTCTAACTCTTTGCACCCTTGGCCTATATCCCACCAGGGATTGGTTTAGGTAATACCTGAATGGTCTAGTGGTTTTCCCTACTTTCTTCAATATAAGTCTGAATTTGACAATAAGAAGTTCATGATCTCAGCCACAGTCAGTTCCCAGTCT
Source organism: Okapia johnstoni (assembly GCA_024291935.2). Taxonomy (NCBI): domain Eukaryota; kingdom Metazoa; phylum Chordata; class Mammalia; order Artiodactyla; family Giraffidae; genus Okapia; species Okapia johnstoni. The sequence continues at coordinate 109,206,690 of CM044312.1, forward strand.
TGTTTTGCTGACTGTATAGAACTTCTCCATCTTCATCTGTAAAGAATATAATCAATCTGATTTCAGTATTGACCATCTGGTGATGTCCATGTGTAGAGTCGTCTTTTGTGCTGTTGGAAGAGGGTGTTTGTGTTCTCTTGGCAAAACCCTGCTAGCCTTTGCCCTGATTCATTTTGTACTCTAAGGTCAAACTTGCCTGTTACTCCAGGTATCTCTTGACTTCCTGCTTTTGTATTCCAGTCCCCTATGATGAAAAGGGCATCTTTGTTTGGTGTTAGTTCTAGAAGTTCTTGTAGGTCGTTATAGAGCCATTCAACTTCAGCTTCTTTGGAATTAGTGATTGGGGCATAGACTTGGATTACTGTGATATTAAATGGTTTTACTTGGAAACAAACGGAGATCATTATGTCATTTTTGAGACTGTACCCAAGTATAGCATTTCAGACTCTTTTGTTGAATGTGAGGACTACTGCATTTCTTCTAAGGATTCTTGCCCCAAGTAGTTTATATAATGGTTATCTGTAATTAAATTAAATAGATGGCAAATAGATAGGGGAAAAGTGTAAACAGTGACATTTTATTTTCTTGGGCTCCAAAATCACGATGGATAGTAACTGCAGCCATGAAATTAAGAGACATTAGCTCCTTGAAAGAAAAACTATGACAAATCTAGACAGCATGTTAAAAAACAGAGACATCACCTTCCCAACAAAGTTTTCTATAGCCAAAGCTATGGTTTTCCAGGAGTCACATATGGATATGAGAGTTGAACCACAAGGAATGCTGAGCTCTGAAGAATTGATGCTTTTGAATTGTGGTGTTGGTGAAGACTCTTGAGAGTCCCTTGGATAGCAAGAAGATCAAACAATTAAATCCTAAAGAAATAAACCCTGAATATTCATTGGAAAGACTGATGTTGAAGTTCCAACATTTTGGCTACCTGATGTGAAGAGCCAACTCATTGGAAAAGATCCTGATGCAGGAAAGATTGAGGACAAGAGGAGAAGGAGTCAACAGAGGATGAGATGGTTGATGACATCACTGATTCAATGACATGAGTTTAAGCAAGCTCTGCAAGATAGTGAAAAACAGGGGAGCCTAGCGTACTGCAGTCCATGCGTTCGCAAAGAGTCAGACATGACTTAACGACTGAACAACAAACAACTTGTTATTGTATTACGGTCAGGTTTTTATTTTTCCTTTACATCTGTTTTGTGTGTGTGTGTGTGTGTGCCCCCCCCCCCCCCCCCCCTGTAGCTCAGTCAGTAAAGAATCTGTCTGTATTGCAGGAGACCTGGGTTCAATCGCTGGGTTGGGAAGATCCCCTGGATAAGGATATGACAAACCACTCCAGTATCTTTGCCTAGAAAGTCCCATGGACAGAGGAGTCTACCAGGCTACAGTCCATGGGATTGCAAGAGTCGGACATGACTTAGTGACCAAACCACCAACCACCACTGCTAATTTTTCCATTTACACCTGTTTTTTTCTTTATATATTATGTGTTGCTATGTTAGGTTTTTATATGTTTAGAAATGTGTCTTCTTTGATTTACATTTTTTTTTTGGTCTTTATATAATGTCCTTCTTAGTTTTGTTGCTGTTACTGCTGTTACACTCTCTGTTTTAAAGTCTATTTTGTCTGACATAGGTATAGCTACCTCAGGTTTCTTTTTGTTTTCATTTACAAGTATATTTTGTTTATGTCCTCCCACTTTTTACCATAAGGTTTATAGAGACAAATACAGATGCAGATTTGTTTTAAATTATAGTCTTTTAATTTTAAATATATTTAAAATTCTGTACATTTTTTACTCCCTTCCCCATTTTATACATTTCTAATGTTAGTTATATTTTACATATTTATTTGTATCACTTAAACGTTGCTTGTAACTATAATTGGTTTTATGGTTTATGTCTTTTAACTTTTGTGCTAGCTTTTCTAACTGGTTGATCTGCAATCTTTATTGCATATTTACTTTTACTAATGAGATTTTTTCTAAATATATTTTATCTCATATTATGACTTCTTCTTTTTCAATCAAAGGAGACCCTTTAACATCTCTTGTAAGGCTAGTTCAGTGGTGCTGAATTTTTTTAGTTTTTGCCTACTCAGGAAAATCTTTCTCTTTCCATCAATTCTGAATAATAACCTTGCCAAAGAATACTTATGGAACACTTTTGTTTGTAGTTATTCTTTTTCCCTTCAGCACTTTAAATAAATTATGCTAATCCTTTCTGGCTTGCAAAATTCTGCTGAAAATCAGCTGATTACCTTATGAGAATTCCCCCTGTATGTGACTCTCTGTTTTTCTCTTGATGACTTTAAAATTCTCTCTTTAACCTTTGCCATTTTACTATTATATGATTAGATGTGATTCTCTTTGAGTTTGTCTTGTTTGGGACTTGTTTGGGACTCTTTCCTGGAAATGAACATCTGTTTCTTCTTCAAATTAGGGATATTTTCATCCATTATTATATCAAATGCATTTTTTGCCTATTTCTCTCTTCTCCTTCTGGGACCCTTATCATGCACCTGTTGTTGTTGTTGTTCATTTGCTAAGTCATGTCCAACTCCTGGAAATGCCATGATCTGTGCTCACTTCAGATCCAAATCTTCCAACAAGGCCACTGGACACATGCAAACACATAGAAATGCTCCCATAAATAAGCATACTTTCAAGACTAGGATGGATAATTATTTTGTCTACTTTAATACAAACAAACCTAGAAAATTAAGCAAAATGAAAAAGCAGAGAAATATGTTCCAAAATAAAGAAGAAGATTAAAAACCCTAGGGGAAAAGTTGTAATGAAATTGTTGTTGTTCAGTCTCTTAGTACTGGTTGATGCTTTGCGACCCCATGGACTGCAGCACACCAGGCTTCTCTGTCTTTCACCATCTCCCAGAGCTCTCTGAAACTCATGTCCATTGAGTCAGTCTGTTATCTCCTTCTCCTTCTGTCTTCAGTCTTTTCCAGCATCAGGGTCTTTTCTAATGTGTCAGCTCTTCGCATTGGGTGGCCAAAGTATTGGTGGTTTTGCATCTGTCCTTCTAATGAACACTAAGGATTGATTTCCTTTAAGATTAGCTGGTTTGACCTTCTTGTAGTCCAAGGGACTCTCAAGAGTCTTCTCCAACACCACAGCTCAAAGCCATTGATGAAATAGAGGTAAACAATTTATCTGATAAAGAGTTGAAATCAATGGTCATGAAAACACTCATTGAACTAAGGAAAAGAATAGAGGGACACAGTGATGATTTCAACAACAACAGAAAAATAATAATAATAAATATTAAAAAAAGAACCAGTCAGAGATGAAGAATACAACTGAAGTGAAAAGTACACTGGGCTTAGTTGCTCAGTCGTGTCCAACTCTTTGTGACCCTGTGGACCACAAAGCCCACCAGGCTCCTCTGTCCATGGAATTCTCCAGGCAAGAATACTGGAGTGGGTTAATGTGCTCTCCTCCAGGGGATCTTCCCAATCCAGGGGTCAAACTCAGGTTTCCCGCATTGCAGGCAGATTCTTTACTGACTGAACCACCAGGAAAGCCTGAAAAATACACTAGACAGCATTGAAAGCACATTAGGGGTTACAGAAGAATGTACAAGCAGTCTGAAAAAAAGAAGAAAAAAAGGTGGAATCATCTGATAAGAACAGGAGAAAAAAAAAAGAATTTAAAAAATCAGGATAGTTTAAGTGACCTCTGGGACAACATTAAGTCTACTAACATTTACATTGGAAAGAAACACTTTTACATGTGTATAAACAGTGACAGTTTTTATTTTCTGTCAGAAATAGAAATGTGTGCCAAAGCTGTTGCCTTGGCAGGGGTGGACTGAGCTAGGGTTGCTAGAGCTAGAGCCTGATGGAGGCTGACATTTCTTCCAGGATGTTCTGATGGCCTCTATCTTGGAGGGAGTGGACAGGAGTAAGGTGGACTATTGTTGAATTTTGGTGTGAGCTAAGGATTTTCCCAGGGTATTCTAATAGCTACCATGTTAGTGAGGGGCATGTCAAGAGTTGGAGGGTCTGGAGCCAGAGTATTGCATAAGCTATGGCTTCTCCTGAAGTGTGAGGGCAGCTACTTTCTCAATGTCAGGTAGGGCTGCAGCTGGAAGTGTTCTAGCAGGGACCCACTGCAGGCTGAGAGGCTACCTGGGTTGGTCTTCAAAGGCCAACTAGAGTACAAAGCACTTTTCAGTCTGCTGCTTCTGAGCTGGGACCAGTGTGAGCAGGTCTATGTGCACAACCTTAAAGAGCAGAGCCTTGGTTTCCTACAGCCCTCCAGTAATCCTACTGGCTCATCTTCCTGATGTCAGACCCGAGGGCTGAAGCGCCCACTTTCTCCTTAGGGAGTATTCTTGTGTTTGTGATCTGCTAGGTCAACAGGCCTGGGTGTGAATCTTAGATTATTTCCTTCCACTCAGACCAGTCTTTTTCTTCATACCTTTGGATGTAGGGGCACCATTCAGCTGGTCTTCTCAGAGAGAGTACTGTACCTGTAGTTGTAGTTTTAGAGTTTGGGGTAAGCTGAGAGTCTTCCTTCTCTGCTACCTTGATCACAGAAAAACTATTATTTCTTGATATATGTTTGAATATCTGTAAAGTGTCCTTTCATTTCAGCCTGAAAGACTCTCTTTCTTATTTCTTGACACCCAATCTACTAGAGACAAATATTCTGTTATTGTTGATGTTTTTAATCTTCAGTTCAGTTTGGTTCAGTTCAGTCCCTCAGTCATGTTTCACTCTTTGTGACCCCATGGACCATAGCACACCAGGCCTCCCTGTCCATCACTAACCCCCGGAGTTTACCCAAACTCGTGTCCATCGAGTCTGTGATGCCATCCAAATATCTCATCCTCTGTCGTCCCCTTCTCCTTCTGCCCTCAATCTTGCCCAGCATCAGGGTCTTTTCAAATGAGTCAGCTCTTTGCATCAGGTGGCCAAATTATTGGAGTTTCAGTTTCAACATCAGCTTCCAATGAATACTCAGAATAGATCTTCTTTAGGATGGACTGCTTGGACCTCCTTGCAGTCCAAGGGACTCCCAAGAGTCTTCTCTAACACCACAGTTCAAAAGCAGCAATTCTTCAGCACTCAGCTTTCTATATAGTCCAACTCTCACATCTGTACATGACTACTGGAAAAACCATAGCCTTGACTAAATAGGCCTTTGTTGGCAAAGAAATGTCTCTGCTTTTCACTATGCTATCTAGGTTGGTCATAACTTTCCTTCCAAGGAGCAAGTGTCTTTTAATTTCATGGCTGCAGTCACCATCTGCAGTGATTTTTGAGCCCACCCCGCCGCCCCGCCAAAAAAAATAAAGTCAGCCACTGTTTCCCCATCTATTTGCCATGAAGTGATGGGACCAGATGCCATGATCTTAGTTTTCTGAATGTTGAGCTTTACAGCAACTTTTTCACTCTCCTCTTTCACTTTCAACAAGAAGCTCTTTAGTTCTCCTTCACTTTCTGCCATAAGGGTGGTGTCATCTGCATATCTGAGGTTATTGATATTACTCCCAGCAGTCTTGATTCCAGCCTGTGCTTCATCCAGCCCAGCATTTCTCATGATGTACTCTGCATATAAGTTAAATAAGCAAGATGACAATATACAGCCTTGATGTACTCCTTTCCTGATTTGGAACCAATCTGTTGTTTCATGTCCAGTTCTAACAGTTTCTTCCTGAACTGCATACAGGTTTCTCAAGAGGCAGGTCAGGTGGTCTGGTATTCCCATCTCTTTCAGAATTGTCCACAGTTTATTGTGATCCACACAGTCAAAGGCTTTGGCATAGTCAATAAAGCAGAAATAGATGTTTTTCTGGAACTCTCTTGCTTTTTCGATGATCCAGAAGAAGTTAGCAATTTGATCTCTGGTTCCTCTGCTTTTTCTAAAACCAGCTTGAACATCTGGAAGTTCAGACTGTCTTAATTTCTGCTTCAGTTTTTAAGCAAGATTTTGCTATATATTGTACATGCATTTACCTTCTGCACTTTAAATATTCCAGCCAATCATTTCTTCTCTATATATTTTCATTTGATAAATCAGACATTAATGTTATTAAAGATTCCTTTTATATGATGCCTTGTCTCTCTTGCCATAGACTGATTTCACCACATTTGGAAAGTTTTGGCCACTACTTTCTCAAGTATTCTCTCTCTATCTCTTTTCCTTGTAGAACTCCCAAATTTTTCATGTGGGCATGTTCAATGGTATCTTACAGATTTCTGAGATGCTTTTATTTTTCTTCACTTTTTCTTATTCTTGTACTCAGACTGGATAATCTCAATTAATTTACTCTCAAGTTAACTAAATCTTCAATATTCAAGTGTCCTGTTGACTCATTGTATTAAATATTCATTTATTACACTTTTAAACTCCAGAATGTTTATTTGGTTTATCTTTATATTTTGTATCTCTGTATAAATATTCTGTATTTGTTGTGACATTGCTCAGATGCCTTCCTTTGTTTCTTTAGTTACGGGTTTCTTTAGTTAGTTTAAAATAGGAAATATAAGCTTTTTGTCTAGTAAGGTTAATTTTGGTCTAGTATGATTATTTAAAGACAGTTTCCACTGATTCATTTTTCCTTGAGTATTGAGCATACTTTTCCATTTTATTGAACATCCCATAAACGTTTTGTTGACAACTGGATAATTCTAATAATATAATATGACAACTCTGAAAACCAGATTACTCCCTACCCAGAGTTTATATTTGTTATTTTTAGTTCTTTTTGTTGTTGTTATTGTTTTCCTGTTTGTTTGCTTATGACTTTCCAATACTAATTTGGCAAAATCTGTGTTCTTTTTCATGTGAGGTCACAGAAATCTCTCTTCAATTAGGTCAGTGGTCTGCTAATGATTGGATATTGATTTTCTTAGAACAAAGGAGTCTTAACCCTTGGTGAGAGTATGTGTGTTACAGGACATGCTGTCAATGTTCTGGCTGGTAGTTTATTATCCAGAGAAAAGAAGTTAGGACCTTCTTAGCCTTTTCTTTAGCATGCATATGGCCCTCCATGTGAATGTAAAACTCTAGATTCCCAGGAATGTGTTGGGGCTTTTCAATGCTCTTCATGGTTATCTTGTGTATTTTTTTTTTCCTTTTAAGTTTTTCAGTCCATTTATTGTTACCCCCAGCTACATTACTGCCTGAGGCAGATGCAGTATTAAACCAATTGACACTGATTTTTCCCAATAAACATCTCAGGAAGAAGGAATTGAGCAAACTCTGAGTCACTTGCAATAGAAGCAAGCTCTGTGTGTGGTGTTTTCAGGAAGTTGCCAAACAAGTGAAATAATAGAATTGGGGTTGTCAGGAAAGTGCCAGCTCCATTCTTCTCTCTCCAATGGATACTGGTTTTCATGGTCACCATCATTATAAAACTGTTGGTTTCTAGGGCTTCCTTGGAGTTAGAGACAGCAGAAGGGAAAAGGGGCAACTTAACAGACCACAAGCTCAGTTTTATGGAGATTCTGTTATTTTTCTTAAGCAAATGCTCCTCAGATTATCACAAGCTTTCACAATTTTCAGAAATCAGTAAGAGTTGCTTTTGGCAGGTTTTACCGCTATTCTCGTTGTTTTTATTGAGGAATAAATTTGGAGGAGGTTCTAACCCAATTGTTCTGGAAGCGCTGTCTTGTACACTGTTTTGAATTTTAAGTATTGGCTTAAAAATCTTTGTTAAAGCCAAAGACCTAAGCCTGGAATAACCTTCATATTAAAAACCAAAAATATACTTTGGGCTTCCCTGGTGGCTCAGATGGTCAAGAATCTGACTGCAATGTGGAAAACCTGGGTTCAATCCCTGAGCTGGGAAGATCCCCTGCGAGAGGGCATGGCAACCCACTTCAGTATACTTGCCTGGAAAATTCCCATGGATAGAGGAGCCTGACAGACTACAGTCCATGGGGTGGCAAAGAGTCAGACACGACTGAGTGACTTAAGCACAGTACAAAAATGTCCTTTAAATTCAACATTACTACCAAAGTTTATTTATTCAACTAAGGCTTGTGCCAAGATTCTAAGCAATATATGACCTAAAATATTTTCTGTTAAAACTGAAAATGAAGAGAAATTAAATGAGAAATTTAATTCAAGAAAGCTTCAAAAGATGAATAAATCAAAATAAAGGTATTAATAAACCACAAAAAAAAGTAAAAGGAGAAATTAACAAAAGGAGAAAACCAGTTATATAGTTAATGAAAAAATAAATCACACATATATTATATAGATAGAGTGACTGATTTTTATCTTAAGGAATTGGCTCACACAATCATGGGGTCTGGTGGCAAGTCTGAAATCTGTAAGGCAAGCTGGTAGGCTAGAGCTTCAGTAAAGAGCTGACATTCAGTCTTGAGTGCAATGGCTTGAAACTGAGGCAGAATTTCTATGTCATAGTCTTCTAGTAGAATTGTTTCTTCTCTCAGAAACTTCAGGCTTTGCCCTTAAAGTCTTTGACTAATTGAATGAGGCCCACCCAAATTATGGAAGATAATCTGCTTCACTTAAAGTCAATTAATTTTTAATGTTTGTCATGTCTAAAAACCATATTTACAACAATATCTAGACTAGAGTTTGATCAAAGAACAAGTCACCATAATCTAGTCAAGTTGAGACAGAGTTGATCATCACACTCACACATGAAAATGAGTCAAACTGAGACTCAGGGCTGCTTCTTTCACTGACTTCAGGTCTATTTTCCTTTAGTTCTTTTGCTTACCCATGTTTTGGCTTTATCTTCAGACAAGTGATTAGATATCACAGCATTTTCAAGCATCAAATTCATGCAGTAGAGGAAAGCACCCACTAGTTCACCTAAGAAATAAATAAATAAGAATGTTCTCAAATCCCTTTGAAAGGATCATTTTACATCACTTTGAGAAAAATGTGTTTACAACCTCCTTTGGGAATTAATTGCTATCTGAAAAGATAGTGTTGCCCCTAACCAGTGAGATCTGTCTCTGTAATGTAATGAAGTAGGGTCAACTTCTCTGAATTCTGTGGCTAGGAAAGGCATAGATAACTGAACAACCTGGAGCTCTTTTGAAAACACTGAAGGGAGCTAGTAGCAGTGTCCGTACCACCTACAAACTAACAGCTGGTATTAAGGACAATAGCAAATACAATGAAAGCAACAGCAATAACAGCAGCAACAAAATTCATCTGAAGGACAAATTGCAGACTAGAATCATTCAGTTAGAATAGAAATACCTAGATAAACACTATGAAAGATAAAAATAGGCCATGATAGAAGCTAGATTTTTTTTTTAATTTTAAAATTTTAAAGAATACTTTGAATAAATTATGCCAACATTTTATTTTGAATTTTATTATTTACAATGAAAGGAATAATTTAAGAAAAGTTATAAATTATGCATATTTATTTTAAAATGAATGGAAAGGATAAGTAAAACAACAAAATGAAGAAATTAAATTTTCTGTCACCTCTACTTAAACAAAGGATTCAGTTACAGAAAGTTTTCTAAAAAAGTTCTATTAAAGTCAAGGAAGACATAATTCCTACTAATTGTAAAATGATTTCAAAAATATGAGAGGGGATAAAACATTTCATTAGTGTAACTTTGATACCAAAATGAGACAAGTAAAGAAAACATTAGAAAATGATAGTCCAATATAATATATGACCATAGATGCAAAATTTTTAAATTAAAACTAGCCCAAAATTATAACTAGGCAGTTTTTTTCCAGATGTGCAAAAAGAATTAAACATTATAAATCAATTGCTATAAATCATCACATTAATGGATTTATGTAGAAAAATATTGCAATCAGAAGGATACAAGAAAATATGTAAAGAACATGATTAACAAACATTAATTTAAAGATTTTGAAACATTTGATACATACTAGTGATAAAATGTTCTGAGCAGACATAAAACTACTTTAAAGTAAAAACCATCATTGTGTAAATCCTATAGTCTAATCTCACACTTGTTTTTTTTAATTTTAGAAGTATCTCAGTACAACTCAGGTGAAAATCATCATAATCGTTATAGTGCTTAGTGTTCCATTGTCAAACAAAAGCAGAGTCAGACTCTGGTAAAAGTACTAAAAATAAATGTTGTTTAGAAACCATTAGAGTAGGGAAAACAGAGACCTCTTTACAGAACTGGGGCTCAATTTTGAAGACATCTGGAGTTTAATGTCAGGGAGATTTGGGTGTGGAGGAGAGTGAGTTACTGGATGAAAATTACTGAGAGGTGATATCCAGGTTGGGAGGATTCTTGCTAGACTGACTCACACAGGATTGTTTCTGAAGGCAAACCAAGACTATCAAATATTAACAGTGGAGGACAAGGAATTTGACTAGATAGCAAGAATGACCACATAACAAGGTGGGGGAAGGTCTCTTTAAACTGACAGCAGGATTCTTGCTAAAACTGGGCCATGAAGATCTGTCAAGGATGTGGCCAAGGTCATGGCCTTGTCAAGAGGAGCTTGACTGAAGTTAAGTTAAAAAGTATGTCTTCCAGAGTAGAGGGATGAGGTGGGGTGGGGAGTGGGAGGGAGGCTCAAGAGGGAGGAGACATATGTATACATAAGGCTGATTCATGTTGTTTGGCAGAAACCAATGCAACATTGTAAAAAATTATCCTTCAATTGAAAATGAATTTAAAAAAAAAGATTAATCAAGAGATTAAAGAATAAACCAATAAGAAAAGATTAAAAAAAAAAAAGGAAGTATGTCTTCTCCAAGCAAAACAATGAAGCAAACAAACAAAAATGCTATTTTTTTCTAATTGTTCTTTCCTTAAAATTGTACCTTTTTCTTTTTTAGAAACCACAACAGATTTTAGAGCAGGTAGATTTGCTGGAAAAATGAAAAAAATGGGAAAACCAACAGCATAAGAGTAGTTGCTTAGAAAAATAAGCATACCAACAGAAGTCTTACCTTTTCATATCAAAAAATCTATTTAGATTTGAAAAAAAGTTTTGCCAAAAAGTATTAAAAACACTGTTGAAGTATGTAAAACATGACTTGAAGAAACGAGATAGTCCACTTTCATGAAAAAGGATTGCAATTTTGATAAAATTATTAATAACAGTTAAAACCGACATGTACAAAACACTCTCCATGTGCCACATATTTTTTCAAATACTTTACAAAATGAATTTATTTAATTTCTACTACATAATTTTGAAGATTAGATTCATTTTAAAGATGGAGGAACAAGACAGGCAGAGGTTGCACAATTACTCACTGTCACAGGGACAGTAAGAAAAGGTGAGATGCAAATTCTCCACTTCTAATTTAACAATTTAATGCAAATTCAATAAAATATCCAAAAGAACAAAGCACTTCTGCATTTTTGTAGAAGGCTTATTTTCAGACTATCCAGAAATTTTTAATTTATTAATTCATGTAATCCTTAAAATATGTCCATGAAAAATGCACTATTGAGACGAGGAAACTGAGGCAGAGGAAGTTGAAGTCATAAGACTATGGTCACACAGCTAATTGGTGAGAAAACAGGGATATAAGATAATCCAATTATCTAATGGTTAAGAAAGTGCAGAGAATCTCTATGGCACTCTTGCTCAAGGAGTTTGCTGCTTTGCCAGAGAATTATCTCCTCTCTGATCCTACAAAAAGCATCTGTTGGTTCTATCATTCACAAAGTTCTGATGAGGTGGGTGGAGGAGCAGGGCCATCTTAGCAACCAACCACCTGCCTTACTCCTCTGTACCAAGCAGCAATTTACTCTTCCAATCAGCTAGGCAGAGAGATATGCCCTGGTGTCCTCTACTCCTTTTATACTGTTTATTGAATAAAGTGATTTATGCTAATTTATTCAAAGACATAGCATTTTGAAACAGAAATAATTTTTCTTCTAATTTTATAATAAATATAAATGTTTGATTTTTAATTAAAAAATCACCCCACAGGTTGGCACAAATATTCTGACTCTATGACGTTTTTAAAAAGACATATATGGGAAAAAAAACAAGTCGCAACATTAATGTCTTCAAAGAAAATTTGAGAACAGAAATAGTTAATATATAGACTGAAATATGCAATATTAAAGGAGTAGAGAAATCTATTTAGAAAATTTATGAAAATAAAACTTGGGAGAATGACAACTTAGTAGTAAGTTTTGTTGGATAGAAAATCTATATTGGGTGTCAATTTTATGAGACACATCTTCTCATTTTAGCCAATATTTTGTAATGAATTTTTTAATATTAAAATTTAAATATAATTTATTCCTAATAAATGATCCACACATATAAGTGCTAAAATAATTTATAGTTTTCTCATTATAATGTAATGGTCTTACAGGAAGTACTTTATAGAAAAAAAGTGTATTTCAAACCTAGAATATATAATTAATAGATGCTAATTATCTGCTCATAATGAGTAAGTTTCGATTTAAGAGAGGGAAAATGACTACACTATTTTCTGTAAAACTTAAAGAGGAATGAAGAAGCAAATGTAGATTTTAAATTAGACACTAGAATAAAAATTAGTTTAAGAATAAGTAAAAATAAGCCATTTATTTTTATGTATGGTAGGTAAATAACCTTAGTTTAAGGAAGGAAAACAAGCAAATATAAATTACTTTTAAAGGGAAGGAAAAGAGATATACTTGCATATCACCTGGACCATATTTAAAGTGCAATAGTAAGTTATGCTTCTTTATCATGGGATATGATTGTAACAAAATATCACAGGAATTCACCTGTCACACTTAGAAAGATACATTTGATCTTGAAGATAATATTTTAAATAGGTGATAGAGAAGAGATAATACACAATTTAATATTAAACTTTAAAGGATAATATTATAGTAAGCCTGAAGAACAACAGACAGCCTTAAAATAAATAAAAAAATAATAATATTCATTTTCAAAGCAGATTTTTTATCTACTTCAATAAATGTTAAATTATATGCTAGAAATAACATCATACTGAGTTAATAGCTATAGATAACATTAACAAAATTCCTATATTCATTGATGCTTACTCAATGACATTAGGTCTAAAGATTTTACAAGGATACTCAAACTGAACTTTATTGTTTTGGCATTAACTGTGCTAAAACATTTTTCAATCAAATATGTAGCTGAGAAATGCCAGAAAAAGTAACTTAGTTTCATTGTAAAGAATTTTAAAGAATGTGATTTGTCTTCATTTAATTAGAATAGACTTGGATTACTGTGATATTGAATGGTTTGCCTTGGAAACGAACAGACATCACTCTATTGTTTTTGAGATTGCATCCAAGTACTGCCTTTCAGACTCTTTTGTTGACCATGATGGCTACTCCATTTCTTCTAAGGGATTCTCACCCATAGTAGTAGATATAATGGTCATATGAGTTAAATTCACCTATTCCAGTCCATCTTAGTTCGCTGATTCCTAGAACGTCGACGTTCACTCTTGCCATCTCGTTTGGCCACTTCCAATTTGCCTTGATTCATGGACCTAACATTCCAGGTTTCTATGCAATATTGCTCTTTACAGCATCAGACTTTGCGTCTATCACCAGTCACATCCACAGCTGGGTATCGTTTTTGCTTTGGATACTGATCTCCAGTATCATATTGGGCACTTACTGACCTAGGGAGTTCATATTTCAGTGTCTTATCTTTTTGCCTTTTCATACTATTCATGGGGTTCTCAAGGCAAGAAAACTGAAGTGGTTTGCCATGCCCTTCTCCAGTGGACCACATTCTATCAGACCTCTCCACCATGACCTATCCATCTTGGGTGGCCCCACACGGCATGGCTTAGTTTCATTGAGATAGACAAAGCTGTGGTCTGTGTGATCAGATTAGCTAGTTTTCTGTAATTTTAGTTTCAGTGTGTCTGCCCTCTGATGCCCTCTCGCAACACTTACCGTCTTACTTGGGTTTCTCTTACCTTGGACATGGGGTATTTCTTCACAGCTGCTCCAGCAAAGTGCAACCATTGCTCCTAACCTTGGACAAGGGGTATCTACTCACGACAGCCCCTCCTGACCTTGAATGTGGAGTAACTCCTCTAGGCCCTCCTGTGCCCACACAGCCCCTGCTCCTTGGGCCTGGGGTAACTACTCTCACCACGGCCCAAGGCCACCGGCCCAGCCTAGCCTCTGTCAGCAACCACCCCCAGCCCCCGGCCCAGCCTAGCTCCTCTCAGCCAAGCTTCTGTGCGGAGCTGTGGCAGCCGACCACTAACGCCGAAGAAGCTGAAGTTGAACGGTTCTATGAAGACCTACAAGACCTTCTAGAACTAATACCCAAAAAAGATGTCCTTTTCATTATAGGGGACTGGAATCCAAAAGTAGGAAGTCAAGAAACACCTGACGTAACAGGCAAATTTGGCCTTGGAGTACAGAATGAAGCAGGGCAAAGGCTAATAGAGTTTTGCCAAGAGAACTCACTGGTAATAGCAAACACACTCTTCCAACAACACAAGAGAAGACTCTACACGTGGACATCACCAGATGGTCAACACCGAAATCAGGTTGATTCTATTCTTTGCAGCCAAGGATGGAGAAGCTCTATACAGTCAGCAAAAACAAGACCGGGAGCAGACTGTGGCTCAGATCATGAACTGCTTATTGCCAAATTCAGACTAAAATTGAAGAAAGTAGGGAAAACCACTAGTCCATTCAGGTATGACCTAGATCAAATCCTTTATGAGTATACAGTGGAAGTGACAAATAGATTTAAGCGACTAGATCTGATAGACAGAGTGCTTGATGAACTATGGACAGAGGTTCGTGACATTGTACAGGAGACAGGGATCAAGACAATCCCCACAGAAAAGAAATGCAAAAAAGCAAAATGGCTGTCTGAGGAGGCCTTACAGATAGCTGGGAAGAGAAGAGAAGTGAAAAGCAAAGGAGAAAAGGAAAGATATTCCCATCTGAATGCAGAGTTCCAAAGAATAGCAAGGAGACATAAGAAAGCCTTCCTCAGCGATCAATGCAAAGAAATAGAGGAAAACAACAGATTGGGAAAGACTAGAGATCTCTTCAAGAAAATTAGAGATACCAAAGGAACATTTCATGCAAAGATAGGCTCGATAAAGGACAGAAATGGTATGGACCTAACAGAAGCAGAAGATATTAAGAAGAGGTGGCAAGAATACACAGAAGAACTGTCCAAAAAAGATCTTCATGACCCAGATAATCAGATGGTGTGATCACTCACCTAGAGCCAGACATCCTGGAATGTGAAGTCAAGTGGGCCTTAGAAAGCATCACTACGAACAAAGCTAATGGAGGTGATGGAATTCCAGTTGAGCTATTTCAAATCCTGAAAGTTATGGCTGTGAAAGTGCTGCACTCGATATGCCAGCAAATTTGGAAAACTCAGCAGTGGCCACAGAACTGGAAAAGGTCAGTTTTCATTCTAATCCCCAAAAAAGGCAATGCCAAAGAATGCTCAAACTACCACACAATTGCACTCATCTCACACGCTAGTATAGTAATGCTCAAAATTCTCCAAGCCAGGCTTCAGCAATACGTGGACCATGAGTTTCCAGATGTTCAAGGTGGTTTAGAAAAGGCAGAGGAACCAGAGATCAAATTGCCAATATCCGCTGGATCATCGAAAAGCAAGAGAGTTCCAGAAAAACATCTATTTCTGCTTTATTGACTATGCCAAAGCCTTTGACTGTGTGGATCACAATAAACTGTGGAAAATTCTGAAAGAGATGGGAATACTAGACCATCTGACGTGTCTCTTGAGAAACCTGTGTGCAGGTCAGGAAGCAACAGTTAGAACTGGACATGGAACAACAGACCGGTTCCAAATAGGAAAAGGAGTCCATCAAGTCTGTATATTGTCACCCTGCTAATTTAACTTATATGTAGAATACATCATGAGAAACGCTGGGCTGGAAGAAACACAAGCTGGAA
The DNA here is from genome assembly GCA_024291935.2 of Okapia johnstoni. NCBI lineage: Eukaryota > Metazoa > Chordata > Mammalia > Artiodactyla > Giraffidae > Okapia > Okapia johnstoni. The sequence continues at coordinate 109,222,578 of CM044312.1, forward strand.
TCAAGATTGCCAGGAGAAATATCAGTAACCTCAGATATGCAGATGACACCACCCTTATGGCAGAAAGTGAAGAAGAACTAAAGAGCCTCTTGATGAAAGTAAAAGAGGAGAGTGAAAAAGTTGGCTTAAAGCTCAATGTTCAGAAAACTAAGATCATGGCATCTGGTCCCATCACTTCATGGCAAATAGATGGGGAAACAGTGCAAACAGTGTCAGACTTTATTTTTTTGGGCTCCAAAATCACTGCTGATGGTGATTGCAGCCATGAAATTAAAAGACGCTTACTCTTTGGAAGGAAGGTTATGGTACATTACTTTCCCAACAAAGGTTTGTATAGTCAAGGCTATGATTTTTCCAGTGGTCATGTATCGATGTGAGAGTTGGACAGTGAAGAAAGCTGAGCGCTGCAGAATTGATGCTTTTGAACTGTGGTGTTGGAGAAGACTCTTGAGAGTCCCTTGGACTGCAAGGAGATCCAATCAATCCATTCTAAAGGAGATCAATCGTGGGTGTTCATTGGAAGGACTGATGTTGAAGCTGAAACTCCAATACTTTGGCCACCTCATGCGAAGAGTTGACTCATTGGAAAAGACCCTAATGCTGGGTAGGATTGGGGGCAGGAGGAGAAGGGGACAACAGAGGATGAGATGGTTGGGTGGCATCACAGACTCGATGGACATGGGTTTGGGTAGACTCTGGGAGTTGGTGATGGACAGAGAGGCCTGGCGTGCTGTAATTCATGGGGTCGCAAAGAGTCGGACACGACTGAGCGACTGAACTGAACTGAATTAGAAACATGCTCCTAAGTACATATTCACTTAGAATTAGTGTCTTTTTGATAAACCAACCCTTATCTTTATGAAAAGCTCCTCTTTACTTTGAAGTTCTCATTTTTGATATTGACATACTAGCTTTCTTGCATTGGAAATTCACAGGGTATATATAGTTTAATCATTTCAGTTTCACTTTCACTCTATGTCCTTATTCAGGTACCTTTCTTTCAGATGGAATTACTCGAGTATTTCTTAAAAAAAAAAAGCAAATCTAGGTTTGTAATCTCTGTCTTTTAATTGGAATGTCTTTTCCATTTGTATTTAGTGCAGTTATGCATGTGGTTGAGTTTAACCTTACCATCTTGCAGTTTGTTTTCAATATATTTCATCTTTTACTTTTTATCCTTCTTTCCTCCCCTGTCTACTTATGGTCAAGCAAGTGCTTATTTTTAGCACTCTTTTATAAACATTTTATTGTTTTTCAGTTGTAATTTTTTGAGTTTTTTGTTGGTGTTCTGAAGTGCTCTAGAAATTGGACACTCTTAAATTATCACAATCTCCATCAAGTTCATTTTATATAACCCTATAATAAACCTTACAATATTAAATTCCATTTATATTCCCTCCCATTTTTTCTGCTACAATTGTTACATGATTTACTTTAAAATATGTTATAAACTCCATAATACATGTTTATAAATTTTTGCTTAAACATATCAATTGTCAGCTTCTATTGAAAAATGCTTGTATTAAAGGAGATATGAAATTCAAAATGATTGAATTTATAACAAAAATGATAATGGAAAAATCAATATCTCAGAATCTGTGGAATTTATTAAAATATTCGTCACAGGAAATTTGATACCAATATACACTTTCATAAGTAAAAATTAAAGAATTAATATAAGTGAATTAAGGCCCATCTTGAAAACCTGAGAACAACAGAGTAAACCTATACATGGCACACAAAAAGGGAAATAATATAAAAATGAATTAAAGTAATAAGGAACTTTAAAAAGAGTAGACAATGAATAAAACAAAATCCTGGTTTGTGAAAAATGTTCCAAGAAGTATAAGCCACTATTTAACTTGTTTAATTTTTTTAAAAAATTACTAAAGCACAGAAATACCAAATAAGAAATGAGCAAAGATAATTAACCATTGATATGGAAGAAAATAGTTTTTAATTCTTAAGAAGTTATTTTGAAGCCCTATATATTCATAAACTTGAACATCAAAATGAAACTGACATTTTCCCAGTCCTGTGGCCACTGCTGAATTTTCTAAATTTGCTGGCTTGTTGAGTGTAGCACTTTAACAGCATGATGCTTTAGCATTACAAATAGCTCAGTTGGAATTCCATCACCTCCCCTAGCTTTGTTGGTAGTGATGCTTCCTAAGGCCCACTTGACTTCACACTCCAGGATGTCTGGCTCTAGGTGAGTGATCACACCATCATGGTTATCTGGGTCATATGCCAGAGAAAAATGTGACGTTTAACTGAGGAGGTTTCCAAGCAAAAGTTTGAGAATGCAGTCTGATTTCTCCTTCCTGCTTTTGGTGAAATGTGAGAGAAAAGAGAAAGATTGAGGAAGAAGCTGATAAAAAAGAACAAAATCTTGATGATTTTGTAAATTCCTAGCGTATTAGATTATAAAGGATGATAAAGTTGGCATGCTTCTCCTTAGTCCTGCAAATTTCCCAGCCTCCATGGCAATCTCTGTGACAGGCCTACTCACCTGCCTGCCCAATAAACAGGTTGCTTCTCACAAATGAAAGGTTTGTACTTCTCCAAATTTTTTAACCAAGACTTTGTTGCAACTACCTTTCTTCAACAACCTCATAGTCATATATGATTTTATTTTATTCATTATCTTTGTTCCCTTTTTTTGCTAAGTATGATGATTATTAACATCATTCTACATTCCAACTAGATGAAATCTACTGGAAAACAAATCCTTAACTTTTAACTAATGACAAAAAGTCATTAATATTCTAATAGGGTAAACATTATATATTTAAATAATTTCATTTAGGGACTCATCTTACTTATGTGTAAATTCTTCCTCAATTTTGTTGTGATTTATGAGATAATCTGTCATCCAAAGGACTGATGTTAAATTGATAATATTCATACCAATATTACATGATTTTGTCAGGTATTTTACTAAGATTTTTAACAAACAAATGTCAGTAATATTGAAATAATTAACAAGATATTTGATGCAGTCTCTAAAAGTGCTATAAATTCATGTTTTAGGCCAATTATAACTATCCCTCCCTCTGTTATAGAAGCAGTGATACTGATAAAAGGATTTTTTTTTTCTTGTGGAGTATTTTTTAAGGTCTATGTATACTGGCAACCATTTTGTACTCATTATTAATAATTGTGTTAAAATAACATTTCATCCATGGTCTTTCTCATCCCTTAAGCAATTTATATATGTTACTCAGTAAATTTCATTTGTCATGCAGGATGATTTCATTGGTAATAAAATTTTCTCAGACTTTAGTACATTACTGTTATTTCTGAAATTTTTGGTGCTCTCACTGATTCTTTTAAAGCAGTATTATAGCTCAATTGAAGAAAGAGATTGTTTATTTGTATTTTTTATCAGCATATTAATAACCCTCTCACACTTAATAATGGAGAAGGGCATAGCAAACCATTCCAGTATTCGTGCCTGGAGAATCCCAGGGACAGAGGAATCTGAAGGGTGACAGTTCATGTGGTCGCAGAGTCATACATGACTGAAGTGACTTAGCACACTTAATAAGATTAGTTTTCCTTCAATATCCCATGGCTTATCAGAGTTATTACTTCTTGCTATTTGTTACCTAAATTTAAAATTTCTGTCCTGTTAATCAGAAGACATTTAAAGATTTTACAGATAATATTCTATTATTTTCCTCTGCATGTCCGAAATAAGATATACCTTTCCCGAATTTATCAGTACATGTTGGCAAAATATTTATTTAATCTTGACAGTTAATGTCCTTCATTAAAAAAAATGCTTTAACAGAGTAAGAACTGTGCAGAGAGATATAAAAATAAATTAGTCAATTGAGTGTCAGTGTTTAACTTTGATTATATAAGAGAAGTTTTATACACATATATAGAACAATCACAAATGTGACACAAAAATGGTGACCAATACAGAAGTGTTGCACTGGTGACTCAACTACTTACTTGGCATAACTTTCTAAATTAGTAAATTGTTGGAAAATTCCAAACAAAAATATCTTTCTGCAATAATCCATGTATAATGCATACCTGGATGCTGTATAATATATACTTCCAAAATGTAATTTGATAACTAAAATGGATATTGAGTTGAGGATAAATTTTTCACCTACATAAAATGTTTTGTGAGGTATTTTATTGTTATGTGGGATTCATGAAAATTCTTCATGGGCAAGAATTTATCTAACACCATGGGACACATAGTACCCCATATTTATACTCAGTAAATGCATTGGTACTTTTTGTCACTGGGACACTATATTATAAAGTAACTTACCAAATTTAGCCATAGGGAAAATATGACCACCTGGAGAATCACTGAGCTAAATAAATTTATAAAAAACAAACCTCAAAAGTCAAAATTTTCAATGTAAAACAAAAGAACTGGAAATCATTAACCAAAGAACATGCTGTTAGGTACAGTTTAGGGCCAATATGATGTTGAAGGTAACTAGTCCATTTTTCCATCTGTGCTTCTAGCACAGACTTTTGGTAAATCTTGATGAAATATTGTACATATAAAATGCATTTCTGAACTCAAACGCAAGGAAAGATTATCTCCAGACTCTGAAAACAAAGGTGTAACTTAAATTCAGATAACACACACACACACATACACCCTATGGTCATTGTTATAGGTTAAATTATGTCCCCCAAATTCATAATTGAAGTCATAACTTCCAGTACCTCAGAATAGTCTTTATTTGAAAATAGAGTCATTGCTAATGTAATCAGTTAAGATGAATCAAATATTGGAGTAGGGTGGGATCCTAACCAAATGTAACTGGTGTCCTTATAACAAGGGGACACTTGAACACAGAGCCACACACAGGGATAACACCATAAAGAGTCTGGAGTGATGCTGCCACAAACCAAGAGAACTGTGAGGAGCCAGGAAAGAGGCTGGATCAGAAATTTCTCAGGGAGCAGGCCCTACAGACTCTTCAGCCTCTGACTCTCAGCTCCAGAATGGTGAGACGATAAATTCCTGGTGTTTAAAAGGCTCAGTTTTGGTTACTTCATGATGACAGCCTTAGCAAACTAGTATAATCATGGAAACTAAAAAAAAGAATGGATACTTTTTTGTATGAAATAGAATAATTTAAATATGCACAGTGAAGTAAGTCAGACACAGAAAAATAAACATCATGAGATATTGATTATATGTGGAATCCAAAAAAAGATACATATGAACTTACCTACAAAACAGAAGTACAGTCACAGATGTAGAAAAAGAACTTATAGTTACCAGGGGGAAAGGAAGAGAAAGAATAACTTGGGAGATTGGGAATGGCATATACACGCTACTATATATAAAATAGATAACTAATAAGAACCCACTGTATGTCACGGGGCACTCTACTCAACACTGTAAAGGCCTATACTGTAAAAGAATCTAAAAAAAGTGGATATATGCATATGTGTAACTGATTCACTTTGCTGTACAGTAGAAACTAATGCAACATTGCAAAACAACTATATTTAAATAAATAAATAAATAGCTACTTACATAGTTTTAAAAAGTAAATATATGTAAATCATACAAGTAAATTGCAGAGAAAGAATGATTTATTAAAAATAAAAATATATTAAGAGAAAAGTAAATAGAGTGGGAAAAAGAGGCCCTGGATATCTATACAGAAAGAAACTGAGGGAAGAAGGGGAAAAAATACTTTAATTAATAATTGATAATGCAAAATCTTCCCAATGTTGAAGGTAATTTCTCATACCAAATCTCAAGTAGGATAAGGAATAAGCTTATCAACTTCTAGACACAATATCATAAAGGTTCATGGCATCAAACACCAGGAAATTATCATCATATCAGAAGGAAGAAATAAATATTACTCATGGAAGAATACTAATATTTACAGAAGGCTCTCATTATCAATGATAGATTTTAATGAGCTAAAATTCCTGAAGAAATATTGTACATATACTGGAATTCTATATCAAAATGAACCACATTCAAGAAAAAAGGTGAAATAAAGATATTTTAGAGATAGTGAATTTATTTCTCACAAATTATTAACTTAAAAATCCCTAAAGAACAATGTCACTCAAGATCTTGAAATATATCTCCTAATTTTTAAGAAATGATGTGCAAAAGACAAGCAAAGAAAATTTTAAACAGCATCATTTGAATGTGTCTAGTTTGAAGACAAGATCAGAAATTGCTAAAAGTACTATACAGCACAGCAAGACTGGAAGGAAAGTAGATTCAACTTGCAGACAAGAATTGTAGAAGATAAAGAAACAAGCCAGATATCTAGGCTGCAAATATAGTCTGAGCTGAAGCATATTGATTTGAGGACATATATGGCAAAGGGGCTTGCATAACACAATGAAGCTATGAGCCATGCCATGCAGGGCCACCCAAGACAGACAGGTCATAGTGAAGAGTTCTAAAAAAGCGTGGTCTTTGGAGGAGGAAATGGCAACCCACTCCAATATTCTTGCCTGGAGAACCCTATAGACAGTATGAAAAGGCAAAAAGATATCACACCAGAAGATGAACTACACGGGTCAGATATATTGTATATTGTCAATATATATGACCCCAGTTAATATACTACTGGGGAGGAGCAGAGGACAATTAATAGCTCCAGAAAGAGTGAAGTGGCTGGAACAAAGCAGAAGCAACACTAAGTTGTGGATGTGTCTGGTGATAAGCAAAATTCAATGCTATAAAAACAATATTGCATAGGAACGTGGAATGTTAGGTCCACAAATCAAGGTAAACCGGATGTGGTCATGCAGTAGTAGGCATGATTGAACATGGACATCTTAGGAATCAGTGAACTAAAATGTACAGGAATGGACAAATTTAATTCAGATGACCACTATATCTACTATTCTAAGCAAGAATCCCTTAGAAGAAATGGAGTAGACCTCATAACCAACAGAAGAGTCCAAAATGCAGTACTTAGGTGCAACCTCAAAAATGACACAAAGATCTCATTTCATTTCCAAGGAAAACCATTCAACATCACACTAATCAAAGAATATGCCCCGATCACTGATGATGAAGCTGAAGTTGACTGGTTCTATGAAGACCAACAACACCTTCTAGCACTAACACCAAAAAAAAAAGTCCTTTTCATCACAGAGGATTGGAGTGCAAAAGTAGAAAGTCAAGAAATACCCAGAATAATAAGGAAGTTTGGCTAGGAGTACAAAATGGAGCAGGGCCAAGGCTAAGAGTTTTGTCAAAAGAACACACTGGTCATAGTAAACACTCTTTTCCACCCTTTTCCAGCACAAGAGATGGTTCTACAAATGGACATCACCAAATGTTCAATATCCAAATCAGACTGATTATGTTATTTGCAGACAAAGATGGAGAAGCTCTATAAAATTACTAAATACAAGACCTGGAGTTAACTGTGGCTCAGATCATGAGCTACTTATTGAAAAATTCAAGCTAAATGGAGGAAAGGGAAAACCACTAGGCTTTTCAGGCATGACCTAATTCAAATTCCCTGTGATTATATGGTGGAGGTGACAAATAGATTCAAGGTATTTAATCTGTTAGAAAACATGCCTGAAGAACTAAGGACAGAGGTTGGTAACACTCTACAGGAAGCAGTGACCAAAACCATCCAAAGGAAAAGAAGTGTACCAAGGCAAAGTTGTCTGAGGAAGCTTTGCAAATAGCTGAGGAAAAAAGAGATGCAAAAGACAAGGGAGAAAGGAAAAGATATACACAACTGAATGCAGACTTCCAGAGAATAGCAAGAAGAGATAAGAAGGCCTTCTTAAATAAGCAATGCAAAAGAATAGAGGAACGTAATACAAAAGGAAAGACTAGAGATCTCTTCAAGAAAATTGGAGATACCAAGGGAACATTACATGCAAAGATGGGCTCAATAAAGGACAGAAATGGTATGGACCTAACAGAAGCAGAAGAGATTAAGAAGAGGTGGCAAGAATACACAGAAAAACTGTACAAAAAAGGTCTTAATGACTCAGATAACCACTGTTGTGTGTCACTCACTAGAACCAGACATTCTGGAGTGTGAAGTCAAGGGAGCCTTAGGAAGAATCACTACAAACAAAGCTAGTGGAGGTGACAGGATTCCATCTGAGTTACTTAAAATCCTAAAAGATTATGCTGCTTTAGTGATGCAATCAATATGTCAGCAAACTTGGAAGATACATCAGGGGCCACAGAACTGGGAAAGGTGAGTTTTCATTCCAATCTCATAGAAGGCCAGTGCTAAAGAATGTTCACACTACTGTACAATTGCACTCATTTAACACGCTAGCAAGATTATGCTGAAAATCCTTCAAGCTAAGCTTCAGCCGTACATGAACTGTACGAACCCAGATGTTCAAGCTGGGTTTAGAAAAGGTGGAGGAATCAGAGATCAAATTGCCAACATTTGTTTGACTATAGAGATAATTCCATAAAAAAAAAAATCTACTTCTGCTTCATTGACTAAACTAAAATCTTTGTGTAGTTCACAACAAACTATGGAAATTCTTAAAGAGATGGAAATACCAGACCACCTTACCTTTACCTGAGAAAACTGTATAGGGGTCAAGAAGCAGCAGTTAGAACTAGATCTGGAACAATTGACTGGTTCCAAATTGGGGAAGGAGTACAACAAGGCTGTATATTGTCATCCTGCTTATTTAACTTATATGCAAAGTGCATCATGTGAAATGTTGTGATGGATGAATCACAAGCTGAAGTCAAGATTGCCTGGAAAAGTATCAACAACCTCAGATAAGCAGATGATATCACTCTAATGGCAGAAAGTGAAGAGAAACTAAAGAGCCTTTTGATGAGGGTGAAAGAGGAGAGTGAAAATGTGGATTGAAACTCAACATTAGAAAAGCTAAGATGATGGTGCCTGGTCTCATCACTTCATGGCAAATACAAGAGGAAAGTGTGGAAGCAGGGACAGACTTTATTTTCTCGGGATCTAAAATCACTGCAGACTCTGACTGCAGCCAAGAAATTAATAGACGCTTGGTCCCTGGAAAGGAAGCTATGACAAATGTAGACAACATATTAAAAAACAGAGACAACACTTTGCCGACAGTAGTCTGTATAGTCAGAGCTATTGTTGTCCCAGTAGTCATGTACAGATGTGTAAGTTGATCCATAAAGACGGCTGAGCACCGAAGTATTGATTCTTTTGAACTGTGATCCTGGAGAAGACTCTTGAGAGTCCTTTGGACTGCAAGGAGAGCAAACCAGTTAATGCCAAAGGAAATCAACCTTGAATATTCTTTGGAAGGACTCCTGCTGAAAATGAATCTCCAGTACTTTGGCCACCTGATGGAAGAGTCGACTCATTGGAAAAGACCCTGATGCTGGGATGAAAGGAGAAAGGGGGCAAGAGAGGATGAGATAGTTGTGTGTGCTCAGTCGCTTAGTCATGTCCAATGCTTTGCAACCCCATAGACTGTAAACCGCCAGACTCCTCCATGCATGGGGATTCTCAAGGCAAGAATACCGGAGTGGGTTGCCATGCCCTCCTCCACGGGATCTTTCTAACCCAGGGGTTGAACCCAGGTCTCCCTCATGGCAGGCTGATTCTTTACTCTCTGAGCCACCAGGGAAGCCTGATATAGTTAGATACTATCACCAACTCCGTGGATATGAATTTGAGCAAACTCTGGGAGATAGTAAAGGGATAAAGGAGACTGGAATGCTACTGTCCATGGAATTACGAAGAATTGAACATGGATTAGAGACTGAACAACAACAGCAAATGAACATAATACTTATAAGAAAAAAGCAGAACATCCACCTCTGAGTCTGGTAGAAGAATCTCAAACTTTCTGCTAAGACTGCAGATCAAAACAATTGAGGTTTCATATATATGAATTGATATATGATATTTGTTTTCTCTTTCTGACTTACTTTACTCTGTGTGATAAACTCTAGGGTAATCCATGTCTCTATAAATAACCCTATTTAATTTCTTTTAATGATTGAGTACTATTCTATTATATATATATTATATATGCCACATCTTCTTTATCCATTCATCGTTGTTCAACGTTTAAGTTGTTTATATGCCCTGGCTATTGTAAATAGTGCTTCAGTGAACACTGGGGCACATGTGTCCTTCTGAATTAAAAAACAAACAACAAAAATTTAAAAAATAATGATAACTTTTGAAGATAACTATTTTTGCTATAGATTATAGGTTAAGAAGTGAAATAGTATGAATAGAATTTAAAACTACTAAACCATAAAGAGGAGCAGAGGGGAAGCTATGTAAATATATAACTAATCAATGGAAGGGAAAGATAGAGCAGAAATTGAACAAGTGAAAACAGTGACATAGTGGGAAATGTCAAGTACGTAAGTTACTACAATAAAGTAATCATATAAAACTAGCAAGAGGCACAATCTCAGCCAAAAAACATAGAACAAACCTAACTCAGATAGTATTCATAAAAGACAGCTTTACATATAGAAAAACCTGGAAATGTTTAAATAATGGATCAACAAAAGCATGCTAAAATTTACCTAATATCTGGAGATAACCGCATGACTTTTGTCCTAGCAATATTAACATCAAATGTTCCTTAACGGGATTCCTGCAATCAAGCTATCTTGAATTTCTGATATGAGCCCTTTGAGATAATTTTGCTTAATTTTCAAGCGTCCCATCTGTTATTTAATATTTTGTCTCAATATTCACAGCTGAAAAATCTTTCAGTTTGAGGATCAAGGTTCCTATACATACTTCAAAGTAGTTTGGAAATTTTTCTTCATTTTTCTCTGCTTATCTAATCTGTGCAGATTTAATAGAGCTCCCTGTGGAAGTGATTGGGTTATGCTGGGTCTATGAGGAAACTCTTTAACCATTTTCTCAATTTACTCTGTGTTAATTGAAATCTGTTTCTCATGGAATATATTTTTATAAATTATGCATGTTTAAGAAAAGCATACACTGTTCACAATAGCCAGGACATGGAAGCAACCTAGATGCCCATCAGCAGATGAATGGATAAGGAAGCTATGGTACATATACACAATGGAATATTACTCAGCCATTAAAAAAAAAAATACAGTTGAATCGGTTCTATTGAGATGGATGAAACTGGAGCCCATTATACAGAGTGAAGTAAGCCAGAAAGAAAAACACCAATACAGTATACTAATGCATATATATGGAATTTGAAAGATGGTAACGGTAACCCTATATGTGAGACAGAATAAGAGACACAGATGCACAGAACAGTCTTGTGGACTCTGAGGGAGAAGGTGAGGGTGGGACGTTCTGGGACAATAGCATTGAAACATGTATATTATCGTGTGTGAAGCAGAACACCATTCCATGTTCTGTGCGTGGGACGGATGCTCAGGGCTGGGGCACTGGGATGGCCCAGGGGGATGGGATAGGGGGTGGGGTGGGAGGGGGTTCAGGATGGGGAACACGTGTGGACCCATGGCTGATTCATGTCGATGTGTGGCAAAAGGTACTACAATATTGTAAAGTAGTTAGCCCCCAACTAAAATAAATAAATTTATTAAAAAAAAAAAAAAAGATAGAGAAGCTCTACACACCCGGGAAAAAAAAACAAAAACCTGGAGCTGACTGTGGATCAGATCATGAACTTCTTATTGCAAAACTTAGGCTTAAAATGAAAAAAGTAGGGAAAATTACTAGGCCATTCAAGTATGACCTAAATCACATCCCTTATGATTATACAGTGGAGGTGATGAAAAAAAAAAAAGAAAAGCATACATTCTGGAAAAAGTCTCAGTTTTTCAAAATATTGTTAGTTTTTATAATTATTTTCCCTTGCTATTTCAAATTTAGGGTATTTTTATAATCTCATTATTACTTAATTTTTTTTCAAACCAGCTTTTGTATTTACTTCTTAGTTCTATTTTTTATTCTACTTTATGATGTCTTTAGAGCTTTCCTAGTGGCTCAGTGATAAAGAATCTGCCAATGCAGAAGATGCAGGTTTAACCCTTGGTCCAGGAAGATCCCCTGGAGAAGGAATGACAATCTATTCCAGTATTCTTGCCTGGAAAACCCCGCAGAGAAGCCTGGTGGGCTACAGTCCATGGGGTCACAAAAAGTTGGACACAACTGAGTAACTGAACAAGAATAGTGTTTCTATTTGTTGTTGTTGTTGTTTTTGTTTGCTTGTTTGTTTTGTTTTAATCGGTTTATTCCTCATGCTTTCTTTTGTGATTATTTTTCTTACTGTAGGGTGTGGTTCTTTATTTTTTTCTTTTTTATATGCACTCAATTTTATACCATATATTTAATATATTGTGTTTATTTATATTATTCCCCCCAAAATCTACAATTTGGGATTATATAAAAATTAAAATGTCTCTTTTAATTTCTAAGAAAAGAAATTATATTTAAATTATTAATAATTACAGTAACAGGTTATGCTAAGGTAATGTTTGGATTATTTCTGGCCTTTATAATTTATTAAGATTTTCTTTGTTGCTCCAACTATGGAAATTTTCACATAAGCCTGAAAATAAGAGCTATTCTCTGCTATTTGTATTGCAATTTTGATACATACCTGTAAAATCTGTGGTGTTGGCTAAGTTCCTTCTAGTCTATGTGAACTGTTTTGTGTCTTTCTTGTATAGATCTTTTGGTGTACGGGAAACAAATCAAGGGAAAACGAGCTTCTTCAGGTTCATTACAGCCTTCCTGGCAGTCTGAAGGTCTGTTTGGTCACATATATAAAATCTTTGGTTACCATTTTCTTTTTTTGATGAGCTTAAATCTTCTAGTCTGTTATCTCTTTGAATGTCAAAAATCTATGTCTGTCAACGAGTTTGATGTCAGTTTAATTTGCTTTATTTTATAAATAGAATGATCAAATGTTCTCTCAGCTAAAATATTCCTGGTTTACAGTACATGTCCCTTGCAATCATTATTAGCATCCCTTCTCAAAAGTCTCCTAGTATGCATGATAAATTACCTGGCCTCTCTAATGAAATGCAGCTTAGTCCTTTTCTCCAGATGCTTGGAGGATATATATATGTATATCTTTTTATTTAGAATTTCAACATTTTATTAAAATATGTTTCTGTCGAAGTCCAGCTCCGACAGCCAGGGAAGCACTGAAGGGATGAACAGGGTGGGCAAATGATGCAGCCTCTCACTCATTTGGACTGCATGTTTATTTTAAGCATCAGGTTTTCTTTTATACTTTTACAAAAGCATTAGGTCAGAGGTATGACATCTTCAGTTTCCCCTCACCCAGATTTACTGTCTTCATAAATCATTGTTGTCCTTCAGTGTTCCTTTTTAAGTGTCCTTGTGATACCATCATAACTCAAGTTTGTCTCTGGGCTGTATACCACATTCCTCAGTTTATTTCTTATCTTTCTAAATCCTGCTTGAACTCATTAACTCCTAAAAAGACTTCTCTAGCTATTAGCATCTCTAAAATTCCTAGTTTCTATAAGCTATAGTAAAATATGCCAACACTACAACATACCTTAAACTTTTAACTTCTAACTATTCTTAATTATTCCTAACCCCTAAACTCAGCAAACTTCTTTTGCCACAGACATTCCCCTTACAAGCAGGTTTCAGATAACAATGTTTTCTATGGCCTCAAGCTGAAGCCTATGTGCTCATCCTGGAACATTCTTTGTAAAGATCCTTGAACAAATGTCAATAGTTAACTTTATGGATTATAACATTCTTTCCATCCAACTCAACCAGAGGAAGGAAAGGACTAGTCAGAATCACGAGACCTAACTCCTTCATCCCAGGACCATGCCTGCGAGATGCGGAGAGGGGGTTCGGGCCGTGCCTCCATTTTGTCAGTAATGCCTATAGCAGCTCCAGACATGTTTCAGCATTGGCCTCTCAGAGGGGATTTTCCCAAGAATGTAGTGTGCTCTTTAAATGCCGAATTTCAAGTTGGCTTTATTTCAGGAGAAAGTGAAAGTGAAGTCTCTCAATCTTGTCCAACTCTTTGCGGCCCCATGGACAGTAGCCTACCAGGCTTCTACTTCCATGAGATTTTCCAGGCAAGAGTACCAGAGTGGGTTGCCATTTTCTTCTCCAGGGGATCTTCCTGACCCAGGGATCGAAGCCAGGTCTCCCGCATTGCAGGCATATGCTTTACACTCTGAGCCACCAGGGAAGTTTCAGGAGAGTTTTCTTGAATCATAGCTTTTGCCCTTTTGTTCATTCTATTGCTTTAGTTTTCTTCTTTGTGTCCTGTCACATATAATGCTGTCTTGCATAGTATTGTTTTCAGTCAAATCATTTTTATCCATATTTTATTTCCCTTATGGCATTATTCCTTGTGTTAATTCTCTCTTGTGCTCTTTCTAATTTGATATTCTTTGCACCGATGACTTATTTATTTCATTTAGTAATTATTCCTCTGTCTGCCACCCTTTCTTTTTAAATCTCCATTTCCTCCAGTCATTTTTATCTCTGAGTACATATTTGTAATTCTAATGTGTGTTCTGCTTTCATGCATTTTACTGCTCCTGTAATTTATCTTTAGCTCACTTTGGATTAGGTACAGACTGTAACTGCTTTGAAGTCTTGTCTTTCTGGCTGCATCATTGTCTTGTAGACTCCTATTCTTGTTACTTTTCAGATATTTTTCATAAAATGTGGAATAGGAGTGTAATCTTTTCTCTTGTTTATGTGTAAGTGAGGTGACATTTTTATATGGGAGGTGAACTTGATTATGTTTCTAGCTTCACCCCCCAGAGTTCTAGAGTTCTAGAGCTCAGGCTTATTGCTGGAACAGTTTTCAGAAATGTGGCTTCAAACTTTGTGAAATATTCAAACATGGTTACCCATCCACCTTTCACTAAATAGTGTTTCTCTGTTGACCCTACTATTTCTTCCCCTCTCAGTATGAATTCCAGTCACAGAAATATCACCTCGTTGTGACAGTTTGTGATTTTTGATTGATTAGAGTTTCTTGGACACAGGTTGCTCCGGCACTGACTCTTCCTACAGAATCCTTCAGTCACCCACAAACTTGGTGGCCAGTTCTGCTGCTTAGCTTAGCTTTCCCTCTCTCTTTGATGGGACTTAACCATGACTATCATGTCCTTTGGCTCACAGGATGTGAAGAGGCACTTCACTGAGTCCCCTCCCTGTGGAGATGACTCCAGTGTTATCATCTCAGTTGTGTCTCAGCCTCCTGGGTTTTGGGAAACACAGAGCTACCTTGTCACCAAATATGGTCCTGGATGTGTCCTGGGGATCTCTGGCTTTCCTTTCCTGTAGACAGTGAAGTTGTTCTGTTAAGTGAAGCCTGGGGTGTGGGGGGCTCATGAGGGATGTTAAAACTATGCTGCTGTTGCCACTCCCTTGTCCATCAACTCTGCTTGTCATTTTTGATAGACATCATCCTTTCCTTTATTTCCATTACTGTAAGCTCATTTTTAGAGTCATTTTCTGTGATTATTTTTTCTCTCTTAGGTACAATTTCTCTGATTTAGATTTTGTATATAAATAAATAAATAACAAATTATATACACATTATATACAGATACATGATTTTGCTTATAAAATTTTAATTTTGTTATAACCTTGGTGGAGTTCGTCCTTTTATCTTGTTTTGCTCATCTCTCCCCCTGGGGGTTTTGTGGTCACCTCTACCCAGGCTTTCAGGACTCCTAGTGAAGCACAGATGTCATAATGGCAGCACAGAACTCTCACCTGCTGGCTAGATCTAATTTCTAATGTGGGGCTGTCTAGCTCTTTTCTGTTTCTTAGCACCTTTCAGGATGGCAGTTCTTCACCAAGGGAAGTGCCAAAGGGCAGCCACACAAGTGTTCAGTCTTTCTTCACAGGTAGAAGACCTGCTCGGGCCTCCTTTCTTACACAGGGGTTCTTGGTCTCATCCTCCCTCCTACTTTTGCAACTATTTTTTCCAAGAGTTGAACTCTTATTGTATTTCCTGGGTTAGTCCCGGTGCCCCATTGTATTCCTGTTAGCACCAGCCCTGACCTACTGGTAATATCTGGTCCTTGTTTTCATCCTAAAGATGTAGCTGGTTCCTGAGCACAGCTGTGTCTAATAGTTAATTTATTGCTTATTAGGGAATAAGGGTGGGTGATGGGAGTAATTGCTAGGAATGTTCTTTTGGGGTAAAATTGTTGAGCTACTTTCATCAGAAAAGTGATATTAGGTATTTTTTCATGGTTTGGGCAAATCACTTTAATTAAAACTAATGAAATATCAGTGAAAAACTAATGAAATATCACTTAGCAATTTCTTCCCAGATGGTGCTTGTTGTAAAGAACCCTCTTGCTGATGCAGGAGATGCAGGAGACCTGGGTTTGATCCCTGGGTTGGGATGGTCTCTTGGAGGAGGGTGTGGCAACCCACTCTAGTCTTCTTGCCTGGAGAATCCCATGGACAGAGGAGCCCAGTGGGTTACAGTCCATGGGGTCACAAAGAGTCGGACACAACTGAAGCGATTTAGCACTTAGCAATGGCATAGGTTGCCCAAATACAAATGGGAACAATAAATAATCATCAGAGAATAAAAATCTTAGTATACAGAGTAAGCATATGCAGAAATATCTTCAAAATGTATGCCAAAAATATCTTGCAAAATATAAATGAGTATCTAATATACAGACACAAATTTTTTAGGTGAAAGATCCATCTGGATGAAATGGAGACGTATGCTCTATCTCAAAGGGAAATCCTAACATTTCTAAGGTTTCTTTTTTTTTCCTCACTAAGAATTAAGGAGGTGTTTCCCTTAGAGCAAAAGTGACATTTACTACACAAAGAAGTTTCCCACTAAAGTTCTTAATATCTGTGTAAATTACAATCAGCAATTTTATTAGAAAGGAAATGAGCAAGGTGGCCTGTCCCATCTAGTGAAACTTGGGTTAGTTCTTTTGCTGTGATGAAATGAAGGGTGAATCAATATTTCCAGAAAATTTCTACTGAGCTTAATTAATAGAGGGCTATGGAGTCAGGTAGCCATTACTGAGGGGTTCTTCTGATCAGCAAGATGGGGTGCTTCTGCTTTAAAGATCAACCAGTTCATGAGAACAGCTGTTGCTATGCACTGGAATCATGCCACCAAGCACCATTATTTAGTTTTACATGTACTGCTGAAATGATTCAAGGAAACATGTAAGCATATATATTTGTGACTGAGTATGTGCAAATTTGTGTTCACATCTGATTTTCAGTGAAACACTTCTTAATCAACTTAAACTTCAGGCTCTGAATCCTCAAAAAATATTAATGTACTTATAGAACAATGATCCTAATTTTTTTTTTAACTAGCACTAACAAATATCAACTTAAAGTGCTGTAATACAGCAATGATCCTCAAAGATGGATAACACTGCTTTTGTCCGTTGCAAATTATAGTCGGTCCTCAACTCATGATGGTTTCATTTTCAATTTTTCAATTTCATGACAGTGTGAAAGCAGTACTCATTTGGTAGAAATCACACTTTGAATTTTGAATTTAGTCTTTTTCCAGGCTAGCAAAATTAGTAGATTCTCTCTTGTGAAACTGATCAAGACACAGCCCCATCAGTCACACCATCAGAGGGTAAACAACTGATACAATCATTTTGTTTTTCATTTTCCGTCCAGTATTCAATAAATTACAAAAGATATTTTACACTTTATTACAAAATATGCTTGTGTTAAGTGGTTTTGTTCAAAACTAGGCTAATCTAATGATCTGAGCATGTTTACGTTAGGCTAGACTAAGTATGACTTTTGGCATATTAGGTGTGTTAAATGCATCCTTGGCTAACAACATTTTCAACTTATTATGGCTCTATTGGGATGCAGCCTCATCTCAAATCAAAGAAGATCTGTATGCTTGTAAAGTCTATTGAGGGTAAAATATTCCATAGAACGCAATTAACAGATGCAAATTACTATATAAAAAATAGATAGCCAATAATGATAAAACTCATAGCACAGAAAATTATACCCATTATCTTGTAGTGAAAAAGAAATGCCAAAAAGAAAAATGGCTGAGGAGGCTTTACAAATAGCTGTGAAAAGAAGAGAAACAAAAAGCAAAGGAGAAAAGGAAAGATATTCCCATCTGAATGCAGAGTTCCAAAGAATAGCAAGGACAGATAAGAAAGCCTTCTTCAGTGATCAATGCAAAGAAATAGAGGAAAACAACAGAATGGGAAAGACTAGAGATCTCTTCAAGAAAATTAGAGATACCAAGGGAACATTTCATGAAAAGATGGGCTCGATAAAGGACAGAAATGGTATGCACCTAACAGAAGCAGAAAATATTAAGAAGAAGTGACAAGAATACACAGAAGAACTGTACAAAAAAGATCTTCACGACTCAGATAATCACGATGGTGTGATCACTCACCTAGAGCGAGACATCCTGGAATGTGAAGTCAAGGGGGCCTTAGAAAGCATCACTAGGACAAAGCTAGTGGAAGTGATGGAATTCCAGTTGAGCTATTTCAAATCCTGAAAGATGAGGCCGTGAAAGTGCTGCACTCGATATACCAGCAAATCTGGAAAACTCAGCAGTGACCACAGGACTGGAAAAGTCAGTTTTCAGTCCAATCCCAAAGAAAGGCAATGCCAAAGAATGCTCAAACTACCGCACAATTGCACTCATCTCACACGCTAGTAAAGTAATGCTCAAAATTCTCCAAGCCAGGCTTCAGCAATACGTGAACCGTGAATTTCCAGATGTTCAAGCTGGTTTTAGAAAAGGCAGAGGAACCAGAGATCAAATGTCCAACATCCACTGGATCATCGAAAAAGCAAAAGAGTTCCAGAAAAACATCTATTTCTGCTTTATTGACTATGCCAAAGCCTTTGACTGTGTGGATCACAATAAACATTGGAAAATTCTGAAAGAGATGGGAATACCAGACCATGTGACCTGTCTCTTGAGAAACCTGTATGCAGGTCAGGAAGCAACAGTTGCAACTGGACATGGAACAACAGACTGGTTCCAAATAGGAAAAGGAGTACATCAAGGCTCTATATTGTCACCCTGATTTTTAACTCATATGTAGAGTACATCATGAGAAACGCTGGGCTGGAAGAAGCACAAGCTGGAATCAAGATTGCCAGGAGAAATATCAATAACCTAAGATATGCAGATGACACCACCCTTATGGCAGGAAGCAAAGAAGAACTAAAGAGCTTCTTGATGAAAGTGAAAGAGGAGAGTGAAAAATTTGGCTTAAAGCTCAGTGTTCAGAAAACTAAGATCATGGCATCTGGTCCTGTCAATTCATGGGAAATAGATGGGGAAACAGTGCAAACAGTGTCAGACTTTATTTTTTTAAGCTCTAAAATCACTGCTGATGGTGATTGCAGCCATGAAATTAAAAGACGCTTACTCCTTGGAAGGAAGTTTATGACCAAACTAGATAGCATATTTAAAAGCAGTGACATTACTCTGCCAAAGAAGGTCCATCTAGTCAGGCTATATTTTTTCCAGTGGTCATGTATGGATGTGAGAGTTGGACGGTGAAGAAAGTTGAGCACCGAAGAATTGATGCTTTTGAACTGTGGTGTTGGGGAAGACTCTTGAGAGTCCCTTGGCCTGCAAGGAGATCCAACCAATCCATCCTAAAGGAGATCAGTCCTGGGTGTTCATTGGAAGGACTGATGTTGAAGCTGAAACTCCAATACTTTGGCCACCTCTTGCGAGGAGTTGACTCATTGGAGAAGACCCTAATGCTGGGAAGGATTGGGGGCAGAAGGAGACGGGGACGACAGAGGATGAGATGGTTGGATGGCATCACCGACTCGATGGACATGGGTTTGAGCGTACTCTGGGAGTTGGTGATGGACAGGGAGGCCTGGCATACCGTAATTCGTGGGGTCGAAAGAGTCGGACACAACTGAGTGACTGAACTGAACTGAAGGTTGAATCATTTCTTCCTTTTTGTTTCTGCCTTTCTAAAATTGATGCAATGGTTTGCATAAGCTTCCTATAGGGTGAGATTTATGCTAATTTTTTGTTTGTTTTTCCTCTGATGGGAAAGACTGAGGGATCTGGTAATCTTGTCTTTTGTTGATTGGGTTTGTATTTTTGTTTTGTTTGTTGTTTGGATGAGGCGTCCTACACAGGGTGCTACTGGTGGTTGGGTGATGCTGGGTCTTGGATTCATGCGTTTTTTTTGTGTGAGTTCTCACTACTTGATACTCCCTAGGGTTAATTCTCTGGTAGTCTAGGGTCTTGGAATCAGTGCTCCCACTCCAAAGGCTCAGAGCTTAATCTCTGGTCAGGAACGAAGATTTTATAAGTGGTTATGGCGTTAAGCGAGGTTAAAACACAAACCGAAAAATGAGAAACCAAAAATGAACCTCAGGCTAATGGCAGTTACAAAATCAGGTAAATAATAATCAAAATAATGGAATATACACATAAACCCTGTATACCAATAAGCAAAATCAAAACAATGGAACAAAAATACAGTACAATAGATTGACCTGTTGAACAAAGGAAACCAAAAACTGTATCTACCAGTTAAGAACAAAACTAACTAAAGCACAAACTGGAAAACAACATTAAAGCAAGGTGGCAGCTGGGGAATACGGCAATGAAAACAAAACTGACACATATATTAAGAGGAAAGGAAAGAAAGAATAGATATGCAAAGCTAAATAGAGGTAGATAAAGATGATTTATATATACTAACGATTAACTGCAAGGGGAAAATAACATTAGGAAAAGCAAACAAAGCAATAAATGTAGAAAAAATAATATTAGACTTTAAAAAAATTTAAAAATGAAAAGAAAAAGGGGAGGGGGAGGAAAGCTCCACCGAACTGCAAAAACCCAAAGTAGAGGCAAAGATTTATAACAATAATAAGTGCGATTAAAAAAAAAATGGAGAAGAAGAGAAAAACTCAGAAGCTTAGTTGGATTTCATAGTGCCAATAAAATTAACAACTACAACAGAGGAAGGGAAATAAGGAAGGAGTGGAGAAGAAAAGAAAAGAAAAATCCACAAGAAACTACGGAACAAGTCAAAACATAATAATAAATGCTTTTCTTGAGTCACTTCTGTCAGGATCCTTTCCCTTACTGGGAGTCACAGTCCATCTCACCTTCTTTGGGTGCCTTCCAACAACTATGCTGGTCTCTGGATCTACTGTGGAGGCAGCTCAGATTCTAATCTGGTCCTACTTCTGTGTGTCCTTGCCTCCAATGTCCACAACTATCGGAACTAGCGTGTTTCCTTTTGTGGGAGCTCTCAGTGTCCTTTTATATATTCTGTAGACACACAGACTGCCTAGTAATCATGTGGATTTAATCTGCAGCTACTACAGCTGGTGGAAACGTTTTGGGTCTTCTTCCTTAACTGCACTGACCCTGGGTTTCAATTGTGGTTTTATTTCCACCTCTGCATGTGGGTCGTAAACTGGCGTTTGTTCCTAAGGCTGTCCTGGAGGGCCTGGGTCTACCCCAGGGAAGGTCAGGTACAGAGGCGGTGCAGCTGCTTGGGGCACAGGGGTTCTGGCAGCACCAGGTACTCAGCGGAATTACCAGCTAGGGAAGCAGGAAATATAGTGCTCTAGAAGGATATGGCAACCAGTATTGACCAACACATTCCAGTATTCTTGCCTGAAGAACCCCACTGACAGAGAAGCCCACAGTCAACATGGTCATAAAGAGTAGGACACAACCTTGGCAACCTTGCATGCATAGATGCAAGCCTCCTTTTTTTTTTTTTTTTTTTTGCCTGTGGCAGCTCTACCCCAGTGAAAGTTGGGCATGAAGGTGGCACAGCTTCTTGGATCACGGGGTCCCTGGCGGTGCCAAGTGTGCAGGGACACAGACTACCTCAGATGCTGGAGTTATGGCCCTATCAGAGTCTTTTTTCAAGCCTCTGGTGGCTGGCAATGAGAGGCCTCTTTGACTAGTCTTTCTTCAGAGTTATACCCATTCAGGCACGTAGAGGGCTCCCTTGCCTGGGGTCCTCCTCTGTTGTTCAACATGTCAGGCACATAGAGGGGGCCCCCCTGCCTGGAGTGCTGCTCTGTAGATCGGTGCTCAGGCACTTAAAGGGGCACTGGGTGGGGTCTTACTCTGTAGTTTCATGCACCAGGCACTTGATGGGCCAGCCTCTCTATTGGTCAGCTGCTGATGCTGGCATGTGGGGAGAGAGAGGCTACGGTGATGGCTCCACCCTCTATGGGTGACTCAGCAGTATTATCTTGCTTCCATGGCTGTCTGGCTTTCCTCCACAGGCATTTCCCACCACAATCTCCTCCCTCACGCCCCCTCAGTCTGTCTCTCCACAGACAACAGCAGCCTTCACCCTGGGATTGTTCCACAATCCCTAAGCTGCAGCTACAAGCTGCTGTGCAGTCTAGGGGACCCATGTCCCTGTCTGGGGTAAGTATGGCTGCAGCAAGAACTGTCTGAGTCTTATTTCGTTTAGGCTGCCACAGGTCAGCTGTTTCACTCTCAGCCTTAAATGTTTCTCCTCCGACTCAGACAATTGCCCCAATGTAGGAATTTGACCCCTGCTTCAGTTCCCCCACCCACTGAGGTCAGGTCCAGTTCTAGTAACAGTTTTGTTTTTCCTCCAGTTCCTTCATCCTACTGAGTTTTGCTTGGTTCTATGCATTCTTTTCCACTGGTCAGATACTCCTATCCGCTCTCAGCTGGTGTTCTGCATGCACTTCTCTGTCTGAAAGTGTATTCCTGATGTATTCATGGAGAGAGATATACTCCACATCCACCTAATCCTCTGCCATCTTCTTCTCTCCCTATCTCCATATTTTTATTTTTTTTAATTTTTTTATTTTTATCTTTTTTATTAGTTTATTTTCTATTTTTTAACTTTACAATATTGTATTTGTTTTGCATACATTGACATGAATCCACCATGGGTGTACTTGTTTTCTCCCTCCAGAACCCCCCTTCCACTCCCTTCCCCCTCCCATCCCTCCACGTCATCCTGGTGCACCAGCCCCGTGCACCCTGTATCATGCATTGAACCTGGACTACCGATTTGTTTCACATATGAAAATTTACATGCTTCAATGCCATTCTCCCATATCATCCCGCCCTCGCCCTCTCCCATAGAGTCCATAATACTGTTCTATTTATCTGTGTCTCTTTTGATGTCTCACATACAGGGTTATCTTTACCGATTGACTAAATATCATATATATGTGCTAGTATACTGTATTGGTGTTTTTCTTTCTGGCTTACTTCACTCTGTATAGTAGGCTCCAGTTTCATCCACCTCATTAGAGCTGATTCTAATGTATTCTTTTTAATGGCTGAGTAATATTCCATTGTGTATATGTACCACACTTTCCTTATCCATTCGCCTGCTGATGGGCATCTAGGTTGCTTCCATGTCCTGGCTATTACAAACAGTGCTGCGATGAACATTGGAGTGCACGTGTCTCTTTCAAGTCTGGTTTCCTCAGTGTGTATGCCCAGCAGTGGGATTGCTGGGTCATATGGCAGTTCTATTTCCAGTTTTTTGAGGAATCTCCACACTATTCTCCATAGTGGCTGTACTAGTTTGCATTCCCACCAACAATGTAAGAGGGTCCCCTTTTCTCCACACACTCTCCAGCATTTATTGCTTGTAGTCTTGTGGATAACAGCCATTCTGACGGGCTTGAAATGGTATCTCATTGTGGTTTTGATTTGCTTTTCTCTCATAATGAGTGATGTTGAGCATCTTTTCATGTGTTTGTTAGCCATCTGTATGTCTTCTTTGGAGAAATGTCTGTTTAGTTCTTTGGCCCATTTTTTGATTGGGTAATTTATTTCTCTGGAATTCAGCTGCAGGAGTTGCTTGTGTATTTTTGAGATTAATTGTTTGTCCGTTGCTTCATTTGCTATTATTTTCTCCCATTCCGAAGGCTGTCTTTTCACCTTCCTTATAGTTTCCTTTGTTGTGCAAAAGTTTTTAATTTTAATTAGGTCCCATTTGTTTATTTTTGCTATTATTTCCAATATTCTGGGAGGTGGGTCATAGAGGATCCTGCTGAGGTTTATGTCGGAGAGTGTTTTGCCTATGTTTTCTTCTAGGAATTTTATACTTTCTGATCTTATGTTTAGATCTTTAATCCATACCGACTCGATGGACATGGGTTTGGGTAGACTCCGGGAGTTGGTGATGGACAGGGAGGCCTGGCGTGCTGCAGTTCGTGGGGTCGCAAAGAGTCGGACACGAATGAGCGACTGAACTGAACTGAACTGAGTTTATTTTTGTGTACGGTGTTAGAAAGTGTTCTAGTTTCATTCTTCTACAAGTGGTTGACCAGTTTTCCCAGCACCACTTGGTGAAGAGATTGTCTTTTCTCCATTGTATATTCTTGACTCCTTTGTCAAAGATAAGGAGTCCATAGGTGCGTGGATTTATCTCTGGGCTTTCTATTTTGATCCATTGATCTATATTTCTGTCCTTGTGCCAGTACCATACTGTATTGATGACTGTGGCTTTGTAGTAGAGCCTGAAGTCAGGCAGGTTGATTCCTCGTGTTCCATTCTTCTTTCTCAAGATTGCTTTGGCTATTCGAGGTTTTTTGTATTTCCATACAAATTGTGAATTTATTTGTTCTAGTTCTCTGAAGAATACTGTTGGTAGCTTGATAGGGATTGCATTTAATCTATAGATTGCTTTGGGTAGTATAATCATTTTCACTATATTGATTCTTCCGATCCATGAACACAGGATATTTCTCCATTTATTTGTGTCCTCTTTGATTTCTTTCACCAGTGTTGTATAAGTTTCTATATACAGGTCTTTTGTTTCTTTTGGTAGATATATTCCTAAGTATTTTATTCTTTTTGTTGCGATGGTGAATGGAATTTTTTCCTTAATTTCTCTTTCTGTTTTCTCATTGTGAGTGTATAGGAATGCAAGGGATTTCTGTGTGTTAATTTTATATCCTGCAACTTTACTGTATGTATTGATTAACTCTAGTAATTTTCTGGTGGAGTCTTTAGGGTTTTCTATGTAGAAGATCATGTCATCTGCAAACAGTGAGAGTTTTACTTCTTCTTTTCCAATCTGGATTCCTTTTATTTCTTTTTCTGCTCTGATAGCTGTGATCAAAACTTCCAAAACTATGTTGAATAGTACTAGTGAGAGTGGGCACCCTTGTCTTGTTCCTGATTTTAGGGGAAATGCTTTCAGTTTTTCACAATTTAGGATATTGTTTGCCATGGGTTTGTCATATATAACTCTGATTATGTTGAGGTATGTTCCTTCTATTCCTGCTTTTTGGAGGGTTTTTTTTTTTTATCATAAATGGATGTTGAATTTTGTCAAAGGCTTTCTCTGCATCTATTGATAATCATATGGTTTTTATTTTTCAATTTGTTTATGTGATGTATTACATTGATTGATTTGTGGATATTGAAGAATCCTTGCATCCCTGTGATAAAGCCCACTTGGTCATGATGTATGATTTTTTTAATATGTTGTTGGATTCTGTTTGCTAGGATTTTGCTAAGGATTTTTGCATCTATGTTCATCAGTGATATTGGCCTGTAGTTTTCTTTTGTTGTAGCATCTTTCTCAGGTTTTGGTATTAGGGTGATGGTGGCCTCATAGAATGAGTTTGGAAGTTTACCTTCCTCTGCAATTTTCTGGAAGAGTTTGAGTAGGATAGGTGTTAGCTCTTCTCTAAATTTTTGGTAGAATTCAGCTGTGAAGCCATCTGGTCCTGGGCTTTTGTTTGCTGGAATCTTGTGTCAGTGTTCCGGTAGGTGGAGCTGGATTTCTTCTCTGTGGAGTGCAATGAAGTGTCCAGGAATGAGTTTTGAGATGTCAATGTCAATCAGCAAACAAAAGCTGATTACAGTTTCAATTTCCGTTCTTGTGATGAGTCTGTTGAGATTTTCTATTTCTTCCTGGTTCAGTTTTGGGAAGTTGTACTTTTCTAAGAATTTATCCATTTCTTCCAAGGTGTCCAATTTATTTTCATATAGTTGCTGATAATGGTCTCTTATGATCCTTTGTATTTCTGTGTTGTCTGTTGTGATCTCTCCAATTTCAGTTCTAATTTTGTTAATTTGATTTTTCTCCCTTTGTTTCTCGATGAGTCTGGCTAATGGCTTGTCAATTTTATTTATCTTCTCAAAGAACCAACTTTTGGTTTTGTTGATTTTTGCTATGGTCCCTTTTGTTTCTTTTGCATTTATTTTTGCCCTAATTTTTAAGATTTCTTTCCTTCTACTAACCCTGGGGTTCTTCATTTCTTCCTTTTCTAGTTGCTTTAGGTGTAGTGTTAGGTTATTTATTTGACTTTTTTCTTGTTTCTTGAGGTGAGCCTGTATTGCTATGAATCTTCCCCTTAGCACTGCTTTTACTGTGTCCCATAGGTTTTGGGTTGTTGTGTTTTCATTTTCATTCATTTCTATGTATATTTTATTCCTTTTTTGACTTCTTCTGTGATTTGTTGGTCATTCAGCAGTGTGTTGTTCAGCCTCCATATGTTGGAATTTTTAATTGTTTTTCTCCTGTAATTGACATCTAATCTTACTGCATTGTGGTCAGAAAAGATGCTTGGAATGATTTCAATTTCTTTGAATTTACCAAGACTAGCTTTATGGCCCAGGATGTGATCTATTCTGGAGAAGGTTCCGTGTGCGCTTGAGAAAAAGGTGAAATTCATTGTTTTGGGGTGAAATGACCTATAGATATCAATTAGGTCAAACTGGTCTATTGTATCATTTAAAGTTTGTGTTTCCATGTTAATTTTCTGTTTAGTTGATCTGTCCATAGGTGTGAGTGGGGTATTAAAGTCTCCCACTATTATTGTGTTATTGCTAATTTCCCCTTTCATACTTTTTAGCCTTTGCCTTACATATTGTGGTGCTCCTATGTTGGTTGCATATATATTTATAATTGTTATATCTTCTTCTTGGATTGATCCTTTGATCATTATGTGGTGTCCATCTTTGTCTCTTTTCACCACCTTTGTTTTAAAGACTTTTTTATCTGATATGAGTATTGATACTCTTGCTTTCTCTTGGTCTCTATTTGCATGAAATATATTTTTCCAGCACTTCACTTTCAGTGTGTATGTGTCCCTTGTTTCGAGGTGGGTCTCTTGTAGACAACATATATAGGGGTCTTTTTTTTTTTTTTTGTATCCATTCAGCCAGTCTTTGTCTTTCGGTTGAGGCATTCAACCCATTTACATTTAAGGTAATTACTGATAAGCATGATCTCATTGTCATTTACTTTATTGTTTTGGGTTCGAGATTATACACCCTTTCTGTGTTTCCTGTCTAGAGAGGATCCTTTAGCATTTGTTGGAGAGCTGGTTTGGTGGTGCTGAATTCTCTGAGCTTTTGTTTGTCTGTAAAGCTTTTGATTTCTCCTTCGTATTTGAATGAGATTCTTGCAGGATACAGTAATCTGGGCTGTAGATTATTTTCTTTCATCACTTTAAGTATGTCCTGCATTCCCTTCTGGCCTGAAGAGTTTCTATTGAAAGATCAGGTGTTATCCTTATGGGAATCCCCTTGTGTGTTATTTGGTGTTTTTCCCTTGCTGCTTTTAATATTTGTTCTTTGTGTTTGATCTTTGCTATTTTGATTATTATGTGTTTTGGAGTATTTCGTCTTGGGTTTATCCTGTTTGGGACTCTGGGTTTCTTGGACTTGGGTTATTTCCTTCCCCACTTTAGGGAAGTTTTCAACCAGTATCTCCTCGAGTATTTTGTCATGGTCTTTCTTTTTATCTTCTTCTTCTGGGACTCCTATGATTCGTGTGTTGGTGCGTTTAACATTGTCCCAGAGGTCTCTGAGGTTGTCCTCATTTCTTTTAATTCTTTTTCTCTTTTTCCCTCTGTTTCATTTATTTCTATCATTCTGTCTTCTATCTCACTGATCCTATCTTCTGCCTCTGTTATTCTACAGTTGGTTCCCTCCAGAGTGTTTTTGATCTCATTTTTTGCATTATTCATTATGTAATGACTCTTTTTTATTTCTTCTAAGTCCTTGTTAAACCTTTCTTGCATCTTCTCGATTTTGTCTCCAGGTTATTAATCTGTAACTCCAATTTGTTTTCCAGATTTTGTATCATTTTCTCTATCATTATTTGGAATTCTTTATCAGGTAGATTCCTTATCTCTTCCTCTTTTGTTTGGTTTGGAGGGCATTTATACTGTTCCTTTACCTGCTGGGTATTTCTCTGCCTTTTCATCTTGTTTATATTGCTGTGTTTGGGATGGCCTTTCTGTTTTCTGGCAGTTTGTGGTTCCTCTTTATTGTGGAGGTTCCTCGCTGTGGATGGGGTTAGACGGTTGGCTTGTCAAGGTTTCCTGGTTGGGGAAGCTTGTGTCAGTGTTCTGGTAGGTGGAGCTGGATTTCTTCTCTCTGGAGTGCAATGAAGTGTCCAGGAATGAGTTTTGAGATGTCAGTGGGTTTGGTGTGGCTTTGAGCAGCCTGTATGTTGAAGTTCAGGGCTATGTTCTTGTGTTGCTGGAGAATTTGCGTAGTATATCTTACTCTGGGGCTTGTTGGCCCTTGGGTGGTGGTTGGTTTCAGCGTAGGTGTGTAGGCATTTCATGAGCTCCTATCGTTTAATGCTTCCTAGATTCAGGAGTTCTCTGGTGTTCTCTAGATTTGGACTTAAGTCTCCTGTCTCTGGTTTTCAGTCTTATTCTTAAGTATCCTCAAGACATCACCATCTACGCAGCAGTGATGATAAAACATCTAGGTTAATGATGAAAGGTTTCTCTGCAGTGAGGGGCATCCAGAGAGGTTCACAGAGTTACATAGAGAAGAGACGAGGGAGGAGGGAGATAGAGGTGGCCAGGAGGAGAAGAGGGAAATTAAAAGAGGAGAGAGCAAGCTAGCCAGTAATCACTTCCCTGTGTGCTCTCCACTGTTTGGATTTTTCAGAGATGTTCACAGAGTTACACAGGGAAGAGAAGAGGGAGGAAGGAGACAGAGGTGGCCAGGAGGAGAAAAGTGGGAATCAAAAGGGGAGAGACAGATCCAGCCAGTAATCAGTTCTCTAAGTTTTCTCCATAGCCCTGAACACACAAAGAGATTCACAGAATTGGGTAGAGAAGAAAAGGGGGGAGTGGAGAGATAAAGGCGACTTGGTGGAGGAAAAGGAGAGTTAAAAGGGGGAGAGAGCAATCAAGCCAGTGATCTCGTTCCCATGTAAAAATGGGTGCTGAAGATTGGGTTCTTGAAGATACAAAGTTGATAACAAATACTAAAAAGCAAAGATTAAAAATCTAGAGTAGAGGTTAGATTCTCAAAAATACTATATTATAAAAGGAGAAAGAAAAGAAAAAGGAAAAAAAAGAAAGAAAAAAGAAAAAAAAGAAAGAAAGAACCACCAAAGACACAAAAATTATAAAATATATATAAATGAAGTTTACTTTAAAAATAATGTCTTAAAGAAATAAAGAAAATAAAACAAAATAAAGATAAAAATAAGGTCTTTTTTTTTTTGCAAGGTAATAGTAGGTTATAAAAATGAAAATTGAAAGAGTAATAGAGGACTTAAAAATAGAAATAAAATATGACAATAAAATAAAATTAAAATTAACAAAAAATAATAAAAAAAAGTTTTAAAAATGTAAAAAATGATACTAGTAAAATATATATCTCAGACTTTCTCTGGAGTTGTTATCAACTGTGTGGGGTCAGTTAATTTTCAGATAGTTCCTTGGTCCAACTTGTACTTCTCAAGGTCTCTAGGCCCCTTCCTGTGTAATCGGTGCTAATTACAGAGTTTTAATCTGTTGCATCTGTCACTTCCAAAGCGATTCCTTCTGTTTCCTTTAGCTTCTTCTGTTTGCTGGTCTCTTCAGTGTCTAGTTTCCACCCTGACGCAAGGGGGGTGGTGGTGGCCACTTGTTTTTTTGGTTGTTTTGTTTTAGTCTCACTTGTTCAGTCGTACTGTGGGGAGGGAGGAACACTAGAAACAAATCTCACTGGCGTGTGCTCACAATGTTTCGGCCACACTGGGTTTGCCCCGCTCGTGGCGTGTGTGCTTTCCCAGTCTTACACTGCTCAGGCTCTAGGTTGCACTGCCGGGAACTGTCTGAAGCGGCCCCTGGTGTAGCCTGTACTTCCCAGGTCTAAGCTGCTCAGGTTCTGGTTCCTGGGTACTTCACAAAGGCGCAGACTTGGTTGAGCCTGGATTTTGTGCCCTTCCCAGGTCCAAGCAGCTCCGGGGACAAGGTTTTTGGCTAGCACAGTCGGGGGCTGCACTTTTTATCCTTCCCCCATCCCAGCTGCTCGGTTTTTTGGGTGTACAATGGTCGCTGCTTCCCAGGTGTGCTGTGCTCTCCCCTGGGGAGCTGATCTCTGGCTGCGACTCTCTCGGTGGGTGTCGACCCTCCAGAGTCCCAAGCAGTCCTGGTTAGCAGCGAGGTTCTGTTTTCAATTTGATATAGAATGCCTCTCTGGGGCCATGATTTCGCCCTTCCAGCTCTGGCTGACCTCCCCTGCCTGTTTCCTTCTGGGGATGGGCAGGTCCACGGCTGGTTTAGTCTGCTCAGTTCTTTGTTCTGTGAGCAGACCTGGCAGTGTCTTAGGTTAAGGCTTTTCACGGGAAAGCTTCTTTATCTTTTATATTTTGTCCTACCTCCTTTCGAAGACTATGATCTGCCTTTCTGTGTGTCTGATGTCCTCTGCCAGCATTCACAAGTTGTTTTGTGGAATTTGCTTGGCATCTAAATGCTCTTTTGGTGAATTTGTGGGAGAGAAAGTCGCCTCCCCATCCTATTCCTCTGCCATCTTAGGACAACCCCCTCTCCATATTTTTAAATTAAAATTATTAAAATGCAAGTTAAAATTGCTAGTTTTACCTTAAATTCAAATATAGTATTTTTTTAAAAAAGTTAATTAAAGAAAACAAAAGACTGAGTAAGTCTATTAACAGATGGGATGGGGAGGGAGGTGGAAGGGGGGTTCTGGAAGGGGAAAACATGTACACCCATGGTGGATTCATGTCAATGTATGGCAAAACAAATAAAAAAAAATAAATTAATTGAAAAAATAACTAAATAAAATTAGTATCCAAAAAAAAAAAATGTAATTGTGTTAAAATATATGAAATATGAATATATATTAATCAATATGTAAATTAATGTTAATATAGGACGGTAACAATTTAATTATTTTAGATGTTTCCAGAAAAGTCATTTTTCTTCCAAAATATTCAAAATTACCCATTTTAACCAAAAATGCAAAAATATATTTTAATTAATAAATATCAAAATTTTTAATTATTTAATTATTTAAATAAATCTGGAGATGTTTGCAATTTTTAAAGATTTAATTACATTTTATGCATTTTTGTATAAAAGTAAAAATACCTGCAACCCTAAAAAAAAAAAAGATTATAACTAAAGTTTGCAATAATTTAAATTATGATCTCAGATGGTAAGCTTAACAACATATTGTATTAATCACTCAGTCATGTCCAACACTTTTCAACCCCATGGACTTTAGCCCACCAGGCGCCTCTGTCCATGGAGTTTTCCAGGTGAGAATAATGGTGTAAGCTGTTATTTCCTACTCCAGGGGATCTTCTCAGGCCTAAGAATTGAAACTGGGTCTCTTGTATCACAGGCAAATTCTTTACCAACCACATATTAGAAGAGTTTAACGTAGATATAACATAATATATGTCAAAGAAATTAGAATAATAGGCTGATTTGAAAAAAAATGCAGATGATAGAAGATAAAAGGACAAGCAAAGAGAATATGAGGAGAAAAACTGACAAATATTTAACTGACTTTTAGTTCAGTTCAGTTCAGTCACCCAGTCGTGTTCGACTCTTTGCGACCCCATGAATTGCAGCACGCCAGGCCTCTCTGTCCGTCACCAACTCCCAGAGTCTACCCAAACCCATGTCCATCACGTCGGTGATGCCATCCAACCATCTCATCCTCTGTCGTCCCCGTCTCCTCCAGCCCCCAATCCTACCCAGCATTAGGGCTTTTCCAATGAGTCAACTCTTCGCATGAGGTGGCCAAAGTGTTGGAGTTTCAGCTTCAACATCAGTCCTTCCAATGAACACCCAGGATTGATCTCCTTTAGGATGGATTGATTGGATCTCCTTGCAGTCCGAGGGACTCTCAAGAGTCTTCTCCAACACCACAGTTCAAAAGCATCAATTCTTCGGCGCTCAGCTTTCTTCACCGTCCAACTCTCACATCCATATATGACCACTGGAAAAGCCATAGCCTTGACTAGACGGACTTTTGTTTGCAAAGTAATGTCTCTGCTTTTAAATATGCTGTCTAGTTTGGCCATAACCTTCCTTCCAAGGAGTAAGCATCTTTTAATTTCATGGCTGCAATCACCATCAGCAGTGACTTTGGAGCCCCCCAAAATAAAGTCTGACACTGTTTCCACTGTTTCCCCATCTATTTCCCATGAAGTGATGGGACCAGATGCCATGATCTTAGTTTTCTGAACGTTGAGCTTTTAGTCGACTTTTACTAGGACCCCCATAAAGGGAAGAATAGGTCATATGTGGACAGATCAGAAACACCTGTCTATAGAATCAAGAAGCTCTAAGCCTAAGGACAATTAACAACACATAAAAACATATCTAATGACATTTGTAGCATAATTATTAAAAGAAAAAAAACTGCAGAAAAAATTATTAAAGAAGCCAAAGGTAAAACACAGATTATCTTAGAAGGGAGAAACTTTAACTAATCTGACTTTTGATGGAACTAATACAGCACAAACAGTTTAAAGTGGTGAGAAAATAACCTCAAGACCAGGAAAAATATTCAAGAATGAAAGATACAGACATTTTCAGGGAGGAAAAAAAAACAAAAAACAAAAAACAAAAAACTCTGAGGGAAATTGTAAACAGCCCATTCACAATAAAGAATATATTGAAAGGTATTTTTCTTAAGGCAGAGAAATATAATTCTAGGTAAAAAACAATAAATTCATGGAGAAATGAAAATAATCAAAATAGTAAAATATATTATTGTGATTGGACATAAACACATTAATACCTAAATTTTAGCTGATTAATACATTAAAATAATATAATAATAAAAATATCTTGCTAGTAAATAACTGTACCCATATATAAACATTTATGTATGCCTATATATGTGTGTTTGTGTGTAAGTATACATGTATACATATCTATTCACTATATCTGTAGTTCTTTCCTTCTACTTTTTATATAAAACTATTTATTTGTGTATATATTTTCCAAAATGAAAATAGATTTAGCAAAAAATGTCCCTCACTTGGGTGAGGAGGATGAGGCAGCCATTTCCCCAAGCCGCATAGGGTGGAGCAGAGAGGAACAGGAAAACCTCTAAGCCCCCTCCCTGCTTCCCAAAGAAGGGGCTTTCCCCATGTTAACCTATGCTTGAGGCCCCCTCACAGTCTTCCAGGGTGAGGCCCTCATCTTGGAAGGAGAAGAAGTATGTGGAATGAATCAGGTTTATATATTACAGAAAGAGGCAGAGAAAGAGAGAATAACACAGGGACAGAAAATGCAGAGTAAGATGTTAGATTTATAATGAAGTATCTAAATATCTGTAGTGAATGTGAAGTAGACTCAAAATTCCAATGAAAAGGCAGTTGTTATACTGAATAAAAAAGCCAAACTAATTACTCTATGCTAGTTTAATGAAACATACCTAAATCATAACAATGCAGAATGCTTGAATATCAAAGAGAGAAGATATAATCACTTAAACCTAGCCACAGTGAAGTACCTATATTAATTTCAGAAAGAAAAAAAAGAAAACTAAGCAGAAAGCATAACAGTATTAAGAATGAAAATGTTCTCATTTATCATAATTAATTCAGCAGAAACATTTTGCAGTTCTAAAGTAGTATGCATCTAAAAACATAATCTCAAAATAAATAAAGCGTAGAAGTTAACAAATACAGGCAGAAAAAACAAATCTATAGTCATATGGGGAGATTTATTTTTCCTTTTTTAGTATCTAATATAATAAAAAATACAAACTATTGCTAAAATATTTAAGATTTAAACAGTACAATCAGTGTTTCTAATAAACAGGGTAACAGATTCGCAAATATAAAACACACATTCTGTTCAAGCACATGAAAAATCTTTGAATATATATTAGGTCATAAATTGAAAAGATTGAAACTGTAAGTCATACCTTCCTTGACCCAAATTTATTTAAATTAGAAATAAATAATAAAATATAGATTTTTTTTTCAAAATTAAAATGTACAGTCTTTAAACTGGAGAAGAAAATGGCAACCCATTCCAGTGCTCTTTCCTAGTAAAGCCTATGGATGGAGAAACCTGGCAAGCTAAAATCCATAGGGTCGCAAGGTGTCAGACATGATTTAGTGACTAAACACCAAACATACTCTAAATAACACTAGGTCAAAAAAAATTGAACTGAAACATAAGAGAAATGTCACACTCCAAAAAGTGTAGTACCTTTGGAGGGTAATTTTTAAATTAATATGCTTATATTAGAACAAAAAAGAGTCTGAAAATCTCTAAAAATAGGGGAAAAATAAGATAAAATTCAAAGAGAGTAGAAATATATGTAAATAACCAATAGCTGAAATGAATAAGTGTACATCACTTCAGAGCATGCAATTATAAAACAAAATAAAACAAAATGGATAAGCTTATACCTTCATCCCAGTTAGTTAAAATATAATGAAATTACAAAGCCCTCTTACTAAGACTGACTTGTGAAAACTAGCAAATTTTAATTTGCTTATAATTTTTCATTTGAATTAGCAATCACACACAGACACACAGACACACAGACAAGCACATACACACATGTGCACACACACACACACACACACACACAATTCCTAGTTTTCAGTGGTTTCCCTGGAAAGTTCTACCAAACAACCAAGGACAAAACATTTTCAACTTGCACAACGATCTCTACTAATAAGGGAGTAAGTGAACACTCCCCAATTCATATTTATATTTTGCTTTGCAATCTTGATACAATCATTTAAAAAATTCCCTTCTTACACATAAAATGAATGCAAAAATGTTATATAAATGTTTAACCAAGGAAATAGAATTATTTATGAAGAAAATAATATAACATGAACAAGTTCCATTTATATTTGGTAAGAGAAGTTGGATTAAAAGTAGTAAATTAAGTGGTGCTGGGAAAACTGGACAAAGTAAGTGTATAATAATGAATTTAGAACACTTCTAACACTATATACAAAGATAAACTCAAAATGGATTAAAGATCTAAATGTAAGACCAGAAAATATGAAACTCTTAGAGGAAAATGTAGGCGGGACACTCTTTGGCATAAATCACAACAATATTCTCTATGTCCCACATCCTAGAGTAATGGAAATAAAAACAAAAATAAACAAATGAGACCTAATTAAATTTAAAAAGCTTTTGCACAACAAAGGAAACTATAAACAAGGTGAAAAGACAATCCTCAGAATGGAGAAAATAATAGCACATGAAACAACTGACAAAGGGTTAATTTCCAAAATATACAAGCAGCTTATGCAGCTCACTACCAGAAAAACAATCAATCAAAAAGTGGACAGAAGATCTAAACGGACATTTCTCCAAAAAAGACATGCACATGGCTAATAAACACATGAAAAGATGCTCAACATTGCTCATTATTAGAGAAATGCAAATCAAAGTTACAGTGCAGTATCTCCTCACACGGATCAAAATGGCCAGCATCAAAATATCTACAAACAATTAATGCTGGAGAGGGTGTGGTGGGAGTGTAAATTGATACAATCACTATGGATAACACTTTGGAGATTTCTTTAAAAACTAGGAATAAAATTGCCATATGACCCAGCACTCCCACTCCTGGGCATAGACACTGAGGAAACCATAACTTAAAAAGACACATGTAGTGTTTTTTGCAGCACCATTTGTGATAGCCAGGACATTGAAGCAGCCTAGATGTCCATCAACAGACGTCTGGATAAAGAAGTAGTGGTACATATACACAGTGGAATATTACTCAGTTATGGAAAAGAATGTATTTGAGTCAGTTGTAATGAGATTGATGAACATAGAGCCTATCATATGGAGGGATGTCCATCAGAAAGAGAAAAACAAATACTGTATATTAATGAATATATATAGAACCTAGAATGATGGTACTGATGAACATATTTTCAGTGCAGCAATGGAGATATAGGCATAGAGAACAGACTTGTGGACACAGGAGTGGAAGAGAGGGTGTGATGAATAGAGAGAGTGATAAAGTAGCATTGAAGCTTATACATTACAATATGTAAAATAGGTAGACAGTGGAAATTTGCTGTATGATGCAAGGAGCTCAAACTCTTTACTATGTGACAACTAGAGGGGTGGAATGGAATGGAAGGTGGGAAGGTGATTTAAGAGGGAGGAGACATATGTATGCCTATGGCTAATTCTTGCTGATGTATAGCAGAAACCAACACAATATTGTAAAACAATTATCCTCCAATTAAAAATAAATTTTAATAATATGAAAAATAAAAAAGTAATATTTTTTTAAAGAGCCTGATAACAAGTCTGGGTACAGGTTATGTAAGAGATGGAGTTCAGCTGACCCCTACAGCTTTACTTGCTTAAGGACTGTGTCCACCTAATTCATTGGTGCCTCTTTTAGGCTAGTTGTTTATTATTTTCATTCTTACGTCTGGAGAAAATGAACCAGTAAAGAGAAAATCCACCTAAAAGGAGAAGTAAATCATGTAGTAGTAATTAACTAGTCTCTACATGAGAAAATTGAAAGAACAATTGTATGGTCACATAATAGATTAAGGAAATTTATTTGATAAAAATATATTTCCATACATGACACAATTTTTTAATAAATTGAGAAGAGCTAAGAACTTTCTTAATCTGATAAAGTGCATATAGAAAAACCTGAAATATTGAAAGCTTTAAATTTGAGACACAGAACAAAATGAGGTTGTTTGACTGAAACACTTCAACTCCACAATTTGTTTGAGGGGTTTCTCAGTGCAATTAAAAAAGACAGAATGAATAAATGAATGCATGGGTGAGAGACTGAATGTTGAAAGGGACGAAATCAGGCAAACATCTCTAAGAGATGCATGAAAAAACTGTGAAATTCCTTAGGATGTACACTTCATAGTTCAGTCGCTTAGTCGTATCCGACTCTTTGCGACCCCATGAATTGCAGCACGCCAGGCCTCTCTGTCCATCACCAACTCCCGGAGTCCACCCAAACCCATGTCCATCGAGTTGGTGATGCCATCCAACCATATCATCCTTTGTCGTCCCCTTCTCCTCCTGACCCCAATCTTTCCCAGCATTAGGGTCTTTTCCAATGAGCAAACTCTTCGCATGAGGTGGCCAAAGTATTGAAGTTTCAGCTTCAACATCAGTACTTCCGATGAACATCCAGGATTGATCTCTTTTAGGATGAATTGATTGGATCTCCTTTCAGTCCAAGGGACTCTCAAGAGTCTTCTCCAACACCACAGTTCAAAAGCATCAATTCTGCGGCACTCAGCTTTCTTCACCATCCAACTCTCACATCCATACATGACCAGTGGACAAACCATAGTCTTGACTAGATGGACTTTTGTTGGCAAAGTAATGTCTCTGCTTTTAAATATGCTATCTAGGTTGGCTATAACCTTCCTTCCAAGGAGTAAGCGTCTTTTAATTTCATGGCTGAAATTACCATCCACAGTGATTTTGGAGCCCCCCAAAAATAAAGTCTGACACTGTTTCCACTGTTTCCCCATCTACCTCCCATGAAGTGATGGGACCAGATGCCATGACCTTCGTTTTCTGAACGTTGAGCTTTAAGCCAACTTTTTCACTCTCCTCTTTCACTTTCATTAAGAGGCTCATTAGTTCCTCTTCACTTTCTGCCATAAGGGTGGTGTCATCTGCATATCTGAGGTTATTGATATCTCTCCCGGCAATCTTGATTCCAGCTTGTGTTTCTTCCAGCCCAGCGTTTCTCAAGATGTACTCTGCATATAAGTTAAATAAGCAGGGTGACAATATACAGCCTTGACGTACACCTTTTCCTATTTGGAACCAGTCTGTTGCTCCATGTCCAGTTCTAACTGTTGCTTCCTGACCTGCATACAGGTTTCTCAAGAGACAGGTCAGATGGTCTGGTATTCCCATCTCTTTCAGAAATTTCCATAGTTTATTGTGATCCACAGAGTCAAAGGCTTTGACATAGTCAATAAAGCAGAAATAGATGTTTTTCTGGAACTCTCCTGCTTTTTCGATGATCCATCAGATGTTGACAATTTGATCTCTGGTTCTTCTGCCTTTTCTAAAACCAGCTTGAACATCTGGAAGTTCACGGTTCACATATTGCTGAATCCTGGCTTGGAGAATTTTGAGCATTACTTTACTAGCGTGTGAGATGAGTGCAATTGTGCGATAGTTTGAGCATTCTTTGGCATTGCCTTTCTTTGGGGTTGGAACGAAAACTGACCTTTTCCAGTCCTGTGGCCACTGCTGAGTTTTCCAAATTTGCTGGCATATCGAGTGCAGCACTTTCACAGCATCATCTTTCAGGATCTGAAATAGCTCAACTGGAATTCCATCACCTCCACTACCTTTGTTTGTAGCAATGCTTTCTAAGGCCCACTTGACTTCACATTCCAGGATGTCTGGCTCTAGGTGAATGATCACACCATCGTGATTATCTGGGTCATGAAGATCATTTTTGTACAGTTCTTCTGTGTATTCTTGCCACCTCTTCTTCATATCTTCTGCTTCTGTTAGGTCCATGCAATTTCTGTCCTTTATTGAGCCTATCTTTGCATGAAATGTTCCTTTTGTATCTCTAATTTTCTTGAAGAGATCTCTAGTCTTTCCCAATCAGTTGTTTTCCTCTATTTCTTTGCATTGATCGCTGAGGAAGGATTTCTTGTATCTCCTTGCTCTTCTTTGGAACTCTGCATTCAGATGGGAATATCTTTCCTTTTCTCCTTTGCTTTTTGCTTCTCTTCTCTTCCCAGCTATCTGTAAGGTCTCCTCAGACAGCCATTTTGCTTTTTTGCATTTCTTTTCCATGGGGATGGTCTTGATCCCTGTCTCCTGTACAATGTCATGAACCTCTGTCCATAGTTCATCAGGCACTCTGTGTATCAGATCTAGTCCCTTAAATCTATTTGTCACTTCTACTGTATATTCATAAGGGATTCGATCTAGGTCATACCTGAATGGACTAGTGGTTTTCCCTTTCTTCAATTTAAGTCTGAATTTGGTAATAAGCAGTTCATGACCTGAGCCACAGTCTGCTCCCGGTCTTGTTTTTGCCGACTGTAGCTGATGGAGCTTCTCCATCTTTGGCTGCAAAGAATAGAATCAATCTGATTTCAGTGTTGACCATCTGGTGATGTCCATGTGTAGAGTCTTCTCTTGTGTTGTTGGAAGAGTGTGTTTGCTATTACCAGTGCGTTCTCTTGGCAAAACTCTATTAGCCTTTGCCCCGCTTCATTCTGTACTCCAAGGCCAAATCTGCCTATTACGCCAGGTGTTTCTTGACTTCCTACTTTTCCATAGGATGTATATACATTGACAATTCCATTTACAGATGAGTAAAGAGAATTAGTGAGTTTAACAATTGCATATGGGACAAATTATAAATCATAGCCACATACATGCAAAAAGTTTAAAAATGAGAAGTTAAGAAACATAATTTTCAATAGTCTCAAAGTGTCAAAAGAACTTTAATAAAAAAATTTAAATTTGGATGCAAAATGTGAAAAAAACTACGAAATAACATTGAAAGAATTAAAGACATAAAATGAAAAGTAAGCCACATTCTTGCATTGGTAGTTTCAGTATTATAACAAAGACAATTTTCTTCATATTGACCTATAGATTTGATGCATTTTCATCCAATAGCTCTAATGTGCTGACTCCAAAATGTACTTGAAATACTGAAGATCAAGAAAACTTAATGTAATTTTGATGGAAAACAAAAGTGAGAGGATGAAGGCTTCTTGATATCAAATCTTATTATAAACCTACAAAAATTGAAAGAGCTGATTAAAAAAATTTAAAAAAGGGAAAACAATAGAGCAGAATGGAGAATTTCCAAATAGATTTAAAGGTAGATGAATATAAATTTATGATGAAATCTGCAATGCAGAACATTGGAAAAAATATTCTTTTTCTTCCCCTGTAACATTGTACAAGTTGAAACTGTTCAAAATAATGATTTGATATATGTATATAAAATCACCCCCAGGACTGGAAAAAGTCAGTTTTCATTCCAATCCCAAAGAAAGGAAATGCCAAAGAATGCTCAAACTACCACACAATTGTACTCATCTCACACACTAATAACACTCCAAGCCAGGCTTCAGCAATACATGAACCGTGAACTTCCAGATGTTCAAGCTGGTTTTAGAAAAGGCAGAGGAACCAGAGATCAAATTGCCAATATCTGCTGGATCACTGAAAAAACAAGAGAGTTCCAAAAAAGCATCTATTTCTGCTTTATTGACTATGCCAAAGCCTTTGACTGTGTGGATCACAATAAACTATGGAAATTTCTGAAAGAGATGGGAATACCAGACCACCTGATCTGCCTCTTGAGAAACCTGTATGCAGATTAGGAAGCAACAGTTAGAACTGGACATGGAACAACAGACTGCTTCCAAATAAGAAAAGGAGTACGTCAAGGCTGTATATTGTCACCCTGATTATTTAACTTATATCCAGAGTACATCAGGAGAAATGCTGGGCTGAAGGAAGCACAAGCTGGAATCAAGATTACTGGAAGAAATATCAATAACCTCAGATATGCAGATGACACCACCCTTATGGCAGAAAGTGAAGAGGAACTAAAGAGCCTCTTGATGAAAATGAAAGAGGAGAGTGAAAAATTTGGCTTAAAGCTCAACATTCAGAAAACTAAGATCATGACATCTGGTCCCATAACTTCATGGCAAATAGATGGGGAAACAGTGTCAGACTTTATTTTTGGGGGTCTCCAAAATCACTGCAGATGGTGATTTCAGCCATGAAATTAAAAGACGCTTACTACTTGAAGGGAAAGTTATGACCAATCTAGACAGCATATTAGAAAGCAAAGGTCCATGTAGTCAAGGCTATGGTTTTTCCAGTGGTCATATATGGATGTGATAGTTGAACTATAAAGAAAGCTGAGTGCCCAAGAATTGATGCTTTTGAGCTGTGGTGTTGGAGAAGACTCTTGAGAGTCCCTTGGACTGCGAAAAGATCCAACCAGTCCATCCTAATAGAAATCATTCCTGGGTGTTCATTGGAAGGACTGATGTTGAAGCTGAAACTCCAATACTTTGGCCACCTGATGTGAAGAGCTGACTCATTTGAAAAGACCCTGATGCTGGGAAAGATTGAGGGCAGGAGGAGAAGAGGACGAGAGAGGATGATATGGTTGGATGGCATGACCAACTCGGTGACATGAGTTTGAGTGGGCTTCGGAAGTTGATGTTGGACAGGGAGGCCTGGCATGCTGCAGCTCAAGGGGTCCCAAAGAGTCGGGCATGAGTGAGTGACTGAACTGAACTGAAGTTTAGCTAACATTCATTACCTTACATTCGTTGTTGTTAAGTTAGTTACTCAAAGAGTTGGACACACTAAGCGACTTCACTTCACTTCACTATGTTAGTCATAGTTTTTCTTCCAAGGAACAAGTGTCCTTCAATTTCAGGCTTCCCTGATAGCTCAGTTGGTAAAGAATCTGCCTGCAATGCAGGAGACCCCAGTTGAATTCCTGAGCTGGGAAGGTGATAGCTTATGTTGAACGATGTTGGGTTTGTAATCTCAGAAGAAGATTTAGCTTCAGGACCAGGAGCCAGACTTGATCACTCAGGAGCTTTTGTGTAGCAGAGTTTTATTAAAGTATAAAAAGGGACAGAGGAAGCTTCTGACACAGACAGCAGGAGGGGGATGGAGAATGCCCACCTCATTAGTGATAGCAAAGGGTTTATGTACTTTGTAAATTAGTTATTATAATAAATCAAAAGAATGTCTCAAGTTTGTAAAGATCTTACTAGACCCACTCCCATAATTTACATTTTAAGATAACAGGATTAGCCAGAAGGTTTTCAGGAAGGAGAAACCGTCCTGGAGCAGGATACATTGTTACATAATCCTTAGTACAGAGTTTAAACTGAGTTGTTTGTTGTGTAATCATCAGTTCCTTGCTTAAAGAAAAAAAACAAATGTTTTATGTGACTAAGACTAAAGAATGTAGAAAGAGAAAAAAAAAAGGTTGTCCTTTCCTTCTCCTTGAGAACCCCAGACCCTTGTCTCTGCTCCAAGAGCCCCAGACCACTTTCTCCTCCTCAGGGACCCCAGACTTCTTACCAACCTGCCTAGGAATTGACTCTCAAAGATCTGCTGTAGAAGGGGTGGTTACCCTCTCCAGGATTCTTGGGCTTCCCTGGTGGTTCAGCTGCTAAAGAATACGGCTTCAATGTGGGAGATCTGGGTTTGAGCCCTGGGTTAGGAAAATCCCCTGGAGAAGGAAAAGCCTACCCACTCCAGTATTCTGGCCTATACAGTCTATGGGGTTGCAAAGATTCAGATACAACTGAGTGACTTTCACTTTCGGTTGTTACATTTATTTTCTTGTGACAAGAAATTTTAAAATTTACTCTCTTTGCAACTTACAAACATTCAATACATTATTGTTAACTACAGTCACCACACTGCGCATGTCAGAACTTATTTATCTTGTGACTAAAATTTTCTACTCTTTGACTACCTTCAGCCATTTCCTGTGTCCCTCACCTCTGACCCAATCTTTGGTAACTACCCATCTGTTCTCTCTTCCTATGAGCTATTTTCTTAAGTGAGTTCATACAGTATTTTGTCTTTCTCTATTTGAATTTTGCTTAGAATAATGATCAATACTTTCCAG
The DNA here is from genome assembly GCA_024291935.2 of Okapia johnstoni. Taxonomy (NCBI): domain Eukaryota; kingdom Metazoa; phylum Chordata; class Mammalia; order Artiodactyla; family Giraffidae; genus Okapia; species Okapia johnstoni. Next base: position 109,265,388 of record CM044312.1, read on the forward strand.
AATCATCCATATTGTTGAAAATGACAGAATGTCCTTTTTATGGCTGAATTTCACACACACACACACACACACACACACACACACACACATTCACATTTTCTTTACTCATCCACCAATGAACATTTAGGTCGTTCCATCCTTGTCCTGGCTATTGTAAATAACGCTGGAATAAACCTAAATAACCATTTCCTTTTAAAAGATACCCAAATGTCCAACAAGTACATGAAGAAGTTCTCAACACCATTGATGATCACGGAAATGCAAATTACAAGCACAATGAGATATCGCTCACACCTGTTGGAATGGTTATACCAAAACGACAAGAGATAAAATGTTGGCAAGAATGTGGTGAAAAGGAAACCCTTGTACATTGTTGCTGGGAATGTAAATTAATGCAACCGCTATAGAAACTAGTATGAAGGTTCCTCAGAAAATGAAAAAGAGAACTATGATATGATCTAGTAATTTTACTCTTGAGTATATTTTCAAAGTAAATGAAATCACTATTTTGTAAAGATATCTGTACCCACATGTTTATTTAGCCAAGACATAAAGGACTGTTTTCATTAAATGGTACTGCAATATTGGATATAATTCCAAACTGGTTATAGCTATATATATCAAAAATAATAAAGCTTAACAAATAAATGAATATTTTATTCATCTATCAGTGGGTAAATTATTTTATATAACACACAAAAAACAGTAAATATAAATTTAAAATTTAATATACTTAACTACATCATTAAGAACCCTTTGTCAAAAGACATTATTAGGGATGTAAAAATTAAGTCACAGAGCAGGAGAAGATATTTGCAATTAAAAAAAAAGCAAATGTCAAGTAGGTCATAACATAATGTGTAATAAATTCTAAATAATAAATTCTAAATACATAAGAATCAAACAACTCAATTGAAAAATGTGTAAGAGACTTCAACCATCATTTAACAAAAGAGAACACACAAAAAGATCAATGAATTTCACTTCCAACTAAGGGCATGAAAAGTAAAGCTGCTGTGAGATATCACTGGTGAATACTTATTAGATTGGCTGAAATTGGCATGTAATGGTGTGAAATTAACTAGCAATGTCATGACTTAGCAAGAGTGTGGAAGAAGAGAAATTTAGCCACTGCTAGCAGGACTGTAAGTTGGTACAACTACCTTGGAAAGCCATTTGACAGTATTTAATATATGAACAGATACATTTTCAATGACCCAACAAATCTAAAGGTATAAATCTGACAGAAATAAAGGCAGTGATTTCTCTGGGGGTTCAGTGGTTAAGAAAATGTCTCAAAACACAGGGGATTTGGGTTAGGTCCCTGGCTGGAGAAACAGAATCCCACATGCCTCTAGGCAATTAGGCCTAAGAGGTGAAACTACTGAACCCACGTGTCCCACAAACAGAGAATCCTTGCACAAGGAAGATCTTGTGTGCTGCTACTAAGACCTGAGGAGGTCAAATAAACAACATTCTTTAAAAAGAAATGAAGGTAAGTATATGTCAAGGACATATTTGCTTTTTAATATCCTTTCTAGTTTGGTCATAGCTTTCCTTCCAAGGAGCAGGTGTCTTTTAATTTCATGGCTGCAGTCACATCTGCAGTGATTTTGGAGCCAAGGAAATAAAGTCTGTCACTGTTTCCATTGTTTCCCCATCTATTTGCCATGAAGTGATGGGACTAGATGCCATGATCTTAGTCTTCTGAATGTTGAGTTGTAAGCCAAATTTTTCACTCTCTTTTTTCATTTTCACCAAGAGGCCCTTTAGTTCTTCTTCACTTTCTGCCATAAGGGTGAGGGTGGTGTCATCTGGATATCTGAGGTTATTGATATTTCTCCCAGCAATCTTGATTCCAGCTTGTGCTTCTTCCAGCCTGGCATTTTGCATGATGTACTCTGAAATTAGCAGGGTGACAATATACAACCTTGATGTGCTCCTTTCCCAATTTGGAACCTGTCTGTTGTTCCATGTCCAGTTCTGACTGCTGCTTCTTAACCTGCATACAGATTTCTCAGGAGGCAGGTAAGGTGGTCTGTTATTTCCATCTCTTTCAGAATTTTCCAGTTTGTTTTCATCCACACAGTCAAAGGCTTTGGTGTAGTCAATAAAGCAAAAGTAGATGTTTCTCTGGAACTCTCTTGCTTTTTCGATGGCCCAGCAGATGATGGAAATCTGATCTCTGATTCCTCTGCCTTTTCTAAATCCAGCTTTAACATTTGGAAGTTCACGGTTCATGTACTGTTGAAGTCTGGCTTGCAGAATTTTGAGCATTACTTTGCTATAGTGTGAGATGAATGCAATTGTGTGGTAGTTTGAACATTATTTGGCATTGCCTTTCTTTGGGATTGGAATGTAAACTGACCTTTTCTAGTCCTGGGGCCACTACTGAGTTTTCCAAATTTACTGGCATATTGAGTGCAGGACTTTCACAGCATTATATTTTAGGATTTGAAATAGCTACACTGGAATTCCATCACCTACACTAGCTTTGTTCATAGTGCTGCTTAAAGGCCCACTTGACTTCTCATTCCAGAATATATGGCTCTAGGTGAGTGATCACACCATCGTGATTATCTGGGTCATGAAGATCTTTTTTGTATAGTTCTTTTGTATATTCTTGCCACCTCTTCTTAATATCTTCTGCTTCTGTTAGGTCCATACCATTTCTGTCCTTTATCGAGCCCATCTTTGCATGAAATGTTCCCTCGGTATCTCTAATTTTCTTGAATAGATCTCTAGTCTTTCCCATTCTATTGCTTTTCTCTATTTCTTTGCACTGATCGCTGAGAAAGGCTTTCTTATCTCTCCTTGCTATTCTTCGGAACTCTTCTTTCAAATGAGTATATCTTTCTTTTTCTCCTTTGCCTGTAGCTTCTCTTCTTTTTCAGCTTTTTGTAAGTCCTCCTCAGACAACCATTATTCCTTTCTGCATTTCTCTTTTTGGGGGATGGTCTTGATCACTGCCTCCCATACAATGTCACGAACCTCCATCCATAGCACTTCAGGCAATCTGTCTATCAGCTCTAATCCCCTGAATCTATTTGCCCCTTCCACTGTATAATCATTGGGTTTTTGAGTCATGAAAATACCACAGTATCCTTATATATGCTACCGTTAATGGATATTTGCAGTAGAATATACAAAGATATTGTGGTGTTTTCATTAAATGGAATACAAACAACACACAAACTTTATAAATTTTTAGAGCTAGCACCTGCATTGTACAATTTAATTGTCATCAAGTCCCTCAGATGAGAAAAACTAAGTAACAGTGCTTAGGAATTGAAAATGAATGTCATAATATATATTGTAACCTTTAGGGAAGTTGGAAGGAATAGTGATCATGAAGGTGTGAATAGCTTCACAGTTTCAAGGTGCTTTCATTTAACTGAGAAACAGATTATACCAAGGTTCTGGTCATGAATAATGACATCATACAGTTATGTTTAGACATTTTTAAGTGTCTAAATTATATTTCATAATTAAAAGGTTAAAACATAAGAACACAAATACAGCGATCCCTCAGGTATATGAGGGCATATCCTTAGTTAAGTGATTACCATCACATGAGTGTCTTGAGCCATAGGTTTGCTGGTATTTTGTGTCTGAACAACAATCTTACTGTTCATCCTCTGTTACATAGCAATCTTCTTGTCTTGTTTGTTGGGTGAGGTTGGAGAATGGCATTGACCCAGTTACATGGTTGAACACTCATTGCTTTCAATCCAATCAAAGTAATATTCTTAGTATCTAAATTAACCTAATCAAGAGCAAGCCATTCAAAGCATAGAATTTTTAGGGTTAAAATAATTGAATAAGAAATTGCAAGCTGATCCAATTAAACTGAACAGTGAGGGAGATTTGTTGAGACTATCATGAAATAGCATTCATTGATCATCTGAAAAAAGCTACCAGAAGTTGTGAACTTGAAGCCTGAAACTGTCATCACATATCTTCCTACCAGTTGTGAGAATCCACTCTTAGGAGAAAAAAATGTCTGCGACACTTGAAGAGGAACAGATAGTAGCACTATAGTTCAGCAGTTAGGATCATGAACAAAGAAGCTGAATATATTTGGATTTTAGTTCCAGCTGTAAAATGTAAGTAATGATAATACTGAGGTCATAAGGGTTTTACAAACATTAAAGGAAATAATATTTTATGCAAAGCATTTTGTGAAGTATATATTGTGCTGCTTTGTGCTTAGTCACTCAGTCTTGCCTGACTCTATGTGACCCGATGGACTGTAGCCCACCAGGCTCCTCTGTCCTCGGGGAGTCTCCAAGAAAGAATACTGGAGTGGGTTGCCATGCCCTTTTCCATGGGATCTTCCCAACCCCAGGGATCAAATCTATGTCTAACAAAAATTCACTACTATTAGTCACAGTACTATCTCATGTACAGAATGAAGAAATTTGTCTTATATATATCCCAAACACTTTCAAATTTTGGAATCAAGTATTTGGAAAAATAAGGAAATTCAAGGTAAAGTTCAATATTTTATGTGAGTTTGTCAAATGGCTGTATCTATGAAGATAGCAAAATTAAGAAAGAAATCCCTCTGTTGTCTGCATCCTCATAATCATATCGATTTATATGAAATTGCCATTTCTATCCATCAAAGTGGTAACATAGATGTTGACCTACCCATTCAGTTTTAGAAGGCAGCTTGCTAATTTAAGACTGTCTGGAAAGAGATTGCTGGCAACAGATGGTACTAAAATAAAGCTGCCCATTGCAATGTAAAACCCCTGGAGAAGGAAATGGCAACCCACTCCAGTATTCTTGCCTGGAGAATCCCATGGACAGGGGAGCCTGGAAGGCCACAGTCCGTGGGATTGCAAAGAGTCAAACAGGACTGAAGCGACTGAGGATGCATGCATTCCAACATAACCTGTATTGGTCCAACCAAAACACCACTGCCCTGAAACCCTCTGCCAAGGGCTTCATTCTGCATTAAACTGAGTTGAACTTATCTTAATTCTGTATCTGCTCATATTTAATGAAGAGGAATAAGGTTTCTCATTATTCTAGTAATGCAATTATTTCATGTTCAAATCAGTGTTTGCTTATATTTTACAAGATACCAAACTGCCAATGTTTAAATTGCTTAAAAATGCTTACAAGAATGGCTGGAGTTTTTACTTTTCAACCAATCAGTACAGTCATTTATACACTAGAAAGCCTACTTTAACACCATGCCCTAAGTCAGACAATCATAGGAGCCATTTCCGCCTATTTATTGTTATTTTTATGGTAACTAGAATGTATTTTGTATTGTTGTTTTATTTTTACATGAAATCATATAAAATTTTAGGTGAGAAAGGTATTCTTAATCATTGTGGTTTTAATTTAAATAGATGAGAGAAGCCTATTCTGAACTATTGAATAAGCTTCTTTCCTATGCTTCATAAATTTGTGCATAATTTGTGTGTTGCAAAATGTATATAATTCATTTACCTCTTCTGAACAACTTTATTCAATTCCTCAGTTTTCATATTATCAGTTACATCACACACTTAATGAAATAATAGGTATTTACTTCTATAACATGTTTCCTAAGGTTCACTTGGTGGATTCAATTCAGAAACATCTATGCTTTTTCAAATAATCACAGTTGGGAAAAGGCTGAAATACAGATCTCCAAAGCCCCAATAGCATCTTAAATTTTGGCAACAGCAATCCATGAAATTTGTTTTAATGCTCATAGATGTCCCTGTGATATTTGCCATTATGTTCATTTTCACTTTAATTTAAAATTTATGTGAAAATAAAATGCTAAAAAATGTATAACAATAATAAAATTTTAAACACTTGTCATTAACAAATAAATAAATGCAGCCCATATAATTTCCTTTTAAAAGTGTGACTGTTGGATAATAATAGATTAGTCTCAAAAACTTATCTTAATCCTAAATATGCTGATATTTATGGAAGAGGAATAAGGTTTTTCATCACCCTCATAATACAATTATTTCATGCTCAAAGCAACATGTTTGCTTATATAACTACAACATACCAAACCGTCAATGTTTAAATTGCATAAAAAGTGCTGAAAAGAATAACTGGAGCTTTCACTTTTCAACCAATCAGTAGAGTCATTTATACACAAGAGAGGGGAAGAGAAGAATTTTTTTTAGTGAATTTAAGATACAGAAAATGTAATGACCCAAAGGCTAAGAGATGGGATCATTTCTTTGTAGTTAAAGAATAGCCTCTTAGGAAATAGAGCATGCAGGCCCCATCAGATGCATTTCTTGAGCATTTGATTCATGTAAGAAGTCTTAGCAGAATATTGCTCGTCGAGAGGACTAAGTTTTTCTATTTCTGTCTGCAGTCTGTGCTTTCTCTCAGAGGTGATAATGCATTCCAGTTGGAGCTGAGCAAAGAGTCTTAAATTCCTCTTCACTGACGATAAAGTCTTTATTGATTCTTTGTGATTAATTGATAAATTTAATTTAAATTGATATTCAAATGAATGCTAAATAGGCATGAAGCTACACAGAAACACACAGTAATTTATATTTACCGGAATTTCACAACACATGTAACAAACAATGGCAATGGAGTTTTACAGGTTTGAAGACTAGCAACATTCTATCTTATGGTGTATTTCCTAATTTTTACTTTCATTATCAGTTATAGTCTTTTCCAGGCAAAAGTTAAAGCTGTGAATGTGTGTGTGTGTGTGTGTGTGTGTGTGTGTTTTAATGTTAATGCAGTCAGATTCCTTCATTATTTCCTTTTTATGTCAGCCTTTTGGATCATGTTCAGAATTCCACATACAATGCTTCCTAGTATTTTACCTCACATGAAATATTTCATCCTCCTGGATTTATTTTAATTAAAAATGAGGCAAACACCTAATTTTCTTTTAAAAATTAGTAGTCAATTTTACATAATTATTTATTGAATGAAATCATCTTTCACTGACTTTAATGTAATAAAGCTTATCAGAGACTCAGTCCACCCATCAATGACATAGTTATTCTCTGTGGGATAATTATCAGACTCAGTACTAAGTTCTGGGTACACCAGGTAAGCAGTGGATAGATCTCCTTTCAAGAATGTCACCATGTGGAGGGAATTCACCTCAACCGAGTGTCACACAGAGGGACATTGAAGGATAGCATATTAAAATGGAACCTGACCTAGAGAGGACATGAGGTACAATCTGGTGAATTAAGCTCAATAATCTAAGAGGGATGTTGCTGTGGGAAGGTTTCAGGCACAGGAACTCACCCACAGAGATGCCCTGTGCTGGGAGGGAGACGGTCTAATAACGAAGCTGTAGGAGAAAAGCTAGCGTGTCTGCAGTGAGAGAAGGAGGGGCAGGTGGTTCGAGGGAAGCTGGAATGTGTACAAGTGTTGGGTCACCACAGCCTGTGGTACAACCGTGTGAGTCTCCTCAAAACCCTACACTAAACTGGAGGCCATGGAAGGGTATTAATCATGGTTAAATGGCCAAGATTTCCTGAGGAATGGGGATTCTAGAACCCATGTCAAGGGCAGGAGGGGGCAAGATGGACAGAGGCTACAGTAACATGGTGACATAATGGACTAGGAGGATGGCAACAAAATATGTAAACACTAGTAGATGGATTTCAGGATGCTTAAGAATTGACAAGAGAATGGCAGACTGGACCCCGGAAGTAAAGTTGTGCAGGCAGGAGCGCTAGAGTTTAGGTTTACATACATATGTGAATAATGTCATTCACTGAGGTAACACGGTGTAGGAAGAAAGAAGATATAGACTATGATTCGGTCTTAGCTGATTTCTAGGAGACTTAGAGTCATCTGAAACAGAGGTTGTCATATTTTTTCTATAAAAAGCTGAATAGTAAACATTTGAGGCTTTGTGAGCCACATACAGTCATTGTTGTATATTCTTCTAATAATTTATTTCCATATAGTTAGAATACTTTAAAAACACACACACACAAACAAAAAAAAACCCTGAGAAATAGAAAAGTGGGTGCAGGATTTGAGCTGTGGTCTTCAGCAACCACTGTAAGTGCAGTGAAGAGAAGTCCACATGATCTAGAAATGTGACTGTTTAGCTCAAAGTACCACAAGCCAGCATTTGTGCAGCAAGTGAAGCCAGGGATACAGATGAACTCAGTTTAGAAAAAATTATAAAATGAAGAGAGAAGAGTGGCCAACTAAGCATTGGAAAACTCTGACACATCTAGTCAAGAAAAGAAAGCTAACAAAGAGCACTAAAAAGACTATCAGAAAAGTGGTAAGAAAAAATTAAGAATGTGTATTGTGGACAACAATGAAAGTCCAGGGAGATAGCTTTTATATGTTAACTCCTCAACAGCCTTCAGTGCTGATGCAACTGGAAAATGTTTACTAATCCTAGAGTGATACTTGGTAATGAATGGCTTCTGATATAGTAGAAGAACACTCCTCCCCTATTACATTAAAAACAGACCCATGTAGGTTTAGATATAGGAGCATAAATTTCCTATCTAGAGAATGGCTTTCATTCCTTGCTAAGGGAGAAGACTTGTAAGGAGTGGTATAATAGGTTTCAAGAGAGAGAAAAAAAAAGAGAAAATTGATTGGCTTGCTGGGGAGTTTTGAGTGTCTATAAGAAGTTCCATAAATTTATGGAAGTACCTGTCTTTATTTTTATGATATTTTCTAGGACTGCATTTAATGCTCTGATATAGTGAAAATATTAAGGAAAAACAAATGAGCAAAAGGATATATGCATTTATCATTTAGCCAACAGCTCCTAAATAAATATTGGTAAAAATACAAAGTGACATATGTTCAAAACTATGAGATGTGGCATCAGTTTTGATAGCAAAGTCCTGTAAACAGTTCTCTTTGATACTGTGGAATAGATTTGGGTACATCCATTCAGGGCAGTGTTATGCAGTTTAAAAGAATGTGATTAGGAAGAACTCTATATATGGATGCATTTTTAAACTAAAAGAAAACAAGTAGGTCAGTGTCGGGAGGGAGGCATGCATTCTAGTTGGCCAGTATCACATTAACTTCCTGACAAAAAGCTCAAATCACTATTACCTCAATCTCCAAGCTGTCAAAACTGTAACACTTTCACACCCTTACTTCCAACTGGGACTCTGCTTTTATTTCACTTAGATTAAGAAAATCTGAAGAGAGACCTTCAAGATGGCAGAGGAATCAGATGGAGAGATCATACCCTACCCCTGCAAACCCAGCAAAAACTCATCTGCATTTGGAACAACTCCAACAGAACACCTTCTGAACACTAGTAGAGGACCCCAGACTTTCAAAAGGGCAAGCCAATCTCTTCAGAACGAGGTAGGGCAAAAGATAAAGATAAAAAGGGAGACAAGGGATTTTGAGATGGGGATGCACCCTGGGGTGGGAATCATGAAGGAGGAAATGTTTCCATACACTGGGAAACTCCCTCAGAGGCGGGTCTGGGGGAAGCTTCCCACATCTCATAGGGAAGCACGTTGACAAGTATAGCAACAGGTGCTCTAAAAGCAAAACAGAAAATTCACAGCAGAGATTTTTATCAAAGAGCACTTCCCAGCCAAGAAGTGGCTCACACTCCCATGCCCACTCACAGTGAGTGGGGCTGGGTGCTCAGGCTCAAGTTTCAGGGAGTGGACCTCAGCGAGAGAACTGGGGTTGATCACTGTAAAGACATCCTGAGAGGGCTAGTGTGGCACAGCTGAGGGAGTCCAAGGAGAAGCCTGGGACCACCAGAGAAGCACAAGATCATTCCTGTGGGAATACTCTAACATCACACACTAGTGGAACAAAGGACCCTGCCTTAGTGAATGCCAAAGGGGGACAAGCTGGCCATAGTCTGCAGCTCCTGAGGTAGAAAATCCTGTGCAAGTGCCAGAAGTGGAAGGCAGGACCCCCGGGGATCACAGCTACTGCCAATCTGTGAGTGGGTATGGGTCACTGTTCACATTTTCCTGGGAGCCTGAGCAGCTTGGCTCTGCCAAGGATCCCACAGCTTGGCGGCCAGCTCCCATGGGGAAGCTCATGATCCTTCTCAGACTGTGGCAACTTCCCACAGGCCCCGGCCACAGTGAGCACTCCACACATACCCATACTGTGTCTGACTTCTCCTTCCTCTCCCCAGCACAACTGAGCAAGTGAGTTCTAATCAGCCTCTACTTTCAGGTGCTCGTGTTTGGATGGAGAACAGACACTAGAGAGCAACCTGCAAGCAGAGGTGGGCCCCAAATTGAAGCAGAACACCAGGGGCTGAGTGAGAAAAAGAGAGAAGGAGAAGTTGCCCCTGGAGCCATAGGTACAGTGGATTAAACCCCCACAATTAACCAGGGACTGTGGACTTTAGGGGCAACTGTAGACTTTGAAAGAACTACAAGCTAGAGCAAGGCAAGATCTGAGTCTGAGCTGACCCTATACTGCCCACAAGAGGTCCAGAGACCTTCATAGAAATATTGGAAGACTTTCTGAGTAGGGAAATTTGTTAGACTAGGAAAATGGAGGAGTCACATGGACATTCTTCTCATTACCATTCTCTATATAATTTTTCCACCCCATTTTCTGTCCTTTTTCATATTGTTCTAATGATGTTCTTTCTTTGTTATTCCCTTAATTTTTATGTTTTTTAACCTACTTTTTTTCTTTTAAAAAACACCTTATTTTTAAATAAATTCATTTTTTCCTATTGTTACAACACTGCTTAGTTATATTGCATTTTTTTCCCCATGTTCTTGTATTTTTGCAAGTCTGATTTTTAGTATTCATCTTCACTTAGCGGTTTGATTATTGGCTTAATTTCTCTATTTTTTTTTTGATTCCGGTTTTCATTCTCTTTTTCTCCTTCTTTTCTCTTTGTAATTGTGTGAATCTCTTTGGGTGTCCTCGGCATTAAGTGTAGTCTTACCATTAGTCTTAGGGTTTTTGTCTTCTGTGTTATGTGGCCTGTGAAGTCTTGGTGCTACAGTAAAGGATTGGACCCAAGGTGGGAGGCCTATATCCAGGACTTTGGGCCATCAGAGAACTCCCAACCCTCTGGAACATTAATAGGTGAGAGCTCTCCCAAAGGCCTCTATCTCAAAACTTAAGACCAACCCCACCCAAAGGCCAGCAAGCTCCAGTGCCAGATGCCTCATACCAAACCTTTAGTAAAACAGGAACACAAACCTACCTATTAGCTGAAAGACTGCCCAAAGCCATACCAAGCTCATAGACACACCACTGGACATGGCATTACTTTTCAGAGAGATAAGATCCTGCTCCATACACTGGAACACAGGCATAAGTCCCCTCAATGAGTCCCCTCAGTACCCTTCACAAGGCACTGGTCCAACCCCACCCATGGTGAGCAGTCACAATTAAGAGGAATGACAACCTTCCAGGCTGCAGGTAGAAGACCCTAAACACAGTAAATTAAACAAAATGAAAAGACAGAGAAAATGCAGAAGATGAAGGAACATGGTAAAAACACATAAGACAAAACATGAAGAGAAAATAATCAGTCTACCAGAAAAAGAATTCAGAGTAATGTAGTAAAGATGATTCAAAATCTTGGAAATAAAATGGAGGCACAGATAAATAGACTGGAAGCACGGATTGAGAAGATACAAGAAATGTTTAACAAAGACCTAGAAGACTTAAAAAATAGACAATCGGCAATGAACAACACAATAACTGATATTGAAAATACATTAGAGGGAAACAGTAGCAGAATAACTGAAGCAGAAGAATGAATAAGTAAGCTGGAAGACAGAATGGTGGAAATAACCAAAGCAGAGCAGAATAAAGAAAAAAGAATAATAAGAAAGGAGGACAGCCTCAGAGACCTCTGGGAAGTTAAGTGCACTAACATTCAAATTATACAATTCCCAGAAAAAGAAGACATAAAGAAAGGTATGAGAAACTATTTGAGAAGATTATAGTAGAAAATTTCCCTAACATGGGACAGGAAATAGTCATCCAAGTCCTGGAAGCACAGAGTCACATACAGGATAAACCCGAGGAGAAACACATAAAGATGCATATCAGTCAAACTAACCAAAGTTTAATATAAAGAGCAGATATTAAGAGCAGCAAGGGACAAGCAACAAATGACATACAAGGGGATCCCCAAAAGGCTAACAGCTGATCTTTCAACAGAAACTCTGCAGGCCAGAAGAGAGTGGCAGGATATGCTTACAGTGATGAAAGGAAAAAAACAAAAAAACAAAAAAACTACAACCAGGATTACTCTATCCAGAAGGATCTCATTCAGATTCAAAGGAAAAACAAAAAAACTTTATAGACAAGCAAAAATTGACAAAATTCAGCACCACCATATCAACTTTACAACAAATATCAAAGGGACTTCTCCAGACAGGAGACATAAGAGAAAGAAAAGGTCTACAAATCCAAAACCCAAAACAATAAAATAAATGGCAATAGAATCATACATGTCAGTAATTATCTTAAATGTAAAAGGACTAAACGTTTGAACCAAAAGATACAGATTGCCTGAATGAATACAAAAATAAGACCCCTATAAATGCTGTCTACAAGAGACTCACATAAGACCTAGGGACATATACAGACTGAAAGTGAGGGTCCAGGAAAAAAATATTCCATGCAAAAGGAAATCAAAAGAAAGTGGGAGTAGGAATAGTAATATAAGATAAAATATATTTTAAAATGAAGACTGTATATACTAATGCATGTATATGGAATTTGAAAGATGGTAATGGTAACCCTATATGTGAGACAGAATAAGAGACACAGATGCATAGAACAGTCCTGTGGACTCTGAGGGAGAAGGTGAGGGTTGGACGTTCTGGGACAATAACATTGAAACATGTATATTGTCATATGTGAAGCAGAACACCATTCCATGTTCTATGCATGGGACGGATGCTCAGGGATGGAGCGTTGGGATGACACTGAGGGATGGGAGGGGGAGGGAGGTGGGAGGAGGGTTTGGGAGGGGGAGCACATGTGAATCCATGGCTGATTCATGTCGATGTATGGCAAAAACTACTACAATATTGTAAAGTAATTAGCCCCCAACTAAAATAAATTTAAAAAAAATAAAATAAAAAAATAAAATAAAATGAAGACTGTAGAGGCAATGAAGGACACTACATAATGATCAAGGGATTAATCCAATAAGATATAACAATTATAAATATATATGCACCCAACATAGTAGTCCTACAAGTCAAATAAACATCTTAGGAGAATTCTGTTGATCCCTACTTTGATTGTTCCAGTAAGCTGAATCGTTTTTCATCTTGCTGGAATCAAGAAAGGCAGCACTTAACAAACCTAACTCTTCTCCCTTTTCAAGCCACATTCTTCTCCTGACTTCCAAAACATCACTCTCCCTTGATTTTCTCTAATTCCACCTCACTTCCCTTTATTGGATTCCCCATCTTCCCTATTTCTAAACCAGTGATCATTTCTTGACTGCAAATTATAATCACCTGAGGAAATTCCTTTTAAATTTCCAGTTGCCAGGTCACACCCAAGACCCATCTGAGGCAGTCATAGTTGTGCAAACTCCTCAGGAGATTCCAATATGTAACCAAAGTTGGAAGTCTCTGCTGGATGAAGGAATACCTAAGAGGCACCACCAGTGGTCTACACTGACCACAACCCCTCTGACCCATCTCTCTATCTCCCCTCTCTACTTCTCTCCAACTACTTCTCCTTGGACACACTGGGCTCTTAACTGTGCCCCAAACCCTTTGAGTGTCCACTCATCCCAGGATCTCAGCACTTCCCTTGAATGCTGTCAGCATGACCTTCACTTCCTTCAGATCTTGAACCAAACGTTGCCTTAGCAGAAGATGTCTCTTCCTGTCCTGTATAAAATTGTTGCACCCTCCACTCACAGTTCTCCCTACCAGATATCATCACAAGACATGTGTATTGGGTGCGTGCTGATTGGGTATCTCCTTCACCAGAGTGCAAGTTCCATATGGAAGGCATTTGGTCATTTGTCTGTTTTGCTCACTGATTAACTCTTAATCAGTAGCAGTTTCCATAAGAGAGCAGGAGAGACTCTAAAATATATGTTAAATCTATAAACAAATAACTTATCTTTCTTTATGTAACTTTTACATTTTGTTTGGTTCATATTATCATAAACAGCGTCAAGTTCTTATAGTTATCTTCCTTCCTCTTTAATAATGATATCAGAGAATTAATTTTTCAACAGTAAAGCCCTGTTCCTTTTCCACAAATTTTGTTTTTTAATGTTCTTGTTACTTAATTTTCCATGCTCAGTTTTTACATTTAGTACTATGATCTAAGACTTGCTTTAAGAAATACCTGGTGAAAAAGGCTTTTCTATTTTCTTTTTCCCACTCTCAGTCATGTGTGTTTTGTATCCTTTAGTTATATATTAGTAATTTCACATTGCAACTAAATGTAATAAGTATATTCTTTTTTATAACTTACTGAATTCTTCCTTTTTATGATAGATTCAACCAAAATTAGTCTACATTTAAAATATATAATTAAGCCAATAGTTTTCATTGTACAGAAAGTAGACTTATTGGGAAAGACCCTGATGCTGGGAAAGATTGAGGGCAGGAGGAGAAGGAAGCAACAGAGGATGAGATGACTGTACGGCATCACTGACTCAATGGCCTTGCGTTTGAGCAAACTCTGGGAGATGGTGAAGGACAGGGAAGCCTGGTCACAAGGAGACAGACATGACTTAGTGATTAAACACAGAAAGTAGAGTAATTGTAGTCATAATAGTTGAAATTAGCCTTATGTCTTTTAGTTGAATACAGATTGAAGTGAATCTTCCAGATATCAGATTAATTATTTTTATTGCTACTAAATGCATTCAATTGTTCTTGTTTATATTCAGTGATTACCCTTTCTTGTAGCTCATGTGAATGTGTGAGTGTTTTACACTTCAGTTATGTGGATAGTAAGTCTCAGATTCTGCCTCCACATCACCATTCAGGCCATTGTGAAGTAACCAACTAACCTGCTACTCTTTTGTGTGTTCTTTATGAACCTGGGTGGTTTCTGTATCATTATGTGTGTGTGTGTGTGTGTGTATGTGTGTGTGTGTGTAGAGACAGATAGACAGACAGACAGAGTCAGAGAGAGACAGAGAAAGAACAAAAGAAAGAGAAATATAAATATATTTTCTAGGAGCCAAAGTTCAAAGTGAGATGATATGAATATTTGAATTTTGATCTTAAAAAATGAAAATGATCTATCCATACATAGGGGTTTCCTGGTGGTGCAGTGGTAAAGAATCCACCTGCCAATGTAGGAGTCTAGGAGATGTGAGTTTGATCCCTGGGTCAGGAAGATCCCTTAGAGTAGGAAATGGCAATCCACTTCAGTATTCTTGCCTGGAAAATTGCATGGAGAGGCTGCAGTCCATGGGGTCACAAACATTCAGACAGAACTGAACAACTGAGGACGCAGCACAGCCATACAAATGAAAACTCCTTGGTAATTAAATGGTGACATAAGTTTATGTTTTGTTTGTATGGTTATGTGTCGACAATATATAGTCATATTAAAACAGTAGTATACAAAACAACTTAAATATAAAAATCCCATTTTTTGAAAGTCCTATGTATATGGATATCTGATAGAAAAGAATTAAAATTTATACATTATCATGCCAATTTGTTTTTAACAGTCTTGTAAGTAGCATTGCTTTCTCCTAACTTTCTCCTGTAATATTTGCATGATTGTCCAAAAAACTTGAATTATTCTCAGAATCAAAAGATAAAATAAGAGCATTTTTATTAAGAGTAGGATACAAACAGATATTTAAATTACCAATGCAGAAGTTAAATTACAAAACAGTTTCTGAGGAAAGCATGATTAGTGTCCAATAATTTAAAATTTTTCCTTTAGTTGCAAAACACTAATGCAAAACTTCAGCTGGACTTGATCTTCAAAATCTCCAAAGATGTTTTTCACAATAAAGTGTAGGAAATAAAAAAAAAAGGAGACCACATGGATTCATTTGCATGTTTTTTTTTTGGGGGGGGGGTTGGCAAAGTAGTATAACAAAAAGTAAGAGGCATATCTATCGAAAACAAGAGAATGCATTTTTTGCCGTTTGTACATTGTATATAGCCAAACACCAAAAAATAAAAGAAGATAATAGAACAGGTCAGAGTCTATTAAGGTGATAAATTGTAGAATAGACATGCGAAATTAAATGTTTTCCTTTATATCAGCAAACACTCTTTTTTTTAAATTAATTTATTTATTTTAATTGGAGGCTGATTACAATATTGTAGTATCAGCAAACACTCTTAAAATTAATAAAGTTCATTTGCAGTTTATTTTCCATTTTTACATTAAAATAGAGTATTTTCCCCACTTGGGTAATTATCTCAGTAAAAATAATCTTGAAAATCCACATTTTCCATTAAAAAAATATTCAGCTACTGAACATATGAAAATGTCATTAAAAATAGAAATTGGATATTTGACTGACTCAAAAAAATATCATATTCATTCCTTAGAATGGCAGACCAGCACTTCCTCACTGCGGGGAAGTTGTCAGGAGTCAGCACCTCCTCCCCAGCTATTATCCTCCTTTAAACCAATTCAGTTGGCATAGAACTCCTGATTTACCTGCAAACCCGCAGGAAATCACACTTTTTATAGCAGCAGTTTTAACTAGTGCTTTTCCTGCTGTTGTACCAACATATTTTACTGTATATACGCCAAAAGGAAGACAAGAAGAGTAATATTTGCCAATTTTAATGCCAGGAATTTTTTTTATGAAAGGAAGACTTGCAGATTTACTAATAGTTTACTTTAAACAAAAGCACACATAAATGTTAAGAACATAAAAGGATTGTATAAATAAGTATTTGTTTCAAAATTCAAATATCTCATTTTGCTTCTTTTCATTGGTTCTGATTACATAAAGATTGTGAAAAATAACATTATTCACTTCAAATGTTTTTGAAAGACCATATTATCAACAAATCTTCTAGGAATTTCCTCGGTGGTCCATGGTCCAGTGGTTAGGACTCCCGGTTCTCACTGCCGAGGACTGGGTTCAATCTTTGGCCCGGGACCTAAGATCCCTCAAATCATGAAGCAAAAATATACAGAAAAGAAAATAACAAATCTTCTAAACACTAAATTGGTAAATAAATTATTCACATAGGCTGAAATAAAGTGAAGAAAGACAGAAGGCCTGCCCATATGATACACTGTAACCTGTTTTTAAAGACCTGTATACTCTTTACTCCAAATGATATATATAAACAGAGAAAAAATAATGCAAAAGGAAGAAAAAAAATCACTATCCTTCAAGAAATAATCACAAAGAAAATATGTATGTTCAGTGTATTCTTTCCTTTCATATTACTGTCACTCTATTTCAGAATGTCAAGAGAAAAAAAAAACAACGCATTATGGTTAGACTGTCCAATGTTGTCAAGACTGAGTAATCCTCGGGTATCTAACGAATACTGTAAGTGTTTTAAATGGGCCAATTTAATTTGTCCAATGACACAAGGATGCTGTTATCCACTGAAAACCTTGTAGTTAAGTTGAGGACTATTTTAGTCCATTAGCATAAAATGCATCACAAAAAACTAAAGCAGATCAGCTCTGTGTGTTGCTGTGGCTAATGAGACTTCTTTTGATTTGAAATTTATGTGCTTTATTCATTATTTAAATAATCCTGTTGGATATAACATGCTGTTTGGTTTCTGTCGCTTTGTATTTTTAGTGAATTCCTGGAACACTGTAAATATGTGATGCAGAGTTCAATATAGTTGTTGATAATTCCAAATGTCAGGGATCCAAATAATGATCTGACAATAAAAAAAGGAAAATCACCTCAGGAAGATTTCTCATTATGTGATTCTGGAAATCAATGTTTGGTGATGTTTCCATAAAATCACAAAATTTCTTACGTATTTAGTTTGAAATAAATGTGATTACAGTGTAATGTTTTATGGATTTCAGATAAAGTGTAGACTATTTACATTGAGTTGTTATTCTACCTAGCTAACTTTGAGGAAAAATATTCTTATGAGCTTCATTTTATAACAACTTTCAAATTTTAAATTGATAACACTTGATAAATTAAAGAATATAAAATAAATTAATCTTTCATAATTCTGCTGTATGTTTCATCTGTGTATCAGTTCAGTTCAGTTCAGTAGCTCAATTGTGTCCATCGCTTTGTGACCCTCTGGACTGCAGCATTCCAGGCCTCCCTGTTCATCACCAACTCCTGGAGTTTACTCAGACTCATGTCTATTGAGTCAGTGAGGTCATCCAACCATCTCATTCTCTGTCATCCCCTTCTCCTCCTGCCCTCAATCTTTCCCAGCATCAGGGTCTTTTCAAACGAGTCAGTTTTTCGCATCAGATGGCCAAAGTTTCAGCTTCAGCATCAGTCCTTCCAATGAATATTCAGGGCTGGTTTTCTTTAGGATGGACTATTTGGATCTTCTTGCAGTCCAAAGGACTCTCAAGAGTCTTTTCCAACATCACAGTTCCAAAGCATCAATTCTTTGGTGCTCAGGTTTCTTTATAGTCCAACTCTCACACCCATATATGACTACAAGAAAAACCATAGCTTTGACTAGACGAATCTTTCATAACTTTTCTTCCAAGGAGCAAGTGTCTTTTAATTTCATGGCTGCAGTCATGATCTGCAGTGATTTTGGAGCCCCTAAAAATAAACTCAGTTACTGTTTCCATTGTCTCCCCATCTATTTGCCATGAAGTGATGGGACCAGATGCCATGATCTTAATTTTCTGAATGTTGAGTTTTAAGCCAACTTTTTCTCTTTCCTCTTTCACTTTCATCGAGGCTCTATAGTTCTTTGCTTTCTGCCATAAGGCTGGTGTCATTTGCATATCTGAGTCTATTAATATTTCTCCCAGCAATCTTGATTCCAGCTTGGGCTTCATCCAGCTCAGCATTTCTCATGATGTACTCTGCATATAAGTTAAATAAGCACCATGACAATATACAGCCTTAACATACTCCCTCCCGATTTGGAACCAGTCTGTTGTCCCGTGTCTGGTTCTTACTGTTGCTTCCTGACCTGCATACAGATTTCTCAAGAGGAAGGTCAGTTGGCTTGGTATTCCCGTATCTTTAAGAAAATTCCACAGTTCTTTATAGTTATATATTAATGATATTGTTTAGAAAAAAATTAGTCTGTTTTTTGAACCTAACCTAATGGCATATCTTTGAAGTATTAGTCACTCAGTTGTATCCAACTCTTTGAGACTCTATAAACTGTAGCCTGCCAGGCTCCTCTGTCCATGGGATTCTCCAGGCGAAAATACTGGAGTCAGTTGCCATTTCCTTCTCCAGGGGATCTTCTTGGCCCAGGATCAAGCCCAAGTCTCCTGCATTGTAGGCATAGTTTTTATCATCTGAACTACCAAAAATATTAAAAACAACTACCTATACATATTTGGGAGAGTATAGTATTTTTATCTATAAAAAATTATTGTATTAATTTCAGAAAGTACTTAAAGGAAGAAAAAAAAACTTTTAAAAAATTAGCCTAACTCATTGCTACTCTCCAGTATTCTTGCCTGGAGAATCCCATGAATAGAGGAGCCTGGTGGGCTACAGTCCTTGGGTCACAAAGAATCGGACATGACTGAGCACCTAACACAATAACAACAACACTGCTACTCAAAAATATCCCCAGCTAAAACTCTGCTGTATATTTCAGACATCTTTCTCTATATAATATACATTTGAATGTGACCATGTGTGCATGAACATGTGAATGTATTTGATATTGAGAGGGTAACCAGCAGGAAGGCCAGGAGTCTCCAAATGGAGGAAATAGGCTGCAAGTGTCAGACATTTTTATCTCTCTGTTAAGTGGCAGGAGGAAACAAACAAGTGTTAGATTTTTTCCCCTTCTCTATATAAATTTAAAAGGGGGTTTCTCTTAAAATTCTGTGTTGCCATGACTACACCTGGCTCCACCTGAACTTACTTTTCTCAAACCTTGAGCTAACCAATGAATTTTTCTTATGGAAATGTTTGTCTTAAGCTATGTTAATGTACTATGCATTTATCCTAGACTCTGTCTACAAGTAGGTTCACCTAAGACTCAGAACGTATTTGACAAACCAGTAATGTTTTACTCATACATTGTTCTCCTAATCTATGTTAATGAAACTATATATTTGCTTGGAAATATGCCTTTCTTCAAGATTCATGTCAATGTTTTCATGGCCCTAGATGACTCACCTTGTGCCATTGTTGTCTCAAAATGCATGTTGTGGGTAAGGAGCCTGGTGCCATTCTCTGAGTTTTGAGACATTCCCTTCCTCTAATTAGCAGACTGCAGGTAGCTATATAACATCTGGCTAAACACTAGCATGGGGGTGCTCTTTCTGTCCCCTTCTAATGTCTATGTCAGAAGTTTTCTCTATCTCTTTTATTTTTTAATAAAAATTCATTACACAAAAGCTCTGAGCTATTCAACCTTGTCACCGGCCCCGGGTTGAATTCTTCTCCTAAGGAGGCCAAGAATCCTGATGTCTTTTGTGGTTCAGCAACAACTTTTCAATATTGATGATGTACTATATAAAGTTGAAACATCTCCTCTAGGGACCACATTATATTAATGTGTCATAATATATTCACCAATGTGAGAACTACAGAATGTGAGATCAATAGAAAACTTCAGTTCTTTATATGTAAGAAAAATGCTGAATTAAATATTTTCATGTGAAAGCTTTTGTTCAGAATCAAATTATTTTTTAAGATAAATATATAGGAATGGAAATATTTCCAGTAATTCCAGTTATTTGATTGTCTGATGTACCAAAATCACTGCAGATGGTGATTGCAGCCATGAAATTAAAAGACACTTGCTCCTAGGAAGGAAAGTTTTGACCGACCTAGACAGCATATTAAAAAGCAGAGCCATTACTTTGTCAACAAAGGTCTGTTTAGTCAAGGCTATGTTTTTTCCAGTGGTCATGTATGGAGGTGAGAGTTGGACTGTGAAGAAAGCTGAGTGCAGAAGAATTGATGCTTTTGAACTGTGGTGTTGGAGAAGACTCTTGAGAGTCCCTTGGACTGCAAGAAGATCCAACCAGTCCATCCTAAAGGAGATCAGTCCTGGGTGTTCGTTGGAAGGACTGATGCTGAAGCTGAAATCCCAATACTTTGGCCACCTGATGCGAAGAGCTGACTCATTTGAAAAGACCCTGATTCAGGGAAAGATTGAGGGCAGGAGGAGAAGGAGACGACAGAGGATGAGATGGTTGGATGGCATCACCGACACAATGAACATGCGTTTGGGTAAACTCCGGGAGTTGGTAATGGACAGGGAGGCCTGGTGTGCTGCATTTCATGGGGTTGCAAAGAGTCAGACACAACTGAGCAACTGAACTGAACTGAACTGAACTGACGTTCTAAAAGTCGGACGCTACTGAGGGACAAATGCTTTCACCAAGATTTAATAAACCACAAGTATCTAAGTACATTTGATGAATTCCTAGAAGTGACTTATGAGAACTTGTATTTTTGTACACCTTATCATGTATAACCTGTGGAAAAACTGACAAGTTTTCAGGGTCCTTAACAGTCCATCAAAATCCATTGTCCTCAGACCGCTATCAATGCTGAATATCTTTTCTCAAGTATCTTTTCTAATTGAGGTCTTCCCTGCTGGCTCAGATGGTAAAGAATCTGCCTACAATGCAGGGGACCTGGGTTCAATCTCTGGATTGGGAAGATTCTCTGGAGGAGTGTCAGGAGCCGCGATAGGCATTACTGACAAAATGGAGGCATGGCCCCAACCCCCTCTCCTCATCCCGCAGGCATGGTCCCG
This sequence comes from Okapia johnstoni, assembly GCA_024291935.2. Lineage (NCBI taxonomy): Eukaryota > Metazoa > Chordata > Mammalia > Artiodactyla > Giraffidae > Okapia > Okapia johnstoni. The sequence continues at coordinate 109,287,182 of CM044312.1, forward strand.
GGATGAAGGAGTCAGGTCTTGTGATTCTGACTTGTCCTTTCCTTTCTCCGGTTGAGTTGGATGGAAAGAATGTTATAATCCATAAAGTTAACTATTGACATTTGTTCAAGGATCTTTACAAAGAATGCTCCAGGATGAGCACATAGGCTGCAGCTTGAGGCCATGGGAAACATTGTTATCTGAAACCTTCCTGTAAGGGGAATGTTTATGGCAAAAGAAGTTTGCTGAGTTTAGGGGTTAGGAATAATTAAGAATAGTTAGAAGTTAAAAGTTTAAGGTATGTTGTAGTGTTGGCATATTTTACTATAGCTTATAGAAACTAGGAATTTTAGAGATACTAATAGCTAGAAGTCTTTTTAGGAGTTAATGAGCTCAAGTAGGATTTAGACAGATAAGAAATAAACTGAGGAATGTGATATACAGCCCACAGACAAACTTGAGTTACAATATTATCACAAGCACACTTAAGAGGGAACTCTGAAGGACAACAATGATTTATGGAGACAGTAAATCTGGGTGAGGGGAAACTGAAGATGTCATACTTCTGACCTAATGCTTTTGTAAAAGTATAAAAGAAAACCTGATCCTTAAAATAAACATGCAGCCCAGTGCTTTGAGCGAGAGACTGCATCATTTTCTCCACCTACCCCGTTCATCCCTTCAGTGCTTCCCTGGCTGTCGGAGCTGGACTCTGGCAGAGGAGGGCATTGCAACCCACTCCAGTATTCTTGCCCAGAGAATTCTCATGGACAGAGGAACCTGGTGGGCTACATTCAATGGCCATTTAATAGAGTTTCATCATTGTGTATGTGCGTGTGTGTGTGTGTGTGTGTGTTCACTTTTTGAACATGCCGTGGAGTATGTGGGATCATCATTCCCTGACCCTAGTCCCTACATAGGAAGGCTGGAGTCTTAACCACTGTACCTCCAGGGAAGTCCCTCATCATTGTCTTAAGTTGCTTTCCTTTAGTTGCAAGATAATTTGATATTTATTTATTTTATTATTATTATTTTTATGAAACAAGCATGCATTCCTTGTTTATATTTTGCCTGTGTTCTTATTGAAGATGTTTGTCTTTCTCTAAATGATTTAAGGACATGTTCATTAAGGGTGCCATTCTTGTGTGTTGCATTATCTCTTGAGGTTGTCACATGAATTTATACAGTGATGATGGCAATTTTTGATGTTTAATGTTTAGGGCATTATTTTTTATATTTATCAGGAAGTCTGTTTATGCTTTGAGACCATAAAAGTACTTAACAGTATCTTACTTTATGGTTTACTGTTATTTGCTTTTTACCCATTTTCTGTATTTTCAAACAAGGAGTTGCTTACTTATTTTTGTTTATGTATTCTTTTCCAAACAACCTTTCAAAACATGCTTATTGTCTGCATAATTCATTTGTCCTATTTCTAAATACTATCTATCTTTATGATACAATAAACAATAATATCAATGTTAATCAAATTTTATGTATTTAAGAGTACCTTCAACAAGAAAATATTTGGTTCTATATTCTTTAGCTCACCAGTGGTATGATTAAAATTAGAAGGTAAAGAGATTTGGCATCTGTACACATCATAATGCAGTCTCCACTGATCTCAGAAGCTACAATACTTTATTAACAATTAAAAGGTAGTTAGTAACTGATTTTTTCTCACTGTGAGAACTAGAGCCTTCATTCTACTTATCAACAAGGATCTGTTCTATCCGATATCTATCTGTATATACTGACATGCAGAGGGCTCTTTTAGTCAGCAGTTTATAAAGATAAGGAGAAACTGACTGAATACAGTTTGTATTGAAAACAGTCTGTGGTGAAAACTCCAGATGATTTGTTGTAAGAGTTCAAAATGAACTGCAGGGGATTCAGTGTGTTGAAATATGTGTCTTCAGTTCTCTCTCATTAAAGAACTAATGATATTTTCTTCATCATGGTGGCTAGGATCTTACTCAGTCTAAATTTCTTTATTTTCTAGTACCTCATGGTAAAACCAGGATATAAGTTTCTTCTCTCAGGTCCCTCATTTACAATTTCAAGCAATTCTTAGATTTTCTTGATGACATGGGGGATATCTAGGTAATGATGCACCACTCTGTCTTTAAGAGCAGAGTGCAAGAGACTGCCTTCTCTTTGGCAGCTGTATTTTACCCATGGCATCAGCAACTGGCAATGTGGTCATGAGTATGGTGAGAAGATAATCAGCTTCCTTTGCACAAATGGTCACTTCTTGCTTACTGTCTCCAGCAAAACAGGTCCCTGACGGCTTTACATTGGCATACTTTGTATGAATGTGGCATGAGGAAACATCCACCAGTCAGCAACTTGCCTAACATTTTATGAGTTACAAGGCAAGCTTTTATTTTTCCTAGCAAATATGCTGGTTCTATTATGTAAATCAGAGTAGTTGGCTTGTAAGAGTATTGCTTTGGCCAGAACTCAGCACTGCCTTAAACTGTCTTGAATGAACAATGAATTCTCAGGCATCAGTATTGCTCTGTGTTCACTGACAGCTCATATTATTAAAGAAAATGGTTTCTATTCCTTTCTGTCAAATCAAAATGGCTCTCTAATATGTCAAGCAATTGCTTGTTTTGAATAACTGTCAGATTTGCCATCACTACTAGATTAAGGTCAAAGTTGACAGCTGAACAGATATTGATAACATTTCCCAATAAGTAGAGGGTATGATCCTGACAACCTACTTTACGAAGGAATCTTAGTTCTACTTGATTCTGCCTAAGGACTTAAACATTGTACTCAATGGGGATATAACTGCTAAAAGTATAAAAAGTCAAGTTTGACATTTAACAGAGATTAAGTTCTTTAAAAACATCCTATCTACCATGTTTGTAGTCTTGAATGCCATTACAAATGCAAGCCAAGTGTCTAAAAATATTTAATCCATGTGTATCTAAGGGAGAAGCAGTAATTTCCAGAGTATGTTTGTTGTAAGCACACATCTGTTCGTTACACATGACTAGCTAATCCTATCTTGGGACTGATTATGTAAAAACACTGACACCATATGTCATTATCCTAGAATATTTGGGCAAGTTCATTAAAATTTTCAGATGTCCTTTATAAAAAATAAAGATGCTTTTGTTTGTAGAATTATAAACAATGCTATTTTTTAAAATACATGTAAATTATGCTGAAGATAGATGTTTGTGAATTATACACTGATGTTCACATTCATAGTTGTTCAACTGAAAATTGTTCAAAGTCACCTCTAAGACACAATTGATTTTGATGCAAATGTCATTCAAGATTTACAAGCAAAAGGGAAATGTTTCACAAATTAAATGAATAACTTCATTTACAAGTGGTTCAACACATCTGTTGATTGAATTACTCTCAATAGGGTGGCTTCATTTCCAAGGTCACAGGACTTTCAACAGAGTAAATAGAAAATTCTTCCACCCACCCAAAAAAATAACTGTAAAACTCACACTATTGCTAGAAAAACTATAAATTCTTTGAGACCAAAGTATACTTTATTTTTAATTTATTATTTATGATCTCAAACACTTATAAACATATTTCTGAAATAATCTTGAAAATCACTATTTTTCAACAAATAAAGATACTTTAAAAATGTTACTGAAATTCCACCTCTATTGTAAGCTGGACACATTTGTTTTATTTGTATCTGAGATAAAATATGCACAGTTCAGTTCAGTCGCTCAATTGTGTCCGACTCTTTGCGACCCCATGAATCGCAGCACGCCCGACCTCCTTGTCTGTCACCAAATTCCGGAGCTTACCCAAACTCATGTCCATTGAGTCGGTGATGCCACCAGCCATCTCATCCTCTGTTGTCCCCTTCTCCTCCTGCCCCTAACCCTTCCCAGCATTAGGGTCTTTTCCAATGAGTCAACTCTTCGCATGAGGTGGCCAAAGTATTGAAGTTTCAGCTTCAACATCAGTCCTTCCAATGAACACCCAGGACTGATCTCCTTTAGCATGTACTGGTTGGATCTTCTTGCAGTCCAAGGGATTCTCAAGAGTCTTCTCCAACACCACAGCTCAAAAGCATCAATTCTTCGGAGCTCAGCTGTCTTCACAGTCCAACCCTCACATCCATACATGACTACTGGAAAAAATATAGCCTTGACTACACGAACCTTTGTTGACAAGGTAATGTCTCTGCTTTTAAATATGCTGTCTAGGTTGGTCATAACTTTCCTCCCAAGGAGTAAGCGTTTTTTAATTTCAAGGCTGCAATCACCATCAGCAGTGATTTTGGAGCCCCCCAAAAATAAAGTCTGACACTGTTTCCACTGCTTCCCCATCCGTTTCGCATGAAGTGATGGGATCAGATGCCATGATCTTAGTTTTCTGAATGTTGAGCTTTAATCCAACTTTTTCACTCTCCTCTCTCACTTTCATCAAGAGGCTCTTTTGTTCCTCTTCACTTTCTGCCGTAAGGGTGATGTCATCTGCATATCTGAGGTTATTGATATTTCTCCCGGAAATCTGGATTCCAGCTTGTGCTTCTTCCAGCCCAACGTTTCTCACGATATACTCTGGATATAAGTTAAATAAGCAGTGTGACAATATACAGCCTTGACACACTCCTTTTCCTATTTGGAACCAGTCTGTTGTTCCATGTCCAGTTCTAACTGTTGCTTCCTGACCTGCATACAGGTTTCTCAAGAGACAAGTCAGATGGTCTGGTATTCCCATCTCTTTCAGAATTGTCTACAGTTTATCTTGATCCACACAGTCAAAGGCTTTGGCATAGTCAATAAAGCAGAAATAGATGTTTTTCTGGAACTCTCTTGCTTTTTTGATGATCCAGCAGATGTTGGCAATTTGATCTCTGGTTCCTCTGCCTTTTATAAAACCAGCTTGAACATTTGGAAGTTCACGGTTCACATATTGCTGAAGCCTGGCTTGGAGAATTTTGAGCTTTACTTTACTAGTGTGTGAGATGAGTGCAATTGTGTGGTAGTTTGAGCGTTCTTTAGCATTGCCTTTCTTTGGGATTGTAATGAAAACTGACCTTTTCCAGTCCTGTGGCCACTGCTGAGTTTTCCAAATTTGCTGGAATATTGAGTTCAGCACTTTCGCAGCATCATCTTTGAGGATTTGAAATAGCTCAACTGGAATTCCATCACCTCCACTAGCTTTGTTCCTAGTGATGCTTTCTAAGGCCCACTTGGCTTCACATTCCAGGATGTCTGGCTCTAGGTGAGTGATCACGCCATCGTGATTATCTGGGTCGTGAAGATCTTTTTTGTACAGTTCTTCTGTATATTCTTGCCACCTCTTCTTAATCTCTTCTGTTTCTGTTAGGTCCATAGCATTTCTGTCCTTTATTGAGCCCATCTTTACATGAAATGTTACCTTGGTATCCCCTAAATGCAATCGCAATTCAGAATAAGTTTACAAACTTCTCATTCACAAAAGCTTCTTCTCCAAAATTTGCTGAAGGCTGTGGATTTCACAGGATTCACAGTTGGTAATAGTTCCTCCATCAGGTTCTCTCTCTTCAATTGAATACCAGGAGAATCCCTGGGCTGCAAGGACTCAGTAAGTAGAACTTTGTCAAAATGAATGAACTTTCTCAAAAGGAATATTCAGTTAGGCAGTATTTATTTGAAGCAACTCCAGTCAGAGCTGAGAGACTTGAATGTTTTGTATTCTTAAAAATACCAACAGAACTTAGCTTTGTTTTTATTTTTCACTAGTCTAAGCTTTGCCTACTTACCCAGATTGTATAGGACTTTAGAATAATCCAATTAGATGATTTTAATCCTCTTGATATACTGATGGTGCAAATTAGTGAATAAGAATATCTGAATTTAATGAACAGGCCCTTACATACCAGGTTTTATCTTTTGTTTTATTAAGATTACTTTAAAAGTTCAGTTTCTCCAGTCTTATTGTCTATTACAAAGATTTAGGAGGAAAATTACATTTTGGCATTATTGTAGTATCTCACATATTAAAACTATTTACAGAAATTTATAAATCATAACAGCTAGAAGTATTTATACAAAGAAAAACTCTTAGTATACAGAGAAATTCTCACAAAATTAATTTATTTATAATCATTAAGCAATGATTGAAAAGTATTTCACTGTTCATAGCAGAAGTCATCTATTATAATGGCAGTTATTACATTGAAAGAAATCAGTTTCTCTTTGAAAACTTAATGCTCACCATGTACATCAGTATATAGAGGCCCTACCCAGGACCCTAAAAGAGACTGTGAGGAAATAATTTTCAACCTTTTCTTCTTTTTGGGGGGAGTCTCTTAACAATTTTTTTTTTATTGGACACAAAATCCACATAACATAAAATTAACTGTTTTCAAGTGTACAATTCAGTAGTATTTAGTGATTCAGAATGCTGCACAACCATCACCTCTTTCTAGTTTCAAACATTTCATTACCCTAGAAGAACACTCCACACCCATTAAGTACTGCTCTCTCCCATCTCCTAGTGAACTATAATATGCTCTCTCTGTGGATTTGTCTCTGTTGGATGCTTCATTAAAAAAAAAATAGTGGTACAATATGAGACCATTTGTTTCTGTCTTCTCCTATTTAGCCTAGTGTGTTTGAGGATCATCTAAGTTATAGCAAATATAACATTTATACTTTATACTTTTTATATCTGAATAATATTCCATTATAATGATATACCACAGTTTGCTTATCCATTTCTCTGCTAATGACAACTAGAACATCTGAGGCATCCACTTTTTGCTTTATGAATGATGGTGCCATAAACATTTGTACATAAGTTCTGTATGGACATATACATTTCTCTTGAGTATATACCTTGGGGTGGAATTGCTGACTTATATGATAATTTTATATTTAAATTTTTGAGAAACTTTCCAAATGTCTTCCACAGTGGCTTAACCATTTTACATTCTCAACAGCAATGTATGAGGGTTTCTATTTCTCCACATACCTGCCAACATATTATTTTATAATGTTTTGAATCGGTATATCACTGTGGCTTTGAAATGCATTTCCTTAGTCACCAATGATGCTAGAAATCTTTTTATGTACTTCTTGGACATTTACTTATCTTTCTGTAGAAATGTCTATTCCTTAGTCCTTTTTATTTATTTGAGTTATCTTTGTTTTTGTTATCAATTTGTAAGAGGTTTTATTTTTAATTCTGCATACTAGCTATTATCAAGTATGTTATTTTCAAACATGGTTTCCCATTTGAAAATATGTTCTCTCATTACTTTCTAAATGTGTTCTTTAATTCCCAACACCTTTAGTTGTTGTGAAGTGAGTTTATCTATGTTTTTCTTTTATTGCTCAAGCATTTGGTGCTAAATTTAGAATCCATTGCCAAATCAAAGATCAAAAAGGCTTACCCCTGCTTTCTTCCAAGAGTTTTATGGCTTTAGCTCTTATATTTAGCTTGTTTACTCATTTAGAGTTATTTTTTATGTGTAGTGTGCTAAGATTTTAACTTTTTCCTTTTGTACCCCCCCTCCCCCGTTGGAGAGTCTTGATACTTCTGTTGAAAATTAATAGGCCACAGATATTTGGGTATATTAAACTCTCAATTCTAGTTCATTGATCTAAATGTCTACCCTTATGCTAGTGCACACTGTTCTGAGTACTATAACATTGTACCAAGTTTTCAATCAGAAAATATGAGTCTTCCAACTTTATATTTTTCAACATATTTTGCACATTTGGGACTTTTTGTAATTCCATATGAATGAGCTACTTATTAGTAAGAGGAGACAATTGGTAGGAATCATAGAACAGTCATAGAGTAATTGAGGACAGGATCTTGTGTTGTTTCTTATCTGAATAAGATGACATCTTCATATATTGAATTTAAAGGTTGTTGATAACTTGGGTTGTAGCTATACTAAAAATGTTTTTAACAAAATCCAGTTTGAGGAGGCATTCTTAATAGTCTGCTTATCTTATTTTCAGATTATGGCTTTTTGATTATACTGTTAGTGCTAAGGAAGGATTTGTGATGTTTATTTTAAAAGCTTTGAGACTTCCAAGTAAACACTGTACTACAATTACATCTGGTGAAGAATAGGTGCTGTCACAATGTGCTAGCCAGAAATTAGAACTGCCTTGGCTAGTTCTGAGTACCTCACCACATGTGCAGGGACACTCCTTGGCACAGTCTTCTCATGAGCTCCTTGTTTGCATACAAAATTCCTTCCCAAGCACCTGTACTGCTGGATCTATGAGGCAGCAAACTACAGAATAAGTTGAAAGCATTCCTGGACTTCCCTGGTGGTCCAGTGGTTAAGATTCTGTGCTTCCACTGCAGGGTACAAAGGTTTGATCTCTTGTAGGGAAGTTCCACATGCTACACAGAGCAGTCAAACATGGACGGATAAATAATAAAAATCTCATTTATTAAAAAGTAAAATTTTTCTCATATCTTGTCTTCATATCCCCTTACCTTCAGTTCACGCCATCAAAACAATACGGAAAGACCATCTAAATTTCAAATATAGGATGAGGGCCAATGATTATATAAGATAGACAAATGCAAAAATATATGAGAAACGAGATTTCCTTTAAGGACTGTCTATATCACTTTAAGAGTTTATGTCATATTTTTCAGTTCAGTTCAATCACTCAGTCTTATGGACTGCAGCATGCCAGGCATCCCTGTCTATCACCAACTCCCAGAGCTTGCTCAAACTCATGTCCATCAAGTCGGTGAATGCCATCTTATAACAACTTCTTCAAGATAGAAATGAGCCATTTTAGAAATAGCTGCCACATTGGAGAAGAGTAGATCCTCTCTCTGCTCTTCTACAATGTGGCTCAAATTTTAAATAGTCTGCCTGCAATACGGGAGACCCAGTTTCCATCCCCGGGTCAGGAACATCTCCTGGAGAAGGGAATGGCAAACCACTCCAGTATTCTTGCCTGGAAATAGTAAGTGCTCAGTAAATATAAATATTTGTCAAATGAGTGTATGAATGAATAAAATTACATTTAGGAGAAAATGTGCCTGACAAATCACACTAAAATCTATGTACAGAGATTTGAGAATTGCTCTGACCCTATAATTATAAAAGCAGATAAAGGCATCCTTGAGGGAAAAGGGCATCAGAAATCAAAGATAAGGTAAACTCAGAACATACAAGCCAAAGAAACTTCTGAGAAGAAAACATAAAAAATTAAAGCACTTCCTGAAATATAAGTTACAAAAAGAGATACAACAGCATAGGAAGAGGAAAATGAAGAGTGACAAAGTGATAAAGTATTAAAATAAAAGGTGCTATGATTAAACAAGCTATGAATTGAATTAACAACATCCATTGAAGTAAAATGGTTGTACACTGGACTATGGTTATAAAAGGCAAAAAAAAATTAGCATATAATTGGGAACAAATTATTCATATTAATATCAATTTTGAAGTAAAATTAAGAAGAACATGGTTATGCTGCAATGAAAGTCTGATTATATGGCCCCATTCATGGCTCTCTTTTCACCTGTAATCTGAAAGTGTTCCTGTATTTCCTTGTCTTTAATAATCCTGACATTTCTGAAGGATAAAGGCCAGTTCCTATATAGAATATGCCTCTGTTTAGGTATATTTAGTTTCCCCATGGTTAGTTCAGGCTATGCGTTTCTGATAGGAAAACTGCAGAAGGGATGTATATCAGTGCATCCCATGGGGGCACATTCTCCTATTTCTGTCAGGTTCGCTTTGACCATGCTGATGAAAACAATGCCTGTTGAATTTCTCCAAGGTAAAGTTATTGACAAGTTTGTTATAATTAAGAAATGTTCTGTGGGTCAGTGCTTTGAAACTATATACATATGCTGTTCCTCACTTAAATTTTACCCAGAAATTTTAATATTTGTTGAGTCCCACCCTGGAAGAATGAAGGAACTGAGAGAAAGTCAAGTTATTCAGCTTGGCCCTGGGTACCTGGGTGCCTCTCCAAGGCTGACCAGACTGAGAAAGGGAGATGGAGGGAGCAGGAATGAGAAAAGATGGGTCTAATATCAGTGTGTGTAACAGTTTGTGATCTCTTGTTCCTTCAGGATCTCAGTTCCTTCAAGATCAGTCACGTTCTAGGGTAGAGATAGAAATTTATGCACCAGCAGGGAGGATAGAGCTTCTTCTGACTGTGGAAATAACGTAACAAGGTTAAGTAACCACAAACAGAGGTAGAGTGACTGAAAAGATGAAAATTGTGAGAATTTTTATTTAAGATCTCTGTTTACTCTTTAGTAGAAATAACGTTTATTTACAGAACATGACATGGAGGAATTTTATCCTAGAAAAGATGGGTACTATGGGCTGGATGAGTGCTAAGAATCCAGGGGTTTGTGAAGTGGCCCCGGGGGTGGAGATGTGTTAGCATTCAGGGCGGAAGAGGATGGGGAGGGGGAGATGCTGAGATGTGGTCTAGTCATGAAAAAGGCCTTAGCCACCCTGAGGGGCTCTGAGCTGAATGCTTGTCCATTAGAACACCCAGGATGGTAGTGAGGGCCCAGGACTATATCCATCCTCTGACCTATCACTGAGGCAGGCTGCATCTGGGAGGCGTTATGACCCTAAGTGTAGCAGTTTTCTTTGTAGGAGGATAATCACCTGGATAGGAAACACAGCACCAAGCTCCCAGCTATCAATACTACAGGTTATAGGTGTGGTGGGTGGTTAGTCCTGGAGGGGGTGGGAAGTAACCTGGGGCACACAAAAACCAATGCCGAGAACTGAAGTCCAGGAGGATGCAGACACAGGGTAGGACCTGCAGCAGCTGCACTATTCCCTCTGTATTTATCAGCTTTGCTCTGTTTGAGTCCTAGACTTCTCTTATCAGTTCAGTTCAGTTCAGTCGCTCAGTCGTGTCTGACTCTTGCGACCCCATGAACCGCAGCACACCAGGCCTCTCTGTCCATCACCAACTCCCAGAGTTTACCCAAACCCATGTCCGTCGAGTCAGTGATGCCATCCAGACATCTCATCCTCTGTTGTCCCCTTCTCCTCCGGCCCTCAATCTTTCCCAGCATTAGAGTCTTTTCCAATTAGTCAACTCTTCTCATGAGGTGGCCAAAGTATTGGAGTTTCAGCTTCAACATCAGTCCTTCCAATGAACACCCAGGACTGATCTCCTTTAAAATGCACTGGTTGGATCTCCTTGTAGTCCAAGGGACTCTCAAGAGTCTTCTCCAACACCACAGTTCAAAAGCATCAATTCTTCTGCTTTCAGCTTTCTTCCCAGTCCAACTCTCACATCCATAAATGACTACAGAAAAAAAAACATAGCCTTGACGAGATGGACTTTGTAGACAAAGTAACGTCTCTGTTTTTTAATATGCTGTCTAGGTTGGTAATAGCTTCCTTCCAAGGAGTAAGTGTCTTTTAATTTCATGGCTGCAGTCACCATCCACAGTGATTTTGGAGCCCCCCAAAATAAAGTCTGACACTGTTTCCACTCTTTCCCCATCTATTTGCCATGACGTAATGGGACAAGATGCCATGATCATAGTTTTCTGAATGTTGAGCTTTAAGCCAACTTTTTCACTCTCTTCTCTCACTTTCATCAAGAGGCTCTTTAGTTCTTCTTCACTTTCTGCCATAAGGGTGGTGTCATCTGCATATCTGAGGTTATTGATATTACTCCCAGCCACCTTGATTCCAGCTTGTGCTTCATCCAGCCTAGCGTTTCTCATAGTGTACTCTGCATATATGTTAAATCAGCAGGGTGACAATATACAGTCTTGACATTCTCCTTTTCCTATTTGGAAGCAGTCTGTTGTTCCATGTCCAGTTCTAACTGTTTCTTCCTGACCTGCATACAGGTTTCTCAAGAGGCAGGTCAGGTGGTCTGGTATTCCCATCTCTTTCATAATTTTCCACAGTCTATTGTGATCCACACAGTCAAAGGCTTCGGCATAGTCAATAAAGCAGAAATAGATTTTTTTTTTTCTGAAACTCACTTGCTTTTTCGATGATCCAGTGGATGTTGGCAATTTGATCTCTGGTCCCTCTGCCTTTTCTAAAACCAGCTTGAACATTTGGAAGTTCTCGGTTCACATATTGCTGAAGCCTGGCTTGGAGAATTTTGAGCATTACTTTACTAGTGTGTGAGATGAATGCAATTTTGTAGTAATTCAAACATTCTTTGGCATTACCTTTCTTTGGGATTGGAATGAAAACTGACATTTTCCAGTCCTGTGGCCATTGCTGAGTTTTCCAAATTTGCTGGCATATTGAGTGCAGCACTTTCACAGCATCATCTTTCAGGATTTGAAATAGCTCAACTGGAATTCCATCACCTCCACTAGCTTTGTTCCTAGTGATGCTTTCTAAGGTCCACTTGGCTTCACATTCCAGGATGTCTGGCTCTAGGTGAGTGATCACACCATCATGATTAGCTGGGTCATGAAGATCTTTTTTGTACAGTTCTTCTGTGTATTCTTGCCACCTCTTCTTAATATCTTCTACTTCTGTCAGGTACATACAATTTCTGTCCTTTATTGAGCCTGTCTTTGCATGAAATATTCCTTTGGTATCTCTAATTTTCTTGAATAGATCTCCAGTCTTTCCCAATCTATTGTTTTCCTCTATTTCTTTGCATTGATCGCTGAGGAAGGCTTTCTTATCTCTCCTTGCTCTTCTTTGGAATTCTGCATTCAAATGGGCATATCTTTCCTTTTCTCCTTTGCTTTTTGTTTACCTTCTTTTCACAGTTATTTGTAAGGTCTCCTCAGACAGCCATTTTGCTTTTGTACATTTCTTTGTATTGGGGATGGTCTTGATCCCTGTTTCCTGTACAATGTCATGAACCTCCGTCCATAGTTATTCAGGCACTCTATCACATCTAATCCCTTAAATCTATTTCTCACTTCCACTGTATAATCATAAGAGGTTTGATTATGATACCTGAGTGGTCTAGTGGTTTTCCCTACTTTCTTCAATTTAAGTCTGAATTTGGCAATAAGCAGTTCATGATCTGAGCCACAGTCTGCTCCTAGTCTCGTTTTTGCTGACTGTAAGGAGCTTCTCCATCTTTGGCTGCAAAGAATAGAATCAATCTGATTTTGGTGTTGACCATCTGGTGATGTCCATGTGTAGAGTCTTCTCTTGTGTTGTTGGAAGATGGTGTTTGCTATTGCCAGTGAGTTCTCTTGGCAAAACTCTAGTAGCCTTTGCCATGCTTCATTTTGTACTCCAAGGCCAAATTTGCCTGTTACTCCAGGTATTTCTTGACTTCCTATTTTTCATTCCAGTACCCTATAATGAAAAGGACATCTCTTTTGGGTGTTAATTCTAGAAAGTCTTGTAGGTCTTCATAGAACTGTTCAACTTCAACTTCTTCAGTGTTTTTGGTCGGGGCATAGACTTGGATTATCGTGATATTGAATGGTTTGCCTTGGAAAAGAACTGAGATCATTCTGTCGTTTTTGAGATAGCATCCAAGTACTGCATTTTGTACTCTTTTGTTGACTATGATGGCTACTCCATGTCTTCTAAGGGATTCCTGCCTCTTAAAGGGGACTTATGACAAAGCTCATTGGTTCAAAATTGGGAAAGGAGTACATCAATGCTTTATATTTTCACCCTTGCTTATTTAACTTTTATGCAGAGTACACCATGTGAAATGATGGGCTGGATGAAACACAAGATGGAATCAAGATTGCTGGAAGAAATATCCACAGCCTCACATATACTGGTGATAGCACTGTAATGGCAGAAAGTGAAGAGGAACTAGAGTCTCTTGATGAGGGTGAAAGAGGAGATTGGCTTGATATTCAACATTGAAAAAACTAAGATCATTTAGCATTTGCTCCCATCACTTCATGGCTAATAAATGGGGAAAAAGTGGAAACAGTGGCAAATTTTATTTTCTCGGGTTCCAAAATCACTGAAGATGGTGTCTGCAGCCATGGAATAAAAATACTCTTGCTCCTTGGAAATAAAGTTATGACAAACCTAGATGTTGTATCAAAAAGCAGAAACATCACTTTGCTGACAAAAGTTCATATTGTTAAAGCTATGGTTTTTCCAGTAGACATGTACAAGATGTGAGAGTTGGACCATAAAGAAGGCTCAGTGCCAGAGTTGATGCTTTAGAATTGTGATGCTGGAGAAGACCTTTGAGTGTCTCTTGGATATCAAGGAGATCAAGCCAATCAGTCCTAAAGGAAATCAACCCTGAGTACTTATTGGAAGTACTGATACTGGAGCCGAAGTTCCAATACTTTGACCACCTGATGAGAAGAGACGACTCATTGGAAAGGACCCTGATGCTGGGAAAGATTGAGGGAAGGAGGAGAAGGTGCTGACAGAGAATGAGATGATTGGATGGCATCACCAACTCGATGGACATGAGTCTGAGTAAACGCCAGGAGAGAAGCCTGGCATGCTACAGCCCATGGGATCAAAAAGATTTGGACACAACTTAGTGACTGAATAACAACAACAAATGACAAAAGCAAAATTTTGCTTTTAACACTTGTTTACAATGTGCTAGCACCTGGATTTGCTATGTTTGTTGTAAATTAATTTAACTGTAGCAGGGATGGAAAGATTTGAATAGAAAAATAACGGATGAGAACCTTTTTTATTTTATTTTAATAAATTTATTTATTTTAGTTGGGGGCTAATTACTTTACAATATTGTAGTGGTTTTTGCCATACATTGACATGAATCAGCCATGGGTTTACGTGTTCCCCATCCTGAACCCCCCTCCCACCTCCCTCCCCATCCCATCCCTCTGGGTCATCCCATTGACCCAGCCCTGAGCATTTGTCTCATGCATTGAACCTGGAATGGTGGTCTGTTTCACATATGATAAAATACATGTTTCAATGCTATTCTCCCAGAATGTCCCACCCTCCCAATGTTCATCGCAGCACTATTTACAATAGCCAGGACATGGAAGCAACCTAGATGTCCATCAGCAGATGAATGGATAAGGAAGCTGTGGTACATATACACAATGGAATATTACTCAGCCATTAAAAAGAATACATTTGAATCAGTTCTATTGAGATGGGTGAAACTGGAGCCCATTATACAGAGTAAGCCAGAAAGAGAAGCTTTTTTAATACTCAGAGGATTATGCAGAGAGGAAAACTGGTGCTGGGAAAGGAGAAAAATTACATTCTTCCTGTTGATTGTTTTAAGGGGTGAAGTGTTATCTTCCTACATAATAAATAAATAAAATTTCAATATTTGAGGCCTCATCACAGAGATCAGTCTTTGAGAGATAGTTTTTTGTGCTGCCTAAAGGACAATCTGTTGCCATCAAGAGCCGTTGACTATTAAATGCTTAGATGAATTAAATAAGTGCTTATGAAGTCTACAATTTCTAATCAGAAAATGAGGCAAAAATCCAAATGACATTTTGACAAAGGCTGTTTATAGATTTTGTTTAGAAATCCGTGGGCATATCTGTTGAAATTAAAAACTGCAACAATGTTTAAACTCGTTGTCATTCTTTCTTACTGCACTACATTTGGAGAGATGAGTTCTTGTAGTACATTTTAAAACAAATTGCAGGTTAAGTGTGTTTAGTGAACTTTGGCCAGTGTTTAATTCACCAGTTCTCCAGGATTGTGCTCTTCTGACCTCTTTGCACTTTGTTAAAAATCATGAGACCCCAAAGAGTTTTTGTTTTATTGTATGAGTTTTATCTATCATTTATGTATGATAAATAAATATTTTCAAAATATCCATTTATGACTTCTTAAAAATGAAAATAATAAAATTATATGTTGCTATAATAAGCATATTTTTAAAGAAAAATAAGCAGACTTTTAAAACAAAAGTATATACTTCCAGCCCTCCTTATTTGTATCTATGTGTCCAAATGCATGGATTCTGCCAACCACAAATAAAAAATATTGAGGAAATAAACAAAAAAGTTCCAGAATGTTCTAAAACACAAAGCTCAAATTTGTCATATATTGGCAACTATTTACATTACATTTACATTGTATTAGATATTATATGTAGCCTAGAAATGATTTAAAATACACAGGAGGATGTCTGCAGGTTATGTGAAAATATTATGCCCTTATATATATATGGGACCTGAACAGCTTGGGATTTTGGAGTATGGCCCTGGGGGTCCTCAAACTAATCCCCTCAGACAAAAGGGATGACTGCATAATGAGAACAGCAGAACTGCTTTACATTTTTACAATTTTCTTAAATGCCCATCTTAAGAAAAGTCAGCTGGATTCTCATATGTGCTTCTTCATTCAATCATTTGCCATATGGTGTTTTGGTAGAGACATATGAGGGAAACTTAGCCTTCCACAGATATATATTGGAAAAAGGAGAATTTTTTAATTAAACTATTTTTTTATTTTGAGAAAATTGCAAAATCACACACAGATGTTAGAAATAATAGGCAAGGTCTTGTGCACCCTTAGATTCTTCAATGGTGACATCTTGCAAAACGATAGGACAATGTCACAGCCAGGAAATGGACTTTAAGAAGGTCGAGATCCAGACACTTCTGTTATCCAAATGTCCTTCATGTTAATCATTTACAACTGCACCCACATCCTTCCTTAATGTGGAGGAACCAATAATCTCTTCTTTCTTTCTAATATGACATGTTAAGAGTATTATATAAACGAAATGCAAACTTTTGGGACTGGCTATTTCATTCAGCATACTTCTCTGGAGATTTATTCAGATTGTTGCTTATATTAATAGTTTATGGCTTTTATAGATGAGTAATATCTGTGGTATGAATTACCACAATTTGCTTTGAAGGATATCGGGTTTGTTTCTGGTAGAAGTGGTAGCTTAGTTGGTCAGTTATGTCCAACTCTGTGCAACCCCAGGAACTATACACACCAGGCTCCTCTGTCCATGTGATTTCCCAGGCAAAAATACTAGAGTGGATTGCCATTTCCTTCCCCAAGGATCTTCCCGACCCAGAGATTGAACCTGTATCTCCTACATTCTGGGTGGATTCTTTACCAACTGAGCCACCAGGGAAGCCCAGATTGTTTCTTGTTTGGGGCTATTATGAATAAAACTTCTAGAAACATTAGTGTATAACTTTGTCAACACAAGTTTCCATTTCTCTGAGATTAATGAGTCATATACTTGGCACATGTCTCATTTTTTAGAAAATGCCAAACTGTTTTCCAGAGTGGCTATACAGGTTTACATTCCAAATGGCAGCATATGAGAAACCCAGTTTCTGTTCATCCTCATAAGAATTTGCTGCTGTATTTTATTTATTTATTTTTTATTTTAGCCATGCTGAAAGTGATAGCTTACAGTGAATGGTGTCGGATTCTTCATCTTGGAAGGAGATTTAGCTTCAGGACCAGGGACCAGGCTTGATCACTCAAGAGTTTTTGTGTAGCAGAGTTTTATTAAAGTAAGAAGAGGGACAGAGAAAGCTTCTGACACAGACAGCAGAAGGGGATGGAGAGTGCCCCCCTCGTTAGTCTAAGCAAAGGAGTTATATAATTTTTAAATTAGTTATTACAATAAATCAAAAGAATGTCTCAAAGTTGTAAAGATCTTACTATGCCCACTCCCATAATTTACATTTTAAGATAACAAGATTAGCCAAAAGATTTTCAGGAAGGAGAAACTGTCCTTGAGGATACATAGTTGTTATATAATCCTTAGCACAGAGTTTAAACTGAGTTGTTTGTTGTGTAATCATCAGTTCCAGGCTTAAAGAAAAAAAAAAATATATATATATATGTGTGTGTGTGTGTGTGTGTGTGTGTGTGTGTGTGTGTGTGTATGTGACAAGACTAAGGAATGTAGGAAAAAAAAAAAAAAAAAAAGAAGAGTCCTAGACCCCTTTCTCATCTTCAGGGGCCCCGGACTTCTTATCAACCTGCCTAGGAATTGACTCTCTCAAAAGGTTGAAGGAATATCTTATTCTGGCTTTAATTTGAATTCTTTTAATGGCCAATGATACTGAACACCATTTTACAAGCTTATTTGCCAACTCTACATCCTTTTCATTGAAATATCTGTTCATGTCTGTTTACTAATTAGACTGCTTTTTTTTTTTTTACTGTTGAGTTTAGAGAGTTACATATGTATTCTTGATATCTGTTGGACATGCAATTTGCAAATATTTTCTCCCACTCTGTAACTTGTCCTTTCACATTCTGAACAGTATATTTGGCAGAATGAAAGTTTTTAATTTTCATGAAAATCCAACTTTTAAATTTTTCTTTTATGGATTACACTTTGATGTTAAGTCTAAGATTTTTTATATAGTATAAAACTTTCTTATCTTGAAGACTTTCCACCATAATTCTTTTTTTCAGATAGTGTATTGTTTTACATTTTACACAAGTCTGTGATTAATTTTGAATTTTTTTTTATATAATACTTTTGTATAATAATAGGCTAGAGTAATTTTGTATGTGATTTAGATTGAGGTGCATTTTTTTTTTTTTTGTCTGTGAATGTCCAAAACCATTGTTGAAAAAACTAACATTTCTACTGGACCAATTTGCACTTTTGTCAGACTTGGCACAATATATTTCTTGGATCTATTTATGGTTTCTCTTTTCTTTTTCATTTATCTATGTATCTTTCCCTCCAGTAATAACATGCTTTCTTAATTACTATAGGTATATAATACATCTTCAGCTTAGGTAAACTGATTTCTTCCATTTTATTCTACATTTTTCAAATTCGTTTTATTTATTCTAGTTCTTTTGTCTTTTTATAATGATATTGTTTCTACTTAGAAAAACTATTGCTGATATTTGGATAGGAATTGTGTTATATCTGTATATCTTATTTAATTTTTTTTGGTGAATTGTTTCTACATTTTGATACTTGAATAAATTGTCATATCAATTTTTTGGTGAAACACACTGGTCATGTCATGTCTCTGCATTTATTCATGTCTTTTATATTCTTTCATTAGTGTTTTGCAGTTCCCAGCATATAACTGGAGCACATGTTCTGTTAGAATTACACAGATGGCACAATTTACCTTACTGTAAATGGTAGTATGTTTTTAATCTGAGTCCAGGTGTTCACTGAGACTATATGTAAATGTTGCTTGATTTTGCATCTTGTGAACTTGTTGATCAATTATTAGTTTAGGGAGTTATTTTGTAGCTTTGTTGGTATTTTCTGTGTAGACAATCTTGTCATCAGCAAAGATGGACAGTCTTGTGTCTTCCTTTCCAATCTGTGTGACATTTCCCCTGCCTTAAACCCTGATTGAAAGTCCAATCTTGAATTCAGGAGTCCCCTGTGCACCAGCACAGTGGGGAGTGTGTGGGAGGCCTCATTCCTGCCTCTCAAGGATTTTCTGCACTGAGATTTTTTTGGTCTGGGTGAGAGTGGAGCCACAGTTTTATTTGATTGTTTCAATGGAGTAGAGCTCTTACTGTCTAAAATTTTAGCTTTTTAGACTAATGAAGACTGCCCCTTCCCTTGTCCTTTGACTGAAGAGAGAAGGCTTTCTGGGGGGAGATTTTTTTGTCTGTGCGGGATGTCAGCTTGTTCTGCACCCAGAGACAAAAAAAAAAAAAAAAAAAAAAAAAAAATCCAGGAGTTCCATCCTCTTGTCATTCCCTGGGCCCTGAGTTCTGGCTAGTCTCAACCTTTCAAGATGTTCTTAGGCTTGTTTTATATAGTGCCCAGGGTTTTTATGAGTATTTAGCAGGAAGGAAGGGGCTTCACAAGTGGCTCAGTGGTAAAGAATCTGCCTTCCAATCCAAGGAGACTCTGGAGATGAGGGTTCAACCTCTGGGTCAGGAATATTTCCTGGAGGAGAAAATGGCAACACATTTTGGTATTCTTGCCATGGACAGAGGAGCCTGGCAGGCTACAGTCCATTGGGTCACAAAGAGCCCAACATGGCTGAGTGACTGAGAAAGCAACATAGGAAAGAATAGGGAAAAATATGTCTACTCCATTTTCCCAGGAGAAGTTTTAGAGTCAAGGATATTTTTTTTTTAATTTTTTTTAAAATTTTAATTGGAGGCTAATTCAGTATTGTGGTGGTTTTTTGCCATACATTCACGTGAATCAGCCATGGGTGTAAATGCATTCCCTATCCTGACCCTTCCTCCCACCTCCCTCCCCATCCCATCCCTCAGGGTCAAAAGTACTCCACTGATAAATCTTAAAAAAAAATATATATATATATATTATTGTTTTTTCTTGAAGATGAGACCAAATAACATAATATATTTTTTAAACAGCATTGATATTATTTTTTTGAATTAATGAGTTTTATGAATGCCCTTTAGTTTAAGTACCTATTATCAAATATTTTTAAACCAAAGTATTTCAGTAAATGCTCTCTAAAGACTGAAAATCCATGAAATGTATTTCTGGATCATTAGATAGGAAAATGTTCAGTAATTTAAATTTATTCTGCAGTTTTATATATGATAGATTAAAAAAATATTGGGTTAGCCAAAAAGTTTGTTCAGGTTAGGGTCAAAAAAACTTTTTGGTCAACCCAATATATAATAATCAAAATAGGATTTGATCATTTGACAGTTTGTGTAAATCAATAATAACCTTCTGGTTTAGTCTTTTAGTCAATATAATAAGGTATACATGATTCATACTCAGTAGTATTATTATATGCCTTGTAATATAAACCTGATGTCATCAGGAAGCTACATGACTTTGAAACTCACTGTATTCATTGGTAATATTACAATATATTCTGTACAAATCTTATAATAAATTGTAATTTGCATAAACAAATGTCTCAATGCAAAGTGGCATGCTACTGCCAATGAGAAGAGATCAATACTGAACTGAATTCTCTGAAGATACAGTTGTTGTTATTGTTCAGTTCCTTAGGCATGTCCAACTCTTTGTGACCCCATGGACTACAGCCCACCAGGCTTTCCTGCCCTCCGCTATCTCCCGGAGTTTTCTCAAACTCATGTCCATTGAGTTGATGATGCCATCCAACCAGCTCATCTTCACTGTCACCCTCTTCTCCTCCTGCCCTCAATCTTGCCCAGCATCAGGTTTTTTTTTTTCCAATAAGCTGGCTCTTCACATCAGGTAGCCAAAGTATCGGGGCTTCAACTTCAGCATCAGTCCTTCTTATGAACATTCAGGGTTGATTTCCTTTAGGATTGATTGGTTTGATATGCTGTAGTTTATATGAGATTGTAATTTGAATTAATTCTAATATCTATCCTTACAATAGCACTTTTAGTTTTGATCTTGGAGTAACCAAATAGTGGGTATTTTATTACCCTAAATCTGTGGATTTTGTGACTTATTTTTCACTTCTTATCAACATTAAAAATGGCAAGATAAATTTCCTTCCAGGATTTTCTTCTTGGCCAGATTTACCCAAGAGAAAAAAAGAATAATACAACACTCACTAGAAGCCACTGTTTCTGCACTGTAACTATAAAGTCTCTGTATTTATGTTCAAATAAAGAGGGGAAACTGTAATGTGTTGCAAGGAAATAATGAACATAAAGAGAGTGTGGGACATGGCAAGAGCTTCAAAGAAAAAGAAAGAGAGGTAAAAACAGAAGAGAAAAGCCACCTAGCATCAGAGATGGAAGTGAACAGAGGAGGGAGATTCACACCTTCAAGCCTAGACCAAAAAGGAACCAAGTCCCAGGGTAAGCAGGGCAGATAAGGAAAACAGGAAGAGAAGGGGCCTGGAGGAGGAAAGGGCACCAATGCTGAGGGCAAAAGCCCCACCTTCATCCACACTCGGAGTAACAAACTCACAGCAAAGCATTTTCTCTGGGGTATAATAACTTTCACCTGGAATCTCCTGACAGTAAGGTCACCAAAGGGGCAGTTTTCCCCCTTCCCTCCTGGGAAAGCCAACTTCACATGCCAATCACCTGAGAGGAGGCCTGTGCACCTGCTCAAATCTCAGACATCACACCATGCAGAGAAAGAGGATTTCTTACCCAGAGGACCATGGGGAGAATTCAGCAAAATTCAGGTGACTCATGAACCTACTTGTGAAAAACGTCTTTTCCATCTTCACTTGGAGGCTGGACTATGATGAGCCCATGGCCTGCTGTGATGCCACACCACTTCCTTTCCTTTGTCCTCAGGATTCTGTGACCCACATCCAGGCATCTGAACCACAGTCCCTCCCAAGGCTGATCAGGGAAACTGAAGTTTCCCTAAGGAGTCCCAATACCATCCTTGCCCCCAGGACATCAACTTCACTATCGGAGGAGAGTACCTCCACCCAGCAGTTAGAGGAACACATGATTAAAATGAAGATAAAAGCCAGAACTTTCCACATTGGCAGGATTTTTTTCTTTTATTTAACTGCAACACAAATAAAATAAAAGTGGATTTTTAAAACCAATGATAATCACCAGTATGTTTCCCACACTGAAACACAGCAGCAACATTATGGAAAATAAGGAGGAAAATGTGGGAGTAGGAAGTGCAATCTTAGATTCTATTTATAGCTGAGAATCCAAATCTCTAAGCCACAAAAGAAGAGGCAGCCTGACAATGTCAAGGACTTTCCATTGCTCCACAGCTAGTGCAGATGCCTCAATCGTAAAGAATTCATTTTCAGGAGATACTGGAGACGGGGGTTCAATTCTTGTGTTGGGAAAGATTTCCAGAGAAGGAAACAGCAACCCACTCCAGTATTCTTGCCTGGAAAATCCCAGAAACAGAGGCTGGTGGGTTACTGTCCATGGGGTCAAAAAGAGTCAGACGTGACTGCCATGACTGAGCACAGCAGCACATTTAGCACCAGACAGAGATGGGTGGAGACTCCTTCCATGCTGACATGTGTGTCTAACGCTGTGGAGAGTAGATTTAGATGCATCAGACGTAGATTTCTGTTCCCCGAATTTTATAGAGAAGTTAGAACCCTTCCTATTTTTGGCATATTGGTTTCCTTTCTTGCCAGAAAGAAAGTGAACAGAATAGTGAACAGGAGGTCATATCATGAAGTTGAGTAGAAATACATTCCATTGTCTGTGATACATTGAGGCTAACTTGTGATAGAGGGTTGAGGTCAGCAAGCTGAGGCTTCTGTCTCTGCACTCCCAGGAAAGGCTCACACAAACCTGGATGCCTGGGACACCTGCCTCTGTGGATTTTCCTTCCTGGAGTGGTCAGTCTGATAGAAGCCTGCTGAGATTAGACTCTCTGGGCTTAGGTACAGAGCTGCAGAATTTTAGGTGGCCCCTGGTGGCAGAGGAAGTTATAGGGAGGAGTCTGGCCCAGCAAGTTTATTTCTCTTTTCCGGTAATCCACCAAACACTAGTTCTCACAGTCCATCCCCTGACACCAAATGTTCATCAAATATGTTAGTCTTTTCTTTAGAGCTACAAATAAACTGACCTTCCTTTATCTAGAGTGGGAAGTTACTGGGTGATTTGTCTCACCGTTGTCTGTTTCCGGGATGAACCAAGTGATACATCATGCCTGGGGGTTGGGATGGACCCAGGTCAGTTTCTACTGAGCAACAGTCACCACACAATGACACCTGGTGGACATGTGGCTGTGCCAGAGGATGGATGGTTGGAAGCTGGACTATGATGAGCCCATGACCTGCTGTGATGCCACACCACTTCCTTTCCTTTGTCCTCAGGATTCTGTGACCCACATCCAGGCATCTGAACCACAGTCCCTCCCAAACCCTCCACAATGATCCCAATCAGCACTCCATCACATGGGGTCTGGTAGGAGCAGAAGGTGAAGCCTCCATCCAAAACACTAATTTTTAACCCTGCCCAGAGGGCATGTGATTGAAGGCTGGATTTTCTCATTAGTGGAACAGGATTCCCCAAAGTACAAAGAATTCATGTAAAGATGAACAAGTACTCAAATGGAATCAGAGGACACCATCACCTCTGTCCCAGGAGATCCTGTCTCCACTCTCATCCTTAGACTTGAAGGCCCAAGAGCTCTGCCAGGACAGAGGGGCCAAGCAGAGGACCACCAGAGGGACTTGGGAGAGACCTAAACCTCAGGAATGAGGACTGGGCCTGAGCAAGACCTTTTCAGTCATTTTCAGCCCAGGAGGATGTACACATCTTAAAACTGATGCCTGCTGCCTACACTAGTTCCCCTCTGATGGGGCTTCTCACTGACTTAGGTGTTGGGCCCCTTTTCCAATCCTTGTGTCTCTCATGGCCCTTTGTTTTCCTCCATCTTCTGGGAATGTGACCCTTGTAAACACAGCTGGTGATCCATTCTTGTAAAAGCTTTCCAGGGCCATAGTTGCAGCAGAGTACCCAGCTTACACCCCCCTTTCCCACCTTAGGCTGCCTCTGGGTTAGCCGTGCTCAGGACAGGAACACCTGTGTCCAGCTCAAGTACCTGCACCTTCAGGCCGCCCACCACCCCAGAAAGCCTTGGTTTCAGCTTCAAGCCCTGGCAGGCAGGCCAGGCTGATGAACTCTGAGGACCCCAGGTGTGTGTGCTACTGCGGGCCCAGGCTCTTCCTCATCTGTGTTGGTTCCAGCTTTCCTCCTGAGCTAACTGTCCATTTGAGAGCCAGGGGTATACTATTCCTGAGGGAATTTGACAGTGCTCTTGCTTTTCATTCCTCTTTTCCAACTCTTTTTCCAGATGCTTGAAATGTTTAGACCTCAGGGCTCACACAGATAACCTGCAGTCCTATCTCTCTGGATTTCCCTTTCAAACCACACTCATTTCTCTAAATATGAGAACCCCACAGGGAGACAGAAGGCTCAGATTGTCATCAATGACCTATCCATTAGCAGATATGTGACTCCATGGTGACTTGCCATGGCCCCAGGAATGCTGTCCCCCATCCCTGGGGTAGGTTACCCATTCTTAGGATTGTGTTATACAGTCTACACTCAGCACCACCCTGTCCAAAAACTGTTTTGAGGAAACACTAGGTCATTGTTTGGTGGAGCTTAGAAAATCCAAATTCAGAAAAGATTCTCCCTATGGAGGGGTCCATACAGGCCAGGACAGGGCTAGAGAGGCATCATGGTGTTATGCTTCAGTAGACAGGCCAGACTATGCAGGCCAATCACTCTACCACCCAAGGACATGCATGGGAGCAAATGTTCGAAACAAACATGTGTCTTGGTGTATGGAGCACCCTGAGCTGAGATGTCATTGCCACAGGTTGGGTTCTCCCAAAAGCAGATCCTTTAGACAAATATTAAGTCCAAGCAGTTAGGAAGCTTGTCACAGTGATTGAATGTCAGCAATATGGCCACTGACAGCTCTTGGCACTCTGTGCAGACATGCCACACCTATCACCAAAAGGTCGAGCCTCTTTCTGCTGTCTTTAATCTGGGCTGGCTCTGTGACCTGCTCTGACTAATCTGAAGGGGTAGAGGTGGTTTTCTGAAACTCCTGAGAGCACACTTCAAGAGGCATCTTCTATTTTCTTCCTTGGGTTGTCCAACTGCCAAGTGAAGAAGGCCAGGTAGACCACTCTATGCCTAATGATCAGGGACCCCTGCCCCACTAGCTGAGGAAGTAGACTTGCAAGTGAAGACAAATTTGGTATCCCAGCCCCAGTTGAGCTCTCAGCTGAAAACAACTTGTGAAGGAGTCCAGTTGGCCCTACCAGTCACAGAACAACTGCCCAGCTAAGCCCTCACATACAGAGACATAAAGAGCCACTACTGTGTGGATTGTTACATAAACAGGAGTTAACTGTTAGAGGAGGTGATGTTACGAAGGACAAGTAGGGTGTAGAGAGGGGCCAGGAAAGAAAAAGAAGTCAAAGAAAGTGTGCAATGATAAACTGAAAAAATAACTCATAATCACAGGTTGGGTGTACAAAAATGGAGTCAGAGGGTCACTGAGGATCTGGGTGTCAGGCATATCCCTACACCACTGAGTACATCATTTTTTTTCTGAAGTGTACCAAACTCACGGACACCATCAGCATCTTTTAAAATATCATCTTCCACCAGTTACAACTTCAAACTTGTAGGTTCAAAATTCCCCACTTTTACAACTATGTAATCATTTCAGATCACTACAAATACTTGCTCAATCAGCACTCTTACTTATTGCCAACTCCAATCCTAATCTGTTATTTTAATTTTTTTGTTGTTGAAATGTAGTTGATTTACAGTGTTGTATTAGTTTCTGCTGTACAGCAAAGTAATTCAAGTACATATATTAGTTATATATATATATGTATATAGTTATGTATATACATATATATACATTCTTTTTTTATATTCTTCTCCATTATAGTTTGTCACAGAATATGAATATAGCTCCCCATGTTACACAGTATAGGGCCTAACAAGAATCTATCCATTCTATATATAATAATTTGCATCTGCTAATCCAAAACTCCCACTCCAAACCCTTTCCTTTGGCAACCACAAATTTCTTCTCTATGTCTGTAAGTTTGTTTCTGTTTCATAGATAAGTTCATTTGAGTTATAGTTTAGATTCTATCATAGAGTGATGCAATATGGTATCTATCTTTCTCTCTCTGACTTACTTCAGTCTAGTTCCATCCATGTTGCTGCAACGGCTTTAAAATCCATTCTTTTTAACGGCTGAGTAATATTCCATTGTATATATACACCACATCTTCTTTATTCATTCATCTGTGACAGGCATGTAGGCTATTTCCCTGTTTTCACTATTGTGAATAGCTATCCTATGAACATAGGGGTGCATGCATTTTTTTAAATTATAATTTTATTAGGATATATGCCTAGGAGTTAGATTGTTGGATAGTATGAAAACTTTATTTTAACCTTTTTGAGAAACTTCCATACTTTTCTCCTTAGTGACTGCACTAACTTACACTCATACCAACAGTGTAGGAGGGTTCCATTTTTTTCACACTTTTTTCTAGCACTTGCTATTTGTAGACATTTAATGATGGCCATTCTAACTGGAATGAGGTGGTACCTCATCGTACTTTTGATTTGCATTTATCTAATAATTGTCATGACCAAAGGACTTGTGTAACTCAATGAAACTATGAGTCATGCGGTGCAAGGCCACCCAAGATGGATGGGTCATAAAGAAGAGTTTGGACAAAACATGGTCCACTGGGGGAAGAGATGGTGACCGACTCCAGCATTCTTGCCTGGAGAATCCATCTACAGTGTAAAAACACAAAAAATATATGACACAAAACAATGATTCCCCTATATTGGAAGGTGTCCAGTGTACTACTGGGCAAGAGTGAAGGGCAATTACTTTTGGCTCCAGAAAGAATGAAGTGGCTGACACAAAGCAGAAATGAAGCTCAGTTCTGAATGTGTCTGATAGTGAAAGTAAACTCTGATGCTATAAAGAACAATATTGAATAGGAACTTGAAATGTCAGGTCTATGGCTCTACATAAATTGGAAATAGTCAAGAAGGAGATTGCAAGATTGAACATCTACATCTTAAGAATCAGTGAACTAAAATGGACAGGGATTGGTGGATTTAATTCAAATGACCCTTATGTATATTACTATGGGCAAGAGTCCCATACAAGAAATGGAGTATCCCTCATAGTCAACAAAAGGGTCCAAAATGCAGTACTTGGGTGTAACCTCAAAAATGACAGAATACTCTCCATTCATTTCCATGGCAAACCATTCAACATCATAGCAATCCAAATCTATGCCCCAACCATTGACAGTGAAGAAGCTGAACTTGACTGGTTCTATGAAGACCTACAACATATTCTAGAACTAACATCAAAATAAACAAATAAAGAAATAAAATAAGCTATCTGTTTCATCTTAGGAGATTGGAATGCAAAAGTAGGAAGTCAAGAGATACCTTGAGTAACAGTTAAATTTGGCCTTGGAGTACAAAATGAAGCAGAGCAAAGGCTAACAGAGTTTTGTCAATACAATGTTTTGGTGATAGCAAACAGACTTTTCCAACAATACAAGAGTTGGTACTACATATGGACATCATCAAATTGTCAATACTGAAATCAGATTGATTGTATGATTTTCAGCAAAAGATAGAGAATTCCTATACAGTCAGTAAAAACACCTGGAGATAACTGTGGTTCACGTCATGAGCTCCTTATTGAAAATTCAGGTTTAAATTGAAGAAAGTAGGGAAAACCACTAGACCATTCAGATATGACCTAAATCAAATTCCCTATAATTATACAGTAAAGGTGATGAATAGATTCAAATGATTAGATCTGGTAGACAGAGTGCCTGAAGAACTATGGACAGAAATTTGTAGCATTGTACATGAGGCAGTGACCAAACCATTCACAAGAAAAAGAACTGCAAGGAGGCAAAGTGGTTGTCTGAGGAGGCTCTACAAATAACTGAAGAAAGATGAGGAGCAAAAAGCAAGAGAGAAAGGGAAAGATATATTCCACTGAATGCAGAGTTCCAGAGGTTAGCAAGGAGAAATTAAAAGGGCCTTCGTGAATGAGTAATGCAAAGAAGTAGAGGAAAAACAACAGCATGAGAAAGACTAGAGATCTCTTCAAGAAAATTGGCGATATCAAGGGAAAATTTCTTGCAAGAATGGGCTTGATAAAGAAAAGAAATGGTAAGGACCTAAAAGAAGCAGAATAGATTAAGAAGAAGCAGAAAGAATACAAAGAAGAGCTAAACAAAAAAAGGACTTAATGACCCAGATAACTATGATTGTGTGGTCACTCACCTAGAGCCAAATATGCAGGAGTGTGATGTCAAGTGAGCCTTAGGAAGTATTTTAGAAACAAAGATGGTGGAGGTGATGGAATTACAGCTGAGCTGTTTAAAACCCTAAAAGGTAAACCTGCTAAAACGTGACACTCAAATATGTCAGCAAATTTGGAAACTCAGCAGAGGCCACAGGACTAGAAAAGGTCAGTTTTAATTTCAATCCCAAGGAAGGGCAATGCCAAAGAATGTTCAAACTATCGTTAAATGTTGCTTATTTCACATATTACAGTTAGACTCAAAATTTTTAAGTCAGGCTTCAGTAGTAGGTGAACTGAGAACTTCTAAATATACAAGCTGGATTTAAAAGAGTCAGAGAAATCAGAGATCAAATTGCTAACATTCGCTTGATCATAGGGAGTTGGAGCAAGGGAAATCCAGAAAAACATCTACTTCTGCTTCATTGACTATGCAAAAGCCTTTGACTGTGTGGATCACAACAAACTGTGGAAAGTATCAGACCACCTTACCTATCTCCTGAAAAATCTGTATGCAGGTCAAGAAGCAACAGTTAGAACCAGACATGGAACAATGGGCTGGTTCAAAACTGGGAAAGGAGTACAACAAGCTGTATATTGTCACCCCGCTTATTTAACTTATATGAAGAGTACATCATGGGAAATGCCAGGCTGGATGAATCACAAGCTGGAATAAAGACTACTGAGAGAAATATCAACAACCTTAGATAAGCAGATATACCAATCTAATTGCAGAAAGTAAAGAGGAACTAAAGAGCCTCTTGATGAGGGTGAAAGAGAAGAGTGAAAAAGCTGGCTTGGAACTCAACATTTAAAAAACAAACAAACAAAAAAACTAAAATGATGGTGGCAAACAGCTGTTAAAAAATGGTCAGCAGGAGCACACTGGAACCCACCAGTTCCAGGGAGTTCCTGGACTTATTTCCTCAAGCCAAGCAACTAACAGGGAGGGAGCACAACTCCACCCATCAGCAAGCAATCAGATTAAAGCTTATTGAACACAGTCCTGTCCATCAGAGCAAGACCCAGTTTCTCCCCCCACCAGTCCCTCCCATCAGGAAGCTTACACAAGCCTCTTAGCCTCATCCATCTGAAAGCAGACAGAAGAAGCAAGAAAAACAACAATCCCATAGCAGCTAAAACAAAACCACATTGCAGAAAATTAATCAGAATGAAAAGGCAGAGTATTTGTCCCAGATAAAGGGACAAAATAAAACCCCAGAAAAATAATTAAATGAAGTGGAGATAGGTAACCTTCCAGGAAAACAATTCAGAATAGTTATGGTGAAGATGATCCAGGATCTTGGAAAAGAATGGAGAAGATGCAAGAAACAGTAAAACCTAGAAGAACTAAAAAACAAACAGATGACCGACACACTAGAAGAAATCAGTAACAGAATAACTGAGGCAGAGAAATGAATAAGTGACCTAGAAGACAGAATGGTGGAAATCATTGTGACAGAACTGAATATAGAATTTTTTTTTTTAATGAAGACAGCCTAAAAAGCCTCTGGGACAAAATTAAATGGATTAATATTTTCATTATAGGGGTCCCAGAAGGAGAGGAGACAGAAAAAGACCTAAAAAATATTTGAAGGGAAAATAGATGAAAACTTCCCTAACTTACGAAAGGAAATAGTCAATCAAGTCCAGGAAGTGTAGAGAGTCCCAGGCAGGATACAGTCAGGGAGGAACACACCAAGAAATATAGTAATCAAAACTGACAAAAATAAAAGACAAAGGTAAAATACTGAAAGCATCAAGGAAAAAAAAATGACAAATAACACACAAGGGAACTCCCATAAGGTTATGAGCTGATTTCTCAGTGGCAGATATATATAAATGTGATTAAAAGGAAGAACCTACAATCAAAGAGTACTATACCCAGCAAGACTCTCATTCAGATTTGATGGAGAAATCAAAGTTTACCTGACAAGCAAAAATTAAGAGAATTCAGCAACACCAAACCAGCTTTACAACAAATGCAACAGGAAATTATCTAGGCATGAAACACGGGAGAAGGAAAAACCTACACAAAATAAACACAAAACAATTAAGAATATGGTAGTAGGATCATACATATCAGTAATTACCTTAACTGTAAATGGATTAATTGCACCAACCGAAAGACATAGACTGGCTGGACAGATGAAAACATGTGCATGTATGCACTTTCACTTACCATACCACTCTACTTAACTCCCCAAATTGTATGTAATTATTTTATATTGTTAGATTAATCATATTTCCATTATCACCTGCAATTGTAATGATCTTTTTTTTTTTTTTTTGGCTTGACTCTTGATTTTGAAAACTGATTAACATCTTTTATTAATACTATGTGGTTATGTAACTATTACTCATTTAACACCATTCTATCACGATTGGTCAAGAGAAAAATAATAGAAATTCTATATCTCTAAAACTACCATTTACTATAAAATTGGTAATCATTTTTTATTTTTATTTTAAATTCAGAAACATATCAGAATTATCTTGGATTAAAAAAAAATACCAATGCCCAGGTTTGCTTTTCTTCCTCCAAAACTCCAGATGCATTTCTATGAGCATTCATATTTAAAAACAACTGGATCATATGAAGATTTTTTGCTTTTATGTGGTTTGTCTCACCTTTTCTATTTCATATTCAGTGCTCCCATTTCATTTAGTTTATGTTTTCCAATTTCTCCATATTGATATTTTTGTTGTTCTTCCTCAAGCATTTATCAATTTTAGCAAAAAACCTTTATATATATATATAATCCATGTATTTTAGCATCTAATATTACTGTTGAAAGACAAGTAAGCTTATTATCTCAGTGATTTAAAAAAAAATTGATAAGCCTTGAAACTTCTAATCCAATTCTGATAATATAAATAAATAGTATACTGTTAAAAAAAAATACAGGAAATTAACATGTGATACAGTATTATTAACTAAATACAGATTTTGTCCAAATTTCAAAAAAAAATTTATGCTGGTATTCATTATTTGTTTTCATATTGTATTCAAGTTTCCACATTGTATCCAGTTGGACTGAGTAACTTCAGCTGCATGCAACAAATTCTGGTAAATTCTATTTTCATTTTGACTCTTACAAATATTTTCTAATTTTCCTTGTTGTGACTTCTTAGATACACCCACCATTTAAAAGTTGGTGTTTAATTTCCAAATACATAGAGTTTTAAAAATGTGTTTGATATTAATTTCTCATTTTGATATTAATTTCTCATTTAAATAGTTTCTTCTCTGCAATCAGCCTCTGTTTTTTCGGTCTTCTAACTTTACGAGGCTTGCAAAGGCTAAATCAAAATCTCTCTTGGTAAAGGCACATTGCATTTGAAATTATGTGGGTTATTTTCAAATATATTTTTATATTGATTTTTAACACAATTCTACAATGATAGGAGAAATTGTATGATTTCAACACACTTACACTATGAAATTTTTGCAGTTTGTGTTATGTCCCTGAATACGTTCCAGTATCTCCTAGTGTATAGTCTATGGAAACTTGAATAGAATTTGTATCCTGCTATTGTGTGAAAATTGTATAAATCTTAATTATGATGAATTGGTTCATAGTGCTTCTCAGGTCTACTACTGTTCTGTATATTCATTCTATTAATGTTTGAGAGTTTGATATTGAAACTTAACTAAAAATATTAATTGATCTACTTAAAGTAATTGTAATATATAGTAGAATCATATGTAACTTTGTTCTGTATTTTCCAAGTCTCTTGTAAAAGTGTTATCATACTTTCATGGTTTAAAATTTTTTTTAAAAAAGAAAAAAAAACTAAGGTCATGG
This sequence comes from Okapia johnstoni, assembly GCA_024291935.2. Classification (NCBI taxonomy): domain Eukaryota; kingdom Metazoa; phylum Chordata; class Mammalia; order Artiodactyla; family Giraffidae; genus Okapia; species Okapia johnstoni. Next base: position 109,319,541 of record CM044312.1, read on the forward strand.
TATACAGTTCTATCATTTCATGGCAAATAGAAGAGGAAAAAGTGGAAGCAGTGACACATTTTAATTTCTTGAGCTTCAGAATCCTTGGGGATGGTGACTGTAACCATGAAATTAAAAGACACTTGTTCCTTGGAAGGAAAGTTATGACAAACCTAGATAGTGTATTAAAAAGCAGACAGCACTTTGCTGACAAGGATCTATATAGTCAAAGCTATGATTTTTCCACAGAACTGAAAAAGGTCAGTTTTCATTCCAATCTCAAAGAAGGGCAATGCCAATGAATGTTCAAACTACTGCACAACAGCACTCATTTCACATGCTAGCAAGGTAATGCTCAAAATTCTTCAAGCTAAGCTTCAACAGTACACGAACCAAAAAATTCTAGTTGTACAAGATGGATTTAGGAAAGGTAAAGGAACCAGAGATCAAGTTGCCAACATCCATTGAATCATAGAAAAAGCAAGAGAAATTTAGAAAACCATCTACTTCTGCCTCATCGACTATGTTAAAGCCTTTGACCGTGTGGATCACAACAGACTGGGAAAATTCTTAAACAGATGGAAATACAAGACTACATTATTCGCCTCCTGTGAAACCTGTATGCAGGTCAAGAATCAACAGTTAGAAATGGACATGGAACAATCAGTTCAGTTCAGTTCAGTCACTCATTCATGTCCAACTCTTTGAGACCCCATGAATTGCAGCACGCCAGGCCTCTCTGTCCATCACCAACTCCCAGAGTCTACCCAAACCCATGTCCATCGAGTTAGTGATGCCATCCAACCATCTCATCTTCTGTCGTCCCCTTCTCCTCCTGCCCCCAATCCTACCCAGCATTAGGGTCTTTTCCAATGAGTCAACTCTTCACATGAGGTGGCCAAAGTATTGGAGTTTCAGCTTCAACATCAGTCCTTCCAATGAACACCCGGGACTGACCTCCTTTAGGATGGACTGGCTGGATCTCCCTGCAGTTCAAGGGACTCTTAAGAGTCTTCTCCAACACCACAGTTCAAAAGCATCAATTCTGTGGCGCTCAGCTTTCTTCACCGTCCAACTCTCACATCCATACATGACCACTGGAAAAACCATAGCCTTGACTAGATGGACTTTTGTTGGCAAAGTAATGTCTCTGCTTTTAAATATGATGGCTCTGCACAGAAGCGAGGCGGCTGCGACGGCTCCGCGCAGAAGTGTGGCCGAGAGGAGCTAGGCCGAGCCAGGGGCCAAGGAAGAATGGACTGGCTCCAAATCGGGAAAGGAGTACATCAAGGCTCTATACTGACATCCTGCTTATTTAACTTATACGCAGAGTGCAGCATACAGAATGCCAGGCAGGATGAAGCACAAAATGGAATCAAGGTGCTGGGAAAATATCAGTAACCTCAAATATGCAGATGACACCACACTTATGGCAGAAAGTGAAAAGTAACTAGAACTGTTAATGAAGGTGAAAGAGCAGAGTGAGAAAGCTGGTTTAAAACTCAACATTCATAAATGAGGATCATAGCATCTGGTCCCATTACTTCATGGCAAATATATGGGGAAACAATTGAAACAATGAGAGACTTTATTCCTTGGGCTCCAAAATCACTGCAGGTGGTGACTGCAGCCATAAAATTAAAAATAGCTTACTCCTTGGAAGAAAAGCTATGACAAACCTAGACAGTTTATTAAAAAGCAGAGACATTACCTTGTCCGCAAAGGTCTGTGTAATCAAAGCTATTGTTTTTCCTGTAGTCAGGTTTGGATGTGAGAGTTGGCCCACAAAAAGGCTGAGCACCAAAGAAATGACACTTTTTTTTTAATTAGTTTATTTCATCTATTTTTTAACTTTAAAATACTGTATTTGTTTTGCCATACATTGACATGAATCCACCCTGAGTGTACATGTTTTCCCCTTCGAGAACCCCCCTCCCACCTCCCTCCCCATCTCATCCCTCAGGGTCATCCCAGTGCACCAGCCCCGAGCACCCTGTATCATGCATCGAACCTGGACTGGTGATTCGTTTCACATATGATAATATACATGCTTCAGTGCCATTCTCCCATATCATTTTGAACTGTGGTGTTGGAGAAAACTCTCGAGAGTCCCTTAGACAGCAAGAAAATGAAACCAGTCAATCCTAAAGGAAATCAATACTGAATATTCATCTGAAGGACTGATGCTGAAACTCCAGTACTTTGGCCATCTGATGCACAGAATAGACTCATTGGAAAAGATCCTGATGCTGGGAAAGACTGACATCAAAAGAAGAATGGGGTGGCAGAGGATAATGTGGTTAGATAGCATCACTGACTCAATGGACAGGAATTTGAATAAACTCTGAGAAACAGTCCAGGAGAGAAGAGCCGGTCATGCTGCAGGCCATGGTGTCACAGAGCCTGACACTGCTTAGTGACTGAACGGCAACAAATAGATAGTGATGTTGAGCATTTTCTCATTTGCCTCCTGGCCATCTCTATGTCTTCTTTGGAGAAATGTCTATTTAATTATCTGCCCATTTCTCAGTTCAGTTGTTTCTTTTTTGTTGTTGTTGAATTGTATGAGCTGTTTGTGTATTTCAGAGATTAAGCCCTTGTCAGTCACTGAGTTGCATCATTTGCAAATATTTTCTCCCTTCTGAAGTCTGTCTTTTCCTTTTGTTTATGGTTTCCTTTGCTGTGCAAAGGACTTCCCTAGTGGCTCAGACAGTAAAGCATCTGCCTACAATGTGGGAGACCCAGGTTTGATCCCTGGGTTGGGAAGATCCCCTCGAGAAGGAAATGGCAACCCACTCCAGTACTCTTGCCTGGAAAATCCCATGGATGGAGGATCCTGATAGGCTACAGTCCATGGGGTCTCAAAGAGTTGGACACAACTGAGTGACTTCACTTTGCTGTGCAAAAACGAATAAGTTGATTAAGTCCATTTGTTTGTTTTTACTTTTATTTTTCTTGCCTTTGGAGACTGACCTAAGGAAACATTGGAATAATTTATGTGAGAGAATGTTTTGCCTATGTTCTCTTCTAGGAGTTTTATGGTATCGTGTCTTATGTTGAAGTCTTTAAGCCATTTTGAGTTTATTTTTGCATATGGTTTGAAATGTGCTCTAACTTCATTGATCTACATGCACTGTTCAAGTTTCCTAACACGACTTGCTGGAGAGACTGTCTTTTTGCCATTGTATAATCTTACTTCCTTAATCAAAGATTAATTGCATAGGTGTGTGGGTTTATTTCTTGCTTTCTATTTTGTTCCATTGATGCATATGTATGTTTTGTGTCAGTATCATGCCTTTTTGACTACTATAGCTTTGTATTGATAGTATTGTCTGAAATCTGGGAGAATTATGCCACCTAGTTTGTTCTTTTTCCTTATAATTGCTTTGGCAATTCTGGTTTCATATAAATTTTAGTATTATTTGTTCTAGTTCTGTGAAAAATGCCACAGGTAATTTGACAGGGACCACATTAAATCTGTAGATTGTTTTCGAAAGTATGGCCATTTGAGCAAAATTAATTCTTGCAATCCAACTGCATGGGATATATTTCCACTTCTTTGAATCATCTTCAATTTCCTTTGCTAATATTTTACAGTTCACAGAATAATCTGTCTCTTGCCTGGTCAGGTTAATTCCCTATGTATTTTTTGGTGTGATTCTAAAAGACATTGCTGTTTTGCATCTCCTTTCTGATATTTCATTGTTAGTGTAAAGAAATGCAACCGGTTTCTGTATGTTGATCTTGTATCCTGCTCCCTTACTAACTAATCCTTTAGAATTTTTGTAGCCATGTAGTCTTGCCTTTATAAACCTTCTTCCATTTTGTAGTCCTGTGCAATGCAATTCAAATGCCTATTAAATCTGTGTCTCGTGAGCTGAAGTCTTAACAAACCCTCAATAAACACCTCTTTATTTCAGTTAGATTACCATTTCGTAAGTTCTGGTTAACAGGTTCATTGAAGACCATGCTCCTGACCAAGCAGCTGAGGCTCCAGCTTGTGAGGGACCTCAGGTGATAGTGTTGAGCAGCCCTCAGCATTATTCCATCTGAGGCAATAGAGAGATGGAGTCACTTTTCTACCAATTCCCATCACTTATTGGTTGGAGGTGCTACCTGGAGATTACCTCCCCCAACATTGAAAAAAAACAAACAAGCAAACAAACTCCAGTGTTGATCTCTGAGTGGTGTAGTGGACTGACATGGACCAGGAGCATGCTGCTGCAGAGATCCAGGTGGGAAGTGCCTGCTGTCCATCACTGGAGCTCTGGGGGCTGGTGCCTTCAACTCTGTGAAGGATTATTCCCATCATAATTATTCCCATTATGTGTCTCACTCACAAACTCCACATTTTGTTGTCTTTTGGAATCAAATCTCTGTTTGTGAATACATTGGCTTCCATTCAGATATTAAGACAACTTTCTTATTACAATCTGTTAGGTAGCACTTTTATCAATGTACTAGTTAACATAAACCTTTATTATTACTCATAAAATTACTGAGACTTTATATTTATTTCGCCATATTACTGTGGCCATGAATTCCACAAGGTGACTATCTATTGCATCAAGAACTATTTACATTACCATGCTCTAAATTGTTTGCTCTCTTAATTTCCTTTAGTTTCTTGGTGACAAACTTTATATGCAGTCATTTGAAAAGTCAGTCATTCATCCTGTTGCTCACAACTCATTTAAGAACCAGAGTAACATTCGTGGTCTCTCCATTGCTGGAGTGCTGCCTGGACCTTAACAGTTTTAAATGCTGAATTTTAAAACCACAATTAAAATGTTTCATTGCCTCCTCATGAGGCTGAACTGTTCCTTTTTCATGAGTATTTTAGATACTGTAACTCTTTTTGCCATCTTACCCACATTCTGTTTAAGCACTTTAACACAAAAGATAATTCAAATAATTGTTCATTTAGAGTTGAAATTATGCTTAAATAATCAAAGTAAACAGATTTACACTCCAAATGAGCCTATGCAATTTACATAAGTTAATCTCATTTTGGTTTCATTATAAAAATTATCTTGACTTAATAGAGAATAAAATGTTACACTCTAGAATTTTCACTGTGTCTATTTCTCGGTGGTGATTTTTCTTAATTATTTTCAAATTTTCCTCTGTGTTCTTATATTCATTCTAATATTTTCCTATCAAATTAAAATAATTATAAGGAAATACTAATATTTAAATAAAGCATGCAATTTTGTATAAATAGTGTGTTGTAGAAATTGATATCTATTCATATTTCCTTATCTGAAGATATTGCTCATGTCACACTGTTCTTATTTTTTCTGTGTTTTTTAACAGTTTTATTGAGATATAATTCACCTACTATCCACTCATCTTATGTATACAATTCAACTGATTTTAGTACATTCACAGAGCTGCACAATTATCACCATAATCAATTTGAGAAAATTTTCATCACCCCATTTAAAAAAAAAAAAAAAAACATAGCCATTAGTAATCACTCTTGTTCTCCCAGTTCCCAGAGAGAAGTCAGATTTGATGGTGAAAGTAGAGGTTGGAATTGTTCAAGAAGGGGCCATGAGCTGAGGGTTATGGGCAGCATACAGAATTTTAAAGAACAAGGGAATATATTCTCCCCTAGAGCCTCCAGAGAGAAATATAGCCCTGTTGACACCTGGATTTTACCCCATAGAGGTCCATCTCAGACCTCTGATTTATAGAAGTAAAGATAGTAAATTGGGACCTCCCTGGTCATCTAATGATTTAGAATCTCCCTTACAAAGTGCAGGACACAGGTTTGATCCCTTGTTGGGGAACTAAGATCCTACATGCCACAGAGCAACTAAGCTCACACAATGCAACTACTGAGCCCTTGAGCCACAACTAGAGAATCTGTTCACCTCAACAAAATGTCCTGCATGATGCTACAAAGACCCCGCATACCACAACTAAGACCCAAAGCAGCCAAATAAATATTTTTAAAAATAATAATTAGTTATTTTTCATTTTAAGCCACAAAATGTGCAACAATTTGTTATAGTGGTAATAGAACACTACTACACTAGTCTATTAGAAACAAGATTGTTGATTTTGGCATAGCAATCTTGCATCTTACAACCTTACCATATTTACTTACTCATTCTAATCATTTTTAGAGAGTTCCTTAGGACTTTCTATATACAAGATCATATCTTTGAATAGACATAGTTGTACTCTTTTTTTTTTTTTCCAATCTGGATGCCTCTTAACTTTTTTTCCTTGAGTACTTAATTATCCTGTCTAGAACCTCCAGTACAATTTTGACTATAAGTAGCAAGAGTGACATCCTTATCTTGTTCCTGATTGTAAGGGCAAGATGATGCTACTCTGGGTTTTTGCAGATGCTGTACTTCAAGTTGAGAAAGAAGCAGATAGAGAAAGCGGTTAGGGTGTGGGCTCTGGATTGGCTGGTTTGCATATGGAGGGTGCAATTGTGGGCCAGCTAGATATCACTCTTCCTGGGAGGGCAGTCCCTCCAGGGTCAGCCAGGCCTCAGATCAAAGCATCTGAAAACAGAAGCATAAAAATGATATGCTTAACAACTCCGTATTCTACTGAAATGGTGTATCACTTTAATTGGTATTTGGATATTAAACCAACATTGTATTCCTGGATAAACACCACTTGATCACAGTGTATAACCCTTTATATGCTGGTGGCTTTGATTTGCTAGTGTTGTATTAATAACTTTTGTCTGTATTTTTAAAAGTTACTGGTCTATAGTTTTCTTTTTCCTTGTGATGCCTTTGTTTGGTTTTGTGTAAGAATAAATTCATAGAATAAGTTGGAATATGTTCCCTGCTCTATTGTTTCGGGGGAGATATTGTCAAGAATTGGTATTATTTCTTTAAATGTTTGGTAGAATTGACCCATGAATCCATCTGGGTCTGGGCTTTTCTTTGTGGAGAGTTTTTAAGTTAATGGTTTACTCTCTTTGTTTATTATAGATCTATTCATATTTTCTGTTTGTTCTTCAGTCGATTTCTGTAGTTTGCATCTGTATAGGTGTGTTTTTTTTTAATTCTTAAATATTTTGAGCCAATTTTTAAATGCATAATTTCATGGACATTTTTAAATTTATTAACATACACATATAAATACTTCTCTAATTAGTTATACCTAGTTTATATTTGATATCATGTCTCCTTTCAGTAAAGGAGGAAGTAGAGGAAGGCAAAGCTGAGGGTAGCTTTGAGCTAGAAGTTCCTTAAGAAAATAAACCCAAGTATTTATTCGGTGTGCAGTATAAAATTTCTCTTTATTAAGTCAAGAATGGTCAAATACTTTCAATTTCATATATTTAAACTTTATTAGCTACCTAAAGATATCTTAATATTTATTTAAAACTAAACTCTTTATCTTTCCCCTCATTTTGGCTGTTCTACCGCCTACTTTTATCTGCTAGTACATCCAAACACCCCAGCAAAAATAGTGTTACTTTAGGTAACTTAAGCCTCTTGCTGTTTCACCTCCTCTGTACTGTCAATCTCTAGTTACTGTAGCCTCTTATAGACAATGTCCCTCTACGTCTTATCTCTCACTCTTCTGCATCTTCACGACATAGTTTTGGCTGAATTTCACACTTGTTTTTTGTTTTTGTTTTTTTTAAATTTTAAATTAGTTTATTTATCTTTTTTTTAACTTTACAATATTGTATTTGTTTTGCCATACATTGACATGAATCCACCATAGGTGTACATGTTTTCCCCTTCCAGACCCCCCCTCTCACCTCCCTCCCCATCCCATCCCTCTGGGTCATCCTGGTGCACCAGCCCCGAGCACCCTGTATCATGCATCGAACCTGGACTGGCGATTCGTTTCGCATATGATAATTTACATCCTTCAATGCCATTCTCCCATATCACACTTGTTTTTACTCTCCTCTACTCTACAAAAAGAAAAAAAAATCTATTAAAATAAAGCATGTGACTTCTTCTGATTTAAAATCTTTCACTAACCACAGGATGAAATCCAAATTTACTTGCCACAGCCTATGTTCCTTATCAATGTTTTTGTTACACCTAAGCTTTCCAACAGGCTTCCTACTGCACAGTTTTGTCCTTTGAATCCCAGTGATCACAAGTTACATCCAGTGACTGATTCCATTACAGTTCCACTGCCTGCTCCACTGGATGCTTACAATATTCCTCAACATTTGGCAGCACAGTGAACACATGCCTATGTTTTAACTCTCAGCTTAAATGTCTGTAACTGTAAATAAGTCTTACTGCCAAACCTCCTGCTCCAAACTATTAAAATTTACCTACATATCTACATATCCACAGTTACCTACATATCTCCACCCAACTCTGAACAAAGAAAAAAAAAGTGAAAGCGAAGTCACTCAGTTATGTCCGACTCTTTGAGACCCCATGGACTGTAGCCTACCACGCTCCTCCATCCATAGAATTTTACAGGCAAGAGTACTTGAGTGGGTTGCTATTTCATTCTCCAGAGGATCTTCCCGAGCCAGGGATTGAACCTGGGTCTCCCGCATTACAGGCAGATGCTTTACCATCTGAGCCACCAGGGAAGTCCAACTCTGAACAAATCCTATCATAAAAATTACAATATGCTGTTTATAAAAACATGTGAGTACACACATACATACATAATCTGTATTCTTTTATTGATTTCTAAGTTCCTTGGAAGCAGTGACATGCATTATTGGTATTAATGCAATTACCTGCACTGTTTATTTTTGGTTGGGGTTCATCTAGTGAGAGTTGCAAAAAAGTAAGAGAAGAGAGTGATGATGGTGATAATATGCCAGAAGCATTATTTAACAAACAAAAAGCTTCAACAACCAAATGGGTCTTAATTTGTATGTGGATTATTTAAGACAGTGGAAGAAGCAAACAGGATTACTCAGAAGACATTAGGCCCAAAAGGAGTGGTGGGTGTGAAAGGCAGAGGCATGTGAAAATGAGAATCAGTGAGTAAAGTAGTTAATCATGTTAATTCATAATGTTCACCAAGAGAAATGGAGTAGGCCAGGATTTGAGGAGGGTATATGTTTATTTTGTACTTAATATGTACCAAATACATTACATTTTTTATTTACATTTAATAAAATTCCTATCAGATGAGTAGATTTTCCCAGTCTATGTCTATTGTGTGACAATAAGTAATAATACAGGGATTACTTAAGCAAAGCAAAGTGTCTCGGCTCTCATTTGTATTATAATGGGTCTTGCTGCTTTCCAGGTGGCTCAGTGGTAAAGGATCCACCTACCAATGCAGGAGACACAGCTTTGATCCCTAGGTCAGGAAGATCTCCTGGAGTAGGAAATGCCAACCCACTCCAATATTCTTCCCGAGAAAATCTCATGGACAGAGGGGCCTGGCAGGCTACAGTCCAAGGGTCGCAGAGTCAGATATGATGAGAAACAGAGCATGAACAAGACTAACTAGTCAAATAATATCTTACAGCAGGAATTTTGGAAACATTTTAAGTATCACTTTTTCACAGTTCTAAATTAAAAAGGTTCAGAATATTGTGGGGAAATCACATACATTAAGATGAGTGACTTCCCCAGAATCAGTTATTTTATAAGAAGGAAAAACTCGTGTGTCCTCATAAAAGATGTGAAGTGTGAGAAGGACTGGATCTGCTATTTATGAAGACAGAAGAAGAGTGCCATGAACCAACGGATGCAGGCAGCCGCTGAAAGCTAGGAGAGGCCCTCAGCTGGCCCCCAGCAAGGATATGGATTTCGTTTTTATGACTGCAAGGCACTGGACTCTGCCAACAGCCCAAGTGAGCAAGGGAACAAATTCTCCACTGGGGCCTTTAAAAAGGAATACAGCTTGCTAACACCTTGATTTTAGCCCAGTGAGAACTTTTAAGACCTATAGAACCATAAGATAACACATTCATGTTGTTTAAAGCCGCTGAAATTGTGGCAGTTTGTTATAGTAGCTGTAGAAATCTAATATGGGACTCAAAATACAATGGTTTTTTAAAGCAAAAAAAATAAAAATCAAGCATGTCTCATTCCAGATTCTACATGACCTCCCCTGCATTGTCCTGCCTCCGCATGACTAAGTGGGCTAAATTTACTCATCTGTCATGGACAAAGGGGTTCAGTGATGGATGAACTTCTGTTAAGGTAACCAAGTATGTAACCAAGTATGTGTGTCTGATTTACTTAATGCCCAGATGGTAGGAGGTTTGCATTGCTGTGGAGCTATGGGTAAATCTCTTCCTAGTGAATGAGTGATGGGAATGAAGGAGGGCTTCAAAACCAAGGGTGGAGTGCAGGGTCATCTTGGAGGTCTCTGCAGAGCTCTCTCTAGGTTCCTGGATGGCTGCATACTGTAAACTCTGACTCCTTACATTGGGTGAGTGCAGAACTAGGATTAAGCACTCTCCTGTGCTTAATCCTCACAGGAGAGACTGTGAGACTCTCTCCTCTCTGTTCCATGAGAATATTTTGTCGCCAAAGAAATGGAGGAATATTGCACTGAGGTGGTGCAAATTTCAAGATACTTTTTGAAGTGGTGAGGAGAACATCATGCTTGAGATGAAGACTTGAGTGGTCTAGATCCTTCCGAGGGTGGCTATATCCTGAAGCCTTTTAGATGATTTCTCTTGGGTTGGCTTCTTCATCTCTAAATCAGTGAGAGTAATTCTTACTTTACCTATTTCTCTGGACAGCTGTGAAGATTAAATGAGAAGTTATGCATAAGTGTCTTGACAACTACAAAAGTCTCTCTAATATTAGGTGTTATTATGTAGAATAGCTGAATAAAAGGAAGAATAAATTTCCACTAAAGACAAAGCCAGTGGCACAGCATGAAAAACCTGCAGCTGTAAAAGATTATTATCAGAAAAGGAGACACCAAATGTGTTCTCTAAATTAGATGTAGATTGCATTTTAAACACCACTTAATCCTCCCCTATTTTAAATAACTCTATCATTTAAAAAAAATATTCTTTGAAGAAAATGTGAAAGATACAAAAAGTTTACATAAAATGCCCTATATCTAAATGCTGAGGATACCCACAATTTACATGAGTATTTTCCTATATGTGCATACTAAATATTCAGCTCTTCTCTGGTGGTTTAAAAGTATATTTACCTGCTTTCAAAATCCTGTGCAATCACTCATTTGATAAAAGTCTTACAATGCAGACTTTCCTTTTTTTCTTGTAAATTTTTTCTTTGTTTGGGACCAGTCCTCTCTGACCTTAGCCAGCAGAAATGTCAGATGATTCTACCTGACTTAGCCCACAGGTTTCCATACCACCTGTCCTCTCCTTGAGGCTCCTAGTTACTGATTGATGAAGAAATGCATTCCTACAAGTACCCATCTCCTGCTTGGATTCTCTGTTGATATAAATAGGACATTGAAGCCAATGGAAACATGCCTTCACCACACACACACACACACACACACACACACACACACACACACCTTGTTCATCCTGGAAAGGAAACACTGCAGGTCTCCATCTGGCCTCCCTCCTTCCCACCTCACTCTGAGCCCTCCAACCTCTATTCCCTGTTAAGATTAATGACTCACTTTCTAGGGGATCTAGACTAAGACCAGCCCTTCACTGTTCTCTCCCAGGTGCCCAAGTGCTCTCAAATACCCCAGGTGCTTCAATTTCTTTCTGTGTCTTCTTCTATCCCTGGACTTGGATTTTCCTTAAATGTGGGAAGCTGAACCATGACAGGGAAGAGTAGACTTGAGACCCTGGGCATCCCAAAGTCAGGATGGGTATGGCTGATTCTGATTTTATGAATGTTCGTGGAAGAGGCCTGAGTCCTGTCTGTTTCCAGGACTAGACGTTTACTGTATGAGACACCAACACCTTAGCTGATGATGCTTCACTGACCCTTTGATTGGAGGAAATGCTTTCCAAATTCAAGCAAAGCATACTAATAACCCTTGTGTTTTTGTTGTTGTATTGTAGCTGTTTTCTATTTCTATCCCTTCTCAGGTGGATAAATGTTTTGAGAAGCCACTGCTAACCATATGCATTTTATTCTGGAGTCTAAGTCACTTTGTGTGTGGGGAAAAAAAAAAAGAAAATACTCTGTCTGAGAGAGGAGGTTGACTGTGACACCTAAAGCTTAATATGATATGATTTGTAAGTATATAGCAGAAAAATGAACAATTTCTTATAATCACATTTGCCATGTCACAAATAATTTGGCACAATGATATATTAGTTTTCTAGAGCTGCCATAACAAAGCTCCACAGACTAGGAAGCTTAAACAAGAAAAATTAATTTTCTTACAATTCTAGAGGATAGAAGTCCAAGATCAAGGTATAAGCAGGGTTGGATTTCTGTGAGGCCTTTCTTCTCAGCTTGTTGATGGCCATCTTCTCCTGGTGTCAGCACAGGGTCTGCCCTCTGTGAGTGTGCTCTAATCTGCTGTTCTTATAAGGACATTAGTCATTTGGATTAGAGTCCATCCATATGACCTCAATTTAATTTAGCTACCTTTTTAAAGGCCTTATCTCCAAATACAGTTACATTCTGGGGCATTGGGGATGAAAACTTCTCCAGCATATAAATTTGGAGGGGACACACTTCAGCTTAAAACATATCTTGAAAGCAATCCAGACTGATATTTTAAATAAATACAAAGCACTGCATTTTGTTGAAAACATGATTATCTGTTTTAAAGAGTTATTAATTCATCTTTCAATGTAAATTCATACATAAAATTGTAACCTTATTAATTCACATAATTTTTAAGCTATACATTCAAGTATTACATTCAAAATTCATATCAAGAGCATGGGCATTTGTTGTCAAATGAAAATAAAAATAAATTGGTACCAGAAAAAAAAATCTTCCAGTGGGTTTCATAAAAGTTGCTTTAAAATGTATCATTCAAAATAAATGATAAGAACTACCATTATACATTCACATTCCAATTCCCTGTGTGTTTGAAATGTGGACAGAAAAAATCCCTTTAAAGAAACATTTGTAATTATTGTACTTCAGCACTTTGAGTGTTGCATGCTCAGGAAATGCAAGGAAATTTCAAGTAAAAGAGGTTCAAAACCAAAGTTACTCCTTCCATCATTATCAGCATTCTAATGGTCCCTTGCCAACAGTATACCAGGACACTTTTAAAAGCTTTGCAAACAGTCATAAGAAATGAATGCTTCTAATCCCTGCTCAAAGAAAACCCACAGAAAAGAATTTAAATATCCAAAAGTAAAATATGTATGACAATCCTGACTTCTACAATAACTCTCTTTATTTCAAGAGTTTATTAAGAACAAATCTATGTGTACCTTAGAAAGAAAAGTTCAAACAAGTTTTGGAATTTGAAAATAAAATATGCCTTTTAATTTCGTATAAAGACTTTTTACCCTGTGATTTTTAAAATTCTAAATTCTTTAGTATTTAGAAGATATATTTTATGTATCTAATATTTTATGTTCATTAGAATTGATTATTTCAATATTAAACTATTAAAAATTACCTGGTTTATTTCTTTAATTTGTATTATTTTAAAAACATTTAATCTTGAACTCGTTGATCTCATAATTGGAAGTTTGTACCTTTTGATCACCTTCACCTTCACCCCTTTCCCCTACCCAACCCCCACCTCTAGCAACCATCTACCTGTTCTCTGTTTCTTTGAGTTTGGTTATTTCAGATTCCACAAATAAATGATATCATGCAGTACAATAAGTTCCCTACATACAAATGGGTTTCATCCTGACAGCATGTTCGTAAGTACAATTTTTTCATAAGTCCAATAATGTTAGCCTAGTTAACCAACTAACACAATTGGCTATATAGTGCTGCATCATAATAAGTTTATAATAGCTTTCACACAAATAATATACAAAAAAATTAAGAAATCATTTTTAATCTTACAGTACCTTGAAAAGAACAGTAGTACAGTACAATGGTTGGCATACAGGGCCTGGCATCAAGTAAGCAGACCAGAAGAATTACTGACTGGAGGAGGGAGAGGGGATGAGAGAAGACAGAGATGAAGGACTGTCAGCAATAGGAGATAGAGGACAAGCTGCAGTTTCATTCATGCCTGACATTGATAGAACGCACCTTCACATTTTTGAAAATTCAAAACTTGAAGGACTGTATGTAGAAGACTTACTGTCTTTGCTTTTCTCTCTCTGACTTAATTCACTTAGCATAATGTCTTCAATTTCCACTTAAGTTGTTACAAATGGAGGATTGCTTTGTTTTTCGAGGCTGAACAATATACCTCTATATGTACTTTGTTGTTCAGTTGCTCAGTATTGTCCAGATATTTGCGACCCCATGGACTGCAGCACACCAGGCATCTCTGTCCTTCACTCTCTCCTAGAGCTTGCTCGAACTCATGTCCATTGAGTCGGTGATGCCATCCAACTATATCATCCTCTGTCATCCCCTGTTCCTCCTGCCTTCAGTGTTTCCTAGCATCAGGGTCTTTTCTAATGAGTCGGATCTTCACATTAGGTGAACAAAGAATTGGAGCTTCAACATCAGTCCTTCTAATGAATATTCAGGACTGAACTTCCTTTAGGACTGACCGGTTTGATATCTGTGCAGTCCAAGGGACTCTCAAGAGTATTCTCCAAAACCACAGTTCAAAAGTATCAATTCTTCAACATTCAGCCTTCTTTATTGTCCAACTCTCGCATCCATACATAACTAATGGGAAAACTATAGCTTTGGCTAGAGAAACCTTTGTCAGCAAAGTGATGTCTCTCTTTTTTAACATATTGTATAGATTTATCATAACTTTTCTTCCAAGGAGCAAGCATCTTTTAATTTCATGGCTTCAATCATCATCTGCAGTGATTTTGGAGCCCAAGAAAATAAAGTTTCTCACTGTTTCCATTGTTTCCCCATCTATTTGCCATGAAGTGATGGGACCAAATGCCATGATCTTCGTTTTTTGAATGTTGAATTTTAAGCCAACATTTTCACTCTCCTCTTTCATCCTCATCAAGAAGCTCTTCAGTTCCTCTTCACTTTCTGCCATAAGGGTAGTGTCACCTTCATATATGAGTCCATTGAGGTTATATATCTATATCTATATATCAATACCACATTTTCTTTATCTATTCATCTATCCATGAACAGTGATTTGTTTCTATGTTTTGAATATTGTAAATAATGCTGCAATGAACATGGGGGTACAGTTATCTCTTTGAAACTGTGATTTCATTTTCTTTCTGTTATACTCAAAATTAGAATTGCTGGATCTTATGGTAATTCTATTTTTAATTTTCTGAGGAACACACATGCACCATGCACACTGTTTTCCATACTAACTTCACCAATTTACATTCTCACTATGCACAAAAATTTCCTTTCCTCCACATCATCATGACTTATTCTTATTTCTTACTTCACAAATTAGTGTGACTATCTATATGCAGTTATATTAAGTAGTTTAGAATATTTCAAAATGCACGAGCATTCATGGTTAAAGGTTAAAATGTATTCCTTTGTACTAAACTGTGCTTTGCAACAGAAAATGTGATGAAAAGTTGAAATTTATCTCATTTCCAATCAATATTGTCTATTATTCAGCCCCAATATTAATTCTTGGAACTTACAATTTGAAATATTTTCTTTTATATGTCTTGATATGAACAAAATGGGCACATATGCTATTTTTCACTGTGATTTCCCCTCCCTGTCCTCCTGCATCTCCCTTTGTTTTGGTGGTGAGAAGGTGAAGAGGAAGTGGGTATTTTAATAGCAAAGCAGAGGACTTCCAAATGGCATTAATTGAAAACAGAGTAATGAAACTTGACTAAATTTCAAACAAGAAGTGGACCCCTGTTCCTTTACATTCTCCATGACTTCCACATTTCATCAGGTTAAAGAACACATGAATATGAGTCCCCAGTGCCTTACCTCCTAAAGTGTGTTTTCTTTATTGCATCCTTCTGTTCCCTGCTGGAAAATGTTTTGTGATTCCCGCTGAGTTATTTTTATTCATACAAATAAATAAATAAATTTGAAAAAGCTACAACTCAAACTCATGTCAACCTGACCCTAGATTCCTTACTTATTTTTTTTAACCCTATATTAATCCAACAACACAAGAGATGACTCTACACATGGACATCACCAGATGGTCAATACTAAAATAAGACTGATTCTATTCTTTCCAGCCAAAGATGGAGAAGCTATATACTGTCACCAAAAACAAGATCAGGAGCGGACTGTGGCTCAGATCATGAACTCCTTATTGCCAAATTCAGACTTAAATTGAAGAAAGTAGGGAAAACCACTAGACCATTCAGGTATGACCTAAATCAAATTCCTTATGATTATACAATGGAAGTGAGAAATAGATTCAAGGGATTAGATCTGATAGACAGAGTGCCTGAAGAACTATGAACAGAGAGAGGTTCATGACATTATACAGGAGGCAGTGATCAAGATCATCCCCCCAAAAAAGAAATGCAAAAAGGCAAAATGTTTGTCTGAAGAGACCTTACAAAAAGCTGTGACAATAAGAGAATTGAAAGGAAAAGGAGAAAAGGAAAGATATACCCTTTTAAATGCAGAGTTCCAAAGAATAGCAAAAGAGAACTAAGAAACCCTTCCTCAGGTATCAACGCAAAGACATAGAGGAAAGCAATAGAATGGGAAAGACTAGAGATCTCTTCAAGAAAATTAGAGATACCAGGGGAAAATTTTCATGCAAAGATGAGCACAATAAAGGACAGAAATAGTATAGACCAAATAGAAGCAGAAAATATTAAGAAGAGGTGGCAAGAATACACAGAACTACACAAAGAGGATCTTCATGACTCAGATAATCACGATGGTGTGAACACTCACCTAGAGCCAGACATCCTGGAATGCAAAGTCAAGTGGGCCTTAGGAAACAGCACTACGAAAAAGCTACTGAAAGTGATGGAATTCCAGTTGAGCTATTTCAAATCCTGAAAGATGATGCTGTGAAAGTGCTGCACTCAATATGCCAGGAAATTTGGAAAAGATCAGTTTTCACTCCAATCCCCAAAAAATGCAATGCCAAAGAATGCTCAAACTACTGCCCAGTTGTGCTCATCTCACATGCTAGGAAAGTAATGCTGAAAATTCTGCAAGCCAGACTTCAACAGTGCATGCACTGTGAACTTCTAGATGTTCAAGCTGGATTTAGAAAAGGCAGAGGAACCAGAGATCTAATCGCCAACATCTGTTAGGCTATTGAAAAAGCAAGAGGGGTCCAGAAAATCATCTACTTTTCTTTACTTACTACACCAAAGCCTTTGACTGTGTGGATCACTACAAACTGTGTAAACTTTTTCAAGAGATGGGAGTACCAGACCACCTGACCTGCCTCCTGAGAAATATGTATGCAGATCAAGAAGGAACAGTTAGAACTGGACATGAAACAACAGACTCGTTCCAAATTGGGAAAGGAGTACTTCAAGGCTGTATATTGTCACCCTGCTTATTTAACTTACATGCAGAGTACAACATGAGAAATACCGGGCTGAGTGAAGCACTAGCTGGAATCAAGATTACAGGGAGAGAAATCAATAACCTCAGATATGCAAATGGCACCACCCTAATGGCAGAAGGCAAAGAAGAACTAAAGAGCCTCTTAATGAGAATGAAAGAGGAGAGTGAAAAAGTTGGCTTAAAACTCAACATTCAGAAGACGAAGATCATGGCATGTGGTCCCATCACTTCATGACAAATAGCTGGGGAAACAATGAAAACAGTGGCAGACTTTATTTTGGGGGCTCCAAAATCACTGCAGATGGTGATTGCAGCCATGAAATTAAAAGATGCTTTCTTCTTGGAAGAAAAGCTATGACCAATCTAGACAGCATATTAAAAAGCAGAGACATTACTTTGCCAACAAAGGTCCGTCTAGTCTAAGCTATATTTTTTCCGGTAGTCATGTTTGGATGTGAGAGTTTGACTATAAAGCCGAGGAATGAAGAATTGATGCTTTTGAAATATGGTGTTGGAGAAGACCCTTGAGAGTCCCTTGAACTTCAAGGAGATCCTATCAGTCAATCCTAAAGGAAGTTAGTCCTGAACATTCATTGAAAGGACTGATGCTGAAGGTGAAACTCCAATACTTTGGCCACCTGATGAGAAGAACCGACTCATTGGAAAGTCGCTGATGCTGGGAAAGCATGAAGGCGGGAGGAGAGGGGAACAATAGAGGATGAGATGGTTGGATGGCATCACTGATGCAACTGACATGAGTTTGAGTAGGCTCTGGGAGTTAGTGATGGACAGGGAGGCCTGACACGTTTTATCCCATAGACTCACAAAGAGTCAGACAGGACTGAGTCACTGAACTGAAATGAACTGATGATATTCTATCTATAAGTGTTTCTCTAAGTAGAGTATAGTGAAGTGAAGTAGCTCAGTTGTGTCCAACTCTTTGCGACCCCATGGACCGTAAGATTCTCCAGGCAAGAACACTGGAGTGGGTTGCCATTTACGTCTCCAGGGAATCTTCCCGACCCAGGGATTGAACCCGGGTCTCCCGCATTGCAGGTGGATGCTTTAACCTCGGAGCCACCAGGGAAGTAGAGCATCACCGACTTTAAAAGAAAAAGAAATAATTATTGTGGAACCTATTCATTAACTTGCATTACCTTTATTTTAATTTTACTTGACTATCCATAATAAAAACTATGAATTTTTCATGCCTAGAATTTTTAGGTATTGATAAAGCCAAAACACATTTGCAAAATAAATGAAAATCCTTAAAATACTAGGAAAAAACATAAAATTTCAAAGAAAAAGAAGATATATATATAAAATTTTGAATGTAAAAGGCAAAATTGTTATTAAAAGTAAATGATTTTAGCATTGACTTGAGAAAATCAGCTAGCAAACTATTTAAAATAGTAAGAGTCCAACCAGGGGGCAAAAAAAAAAAAAAAAAACCTTGAGAAATGATGGCCTCCACCACAGATCACAAATGGCTAGTTTGAAAACCTACCATAAGAATAAAATCATATATAATGGAAGAAAATATTATAACTTACTTGGGTGTTAATTTGAAATACACAAGATTTTGTGGAGGTAAATGTTTTAAAGGAAAAAATGTACATAAGGGATCATCTGAATCAGTTCAATTCAGTCGCTCAATTGTGCCCGACTCTTTGTGACCCCCTGAATAGCAGCACACCAGGCCTCCCTGTCCATCACCAACTCCCAGAGTTTACCCAAACCCATGTCCATCGAGTCGGTGATGCCATCCAACCATCTTATCCTCTGTCGTCCCCTTCTCCTCCTGCCCCCAATCCTTCCCAGCATTAGGGTCTTTTCCAATGAGTCAACTCTTCGCATGAGGTGGCCGAAGTATTGGAGTTTCAGCTTCAGCATCAGTCCTTCCAATGAACACCCAGGACTGATCTCCTTTAGGATGGACTGGTTGAATCTCCTTGCAGTCCAAGGGACTCTCAAGAGTCTTCTCCAACACCACACTTCAAAAGCATCAATTCTGCGGTGCTCAGCTTTCTTCACCGTCCAACTCTCACATCCATACATGACTACTGGAAAAACCATAGGCTTGACAAGATGGACCTTTGTTGGCAAAGTAATGTCTCTGCTTTTAAATATGCTATCTAGGTTGGCCATAACCTTCCTTCCAAGGAGTAAGTGTCTTTTAATTTCATGGCTACAATCACCATCAGCAGTGATTTTGGAGCCCAAAAAAACAAAGTCTGACACTGTTTCCACTGCTTCCCCATCTATTTCCTATGAAGTGATGGGACCAGATGCCATGACATTAGTTTTCTGAACGTTGAGCTTTAAGCCAACTTTTTCACTCTCCTCTTTCACTTTCATCAAGAGGCTCTTTAGTTCTTCTTCGCTTTCTGCCATAAGGGTGGTGTCATCCGCATATCTGAGGTTATTGATATTTCTCCCGGCAATCTTGATTCCAGCTTGTGTTTCTTCCAGCCCAGCATTTCTCATGATGTACTCTGCATATAAGTTAAATAAGCAGGGTGATAATATACAGCCTTGACGTACTCCTTTTCCTATTCGGAACCAGTCTGTTGTTCCATGTCTAGTTCTAACTGTTGCTTCCTGACCTGCATACTGGTTTCTCAAGAGATAGGTCAGGTGGTCTGGTATTCCCATCTCTTTCAGAATTTTCCACAGTTTATTGTGATCCACACAGTCAAAGGCTTTGGCATAGTCAATAAAGCAGAAATAGATGTTTTTCTGGAACTCTCTTGCTTTTTCGATGATCCGGCGGATATTGGCAATTTGATCTCTGGTTCCTCTGCCTTTTCTAAAACCAGCTTGAACATCTGGAAGTTCACGGTTCACGTATTGCTGAAGGCTGGCTTGGAGAATTTTGAGCATTACTTTACTAGCGTGTGAGATGAGTAAATATCTATTATTTCTGCACACATTCATCAATAGAAAACAGAATATGCAAAAACTCAATTCTGCCTGAATTAAACTACACATTCAATGCAATTGTAATCATGACTTAAATAGGTTTTTTAGTGAAAGTTGCAAACTAATTCTAATTTTATAAAGAAGAGTATATATGTAAAATAGCATGTACATGCATGCAGGAAATGGCAACCCACTCCAGTATTCTTGCTTGGGAAATCCCATGGACAGACATGCCTCCCACTGAAAAGAATCAGACACGACTTACTGGTAAGAAACAACAACACAATAAATATAAGACCTCCAGGTTAGGGAAAATCATTGCTAAAAAAAAAAAAAAAGCCATAATGGAAAATTTAGCTAAATTAAGAAATTTATGCAACAATGAACTTGACAAATTCAAAACAAGTTATAAATCTTGGGATGTATATTTAAAATACACAAAAGGTAAATGATAAATATTCAGATTATAAAATTTCCATGAATTAATACAAAACTGAGCTATAAAATTTGGGACAGAAAATACAAATGGTTAATTTATATATAAAATTATCTAAACCACTCTAGAAATAAAAGACAAAGAAATAAAAAGAACAATAAAATATCATTTTTATGATAAAAGCAGGACATCTTGAAGTTTAATAATAATTTTTTAATGAAATAGTAAATTTTTGCAGCCACTCTGAAAAGCAATTTGGAATGAAATTATAAATGAGTTTGCCCTATCATTTAATTTCTAAACATCCATCCTCCAGATAATCACACAACCACACAAAGAAGCACTAACAATAACATTCACTGAAGAGTTTTAATACCAAAATACAAAACTTTTAACAAGATAATTGCTTCAGAAATTGTGTGTTACTCATACTTTGGAATAATTTCCCCACAGTTGAGAAAAAAAGAAAAAGCATGTAAAGTAGATACATATAAATTCTCTTGGATAACTTACTAAGATAATTTCATGAGACAAAGAGAATAATATAACACAAGATGTAACTTATGCTTTTACAAGAATCTTAAGCACAATACATATATTCTGTACAAGTACTCAAAGGTGTAAAAATAGGGTTAAAAATATCACATGGCTGATTTGTATGATCAACTCCAGAGCATAAACATGGGGCTGGGATTGTGTTGGAAGCCAAAAAAGACTTCATCAGCTTCTGCAGTGCATTTTGTGTTTGTTTTTTGATGCTTTTTTATTTTTGTTTATACTTTAGTTATTTCATTAAAAATTAATTTTTAACATTAAAATTTGTAACCTGAATATAACTTCAGGTGAAGTGAAAGTAGCTCAGTGGTGTCCGACTCTTTGTGAACCAATGGGCTATACAGTCCATGGAATTCTCCAGGCCAGAATATTGGAGTGAGTAGCCTTTCCCTTCTCCAGGGGATCTTTGAACCTGGGGAGCAAACCCAGGTCTCCCGCATTGCAGGCAGATTCTTTACCAGCTGTGTCATCAAGGAAGCCCAAGAATACTGAAGTAGGTAGCCTATTCCTTCTCCAGGGGATCTTTCCGACCCAGGAGTCCAACCGGAGTCGCCTACATTGCAGGCGGATTCTTTATCAGCTGAGTTACCAGGGAAACCCACTGTATTTGGGACTGAAACCAAATTTAGTTCCTTTACTTTTCTATTTTTAGTATCTCCTCCAGGTTAAGTGTAAAACCCTTGTCTTAGAATTGTGGAGTAGGCAGTACAGAAACATATTGATGATGACACTTATCCTTGTTTAGGCAGCCAGGCAAGTCCTCCAACAAGGTACATGTGGAGTGAGTGGCAGGGGTTGCAGAGAGAAGAATGCCAGATGCACAACCTTGCCAGGAAGAAAGTCCTCCGCTGCCACTGGCCAGCCACCAGAATTATTTCCTCTCCCAGGCTGCTAGAGGAAGCTGAGTTGCCTTGTATCTCTGAATCATGGACCACAGAAAAAAAACAAGACTGGTGTTCTGTCACTGCTCAGTCATGGCTGGTCAAGCTTTTAAGTTGAATCTTTCATGTAGGAGCAGTCAGAAGCCTTCTCACAGAGCCTATTCAGAGCGTCTTTCTATCTGCTTTCTTTCAAACACAAGTAACAAGTTTACATTGCTTACATAAATAATAACAACAAAAAGCGTATCATTCCCAATAACTAAACTGTTAAATAACTGAAGTTGAAAAAAACGTATGAGACTCTTATGAGTACCATTGAAATGCCCTGATAACTCAAAGACTATTTTGATTAATAGAGTTGCACCACACAGATTCGTTGGGAAAATCAATATTGAAAAGCTATAGATTATCTTCAAATATATATAAATTAAAAATAGTTCTTATAAGAATTTCATTAATTTATTCCATTTTTAAAAATATTTTTCCATCCTGTGCTTTTCAAAAGTTTTCACGTGTTTCTCGTTTCCAAAGCAGTTGGTTGGCTTTTATTACAGACGAAATTTTGTCTGTAGGTGCTTGCCAGTTTCAGAGAGGAAAGTCCTCTGATTCTGTGCTCAGTGTAGACATGGTTAGCTTAGTGTAATTAGTTTTCTCCTGTTATTATTTGGACAGTCTACTATATTTTTATTAAACATAACCCATGTTTGTGTAGGTGTATATATATGTGTATATACATACATGTGTGCTGTGCTCAGCCACTTCAGTAGTGTCTGGCTCTATGCGACCCTATGGGCTGTAGCTTGTCAGACTCCTCTATCAATAAGATTCTCCAGGCAAGAATACTGGAGTTGGTTGCCATTCCTCACCCAGGAATCAAACCCACATCTCTTGCAACTCCTGCATTGGGAGACAAGTTATTTACCACTAGTGCCACCTGGAAAGCCCCATATGTACACACACACACACACACACACACACATATATATATATGTATAACAGTTCAGTTCAGTAACTCAGTCAGTTCCGACTCTTTGTGACCCCATGGACTGCAGCACTCCAGGCCTCCCTCTCCATCACCAACTCCTGGAGTTTACTCAAACTCATGCCCATGGAGTCGGTGATGCCATCCATATGTAAATATATATACATATATATATATATATGTAACATATGTTACCTATATAACATGGGAAAATCAGAGAAACAATTTATTAAAAGATGGATTCAAGAGGGAGAAGACATATGTATACCTAATGCTGATTCATGTTGATTTATGGCAAAAATCACCACAATATTGTAAAGTATTGATCCTCTAACTTAAAAAAAAAAAACTGCAATATTTTGGTAAAGATACTGTACCAATAACTGAAATCACATGTTTGTTTTAAGCTACACATATTCTATGTGTTAGGTAGATAAAAATAATCATCTAATCAAATGTAACTGTGGAATATAATATGTAGAGTATGGTATTAAGTGAAAATTATGAAACAAAAGCAAACAGAAATATACTTGTATAATCCTGGATACCTAAACTCTTGTATGGATTATTTACAACTATGATTGACATGTTAATTTCTGAAATTTTTAGCCAAGTTCTTTAAGGTAGTATAATTTGTATTAATTATAATTTGTCATATAATTACACCACCTTTCTCTGTAAAAATCAAAATAATTCATTGACCCATAGTCACCAATTTTATTGAATCTAACAATAAAAATAATAAAATGATTTAAAAAATAATAATAATAAAATGAAATTATTGCATAATGGCACCCCACTCCAGTACTCTTGCCTGGAAAATCCCATGGATGGAGGAGCCTGGCAGGCTTCAGTCTATGGGGTCACTAAGAGTCGGACACGACTGAGCGACTTCACTTTCACTTTTCACTTTCGTACATTGGAGAAGGAAATGGCAACCCACTCCAGTGTTCTTACCTGGAAAATCCCAGGGAGGGGGGAGCCTGGTGGGCTGCCGTCTATGGGGTTGCACAGAGTCGGACACGACTGAAGCGACTTAGCAGTAGCAGCAGCAGTAAGATCTTAACCCATTACCTATTATGGGCATTGGTAGAACTTATCAGTGATGACTAGAACTGCTTCAAATCAAGAGCCATGTACTCAGAGACTAAAATTTGCCGCTTACTGTAAATTTAGAGTGAATATGACCCCAAATCAATTTTTGCTTCTAAATGTAAAAAAAAAAGATGAAATGAATATTATGATACAAGTCTTAGAATCATACTTGTTATGGGGCATTCTTAATGTAATGGATACTTTGCCTACTGTAGGAAGTAGCATCTCATAGTGCAATGAAGTCTATGACATTAAAATAGGTAATTGAGTGCTGACAGTGAATAGAGAAGGCATTCCATCTTTCATCCCAGAGTTGAAATTTCCTATGTTAACCTTAACTGAGAACGTTGAAAATACCAGAACTGTTAGGATCCAGGTAGATTGAATTTGGGGCTTCCCAGGTGACTCAGTAGTAAAGAATCTGCCTGCCAATGTAGGAGACGTGGTTTCGATCCCTGAGTTGGAAAGATCCCCCGGAGAAAGAAATGACAAATCACTCCAGTATTCTTGCCTGGAGAATTCCATGGACAGAGGATTCTTGTGGGCTACAGTACATGGGCTCAAAAAGAGTCGGACATAGTGACTAAACAACACCACCACCTTGAATTTAAGGTTAATCTAAGCCTTGCAAAGATTTCTAGAGTAGCATCTTATGCTCAAGTAAAGCCCTTTCCTACTACAGAACAGTCTGAACCTTGGATTTTTCCACCATCTCAATGAGTTCTTTCCTGGAATGTAATGGTATTTTGAAGCCAGACCATAGTGATGTGTGGTTGTCACTCTATAAATAAGGTTAGATAGATTTGTAGGATTCTATGACTTATTGAAATTTCTGTAACTCTTCCCTTGTTTTTCTTTTCTCTCTCTCTCTCTTTTTTTTTTTTTTTTTCTCATTCTCTTTCTTTCTTTAAACTTCAAGCTTTTTACTGGTATGTGGTCTCATTGGTGGTTCAGGGAATAAATACATTACAAACCTCTGCTTTATAATGAAGAGAGAAGATCACATAAATCTGAGTTCTCCTGATGATTTTCTTCTTTTAATCTTAAAACATATGCAGGCATGAATGTAAAAGAACTAATTTAGTTGATCCAATTAACTTCATAATGCAAGTGCAACATATAATTAATGCTATTTCCTCCCATTTGTTTAATGGATTATCTAATTCATTTAATATAAAAAAGTAAAACAGAGTTAGAGTCAGATGCTGAAGGATTTAACTGAGAATGTGAGACAGAAAAGAAGGTACACAGAATTATGTAATAACAAAGCTAGGGCATAAAACAAGCTTAATGCATTTCATAAACCTTAACATAATTTAATTTTATCAGAACTAAGTTCTGCTATGCAAATAAATGGCTTGCAATGCTGTTACTGATTTACTTATGTGTTTCTCATCTGTGGCTTCCCTCATAGCTCAGTTGGTAAAGAATCCTCCTGCAATTTGGGAGAACCCGGTTCGATTCCTGGGTCTGGAAGATACCCTGGAGAAGGGATAGGCTAACCACTCTAGTATTCTTGGGCTTCCCAGGTGGCTCAGCTGGTAAAGAATCCGCCTGCAATGTGGGAGACCCGGGTTCAATCCCTGGGTTGGGAAGATCCCCTGGAGAAAGGAAAGGCTACCCACTCCAGTTTTCTGGTCTGGAGAATTCCATGGTCGCAAAGAGTCAGACACGACTAAATGACTTTCACTTCACTTGTCATCTGTGGGTTCATCTTAAACTCAACTTTCCCTAAAGCATAGGAATTTAAGAAAATCCAGCCCAAATTATGTGACTAAACATTGTGTCAAATTAGAACATTTGCCCCATTTCTCTTGTTCCCTTGCCCCATCACTAGTGTGTGCCCTGGGTCCTGTACGACTCTTTGCGACCTCGTGCACTGCAGCCCTCCAGGCTCCTCTGTCCTTGGGGATTCTTCAGGCAAGAATACTGGAGTGGGTTGCCATGCTCTTCTCCAGGGGATCTTCCCGACCCAGGAATCAAACCCGGGTCTCCCACATTGCAGGCAGATTTTTTACCATCTGAGCCACCAGGGAAGCCCAAGAATACTGGAGTGGGTAGCTTATCCCTTCTCCAGAGGATCTTCCCAACTCAGGAACCAAACCCGGGTCTCCTGGTGGATTCTTTACCAACTGAGCAACCAGGGAAGCCCCTATCACCAGATTAATGCTCAATTTTGAAAACTCAATTCTTGGGAATATTTCCCCCACACTTGCCAGTGCTGTTGAAAAACCCCACCTGCCCACCCTCCCGTTTTCCCTCCCTTTCTTCCTTAGTTTCTTCATTTTGAAAATAAAAATATCTACTAATGCAGGTAAATTTTAAGGTTTTGGAGAATAAATATCATAAGTGGAAAGAAAAAACACATTTCTGTATTCTGACAAACAGAGATAACTTCTCTTAAAACTTTGAAGCTAAAATACAACCTTTTTTGTTTGTTTGATTCACTTTGTGGGGAAAAAAATACAGGGAGTGTGTTTTCTGGGTCCTTGGCTCAGACAGTAAAGTATCTGCCCCCAATGCGGGAGACCCGGGTTCGATCCCTGGGTCGGGAAGATCCCCTGGAGAAGGAAATGGCAACCCACTCCAGTACTCTTGCCTGGAAAATTCCAGGGATGGAGGAGCCTGGTAGGCTACAGTCCATGGGGTCGCAAACAATCGGACACGACTAAGCGACTTCACTATGTACTGAATATGTCTTTTAACTCTCTCATATCATTCTTTCTATGATTTAAATATAGCCATCATATAAAGCATGTGACTCTGTTTATTTAAAAAAATTCTTCTTTCAAACAGAAATTCTTTGTCTTTAAACAAAATAGCTATGCACATCTTAATTTTGTTCTTATTTTAAATCTTGCAAATATTTTGTACTTTTTCTTTCCCGCATCTCAGTTTTTGCTAGACCGCAATTTATTTTTAAGTTTTTTTTGCATTTTGCATATTATGTTATTTTCCTAATGGATACTCTTCATATTTTACAAATGGTTATCAACTTATGTTTTTCTAACAATCTTAAGAATTATTCAGTGGCTACAAGATAGGAAAGTACAGAACTCTCTTCTTCCCTGTGGTGTATAGTTTTTTTGAGATCATCTGCAATTTTGGTTCCACATGGTTGTTTGTGTTTATGTCAGTAATTTGTACATCATTTCTCTTTTACCTTACTCTTATTAACAACAAAAAAAAGAAAGGTAAACAAGCTGTAAATTATTTGCCAAGCTTATGTAGAAGCAAAATATTACATTCCCTCTATGATCTAGTTTTTATTTTCTTTTTATTCTTCAAATTCCACTGATTCACCCAGTGCTAACAAACAGGGTTTTGCACAGAGCCCTGAGGCCAGAGGCTCCCCTAATTAGCAACCACTTGTGAGAAAAACTCCAAACAGAGAGAAGGGAGGAAACAGTGGTCAATTCTGAAGGATGAAATAGAATTTAAATAATGAAAGCACCCTGCCGGAAATAATTTAATAGACTTAGAAAATGAAATGTTATACACAGGACTATAATCTTATTTTTTCTTCTGCATGTAGTAGCCATAAAATACTTGTCCTTGAATTTCCTCTGAAAGGTAACCTTTAATCTCAAGGAATTTTTCCTCTAATTAATCATCATAAATGATATTTAAATCTGTTAATTTATGCATATAATTTTGTAAGATATAAAAATATCCATTTCTTTTTTATTTAAATAGTTTTATATTTTATTATCTTCCTTTGTGTGAAAAGAGAAATATATTGATGCCATCTTGTTTTAAAATAATAGGTTTGCATGATTATTTTCATATCTTCTGTGACACAGGGAATGAACAGCTTCAGACATAGCTATTCACTTGGAATATTGCATGTGCCTGAAATAATATTAAGTGTCCTGTGATATTACTGGCTTTTTATTGGCCTTTGATTCCATAGAAAGTAATGCTGGTACTTATGGAGTCTATATTTCATGGGACAAGCCAGTCACTGGACAAGCCAGGTAAACACTTCTGCTCATTAACCACCTAAAAACCTTTTGAAAGAACTGATGGCCACCACAATGTTAAAAAGTAGAAATTGTATACAACTTTATATGCAAGCAATAGAGAAGGCCCAGGACAGGTGAGTCTAAGAATCTTACACACTTGCTCTGTTGTTCACAAGCTTTTTTCCTATGTTTGGCACTTTTTATTTAGCAGTATTTTTTAAAAAGAAGATTCAAGTCCACTGAATATGAGGAAAAACAGATGGCAAACTAGTTATCTGGTTTCTAGACCCCTAGGACACCTCTGTGTTAACTGCATTTCAGTCTAAGGTCAAAGCCCATTTATGCTTTAAAAATGTTCATTTCTGGTCTTTGTTTGTGTGCATATAATTTCTTTGTGAATATGAAAAGGATAAAACTCAAGTGTTCTGGAGGTGTAGATACTCTCTTAATATCACTCTTCTCCCTAAGCTTGCACAAAAAAGAAACCCTATAAGAAAATTTGCTGTGTGATTTTTTTTTTGGATATACAGTGCATGACCCCCAATACACTGTGCCTCATTATTTAACAAAATGTCAGTTGACACACACTTCTCAAAGCTAGGTATTTTAAAGAATCCCATCTGCACTTGTGCTATATCCTAAAATTTAATTTTATACATATTTTTCTTTAGAGACGAGAAGCAAGTGAACAGTTTGAACAAATTAGGCTGACCCTCCATATAATTAACTTTATAGAAATGCATTTTGATTTGTTACCAGCAACTTATATTCATGATTTTTAAAAGAAACTACTCAATAAATACATGCTTATTTTTTATGTTATAGAATATCAATCCTCCCCTTTTAGGAGGACTGTCATCTAAAGAAGGACTGTTGAATTTCTATCACTCACAATACAAATAACATCATCACTAAAGTCACTTTTACCGTTTGCTTGCTAAAAAGTTTAGAAGCTAATTAACTCCCTGTATTTACCTAGTTTTGCAGATCAATGTGTTACACATTTTAACTCATTTAGGCCTCATTTCTAAATTCAGTATGCCTTGTAATTTTTAGTATCTAGTAGAGGATGTGACTAATTTCTTGATAAAATTATGTCATTACATGTATATGTGCAGTACTTGTAGCAATATTCTTAGATACATACACTTTGACTTGGTAATTTAATGTCTGAGAATATAGCTAAGGGCATAATCAAATACACACATGATGATTCATGAGCCATGTTTACCATGCATTATTTAAAGAAGTTAACATTTATGAAATAATGTCAGAATCCAATAATAGGATACTTGTTAATTAAATTATGTGTTAATACTAATAGTATGAAACACGCTGTCATAATACATTTAAGGAGAAGGAAAAGTTCTCATGCTATGATGTTGAATGAACAAAGTAGAATGTAGATATAAAATTATAATGCCTTATGGTTTCAATTTTATGAGAACCATGTATATTTTAAAGGAAAGAAAAACTGAAAATACCTATACCAAAATGTCCTCAGAAGTTCTCTGAGTAAAGGAATTTTAGATAATGTTGCTGACTTATTATCTATTTCTTCATTTTCTAAATTTTCTAAAATATTTACCTAAAAGATTAAAATTATCTTTTATAATTGGAAAAAAGCAGTGTATTATTATAAAATGGTCATTTTTCAAAGCCAAAGTAAAATATTATATGGAACATCTAGAAGTAAGTTGGATTTTTTTGGTTTTATTTGCAGTTTTCCTTCTTGACAGTAAAGGATTAAGGAATAAAAACAAAACATGTGACAATTGTCTCATGCATCAAATGATTATATCATTACAGAAGACACTATTAATGAATTTTGAGTATACAGTATTTTACAAAATGATCACCTATTAAAGCACTTTCTGGGAACTGTACAAATTCAAAATATAAAATCAATTATAATTAGGAAAATTACCAAGAAAAAAAGACAGAAGATTCCAATATTACCATTTGGACAACTGATCGGGCAAAGCAAATAAAGTTAAAATGTTATCTTTGGGGGATGGGAGATTAAAAACTGACATTTGTGGTATCAGTAAAAGATAATAAGAATGAGAATCTCTTACCTTTGTATTGCTCAACTACAGAAAGGTGAGTTCCTGCATATAAATTTATTTCTTTTGAAGTAAGCAGGTATAAAGCAGTGTTGATAGACTTTATCTTACATACTTGAAGCCTACTCCCTCTGGGTTACTGAGCTTTGTTCATGTATCTCAGTCTGAAAAATACC
Organism: Okapia johnstoni; assembly: GCA_024291935.2. Classification (NCBI taxonomy): domain Eukaryota; kingdom Metazoa; phylum Chordata; class Mammalia; order Artiodactyla; family Giraffidae; genus Okapia; species Okapia johnstoni. The sequence continues at coordinate 109,350,042 of CM044312.1, forward strand.
TTCTCTCAACAAACAGAATACTGCACAAAAGAATATGTGGACAGTAAAATTATATGATATACCACAACCTATACTAGAGTCTTTTATAACTGAGAACAACAAACAAAAACACAATATGTTTCCATTAAAAACAAATGGGTAAAATAGACACATAAATTCAAAATATTTTGAAAATAAAGCATTTTCTTCAGTTTATATTTTCAAGTATTCTCCAAAGAAATAACCAAAGATGGCAATACAATAAAAATTATTGTTGTCCAGACACTAAGTCATGTCCTAACTCATAACTAATATTATGTTAGTTCAGTTCAGTTCAGTCCAATTCAGTTACTCAGACATGTCTGATTCTGCAACTCCATGGACTGCAGCATGCAAGGCTTCCCTGACCTTCACCATCTCCCAGAGTTTGCTCAAACTCATATCCATTGAGTCAGTAATGCAATCTAACCATCTTATCCTCTGTCATGGTCTTCTCCTCCTGACTTCAGTCTTTCCCAGCATCAGGGTCTTTTCCAATGCAAAGCCTCATTGAAGTTATACAGTATGGTATTCGCAAGATAGTAGAGTAAGAAGTTTGGTCTTTATAGTTGGTATATGTTCCCAAAATGTGGTTTAGAAAGAATGAAGTCTCATCTAATTCTTGAGTTTATAAATAGCTTATACGAAAGATTCCAATGAAATATTTGAATTATGTGTGTGTGTGTGTGTGTGTGTGTGTGTGTGTGCGCGCGCGCGCGCTGCTGCTGCTAAGCCACTTCAGTCATGTCCGACTCTGTGCGACCCCATAGACGCCAGCCCACCAGGCTCCGCGGTCCCTGGGATTCTCCAGGCAAGAATACTAGAGTGGGTTGCCATTTCCTTCTCCAGTGCATGAAAGGGAAAAGTGAAAGTGAAGTCACTCAGTCGTGTTTGACTCTTAGCGACCCCATTGACTGTAGCCTACCAGGCTCCTCCGTCCATGGGATTTTCCAGGCAAGATTACTGGAGTGGGGTGTCATTGCCTTCTCCGAGATATATATATATATATATATATATATATATATATATATATATATATATATCTACAAATATATATATATAGCCTGAAGGGAAATCTTTTTAAGGTATTTGGTCATGTATGGATGTGAGAGTTGGACGGTGAAGAAAGCTGAGTGCCGCAGAATTGATGCTTTTGAACTGTGGTGTTGGAGAAGACTCTTGAGAGTCCCTTGGACTGCAAGGAGATCCAATCAATCCATCCTAAAGGAGATCAATCCTGGGTGTTCATTGGAAGGACTGATGTTGAAGCTGAAACTCCAATACTTTGGCCACCTCATGAGAAGAGTTGACTCATTGGAAAAGACCCTAATGCTGGGTAGGATTGGGGGCAGGAGGAGAAGGGGACAACAGAGGATGAGATGATTGGATGGCATCACTGACTCGATGGACATGGGTTTGGGTAGACTCTGGGAGTTGGTGATGGACAGAGAGGCCTGGCGTGCTGCAATTCATGGGGTTGCAAAGAGTCGGACATGACTGAGCGACTGAACTGAACTGAACATATGTAAAAAATACTTTTATATTATAACATTCATATTATAATATTTATATTATAACATTTACACTTATGTATAGTTATTTTTATCTGTAGAATAATACAATTTTTGTTTATTTATGGAGATATATATACATATATATATTCACATACAGAAAGGCATGCACACAAATCTACCCACATTTCAAAAATCTTTCTTAATTACAATATTCTAAGCACTAGTGTTTAACAGATAGAAATACATAAAATTAATTTCTTCCACAAAAGGTTGTCATTTTCCTGCTTAAAAAGCTTTCTTCAATTTTCTCTAAATCTTGCTAAGAAAAATTGCTGCTAAGTATTTTGAAAGCTTGCTTGTAATGTTGAACAGACTTAGATGTTACTTTAAAAAATCAGCTAAAGCTCTAATGAGCCTGACTACATTGTTGTTTTTGACTGATGGTAGCTATATGGTCAAAGAAACAAAGTCTCAAAGCAGCTACTGAGTAGACACAGTAACCCATTAAATTATTTTAAGATAAAACCATAGTAAATGTCTCAGGCCATAGATTATTGACATGAGGTTTACCTTACTTTGTTTTCATCTGGAAAACAATTGCATATTTAAAATCTTTGCATTAAGAACACAGTTTTCATTAAGTTTTAGTTCTAGTTTATTAAATTGTAAAGAAGGTCTATATAGTCAAAGCTATGGTTTTTCCAGTAGTTATGTATAGATGTGAGAATTGAACCATAAAGAAGGCTGAGCGCTGAAGAATTGATGCTTTTGAAGTGTGGTGTTGGAGAAGACTCTTGAGAGTCCCTTGGACTGCAAGGATATCAAACCAGTCAATCCTAAAGGAAATCAGTCCTGAATATTCATTAAAAGGACTGAAGCTCCAATACTTTGGCCACCTGATGTGAGGAGCTGACTCATAAAAAAAGGCCCTGACGCTGGGAAAGATTGAAGGCAGGAGGAGAAGGGGATGAAAGAGGATGAGATGGTTGTATGGCACCACTGACTCCATGGACATGAGCTGGAGCAAGCTCTGGGAGTTGGTGATGGACAGGGAAGCCTGGTGTGCTGCAGTCCATGGGGTTGCAAAGAGTTGGACACGACTGAGCAACTGAACCACCACAACAACAAAGCATCAAAAGGAGCTAAATACAGGTCACTGATAAATTTATATACATAAAAATGTAGAAATTATAGAACTACTATTGGATTGGCCAAAGTGTTTGTTCAGATTTTTATGTATGATGTTATGGAAAAATCCAATTTTTTTTTTTTTTTTGCCAAGCCAAATTTGAGTTAGTAACATAAATCCTACTTTGTGATTTTATAGCATATCATATAGAAATAGATAAAATGTTAAGTCAAAAGTTGCAACATACAGTCAGCAAATATTTTGGTAGCACAGAGAATCAATCTATTGTATTTCCCTTAGCAATTAAACAGCCATATGGTACTGTTTAATAAAATCCTGAGCTCCTGTACCTTAATTACAGATGAGAGAGCATACACTCAGTCCCTGTTCCACCTTAACCTACCTTGAAGCACACATATAAAGCCAAATGATTAGTTGGGACATTTTTGAATTAAACTGCTCTTTCTCAGGACTATGTCATTTACTACTCCATATCTCTAAAATCATTTTAGAAATTGTCTTCATGGCAATAAGAATAAAAAAAAAAAGGAACGAAGGTCCATGAGCTACAAATATTTAACATATAAATACACTATTTATAAGCAACAGACTTTTGCACTCTTGAATTTCAAGGTAGATAATAGTTGATGATAAGAGATATACATTTAAGCTGAAGGGCCTAAATGCTTTGAGGGACATAATATTCCAGAATGTTCTGCTTAAGAGAGCACTGTTTCTGATAATTGCTTTCAAAGAAAGGGTCTATTTTCTGTCTGTGTTAAATGACTGCATTTCCAGGGCTGATACTCAGTGGATTCTGTGTAGTGTCAGAGACTAAAGCAAGATTCTTTGATTATCTAGGACAACACAGAAGAATGTATGTGTCATTAGGCCTACTTAAATCTATGAATATGACCAAAATATGTGGAAATGGTTTATCAAGAAAGATAATAGCTTTCTGAAAGCAAAGAATTTGGGGGCTGGGGCGGCGGCCGACAGGGGCTAGGCCGGCTGGGGGCCGGGGGCGGCGGCAAGAGGAATTACCGAAGGCCCAAGGAGCAGGGGCTGCGTGGGCACAGGAGGGCCTAGAGGAGTTACTCCACATTCAAGGTCAGGAGGGGCCGTCGTGAGTAGATACCCGTTGTCCAAGGTAAGGAGCAATGGCTGCACTTTGCTGGAGTAGCCGTGAAGAGGTACCCCACGTCCAAGGTAAGAGAAACCCAGGTAAGACGGTACGTGTTGTGAGAGGGCCTCAGAGGGCAGATACACTGAAACTAAAATTACAGAAAACTAGCTAATCTGATCACATGGACCATAGCCTTGTCTATCTCAGTGAAACTAAGCCATACCGTGTGGGGCCACCCAAGACGGATGGGTCATGGTGGAGAGGTCTGACAGAATGTGGTCCACTGGAGAAGGACATGGCAAACCACTTCAGTATTCTTGCCTTGAGAACCCCATGAACAGTATGAAAAGGCCAAAATATAGGACACTGAAAGATGAAATCCCCAGGTCAGTACGCGCCCAATATGCTACTGGAGATCAGTGGAGAAACAACTCCAGAAAGAATGATGGGATGGAGCCAAAGCAAAAACGATACCCAGCGTTGGAGGTGACTGGTAATAGACGCAAGGTCCGATGCTGTAAAGAGCAATATTGCATAGGAACCTGGAATGTTAGGTCCATGAATCAAGGCAAATTGGAAGTGGCCAAACAGGAGATGGCAAGTGTGAACGTCGACATTCTAGGAATCAGCGAACTAAGATGGACTGGAATGGGTGAGTTTAATTCAGATGACCATAATATCTACTACTGTGGGCAAGAATCCCTTAGAAGAAATGGAGTAGCCATCATGGTCAACAAAAGAGTCTGAAAGGCAGTACTTGGATGCAATCTCAAAAACGATAGAATGATGTCTGTTCGTTTCTGAGGCAAACCATTCAATATCACAGTAATCCAAGTCTATGCCCTGACCAGTAACGCCTAAGAAGCTGAAGTTGAATGGTTCTGTGAGACCTACAAGACCTTCTAGAACTAACACCCCAAAAAGATGTCCTTTTCATTATAGGGGACTGGAATGCAAAAGTAGGAAGTCAAGAAACACCTGGCGTAACAGGCAAATTTGGCCTTGGAATACAGAATGAAGCAGGGCAAAGGCTAATAGAGTTTTGCCAAGAGAATTCACGGGTAAGAGCAAACACCCTCTTCCAACAACACAAGAGAAGACTCTACACTTGGACATCACCAAATGCTCAACACCGAAATCACATTGATTATATTCTTTGCAAACAAAGATGGAGAAGCTCTAACAGTCAGCAAAAATAAGACTGGGAGCAGACTGTGGCTCAGATCATGAACTGCTTATTGTCAAAATCAGACTTAAATTGAAGAAAGTAGGGAAAACCACTAGTCCATTCAGATATGACCTAGATCAAATCCTTTGTGAAAATACAGTAGAAGTGACAAATAGATTTAAGGGACTAGATCTGACAGACAGAATACCTGATGAACTATGGACAGAGGTTTATGACATTGTACAGGAGACAGGGATCAAGAACACCCCTATGGAAAAGAAAGGCAAAAAAGCAAAATGGCTGTGTGAGAAGGCCTTACACATATCTGGGAAGAGAAGAGAAGTGAAAAGCAAAGGAGAAAAGGAAAGATATTCCCATCTAAATGCAGAGTTCCAAAGAATCGCAAGGAGAGATAAGAAAGCCTCCTCAGCGATCAATGCAAAGAAATAGAGGAAAACAACAGAATGGGAAAGACTAGAGATCTCTTCAAGAAAATTAGAGATACCAAAGGAACATTTCATGCAAAGATAGACTCGATAAAGGACAGAAATGGTATGGACCTAAAAGAAGCAGAAGATATTAAGAAGAGGTGGCAATAATACAGAGAAGAACTGTACAAAAAAGATATTCATGACCCAGATAATCACGATGGTGTGATCACTCACCTAGAGCCAGACATCCTGGAATGTGAAGTCAAGTGGGCCTTAGAAAGCATCACTACGAACAAAGCTAGTGAAGGTGATGGAATTCCAGTTGAGCTATTTCAAATCCTGAAAGATGATGCTGTGAAAGTGCTGCACTCGATATGTCAGCAAATCTGGAAAACTCAGCAGTGGCCACAGAACTGGAAAAGGTCAGTTTTCGTTCCAATCCCAAAGGAAGGCAATGCCAAAGAATGTTCAAACTACCGCACAATTGCACTCATCTCACATGCTAGTAAAGTAATGCCCAACATTCTCCAAGCCAGGCTTCAGCAATACGTGAACCGTGAACTTCCAGATGTTCAAGATGGTTTTAGTAAAGGCAGAGGAACCAGAGATCAAATTGCCAATATCCGCTGGATCATTGAAAAAGCAAGAGAGTTCCAGAAAAACATCTATTTCTGCTTGATTGACTATGCCAAAGCCTTTGTCTGTGTGGATCACAATAAGCTGTGGAAAATTCTGAAAGAGATGGGAATACCAGACCATCTGACCTGTCTCTTGAGAAACCTGTATGCAGGTCAGGAAGCAACAGTTAGAACTGGACATGGAACAACAGACTGGTTCCAAATAGGAAAAGGAGTACGTCAAGGCTGTATATTGTCACCCTGCTTATTTAACTTATATGCAGAGTACATCATGAGAAACGCTGGGCAGGAAGAAACACAAGATGGAATCAAGATTGCCGGGAGAAATATCAATAACCTCAGATATGCGGATAACACCACCCTTATGGCAGAAAGTGAAAAAGAACTAAAGAGCCTCTTGATGAAAGTGAAAAGAGGAGAGTGAAAAAGTTGGCTTAAAGCTCAACGTTCAGAAAACTAAGATCATGGCATCAAGTCCCATCACTTCATGGGAAGTAGTTGGGGAAACAGTGGAAACAGTGTCAGACTTTTTTTTTTTGGGCTCCAAAATCACTGCAGATGGTGACTGCAGCCATGAAATTAAAAGACACTTACTCCTTGGAAGGAAGGTTATGGCCAACCTGGATAGCATATTTAAAAGCAGAGACGTTACTTTGCCAACAATAGTCCAATGAAGAAAGCTGAGCGCCACAGAATTGATGCTTTTGAACTGTGGTGGTTGAGAAGACTCTTGAGAGTCCCTTGGACTACAAGGAGATCCAATCAATCCATCCTAAAAGAGATCAATAATGGGTGTTCATTGGAAGGACTGATGTTGAAGCTGAAACTCCAATACTTTGACCATCTCATGCGAAGAGTTGAGTCATTGGAAAAGACCCTAATGCTGGATAGGATTGGGGGCAGGAGGAGAAGGGGACGACAGAGGATGAGATGGTTGGATGGCATCACCGACTCGATGGACATGGGTTTGTGTAGACTCTGGGAGTTGGTGATGGACAGGGAGGCCTGGCATGCTGCAATTCATGGGCCTGCAAGGAGTCAGACACGACTGAGCAACTGAAATGAATTGAAAATACCAGGTGGAGGAAACAGAAAGAAGACATTTATCTTTGGTGACAGCACAAAGTCATTCTACTGAATTTGAATTTAAACTACTCTGCAAACCAAATTCTATAAGCAAAACCTTCTTTATTTATTTTCATATTAAAAATAAAAACTTCATTTGATTTTCAGAATACGAATCAGTTAAGTTCAATCGCTCAGTCATGTTCAACTCTTTGCGACCCCATGAAACACAGCACGCCAGTCCTCCCTGTCCATCACCAACTCCCGGAGTTTACCAAACCCATGTCCATCGAGTTGGTGATGCCATCTAACCATCTCATCCTCTGTCGTCCCCTTCTCCTGCCCCCAATCCTTCCCAGCATCAGGGTCTTTTCCAATGAGTCAACTCTTCGCAGGAGTTGGCCAAAGTATTGGAGTTTCAGCTTCAACATCAGTCCTTCCAATGAACACCCAGGACTGATCTCCTTCAGGATGGATTGGTTGGATCTCCTTGCAGTCCAAGGGACTCTCAGGAGTCTTCTCCAACACCACAGTTCAAAAGCATCAATTCTGTGGCTCTCAGCTTTCTTCACCATCCAACTCTCACATCCATACATGACCACTGGGAAAACCATAGCCTTGACTAGATGGACTTTTGTTGGCAAAGTAATGTCTCTGCTTTTAAATATGCTATCTAGGTTGGCCATAACCTTCCTTCCAAGGAGTAAGTGTCTTAATTTCATGGCTGCAATCACCATCAGCAGTGATTCTGGAGCCCCAAAAAATAAAGTCTGACACTGTTTCCACTGTTTCCCCATCTATTTCCCATGAAGTGATGGGAGCAGATGCCATGATCCTAGTTTTCTGAACGTTGAGCTTTAAGCCAACGTTTTCACTCTCCTCTTTCACCTTCATCAAGAGGCTCTTTAGTTCTTCTTCACTTTCTGCCATAAGGGTGGTGTTATCCGCATATCTGAGGTTATTGATATTTCTCCCGGCAATCTTGATTCCAGCTTGTGTTTCTTCCTGCCCAGCGTTTCTCATGATGTACTCTGCATAGAAGTTAAATAAGCAGGGTGACAATATACAGCCTTGACGTACTCCTTTTCCTATTTGGAACCAGTCTGTTGTTCCATGTCCAGTTCTAACTGTTGCTTCCTGACCTGCATACAGGTTTCTCAAGAGACAGGTCAGATAATCTGGTATTCCCATCTCTTTCAGAATTTTCCACAGTTTATTGTGATCCACACAGACAAAGGCTTTGGCATAGTCAATAAAGCAGAAATAGATGTTTTTCTGGAACTCTCTTGCTTTTTCGATGATCCGGCGGATATTGGCAATTTGATCTCTGGTTCCTCTGCCTTTTCTAATGTATATATACTTAATTTTTTCCCCAGCACATTCTTGCTCTCCATCCTTCAGGCCCAGTTGGGTTGGTTGGTCCCTATTTCTGATGCAGAGCTGTTAAAAGTTATACTTCACTGCACCCTGAGTTCCCACTATTTCTACCCAGTTTCAAATCACTGTGATCCATGACTCCTACATCAAACTTTAAGGAATTATGGAGAAGGAGGGTATTGTATATAAATGCTTTGAGTTCTTATATTACTAAATATATCCTTATGCTAATTTCACATTTGATCTACAGTCTGGCCATGAATGGGCTTTCCAGATGGCACAGTGGTAAATAATCTACCTGTCAATGCAGGAGATATGGTTCAATCCTTGAGTGGGGAAGACCCCCTGGAGAAGGAAAGGGCAGTCCACTCCAGTGTTCTTGCCTGGAGAATCTTAAGGAGAGAGGAACCTGGCAGGCTCCAGTCAACAGGGTTGCAAAGAGTCAGACATGACTGAATGACTAAGCTGGCCACTCCACCCCCATCCCCCGCATAAATGCCAGTTTGAAAATACCTTTTTTTCCTCAGAATTTAGAGACATATATCCATTGCCCCCTATAGTTTTTCTGCTTCCTAGTATGTTTCATTGTCTATGGGTTTCCTTGCTTTGGCCTGTGGCTTTCATGCCTGATGCTACTGGACTATTCTGTATGTTAAGAGAGAGAATATAACAAGGCTAACTAGAAATTTTCATGTGAGCAGAGCTTAGGAACAGCCCTTCCTCCAAGGCCAAACCAAGGCATAGCCTTATTTCAGTGTATCTGGAGGCCTTGCTTTGGGGCTGAGCAGCTCATAAGCTGATCGTCAGGTAGAGGAAGAGGAATGCAGGTCTCACTGTCTTTGCTCTGAGTCAAGTCTCCCCATGGCCTTGGGACTGGCCCCTGCCCTCTCTGCTTTTTCACCCCAATTGCAAAGATACACTTCTCTGCCAATTTCCTAGTTTCTAGAGCTCTGCAGTGTGGACCACCTATATTTTACTCTCCTCACACTCTGGCATGGGCTTCCTAGGTGGCTCAGTGGTACAGAATCTGCCTGGCAATGCAGGAACTGAAGGAGACATGGATTTGAACACTGGGCCAGGAAGATCCCCTGGAGGAGGGAATAGAAACCCACTCCTATATTCCTTCCAGGATAATCTCATGGACAGAGTAACCTGATAGGCTACAATCCATGGGATCACAGAGTCAGACATGACTGAGCAACTGAACACACAGACACCCTCAAACATAAAGTGGTTCCAGAATATTTTATTATGATTTAGTTTTCATTCACTTATTCACTCTATAGATTCCAAGATTTGCCTGACATATCTTTTCTTATTGCTCTCTTACCTTCATGTTTTTGCCTTTTTATTTGGTACTAATTTTTCTGAATTGCCAATTGTGCTCTATGAAAAAGCAGTAATAAATATTTATATTCAAACCACCACATTTCACCCACACCTTTCTCCCCCAAACCCTGTGTCTTTCCCAATCTTAATTGTAAGGGAAACCAAAAAACAATTAGAGATATGTCAAATGTCATCTCTAATAGATCTTGGAAGTAATGTAGCCACAAGAAGCCCCAGTGGTTGGGTTAGGAATCTTACAATATTTTGGAAAAAAGTAGAACCATTATCATAACAGTCCCCAGATGTCCCTCATCTCTGCACACTGTCCCATTTTCATCACTCTCTGAGCACCCCAGGCCTGTTGCTACCTTTGAATCTTAATGTTCACTCTTCCTTCATCCTCAAATGTTTCCCTTCATAGGCTCTCTCTCAGATTAAGCTATTTGACAGTGTCCATTTACCATAAACCTTGCCCCCCTACTTTACTTTCTTTGTAATATTGATACTTAGCAATGAAACTGTTATCTACCTTCCAACCTGTGTACCTATGTTTTTGTCCATTTCCTCTCTCTACTCTATAGAATTCAAGTTCCGTGGGAATATGGACCTTTTCACTTCGTATTAAAAGACAAAGTAAGCATTTCTCCCTTTTTTGCTTGTATTTGAGTGAAAATGAATGGAACATGAAATAGAAAGTGATAAAAAATATGACATTTTACTTGTGGTATATGTTTTTCTCTCTTCTTTCCATATATACATGCTCTTGACATTCTTTATCTTTTAGATCTCAGGATCGACCATTAAAATTCTGAAAATGCCTGTATACACTTCCTTCTGTCAGGATCAGCGTTAGGACTATGTTTCTACCTACCTGTTATCATCAAAAGGATAATTTAGCCCTAGCACAACATTTTTACTTGAATACAAACCTAAAATACGTTAAAAATCTACAATTAGAAATCAATTCCTTTCAAATAAAGTAAAGCCTCATGTCCCTTTTCAGGATTTTATCTTGCCTTATCATTTTGTTTAGCTATTCTGGACTCAGATATAACTTTAGGTATTGTGTTCTTCCTCCTTGGATTCTTTATTGATACCATCCTATATTGAAACAGCCCTTTATTAATTTATTTATATTATTATTATAATTATTTTTATTTTATTAGTTTTTTGTAACCTTTATTAATTAGTTTATTAATACTGTCCTATACTAACACTGCTATATACAAACTACTACTAACTCCAAAAATCAGTAAGAAAAGACCAGAGAATTTTGCAGAGAATAGAAACTAAACTCTCAAGAAGTCTTTAAATATGAGTGGAGTTTATAATACAAATTCCAAAAATGTAGTATGCAAGATACATGGGCAAATTCTTCCAATTAAGAATACTTAAAAATCCCAGATAAAATATTTTAACACATAATTTTAATTGTATAGTAATTAAGAAAAAAACCTTTTGAAGCCAAAATTGACAAAAATGCACAAATTTTAAAAATTGAAAAAGTATTGAAGCAAATGTGTGCTAGGGAGGAGAATTGCGGGGCATTGGAAGATAAAGGAGTTCCTACATTCTGAACGTAGACAATAGAAGAAAACAAGCAAACAAGGAAGCAAACAAAGCCTAGCATCCGTATAAATTCTGAACTGCAAATTGCCCTTACCTGGGAAGTAGAATTAACACAGTGTGGGCATAAAACCAACCTGGGTTCACTTTAAAGAGAAAGAATTTCAAATCTAGACCTTAAAAGATTTATACTGGTAGAATTAAAGAGATATAATCTTAGAATCTGAAATTAACACAGAAGGAAATAAAACACCATGAGTGAGACAGAAGAATCAATACATTTCAGGATCAATTTTTCAATGATCTTCAAATGACCAATTACAGAACACAAGATGCCTTCACATAGCTTTAAAAAGAAAAGAGACTTTGACTAAATTTAAAAGGTGAATTGGGAATTGAATCTAACAAAAAGTCTAGAAATATAATAAATGGGGAAATAACATGTAAGACAAGCTTGAAGAGAGCATTACTGAATTGGAAGATATATTTGAGGAAACTACTTAGACAGCAGCCTGAAGACAAGGTGGAAATATAAATTAGAGGTTAAAATATATAAGTGAGAAAATGAGGAGTTCAAACATACTTCTGATCAGATTCAAAAGGAAATAGTGAGACAGTCAGTAGGACTGGGTAATATTCTGAGAGATAATAGATGAGAATTTCCTAGAATTAATGGACAGAATCACTTAGACTCAGGAATACTAATGAAACTCAAATTTAACATGTAGAAAAAATAGAGTAAAGTTATAAAACATGAAAGACCAAAAAAAAAAAAAAAAAAAAAAAAAAGAATATGAAACAGTCAAGAGAACAGAGAGATTTCCTACAAGAGAATGGCAATTAGACCAACAACAAGCTTATCAACAAATCAATGGAAACTACAGACAAGGGAATAATATTTTCCAAATTCATGGAGCACTGGCCCTTGTTCAGTAAAATTTCCCAAGGTGCTTTGCACAAGTGCATCAGGAAACACCTGCTAGAGTGTCTAATGCAAGGTGGATATAAGCTTGATACTGTATCATTACAAATACCCTGAAGAAATGTGATAGCAGCTAACTGTAAAGACAAAAATGTATAGTCCAATTTGGGAGATAATAAATGAAGGAGATTCATAGATAATCCCCAGGCTTCAAGACTTTAGAATGATTGAACCTTTGGCAGAAATAGCCTGTGTCATTGTTGGAGAAAATGGGAGAGGCTTGAAATAGAGCAGAAAGGAGATAATCTTGATAAAAGTACAGATGATTCCAATTAAAATCTTTACTACTGAAATTATCACCAAACCAACAGTTTTAGTAATTTGTCTATAGAAACAAACATTCTTTGTGATATACATATATATATGTGTGTATGTGTGTGTGTGTGTGTGTGTGTAATATTTACTCACATTTACCATTTCATTTCTAACTATCTAGACCAACAGCCACCACTTCTCCCAGAACAATACAGTATTTGTGTTTCTCATCTCGATTTTTGACAGGCAATCAATCCTATATATGAGGCCTTCCACAACCATCCAATTTAAATTATTACTTCCTATTTTACTCTTTTATAACACCCTTCACATTTTTTATAAAAATGAAATTTTCTAGGTCTTTCCTCCTGTCCCATGTATCTCTGATATTACTCATTTTACTTATAATAAACTGTGATCATTGAATACAATGGTGATGAATTATTTTGAATAATCCATTATCTGTTATATCAATTAGAAATAAAAAAAATATAAGTTATTCTATTTTACCCTCATTAACTTATTCTCTAACTCAGTTCCTTTATATAGATCCAAGTTTCTGAACTATATAATTTTCCTTTCCTCTGAAGAATTTCTAACATTTCTTGCAAACTAGGTCTAGTAGTAACACATTTTTCTCAATTTTCATTTTTCTGAGAAAGCAATTTTTCTTCAGTTTTGAAGGATATATTTGTAGGGCACAGGACTAGGTTTCTGGTCTTTTTTTTTCCAGTGCTTTTAATTTTCACTCTACTCATTTTTGGCTTGTATAGTTTCTGAAGAGAAGTCAGATGTTAATTCTTATCTTTGGTCTCCCATAGTAAAATATTTTTTCCTCTGCCTTCTTCCAAGACTTCTTCTTTATTTTGGAATTTCTGCAATTTGAGTAGACTTTTTGATACTACCCTGTTCTGTGCTCTCTGATCCTTATGAATTTGTAGTCTGATATCTGATACTAATTTGGGAAATTCTAGGTCACTGCGGTTTTAAATATTTTTTTTCTTTTCCTCTCACTTTTTCTCTTCCTGTCTTCCCATTACACTTATGCTACAACTTTTTTAGTTGCTGCACAGTTTTTGGATATTCTATTGTTTTTCAATCTTTTTTTTTTCCTCTTAACTTTTCAAATTTTAGAGGATATTGACATATCCTCTACCTCAAAGATTCCTTCCTCAGCCACATCCAGTCTAGTAATGGGCCCATCAAAAGCATTCTTCAACTTCTGTTACAGTGTCTTTCATCTCTAGCATTTCTATATGGATCTTTTTAGAACTTCCATCTCTCTGCTTACCAATTTAAGCATCTATTTTTGCATAGTGTCTACTTTATCTATAAGAGCCTTTATCATATTGATAATAGTTGCTTAATATTATCAGTCTTATAATTACATCATTCCTGCCATATCTGAGTCTGGCTGGGTTTGAGGTTTGCTCTGTCTCTTCAAACTGTATTTTTTTGTCTTTTAGTGTGCCTTGTAAATTTTTGTTGAAAACTAGATATGGATACTTGGTACTGTAGTCTGTGAAAGTTTCTACTTATGGATTTCTGCTTCTGTAAGTTGTGACTTTTTATATCTGCCTGTCTGTCTCTAATTTGGGAGACTAGGGGACCGTACTTTTTGTCCTGCGACCTCATTTTCTGTATTTTAAAAGAATTCTTTATTTTCAGCTCACCTGGTTTTTCACCTGTTATTAGCATGGAGTAACAACTTTCAAGCTCGTGGCATGCTTAACCAAAGCCCAGGACCACACAACCTTTGATGCACACAGCTCTTTGTGTAGACTTGTTCATTATTAATGCCTTATGAAACTTGAAAAAAATGGAAACTATCAGTAACTTATTCCTAATATTAATCTCAGTTCCGAGTACATAAGAGAAAATATTAGTATTTCAAATGTAATGGAAAAAATGGATTTTGAATCTAGTTGGTCTCTCTAGCAGAAAATATGCTACTACTTTTGCCGTGATTATTTCTTCTTGAAAATTCTGTACTGAGCTACAGCTTTTAAAGCACTACTAACTAAAATGGAGTATGTTCCGTTTGTGTCTATATACACTTTCGTTACTGGTTTATACTCATGTGAATAATAGTGAAACAGTTTTTGAAACACATGTGCAAAACTATTCTCCCATAGATGATGTTTACTTGTAACAGCACCAGGCAATGTGTTGTGATCACTGCCTTAAGGTTTATAATGGGTTTGACTCCCATTAACATTAATGAGAATTGCTTGGTTGCCTCCGTGCATAAAGTACTAGAATCTTGTCCCCAGGCTATGTCCCCTTTGGGTTTGTTTGGCTAACATATGTCATTAAGCCATAAAGGTAAACATAACAACTTGGAAATTACATTTCACCTTTTCTGCCTGGAGATCTAAAATCAAATTGCAAACAATTAATTGTTCTTTTAACACTTCTGCAAGGTACTTTTGAAAAGCAGTACATGAAGATGGCCAGTACCATTTCTGAAGTGCAGTTTTGGCTGAGGAAAAGTGTCAGTCCTTAAAACAGCAATGTTTACAAATTCACAATCTACAATAGTAGAAAATAGAATATGGTCTCCAAAATAATTGAACAAATAAAGTGGAAGATCTATTTAACTTTTAAAAATTCTGCCAAGACACAAGACTTAACTTCAGAGTAATTTAAAATATCCCAACATAGTATGGATTTCCCTAAATAAGTTAAGAAATAATATTTTTAGAATGCTAAAATACCATCCTGTCATCTCTCCTGGTTCTGGTAAGGTCTGTAGAAACTAGCAACCCAGTGAAGACAGAGAAAATATCTGGGGAGCTTGAACTTGGCACAGGAAAATGGCAGAACTGAGAGGTGGAGAGAAATCCCTGGGCCTATGGGCAAGCATTTAACAGGATATGGGAAAGTGAAACCTGATTTGCAAGCATGAAAGCAGAGAACACATTTCCAGTGACATCTGCCAAGCATTGGTCCAGACAGTGGGAACAGAAGTGGAGGCAAAGTCAAGCCTCCATTCTCATGATCCTCACATTTGAATGCAAAGAAACAGAGAGAGACAGAGAACAAATGGGCACATGACTAGTACTCTCTTTTTGTCTGAGGACCCACATATACTCTTAAAAATTAAGAACCCCAAAGCTTTTGTTTATATCAGTTACATTCAGTGATATTCACCATATTCAGAATTGACTCTAAAATGATTTTGAATACTTACTGATACATAATAGTAATAAAACTATTGCATGTTAACTTAGAAAATATATCTTCTGGTGAAAAATAACTGTTATTCAAGACCAAAAAAATGGGGAAAGTTGTTTTACAACTTTACAAATTGTAAAACAAAAAATTGTTTTACAATGTTACAAATGTCTGGAACATTTGCTTTGATGGAACATAGCTAGATTCTCATGTCTATGTCTGCATTAAATGTTGAGAATACGTTGTTTTGGATGTAGCACATGAAGAAAATCTAACTTGGGGGGAAAAAAAAGAAAACAAGACTGCTTTATAGATATTCTTTTTTGATATGTCACTAAAACTCTACAAAAGGGAGCTTCATAAAGAATGATCACAATGTGGAGTCTGAAATCATATTAATGAAATAGCCATAGACTAACATCCTTTATCTATCTAGCTCTTTGCATGAATATTTTACACATTCATGATTCTGCAAAATAGTGCATAGATCATTCAGAAAATCATTCATGGATTTACACAGGTCTTCCAAATGTTGGCACATTGCTCTCTCTCTTTCTCCCGTACATATGCATTCGCTTTTGTTAATACCACCCTACATACACTTGAAAAGACTTTAATTATTGGGAAGCTATCAATGGCAACAAAAATAGTATTCTAAAATTCTATTTATTTACCTCAAAGCTTTAATTTTATTATTGGCAACAGGCTATGTTCATTTTCAAGAAACTATTGCCTTATGCTATTTTTTGTTTTAAATAAAGATGGTTCTATATTAAAACATGCAATTCACAACTCAAATAAATTAACAGAGGCTTTTCCTCAAGAACTCCATCATCCTCTGTTCAGCTATTGTCTTAGTTCATCCAGCTACTGTAACAAAAGCCCCATAAACAACAAACAAGATCAAGGTGATGGCAGATTCGTCTGAAGTGTGTTAGACTTCTTGGTTTGTAGATGCATATTCCTGGGGTGTTCTTACAGATAGAAGGGATAAGCTAACTCTCTGGATCTCTTTCAGAGACCTCTAACCCT
Organism: Okapia johnstoni; assembly: GCA_024291935.2. Lineage (NCBI taxonomy): Eukaryota > Metazoa > Chordata > Mammalia > Artiodactyla > Giraffidae > Okapia > Okapia johnstoni. Next base: position 109,366,849 of record CM044312.1, read on the forward strand.
CCCAAAGTTCCCACCTCCTAATACTATCATCTTGGGGGTTAAGGTTTCAACATATGAATCTTTTTCTGCTTCATCAAAAGACATTTTGAGTGAAACTGGCTTTCTTTTTTTATTTTTTTGACTGCAAGTGTGGGACAACGAAGAATTCAATGCTACAATTTGTTCCCACTGTCTTAATTTATGCCAAGTAATCAATAGTTTTACCTATAATTGCTTTTGCACCATCAGTACAAATATAATACATTTGCATTTGTAATAATGTCTTAGTATTATTATAAAAAATACGTTTTACCTCTTTAAATGGCTGATTGGGTCACAGTGGTGGCATGGACTACCCTTTGAGAACCACTAAACTTAACAAATAAATTACCTTGCAGATATATAAGTGCTATAATAAAAATATATGATGGGGATGATTGATGTTTGGTCTCTATTAGTTTTATATACTAGCATCACTGGCTCAATAAACATGAACTTGAGCAAACTCCAGGAAATAGTGAAGGACAGGGAAGCCTGGAGTGCTACAGTCCATAGGGTCGCAAAGAGTTGGACACAACCTAGCAACAGGACAACAACAACAGCACCTAACCCAGCAATACAAAATCTACCAGAGCAGTGCTGAGTATATAAGTCAGCAATGACATTATTTGTTCCAAGAAAAGAAAGAAGCCAGTGTGACTGGAACTTAGTAAGAGGAGAGGAGAATGGTGCAGCAGGAGGGGTAGTCAGAGGTGAGGGAGTGCAGGGGTTCATGAGCCCTTATAACTAATTTAAATTATATCTTACTGTCATAGGTGCTATTATGACATTTTAAAAAGAGAAGAAAATAATCTAATGTATAATTTTTAAAGTACAGGCCATAGGGGACATAAGTAAAAATGGTGAGGCCAGTTGAAGCATAAAAGATGAGAACTCCAGCACGGCAGGAGTTTGGATGCAAAGAAGTACACACAGTTATGCCTCATGCTTCTGGGACACATGGGTTGAACCTGGGAGGTGAGAGCAAAAGAAAGGCTGAGTCCTAGGAAATTCATGGGGTTTGGTGTTATTGATTCAAATTTGGAAAAGTGGAAGAGAAAGAGGTTTGGTGGGTGTTGGAAAAGTTGCGGGAGGACACATGAGGAAAACCAAGCATGTAATGGACTTTGCAATAGAGCTGTCAATTGCAGCTGGATATTTCAGGAGAGAGGTTAGAACTTAGAGATGTCTGAATGTGTACAGCTGGCATTCAGCTGGTATTTAAAGTCATGGACTGGAAGGAGAGACTGGGGAGAAACTGTGTGCACATTAGTAGGAGAAGAGGACCCAGGACTCAGCCCAGAGCCTGGCAACATTTAAATGAATTTGTATGTTTTGTGAGTCATTATCTTCAGTCTAGATATCCTGTTGACCCAGAATTACTTATTGACAAAACTGCCCTTTTCACACTGATCCACACTGCCATCTTTGTCATAAGCATATACATACTTGTGAGGAAAATGATATATTTATAATACTGAGTACTCCAAATATAAACATGATATATCCCTCCACTAACTTAACACTTTTAAAAATTCTCTCAATAGTATTTTAGAGATTTACACTTAGAGGTCTTATAAATCTGTTGTTAAATTATTTCTAGGTATTTGATTTTGTGATGTTATAGCAAACGGTATTATTTTAAATTTGATTTTCCATTTGTTGCAGGGTATATAAATAAGTTACTTTGGTATGTTTACCTTTAACTACACAAGTTTGTTAAACTTATTTATTAAGACTCGTAATCCAGCCAATAAATTTTTTGTTGCTGTTGTTGTTTTCTATTTATACAATTATATTATCTGTGAAATATGAATTTTATATTTTTTCCTTTCCAATTCTTAAATGTTTTGTTTCATTGCTATGGTTAGGAAACTAGCACTGTGTCATGTATTATCTGCTTGCTGCAATCACTTATTTAAAAAAAATAAAAATAAAAAAATAAAACAAGCTAAGCACTTCCCTGGTGGTACACCTGGGAATCCAACTGCCAGTGCATAGGACACAAGTTTGATCCCTGGTCCAGAAGGATTCCACATTTGTGGAGCAACTAACCTTGTGTGCCACAACTACTGAGTCTGTACTCAAGAGCCTTTGAGCTGCAACTTCTGAACCTGCATGCTACAGCTATAGAAGCCTGTGTGCCTAGAGCCTGTACTCTGCAACAAGGGAAGATCATGCACCACAGCTAGAGAGTAGGGCTCCAATTGCTATAACTAGAGAAAGCCTGAAGGCGGGAATGAAGACCCAGTGCCACCAAATAAATCAACAATTATTTTAAAATTCCAAATATATATATACATGCATTTTTATATTTCATACTAAATTGACATCTAGAATTATCATCATAAGTTTAGCTGCAAAAGATGTAATTCCCAGCATATTTTCATTTAAAATAAAATTTTTCACTTGTCTTTTAAAAGTATTAAATGTTATCTAAATATTAGAACACTTTGATATCTTGAATCCTTTATTATAAATATGCTCTTCAGTCATCAATAGTAATCCACATCATTCCTTCTATTTGGGCTTTCCTGTTGCTTCTGTGGGTAAATAATCTGCCTGCAGTTCAGGAGACTCAAGAGACAAAGGTTCAATCCCTGGATTGGGAAGATCCCCTGGAGCAAGAAATGGCAACCCACTCCAGTATTCTTGCCCAAAAAATCCTATGGACAGAAGAGCCTGGTGGGCTACAGTCCAAAGAGTCGCAAAGAATTGGACATGACTGAGTGACTAAACACAGAACAAATAACACTTCTGCTTGAACCCATATTTCCGTTTTATTTTCTTCATAAAATTTTATTTTCATGAAATGCAATTTTATTTTGAAAATCTCATATCAATCTTTACATAGCATTCTGAAACTTTTATTTAATTTTTAACATTTAAAATTTTTTCCCATATCTGTAAGGCAATATAAGTTAAAATGCTCTTCTCACTTTCTATTGCAATTATTACTAGTCTACAATTAATGAAACAAAAGAAATATATAACAAACTTTAATGAGACAGAGATAGTATTAGGCCATTAGTAAATGCTTGAATCTTGACAGGTATATTAAAGATTTACTTCAAGATATTAGGACACAATAAAAAGTTGGAAAAGAGAGAAAGTTTAAAGAATATAGAAGAATAATGTCAATAGCATTTTAATAAGAAAACCAGAAACAGAGAAAAGAGTAAATGATACCCAAAGAAACAAATCTTAGAACAATGACTAAAATTTTTCCAAAATTAAAAATACTTGCTCCATGCCTGGAGCAAGCAGTGGCAGCAATTGGGGTGGCTGTGGGAACATAGTGGTAGCTAGGTGCACTGGGGGATGCTGGCTGCACTCTGAGGCAGGCACTCTGCAATGAGAGAGCAAATGCATCCCTCGCGAGCTGCTGCAGACCAACATCTGGACTGGGCTCCTGGATCCTTAGATGCTCAGCTGCAAGTTCCTGGATCGACCTGGAGAAAACAGTATTGTTGCTGAAGGATTCTCAGATGCTTCAGGATATATTCAAGGAATTAGACTCCACATAAGCTGAGAATTTAGAGATCAAGCCCTGAACCTTTGGAGTGGGAACACTGACTCCAAAACCCTAGACTACCAGAGAACTAACCCGACAGCTGCTGCTGCTGCTGCTTCTAAGTCGCGTCAGTCGTGTCCGACTCTGTGACCCCATAGAGGGCTGCCCACCAAGTTTCTCCATCCCTTGGATTCTCCAGGCAAGAACACTGGAGTGGGTTGCCATTTCCTTCTCCAATGCATGAAAGTGAAAAGTGAAAGTGAAGTTGCTCAGTCGTGTCCGACTCTTAGCGACCCCATGGACTGCAGCCCACCAGGCTCCTCTGTCCATGGGATATTCCAGGCAAGAGTACTGGAGTGGGTCGCCAGTGCCTTCTCTGAAACTAACCCTAGGGAGTATCAAATACTGAGAACTCACACAAAGTAAATCACTTGAATACAGGACACAGCATCGTCCAGCCACCAGTAGCACCATGTGCAGGACACCTAATCTAAACAACAAACAAAACTAAAATATAAATCCAGTCATCAGCATACAGGATAACCACCTCACTTCGCCTTGCCTATCAGAGGAGAAACAAACAAACAAAAAACCTCAGCACAAAACTCACCCTTCCCGACGCTTACACAGACCACTTGATCAATCTTAGGAGGTCAGAACCCAAAAGGAAGAAATAATTCAACCTTGAAGCATAGGAAAAGAAGACCTCAAACACAATAAGTTAAAAAAAAAAAAGAAAAGGCAGAGAAATATCACACAAATGAAGGAACAAACTAGAAACACAGAAGTCCAAATAAATGAAGAGGAAATAGTCAAATTACCTGAAAAAGAATTCAGAATAATGATAGTAAAGATGATCAAAAACCTTGAAAATAAAATGGGGAAAATGCAAGAATCTATTAACAAAGACCTAGAAGAATTAAAGAATAAACATACAGAGACAGACAACACAATTACTGAAATTAGAAATACTGTAGAAGGAATTGATAGCAGAATATCAAAAGCAGAAGAATGAATCAGTGAGCTGGAAGATAAATGGGGAAAATAGTTTCTGAAGAGCAGAATAAAGTAAAAGGAATGAAAAGAAGTGGAGATAGCCTCGGAGACCTTTGAGACAATATCAGATGCATCAATATTCAAATTATAGTGGTCTCAGAAGAAGAATAGAGAAAAAAAAAAGGTATGAGAAAATTTTTGAAGAGATTATAGTTGAAAATTTCCCCAACATGGAAAAGGAAATAGTCAATCGAGTCCAAAAGGCACAGAGTCTCATACAAGATAAACCCAAGGAGAAACATGCCAAGACACACACTAATCAAACTAACAAAGACTAAACACAAAAAAAGAATATTAAAAGCAGCAAGGGAAAAGCAACAAGTACCATACAGAGGAAACCCCATACGTTTAACAGCTGATCTTTCGGCAGAAACTTTGCATGTCAGAAGGGAATGGCAGGATATATTTAAAGTACTCAAAGGGAAAAATCTACAACCAAGATTGCTGTAACCAGCAACAAACTCATTCAAAATTGATGGAGAAATAAAAAGCTTTTCAGACAAGCAAAAGTAAGAGAATTTAGGACCACCAAACCAGCTTTACAACAAATGTTGAAGGAACTTATATAGTCAAGAAATACAAGAAAAGAAAAAAGACCTACAAAATCAACCCCAAACAATTAAGAAAATGACAATAGGAACATATGTGTGTGTGTGTGTGTGTGTATATATATATATATATAAATAATTACTTTATATGAAAATGGATTAAATGCTCCAACCAAAAGACAGAGACTGGCTGAATGGATATGAAAACAAGACCCATATATATGCTGTCTACAAGAAATCCACTTAAGACCTAAAGGCACATATAGACTGAAAGTGAAAGGATGGAAAAATATATTCCATGAAAATGGAAGCAAAAGAAAGTTGGAGTAGTAATCCTCATATCAGGCAAAATGGACCTTAAAATAAAGAATATTGCAAGAGATAAGGAAGGACACTACGTGATGATCAAGGGATCAATCCAAGAGGAAGACATGACAAATGTAAATATCTATGCACCCAACATAGGAACACATCAATTCATAAGACAAACAGTAACAGACATAAAAGGAGAAATTGACAGTAACACAATACCAGGAGGAGATTTTAACACCCCACTCACACCAATGGACAGATCATCGAAACAGAAAATTAATAAGGTAACACAAGTCTTAAATGATTCATTAGATGAGGTAGATCTCATTGATATTTTCAGGACATTCCATCCAAATGCAGAATACACCTTCTTCTCAAGTGCACATGGAACATTCTCTAAGATAGACCACATTTTGGGTCACAAACCCCAGTAAATCTGTTGATTTTAAATCAAGTAAATCAAACCTCAGTAAATTTAAGAAAATTGAAATAGTATCAAGCATCTTCTCTGACCACAACACTATGAGACTAGATATCAATTATAAGAAAAAAAAACTATAAGAAACAAACACATGGAGATTAAACAACATGTTTTTAAATAACCAACGAGTTACTGAAGAAATCAAAAGGGCAATCAAAATATTTCTAGAAACAAATGACAATGCAAACATGACAAATCAAAACCTATGAGATGCAGCAAAAGTAGTTCTAAGAGGGAAGTTTATAATAATACAATTATACCTCAAGAAACAAGAAAATCACTGAATAGACAACTTAACTTTACACCTAGAACAGCTGGTTAAAGAAGAAAAAAAACAACAGTAGAAGGAAAGAAATAAAGATCTGAGCAGAAATAAATGAAAAAGAAATGAAAGAAACAATAGATTAATAAAACTAAAAGCTGATTCATTGAGAAGATAAACAAAATTGACTAAATTTTAGCCATACTCATCAAGAAAAAAAGTGAGAAGAATCATATCAACAAAATTAGAAATGAAAAAGGAGAGGTTACAACAGACAATGCAGAAATATAAAGGATTATAAGAGACTATTATGAACAATGGTATGGCAAGGAAATGGATAACCTGGAAGAAATGGACAGATTCTTAGAAAAGTTCAATCTTCCAAAACTGAACCAAGAAAAAATAGATATTATGAACAACCCAATTGCAAGCACTGAAATTGAAGCTGTGATCAAAAATCTCCCAAAAAACAAAAGCCCAGGACCAGATGGCTTCATGGGAGAATTCTATCCAACACTGAGAGAAGAGCTAATGCCTATCCTTCTAAAACTCTTTCAAAAAATTACAGAGGAAGGAACACTTCCAAACTCATTCTATGAGGCCACAATCACCCTGATACCAAAACCAGACAAAGACAATGCAGAAAAGGAAAACTACAGGCCAATATCTCTGATGAACATAGATGCAAAAATCCTCAACTAGATTTTAGCAAACGGAATTCAGCAACACATCAAAAAGCTTGTATACCATTATCAAACTGGGTTTATTCCAGGGATGCAAGGATTCTTCAATATATGCAAGCCAATCAATGTGATACACCATATTAACAAATGAAAATATAAAAACCATGTGATAATCTCAATAGATGCAGTAAAAACCTTTGACAAAATTCAGCAGCCATTTATAATTAAAACTCTTCAAAAAAATGGGCATAGAAGGAACCGACCTCAACATAGTAAAGGCCATATATGATAAGCCTACAGAAAACATTGTTCTCAATGGTGACAAACTGAAAGCATTCCCTCTAATGTCAGAAACAAGGCAAAGTGTTCACTTTCACCGCTATTATTCAACGTAGTTCTGGAAGGTCTAGCTATAGCAATCAGAGAAGAAAAAGAAATAAAAGGAATCCAGATCAAAAAATAAGAAGCAAAATTCTCTCTGCTTGCAGATGACATGATACTGTACATAGAAAACTCTAAAGATAGTATCAGAAAATTACTAGAGCTAATCAGTGAATTTAGCTAAGTTGCAGGATACAAAATCAATACACAAAAATCATTTGCATTTCTACATATTAACAATGAAAAATCAGAAAGAGAAATTAAAGAATCGATCCCAATTCACCATTGCAACAAAAATAATTAAATATCTAAGAGTAAGCTTACCTAAGGAGACAAAAGAACTGTACACAGAAAATTAAAAAACACTACTGAAAGAAATCAAAGATGACACAAAACAAATGGAGAGATATTCCACGGTCCTTGGTAGGAAGAATCAATATTGTGAAAATGATTATACTACTGAATGCAATCTACAGATTCAGTGTGGTTCTTATCAAAATACCAATGACATTTTTCAAAGACCTAGGACAAAAAATTTCACAATTCATATGAAACACAAAAGACCCCAAATAGCCAAAGCAGTCTTGAGAGAGAAGAATGGAACTGGAGGAATCAACCTTCCTCACTTCAGATTATACTACAATGCTACAGTCATCAATACAGTATGGTACTCATGCATACACACACACACACACACAAACACACAACAGAAATATAGACCAATGGAACAAGATAGAAAGCCCAGAAATAAACCCATGCACCTATGGGTACCTTATTTTTGACAAAGTAGGCAAGAATATGCAATAGGGCAAAGACAGCCTCTTCAATAAATGGTGCTGGGAAAACTGGACAACTACATGTAAAATAATGAAATTAGAACACTTCCTAACACCATACACAAAGATAAACTCAAAATGGATTAAAAACCTAAATGTAAGACCAGAAAGTATAAAACTCTTAGAGGAAAACATAGGCAGAACACTCCATGACACAAATCAAAGCAAGATACTCTATGACTCATCTCCTAGAGTAACATGAATAAAAACAAAAGTAAACAAGTGGGACCTGATTAAACTTACAAGCTTTTGCAAAGCAAAGGAAACTCTGCCGCTACTGCTGCTAAGTCGCTTCAGTCGTGTCCGACTCTGTGCGACCCCATAGATGGCAGCCCACCAGGCTCCCCCGTCCCTGGGATTCTCCAGGCAAGAATACTGGAGTGGGTTTCCATTTCCTTCTCCAATGCATGAAAGGGAAAAGTGAAAGTGAAGTCGCTCAGTCATGTCTGACTCTTAGCGACCCCATGGACTGTAGCCTACCAGGCTCCTCCATCCATGGGATTTTCCAGGCACGAGTACTGGAGTGGGGTGCCATTGCCTTCTCCGAAACTCTAAGCAAAGTGAAAAGATAACCCTCAGAATGGGAGAGAATAATATCAAATGAACCAACTGACAAAGGATTAATTTCCAAAATATACAAGCAGCTCATACAACTCAATACCAGAAAAACAGACAACCCAATCAAAAAGTGGGAAAAAGACCTAAAGAGACATGTCTCCAAAGAAGACATACAGATGACTAACAAACACATGAAAAAATGCTCAACATGGCTCATTATTAGAAAAATACAAATCAAAACTGCAATAAGATATCACCTCACACTGGTCACAATGGCCATCATCAAAAAGTCTACAAACAATAAGTACTGTAGAAGGTGGGGAGAAAAGGGAACACTCTTGCACTGTTGGTGGGAATGTAAATTGATACAGCCACTATGGAAGATGGTACGGAGATTCCTTAAAAAACTAGGAATGAAATCACCATATTATCCAGCAATTCCACTCCTAGGCATACACCCTGAGGAAACCAAAATTTAAAAAGACACGCGTATTTCATTGTTCATAGCAGCACTATTTACAATAGCTAGAATTTGGGAGCAACTTAGATGTCTATTGACAGATAAATGGATAAAGAATAAGTCGTACATATACACAATGGAATATTACTCAGCCATAAAAAGGAACACATTTGAGTCAGTTCTAATGAGGTGGATGAACCTAGAACCTCTTATACAGAGTGAAGTAAATCATAAAGGGAAAGATATATGCCATATTCTAACGCATATATACATAATCTAGAAAAATGGTACTGAAGACTTTATTTACAGGGCAACAGTGAAGAAACAGACACAGAGAATAGACTTATGGGCATGGGGAGAGGGGAAGAGAGGGTGAGATGTATGGAAAGAGTAACATGGAAACTTACATTAGCATATGTAAAATAGATAGCCAATGGGAATTTGCTGTATGATTCAGGAAACTCAAACAGGGGCTCTGTATCAACCTAGAGGGGTGGGATGTGGAGGGAGATGGGAGGAAGTTTCAAAAGGGTGAGGGTATATGTATACCTATGGTTGATTCATGGTGAGGTTTGACAGAAAACAACAAAATTCTGTAAAGCAAATATCCTTCAATAAAAATTAATAAATTTAAAAAATAAAATAAAACACTACATACAAGACCTTAAATTTCAACTTTTGTTACTATGATTCTGTGCTGAATGGGTCCAGGCACACATCATTAAAGTCATGCAGAATAAATGTAAAATAAGACTTCCTATCCAATGTACAGGCAGAGGAGACAATGGGAAATATCACCCCTTCCCTCACCACCCTTAGTAAAGTACCTTGAGGGTGAGGGCAGGACAGGGGAAAGGGCCTGAGTACACATGGAAAGGAGTTCTGGGGTACAACTTGGCCCTGTGATCCCACATCCAGTAAACCTTTCTATTCAGTGTGAGCCTGGTGGAAAAATGAAGCCAATGGCTCTCAGGACTGGAAATAGCTGTTCTATTGAGTTAATCTAGATATTCAAGTCAGTTCTCTGTTGAGCTACCAAAGAGAGAGAGAGATAAGCATCTATGTGGTCCAGGTTCATCTGTCATCTTTATGATTGTGTTTACATTTGTCACTACTGATTTTCAAATAAACATAATGGCCAGAGACTGTGATTTTTATTACATCGATTCTTTGAAATTTCTTAATGAATTGGAAAATGGTGAATATTTGTAAACATTTTATGATTACAAGTTTCTAAGATGTTTTGCTGACATCTTCAACCACCTTCTTTCCCCATAATGTTCTGTGACTCATTCTGCACCACCCAAACCCTCTTTATCCTCTAGGGCTCAAGCTGACTGTGGCTTCATAAAGAGTGTTTCTCTCACTTTCTGTAAAAGCTACTCCTCACTAATATACTTGCTTAAGAACCTGGACTATTATTTTTTGACTTGGCTAAGGCTTTATTAAAGCTATCTTTAATTCAAATCACTTAGAATAGTGATTGACAATCTTGATACGTGTATCAATGTATATAATAAATTTATAAGCTCCATAAATACAGTCTGTCATGTTAAGCTTTTATTTCTAATGCTTTATTCTGAATTTGACTTAAAATAGAGTTCACTATATAAATATAAAGAATGAATGAATCGCTGAAATCACAGATGACATAAATCTGAGAGGAAGGATTAGGGATGAGTTCCATTTTCCACATAACGCTCATAAAATGTCCCAGAACAACCACTTTGCAGTAGTAGATATGAGAGTCTGGTCCTCAGAAGAGAAGTCTGGGCCAGAGATATAGATTTGGAGACTCTCAGCTTAAAGTTGGAATATATTCTGAGACAGAATAATCCAGGTAGGGAAGACAGCAAGGAATAGAATCCTAAAGCAAATTGACATGGAGGGAGAGTAAGAAGCCCAGAGAAGAAACTGAGAGGTATTTTTTTCACTTCCCTGATTCAATCCAAGGCAGTTAAGGTTTGTTGTTGTTGTTGTTGTTGATCTGTCTCTTCAAAGAACCATTCTTGAGTCATATTTGTATCCCTAGCAACTTGTATCTAATACTTATTCAATTTAATCTGCCATATAAATCAATGTTTCAATGAATAAAACTTTATTATTTAAATTTACCTTTTTTAATTTACATTTTGTCTTTCATTCTTGTTAGGAAACGGATAAGATTGTTGTAAAAGAACTTATCTCTAATCTTCTTATTGCTTAAATGTTTTCTATCCTCTAATTTTCTCTTTCCTGAAAAATATTCTTTCTTAAGATTGACTTTTTAATAAAGTACTTATCTTAGGTGGTAGGCAACCGGAGTAGAAGAAATTAAATATATCATTGGCTGACATGAATCAATAGGATTTTGCTGCCTTTTCCCTAATTCCCTTAAAATTTTAGCCCTCAAAATTAATGGGAACAAGGCATTCAGTGATTAAGTCACTAATAAAATCACTTAGAGATGCATATATCTAATCTTATGAAATGCTTTCAATCTTGGAAATTTATTCTTGATAAAATCCAGCTATGCTCTTCTGAAATTACTTTTTGATTTCAAAATCTCTCTAGGGCATGTGGTCAATATTTTATTTCAAAGTTATAGATACAAGATTTACTCTATGAATTAAGAAAATAAAATCTAACCTTCAGTGATTTAAATTAAGGAAAAATAGATCATCCTTTAGAAGAATGTATGTTAATTAAGTTTGCATAAAATACATAAGTTTGTGACTCCATGAAAGGTAGCCTGCCAGGCTAGTCTGTCCATGGAATTCTCCAGGCAAGAATAATGAAGTGAGTAGCTACTCTCTTCTCCAGGGGATCTTCCCAACCCAGGAATCTAACCCAAGTCTCCTGAATTGCATGTTGATTCTTTACCACTGAGCTACTAGGGAAGCCCAAAATGCATAGTATCAAATATCCAAGTTGCATTGTCATAAAGCTAAGATAAATGATTGTCAAAGCATATGAAAAATCACAATGTATTTTACTACCCATAAACATGATTATAATAGTAATAATTAGAATTACTATTACAATGGGTCCTAGAGTGCACAAATCTATATTTCTATTGAAATAGGAAATCTCTCATATACATTACATTGATGATTCTCTGAAGAAATATTTACATGGTATAAGTGTTTCCCCAAACAGTTTGGCATTTCCTCAATAAGTTAAACATAGAATTATCAAGAGCAACTTATTAAAAATTAAAGAACAATGTGTTAAGCACTGAAGACTAATATAGTTTTATAATGTCCAAATACAGCAATTTTTTTTGTGCTAGACAATATCCAAAAATATATATAATCAATATAATCAAATATGCTTTTTAAAACATTAAAAAAATTTTTATTGGAGTATAGTTGATTTGCAATTAGTATTGATTTTGTATTAGTTTCTGCTGTATAGTAAAGTAAAGCTGTTATAATATACATATGAAAATGTGAAAGTGAAAAGTGTTAGTTGCTCAGTCGTTTCTGACTCTTTTCAACCCTGTGAACTATATGTAGCCCACCAGGTTCCTCTGTCCATGGAATTCTCAAGGCAAAAATACTGGAGTGAGTCGCCATTCCCTTCTCCAGGGGATCTTCCTGACCCAGGGATGGAACCTGGTCTCCTGCACTGCACACAGATTCTTTACCATCTGAACCAATATACACACTCTTTTTTAAGATTATTTTCTCATATGGTCATTACAGGGTAGAGTTCCGTGTGCTATATTGTAGGTCCTTATTAGTTATTTATTAAAATTTTATATATAGTAGTGTGTAGTTGTCAATCCCAATCTCCCATTTTATCCCTTCCCACCCCTGTTTCCTTCTTTGTAACCATAAGTTTGTTTTCTACATCTGTGACATTATTTCTGTTTTGTAAATAAGTTCATTTGTCCCATTTTTTCTAGATTCCACATATAAATGATATCGTATGATATAGGCCTTTCTCTATCTGGCTTACCTCAGTATGACAATCTCTACGTTCATTCATATTGCTGCAAAAGGAATTATTTTGTTTTTATGACTGAGTAATAGTCCATTTTGCATATGTACCACATCTTCTTTACCCATTCCTCTGTTGATGGACATTTAGGTTGCTTTCATGTCCTGGTTATTGTAAATACTGTTACAATGGATATTGGGATACATGTATCTAAAACATTTTAGAAAAGTTAATGGAACCCAAAGAAATAAGTTTTCAACAAGTTTGTAATAAGAGATTACACAGTTTCATGATTTATTTTTCCAAGAATAACATTTGTAGCCTCCATGTATATCATCTTGGTTTTTCTCAATCTAGGAGTCAGCAAAATATGAACAAAAATTCTAATAATATCATTTTCTTGATGTTTCAGAAATAATATATATTACTGGCATAGTTTAACTACTTTAGCAAAAGATTGACTGTTTCAGGAGAGTAGAAATGTAGCTTGAAAAAAGAAGAAAGATAAGAGATAGGTGTAGAAAACATTTTCCATTTGCTTTCTTCAGTTTAAAGCAGAGTCACAAAGGTGGGGCTGAATGGGAGTCATATGGTTTTAAACTTCACGTGTTGCCCCAAACCCCACAAGCTGGCTGCCCTTCAGTGAAATGAAAATCATAGCCCTGAGCAGCATTTCTATCAAAGAAAAGCAAATGTTGTGATTTCTGCACTGAAATCAAATTTTACTGAAATGATTCAATAAAATGATGGTATCGTTACAAATCTGGCACTTTTTCTTAAGGTTTGATTAGTCTAGACACCTGAGTTAAGAAATGACTGCCATTTGATACTTCAAAGTACACTTGGCAACTTTGATTAAATATTTATGATACATGTAAATGACTTAAAGTAAAGTGTTTTCCAATCAAGTCTCTAGCAAACTGGATACACTGCCTCATCAGTTTCAGGGTCTTGGTGCAAAGTCATATAATTTGAGGTTTAGCCAGCTTGAGTGGTGCACCCCTCCCACTTCCACTTCCTACAGGGGGTCACGGCAGACTTTGTTTTCAGTGACTGAGTCCAGGGGCCTGGAGATGTCCAAAATAAAAGATAGTAAATGGGGTGCAGTTTGCTCTCTCTCTCTTTCCCCCACTTCTGTGACAACAGTAGAGTTCCTACTATGCTCTCACATAAACAAAATTTGCAAATATTTCCTAAACAAGTGTAGCTCATGATTTTTCCCGTTCAAAAATGCCCTTGGCGCTTATGTATAAATATTTGAGAAATGAATTGTATTTCTTCAGTTCAAAATATTCCTGGTGCATTTTCCTTTAAACTATACAAAATCCATAATGCATTTTAATTTATATTCTCACAGAGAGCATTGATATCTTTCTACTTCTTAAGGCAAGAACTTGGAAGTCATCTTGCTTTACATTTTCATTATTTCCAAACTCCATTGGGTACTAAGTGTTGTCAAATCATCCCAGAATGTTTGGATATCTTATCTTTTGCAGAGCTTTCCCCATCCCTCCCATCCAGGGATGCCATGGACCATCTGCTGTTCCTGTCCTGTGTGCATCTCTAGTCTGCCCCAGTTTATCCCCATGATTCCAGAGATTTTAAGCAACCAAATCTGGTGTTATTTTTGGACTCACTTTCAGACCTTTATGATTCTAAAGATACTTCTTACATATTTATAAATTCAACTAGTTTTTGACTTTTCAATTTTGTATCTTGTGCTGCAGAAATAAATAAATAACTTTTACTTTCACTTCATTTACTGAAAACAAATAGATGCTTGCTTTAAAAAATTCAAACAGTACATATTCTTAAATGTAAAACTGAAAAAATAGTAATCAGTGTTGACAGTGCATTGTGTCTTTCCCAGGAATTAAATTTCTCCAGTGGCTTTTCGGTGCTGCCAGAATGGATTACACTCTCCTTAGAGCTCCTTTTTTCACCTTCCCTCTCTTGTTCCTCGCATGTTGGAGCACAGACTGTGATGGAAAAAACAGGCAGGTGCATTTGAACTTGTGCCCCTGGTTTTCTGCTCTTCTTCATTCCTCAAACTTTAGAGTAAACAACACTCCCCCTGAAAAATATTTATTGAATTCTCTTTTGTATAGGGCTTCTCATTTTACAAATGACTCAAATAAACTCAAATTGGGTAGGAACTGTGACTTTTCAAGATACCTTGGGTAACTTTAAAAATAAGAACTTCAACTATAATAGATTTCATGAAAATTGAAATTAGAATGAAGGCCTCTTCATCATCTCCTTCTTACTGTTTCCATTTTTATTTTATGTCACTTTTTGTGTTCTCAGAAACAAAAGTTTCTCAACACCTAAATACTTATGTGCTTTTTCTTCATAATTTTAGTTTATAGGTAATTTTCATTGCCTTGACTGCTTAAAGTTATATAAAATTTTACCATTTTCCTTTCTGGTTGTTTCTCAAATTTTGATATTTCCAACTGTTTTCCTAGAATAAAAACTCTGGGTACATTATACATTTTACTTGCAGATCATAAGACATAAATTGCATGCCAGATCCTACTTGAATTCTCCCAGGCTCAGGTGCCCATTCTTAGGGGGCACAGGGTACTAAAGATGAAAACTGACACTCAGTAGGACTGTGAGGAACAAGGCAGCTAATTGCATGCATCAACTTGGCCAAGCTATGGCGTTCAGTTGTTTGGTCAAAGGCTAATCTAGATGTTACTGTAAAGACTTTTTTTTAGAGTGACTAATGTTTACAAATCTTAAATAAGACTTTAAATACAAGACATTATCCTCAATGTTTAAAAGGTAGGGGGTGGTGGGTAAGGGGCTTAATTCAATCAGTTGAAGACCTTAAAACCAAAAATAGATTTCCCAGAAAATAAGGAATTCTGTCTCAAAATTGTAACACAGAAATCCTTCCTGAGTTTATGACCTACTGGTTCACCTATAGATTTAAGAAGCAATGCTTTTGAGTTATTTCAAATCTTAAAGATAATGCTGTGAAAGTGCTACATTCAATATGCCAGCAAATATAGAAAACTCAGCAGTGGCCACAGGACTGGAAAATTTCAGTTCTCATTCCAATTCCGAAGAAAGGCAATGCCAAAAAATGCTCAAAATACCACACAATTGCATTAATCTCACATGCTAGCAAAGTGATGCTCAAAATTCTCCAATCAAGGCTTCAACAGTACATGAACCGTGAACTTCCAGATCTTCAAGCTGCATTTAGAAAAGGCAGAGGAACCAGAGATCAAATTGCCAACATCTGTTGGATCATTGAAATAGCAAGAGAGTCTCAGAAAAACATCTACTTCTGCTTTATTGACCATGACAAAGTCTTTGACAATGTGTATCACAACAAACTGTGGAAACTTCTTCAAGAGATGGAAATAGCAGACCACCTGACCTACCTGCTGAGAAATCTGTATGCAGGTCAAGAAGCAACAGTTAGAAATCGACATGGAACAACAGACTGGATCCAAACAGGGAAATGAGTATGTCAAGTCTATATAGGTTCACCCTGCTTTTTTAACTTATATGCAGAGTACATCATGAGAAATGCTGGAATGGATGAAACACAAGCTGGAATCATGATTGTTGGGAGAAATATCAATAACCTTAGATATGTAGATGACACCACCCTTATGGCAGAAATCAGAGAAGAACTAAAGAGCCTCTTGATGAAAGTGAAAGAATAGAGTGAAAAAATTGGCTTAAAACTCAACATTCAGAAAACTAAGAGCATGACATCTAGTCCCATCACTTCATGGCAAATAGATGGGTGAACAGTGACAGAGCTTATTTTTTTTGTCTCCAAAATCACTGCAGATGGTGAGTACAGCCATGAAATTAAAAGACACTTGCTCCTTGGAAGAAAAGTTATGACCAATCTAGACAGCATATTCAAAAGTAGAGACATTACTTTGCCAACAAAAGTTTGTGTAGTCAAGGCTATGGTTTTTCCAGTGGTCATGTATGGATGTGAGAGTTGGACAATGAAGAAAGCTGAGCACCGAAGAATTGATGCTTTTGAACTGTGGTGTTGGAGAAGACTCTTGAGAGTCCCTTGACCACAATGAGATCCAACCAGTCCATCCTAAAGGAAATCACTCCTAAACATTCATTGGAAGGACTGATGTTGAAGCTCAAACTCCAATACTTTGGCCACCTGATGCAAAGAACTGACTGATTTGAAAAGACCCTGATGCTGGGAAAGACTGAAAGTAGGAGGAGAAGGGGACAACAGAGGATGAGATGGTTGGATGGCATCACTGATTCAGTGGACATGAATTTGAGTACACCCTGGGAATTGGTGATGGACAGGGAGGCCTGGCATGCTGCAGTCCATGGGATCACAAAGATTTGGATGTGACTGTGTGACTGAACTGAACTATTGAGTTTCCAGCCTATCAGACTGCCCTAGGAATTTTGAACTCGTCAGGTCTTATCATCATTTGAGCCATATTGTTAAAATAAATCCCTGTATATACATCATAAGTATCCATGTTCATATCTATCAGTTCAGTTCAATCACTCAGTCGTGTCCGACTCATTGTGACCCCACTGACTACAAGACGCCAGGCCTCCCTGTCCATCACCAACTCCCGGAGCTTACTCAAACTCATGTCCATTGAGTCAGTGATGCCATCCAACTATCTCATCCTCTGTCGTCCCCTCTCCTCCCACTTTCAATCTTTCCCAGCATCAGGGTCTTTTCTAGTGAGTCAGTTCTTTTCATCAGGTGGCCAAAATATTGGAGTTTCAGCTTCAGTCCTTCCAATGAATATTCAGGATTCATTTTCTTTAGGATGGACTGATTGGATCTCCTTGCAATCCAAGGGACTCTCAAGAGTCTTCTCCAACACCACAGTTCAAAAGCATCAATTTTTCGGCACTCAGCTTTCTTTCTGGTCCAACTCTCACATGCAGACATGATTACTAGAAAATTCATATCTTTGACTACACGGGCCTTTGTTGGCAAAGTAATGTCTCCACTTTTTAATATGTTGTCTAGTTTGATCATAACTTCCCTTCCAAGGAGAAAGTGTATTTTAATTTCATGGCTGCTGTCACTATCTGCAGTGATTTTGAAGTCCAAAAATAAATAAATAAACAAATAAAGTCACTCACTGTTTCTATTGTTTCCCCATCTATTTACCATGAAGTGATCGGACTGCATGCCATGGTCTTAGTTTTCTTAATGTCGAGTTTTAAGCCAACTTTTTCACTCTCCTCTCACTTTCATCAAGAGACTCTTTATTTCTTCTTCACTTTCTGCTATAAGGGTGGTGCCATCTGCATATCTGAGATTATTGATATTTCCCCCAGCAATCTTGATTCCAGCTTGTGCTTCAGAAACTATGACCCATGTCGTGTTGAGCCACCCAAGATGGATGGGTCATGGTGGAGAGGTCTGAAAAAATGTGGTCCAATGGAGAAGGGAATGGCAAACCACTTCAGTATTCTTGCCTTGAGAATCCCATGAACAGTATGAAAAGGCAAAAAGACAGGACACTCAAAGATGAACTGCCCATGTCGGCAGTTGCCCAATATGCTACTGGAGATTGGTGGAGAAATAACTCCAGAAAGAATGAAGAGACTGAGCCAAAGCAAAAACAACACCCAGTTGTGGATGTGACTGGTGATGGAAGTAAAGTCCGATGCTGTAAAGAGCAATATTGCAAAGGAACCTGGAATGTTAGGTCCATGAATCAACGTAAATTGGAAGTGGTCAGACAGGAGATGCCAAAAATGAACATCAACATTTTAGAAATCAATGAACTAAAATGGACTAGAATGGGTGAATTTAACTCAGATTACCATTATATCTACTACTGCAGGCAAGAATCCCTTAGAAGAAATGGAGCAGCCCTTATAGTCAGCAAAAGAGTCTGAAATGTAGTACTTGGATGTAATCTCAAAAACGACAGAATGATTTCTGTCCTTTCCCAAGGCAAACCACTCAATATCACAGTAATCCAAGTCTATGTCCCAAACAGTAATGCTGAAGAAGCTGAAGTTGAACGGTTCTATGAAGACCTACAAGACCTTCTAGAAATAACACCCCAAAAGATGTCCTTTTCATTAGGGGGGACTAGAGTACAAAAGTTCATATCTATATCTAAAACATTGTATACACTATTGCTTCTGTGTCTCTGGACAGCACTGACTGATACATATTATAGTACTGAATATGTTTCTAGAGGAACGAAATCTTAAGGATGACTTTACTGAATTGGTTCTTGGCTTCTTGAATTGGCTCTCTATTTTCATTTCATAAAACATAAGACATTTCCGCTATTAAAGAGAGCACTGATGGTCCATGACTGGAGCTTGTCAGGCTCCTCTGCCCATGGGGATTCTCTAGGCAAGAATACTGGAGTGTGTTCCAGGGCCCTCATCCAGAAGATCTTCCCAACCCAGGTATCAAACCCAGGTCTACCACATTGGAGACAGTTTCTTTACCAACTGAGCCACCAGGGAAGCCCAAGAATACTGGAATGGGTACCCTATCAATTCTCCAGAGGATTTTCCTGACCCACAAATTGAACCAGGGTCTCCTGCAATGCAGGCAGATTCTTTACCAGCTGAGCTACCAGGGAAGCCCTCAACATAGTCATAAACATATGCAAAACAACACCGTTGGATATTGTATTTTGTTTTGGTTTGGTTTGTTTTTTTACCATAAAATGGATATCTTTGTAATGCAAACAATATACACAGACATACACACACAACAATATCTTCTTATGGATTAAGGTTTAATTCATAATTAATGAACTCAGATGAAATTTTGATATAAGTTTTCAAATATCCTAGTTGATTAATGACTTTCAGGTGACTTTCTATTCAAATTAAGTTTGAAATTAATCTGATAGGGGTCCAAAATCCTGAGCCTAATTGTTTGGAAGAATGGTTTAGTAGAATTAACAACAGCAAAAAATTTTTAAAAATCTCGAGTGCCAAGAAAATATAACAAATTAGTTCTCACTTAGTTTTAATTGTTTGGTCATGGTTTGAGAAGGACTTATTATCACAGGTATACCATCGTATGGTTCCAGACAGATCATCATGGGCCTCCACAATAAGAAAGAGATTCCTGGAAGAGAGTTAGCATTCCTTGAGTTTGAGCACCAGGAGGGCTGAGTAGAATATTTTTAATGACACTGGATACTTTTAATCAAGTACTTAACAAGAGGCAAATTTCTGGCTGACCATATATTGGATACTTTTCTATGTTTTTATCCAGCTAAGGAGCATATTGAGATTGGCAGTTTGCTCCTAATTGTGGTAGACAAATGGGGAAAGAAATGGAGGAGCTCAAAGCCTCAGGGCTTCAGATTCTCAGCTCAAATGCTTTGTAAGTGACTTTAAATTTTCTTTGTCTGCCCTGAAAAAAACCCTTATCTCTTTCAGAGACAGAAGTAAGACTGCTAAAAACCGAACCTGAATTTCATCCTGTGAGTGGTTGAACTATACACAAAGTGCAGGGTGTCTGTTGGTGAAGTGAGGACATTACTTGGGAAATAATGGGATCCTAGGATTCAGCATGGGGACCTATGGGCAAATTCTGATGAAACTGAGGACATTGAGTTAAATTTTACTAAGTATTGCTGAATCTTCTTTGACACTAGAGACTGCCCACCTACCCCTGTCTGAAAAGGGTAATTATGCTATTCCTGTGGCACTTCCCTTGCAAAGCAGTTCTTATTCCCCCCAGGACTCCCTCCTCTTTGCCTCTAGACTTATAAGCAGACTCAAGTCCTGGAAGGTCCCAAAAAATTGAGATACAGAATGTGACCCATGAGCAAATGCACTACACTCCAAAAGAACTGCATAAAATTTTTCAATTTATACGGAGTAAATCCAAGAAGTAGGTATATGAATAAATAACAATGAGTAAGAAGAAGATAAAAAGAACAGAAAACTAGATATGAGCCCACTAACCAGAGATTATGAATTTAATATATAATCAGTAGGGTTAAAAAGAGCTCTAACAGTTTGTTTGATTGGTTGATTGGCTAGTTAGAACATGGACAAAATGGTCCCTGCTACACTAGGTAAAGTTGAAATGCCAGAGCTGCCTTGGTTTTCTGTAAGAGGAAGTGTACAAAGATCAGGATGTTAGAGTGGATTTATCATGTCTGACCTGTTCACCTACCCCAGGAGGGTCCAGTGGACACACCTTTCACTAAAATTGTGAGAAATACATTTTTGAGGGAAACACCTGGGTTTCTGAAGAAGTCTGTAGATAAAAAATTACAGTGGGAACTGCTGCCAATGATCTTAAATGCAATGAGGATAATTGAACCCATGGGGGCAGAGGCCAATGGGCAGTAATTAATTGTGAAAGACGAGGTGGATGTGGTTACGATAACACACAGTGGAGGCAAAGCTGTAATAAGACTATGACTTGTAGAGACTTATGGTGTTGTCTACTTGATCACAATGTTCCTAGAAGAGAACTGGTTGATCAGTCCTACTTGATCTATACAAGAGGAAGAATTTTAGGTCTAAAATTCTTCTAAAGAACCCCAACCCCTCATTCAACTTCCAAACATCAAATCCAGATGCTTTGAATGAAATGGAGGTCATGTCACCTTGAGGAAGAATCCTGGTATACTGCCAAAATTGACACTGTTAATCTTTATACCAGCCTTCAAAGGAAGACATGGCCTTTCACCAGGATTACTGTGCACTGCAGAAAAGGAAAGAATCAGACTTTTGAAGGATTGCTGGACACTACCTCAGAATTCATACTAACTCCAGGGAATTGAAAATGTTATTCCAGTCTACCCATTGGATTGGGGCTTATGAAGGTCAGGAGATCAATGGAATTTTAGTTCCAATCCATCTTACAGTGTGACCAAGACCCCCCCCCCAATCCCATTCTATGGTTATTTTCCCAGTTCCAAAATGCATAATTGGAATAGATTAAATCAGCAACTGGAAGAATCTTCACATTAGAAGAAGTTTGCAGAAAGCTGTCAAGGCCAGCAATGTACCTTCCTGTGCTATCTCAGGGCTATGCCCACTCTCCATCCCTACATCACTGTCTAGGATGCAGGGCTCTCCAACACCTTTCCCTCCACAAGGTATCACACTGGTCCATTACACTGATGGCATTACACTGATAAGCAAGATTTATCAATTGCTCTAGGCTTACTATTAGACATTAGTGTGTCACAAGGTGAGAAACAAATCCAATGAAAACTCAGAGGCTTTCCAACCCAGTGAAATTTCTAGGGGTCAGTAGTGTGAACATGTTGTGATAACCTCTCTAAAGCAAAGGAAAATCACTGCACAAGGTCACCTCTGTAACAAAAAGGAGGCACAATGCCAAGTAGTCCTTTTAGGATATTGGAAACAAAATTTCTAACTTGAGTGTGCTGCTCCAGCTCATTTTCCTTGTGACCTGAAGAGCTGCTAGTTTTGGGTGAAGCCCAGAACAGGAGTGGGCTGGGCAGCTGGCTCACACTCTCCTAGACCACACAAATCTACAGTGGCAGGTAGGGGTGCTCTTTGGAGCCTTGTGTGAGCTCCTGTAGGTAAATCACAGTGCAGATCCTTAGGATTTTGGAGCAAAGCCATGACATTCAATGCAAATAACTGCTTTTGGAAGACAGTTTTTGATCAGCTACTGGGTCTTAGTAAAGACTGAACCTTTAGCATGAATCAGCATGATACCACGCAAACTGAACTACTCTTTGTGAACTGGATGTTGTCTGACCCAAATTATAAAGTTGAGTGTGCTTGGCAACAGTCCATCTTACAATAGAAAGAGCATGAAGGAAACTGGATCCAAGTAAGCCTCGAAGGCACAAGCAAGTTGCATGAGAAGGTGGTCCAGATACCCATGGCCCACACTTATCTCACCTTTCTTTCTCCCTCCCAGTTTCCAACTACACTCTCAAGAGGAATTTCTTATAATCAGTTGACTGAGGAAAGAGAAAACCCATGCCTGGTTTACAGGTGGTCCTGCACAATATTCAGGCATCACCTGATAGCACAGTTAGAGCCCTGCAGCCCCTCCCTGGGATACCCCTGCAGAACACTGTGAAGGGAAATAACCCCAGTGGCCAGGACTCTGAGCAGTGCAGCTGGCTGTGCACTGTACTTAGTAGGAGAAAATACCAAGACTTGTGATCATTTGCTGATTCATAGACTGTGGCCAGTGATTTGACAGGACTGTCAGGAACTTGGAAATAATATAATTGGGAAATTAGTGTAAAGGAGGTCTAAAGAAGAAGTATGTATGTACAGCTCTTGGCATGAGTAAAAAGCATGAAGATATTAATGTCCCACTTCAATATGTTTCACAGGGTGATCCAAGCAGAGGATCTAATAATCAGATGGATAGATGACCCATTCTATGGAGAAGGAATTGGCAACCCACTCTGGTATTCTTCCCTGGAAAATCTCATGGATGGAGGGTCCATGGGGTCACAAAGTGTCAGACATGACAGGGCAGCTTCACTTTCACTTCTGTGAGCATCACTCAGCATCTTTCCCTGGGGCTCTCCTGCCATCACCCACTGGGTTCAGCTGACAGGGAAGGAAGTGTGTTCTCAGCAACACAGGATTTCACTCCCAAAAGCCACCACTGAGCACCCAGTCTGCTGCAGCAAACACTGAGTTTCTAGTAGGACATCATACCCCAGGGTGATCAGTGAGTTACCTGATTGCAATTTGATTACACTGTGTCTCTTTCACACTGGACAGGGCAGCATTTTATTCTTTCAGGAATACACAGAGCTTGGATACAAATTTGCCTTCCCCATGAATAATACTTTTAACTAAACTATCATCTGTGGACTTACTGAATGCCTTAATAGTACACATAACATTGCTTCTGATCAGTGAACAAACTTCACAGAAAAGTAAATGCAGCAGTGGTCTCATGCTTATGGAATTGATTGATTTTACCACGTTTCCCACCATCCTGAAGTACCATCCTGGTTTGATATAATGGTGGAAACATCTCTTAAAGCCTGAGTGGTAGTACCTCAGTAGTAGTGGCTTTCTAAGCTTCTCTCAGTTCAGTTCAGTCGCTTAGTCATGTCCGACTCTTTGCGAACCCATGAATCGCAGCACGCCAGGCCTCCCTGTCCATCACCAACTCTCGGAGTTTACCCAAACCCATGTCCATCTAGTTAGTGATGCCATCCAACCATATCAACCTCTGTCATCCCTTCTCCTCCTGCCCCCAATCCTACCCAGCATTAGGGTCTTTTCCAATGAGTCAACTCTTTGCAGGAGGTGGCCAAAGTATTGGAGTTTCAGCTTCAACACCAGTCCTTCCAATGAACACCCGGGACTGACCTCCTTTAGGATGGACTGGTTGGATCTCCTTGCAGTCCGAGGGACTCTCAAGAGTCTTCTCCAACACCACAGTTCAAAAGCATCAATTCTTCGGTGCTCACCTTTCTTCATTGTCCAACTCTCACATCCATACATGACCACTGGAAAAACCATAGCCTTGACTAGATGGACCTTTGTTGGAAAAGTAATGTTTCTGCTTTTAAATATGCTATCTAGGTTGGTGATAACCTCCTTCCAAGGAGTTAGCGTGTTTTAATTTCATGGCTGCAATTACCATCAGCAGTGATTTTGGAGCCCCAAAAAATAAAGTTTGATGCTGTTTCCACTGTTTCCCCATCTATTTCCCATGAAGTGATGGGACCAGATGCCATGATCTTAGTTTTCTCAACGTTGAGCTTTAAGCCAATTTTTTCACTCTCCTCTTTCACTTTCAAGAGGTTCTTTAGTTCTTCTTCATTTGCTGCCATAAGGGTGGTGTCATCTGCATATCTGAGGTTATTGATATTTCTCCTGGCAATCTTGATTCCAGCTTGTGCTTCTTCCAGCCCAGCATTTCTCACAATGTATTCTGCATATAAGTTAAATAAGCAGGGTGACAATATACAGCCTTGACATACTCCTTTTCCTATTTGGAACCAGTCTGTTGTTCCATGTCCAGTTCTAACTGTTGCTTCCTGACCTGCATACAGGTTTCTCAAGAGACAGGTCACATGGTCTGGCATTCCCATCTCTTTCAGAATTTTCCACAGTTTACTGTGATCCACACAGTCAAAGACTTTAGCGTAGCCAATAAAGCAGGAATAGATGTTTTTCTGGAACTCTCTTGCTTTTTCGATGATCCAGCGGATGCTGGCAATTTGATCTCTGGTCTCTCTGCCTTTTCTAAAACCAGCTTGAACATCTGGACGTATTTACGTATGGTTCACGTATTGCTGAAGCCTGGCTTGGAGAATTTTGAGCATTACTTTACTAGCGTGTGAGATGAGTGCAATTGTGCAGTAGTTTGAGCGTTCTTTGGCATTGCCTTTCTTTGGGATTGGAATGAAAACTGACCTTTTCCAGTCCTGTGGCCACTGCTGAGTTTTCCAGATTTGCTGGCATATTGAGTGCAGCACTTTCACAGCATCATCTTTGAGGATTTGAAATAGCTCAAGCTTCTCTAGAAGGCTGTATATGCTCTGGGTCAGGTGAATAGAGACATCGATATATAAATATACAATTCCTTGGCTGAGCTACATGGTTTTAAATGCCTGGAGCAATAAATAATGACCTAATGTCTATGATTTCAATATATTAAAGCATAGTTCCAATTAAAGAATTTTTATGATTTATTTTAGAGGCAAAATTATAAACATAATAGTTTGACCTTTTAAGCCAAGGAAAACTAATAACAATGTTTGAGATTCAATATGGATATTGTGTCATGGAACAGGAAAATTACAGTTCATTTTCGGACACTGAAATGTTCTGCTTACCTGGACCTGGAATACTCTGTTCTGTGTTGATGACTCAGATATAAGAAGGATGACGTGAACTGGCTGGAATTAGAGAACAAAGAAAAGGAGGACAGAGTCAATGAGACTGATTTAGGGAAGGGCAGAAGGAACTACATAATAACAGCCAAGTAGTAAAAATAGAATCAAATACATAGTTCAATTCTGACTACTACACTACTGATGATTTAACTTGATTTTATGTTTCAATGTTTCATTTAACCCTATCTCCTTTATTACATGTGAATAGCACTCAGTATAGGAAATCATGAAATGGGAATGAAGCCTGTAATTTTAATTAACATATTTTAAAATGTTTCTGATCTGTAAGCATTGGAAGAAGTTTTCATTTATGGCGAGCTGTTTTTCTTTTCTTTTTTTTCATTCTCACAAAAATGTTTGACATAACCATGTGTTTCTTTAAAGCAACACTAATATATTTAATAAAATGTATAACTTGCCAGTATGATGTAATATGACTTACCAGAATTTTTTTTTTCCTTAACAGATATTTGTATAAAGAAACTAAAACTCACAGGCAGATTTAATTTCAGTCAACAAGTAAAAGCAAGCATTTTTGTTCTTGTCTTATGTTGCCTTTCAGTGTCCCCTTCCTAGTGCCTCCATGGGGCCACAGCAAATGGTGACTGTCCCTCACCTCACTCCTGACTCCTTCTCCGCCTTATCTGGGCTCAGGGTGAGCACAGATCCTCACACAGGCTCATCTGAGGTGCAAGCGTAGGGCACTGGGAATACTTCAGTGAGGATCTGAAATAAATTTACAACCTGAAGAGAGGCTATTTAAGTTTTTGTTTGTTTGTTTGTTTGTTTCCTTTGGTCAGATAGGCAACAATGTTATCTGTTGACTTCATAGCAAATAGAGGTTCTAGTTGACCTTGACTCCAGTGCCTGCTGCACAGTGAGTGGTTCTGCATATTCTGTTAGCCAAACTTATTATCCATTCACCTATTCATTCATACATTCATTCTGCCCACGTGTAAGCAGACAATTAACCAAAGTACAAAAAAGCAGTCCCACCATGAGATTTCTGAGAATGGGATCATGTTTAACTGGTTTTGTACTCCCTAGACCTCGTATGCACTCAATAAATGCTTTTTGCCTTATATGACTGTTAATAAGTGGGCCTTAAAATTCATTACAAGTAAGAAAAACAATTATTATTAAGCCTGCAGACATGAGCTTTCTCCTATCCATGTGCCCTTCACTACTGGTCTAAATTTCACAGAATAGGAAAGGCAAAAGGAATCAAATAATCACCTCATCCAATGTGTCCTCCGTTTTCATTTCATTTAATTCTTCTGCAAAATTCGTCAAATCTCTAATTTTACTTTTTCCAGAAGCAGAATTGAGGAGGGGAGGGAAAGCAAGAGAGGGAGAAGAATAAGTAAGACCCATGCCTTCGAGAGTTAAATGCAAAACGCAGAGTGAGTCAACCATGAGGGGCTTGTCACGTAGGAATTTCTGCCAAAATTACAGTTATACTATTACTCTGTGATTACTAAAGATGCTACAAACATTTAGCTTCCTTGCTTTTATTCCTCTTGCGATAGTAAGCTTCCTTGCTTTTTGTCATGCAGCTCTCAGTACTTGAGGTGTGCTTTTGTTTACATTTTCACTTGTCAGAAAGATGTTTATCTTTAAATAACAACTGAAATGTCACTTCCTGTGATCACTTCACTGACCCTCTTTATGGGGAAGATTGCTGGTTCCTGCCCAGACTGTGTTGTTTCCAACAAAAGTAATGCTAAACCTGTAGCACAAGAAGTGAGGTGTAGAGTAATAGTTTGGCTTGCCTTTCTCTCTATGAGTTTTAATTCCAGGAGGGAAAAAGGATGGGAAGAAGTGGTACGGTGACAGGCTGGGTCTCCCAATTGCCAAAACACTCAGTGTTAGGCTAAAAATGCATTTTTAAAAAATTTAGTAAAGCCGAAATAAATCAGAATTTTGCATACTTTTCATATTACATAATGCTTTATGTTCAATGCATAAATAAGAAAAACACAAAAATAGAATCTCTAAATTTTCATCTCTTTAGATTACTTTTTAATCTCATCACAGTGAGCATATACACAAACAGCACATATTCTATGTACCTGCATGTGCTTTTGAAAAATATTATAACATAAATCTGTTTCATATCATAATATACTGTGAACATTTTCTCAAGCCAGTAAATATCACTCTATGATATACATTTTCACGACTTCATTGTGTGATATTCTGGGTTCTAGATGGACCACATGTACAGGATTGGACCAAGTATTGAGACTCTGTTGGCTGGGGTGTTATCTTCATCCCTGGGTAGATAGTAACACTTTGCACTAGCAGTGAAAATTCTTGGAAATATAGGAAAAAAGGAGATGATAAACACTTAAAATGGTATATTCTTCTTGGGTAGCAAAAGGTTGAACATGACTGAGTGACTAAACGGAACTGCCTCTCTATCAGAGATGCATAAATATACATTATCTTATATGCTATCCATATAAAGTTGTTAGCTTTTTGCTATTTTAAATAATGCTAAACAAGATCATATATCTGTACAAAAAGTATGGGAAATTATTGGAAGAGGAATTGTTTCATCAAAGCCAATGCAAAGTTTTAAGATTGGTGTGTGCATCTTCCCAAATGTTTCTGTAAAATGTTTCTGCCCATTTTATACATTCAATACCCCCAATAACTGCCTCACAGTCTAGCCAGGACTCTTTCCTTACTTGCCTAAATGGTGGTTTATTTTTCAGGTAACGTGAGAATTCAGGGGAACATTCGTTTTTCAATTAAATTTTCTTTGATTGCTACAGAGCACAAATATCTAACTTGCCATTTCACTGGAGAAAGGGATGAGTAATTTGTTACTAATTCTTGATGAATTTTAAAAATTGTGGAAGCTAGTCATTTGCCTGCAACATATGCAGCACATAATTTACTGAGTTCAGATCAGAACGGTAAATGTATGTTTATGTATCACAATTTTAACAGTACATGTCTTACCTCATATTAAATTAATTATTTAAGTTTAATTTTATTTTCAACAAACTGTGTTACTTCTTCACATAGTGTTTGTTTGTTTTTTTTTCAGGAACATTTTTTGATTGAATCAAAATCTGCTTTCAGAAGTGAACACCTGTTCAAATTATTTGCAGGTCAAAAGAAAAAGGGGGTAGTTTCCACATATACATGGCTCCATATGAATCAGATTGTCAGAGAGGAGAGAGTTAAAACCAAAGGAACTCGCCAAAATGAGTGCCATATTTAGAAACAAACTGCATTTCCTGTGCTTGTTGTGGTCCTTGGCTTTAGCAAGAAAAGTGCTACCATTTTCTTCACTAGCAATCCAGGCTGCCACATTTTACCTGCTCCTCATGCATTTTTCTCTCAGTGAACAAGCAGTGTAATGTTTCCCTTCATTTGCTCCCCAGCTGTGTGTATTTTCCCCCTGCCTCTTTTGTGCTGAGCCAGGAGGAGCTGGTACAATTTTGCTACATGATCCCTTTTTTTTTAATTAGTTTATTTATCTATTTTTTAACTTTACAATATTGTATTTGTTTTGCCATACATTGACATGAATCCACCGTGGGTGTACATGTATTCCCCTTCCAGAACCCCCCTCCCACCTCCCTCCCCATCCCATCCCTCCGGGTCATCCCGGTGAAATCACATGGCCAATGGGATTCTCTTTTTCAAGAAGTGAATCTCAATTCCTAGGCTCTTTCCGAATCTGTTCATCTGTTTCTCCCATAAATTGACCAAAGTTTCAGTGCATGGTTACAGCATCCTTCCCCCCAACCCGGGGCAAGTATGGAAAGTCTCCACCCTGTCCTTCCTCTACTCATGTGTTGTTATCATCCTGTAGAAGCCTGTTAACTACACCAGTCACTACTGTTGGAGTCCAAGATCTTTCCACAGGCTCCATGTTTGTTTTATGCTTTAATTTCACACTAGACTTACTTGATTCTATGTAGGTTTTATGACTGAATCAAAAGCTGGATACTTGAATTGTTAACAATATTTCTCCTCATTTCTTTTGGGGGGTTATTGTTAGACTCACCTGTGCATTTTGAACCTGAGAGTCCCTTGGACAGCAAGTCAAACCAGTCAATCATAAATAAAATAAACCTTGAATATTCATTGGAAGGACTGTTGATGAAGCTGAAGTTCTAATACTGTGGCCACCTGATGCAAAGAGCTGAATCATTAGAAAACACTCTGATGGGAAATATTGAGGGCAAGAGGAAAAGAGGGTGGCAGAGGATGAGATAGTTAGATAGCATCACTGATGCACTGGACATGAAGTTGAGAAAACTCTGAGAGACACTGGAGAACAAAGGAGATTGGCATGCTGTAGTGCATGGGGTCACAAAGAGTCAGACATGAACTGGCAACTGAGCAACAACAACATGTATTTTGAATCAGTGGGTTAGATGGCCAGTAAACCAAGAGAAGACAATAAAAAGGTTCTAGCAATCTTTTCAAGGAAGTTTATCTTTTCATGACTTTCCAGAGAAAGTCAGTATATTTTTAGTTAATCTCCTATTAATCCACAGGTACCTATTTGTGAGTGCTGTTCTCGATGCAGGAACCTTAGTGTTCATAAGACAGAGGACATCCCTCCCTCAGGGGATTTATTTTGAAGAGGGTGTAGAGCACAGACTATCAGGTTGTTGTTTTTCAGCTACTCAGTCCTGTCCAACTCTTTGCATCCCCATGGACTGTAGCTTGCCAGACTTCCCTGTCCTTCACTATCTCCCAGAGTTTTCTCAAACTAATGTCCATTTAGTCGATGATGTCATCCAAACATCCCATCCTCTGTCACCCCATTCTCTTCTTGCCCTCAATCCTTCCCATCAGAGTCTTTTCCAAGGAGTTGGTTCGTTGCGTCCGGGAGTCAAAGTGTTGCAGCTTCTGCTTCAGCATCAGTCCTAATGAATATTCAAAGCTGATTTTCATTAGGATTGACTGGTTTGTTCTTGCTGTCCAAGGGACTCTCAAGAGTCTTCAACATCACGGTTCGAAAGCATCAATTCTTCAGCATTCAGCCTTCTTTATGGTCCAATTCTCACATCCATACATGACTGATGGAAAAACATAGCTTTGACTAGATGGACCTTTGTCTAGGTTTGTCATGCTTTTATTCCAAGGAACAAGTGATGTTGCTCAGTCATCACTCTTTGCACGTGACACTGTGGACTGTAGCCTGCCAGTTGGCTCTGTCCATGGGATTTTCCAGGCAAGAATACTGGAGTGGGTTGCCATTTCCTTCTCCAGTGGATCTTCCCAACCCAGGGATAGAATCCTGGTC
Source organism: Okapia johnstoni (assembly GCA_024291935.2). Classification (NCBI taxonomy): domain Eukaryota; kingdom Metazoa; phylum Chordata; class Mammalia; order Artiodactyla; family Giraffidae; genus Okapia; species Okapia johnstoni. The sequence goes on from CM044312.1 coordinate 109,398,005, forward strand.
TTCTACACTGCAGGCAGACTTCTTTCTGTCTGAGCCACTAGGGAAGTAATCACAAGTGGTAGTTTAGTTGCTAAGCCATGTCTGACTCTTGTGACACCATGGACTATAACTCACCAGGCTCCTCTTCCCATGGGATTTCCCAGGCAAGAATACTGGAGTAGGTTGCCATTCCCTTCTCCAGGGTATCTTCCAACCAAGGGATTGAACCCAGGTCTCCCTCATTGTAGGCAGATTCCTTACCACCTGAACCATCAGGGAAGCCTCAAGGAGCAAGAAATTCATAAAAAAGAAAAAGAAAAAGAAACATAATTTTAGATAGAAGCAAATGTCATGAAGAAACAATTTCAGAGACACTAATAAGGCACCAATGATAAGATGAGGAATAAAATATGTTGTGAAATTATGTTTTTAACATTTGTTTTTTTTAAAGATAACTCTACCTGTTAGGCCATGGCTTGCATTGAAAACTGTATGCAGAAAGCAGTAGAGAACTCAAAGAACATCAATAATCTACTTTCTCAGAAAATAGAAAAGATTCTTCATTGATTACACAAAGAAATAAAGAGAAGAAAGAGGAGTAGGAGTAGGAGAATAAGGAAAAGGAAGAGAGAGGGAAGGGAAAGAGGAACATTTGGAGAACTTTTGAATTCATTGATATTCAAAAGAGTTTTTAAAGTATAAATAAAGAAAACTTTAGAGTGATATAGGGATAATCAGGGAAATGCCAATCAAAAACCATAGTGAGGACCTCCCTTGTGGTCCATTGGTTAAAACTCTGCACTTTCAGTGCAGGGGCAGGGTTTGACTCCTGCTCAGAATCTAAGATTCTGCAGGCTGTGGCCTACAGGCTGTGGCCTACAGTGAGATATCACCTCATACTTGCTAAAATTACTATTACCAGGAAAATAAGAAATAAGTGTTGATGAGGATGTGGAGAAAAGGGAAGCTTCGCTCATGTAGAGAGGAATGTAAATTGTTGCAGCCACTATGGAAACAAGTATGGAGGTTCCTCAAAAAATTACAAATGCAACTACCATATGATCCAACAATCCCACTTCTAGACAAATATCTGAAGGAAATGAAATCACTGTCTTGAAGAGATCTCTGAATCCCCATGTTCACTGCATTATTCATTATGTATAGTATATATATAGAGAGATGGTAAAGAGTCTTCCTGCAATGCAGGAGACCTGAGTTCAATCCCTGGGTCAGGCAGATCTCCTGGAGAAGGGAACAGCAACCCACTCCAGTATTCTTACCTGGAGAATTCCAAGGGTAGAGGAACCTGGCAGGCTATAGTCCATAAAGTCGCAAAGAGTCAGACACAACTGAGCAACTAGCACAATAACAATACTCACTGCAGCATTTTTTAATCTATCCATCCATTGACAAACACTAAGTCTATGTCTATGTCTTGCGGCTAATACTACTTTAATATAATATTAATAATAATATTTTGAATATAATTGGGATCAGGTGTGGGGAGAGTAGAAAGAAGAAGTGATGTTGGTCAAAGGGAACAAACTTTCCATTATACAATGAGCACATTTTAGGGATATAATGTACAGCATAGTGACTATAGTTACAGTAGTGTATTATTATACACTTGAAAGTAGCCAAGAGTAGCTTGACATGAGTATCTTGAATGTTCTCACCACACACACAAAAAAAATGGTTAACTATGCAAACTGATGGCTTTGTTAACTCAATGGGGTGATTGCTTTACAATATATACATATATCAAGTCATCATGTTGTATACTTTAAATTACACAGAGTTACTTGGCAGTTATATCTCAATAAAGCTAAAGGAAAAAAGAAATGTTTAAATGACACCAAACTTTGAAGACTTTTTTTGAAAAATATGAATGCAAAGTATTTCAATGAATTTCATTTTGATTACATGTTTAAAAATATATACCTTTATAACTTTGATAATACTTCATTAAAATACTAATAGAAAATTGTGTTGAACTTCCATGTTGAAAGTCCCATTTCCTCCCTGTGAATCCTACATTCAGTTTTCCCTCATCACTCAGGTTCTCGTGCAAGCCCATCTTCTTGGGAAAAACCTGAAAAGAGGCCAAAGGGAAATGTGAGACAAAGGGGAATAGGAAGAGGGACTTGGCTTCTACAGACTGAATAACAGTCTCTTCCTCCCCCTTCTAGTTAAATACTGAATAAGTTAGAGAGAGTGTAAAATGATTTGTCTCTTGAGACATCCAAGAGCCCACTGAGTTTCTTTCTTTCTTTCTTTCTTTGACTGTGTCAGGTCTGAGTTGCAGCACCTGGGATTTTCCTTGTGTCAAGTGGGATTTTTCACTGTGGCACACTGGATTCCAGCTGTGATGTGCACACTTAGCTGTCCCGTGTCATATGAGATCACAGTTCCATAATCAGGGATCAAACCTGTGTCCTCTGCACTGAAAGGTAGATTCTTAACCACTGGACCACCAGGGAAGTCCAAAAGCACCAACAGAGATTCAAGCAAAAGAAACAAACTCCTTTAACGTATCATTTTAAGCCAGATGTCCAAACATTAATTAATATTGTTTTAAAAAAGGAATTGACCAGGCTTATTTTTAATAAACCTACAAAAAGATTAAAATTTTAGAATGAGGTGGAATTTTATTTGAATGACTCATTCATGATGTATTGTAGATCCTTGAGGCGATAACTATGTTACTGCCATTCATTCTCCATTTGCCCAGGTGGTTCATGCACCCTGCCTGTGTCCTCTGCTGCATGTACCTGTTTGAATGCTCTCTTGACTCAGGACACTGTCTCACCTCCCTTTCAGTCGTTCCTCTTCCTCTTCTTTTTTCCTCTCTCTCTTTTTCTGCCTCTTTTACCCTTAATAAAGTACCTTGTTAAGTGTTACGAGTTTTATTGGTTGTCAGTTCGGAGGAAATGAAAGTTGTGGATGACCATGTCATAGTTTTATCTCAGTTTAATCATATGAACCAGCGGAGAGAGATTTTTTTCAGGGCCATTTGATTATGGAAAAGGTAATGACATGTTTTATCTATTCTGTATTCAGGGCCACATTTATCTCACTTCACTACTTGAAATTGCTTTGTTTGTGAAAGATTGATAGCTTTACACTATTCCTTGCATTGGAAAAAGATTGTTGTTGTTGTTCAGTCACCCAGTCATGTCCAACTCTTTGCAAACCCATGGAGTACAGCACGCCAGGTCTCCCTATCCCTCACCATCTTCTGGAGTTTGCTCAAGTTAATGTTCGGCATCGGTGATGCCATCCAGCCATCTCATCTTCTGACGTCCTCTTCTCCTTCTGCCCTCAATCTTTTCCAACATCGGACTTTTTCCAATGAGTGGTGTGTTCACATCAGATGACTGTAGTTTCAGCAGCATCAGTCCTTCCAGTGAGTATTCAGGGTTGATCTCCCTTAAGATTTACTGGTTTGATCTCCTTGCTGTCCGACGGACTTTCAGGAGTCTTCTCCAGTACCACAGTTCGAAGGCATCCATTCTTTGGCTGCTTCTATATGTTCTAGCTCTCACAACTGTACATGACCACTGGGAAGACTATAGCCTTGACTGTATGGACATTTTTTGGCAGAGTAATGTCTCTGCTTTTCAACAAACTGTCTAGGTTTGTCATCGCTTTCTTGCCAAGAAGCAACTGTCTAGCTGCAGTCACCATCTACAGTGATTTTGGAGCCCAAGAAGAGGAAATCTGTCACTACTTCCACATTTTCCCTTTCTTTTTTTTTCTTTTTAAATTTTATTGAAATGTAGGTGATTTACAGTGTTGTGTTTAATTTCTGCTATACAGTAAAGTGATTCAGTTATATATTCTTTTACATTATGGTTTATTACAGGATATTGAATATAGCTCCCTGTACTATACAGTAAAACCTTATGGTTTATCCATCCCACATATAACAGTTTGCATCTGCTAATCCCAAACTCCCAATCTTTCCTTTTCCCACCCTCTGCCCCCTTAGCGATCACAAGTCTATTCTGTATATCTAAGTCTGCTTTTGTTTTGTAGATATGTTCATCTGTGACATATATTCGATTCCACACATAAGTGATATCATATGAAATTGTTTTTTTCTGACTTACTTCACTTAGTGTGACAATCTCTAGGTCCATTCATGTTGCTGTAAATGGCATTATTGCATTCTTTCTCATGGCTGAGTAATATTCCATTTTGTATGTATATGTACTGCATCTTCTTTATCCATTCATCTATCAATGGACATTTAGGTTGTTTCCATGTCTTGACTATTGAAAATAGTGTTGCTATGAACATAGTGATGAATATATATATATTTTTTAATTTACTTTACAATATTGTATTGGCATTGACATGAATCTGCCATGGGTGTACATGTGTTCCCCATCCAGAAGCCCCCTCCCACCTCCCTCCGCATCCTATCCCTTTGGGTCATCCCAGTGCACCAGCCCCGAGCACCCTGTATCATGCATCGAACTTGGACTGATGATTTGTTTCACATATGATAATTTACATGCTTCAACGCTATTCTCCAATATCATCCCACCCTTGCCCTCTCCCATTGAGTCTAAAAGACTGTTCTATACATCTGTATCTCTTTTGCTCTCTCGCATACAGAGTTATCCTTACTATCTTTCTAAATTCCATATATATGCATTAGTATACCGTATTGGTGTTTTTCTTTCTGGCTTACTTCACTCTGTATAATAGGCTACAGTTTCATCCACCTCATTAGAACTGATTTGAAAGTATTCTTTTTAATGGCTGAGTAACATTCCATTGTGTAAATGTACCACAGCTTTCTTATCCATTCGTCTGCTAATGGACATCTAGGTTGCTTCCATGTCCTGACTATTATAAATAGTGTTGTGATAAACTTTAGGGGAAATGCTTTCAATTTTTCACCATTGAGGATAATGTTTGCTCTGGGTTTGTAATAAACAGCTTTTATTACGTTGAGGTATGTTCCTTCTATTTCTGCTTTTTGGAGGATTTTTATCATAAATTGATGTTGAATTTTGTCAAAGGCTTTCTCTGAATCTATTGAAATAATCATATGTTTTTTATTTTATTTTTCAATTTGTTAATGTGGTGTATTACATTGATTGATTTGTGGATATTGAAGAATCCTTGCATCCCTGGGATAAAGCCCACTTGGTCATGATGGATGATCTTTTTAATACGTTGTTGGATTATGTTTGCTAGAATTTTGTTAAGGATTTTTGCATCTATATTCATAAGTGGTACTGGCCTGTAGTTTTCTTTTTTTGTGGCATCTTTGTCAGGTTTTGGTATTAGGATGATGGTGGCCTCATAGAATGAGTTTGGAAGTTCAACTTCCTCTGCAATTTTCTGGAAGACTTTGAGTATGATAGGTGTTAGCTCTTCTCTAAATTTTTGATAGATTTCAGCTGTCAAGCCGTCTAGTCCTGGGCTTTTGTTTGTTGGAAGATTTCTGATTATAGTTTCAATTTCCATGCTTGTGATGGGTCTGTTAAGATTTTCTATTTCTTCCTGGTTCAGTTTTGGAAAGTTGTACTTTTCTAATAATTTATCCATTTCTTCCAAGTTGTCTATTTTATTTGCATATGATTGCTGATAATACTCTCATGATCCTTTGTACTTCTGTGTTGTCTGTTGTGATCTCTCCATTTTCATTTCTAATTTTGTTGATTTGATTTTTCTCTCTTTGTTTCTTGATGAGTCTGGCTAATGGTTTGTCAATTTTATTGATCTTCTCAAAGAACGAGCTTTTGGCTTTGTTGATTTTGGCTATTGTCTCTTTTGTTTCTTTTGCATTTATTTCTGCCCGAATTTTTAAGATTTCTTTCCTTCTACTAACCCTGGGGTTCTTCATTTCTTCCTTTCCTAGTTGCTTTAGGTGTAGAGTTAGGTTATTTATTTGACTTTTTCTTGTTTCTTGAGGTAAGCCTGTATTGGTATGAACCTTCCCCTTAGCGCTGCTTTTACTGTGTCCCATAGGTTTTGGATTGTTGTGTTTTCATTTTCATTTCTTTCTATGCATATTTTGATTTCTTTTTTGATTTCTTCTGTGATTTGTTGGTTATTCAGCAGTGTGTTGTTCAGCCTCCATATGTTGGGATTTTTAATAGCTTTTCTCCTGTAATTGACATCTAATCTTACTGCATTGTGGTCAGAAAAGATGCTTGGAATGATTTCAATTTTTTTGAATTTACCAAGACTAGATTTATGGCCCAGGATGTGATCTATTCTGGAGAAGGTTCCATATGTGCTAGAGAAAAAGGTGAAATTCATTGTTTTGGGGTGAAATGTCCTATAGATATTAATTAGGTCTTACTGGTCTATTGTATCATTAAAGTTTGTGTTTCCTTGTTAATTTTCTGTTTAGTTCATCTATCCATAGGTGTGAGTGGGGTATTAAAGTCTCCCACTATTATTCTCTTATTGTTAATTTCCCCTTTCATACTTGTTAACATTGGCCTTACATATTGTGATACTCCTATGTTGGGTGCATATTTTTATTGTTATATCTTCTTCTTGGATTGATCCTTTGATCATTTTGTGGTGTCCATCTTTGTCTCTTTTCACTGCCTTCGCTTTATTTTATTAATTTATTTATTTTTTAATTAGTTTATATTTTATTTTTTAACCTTACAATATTGTATTTGTTTTGCCACACATTGACATGAATCCACCATAGGTGTACATGTTGTCCCCCTCCAGAACCCCCCTTCTACCTCCCCATCCCATCCCTCCAGGTCATCCTGGTGCACCAGCCCCGAGCACCCTGTATCATGCATTGAACCTGGACTTGCGATTCATTTCACATATGAAAATTTACATGCTTCCATGCCATTCTCCCATATCATCCCCCCCTCGCCCTCTCCCATAGGGTCCATAATACTGTTCCATTTATCTGTGTCTCTTTTGATGTCTCGCATACAGGGTTATCTTTACCGATTGACTAAATACCATATATATGTGCTAGTATACTGTATTGGTGTTTTTCTTTCTGGCTTACTTCACTCGGTATAAGAGGCTCCAATTTCATCCACCTCATTAGAACTGATTCGAATGTATTCTTTTTAATGGCTGAGCAATATTCTACTGTGTATATGGACCACAGTTTCCTTATCCATTTGTCTGCTGATGGACATCTGGGCTGCTTCCATGTCCTGGTTATTACAAACAGTGCTGCAATGAGCATTGGAGTACACGTGTCCCTTTCAAGTCTGGTTTCCTCAATGTGTATGACCAGCAGCGGATTGCTGGGTCATATGGCATTTCTATTCCATTTTTTGAGGAATCTCCACACTGTTCTCCATAGTGGCTGTACTAGTTTGCATTCCCACCAACAGTGTAAGAGAGTTCCCTTTTCTCCACACCATCTCCAGCATTCATTGCTTGTAGTCTTTTGGATAGCAGGCATTCTGATGGGCGTGAAATGGTATCTCATTGTGGTTTTGATTTGCATTTCTCTGAATGAGTGATGTTGAGCATCTTTTCATGTGTTTGTTCGCCTTCTGTATGTCTTCTTTGGAGAAGTGTCTGTTTAGCTCTTTGGCCCACTTTTTGATTGGGTTGTTTATTTCTCTGGAATTGAGCTGCAGGAGTTGCTTGTATATTTTTGAGATTAATTGTTTGTCCATTGCTTTTCTTGCTATCATTTTCTCCCATTCTGAAGGCTGTCTTTTCACTTGCTTATAGTTTCCTTTGTTGTGCAAAAGCTTTTAAGTTTAATTAGGTCCCATTTGTTTATTTTTGCTTTTATTTCCAGTATTCTGGGAGGTGGGTCATAGAGGATCCTGCTGTGGTTTATGTCAGAGAGTGTTTTGCCTATGTTTTCTTCTAGGAGTTTTATAGTTTTAGGTCTTACATTTAGATCTTTAATCCATTTTGAGTTTATTTTTGTGTATGGCCTTAGAAAGTGTTCTAGTTTCATTCTTTTACAAGTGGTTGACAAGTTTTACCAGCACCACTTGATAAAGAGATTGTCTTTTCTCCATTGTATATTCTTGCCTCCTTTGTCAAAGATAAGGTGTCCATAGGTGTGTGGATTTATCTCCAGGCTTTCTATTTTGATCCATTGATCTATATTTCTGTCCTTGTACCAGTACCATACTGTCTTGATGGCTGTGGCTTTGTAGTAGAGCCTGAAGTCAGGCAGGTTGATTCCTCCAGTTCCATTCTTCTTTCTCAAGATTGCTTAGGCTATTTGAGGTTTTTTGTATTTCCATACAAATTGTGAAATTATTTGTTCTAGTTCTCTGAAGAATACTGTTGGTAGCTTGATAGGGATAGCATTTAATCTATAGATTGCTATGGGTAGTATACTCATTTTCACTATATTGATTCTTCCGATCCATGAACATGGTATATTTCTCCATCTATTTGTGTCCTCTTTGATTTCTTTCATCAGTGTTTTATAGTTTTCTATATATAGGTCTTTTCTTTCTTTTGGTAGATATATTCCTAAGTATTTAATCTTTTCTTTGAGATGGTGAATGGAATTGTTTCCTTAATTTCTCTTTCTGTTTTCTCGTTGTTAGTGTTTAGGAATGCAAGGGATTTCTGTGTGTTAATTTTATATCTTGCAACTTTACTCTATGTATTGATTAACTCTAGTAGTTTTCTGGTGGAGTCTTTAGCGTTTTCTATGTAGAGGATCATGTCATCTGCAAACAGTGAGAGTTTTACTTCTTCTTTTCCAATCTGGATTCCTTTTATTTCTTTTTCTGCTCTGATTGCTGTGGCCAAAACATCCAAAACTATGTAGATTAGTAGTGGTGAGAGTGGGCACCCTTGTCTTGTTCCTGATTTTAGGGGAAAAGTTTTCAGTTTTTCACCATTTAGGATAATGTTTTCCATGGGCTTGTCATATATAGCTTTTATTATGTTGAGGTATGTTCCTTCTATTCCTGCTTTTTGGAGGGTTTTAATCATAAATGGATGTTGAATTTTGTCAAAGGCTTTCTCTGCATCTATTGATATAATCATATGTTTTTTATTTTTCAATTTGTTTATGTGATGTATTACATTGATTGATTTGCGGATATTGGTAAAAGCAGTGCTAAGTGAAAGATTCATAGCAATACAGGCTCACCTCAAGAACCAGGAAAAAAATCAAATAAAAAATCTAACTCTACACCAAAAGCAACTAGAAAAGGAAGTAATGAAGAACCCCAGGGTTAGTAGAAGGAAAGAAATCTTAAAAATTAGGACAGAAATAAATGCAAAAGAAACAAAAGAGACCATAGCCAAAATCAACAGAGCCAAAAGCTCGTTCTTTGAGAAGATCAATAAAATTGACAAACCATTAGCCAGACTCATCAAGAAACAAAGGGAGAAGTATCAAATCAACAAAATTGGAAATGAAATCAGAGAGATCACAACAGACAATTCAGAAATACAAAAGATAATAAAAGACTATTATCAGCAACTATATACAAATAAATTGGACTACTTGGAAGAAATGGATAAATTCTTAGAAAAGTATGACTTCCCAAAACTGAACCAGGAAAAAATAGAAAATCTCAACAGATCCATCACAAGCACAGAAACTGAAACTGTAATCAGAAATCTTCCAGCAGACAGAAGCCCAGGACAGATGACTTCACAGCTGAATTCTACCAAAAATTTATATAAGAACTAACACCTATCCTACTCAAACTCTTCCAGAAAATTGCAGAGGAAGGTAAACTTCCAAACTCATTCTGTAAGGCCACCATCACCCTAATACCAAAACCTGACAAAGATGCTACAAAAAAAAAAGAAACTACAGGCCAATATCACTGACGAACATAGATGCAAAAATCCTTCACAAAATCCTAGCAAAGAGAATCCAACAACATATTAAAAAGATCATACATCATGACCAAGTGGGCTTTATCCCAGGGTTGCAAGGATTCTTCAATATCCTCCTTTGTTTTAAAGTCTATTTTATCTGATATGAGTATTGGTACTCCTGCTTTCTTTTGGTCTCTATTTGCATGGAATATCTTTTTCCAGCCCTTCACTTTCAGTCTGTATGTGTCCCTTGTTTTGAGGTGGGTCTCTTGTGGACAATAAATATAGGGGTCTTGTTTTTGTATCCATTCAGCCAGTCTTTGTCTTTTGGTTGGGGCATTCAACCCATTTACATTTAAGGTAATTATTGATAAGCATGATCTCGTTGCCATTTACTTTATTGTTTTGGGTTTAAGTTTATACATCCTTTATGTATTTCCTGTCTAGAGAAGATTCTTTAAGCATTTGTTGGAGAGCTGGTTTGGTCGTGCTGAATTCACTCACCTTTTGCTTGTCTGTAAAGCTTTTGATTTCTCTTTCATATTTGAATGAGATCCTTGCTAGGTACAGTAATCTGGGGTGTAGATTATTTTCTTTCATCACTTTAAGTATGCTCTGCCATTCCCTTCTGGCCTGAAGGGGTTCTAGTGAAAGATCAGCTGTTATCCTTATGAGAATCCCCTTATGTGTTATTTGTTGTTTTTCCCTTGCTGCTTTTAATATTTGTTCTTTGTGTTTGATCTTTGTTAATTTTATTAATATGTGTCTTGGGACGTTTAACCTTGGGTTTAATCTGTTTGGGACTCTCTGGGTTTCTTGGACTTGGGTGATTATTTCCTTTCCCATTTTAGGGAAGTTTTCAACTATTATATCCTCAAGTATTTTCTTATGGTCTTTCTTTTTTGTCTTCTTCTTCTGGGACTCCTATGATTTGAATGTTGGTGCTTTTGACATTGTCCCATAGGTCTCTGAGGTTGTCCTCATTTCTTTTAATTGTTTTTTTTTTTTTTTTTCCTCTCTTTGTCATTTATTTCTACCATTCTATCTTCTAGCTCACTTATCCTATCTTCTGCCTCCATTATTCTACTGTTGGTTCCCCCCAGAGTGTTTTTAATCTCATTGCATTATTTTCATTATATATTGAGTGACCTTTCTTTTTTCTGGCAGTTTGTGGTTCCTTTTTGTTGTGGAGGTTCCTTGCTGTGGGTGGGGTTGGAGGGTGGGCTTGTCAAGGTTTCCTGGTTGGGGGAGCTTGTGTCAGTGTTCTGGTGGGTGGAACTGGATTTCTTCTCTCTTGAGTGCAGGAGAAGGAAAGAGGGAGGAGGGAGATAGAGGTAACCAGGAGGAGAAGAGGGAAATCAAAAGAGAGAGCAAGCTAGCCAGTAATCACTTCCCTATGTGTTCTCCACAGTCTGTATCCCTCAGAGATGTCCACGGAGTTACACAGGGAAGAGAAGAGGGAGGAAGGAGACAGAGGTGGCCAGGAGGAGAAAAAGGGGAATCAAAAGGAAAGAGACAGATCCAGCCAGTAAGCAGTACCCTAAGTGTTCTCCACAGCCCAGAACACACAAAGAGATTCACAGAGTTGGGTAGAGAAGAAAAGGGGGAGTGGGGAGATAGAGGCAACCTGATGGAGAAAAAGAAGAGTCAAAATGGGGAGAGAGCACTCAAGCCAGTGATTTCACTCCCAAGTAAAAATGGGTACTGAAGATTGGATTCTTAAAGATACAAAGTTGATAACAAATACCAAAAAGCAAAGATAAAAAATCTAGAGTAGAGGTTAGATCCTTAAAAATACAATATTAAAAAAAAAAAAAACAGTCACCAAAACCAAAATATATATATATATATATATATATATATATATATATATATATATGAAGTTTGCTTTAAAAATAGGGTCTTTTTTTGCAAGGTAATAGTAGGTTATAAAAATGAAAGTAGAAGGAGTAATAGACTTAACAATAAAAATAATAAAAAATAATCAAAAAATAAAATTTAAAAAGTGATAATAGTGAAAATATATCCAAGATTTTCTCTGGAGCTGTTGTGGACTGTGTGGGTCAGTTCATTTTCAGATAGTTCCTTGGTCCAGCTTGTACAAGGTCTGTAGGCCCCTAACTATGTAGTCGGTGCTAACTACAGGGTTTTGATCTACTGCACCTGTCACTTCCAAAGCAGTTCCCTCTGTTTCTTTTAGCTTCTTCTGTTTGCTGGTCTCTTCAGTGTCTAATTTCCACCCTGACACAAGGGGGGCAGTGGTGGTCACTTTTTTTTAGTCTCACTTGTTCAGTCGTGCTGTGGGGAGGAAGGAACACTGCAAACAAGTATCACTGGCATGTGCTCACAGTGATTCAGCCACACTGGGTTTGCCCTGCTCACGGCATGTGTGCTTTCCAAGTCTACACTGCTCAGGCTCTAGGTTTCTCTGCCAGGAACTGTCTGAGGCTGACCCCTGGGTTGCCTATACTTCCCAGGTTCAGGTTCTCGGGTACTCCAAAAAGGTGCAGAGTTGGTTGGGCCTGCGTTTTGTGCCATTCCCAGGTCCAAGCAGCTCAGGTGACCAGGAGTTTCGCGAGCACAGCTGGGGGCTGCAACTTATCCCTTCCCCATCCCAGCCTCTCAGTTTTCTGGGTGTACCATTGGCACGCCTTCTCAGGTGTGCCATGTGTCTCTTCTGGGGATCTGATCTCTGGCTGCGACCCTCCCAGAGGATGTCGACCATCCAGAATACCAAGAAGTCTTGGTTAGCAATGAAGTCTGCTTGCAGTTTGGTATAGGATGCCTCTCCGGGGCCGTGATTGCCCCCTTTCAGCTCTGGCTACCCTCACCTGTCTGTCTCCGGTGGAGGATGGGCCAGTCGGCAGCAGGCTAGCTCTGTTCAGTCCTTTGTTCTGTGAGTGGGCCTGGCGGTGTCTTAGGTTAAGGCTTTCTGGGGGATAGTTATCCCACAGTCTGGGTTGCTATCTCAAGCTAGTTCCCTCAGATTGCCGTCGGGGCATTCAGGCCCAGTCCTTACCCCAAGCAATGCAGCCAGCGCCTCCCTGTCCAGCCCCTTCTTGCTAGAGGGGGATGCGTGCGTCTGGGCTGCTGCCCCACTGGGAGTTGCTGTTAGGCACATAATCTGTGGGTTTAATTATTTATTTTTTCTCCCGGTTATTTTGCCCTCTGAGATTCCAGGGCTCACCACAGACCAGCTAGAGAGAGTGTTTCCTGGTGTTTGGAAACTTCTCTCTTTTTTAAGACTCTCTTCCTGGGACGAATCTCCTTCCCTACCTCTTTTGTCTCTCTTTTTATCTTTTATATGTTGTCCTACCTCCTTTTGAAGACAATGAGCTGCCTTTATGGGTGCCTGATGTCCTCTGCCAGCATTCAGAAGTTGTTTTGTGGAATTTGCTCTGGGTTTAAATGTTATTTCGATGAATTTGTGGGGGAAAAAGTGGTCTCCCCGTCCTATTCCTCTGCCATCTTAAGACCGCCTTCCACATTTTCCCTTTCTATTTGCCATGCAGTAATGGGGCCAGATGCCATGATCTTAGGGTTTTGTTTATATATATATATATATATATATATATAGGGGGATAGTTATATATATATATTTATATTTATATATAAATTTATTTATTTATTTATTTATATATTTATATATATATATATAGTTATATATATATTTATATATATATATATATATATATATATTTTGTCTTTAGCCAACTCCTTCACTCTCTTCCTTTATCCTCATCAAGAGGCTCTTTAGTTCCTCTTCAATTTTTGCCATTAGAGTGGTATCATCCACACATATGAGGCTGTTGATGTTTCTCCTGCCTATCTTGATTCCAGCTTGAAACTCATCTAGCCCAGCATTTCTCATGAGGTGGTCAGTGTACAGGTTAAACAAACAAGGTGAACAGCAGACAGCCCTGTCTTACTCCTTTCTCGATCTTGAACCAATCAGTTATTCCATACAGGGTTCTAACTATTGCTTCTTGACCTTCTTGCAGGTTTCTTAAGAGATCAGAAAGATGTTCTGTTATCCCCATCTCTCGAAGAACTTTCCACAGTTTGTCATGATCCACACAGTCAAAGGCTTTAGCATAGTCAATGAAACAGAGGTAGATGTTTTTTTTCTGGAATTCCCTTGCTTTCTTAACAATCCAGGGAATGTTGGCAATTTGATCTCTAGTTACTCTTCCTTTTCTAATCTCAGCTTGGACATGTAAAAGTTCTTGGTTCATATAACGCTGAAGCCTAGGATGCAAGATTGTAAGCATGACCTTAGTAGCATGGGAGATGAATGTGATTGTCTGATGGTTAACACATTCTTTGGTACTCTCCTTCTTGGGAACTGGGATAGGGATTGAACTTTTCCAGTCCTGTGGCCACAGCTGGGTCTTCCAGATTTGCAGACATAATGATGCAAAACCTTGATGGTATCATCCTTTAGGGATTTGAATAGCTCTACTTGAATTTCATCTCATCCATAATAATTAGCTTTATTAACAGCACTGCTTCTTAAGGCTCACTTGACTTCACACTCTGGAATATCTGACTCTGGGTGACTAACCACACCATCATAGTAATCTGGTTCACTGAGATCTTTCTTATACAGTTCTTCTGTGTATTCTTTCCATTTCATCTTTATCTCTTCATTGTCTGCTAGGTCTCTACCATTTTTATCATTTCCTGTGCCCATTGTTGGGTGGAATGCTCCCTTGATGTTTCCAATTTTTCTGAAGAGATCTCTAGTCTTTCCCCTTTTGTTGTTTTCTTCTATTATTAAGCATTCTTCATTGAAGAAGCCCTTCTTTTCTCACCAAGATATTCTTTAGGATTTTGTGTTTAATTGGATGTATCTTTCTCTCTCTTCTCTGCTCTTTGCATCTCTTTGTTCGTCTGCTATTTGTAAAGCTTTCTCAGATAACCACTTTGCCTTCTTGCTTTTCTTTTTCTTTAGGATAGTTTTGTTCACCACCTCCTTTACAGTATTATGGACCTCTGTCCATAGTTCTTCAGGCACACTGTTAAATTTATCTAGTTCCTTAAATCTATTCATTATCTCTACTGCAAATTCATATGGGATTTGATTTAAGTCATTCCTGTCTGGCCTAGTATTTTCCCCAGTTTTCTTTAGTTTAAGCCTGCATTTTGCTATGAGAAGCTGATGATCTGAGCCACAGTCAACTCTAGGTCTTATTTTCACTAACTTTATACAGCTTCTCCATCTTCAACTACAAGAGATGGAATCATTTGATTTTGGTATTGATCATTTGGTGATGTCCATGTGTAAAATTGTCTCTCGTATTGTTGAAAAAAGGTATTTGCTATGACTAGTGCTTTCTCTTGGCAGAATTCAATTAGTCTTTGCCCTGCTTCATTTTGTTCTACAAGGCCAAACTTGCCTGTTACTCCAGGTATATCTTGACTTCCTACTTTTTCATTTCAATCCCTGATGATGAATAGACCATCTTTTTTAGATGTTAGTTCTAGGATCTTCTAGGTCTTCATAGAACTTATCAACTTCAGCTTCTTTGGCATTGGTGGCAGGGGCACAGACTTGGATTATTGCAATGTTGAATGACTTGCCTTGAAAATGAACCGAGATCTTTCTGTCATTTTTGATGTTGTACCCAAGTACTGTATTTCAGATTTTTTTGTTGTTGTTGATTATGAAGGCTACTCCATTTCTTCTTTGGGAGTCTTGCCCACAGTATTAGATATAGTTATCTGAATTAAATTCACCCATTCCCATCCATTTTAGTTCGTTGATTCCTACAATGTCAATGCTTATTCTTACCATCTCCCACTTGACCATGCCCAGTTTTCCTTGATTCATGGACATAACATTCCAGTTTCCTGTATAATACTGTTCTTTGTGGCATTGGATTTTACTCTAATCACCAGACACATTCACAACTGAGCATCATATCTGTTTTGGTCCAGCTGTTTCATTCATTCTGGGGCTAGTGGTAATTCTCCTCTGCTCCCCAGTAGCATGTTGGACACCTTCAGACCTTGGGGACTCATCATTTGGTGTCATATCATTTTGGCCTTTTATACCGTTCATGTGGTTCTCACAGCAAGTATACTGGGGTGGTTTGCCATTCCCTCCTCCAGTGGATCACATTTTGTCAGAACTCTCTTCTATCACCCGTCCATCTTTGATGGCCCTGCATGGCTTGGTTCATAGCTTCACTGAGTTATACAAGCCCCTTCACCACAAGAAGGCAGTGATCCTTGAAAGGTGGAAGATTAGTAATATATAATTGATCTATTCAATAAACAACATGTAAGTTTTCACATAACCAGAAAAACAAGAGACAGTTACATGAAAATAAACAATTGAAAGGGTAAAGGGCTATGTGTCAGTGATTCTACACAGAGTGCCCATGAATCCACTGATATACCACCTTATGGCATACAAAGCACTATACATCTTCATTAAAAGTTATGGCAAATGTGTCCACAAAACTTTGAAAAACCTAGTGGAACATACCAACATTTCTTAGTTTGTTATGTAAAAGGCCAAAAAGAACTTAAAATTTAAAGATATGTTAATGTCTATGTTAGTGCAAGGAAGGGGTCAAATAAAACAATCTACTCAATATAGTTAATGCAAATGAAGTAGCCTGAAGAAAATCCAATAACTTCTGGAATTTACATATTGCCTAATTATCAAGGAGTGGACAAATTCTGATATTCAAGAACATTTAATACAATTATTAGCATCTGGATGTATCTGCAACTGAGTAATTATAAAAACAAATCTATTCAGAATAATAATGATCAAATAATTCAATATTTCTGGATAAGTGGGAAATATTTCAAGACAAGATATTTTTGAAAATACATTGTACATGAGTACTGCAGTCTCTAAAATCTGTAAGAAGACATTTGACTACTAAGTCACTTGTTATTTACTAGGCACTAAAAAATCTGTGATAAACACAGCAGAGAAGTCTCGGATTTCTAATAGAGACAGTAATGAAAAATAATGTCCTCTAAACAGTAATTCTGCAAAGGAGAAATACATGGTGTTAGAGAAATGTATAGATAGCTTCCCACTCATGGAAATGAGGTTTTCAGACACCAAAAACTTAGCTCCAGGAGTCAATCTATATGTTCCATATTGAAAAGCACAGATCCACTGCAATATTTGTCACTAATACTCCCAGGTCGAGCCAAATTGTAACAGTCCATCACAGGGGCCAGGAGTATTGCCAGGAGAAAAGCAACAAGTCAGGAAACTTGACTGTCAACTGAGAGTTAATTGTAATTGGAGTTTCCAGCCACAGTTCTGTCCATGATTACCTGGGCTCTTAGGATTTATGAATTGAATCATTTATCCATTAATATTGGGAAAGCTTCCAGATGAATCTGAAATATAACTGATCTAAATCACCCTGAATGCCACAAGAGTACACAAATTTGAAGAGTCCCAACTGAGACTACAAAATTCTGTGAAATGGATACTACTAAATAATTTAAGAGAAAAGAAGGCTCATAGTATCTCTGAGAGAGACACACTGACTATTATGAAGGCCCATCTCCAAGAAAAAGAGGAGACTGATGGCCACCAGGGTGACTTCAGAAAGAAATTCTGGACCAGGGATCTTTAAGTTTCCAGTAAAACTCAATGAGATTCTACTTGAGCATCCTTATCAAGTGCCCCCACCAGAAAATGCTATTCTATTCTACCGTGCCACTTACAGTCATTTTTCTTTATGGAAGACATCTGCCAAAAGTGGACCTTGTCAGGGTTTACATTTTAAAAAGTTTTAGATAAAGAAAGTTTCACCTAGTAATACACATAAACAGCAAGTAAGAAGCTCCTCCTGAAACTTTTATTAATTGTTGATCTCTTCTCCTAGTGAGTTAGACCATTAGTTTATTTACCACCAATATTTCTTACCGTTTATCAGATTGTGTGTATGTATACCTGTTTGTATGTGTATGTTTGTGTGGTGTCAGCATATCTTGTCAGTCAAGCAATTTTGCTCTCAACTCAGGTGAGTTCCAAACGTTGTACAGACTCAGAAGAGAAAATTGGATTCCTGCACCAGAAGACTCCCTGTGTTGTGGTTTATGAGCAGATGTGAGGCAAGTTCATGGCTACCTACTAGTTGGAGATTAAAAGGCCACTTTTGTGATGCAAACTCAAGTAAGGAGCTTCCTAGACTGGCAAGGAGCTTCTGAATAAGTCCATTTTCAGGAGTTCCTCTGAACTAAAAATCATCACAGATCATAAATTCACTGAAATAATTTGATATAATGTAATTTATTAGAAACGGCCATTGGATCCTTAATGTTTATGTGTGACATATTAATTAAGAAGACACACCTTGGGAGGAAGATTAAAATATATTTTATCTTTCTTCAGATTATTACTAAAACAAAGTTTTCAAAAATATTATAATATGTATGTTAATTGTTGAATACCTGATAAAACCAACTTTGAAAAAGATATATTTGACACAAATTAAAACAGACAAGTTATTAATGTAAAATGCCAAAACTTTTTGTTTCTTAACTGGAAATATAAATTTTTTAAGAAAACATAAAATTTTTAGCCATGGTAACTATTTTTGAAAAGTTAATGTCTCTGAAAAAAATATATCATTTATTAGGCATGACCTAAAGAATCAGATTAAAGCAACGTACAACACAGGCACAATAAGAAAGAATAACTAGGTATTGTATTTAGTTTTGCCTAGATTACTGAAGAGATATTTCAGTATCAAGAAATTCAATGATATCATGAAATGACAATGTAATTTTGTGTGCTTTGTATAGTATTTCAAATAGTATAAACATTGACAGAGTTAATGCATGTATTTCTTAAGCTATGTTTACTAGAGATAGAGTAATAGGGGGAAAATCATTTCTTACAATACTCATGAAATTAAATTTTCCATGGTCTAAACCTAAACTCCACTGGAGAAGAGCATGGCAAACCACTTCAGTGTTCTTGCCTTGAAAACCCCATGAATAGTATGAAAAGGCAAAAAGATAGGACACTGAAAGATGAACTCTCCAGGTCAGTAGGTGCCCAATATGCTACTGGAGATCAGTGGACAAATAACTCCAGAAAGAATGATGGGATGGAGCCAAAGAAAAACCAATACCCAGCAGTGGATGCAACTGGTGATAGAAGCAAAGTCTGATGCTGTAAAGAGCAATATTGCATAGGAACCTGGAATGTTAGGTCCATGAATCAAGGCAAACTGAAAGTGGTCAAACAGGAGATGGCAAGAGTGAACGTTGACAATCTAGGAATCAGCGAACTAAGATGGACTGGAATGGGTGAATTTAACTCAGATGACCATTATATCTATTACTGTGGGCAGCAATCCCTTAGAAGAAATGCAGTAGCCATCATGGTCAACAAAAGAGTCCAAAATGCAGTACTTGGATGCAATCTCAAAAACGACAGAAAGATCTCTGTTCGTTTCCAAGTCAAATCATTCAAAATCACGGTAATCCAAATCTATGCCACGACCAGTAATGCTGAAGAAGCTGAACTTGAATGGTTCTCTGAAGACCTACAAGACCTGTTAGAACTAACACCCAGAAAAGATGTACATTTTATTATAGGGGACTGGAATGCAAAAGTAGGAAGTCAGGAAACACCTGGTATAACAGGCAAATTTGGCCTTGGAGTACAGAATGAAGCAGGGCAAAGGCTAAAAGAGTTTTGCCAAGAGAACGCACTGGTCATAGCAAACACCCTCTTCCAACAACGCAAGAGAAGACTCTACACATGGAGATCACCAGGTGGTCAACACTGAAATCAGATTGATTCTATTATTTGCAGCCAAAGATGGAGAAACTCTATACAGTCAGCAAAAACAAGACCAGGAGCAGACTGTGGCTCAGATCATGAACTGCTTATTGCCAAATCCAGACTTAAGTTGAAGAAAGTAGGGAAAACCACTAGACCATTCAGGCATGACCTAAATCAAATCCCTTATGATTATACAGTGGAAGTGACAAATAGATTCAAGGGACTAGGTCTGATAGACAGAGTGCCTGATGACCTATGGACAGAGGTTCATGACATTGTACAGGAGACAGGGATGAAGACCATCCCCACGGAAAAGAAATGCAAAAAAACAAAATGGCTGTCTGAGGAGGCCTTACAAATAGCTAGGAAAAGAAAAGAAGCGAAAAGCAAAGGAGAAAAGGAAAGATATTCTCATCTGAATGCAGAGTTCCAAAGAATAGCAAGGAGAGATAAGAAAGCCTTCCTCAGTGATCAATACAAAGAAGTAGAGGAAAACAACAGAATGGGAAAGACTAGAGATCTCTTCAAGAAAATTAGAGATACCAAGGGAACATTTCATGCAAAGATGGGCTCGATAAAGTACAGAAATCGTGTGGACTGAACAGAAGCAGAAGATATTAAGAAGAGGTGGCAAGAATACACAGAAGAACTGTACAAAAAAGATCTTCACAACCCAGATTATCACGATGGTGTGATCACTCACCTGGAGCCAGATACCTTGGAATGTGAAGTCAAGGGGGTCTTAGAAAGCATCACTACGAACAAAGCTAGTGAAAGTGATGGAATTCCAGTTGAGCTATTTCAAATCCTGAAAGATGATGCTGTGAAAGTGCTGCACTTGATATGCCAGCAAATCTGGAAAACTCAGCAGTAGCCACAGGATTGGAAAATGTCACTTTTCATTCCAATCCCAAAGAAGCAATGCCAAAGAAGGCTCAAACTATCACATAATTACACTCATCTCACACGCTAGTAAAGTAACGCTCAAAATTCTCCAAGCCAGACTTCAGCAATATGTGAACCATGAACTTCCAGATGTTCAAGTTGGTTTGAGAAAAGGCAGAGGAACCAGAGATCAAACTGCCAACATCTGTGGATCATCGTAAAAGCAAGAGAGTTCCAGAAAAACATCTATTTCTGCTTTATTGACTATGCCAAAGCCTTTGACTGTGTGGATCACAATAAACTGTGGAAAATTCTGAAAAAGATGGGAATCCCAGACCATCTGAACTATCTCTTGCGAAACCTGTATGCAGGTCAGGAAGCAACAGTTAGAACTGGACATGGAACAACAGACTGGTTCCGAATAGGAAAAGGAGTATGTCAAGGCTGTATATTGTCACCCTGCTTATTTAACTTATATGCAGAGTACATCATGAGAAATGCTGGGCTGGAAGAAGCACAAGCTGGAATCAAGATTGCCAGGAGAAATATCAATAACCTCAGATATGCAGATGACACCACCCTTATGGCAGAAAGTGAAGAAGAACTAAAGAGCCTCTTGATGAAAGTGAAAGAGGAGAGTGAAAAAGTTGGCTTAAAGCTCAACGTTCAGAAAACTAAGATCATGGCATCTGGGTCCCGTCACTTCATGGGAAATAGATGGGGAAACAGTGGAAACAGTGTCAGACTTTATTTTGGGGGGCTCCAAAATCACTGCTGATGGTGATTGCAGCCATGAAATTATGACGCTTACTCCTTGGAAGGAAGGTTATGACCAACCTAGATAGCATATTTAAAAACAGAGACATTACTTTGACAACAAAAGTCCGTCTAGTCAAGGCTATGGTTTTTCCAGTGGTCATGTATGGATGTGAGAGTTGGATAATGAAGATAGCTGAGGAATGAAGAATTGATGCTTTTGAACTGTGGTGTTGGAGAAGACTCTTGAGAGGCCTTTGGGCTGCAAGGAGATCCAACCATTCCATTCTAAAGGAGGTCAGTCCTGGGTGTTCATTGAAAAGACTGATGTTGAAGCTGAAACTCCAATACTTTGGCCACCTCATGCGAAGTGCTGACTCATTGGAAAAGACCCTAATGCTGGGTAGAGTTAGGGGCAGGAGAAGAAGGGGACGATAGAGGATGAGATGGTTGTATGGCATCACCGACTCGGTGGACATGGGTCTGGGTTAACTCCCGGAGTTGGTGATGGACAGGGAGGCCTGGCGTGCTGTGATTCATGGGGTCACGAAGAGTCAGACACGACTGAGCGACTGAACTGAACTGAACTTAAAATGAACAGCTTAGTTGATGAGCAAGACAGTTTGTTCTCTATATCATGGCCATTTCTTCCTTTCCTCAGCAGCTGAACTCTGATCTCCTGCACCCTCCTCTGAGCAATCATGCCCTCTTTTGTGGGAGCTGGACTCTTCCTTGAGCCAGGAGCTGCGTATTCACCATCCATACAGTGTGAGGGCTTCAGTCTCCTCACTATGTGTGTGGTTTCAGTGGGGTGTGAAAGAAACCCAGCTCAGCAGAGATGAAGGTGTGTTTGCTGAAAGGCCCTGGGAAGGTTTTTCTAATTCTTGATGACAGATGGGGATTTTTGTCTTTTCTTTGTGCAGTGTGACAATTTGATTGGAAATAGTCATGCCAGCAGTACCAAGGGAATGTGGAGATTGCTGCAGAGAAAGTGAGCCAGCCCATGATGATAAGAGTTTCAAGTAAACTACCACTGTCCCTCACTTTCTTATTTATTTTTTTATGATAGAATTTTGTTGTTGTTGTTGTTTATACCATTTTAATGTATCATTCTGTTGTTGGTAGGCAAAGCATTCTCAGACCATGCTAGTGTAATAGGGGAGAACTTTTGTATTCCACTATAAATTAATCCCTAAAGTGTTGCTATCTATAAGCTTAAATTATACATAATGGGCCATCTCTGGGAACCCTGTCTTCCAGGTAATAGGCATTAAGGTGAAATAACTTTGTTTAGCTCACAGGAAACATCCAGACCAGGGCCACCTGTAAATGGCTACAAGAAGGAAGAAATTAACTTCTCCAAGGCTGACCAGAATCAGGAAATGTTTGACTTTACTCCCTCATTTTTAAGTATAAAAGAAGCCTCAATTCTAACTTAAGCAAGATAGTTCTTTGGGTCACTAGCTCACCATCTTCTCGGTCTGCTGGTTTTTTGAATAAAGTTATTATTCCTTGCACTAGCAACTCGTTTCTCAATTTATTGGCCTGTCCCACAGGAAGTAATACAAGCTTGGTCTTGATAACATCAGGAGGTTAGATATAATGTAATAAGGCTGTAAAAGCAAGTCAAGATAAGATTATCAAGGAGGCAGAAATCAGAGCGAGGAGTGAGCTTTACTTGGTAAACAGCCAGGAGTCATTGATGATTTTTGAGCAGGGGAGTGACAGGATCAGAGCTGTACTTCAAAGGATTAATTCAGAAGTTGTATGTGGGAAGGATTTAAGAGAAGGCTCAGAACATCTCACCACTTAGAAGGCATTGTTGAATATTCATAAAAACTAGTTTATTGCTCAGCATAAATAATTTATAAACAAAGTAAAATACAGTATGTGTTGCCATGGAAGTGACAAAGCCTAGGAAAGATAATGACAAGCACAAATTATGGTGCCATTGTAATTTAAGTTAGCATAAAGCTTTCTAGAATTTAATTACATTTTCAGGCAGACTATTTTGAATACATGAGGAAAAGATTATGGTTATTTTATAGTTCTTACTAAGAAAGAAAATAACAAAAGAGTCTTTTTGCACATGAGACTTATAAAACTAAACAAGATCAAGTTCACACAGAGACTGGGTAGTGTTGGAGGAGTGCCTGAAACTATCAAATAAGTAGATCTAGCATAGTCCAGATCTCTTGTCAGGATTAGCTATGTCATAATTACAGTCATGCTTCTAAGCCTTATATGTAACATTCGGGAGAATGTGGTCTTCAATCTTTATTACCATCCACATTTGCAAGTGATGATGAAGGATAATATAAAGAAGACATCATTGTTGAATCCAGAGGCATGAGGAACACATGATTGGTATATGGATGTTAATCTAAAGGAGACAATTTGATTTCAGAGCTTAAAACTGCAAAGATTTGAATAATCACATAACAGAGAGGTTCACATAGAAAGAAGTTATTAATTTTTTTTTTAATTCTCAAATAAACTGAATGCACAAATAAATATTACAAAATGTCAACATGGGGCAGGGCATGTGTTGGGAGTGGATGGAGAGGAATAAACACACCAAAAATCAAACATCTTTGAACATGTAAGTTAAGAAACAACTTCAGAAAATTTGGCCATGATATCCTGGCTGGACATTTCTCAGATTTATTCATTACTCCCCTGTTAAAGACTGCACTGCAGATATGCAGATGACACCACCCTAATATTAGGCAGAAAGTGAAGAGGAACTAAAAAGGCTCTTGATGAGGGTGAAAGAGGAGAGTAAATAAGCTGGCTTAAAACTCAACATTCAAAAAACTAAGATCATGCCATCTAGTACCATCACTTCATGGCAAATAGATGAGGAAAAAATGGAAACAGTGACAGATTTTATTTTCTTGGGCTCCAGAATCACTGTGGATGGTGCTACAGCCATGAAATTAAAAGACACTTGCTCCTGGGAAAAAAAGCTATGATGAACCTAGAAAGAGTATTGAAAAGCAGAGACATCACTTTGCTGACAAAGGTCTGTATAGTCAAAGTTATGATTTTTCCAGGAGTCATGTGTGGATGTGAGAGCATGTGGACCATAAAGAAGCCTGAACACAGAAGAACTGATGCTTTCGAAGTGTGGTGCTGGAGAAGCCTCTTTAGAGTCCCTTGGACAGCAAGGAGATCATATCAGTCAATCTTAAAGGAAATCAACCGTAAATAATCATTCAAAGGACTGATACTGTACTGAAGCTCCAATCCTTTGGCCTCTTAATGTAAAGAACCAATCATTGGAAAAGACCCTGATGCTGGAAAAGATTGAGGCTAGAAGAGAAGGGGGTGACAGAGAATGAGATGGCTGGGAGGCATCATCAACTCAGCGGACATGATTTTGAGCAAACTCCGGGAGATAGTAAAGGACAAGGAAGCCTATTGTACCACAGTTCCTGGGGTCTCAAAGGGTCAGACATGACTGAGTTCATGAACAACAAAAAAGGGTCTGTCTACAAATACAGTCTCAGTTTGAGGTATTGGAAGTGTTAGAGCTTCAACAAATTAATTTTGAATGAACACAATCAGCCCATAATCTTGCAGCTCTTATTAGACTTGTAATCAAGTTATCAACTTAATGCCTTCCCCATGATGGTACACATGTGAAATCTGAAGATCTACCATAGCAACTGCTCCATAGAAGTGTCAGGTTATCCTATTTCCTATTGAATGAAGGGTTATGGTCAGGAGAAACAGGAATACAAGGAACTTAGAGCAGCTTTCCCTGAACTTGACTGGAGGTTCCCAAATACAGACTCACCAAACAAAATGCCTCAGAGCCACATGATTTTGTGGTGACCCGGCCTCTCCGGATGAACTGGGGCCCAGTTAACACAAAGGCAGCACCTTACCTTCCATTGGGAAGATGCACTTCTAAGGAAGAAGAGCCAAAGAATTCAAAATGGAAGAGTTCAGAATCTAAAACCCTACTTAGTTTCTGTGCGAGGCTGATGACCCAGCTACAGTTTGCT
This sequence comes from Okapia johnstoni, assembly GCA_024291935.2. Classification (NCBI taxonomy): domain Eukaryota; kingdom Metazoa; phylum Chordata; class Mammalia; order Artiodactyla; family Giraffidae; genus Okapia; species Okapia johnstoni. The sequence goes on from CM044312.1 coordinate 109,423,193, forward strand.
CCCTTGTTCAAGCCGCTAAGAACAAAGAATGAAAATAATCAATATCCAGTCCCCCAGTTCAAGTTCTCATTATTGAATCTAATAATGACAAAGTAAACATGGGCACAAAATTCAGGGCCAATCTACTTTCTGTTTGGATGTTTGGCTGCACATTTTCTCTGCTGTTGACTATGGCAGATTCCTAATCCTTACAAAGCAGTTATATAAAATAAATTTGATACAATATTCTACTTTATTATAAAACACAATCACTACTCTTTAAAAAAAAAGAAAGATTACAGAAATATGTAAAAGTAGAAAATGCTGTCATTTAAGAAACAGTCACCATTATTGCATTTTTCCATGTATCTAATTTTCTTTGCATATGTTAAAGTATGCAAGGATACTTTATGCAAATGTACATATTAAACAAAAACACTCTTCTTAATGATGTTTTCCTGTATTTTAACTTTATTGTGAACCTTCTAATTTTGTGATAGTCTTTAGATCTTTTAAGGCTTCCCTCATAGCTCAGTTGATAAAGAATTTGCCTGAAATTCAGGAGACCCCAGTTCAATTCCTGGCTCAGGAAGATCCACTGGAGAAGGAATAGGCTACCCAGTGCAGCATTCTTGGCTTCCCTTGTGGCTCAGCTGGTGAAGAATCCATGTGCTATGCAGGAAACCCTGGGTTTGATCCCTAGGTTGGGAAGATCCCCTGGAGAAAGGAATGGCTACCCACTCTAGTATTCTGGCCTGGAGAATTCCACTGGACTGTAGAGTCCATTGGGTCACAGAGTCGGACACAACTGAGCAAATTTCACTTTCACTTTCACTTAGATCTTTTAGGTTTCACTTCTTATCTATGTCTTTTAATTATGTGGAATTGCTTTTGGTGTAAAAATGCTTCTCTTCTTCTAAAATTAAGAAACAAAAGCATTACTTATTAAAAAGTTTATGTGATGCAATAAACCTTTCTTTAACCAACCAAACTTGGGGTCCTCTAACTCACGCATAGTAAAGCCAGTCTACTGCACCAGCTTGTGGTAAAGAAAAGTGCAGGGTTTATTGCAGGTATCAAGCAAGAAGTCCAGGCAGTTAGTGTTCAAAAAGCTTGAACTCCTTATTGGCTTTAAGGTAAAGGTCTCTAAAAACAGGGTGAGAGATAGAGGCTTTGGTTTGTGTGTTCAGCTCATGGGCATTCTTCTGATTGGTTGGTGGTGCAGTAACTGAGAGTCAATATCATTGACCTTCTGGTTCCAACTGGCCTGGGGTCTACATGCTTATGGGCAGCATACAGTTAAGTTCTTCTACCTGGTGGGGATGTCAGTATCTGCAAAACAGCTCAAAGGGCATAACTCAGGATATTATGTATAGCCCTTGAGAAGGAACTAAATGGCTTTGATTTTATTCAATGGGCAAAATATTATTACTTTGTCCTGCCTGACTGTTTGACTTTCTGTATGCCTTTAATTAAATTTATTTTTTAGAAATCAGGGAATGCCTAGGAGGCTTAAGTTTTCTACAAACAAGAAGCAGGCAGAAGATATGGGGGGAGTTCTCTCTGGGAAGGCCTCATAGGGTCCAGCTTGGTTACACTGTGAGTAAATGTGATATTGATCCATTATTGCTTCTCCCCCACACCCAAATCCAACAACTCAGATATTACCAGGTTCACATTTTTCATGTAGATGTCCAGATATTTTTAAAAATATCATTACATTTAAATGTGTAATATTTAATTATTTTTTATCAGATTCGGTTAATATATTATACCAAAACTTGCTTTATCATACTTAACACTTGAGGGTAATTTCATGTTACTAAAGTAATTTAATATTTTTTCTTTAAAATTGCATGATATTCCAGAGTATGGCTGTTCTACAATGCATTTAACAGGGCAGCCAAACATTGGTATTTAACTTGTTTCCAGTTTTTTTTATTCTATTGCAAATAACATTATAACAAACATTTCTGTCCATATCTTATTTTACATGAGTTATATATTCATAAATAAATCATAAAATTTAAATATAAAATTTTACAAAGACCTCCAAACCAATAGCAGAAAAATTTTTTATCAATCTACATTTCTAGAAATGATGTGTGAGAGTAATTTTTTTTTTCTCACATCATCCCCAAGGTAGCGAATTTTAAATTGTCTTAATTTTTATTAATTTAATGGACAAGAATGACATTTTATTTTATTAATTTGCATTCCCATGTGTCCTATGTATGAGATTTTTATTTTTATATATGTAATGTTTATTTGTACTTTGTCTACTTTAAACTGTGTTTTCAAATTGTTTGAAGCTTTTATATTTATTTGTTTTACTTTTGTTGAAAATCGAAATATTTTCCTTACTTTATTGAGGGCAAATACTTTCACTAGCCTTTTGTTGCTTTTTAACTTTTGATTACAATTATATTCACTTTTTCTCTAGTTCAACTTCCCAATTTCATGACCTGCTTAAGTTGGTCCCACTAAGTATAAGATATAGTATACCCGTATATACTTTTGGGGTTTCCCAGGTGGTACTTGTGGTAAAGAATCCGCTTGCCATTGCAGGAGATGTAATAGACACTGGTTCAATGCCTGGATCAGGAAGATTCCCTGAAGGAGGGCACAGCAATCCACTCCAGTATTCTTGCCTGAAGAATCCCATGGACAGAGGAGCTTGGCAGGCTACAGTCCATAGGATCGTGAAGAGTTGGACACAATGCTTGAATTCTACATACTGTTATAAAGTATTCTAAAATTTTGTACTTAAAGTTTAGATATTTCATCAAGGTAGACTGGCTTTATGCCATGCGTGGACATGGTCATGTATGGATGTGTAGTCAGGTAAGGTTTCTACTTCCTGTCACATTACCTCATGAATCTGCACCAGTCAGATGTCTACTCTCCACCAGCTTCTCTGGTGATCTCCACATTATCAAATCCAGTGGCTATGCTTAGCTTCAGGGGCTTCCCAGGTGGTGTTAGTGTAAAGAATCCGCTTGCCAATGCAGGAGACATTAAGAGATGTGGGTTTGATCCCTGGGTCTGGAAGAGCCTCCGGAAGAGAGCATAGCAACCCACTCCAGTATTCTTGTCAGGAATAGAGGAACCCATGGACAGAGGAACCTGATGGGCTATCCTACATAGGGTCACAAATAGTCAGACAGGACTGAAGCAACTTAGCACACACACATGTTTAGCTTCTCCACGTTCAACCTGATAGCTGCATTTGATACTGCAGTCCACTCCTTTTTCTTGCAACACTTTCACTCAGGGTGTGGAACTCCATTCTCCTAATTCTCCACTCTCCTGATTCTCTTAGTGTTCCAACAACCTCTATATGTTGGAATTCTCAGAGCTGATGCTTGATTTTTTTCCTCTGTGCAGTTATTCTCCTTCTATGCAATTTTATCAAGCAAGCTGTCTCAGTCTTGGCCTGTCTAAAATATATACTTATTTTGCCCTCATATTTAGATGACTTTGTCTCTTCATAAATCCTTTTCTCCCATGCCAGACCACAGTGTGTGAGAGAATCAATTCCTAGGTGGATTGATAAGAAGTCCGGGGTCCCTGAGGAGGAGAAAGAGGTCTGGGGTTCTCGAGGAGGAGATAGGGGTCTGGAATTCTCAAGGAGAATGAAAGGACAATGTGTGGTTTTGTGTGTGTGTTTTCCCTCTGCATTAGTTAGTCTTAATCACATAAAACATTTTTTCTTTAAGCTCCAAACTGATGATTACACAAAAAGCAACTCAAATTAAACTCTGTACTAGGGATTATATAACAATAGTGTATCCCGCTTGAGGATAGTTTCTCCTTCTGACTAATCCTGATATTTTAAAATGTATATTATGGGAGTGGATCTGGTAGGATCTTTTTATTGTTAAGTTCTAATCCTGTTATACTAAATGTAAATTGTGGGAGTGGGTCTGGTAAAATTTTCACAAACTTGAAACATTCTTTTGACTTACTGTAGTTCAGTTCAGTACTCAGCCATGTTCGACTCTTTGCGACCCCATGAATCGCAGCACGCCAGGCATCTCTGTCCATCACCAACTCCCGGAGTTTACCAAAACCCATGTCCATCGAGTCGGTGATGCCATCCAACCATCTCATCCACTGTCGTCCCCTTCTCTTCCTGCCCCCAATCCTTCCCAGCATTATGGACTTTTCCAATGAGTCAACTCTTCGCATAAGGTGGCCAAAGTATTGGAGTTTCAGCTTCAACATCAGGCTTTCCAATGAACACTCAGGACTGATCTCCTTTAGGATGGACTGGTTGGATCTCCTTGCAGTCCAAGGGAGTCTCAAGAGTCTTCTCCAACACCACAGTTCAAAAGCATCAATTCTTCGAAGCTCAGCTTTCTTCAACGTCCAACTCTCACATCCATATATGACTACTGGAAAAACCATAGCCTTGATTAGATGGACCTTGGTTGGCAAAGTAATGTCTCTGCTTTTAAATATGTTATCTAGGTTGGTGATAACCTTCCTTCCAAGGAGTAAGCGTCTTTTAATTTCATGGCTGCAGTCACCATTTGCAAGTGATTTTGGAGCCCCTAAAAATAAAGTCTGACACTGTTTGCACTGTTTCCCCATCTATTTCCCATGAAGTGATGGGACCAGATGCCGTGATCTTAGTTTTCTGAACGTTGAGCCAACTTTTTCACTCTCCTCTTTCACTTTCATCACGAGGCGCTTTAGTTCTTCTTCACTTTCTGCCATAAGGGTGGTGTCATCTGCATATCTGAAGTTACTGATGTTTCTCCCGGCAATCTTGATTCCAGCTTGTGTTTCTTCCAGCCCAGCATTTCTCATGATGTACTCTGCATATAAGTTAAATAAGCAGGGTGACAATATACAGCTTTGACGTACTCCTTTTCCTATTTGGAATCAGTCTGTTGTTCTATGTCCAGTTCTAACTGTTGCTTCCTTGTCGGGAGCCGTGATAGGCATTACTGACAAAATGGAAGCACAGCCCCAACCCCCTCTCCTCATCCCGCAGGCATGGTCCTAGGATGAAGGAGTTAGGTCTTATGATTCTGACTTGTCCTTTCCTTCCTCTGGTTGAGTTGGCTGGAAAGAATGTTATAATCCATAAAATTAACTATTGACATTTCTTCGAGGATCTTTACAAAAAATGTTCCAGGATGAGCACATAGGCTGCAGCTTGAGGCCATGGGAAACATTGTTATCTGAAACCTTCCTGTAAGGGGAATGTTTATGGCAAAAGAAGTTTGCTGAGTTTAGGGGTTAGGAATAATTAAGAATAGTTAGAAGCTAAAAGTTTAAGATATGTTGCAGTATTTTACTATAGCTTATAGAGACTAGGAATTTTAGAGATACTAATAGCTAGAAGTATTTTTAGAAGTTAATGAGCTCAAGTAGGATTTGGAAAGATAAGAAATAAACAGAGGAATGTGGTATACAGCCCACAGACAAACCTGAGCTACAATGTTATCACAAGGACACGTAAGAGGGAACGCTGAAGGACAACAATGATTTATGGAGACAGTAAATCTGGGTGAGGGGAAACTGAAGATGTCATACCTCTGACCTAATGCTTTTGTAAAAGTATAAAAGAAAACCTGATGCTTAAAATAAACAGGCAGTCCAAAGGAGTGAGAGGTTGCATCATTCGCTGACTCCATTCATCCCTTCAGGGCGTTTCCCTGGCTGCTGGAGCTGGATTCTGGCACTTCCTGACCTGCATAAAGGTTTCTCAAGAGGCAGGTCAGGTGGTCTGGTATGCCCATCTCTTTCAGAATTTTCCACAGTTTATTGTGATCCACACAGTCAAAGGCTTTGGCATAGTCAATAAAGCAGAAATAGATGTTTTTCTGGAACTCTCTTGCTTTTACGATGATCCACGGATGTTGGCAGTTTGATCTCTGGTTCCTCTGCCTTTTCTCAAACCAGCTTGAACATCTGGAAGTTCACGGTTCACGTATTGCTGAAGCCTGGATTGGAGAATTTTGAGCATTACTTTACTAGCGTGTGAGATGAGTGCAATTGTGCAGTAGTTTGAGCATTCTTTGGCATTGCCTTTCTTTGGGATTGAAATGAAAACTGACCTTTTCCAGTCCTGTGGCCACTGCTGAGTTTTCCAGATTTGCTGGCATATCGAGTGCAACACTTTCACCACATCATCTTTCAGGATTTGAAATAGCTCAACTGGAATTCCATCACCTTCACTAGCTTTGTTCATAGTGATGCTTTCTAAGGCCCACTTGACTTCACATTTCAGGATGTCTGGCTCTAGGTGAGTGATCAAATCATCATGATTATCTGTGTTGTGAAGATCTTTTTTGTACAGTTCTTCTGTGTATTCTTGCCACCTCTTCTTAATATCTTCTGCTTCTGTTAGGTCCGTACCATTTCTGTTCTTTACTGAGCCCATCTTTGTATGAAATGTTCCCTCGGTATCTCTAGTTTTCTTAAAGTGATCTCTAGTCTTTCCCATTCTGTTGTTTTCCTCTATTTCTTTGCAATGATTGGTGAGGAAGACTTTCTTATGTCTCCTTGCTATTCTTTGGAACTTTGCATTCAGATGAGAATATCTTTCCTTTTCTCCTTTGCTTTTCACTTCTCTTCTTTTCCCAGCTACTTGTAAGGCCTCCTCAGACAGCCATTTTGCTTTTTTGCATTTCTTTTCCATGGGGATGGTCTTGATCCCTGTCTCCTGTACGATGTCACGAACCTCTGTCCATAGTTCATCAGGCACTCTGTCTATCAGATCTAGTCCCTTAAATATATTTCTCACTTCCACTGTATAATCATAAGGGATTTGATTTAGGTCATGCCTGAATGGTCTAGTGGTTTTCCCTACTTTCTTCAATCTATGTCTGAATTTTGCAATAAGGAGTTCATGAACTGAGGCACAGTCTGCTCCTGGTCTTTTTTTGCTGACTGTATAGAGCTTCTCCATCTTTGGCTGCAAAGAATATAATCAATCTGATTTCAGTGTTGACCATCTGGTGATGTTCATGTGTAGAGTCTTCTCTTGTGCTGTTGGGAGGGGGTGTTTGCTATGACCAGTGCATTCTCTTGGCAAAACTCTATTATCCTTTGCCCTGCTTCATTCTGTACTCCTAGGCCAAATTTGCCTGTTACACCAGGTGTTTCCTGACTTCCTACTTTTGCATTCCAGTCCCCTATAATGAAAAGGACATCTTTTTTGGGTGTTAGTTCTGAACGGTCTTGTAGGTCTTCATAGAACCGTTCACATTCAGCTTCTTCAGCGTGACTGGTCAGGGCATAGACTTGGATGACCATGATATTGAATGGTTTGCCTTGGAAATGAACAGAGATCATTCTGTCGTTTTTGAGATTGCATCCAAGTACTGAATTTCGGACTCTTTTGTTGACCGTAATGGCTACTCCATTTCTTCTAAGGGATTCCTGTCCACAGTAGTAGATATAATGTTCATCTAAGTTAAATCCACCCATTCCAGTCCATCTTAGTTCGCTGATTCCTAGAATGTCGATGTTCACTCTTGCCATCTCCTGTTTGACCACAGGACGGCTGAGAGGAGTTATTCCACATTCAAGATCAGGAGTGGCCGTCGTGAGTAGATATCCCTGGTCCAAGGTTAAGAGCAGCAGTTGCATTTTGCTCGAGCTGCCGTGAAGAGATACCCCACGACCAAGTAAGTCAGTAGGTGTTGCAAGAGGGCTTCAGAGGGCAGACACACCGAAACTATAATCACAGAAAACCAGCCAATCTGATCACACGGACCGCAGCCTTGTCTGTTTCAGTGAAACTAAGCCATGCCGTGTGGGGCCACCCAAGACGGATGGGTCATGGTGAAGTGGTCTGACAGAATGTGGTTCACTGGAGAAGGGCATGGCAAGCCACTTCAGTATTCTTGCTTTGAGAATCCCATGAACAGTATGAAAAGGCAAAAAGATAGGACACTGAAAGATGAACTCCTCAGGTTGATAGGTGCCCAATATGCTACTGGAGATCAGTGGACAAATAACTCCAGAAAGAATGATGGGATGGAGCCAAAGCAAAAACAACACCCAGCTATGGATGTGACTGGTGATAGAAGCAAAGTCTGACTTATTGTAACAACTAATTAAAAAAGTATATAACTCCCATGCTAACACTAATGAGGGGAACACTCTCTGTTCCCCTTCTGATGTCTGTCTGAAGCTTTCTCTTTCCCTTTTTATACTTTAATAAATCTCTGCTACACAAAAGCTCCTGAGTGATCACCCCTGGTCCCCTGGTCCCAAAGCTAAATTTTCTTCTTTGGAGATCATGAATCTGACATCGTTCATCATAAGCTATCATATGGGCCCTAGAGATAGGCTGTCTGTGTTTAAATCCCATTTCACCTCTTACCAGCTGTGTGACCTTAGGCAACTGACTTTTTTTGTGTCTGAACTTCCCCCTCTGAAAAATGAGGCTAATAATGGGTATATATTTCATCAGGTTCCCTGGAGATGGAAATGGCAACCCACTCCAGTAATTTTGCCTGGAAAACCCCATGGATGGAGGAGCCTGGAAAGTACAGTCCATGGGGTCACAAGTCGGACACGACTGAGCGACTGAACTTTCATTTTCAATTCATCAGGTTAAGAAAAGTCAAATAGAAAACATGCACAAAGAACTTACACCAAAACCTGTGCTAAATATAACTATCATTATTTGATAATATTATGCATTAGAATAGCTGATGCTATTCTGCATCTTGTTATTTTGTAACCCTCCCAAGAGTTTCCACTCTGAAGAGTTTGGGGATCTTCTCTTGGAGCCTGGAAACTTCACTAGGAAACTCCAGATGTGAGTCTTCTTTCTCCCTCAGGTCTTGTTTATCCTTTGATTAAAAAGCGTATGTCTCCTCAGTTCTCAAAATATCTCAACAATCAATTGTTCGATTTTTGCATTTTTTCCATTCTATGGCTCTTCCTGGGCTTTCCTGGGTAAAGAATCTGCCTGTAATGTGGGAGACCTGAGGTCAATATCTGGGGCAGGAAGATCTCCTGGAGAAGGGAATGGCTACCCCCTCCAATATTCTTGCCTGGAGCATTCCATGGACAGAGGAGCTTGGCAGGCTACAGTCCATGGGATCACCAAGAGCTGGACACTCCTGAGTGACTAACACTTCCACTTCCACGTCTCTTCCTACCGAGCTCTTTCTATGTAGAAATTGAAACTTCATGATCAATGTTCCATGTCATTTATCTCAATTTTCAGTTTCTATCCTTTGTATTTTTAAACTATATTCTTGAAAGTTATTCAGGTAAATCACCCAAATCACTAGTTCTTTATTAATGTATGGTGTTGCCTTTGAATTGTGTCTTTTGGGCATTTATAACTTTCTAAATAACTTAGGTTGTTTCTTTGCATATCAGCATGCTCATCTGTCATATAGAATAATATGCTTCAAGGACACAAATTATAGTTTCATTTAAGTTTTCTCATTTCTTTTGTCAAAGATAAAATGCACCAGACAATTAAGGAGATGACTTTCTTCAGGCTATGTTCATTAATGTTCGGACTTCCCTGGTGGCTCAAATGGTAAGGCATCTGCCTACAACGCAAGAGACACAGGTTTGATCCCTGTATCGGGAAGAACACCTGGAGAAGGAAATGGCAACCCACTCTAGTACTCTTGCTTGGAAAATCCCATGGGGGAGGAGCCAGGCAGGCTACAGTCCATGGGGTCACAAAGAGTCAGACACGACTGAGTAACTTCACTTTCTTTCACTTTCATTAGTGTAAGGAGAATGTTCATTAATAAGGACTGTCCCAGAGAAGAGGAAGAGGATCTAGGTTTTTATAAAGACTGGTAAACAATTGACTCCTAACAAAGGATGGAGTCCTTTGAGGTTAGCCGTTTCTCAGAACCCAAAAGGGTAGGGGGGCTTCTCAATCTTTGCTATTTTCCAAGAGCAAGGAACTCAGATTATATTCAATTTTGTCACTGCACTAAGTCTGTTTTTGTTTGCCTCATCTAATGGCTGAATTTAGTATCTTTCTTTCATGCTATCAAGTTACTATGTTAACTAAAGTCGCTCAGCCCTGTCCGACTCTTTGCAACCCCATGGACTGTAGCCTACTAGGTTTCTCCTTCAATGGGATTTTCCAGGCAAGAGTATCGGAGTGGGTTACCAGTTCCTTCTCCAGGGGAATCTTCCTGATCCAGGGATCAAACCTGGGTCTCCCTCATTCCAAGCAGACGCTTTATCCTCTGAGCCCATCAAGGGAAGCCCATCAAGTTACCATAATGTAAGGTAATTCTTTGTTCTATGTGCATATATATTTATGTGTTAAATGAGAGAATGCTTATAATATTATATCCTTCAGCTATTTTTATTAGTCCCATAAATCACTATAGATTCTCCATACATTTTAACACAAAGGAAACTAAAATTTAGGAACAAATACATACATCAATATTATCACCTACTTATAGATTTCTTAACTGTGCTACAGTTCCTCTTGCAGAACCCATTCTGGTGTTTCTGCAACCGACACTACTAGTGAAAGCACTGTCAAGAACTAGCTCACCAACTAATTATACAAACAGTGAGGATTTCTCCCTTGTTCTTTCTTTTAATTTTAGTGGTTACATGTTGCTGGTGAACTGTACCAATTCCAGCAAGAATTAAAAAAAGGGAAACTGTAAGTGTATGATTTTAAAATGCAACAGAAGCCATCCACAGAGATTCATCAGTAGTCATTCATCAAGCTAGTTGCAGAAACTCACCTGTGAAATTAATGGTCCAGTTTGGTTTCCAGATCATTTTCATAGACAAATAAAGAGTACTCAGAACTTCCCAGGGATGTATACTGACTCATTCCCCCACCTGCCCTGTGTTCTCAGAATCTTTGTGTTGCAGAGATCCCAGAGAGGCTTATTTCATCACAATTTTAAGGGACAGACTTGTCTAAAAGCATGATGACCAGAAGCACACTGTGTATTCATGTTCACAGATGGCTGTCTTAATAACTAGTCTATGCAAGTGGGTTTTAGAAATTATACCATTTCTCATAGGCCAACAATCTATCTGAGAACCTCCAGGATCAGAATGCCAAAATTTATTTTTAGTTGTGTTAGCCTGACAATCCAGTTAAAAGCCACTTAAAAATCCCCCCAAAAAATATAGAGAGAAAGCCTATTTGAAAACATTGGAGAGTTTCCCAAGCAACTAGCTAAAGGTACAAAACCCCAGAGAAGGTGACCTCCTGAGAGGTGAGCAGACATTCCCTCAGATCATTTTCCAGATATAGGCAAACAGCAAAAAACTGAGACCAAACAAGTACAAGAATCAAAGAAACCTGAAATTTTGTTTTGTTTTTTGTAATCTTACAGAACTCCAGAGAGAGAGAGGGGAGAATAAGACCAAAAGTCAGAGAACTCTAAACTCAATACTGGAATCTCGCAATACCCTTCCCAAGTCATATACAAAATTCTCAAGATACCTAAAAGTCAGACATTTTTAAGATTTAAGAAAACAAGGATCAGTCTTCAGGCTCCAATTTCCTGTCTATGAGAAAACAATCCAGGCATCATCTTAATCTCCCTGAACACCTGGATGGGGGGCAGTGGGGTGGGGAGGTAAACTCTAGGAACTGGGTGGGGAGGGGTATATTTAGGATTACTGGGTCATAGGGAATCTTGAGTTAGTTCAGTCTCTGTTTGAATTATGGTAACTAGCTCCATCCTATCTTTGTAAGAAAACACCTCATAAGTCCCTACAATTTTTCTAACACAACATGTTGCATTTAGTGAGAGAAATTAAAAGATCTCCCAAGAAACTGGATCAAGTAAATAAAAAAAAAGTTCAAAAAGAACAATTTTAGAGGTAGTCTAGTTTTTGGAGTTTTTAAACAAGGATTTTAAAAAGCTATGTAAATATATTTTTAAAAAAATAGCTTTAAATACATTAAAATGTATATAGCGAACAAGCTGTGACCAAAAAAAAAAAAAAATGCCGTGTAAATATCTTTTGATTAGTCCAATAGAAGGAACAAAAGAAGAAGGAGAAGAAGAAAAAATAGAAACATAAGTAGTTAGAATAGGAAACAAATATAACAAAAAATATATATTTGACTAAGATGGTGTGAACGAGACAAACTTCATAAAGATGAAAGTTTAAGTACAAATAAATTTAATAATAAAGAAAAAGCTATCATGTAAAGACTAACCAAAAGAAAGCTTATCTTGTTCTACCAGTGTCAGTAAATATATATATATATACATATAAAGTGAGATGATGACATAAAACTTGTAGAATACAGTTAAGCATTTCCTTAGATCAAAGTTTATAGCCTTTAATGCAGTATTAAAAACTAAAGAAAGTTAAGAATGAATTATCTAAGTTATCTAAGTATCCATCTCAGGAAGTTAGAAAAAGAATGGTAAATTCAAAGGAATTAAAAAAAAAAAAAACCACCAAGAAAGGGAATTTATAGAACTTATTAGTTACAAAAAATAGAGTACAGAAAATTCATGGAACTAAATGTATTCTTTGAATAGGACTAAAAAAATAACAAGTTCATAGCAAACATGATCAAGAAAAAGAGAGAAAAGGCAGAAATTATGAACAGCAAAAATAAAAACATCTTTCAAGATCAATAGACATCACATTTTTAATAAGAGGTTACTGTGAACAATTTTACTTAAAAATGTACCAAAACTGAAACTAGGAGATATAGGAAACATATATAGGCTTCCCTTGTTAAAAAATAAATAAATCTATAGTTTAAAACCTATCCATCAAATGAATAAATCTGCACACCAGAAGAGCTCATTTGATGAATAGGTTGCAACTATACTTTTTTTTAATTGCAGAAAATCTTATGAAAATTAAAATGAGGGAGAGTTCTATATTCTATGAAGATGAAATCAACTTGACACCAAAAATTAACAAGGACATAAAAGAAAAAGTACATATCAATCTCTGTTGTAAACATAGAAGCAAAACAAATATGTATTTTAAAAATTATCAGATGTCAAATTCAAGGTAACATATCATGAATAAGTTGGGTTTAGTCCAGAAATTCAAGGTTGGCCAACAATTAAATCTGAATCGGTTAGTTCCACATCTACAATACAATAAGCTCTTTTTGATTTACAATAATTCTTGTTTTGAAATACAAGTACTCAAACAGTCTTCATTGTTGCGGGTTTCTAATGGCCTCCGTACTGACTTTTCAACTGTTACATATTCTTCTCAGTCTTTTCCTTGAAAAAATTATTTGGAAAATTTTGCTGCTAGTTAAAAACATTTAAAGTCATTTGAAATATTTTCACATCTCCAAAAATATTTATTTTAGGTAATACTTCAATTTTTCACAGTATGACTCAGAATTTAGTTGGACTAGTGAATGCTTAAGAATAACCAAAGCAATTTTAGAAAACAATAATCTGAAACATGCTTGAATGCTGGGAAATGAGGCTTGGCCTACCATGTATCAAACTAGGCTATCAAAGGTAGTAATACAAACAGCATAAAACTGGCACAGATATAGGCAAGTGCATCGATCGAATGGAACAAAAGTTCCTATGAATTAAACTCAAAAAGAGGGGAAAAATGATGTTAATGTGTTAGGATAATGGGCTTATCAATTTGAGAAGGAAACTTTCTTAAACATAATTCCAAAGACCAAAGTACAAAACTAAATGACTGGATGTAAAATGGGCTGCAGGGACATATTGTACAGCATAGGGAATATAGTCAATATTTTGTAATAACTGTAAATAGAATATAACACTTAAAAATTATATTTAAAATATATCTGGAGGAAAAAAAGTTTTTCATAAAATGAATAAATAGACCTAAATAATAAAAGTATCTAAACTTACTAATACAAGAAGATAGCATGGATAAAGGAAAAGTAAAAGGCAATCAACAGTTTGAAAAACTACCCACATATGGATATGGAGACAAATGTATGTGTACATATGTGTGTGTATACAAATTCCTACAATACTTATACATACACACATAATACATATTTCAATATGCACATAAGTCATGGAAAAAGGTATGTTCTTGGAATATACAAAGCAATACCTCCAAAAATCAAAGTAAATACCATATTTTCCTTCTCATCTCTTAATCTAAACCCCTTAAGACACACATTTGTCTTATGTACCCATTTGTACTCCTTCCTTCCAAATCTGCCTAGCTCCTGAATCCTTCCAATATTGCCTATGGAATTTATGGTTCATTATCAGCAAAAGTATATATGTCTATTATATATATTATATGTATATATATTATATATGTTATACATAGTTACCTAATATTATATTATATATATATTTAATAGACATATATATGATATATATATATAATATATATCATATAATATATATATAATATATTGGCTTGGCCAAAAGGTTCATTTGGTATTTTTCCATAAAATGACTCTAGCAGCACTTAGTTGTCTTTTTTTTTAATTAATTTTTTTTGGTTGTCTTTAACTTCATTCAAAACAATCTTGTTAGATTGTATTGTGACAGCTGTCACATTAAAAAGTTATCAAAATTGGTAAATTTTTGTGTAATCATTTTAATATTGAAGATGTAAGAAAAAAGCAACATTTTTAGCATATCAGAATAGTATGCTTTATTATTTCAAGAAAGGTAAAAATGAAACTGATATACAAAAAAAAAATCTATGCAGTGTATGGAGAAGATACTGTGGCTGATTAAACATGTCAAAAGTGGTTTGCAAGGATTTTTGCTGGACATCTCTCACTGGATGATGCTCCATGGTCAGGTAGACCAGTTGAAGTTGATAGCAATCAAATCAAGACATTAACACAGAGTAATCAATAGTACACCATGTGGGAGATAGCTGTCATATTCAAAATATCCAAATCAAGTGTTGAAAATCATTTGCACCAGCTTGGTTATGTTTGATGTTTGAGTTCCACATAAATAAAGGGAAAAAAACCTTCACCTTATTTCTGCATGCAATTTTCTACTTATATGTAATGAAAAATCTGTTTTTAAAACAAACTGTGACAGGGATGAAAAATGGATACTGTACTATAATGTGGAATGGAAGAGATCACGGGACAAGTGAGATGAACCACCACCAACCACACCAAAAGCTGGCCTTCATCCAAAGAAGGTGACATGGTATATATGGTAGAACTGGAAGGGAGTCTTCTATTATGAGCTCCTTCTGGAAAATCAAAAGATCAATTCCAACAAGTACTGCTCCTAATTAGACCTACTGAAAGCAACACTTGATGAAATGTGTCCAGAATTAGTCAACAGAAAACTCATAATCTTCCATCAGGATAATGCATGACCATGTGCTTCTTTGATGTTTTGATGATCAGGCAAAAACTATTACAGCTTAGTTGAGGAGTTCTGATTCATCCACTGTATTCATCAGACATTGCACCTTCAGATTTACATTGATTTTGCTCTTGACAAAACGTTCTTAGTGGGAAAAAACTTCAGATTTCTGGAAGACTGTAAAAGCCATCTGGAATAGTTTTTTGTTCAAAAAGACAAAAAGTTTCTAGAAGATGGAATTATAAAGTTGCCTAATGGTAGAAGGTAGTAGAACAAAACAGTGAATATATTTTTCAATAAAGTTCTTGGTGAAAATGAAAGCTGTGTCTTTTATTTTTATTTAAAAAAATCATAGGACATTTTTGGTCAATCCAATATGTATTTATACAAAATTATCCATTCCCCTCCTTAATCTAATAGAACCATGTGTCTTCCCTGTTTACTTTTCTAATATTGGCTCTCCCTTTTTTTCTTCTTAGAAACTGCATGCCACTAAGCCTGCATTTGGAGGTGTCTTTGATGCCTGGTTTCATTTTAAACCACTTCTTTTCCTGCTCCAAAAATCAGACACAAGAAAACAAAAACAAGACTGAATATGCCATCAGATATGACTATGAACTCACAATCCACCACTGTGGCTTTCCTACAGCAACACCAGTTGCTCCCCATCCCTTCTCTGGATCATTAATCCTATTTCATTTTTGGAGATTTTAATAGTAACACCTAGGCTTTCCAATTCTTAATCAAATTCCTATCCCCAAATGAGCTTGCTCTTCTCTTGACTTCAGTCATCATCCCTGTGCTTATCTTACTTCATTTCATTAAAACTAATTCTTAGCTTTAATTTTATCTATCTACTCTGTGAACTCCACCTCCTATTTTTCCAACAACTGCTTCTAGATCACTGATCTTTCAACTCAAAGGAATCACCACTGGAATGATTCAACCAACACTTTTCTCTGGCTATTACTCTTCTAATGGACTCTCTACCCTCCTCGTATGTCTTAATTCTACAGTCAATCATTATAATCATTCTTTGTCATAACTGCTTTGCAAAACTACAACGTGGTTTAATCCAGCTATATGACAGCTCCCTTGAGCCCATGTGCTGAATGGCTGAAGGAGAGACAACCAATACTAGTCTTGCACTAAACTCATTATCATCAACCTCAAGGACCATGCTATGTCCTTAATCCATTTCCTCTCCTTTTGTGCTATACATGAATCACATTAAACAAACATATATTGGATTTTGCCAAATGCTTTTTTAAAATCTATTAATTTTATCATGTGGGTTTTCTTTTTTACTTTTTCAGTGGTTACCCTAGAGTTGCCATGTGCATTTAGAGCTAATTCAAGTTTTTGCTTTCAAATATTGTACCACTTCACAGGAACTGCAAGTCTCTTATAGTAACAAAATAATACTAATTCCTCCTTCTAACTATTATTGCTATAATTCACTACACTTACTCATCAGCATATATATATATATATACATATTATATAATGTGTAATTATATACATATATACATAAGTTTAAGTAATTAAAAACATTTTTGTTATTATCGTTTTCAAGAAACTATAACCTGTTATATCAATTAAGAGTAGGAAAAATAAATGCCAGTATCCTGAACTCCCACAGACAGGGGACTTAGAATCCAGGCCCCCAGATTTTAGGCATAGTTTCACTTGTTCCCTTGCTGACAATTTTCCCTTCTTTACGTAAATATGAGTTTGTGGCCTATATTTATTCCCTTCTCACTAAAGGATTTTTAAGATTTTTTGTAAGATAGGTCTACTGACAACAAATGTCTTCAACTTTTGTTTGTCTGAGGAAGTTTCTATTCTCCTTCACTTTTGAAGGGTAATATCAGAGTATACAGAATTCTAGGGCTTCCCTGGTGGCTCAGACGGTAAAGAATCTGCCTGCAATGAGGGAGACCTGGGTTCAATCCCTGGATGGAGGAGATCCCCTGGAGGAAGGTATAACAACCCACTCCAGTATTCTTGCCTGGAGAATCCCCATGGACAGAGGAGTCTGGTGGGCTACAGTGTGTGGGGTCGCAAACAGTCAGACACAACTGAGAGACTAAGCACAGCACAGCAATGAATTCTAGGTTGATGGATTTTTTTCTCTCAACACTTAAAATATTTCACTCCACTCCCTTCTTATTTGCATGGGTTTTCATGAGAAGTGAAGTATATTTCTTACCCTTGCTTTTCTATAGGTAAGTTTTTTTCAACTGACTTCTTTTAAGATTCTTTCTTTATCTTTGACTTTCCATAGGTTGAAGATTATATGCTTTAGGTGTAATATTTTTACTTTATTTATTTTTAATCAGAGGATAATTTCTTTACAATATTGTGTTGGTTTCTGCCATATATTAACATGAATCAGCCATAGGTACACATATGCCCCATCCCTCTTGAGCCTCCCTCCCAACTCTCACCTCATCCCTCCCCTCTAGGTTGTCACAGAGCACTGGCTTGAGTTCCGGGCATCATACAGTAATTTTCCACTGGCTATCTATTTTACATATGGCAATGTATATACTTCCATGTTTCTCTCTCAATTTGTCCTACCTTCTCCTCCCTGCACTGTGTCCAAAAGTGTGTTCTCTATGTATGCATCTCCTTCGCTGCCATGCAAATAGGTTCATAAGTAATATCTTTCTAGATTCCATATGTATATGTTAATATATGATATTTGTTTTTCCTTTCTGACTTACTTCACTCTGTATAATAAGTTCTACATTCATCCACCTCATTAGGACTAATTTAAATGCATTGATTTTATGGCTGAGTAATATTCCATTGTATATATTTATCACGACTAATTTATCCATAAATCTGTCAATAGACGTCTAAGTGTAGTATTTTTGATAGGCTTCCCAGGTGGCACAGTGGTAAAGAATCCGCCTGCCAATGCAGGAGATGAAGGAGATGTATGTTCTATCCCTCAGTTGGGAAGATCCCCTGGAGGAGGAAATGACAACCTATTCTATTATTCTTGCCTGGAAAATTCCATGTACAGAGAAGCCTGATGGCTACAGTCCATGGGGTTCCAGAGAGTCAGACATGACTGAGTGACGAAGCACACACACACAATATTTTTGATACTTTTCCTACTCAGTTTTCTTTGAGCTTCATAGACCTGTGGCTTCACGTCTAACATTAATTTGGAGGGAGATTATCAGTCATTATAATTTTAAACACTTCTTCTGTTTCTTTTTCTCTTTCTTTTCCATGTAGTATTCATAACACTGTTATGTCTTTTGCAATTGTCTCACTGTTCATGGATATTCTATTCTATTTCTTGTCTTTTTTCTTTTCAGTTTTGAAGTTTCTGTTGAGATATCTTCTAGATCAACATTCTTTCCTCAGCTATGGCTTTGTACTAGCAGGCCCACCAAAGGAATTCTTCAATTTCTGTTTCAGTATTTTTGATCCTCCACATTTCTTCTTGGTTCTTTTTTTAGAGTTTCCACCTTTCCTCTTCATTGTCTGTCTACTCTTGTATGCTATCTATTTTATTCATCGGAACCTTACCAGGTTAATCATAGTTGTTTTAGATGCCTAATCTGATCATCCTGACATCCCAGCCATGACTAAGGCTGGTTCTGAACATGAATCTGATTTTTGCTCTGCCTCTTCAAACTGTGTTTTTTACCTTTTAGTGTGCCTTGTAATTTTTTTTTCTTGAGAGTTAGATATAATGTAATAGGTAAAAAAGAAGTGATGTAAAAGAGCCTTTAGTGATCTGGTGGTGAGGTATGGGGTAGGGGAAGCACTCTATATTATAAAATTAGGTCTCATATTTTCTGAGACTGCACCTCTTGACTCAGACTTTCCTCCCTTAGGTGGGACAGGATAGCTAAGGTTGGCTGGAGTTGGCTGTCTTTCTTCCCCAAGTCAGTTAGGCACAGAAAAAACCCCATCATGTTGGGCTCTGGCTAAACAGTTTCTCCTGAGGGCAGATGGTTAAGAACAG
Source organism: Okapia johnstoni (assembly GCA_024291935.2). Lineage (NCBI taxonomy): Eukaryota > Metazoa > Chordata > Mammalia > Artiodactyla > Giraffidae > Okapia > Okapia johnstoni. The sequence goes on from CM044312.1 coordinate 109,442,435, forward strand.
GATGTTTTGGGGTTTTTCAACATGGCTCTAAGCCTGCTTCTGCCAGAAACACTTTAAGATTTTTCTCTGATATTCCTCTGAGAACCTAGTCCAACTCCTGGAGGGAAAACTCATTAAAAAGTGGATCCCCCTAGAGTTTTCAAGGCTCAGACTATTTCACCTTGAGCCTCCAGAAATTAGTCAAAAAAAAAAAAAAAGAAGAAGAAAAAAAGTTTAGTAATGATTCCCGTGGAAGTTTCTGCTTGTGGTTTTCTGCTCTGTTAAGCTGTGATTCTCCGTATCTGACTGTCTCCCCAATTCAGGGGATGATTTGCCCTGCAACATTGCTTCTCTTATGGATCTAAGAAAAATGTCGATTTTTCTGTGTGTTAAGCTTTTTACTTGTTAGGACAGAGTGATAACTATCTCCTTACATGCCAGACAGAGAACTGGAAGTTATTCACTTTTTATTTTTAAACTTATTCTGCTTTACAAAGAAAGAAGAGTAATACAAACTGAATATCATGATTACTATTTTTGTAGGGCAATTTCAGTTCTCATGCAGATTAAAGCTAAAAGGAGATTTTATTTCCCTTAATGTTTTTTCTCAAGCCTTGATTCACACTTTATTTTCTGGGCACTATTATTATAGGTCACCCTCATTCTTTTGAAAATAGGAAAGGACGACAGGACTAGTCTATGCAATTAGGTACATTATATCCTTATTTTGCTTAAAAGCTTTACCAGGAAGACTAAATCAAGTATTCATGGGTGCTCCATAATTATAATTATATTCAAAAACCAATTGCTTGTCCATCAGATAAATGTACTTCTAATTAGATATGTAGTAGAGAAGGCAAAGGCAACCCATTCCAGCACTCTTGCCTGGAACACCTCATGGACAGAGGAGCCTGGTAGGCTGCAGTCCATTGGGTTGCGAAGAGTCAGACATGACTGAGCGACTTCACTTTCACTTTTCACTTTCATGCACTGGAGAAGGAAATGGTAACCCACTCCAGTGTTCTTGCCTGGAGAATCCCAGGGATGGGGGAGCCTGGTGGGCTTCTGTCTATGGGGTCGCACAGAGTCGAACACGACTGAAGCGACTTAGCAGCAGTAGAGAAAACTGAAAATGCACACCAATATTTTTTGCATTTACTGAAAATTTCTTATGTCTATTTGGAACACATCATTGTTCTGCAAGTGAGCATCCATCTGTTATAGTATGGGGAAAATTTAATCCTTTGCTCTTTAGTTTATATTTTCCCATTAGGCTATATAGAGAAAGGAAATGAGTTCTAGGCTATGCTTTTGATTTATTGCATAACTGAACACATTTGCACAGAGAAAAGTGTTATTTTAATTTTACACACTTCAATAAACACACATACATATGTTCAAGTTTTAGATGCAATCGTAAAAGTGACTAACTGTGAGGATTCTGGAAATAGAGTGAAAACATACATAAAATTTTCACATTTAATAGTATTGTTCAGAATCCTATTATCTAAAGTTAAGGTCTTTTTTAAGTGTACATTTTTAAATTTAGTCTCCCCAAAATTTTAATCTATTATATTTTATTACCTTTTCTCCATGACAATGTGTTCATGCTCATCATTCTGGAACAATATGTATGGGTTTTTAAAACTTGTTAGTGGCCCTGAAATGCTGCGTTATGTCTGCAACATTTTTTTTTTCTTGTAGTATTATCTTTGATGTCATTATCACTAAATTCTCAGAATAGATGAAACAATTTTTTATGGATACTTAGTTCAGGGAATTCTGATTCTTAGCATCACAGATTTTTTTACTGTATATTATCACATAATTTGTATCTCATATTTATCACTTTCTTACTGTTTTAGCTAAGGCATACATTTTGAGTGATGATTTCCTTATCAGTTTCTCCTAAAGTCCGTCACCAAAGTGCCAAGATATGTACCCAGATCCGTGTCTCTTTAATGCACTAAGGGAAATATCTTTAAACTTTCGGAATCATGCTGATTTCTTAGTGTTGTTCTCTTCTCTCATTTCCTCCATTTCTGATTATCTTCAACTGGATTATTATCTTTCTACCCCTGGAACATTTGCTATGGCTCTTGTGGAGATTTTGTATTTTGTCAATGACTTGGCTATTCCTTTATCATATTCATTTCTTTAATGTTATAGATTATTTCTACTGAAAAAAAATTCTTAATATAATATCTATTATATTTGTTTTCCATTGCACCCAGCATATATTTTAAAAGGCCTTCATTGCACTTGTTATTTATCTGAAAATAACATTTCCTAATTTCAGGTTATTCTGTTTAAACTAATGGAAATTCATTTTGGATGTGATATTGGAGGGATGTTTTGTACACTCAAGACTGTTTATTTTCATTGAAGTCTCAGGAACAGTTAAAGGAAAATCACTTCTGGAATCAGTCAGCTCAGTGACTCAGTTATGTCTGACTCTTTCCAACCCCGTGGACTTCAGCACACCAGGCTTCCCTGTCCATCACCAACTCCCAGAGCTTGTTAAAACTCGTGTCCATTGAGTTGGTGATGTCATCCAACAATCTCATCCTCTGTCATGCCCTTCTCCTCCTGCCTTCACTTTTTCCCAGCATCAGGGTCTTTTCCAATGAGTCAGTTCTTTGCGTCAGGTGGCCAAAATACTGGAGCTTCAGCTTCAGCATCAGTCCTCCCAATGAATATTCAGGACTGATTTCCTTTAGGATTGATAGATTTGATCTTCTTGCAGTCTAAGGGACTCTCAAGAATCTTCTCCAACACCACAGTTTAAAAGCATCAATTCTTCAGTGCTCAGTTTTCTTTATGGTCCAACTTTCACATCTGTACATGACTACTGGAAAAACCATGCTTTTCCTAGACAGACCCTTGTTGGCAAAGAAATGTCTCTGTGATTTTGGAACCCAAGAAAAGAAAGTCTGACCCTGTTTTCATTGTTTCCCCCTTCTATTTGCCTTGAAGTGATGATACTGTATGCCATGATCCTTGTTTTTTGAATGTTGAGTTTGAAGCTAACTTTTCCACTCTCCTCTTTCACTTTCAAGAGGCTCTTTAAGTCCTCTTCACTTACTGCCATTAGGATTGTGTTATCTGCATACCAGAGGTTATTGATATTTATCCTGGGAATCTTGATTGGAGCTTGTGCTTCAGTCAGCCTGGAATTTCACATGATGTACTCTGCATATAAGTTAAATAAGCAGGATGACAATATACAGCCTTTACATATTCCTTTCTCAATTTAGAACCAGTCCATTGTTCCATGTCTGATTCTAACTGTTGCTTTTTGATCTGCAGAGTTCTCAGGAGGCAGATAAGGTGGTCTGGTATTTCTGTCTCTTGAAGAATATTCCACAGTTTTTTGTGATCCACACAGTCAACGGCTTTGGTGCAATCAGTAAAGCAGAAGTAGATATTTTTTCTGGAATTCTCTTGCTTTTCCTATGATCCAACAGATGCTGGCAATTTGATCTCTGGTTCCTCTGCTTTTCCTAAATCCAGCTGGAACATCTGGAAGTTCACAGTTCACATACTGTTGAAGCCTTGATTGGAGAATTTTGAACATTATTTTGATAGCATATGAAATGAGTGCAATTGTGCAGTAGTTTGAACATTCTTTGGCATTGCCTTTCTTTGGCACTGGAATGAAAACTGACTTTTTCCAGTCCTGTGGCCACTGCTGGGTTTTCCAAATTTGCTGGCATATTGAGTGCAACACGTTAACAGCATCAGCTTATAGGATTTGAAATAGCTCAACTGGAATTCCATACTTCACTAGCTTTGTTCATAGTGATTTAGAAAAGGCAGAGAACCAGAGATCAAATTGCCAACATCTGTTGGATCATAGAAGAAGCAAGAGAATTCCAGGAAAACATCTACTTCTGCTTTATTGACTGTGCCAAAGCCTTTGACTGTGTGGATCACAACAAACTGTGGAAAGGCCCACTTGACTTTACACTCCATGATGTCTGGCTCTAGGTGAGTGATCACACCATCACGGTTTTCTGGGTCATAAAGATATTTTTTGAATAGTTCTTCTGTGCATTCTTGCCATGTTCTTAATATTGTCTGCTTCTGTTAGGTCCATATCATTACTTCTGGAATAGTGCATATTGAAAAGTTAAGTGAGAGTGAAAGTTGCTTAGGCATATCTGACTCTTTGCGACCCGATGGACTGTAGCCCACCAGGCTCCTCTGTCCATGGAATTCTCCAGGCTTGGAATTCTCCAAGAATACTGGAGTGGGTAACTATTCCCTTCTCCAGGGGATCTTTCTGACCCAGGGTTCAAACCCAGGTCTCCTGCATTGCAGGATTCTGTATCATCTGAGCCACTAAGGAATCATATTATATGCTAAACCAATGCACATATCACCTTTCATTTCTACTCATCTCCTTGTAAAATGGTCAGTCTAGCTGTTGTGTGGAGAGTGAACGGGAGGTAGGAGGCAGTCCTGCCATTGTCACATTGGTAAGGCAGGAGGAAATGCAAACTAAAGCTGAGGATGTAAAAGGACCTCACTAGAACCATGCAAACAAAACTGGCAAGCCTTGGTGATAGTATATACTAGAGATGAAGGAAAAACTGTTTGAAGGATCTCTCTCTTGGATTTTTTTTAACTATGGTTGCACACAATTTCTCTAGTGTGGCAAGTGAGAATTTTACTGAATCCAAGATCTCTTTGCTTGCCACAGGATAGGCCAATTAACTGAGATACAAGCTGCTGAGGCAGGGAATACAATTTTATTTGGAAAGCTGGCTGATCAAGAAGATGGCAGACTAATGTCTCAAAATAATAATTTTATGAGGATCAGGATGTCAGATTGTTTTACAGAACAGAGATGAGTGGAGGTGAGAAAATAAAGTAAAAAAGCCATTAATATTCCAAATATCTCCTAGAATGGCAGTTTCAGGCAGAGGATTTATTAATTTCTTCCTTCCTGTCATCCACTGGTGGACAAGGTCTTGAAGGTATTTCAACAGACAATCATATGGGCAGGGTTTTCTGAGGCAGGTCATTATGAATGATTAAATAACAGAAACAATGGAGACCAAGTCAAAGAAATAGTTCCAGCATGAAGTCAGAACTGGCTTTTCCCTGAAACATGGACTAGTGTCTAGTTGTGTGACAGGCTTCTCATTGCTGTGGCTTTCCTTGTTGTGGAGCATGGGTCTAGGGCATGCAGGCTCAGTAGGTACATGAGCTTAGTTGCCTTGAGGCATGTGGAATCTTCCCAGACCAGCAATGGAACCCATGTCCCCTACACTGGCAGGCAGATTCTTAAACACTGGGCCATTAGGAAAGTTCCTTTTTTTTTAATATTAACACTGGTTACTCTTTACTAAAATGTAGGAAAGTGATGGGGAGCACACAATGAGAAATTGGGGGCTCCGTTCTAATCACCATGTGTTTGAGGTACATATCACAGAACCAATTGCAAGGAATTATAGATTAAGATAGAAGGAATTATAGATTACAAGACATCCAGATTTATAATTCCTTCTATCTCACTTCCAACTTGACATATGCAATTGGTTCTGTAATATATACCTCAAACATATGATGTTTAGAATTGAGCACCTGATCTCTCACTCATGTGTTATATACATAGCACAGGATAATAGAAATAATTTATAAGATAAATTGAGTACTAAGCCACAGTGCTAAGTGTTGTGGATGTGTTATCTCAATTAATAGTCAAAACACAATTTAACCTAAATATTATCAACTCCATTTTACAGGTGATGAATCTGGGACACAGGAAGTTAAGCACCTGCCAAGCAAAGATCATAAAACCTGCAAATGAATTCAAAACTTTGCATTCTTCCTGAAGACTGCACTCATAACCACCATGCTATATTCATGACAGACCATTAGAGACAGGAGAATATGGCACAATACTTAATGTTAAGTAATTTGGCTTTAGAGTACAGCTAAATAAAAATAATGGGTAAATACAACTAAAAATTACTGACCATAAAGGTAAGCTGAAAATCAGAATATTATATATCACATAAACCAAGGGAAAATAAATTCAATAAGGAGGGAATTATTTAGCTATTTCAAATAGTGCTGTGTAAGGTGAGGACTGAAAACACCCCACAGTTAAGTGACCCATCACATTCTTGAAAATTCTTGCTAGGACTTTGATGTTTATGTAGAAATCAGACTTAAATGGATAAGTCAATAAAGTTGAGAGTGATCACATCTTGGACATATCTTGTAGTTCAAACAACAAAATAATAATAATAGGATGAAAAAAAGTGGGCATGCTTAAGAATAGAACAGAAATGCAAACCTCATGCTAAAGTTGTGAGCTTTCTGGTTTCTCAGTGCAGAGCCAATACTATCTATGTGGGATGGAGAAAACACTAGGAGTACGATCTGAAACCATGGCTTGGGGTGTGCTCCTTACTTCCTCCCTGCCTGCTCTCAGAGAGAAAAAGTTCTGTATCCCATCTACACCAGGAGGTAAAGATTATAGAAACTGTGTCAAAGGAAGAGGGTATCTTCTCAAGAGAAATTCAGTGGAGTGACCAGCTGGCTCTAGGTCTGGATCTGTACAGGGCAAACAGACACAGACATAGTTAGGCTGGGACACAGTAGAAGAGGCTGTGAACTCATAGTTAGGGAGAGAGAAGAATGCAGTGAACCAAAAGAGAGAGAAGAAATTAAATACATTTTCTATGAATAATAAATGCTAGAGAGGGTGTGGAGAAAAGGGAACCTTCCTACACTGCAGATGGAAATGTAAATTGGTTGCATCCACTATGGAAAACAGTATGGAGACTCCTTAAAAAACTAAAAGTAGAGTTGCCATATGATCTTGCAACTTCACTCCTGGATGCATATCCATAGGACAACATGGTCCAAAAGGATACATGCACTCTGTGTTCATTGCAGCATTGTTTACAATAGTCAAGACATAGAAGCTTATTTAAGCTTCTGTCTGTCAACAGATGAATAGATAAAGAAATTGCAACACATATATACAGTAGAAAATTACTCAACTGTAAAAAAGAACAAATTAATGACATTTCCAGCAAAGTAGATGCATGGATGGACTTAAAGATTATCATGCTAAGTGAAGAAAGTCAGACAGAGAAACATGAATACCATATGATATTACCTATATGTGGAACCAAAAATATGATACAAATGAACTTATTTACAAACAGAAACAGACTCACAAATATAGAAACAAACTTATGGTTACCAAAGAGGAAAGAAGTGGGGATAAATTGGGAGTTTTGGATTAGTAGACAGAAAGCACCATATATAAAATAGATAAACAATAAGGTCCTACTGTATAGCACAGGTAACTATATTCAATATCTTCTAATAAACCATAAAGGAAAAATATGAAATATATATAGATGTAAAACTGAATCACTTTGCTGTACACCAGAAACTAACACAATATTGTAAATCAGCTTTCCTTCAATCATTAAAAAAAAAAAAGGAATTAAAGACATTTTTAAAACAGATATTCAAAATAGGTATGTAAGACACAATAAAATATGTTTGACAATCTAATGCTAAGAAAGGCAATCAATAAGATGAATCACTGAAACATGAATGCATTTCCAATGAAATTAATTTTATGAAGCACTATAACTTTAGAATGAGTATATTTTGGATGAGATAAATGAAGACAGAATGCCTATCACTTCACTGTACACCTAAAACTAAAACATTATAAAACAATTATACTCCAATACAAAATAAAATTTTTAAAACACATACAAATTTGTAAAACAAAAAGAGACATAAATAACACTACAAGCTATCAAATAGCAATCTATTATCTTCTATGTGATATATATACACATGCATTTATATCATAATATTACTTCTATTAATTTCATCTACATAATATTTCATAAGTCAGCTACCTTTTTATCATTTCATTTAAAAGTCCAGAAAACAGGTACCAACATGATCTGTGACCTGCCCAAGATCACACAGGTAGTAAGTGACAAGGTAGCATTTGTACCCATGCAGTCTGCTTGTGTGATTCATCCTCTTAACAATTGCTCTTATTTTTTTCTTGTTTCCCCATGGTTTCCCTCCTCACTCAATCTTACTAATTATTATGTTATTCACTCAAGTTTACTGTTTATTATTGCCTGATCAACTTGTCAAGGAATAAAAATAGTGTTAAGAATTTTATATCCATTATTTTTCCCTGAAGTTCTTTGTATATTGTAAATTTTTAACATATATTTTGCAATGTTATGCAAGTAAATCATTAATGATTTTGTAAAAGATTAAAAATATATAAAAAAATAAACATATAGAACAAACAGAAAGATTCTCTTCAAATATCCAAAAAGCATTTGTCTTCTGTGAAGTGATCACCATTCAGAGATTTTATGTATTGCTTTGAGATTCTTTCTTAACTATATATTTCTTTGCTACATATTTACACACATATATTTCTATATATGAAGATATATTTTAAAATATATTTTCTCTAATTTTTTCCAATTAAAAATATATGTATGGGCTCCTTTCATGTTATAACTACTAATTATATGTTGCTCTTAAATTGTGATGTCCCACAATATACACTAAAGCTTTTTAACAATTTTCCTATTGATATTTATAAAAGTTATTCTTTTATTCTGATTTTTTTGCTATCACAATAAATCCATAAAGGAAGATTCTAATTCACGCTTCCAATCAAATATCTATGCATAATATTGTTTCTATAAAGCAGAAACCTAAAATTAGAAACGTTATTACCAAAAAGACTGAGTATTTATTCATGTAAACACTACTCCTTGTACTTCTAATTCTATGCATCATGGTTTACTTATATAACAGCAATATTGGCTTATTTTGTTTTGTCTTACTAATCCACAGTTCTCAATACATTCTGCAATGTTAACCTTGTCTAAAATAAGCTACAATTTCTTCTATTCTGTAACAACTTTTTGATTTATTAATTATATATTTTTTTCCTATTGAAATGTCAATTTTCTTATGACTTCTGAGCATTGTTGTATCTAAAATAAGCAGTCCCTCTATATTCTCTTGTGTTTTCTAATAATATTATGGCCCTTTATAATAGGGAAATTTAATCACTTTCCCTTGGTTATTTTCACTAATGTGTTTGGACTCCCTGTTGTCATTTATCTCTTGCCCTTATCATGCTTTATACTTGTTGGCTGTCTATTACTCAACTGGACTTTTATTTGATTCATTAGGAGTCTGCAGTTACTCGTCCAAGGAATTAAATAGACAGCTCTGCCATCATGTTATACACGCACACACATGCACACACACGCACACACACAGACGCACACACACACTAGGTCCTAGCTATGACTCCAGACTAGATTCTAGTGTTTCCCTCTGCAGCAATATCAGAACTTAACGCTAGTTTCTCTTAGGCTTCTGCTTTCAGAGCTATGGCTTTGGTGATCTAAAATGAGATCTGTGTGTATTCTTATCTGAATCTTATTCTATAAATTAAGGAACACTGTGAAGTATGCCTCGACTCTTTTACTATAGACGCTCACTTCTTCAAGAGAAAGACTTTGCCAGCCTAACTTTCATACTCACCTTCTGTCTGGTGCTGGTGACATTGCAACTCTCAAAAGTTCATCAATACAGTTAATGGTGAGCCTCCCTAGTCACCAGAGATAAGGAGGATTTGTTTTCTTTTTGCCCTATTAGTATCAGCAGTTGATTTTTTCAGTGTGAAATATCTATCTTCACACTGGCACTTACTTCAGAGATCTTTATTATTCTTTGAAATATTGCCTATATTTTTATGTCTAATATAGATGAATCATCATATAAACTATTTAGACATATAATCTCTTCCCTCAGACTTTTCCATATATTAGTTTCAATATTTCACTACTGTATTTTATTCTGGAGAACATAAGTGTAATCACTGATGTTTGACTCTTCCATTTATGCCATTTTATACATGGGGAGTTGAACTATGCTCAAGAATAACTAAATAATTTTAAAAGATTCATCCATCTACAAAAAAGGATATGGAAATATCTTCTTCTAAGTCGATTTCAGAAAGTCACCAATTTCTTAATATGGAAAAAAGAAACTGGAAACAATCATAGGAAGTATTGTTGAAAAATGGAAGTTGCTAAAGTTTTTACTTTATGTTTGTTGTCTTATTTGTTGTTTCAAATTCCAATTGTCTTCTAAATAGTGCACTAAATGTCAACAGTTTGAAAATAAATGAAGGATCATAACACACAGTTGGTGTGCTGAGGTAGAAAAGAAAGGATGAGAAATATAATACTAGCTAACTGAGCAAGAGAGAAGCTTAGAGCACATGTTCTAATGATGAAAGAGGTAGATAGACCAGCCCCTGGAAAACAGGTTCAGGACTTCCATGTCTGTGAAGTGATGGACATGTAAAATGCTGGGATTTTCCTGACTTGGTTTCAATTCCCACATATAATCTGTGAGACTTTTGTAACATTCTATCAGAGTTTTAATGACAAGACAGCATTTGTATTCTTTATGTCTCTTTTTGTAATTTTGTCTTGAGATAGTGCTAGTGGGAAGAATGTGTGCTTTTTAATATAGTGTGTATTCCCAGTTGCACTGTTCATTCATGAAAAATCACCCAGCCTCATGACAGGGTATTGTTTCCACAAAAACTTATTCTTGGTTCAAATATTCAGATTTATTGTTTTTCTATTCATGCTGGGCAGTGACAGAAATAAGTGAAAGAGATCTGAGCTGGTATTCAAGACTAGAGTTGTGAGTAGTAACATTGTATTTGTTATTTCTAAACTGTTAAATATCCATGTGGAATTGACAAGATATATTTTAATATCATGAGGAACAAAGATTTTTAAGGGCAAGAGAAAAGTGGTTAAAATATAAGTCATCTTAAAAAGATAAATTCAAAGCAATTAAGCAAATTTCTTGTAATCTTAAAATTGAGTCAAAATATTGATACAAACTCAAATTTATTTTCATTTTCAAAGCAATACATTTATCTAGTTTTATGCTCTGAAAAGTCTTAGAAGAAATGACACCTTTTAGCACTAAACAACCTTCATACCCTAATATGATCTTCAAACACTAACTCCAGTAAAAAGAAATCTGAAGGTTACATCAGCATTATGATGATGTAGTTGTACCTTTTTTCTCTCTCCTTCAGCTTACAACTAACTGGACATTGATAAGTGAAAAAAGGCATCTCAATACAGCCTCCCAGATCACCCAAGATATACATCCATCAGTACCTACAAAAGTGGATAGATTGGACCCTGGAGGCTGCAGAGTAAGGGGAGTGACAGCTGAAGTGGTACTGGGTCAGACACCATGTTGGGACAGCACTACTTTCCTGGCAGAGCAAGTGATGATGAAAGTGGTGAGTGGGGTATGTCTTGCCACGTGTCCTGCAGCTAGACAGACCTGCTATTTGAGGAGAGACTCAGTGATGGGGGAGGAAAAGGAAAGAGACTGACATAGAGCTCTGAAGGGAAATTCTCCTGTACTCTCCCTGGATTCTGACCTAGGCCTTTGGGACCCCATATCCAAGGATCCCTTACCAGTCATGGATGCCTCCCTCAAAGCTCTAAATGCTAAGTGCACACCTCCCCTCACTGTGCCACTAACCTTTCTTTTTACCATGTCGGTCCTTAGCTTCCTCAGCCCCTATAAGAGGAATGAAAAAGAAACTTTTATATAATGTAGTCTTCTGGAAAACAAATGGAAGGCACCCAACTACCAGCCTGTTAGAATCAAAATAAACAAAGCTTTACCTGAACGAAAAAGGCTTTCACTACATCAAATTAAGAGGCACAGGAACAACTCATCAAACACATGAAAAATCATGGTAATATGGTATCACACAAAGGAAATGACAGTTTTCCAGCAACCAAACACAAAGACATGGAATAGCATGATCTAACATAAAGATTTTAAAAGGATTGTTATGATAAAATTCAGTGAGCTACAGCAGAACTCGTAAAAGAAATACAGTGATCTCAGGAATAAAATTAACAAAGAGAAGGAGTACTTTACCAAAGCAATTAAAACTCTAAAAAAGAACCAAACAGATTCTAGAGCTGAAAGTATGAGTGAAAGTCTCTCAGTCATGTCCGACTCTTTGCAACCCCATGAACTATACAGTCCATGGAATTCTCCCGGCCAGAATACTGGAGTGGGTATCCTTTCCCTTCTCCAGGGGTTCTTCCCAACCCAGGGATTGAACCCAGGTCTCCCACATTGCAGGCTGAAGAACTCAATAAATGAGATGAAGAATACCTTAGATCACATTGGAAACAATAAGATCAGATGGAAGAGAGAGTTAGCAAAGTGGAAGATAGAATCTAGGAATGTTTCAGAAGGAAAAGGAGAGTGAACTAAGATTTTTTTTTAAGTGAAGAAATTCTACTAAACTAATTTCATTAGAAAAGCCAAAATAAAAATAATGGATATTCCAAAAGGAGAAGAGAGTGACAAAGTAACAAAGAGTATATTTAAAGAAATAATGGCTGAGAATTTCCCAAAGCAGGGGAAGAAACTGTGTATATAAAACCATGAAGCCAATAAAAAACCTTATTATTTCAATGCAAAAGACCTTCTTCAACACACATTATGTTAAAATTGTTGAAAGTCAATGATAAAGGCATAAACTGCCCTTGTTGACTTTCAGGGAGAAAAGATGGTCATCTACAAGGAACCTTCATTAGACTATCAGAAAATTTCCAGCCGAAGCTCTAGAAGTCAGGAGAGAATAGAAAGACATATTCAAAGTATTAAAATATAAAAACCATCAGCCAAAAATACTCTATCCAGCAAAGTTGTCCTTCAGACATGACAGAGATATAAAAGATTTCCCAGACAAATAAAAGCTGAGGAAGTTCATCCCCACTAGCCTTGCTTTAGAACTGTTGGAAGGAACTCCAAGATGAAATAAAACTCTGATCAAGGTGATAAGTAGAAAGTCAGAATTAGAAAACTGTAACTCTTTTTTAGAATAGCATATTAAACTCCTAACTACAGCAAAAAGGTTATAGGAAAAATATCATTACCTATAACTATAGCTATGAAATCACAGCATAAAAAGATAATTTGAGACAAGGAAGAGTAAGATGAGGGAAATTTTATAGGTGAATGAAGATAAATTGCTATCAGCAAACTTTATCTATGAGAGATTTTATGTAAAATGAATGGTGATAATAAAGCAAACATCAAAAGCAGAGATATGAAACATTAACAAAGTTTGATTGAGCAAATCATCATGGAAAAACTACCAACTAACAAAGTTAGAAACAGAAGGAAAAAGAAACAAGGGAGGGAAAAATAATGAGAAGAAAAAAATAAAATGGCAGCAGAATTCCTCATCTTTCAATAATTGCCCTAAATATCAATGGATTGAACTCAGCAATCGAAAGGACAGAGTGGCTGGACAGATTAAAAGACAATAAGACCCAACTCTATGCTGCCTACAGGAGACTCAACTCTAAAAACACACATACATTCGAAGTGAAGAGATGCAAAATGATATTTCAAGCAAGTGGAAAGCAAAAGAGAGCAGGTATGGACTTTAAGCTAGAAAGAATAGCAAGAGACAGGCTGCTATGTAGTGATAAATATATCAGTATATCAAGAAGATACAACAACCATAGATATGTATACAACCAACACCTGAACAGCAAACTATGGTAATCTTGTTTAAGAGTACAAACTTGTAATCAGTATTAAATAAACCATGGAGAGGGAATGCACAGTATAATGAATGTAGACAATAATATTGTAATAGAGTTGTATAATATGATATAGTTATATCAGAATCTCTATTACAGCATATTAAAGTAACACGGTATACAACTTAAACTTGCACAATGTTATATGTCAAATTTATTCAATAAAGATAAAGTTTCATAGTACTTATAGGGAAAGAAGCACTGAGTAAAAACCTCTCATTGAATTATTTTTCCCAATTTAGCCCAACTACTATACATTTGATGGTAGGTCTTTTGAAACGAACAAAAATAGAGAACACCAAGACAGAGTTTTTTCCCCTAAAAAGAAGTAAAAGAAATCTTGGATAATGTTTGATTCTAAGACTAAAAAAGTGTATAAGACCATGGGAAATCAAGGAGATGATCAAACCTGGTCACATGAAGAGTCACAACAGACTTCTACTTTCTGGTTCAAACTGAAAAGAGATTGGAAGTTGTCAGAACTAGGAAAAGACTGTACAAACTGAAAAACAACAACTCTTCTTAGACTGTCAGAATTGAGGTCACAAATCAGATTGCTGCTCTGAAAACCAGAGAGTAAGATGGGTACTGAGAAGCACAACCTATTGGGGGCAGGTACCTGCTGATGGAGGTGCATAGGTGGGATCTTGCTCACATATAAAGAGGAATTGCTAGATGCTCATTGTGAACTGGGCTTCTCTGGTGGCTCACACAGTTAAGAATCTGCCTGAAATGCAGGGGACTTGAGTTTGATCCTTGGGTAGGGAAAATCCCCTGGAGAAGGGAAAGACTGACCACTCTGTTATTTTTGCCTGGAAAATCAATGGACAGAGGAGCCTGGCAGACTATAGTTCTTGGAGTCACAAAGAGTCAGGCACGACTGAGCAACTAACACTTTAAATTTCATTGTGAACTAGCTTCAGAGTTAACAATACCAGAGTGCTTGGTCTTCGGGGCCTTCACACTTTTGTGTGTTTTAATACCGGGAGCACCCCACTGCCAGGTTCTTGGGGTAAAAATTGCAGAAAGATTCCCGGTAGGGATTCTACTGTGACTTCCAGTAGGAAAAGTTGAAATTAAATATTTGAAAGGTATCCATAGGACTCTGTTCTCCTAAACAAGTGAGGCCTTCATAAGAAACTGTCTTACCAGTTTCTTTTATAGAAGGAAATACCTAAGTCTAATCCCTTGTAGCCTTTAATGTGGACAGGGTACATACCCACTTGGCCCCTGGCCTTACTGTTCACACACTGAGGACAGATACTGACAGGCACTTGCAGAGGGCACAGCCTGTGGGCACAGCTTCAATAAAACACCGAAACCAGCTGAAAGAGAAACTGTGTCATATTCAACATTTTAAGAATTTATTTGAGCAAAAAGCAACTAAATTGGGCAGAGTCAAACCAGAAGTGGTTAGAAGTTCAGGAAGGAAATTTTAAAGTAAAAAGGCAGAAGCAAAGCAGTGAAATTATCTGTTGGCTGTTTTTTAAAGCCTCCTTGGCTGTTTGTGATTGGTGTTGTCCCCCCAATTTGGATTTTGGTTTCCCACCTTAGGTCCCCTGGCATTAGAGGTACTTCAATCCAAGGGCCTTAATGTTTAATGAAGTTAATAAATCTAATAATTGCAATTGTGTGTGCGTGCAAACTCAATTGCTTCAGTCATGTCCGATTCTTTTTGACTGTAGGCTCCTCTGTCCACAGGATTCTCCAGGAAAAAAATATTGGAGTGTGTTGCCATGCCCTCTTCCAGGGGATCTTCCCAACCCAGAAATCAAATCTGCATCTCCTGCATTGCAGGTGGATTCTTTACCCACTGAGCCACCTTGGAAGCCCACAATTGTGCATAAATACACACAAGCTCATAGTTGGTAAAAAAAAAAAATGTTAAGCTATCAGTTTTCTCAAGATGTTCAGCTAGAATATTCATTCTATTTGTTAATTATTTTGTTTCTATGTCTAGAGTGAAGTGGCAGCTTAAAGTTGTGGTGCTAGATTAGGTTAGAGAGGAAGGAACAATCAGCATTCCGGCATTGACTCTGCAGAGTTACTTGGATTAAATATCATATTCTGATAGGAGCAGATTTTCTTGTTTGTAATGAGGATACGATTCCAACTTCTTGATGGAATTTTTATTAGTTTCCTCTGGCTACTATATAAAGGTACTACAAGCTTGCTGGTTTCTTTTCTTCCTTTGGAACAGCTGCACAGCCTGAGGGACTTTAGTTCCCTGACCAGGGATTGAACCCACAAACTTGATGGCTTAAAACAACACAAATCTATTATCTTACAGTTTTGGAGGTCAGAAGTTCAAAATGTATATCAGTGGACTAAAAACCCATTGAGGGACTTCCCTTGTGGTCTAGCAGTTAAGAATCTACCTGCTATAAGGCAGGAGATGTGGGCTCGATCCTGCTCTGGTAAGATTCCACATGCCTCAGGGCAACTAAGCCTGTGAACCACAACTACTGAGTCCAAACTCTACAGCCCATGCTCCACAACAAGAGAAGCCACTGCAAAGAGAAGCCTGCACACCGTAACCAGAGAAACACACTGCAACAACAGACCCAGCACAGCGAAAGTTAAAATAAAAAAAAAAATAGAAATCTAATTTTTAAAATAAAATAAATAAAAACCCATGAGCGTCTGCAGAACTGCACCCTTTCTGGAGGCTGTGGAAAAGGATCCATCTCCTTGTCTTTTCAAGCCTCTGGAGGCTGCCTGCACCCCTTGGCTGCTGGCACCTTTTTCCACCTTCAAGCAACAATGGTTGGTAAAGCCCTTCTCATGCTGACACGGACTCTTTCTCACTGATTCGCTTGCAAGGACATTTGTGATTCCATTGGGTCCATTCGGATAATCCAACACAATCTCTCTATCTCAGGATCCCTAGCTCAATTATATTTGTAAATCCCTTTTGCCATGTAATCTAACATAAATTCACATACATAGAATTAGAATGTGGACATCTTGGGGGTCAATATTCTAGTCTACCTACTACAATATTATTGGAGAGCTTATAAAAGGAAATGCATATAAAATGTTTACAATAGTGTGATGACAAATGATTCCGTGTTTGTTATTTTTTTATTCCCTTCATCTCCTCTTCCTGTTCCACCTCCTCTTCCTACTCCCTCCCCTTTCATGAGACTATGTGTTTTTAAATTGATATCTTTTTTGTATCTTTCATTTGAAGATCTAATCTTACTTTTATTTACTGCATTTTTCTCCTTTTCATTTTTTTTTTAACAGTCTCCTTTTCAATATTTATTTCGGTATCCTTGAGTCTCACACAAAGTAATCCTATTTGACGGCTGATTCCTGCCTCCTGTCCCCTCATGGCTGACTATTTATGTCTCTTGCTGTATTCTCACATCATCCACATGCTCTCTATTTGCCTTTGCTCTGTCACCTCTTAGGATGCATCATTTATGAATTATATTCTCAAATATCTTGACTGTTATCTCCAGATGAGCAACTTTTTCTCATGAGGTACTAACTACATTGACACTTTATGTTTGAGCAAAACTCAGGATGCTTCCTCATTTTTCTATTTCAAAGGAAATGTTTCATGGTAGGTTTTCATATTCTGGTTTTCCTTACATGTTTGAAAAACTGTTAGTGGAGAAAGCATTTCATCACAGCATCAGTGCAGCAAAATAGAACTTTATCAGTTATCTAGTCAGCAATATTAAGGCAGACAACTAACATAATAACCCAGCACACAGAATAACACTAAGACAAGACTGAATTTTAGAAGTGCAAGCAATGTACAGTGGAAAAAGGCTTTTGATCAACCTAGGACGCTAGGGTGGATCGTTTGAAGTTGAAAACATGTTTTTGAGGTAAGAATCATCCTGATGTGTACTCTTTTGTATTCAATTCATTATATATATACATACTTTGGATCACTTAATTTAATATTATTTTTATGGATGCAAAACGAAGAGGGTTCTGTGTATCTAACTGAATGTGTCCGACTAACACAACCAGCCTTCTTAATAATTATTGACATTAATGGTAATAATTGGGCTATTCTAGGTCTAAACATGGGACTTCCCTGGTGGTTCAGTGGTAAATAATCTGCCTGCCAATGCAGGAGATGTAGGTCCAATCCCTGGGTCAGGAGGATCCCCTGGATAGGGAAATGGCAACCCACTTTAGTATTATTTCCTGGAAAACCCCATGGATAGAAAGCCTGGCGGGTGCAGTTAATGGCATGGCAAAGAGTCAGATGTGACTTAGTGACTAAACAATAACCACAGGTCTAAATATATTACAGAAAGATGTATTAATTATGAAAATGTTTTAAGTGACCAATAATATAATGTTAACATTGTAACATAAACACATTCTATATCTAAATAATGCCAAAAGTCCAGAGGAAATCAGAAAATGTGCAAAAAATACCTAGCAATTGATTAACAGTTTGAAAATATCTAGCTAATATACTGAATTTTTCCACTTTATCACAATATTTGTCATTATATTATAGAAACACACTTTCAGAAAAAATTGTTTCAGTCCTTTTGCACTTGCTATTTGCTGCCTAGACAGTTATCTATCCAGAGAGAATACTGTAGTTACCTCATGATAATGTATATTTTCTTGGTAACGACAGGGGTCATCAACCCTCCATGAGCAGTGTAACAATATCATGATAGTCAAAATTACATGTTTTCCATGTTATTATAAATGAATAGAATCCAAATAAAACGTGTTTGACAAAAACCCATTCATTTGTTAGGCCCTGAATTCAGTTTCATGGCATGGACCAAAAATAATTTTGGTAATATGGTACTACATTTCAAGTGTTACATTTAAAATTTGAGTTTTATTGATTGCAACTTCTTTCACTTGGACCAGGTTGAGCTAGCCAAGACTGGGCCAAGCAAGATATATTGACAACAGCAATCTATGATTCTAATAACTAGTTCACTGTAAAAATATAATGAAATAGAAATTTCAAATGTAAGACTTGACCTGGGTTACCACATCCAGGTGAAATTTAGGACATATGACTTGCCAAAATGTGAGATGCTGAGGTCTGCTAGGAGTAGCTAGAAAAATGGAAATAATTAGGTACCCTGAAGTCACGGAAAAGTTGAGACAGAAAGGCAAGGTTCATGGGAGGAATGTGGTTATGACGTCAATGTTACGTGGGTTCAATGCAGTAACACTGACTCAAGAATATATAAAGGAACAAGGCTGTGCAGGAAGTGACAATGGACTGGTTATACCTCAGTGGCCTATGAGACCAAGAATCAAATAGAAAATATAGAGAAAAATGATTGTCAGTGAAATACATTATGAATCCCCTTGACTTCGGAGACACACCCACAAAGAAAACCCTCCCAGTGAGCCCTGCTGTGAGTCTGGTCAAAGTATAAATGCAACAAACACTCTGCAAAGCACATTATATCCTTGCATGGTGCAAATGACTTTATATTTTCTAATTTAATACGATAATCATACAAAAAGAATACTCAATTCTACAGCTGAAAAAAAAAAAAAACAAACAAGTTTGAAGAGGTCTTTTGTGCAAACTTACTAAACCAATAGCTAAGCAGGCATTCAAGCCAAAGACATTCAATTCCCTCCCTTTTCTATGAAACATACCAATTCAAAAGCATAGTTCTAGCTGAGAGATAAATATATAGCAGCACTTTTTTCAAAAGACCTCCAGTCTTTACGATTATGTATCACTATAAATAAATGTGTAATAACCCTTAGTTTCAATAAAAGTAATGAGACAGTCAATCCCTAGGTAGGTTGATAAGAAGTCCAGGGTTCCTGAGGAAAAGAAAGGAGTCCAGAGTCCTTGAGAAGGAGAAAGGGATATGAAGCTCTCAAGAAGAAAAAAGATAAATGTTCTTTTCTACATTGCTTTGCCTTAGTCAATATAACAATGTATCTTTCTCAAGGACATGTTTCTTCTTAACAAGAACATACTGACTAATCCTGTCATCTTAAAATGTATATTATGGGAATGGGTCTGGTAAGATACTTCTATTGTTCATTCTAATTTTGTTAATTTAAGATGTATGTTGTGGGAGTGGATCTGAAAAAAGTATATAAGGCCTTGATAAGACTAGCGAGGGGGGCACTCTTTGTCTCCCTTCTGCTGTCTGTGTCAGAAGCCTTTTCTGTCCCTTGTTATACTTTAATAAAACTCTGATACACAAAAGCTCTTGAGTGATCAAGCCTGGTCCCTGGTCCTGAAGCTAAATCTTCTTCGGAGATCAAGAAGCAGACATCGTTCACTGTAAGCTATTAGTAATAGACTGCCATTTCCATCTCTAATCATGATTAACATTTTCTATAGCTCTTTGGGAAGAGAAGCAAATATAATGTATTCTGTTTGTTTAATCACTTTTGGCAAAGCTTAATCTCAATAAGATGTAAAATGATATATTCCATAGGTATGGATTTTCACATGAATTCTATTCATATGTAAAATTATGTAAAAGAGGACTTGAATCATAAAGAATATATCTGTGTATATATATATAACTATAATTAGAAGATTGAAGAAGGAGACAGGACGATAGGATAGAAGAATATCCTATCCTTTTCTCTTTTTGTTTGTAAATTTATCCTTCTTCTGATTGCATATGAATCAGTCATAAGGTTCCTTCAAACTTGTCTCTCACTCCTCTTTTTTCCCCTGATTTCTCTAAATTTAACTTATCTATCTTCACCCTCTCACTTTCCCTCTCTTGCTTCCCCAAGAGAGGGAGGATATGAGCATTAGCTGAGCTGGAGGAGAATGTATATATGGCGGTTCTTTATTTTTCCTTTTCAAGCCTTAGTGGAGGCAAATAATGATTTATTTGAATTGCAAATTACCACATACAGTGTAAACAGCACTTTAAAATGTTGAGAGTTATTACTATAATTTCTTTTTTATTTCATTCTTTTATATTTTTGGATGAAATACCTACTTAACTCTGTAAATAGTCTATCATTTGTTAACTTTATGGTCTATATAAAGAATTCTTTATTTTAATAATTTTGTCAGTTGATTTAATTTCATTAAAGTAACAGTCCCAAGACATACAAGTAAATGTATTAACCTAGAGTTTTATAAATTAAAGAACAATTGTCAATTTACATAAAATTGACTGATTTGTTAATTTGTGGAAATTAACTGTTTAAGTTAATGAATTGTGAAACTATAATATAGCTATCTTGGTTTATCTAAATGGATTCTTCTGGCATCTGTTAAGCCCTAGGAGGAAAGCAATGAGAAAACTCTCTACAATCCTATTTAGTAATAAGGATTGTTTTTCCTTCCTAGTCCACTTAATTTGTATGTTTTTTTTTTAACTATTTATAGAGGGGCTGAAGTGCATGGGAGGATCAATACTGTGCCAAGATTAGTATTTTCAGCATTTTCTTTAATTGATGATTTATAAGGTGCCAGAGCACTAATGGAATCTTTAATTCTTTGCTAGATTTCTGTTTTCTCTAATTATCTACATTTTAATTATGGCCAAGTCTTATACAAATTAAATAGTGCTTCTGGAAATTTTGTAGACATTCTAAACAAAACTATGGTATCAAGGAGCTCACTAGAATGGAGATGGTGGGAAAATAATCACTAAATTGAATGGCTATTCACATTTAAATGATTAAAATACCTCGCAGAACTTACTGAAAAATATAGTATAATATAAAATTTCAAAAGTAAAAAGCCTACTAATCAATGTTAAAGAATTCAAACACACACTTACATTATTTAATAATTAATAAGAATAATGCTGGAACAAGATAAAATCATTTTTCACAGCTGAACAAACACAAGTCCCATATAATGCCAATATTTAAACTAAATAATAAGACATATCAGTCAAAAAATCCTAGCAGCAATGTAAAAGTAGGTACAGTGTATCAAGTTGCCCAACTACACAAATTAAATGCAATGCTGCTGCTGCTGCTGCTAAGTCACTTCAGTCGTGTCCGACTCTGTGTGACCCCATAGATGGCAGCCCACCAGGCTCCCCCGTCCCTGGGATTCTCCAGGCAAGAACACTGGAGCGGGTTGCCATTGCCTTCTCCATTAAATGCGATATTATACTTAAATACATTGTAAATATCATGATGAATTCAAAGTCATTTTTTTTGCCTGGGAGGGGGATTTGATTCTGAACTCACTCCATTCAATAAAACACTAAGTATATAACAATATTTTGAGCAATAAAAAGCTTAATTAAGAAATGTTTAATATTTCATTTTAATTAATTTATGTGACACAGTTTAGAAATAAAAAAAGATAATGATTAAAATACACTATTAGCCGCATGTAGTATACCTGTTTTCAGAAATTAAATGGGTAGTTATAGCTCCAAGAAAAAAAAAAAAGGTGACTTGGTTAAACAGAAAAAAGAAAAAGATATCTATGGGGATCCCTACCCTGACTCTTGCTCTTGGCTCAAGTAAGCATCCATGTTTTAAAAGGAAAAAGGACTATTTTGTGAGTAGAAAGAGGTGTGTGACAGCCTTATACACCATCTTTTGATAACTTTCACTGTATATTTTTATTTTTTCAATGTGACCAAAAAGTTTCAGACTGGTAATAAGAAAATACAGTTGACAATGGTGACTGTGATAATGATAGCACAAAATTCCCTAAACATTATCATGTAAAGTAAAGGTCACTTAACAACTGTTAAAAATATTATATTAATGTATGATTGCAAGATTGGTATGTCTCCATTCAATTTACAAGTTACACACACACTTAATAAGGTTAAATAATTTGTCCAAAGTCACACTGAACAGAGATGGCAAGACCTGGTAATATTCAACCGTCAGATGCCAATCCCAATGTGTACACATTCATTATGTCACAGCTGACTTTTGTTTTAGTTTTGGTTTCACCATAAAGTAACTTATGTGATCAAAGATTGTTCAACAAGCTCACAGCAGCCATTGCACGACCAGGATGCTGGGTCATATCATAAGCATACATTTAATTTGTTTGGGATTCCCTGGTGGCTCAGAGGGTAAAGCGTCTGCCCGCAGTGTGGAGGACCCAGGTTCGATCCCTAGGTTGGGAAGATCTCCTAGAGAAGAAAATGGCAACCCACTCTAATACGCTTGCCTAGAAAATTCCATGGATAAAGGAGCCTGGTGGGCTACAGTCCATGGGGTCGCAAAGAGTCGGACATGACTGAGCGACTTCACTTTCACTTTAATTTGTTAGGAAACTACAAACTATTGTCCAGTGTTTGCACCATTTTGTATACCTACAAGCAACACATAAGAGTACTTCCAGTTCCTCAGGATCCTCACTAGCAGCTGATATTATCATTGTTGTTGTTCAGTTGTTTAGTTTTGTCTTCCTCTTTACGACCCCATGGACTGTAGCACACCAGGTTTACCAGTCCTTCAGCATCTCCTGGAGCTTGCTCAAACTCATGTCCATTGAGTCAGTGATGCCAGCCAACCCATTTCATCCTCTGTCATCCTCTTCTCCTCCTGCCTTCAATCTTTCCCAGCATCAGGGTCTTTTTTAATGAGTCATCTCTTTGCGCCATGTGGCCAAGTATTGGAGATTCAGCTTCAGAATCAGTCCTTCCAGAGAATATCCAGGATGGATTTCCTTCAGGATTGACTGGTTAGATCTCTTTGCATTCCAGGGGACTCTCAAGCATCTTCTCCAATACCTCAATTCAAAAGCATCAGTCCTTCGACGTTCATCCTTCTTTATTGTCCAACTCTCACTTCCATATGTGACTACTGGAAAAATCACATGGTTGACTAGATGGACCTTTGTTGGCAAAGTAATGTCTCTGCTTTTGAATACACTGTCTAGGTTTGTCTAGGCTGACTAGGCTGTCTAGGCTTCCCTGGTGGCTCATATGGTAAAGAATCCACCTGTAATGTGGAAGACCTGGATTTGATCCCTGGGTTGGGAAGATCCCCTGGAAGAGTGCATGGCAACCCATTTCAGTATTTTTAACTGGAGAATCCCCATGGACAGAGGAGCCTGGCAGGCTACAGTCCATGGGATTGCAAAGAGTCAGACATAACTGAGTGACTAAGCAAACAGGTTTGTCATAGCTTTTCTTCCAAGGAGCAAACATCTTTTAATTTCATGGCCGCAGTCACCATCTGCAGTGATTTTGGAGCCCAAGAAAATCAAGTCTGACACTGTTTCCCCATATATTTTCTTGAAGTGGTGGGAGTGGATGCCATGATCTTAGCTTTTTGAATGTTGAATTTGAAGCCAGCTTTTTCACTTTCCTCTGTCAGTTTCATCAAGAGTGTCTTTAGTTCTTCTTCACTTTCTGCCATAAGGGTGGTGTCATATGCATATCTGAGATTATTGACATTTCTCCCAGAAATCTTGATTCCAAATTGTGCTTCAGCCAGTCCAGCATTCCTCATGATGTACACGGCATATAAATTAAATAAAGCTGCCGCTGCTGCTGCTAAGTTGCTTCAGTCATGTCCAACTTTTAGCGACCCCGTGGACTGCAGCCTACCAGGCTCCTCCGTCCATGGGATTTTCCAGGCAAGAGTACTGGAATAGGTTGCCATTGCCTTCTCCGAGTTAAATAAGCAGGATGACAATATACAGCCTTGACCTACTCCTTTCCCAATTTGGAACCAGTCCATTGTTCTATGTCCGATTCCAACTGTTCCTTCTTGACTTGCATTTGGGTTTCTCATGAGTCAGGTAAGGTGGTCTGTTATTCCCATCTCTAGAAGAATTTTCCAGTTTGTTGTGATTAATGCAGTCAAAGGCTTTAATGTAGTCAATGAAGTAGAAGTAGAAGTAGATGTTTTTCTGTGATTCTCTTGTTTTTTCTATGATCCAGTGGATGTTGGCAATATGGTCTCTGGTTCCTCTACCTTTTCTAAATCCAGCTTGAACATCTTGTTCATATACTATTGAAGCATAGCTTGGAGAATTTTGCGCATTACTTTGCTAGCGTGTGAAATGAGGGCAATTGTGCAGTAGTTTGAACATTCTTTGGCATTGCCTTTCTTTGGGATTGGGATGAAAACTGACCTTTTCTAGTCCTGTGGCCACCACTAAGTTTTCCAAATTTGCTGGCATATTGAATGCAGCACTTTAACAGAATCATCATTATCATTACTTTTTATGATAAGATATTATCATTACTTTATAAAATTTTAACCATTCTAGTAGTTTTGTTATACATCTCTTTGTGGTTTGAATTTTTCTAAGGAATAATGATGTTGAATATATTTAATAAACTAAATTTCAATTTGTAGATCTTGGGAAAATATCTGTTTAGATCATGTTCCCAATATAAAAATTAAGGATTTTTTTTTTGAGTTTTAGTACTTCTGTAAATATTCTGGAGGCAAGTACTTTGCCAGGAATTTTACTTACAAGTGTTTTCTTCTAACCTGAAGTTTGTCTTTTCACTCTCTTAACACTGTCTTTAGCAGGGGAAATATTTTAAATTTTGACAAATTCTAATTTAACACATTTTTTTTTCCTTTTATGGGCTGTGCTTCTGGTGTTATATCTAAAATTTCTTTGTGTCACTCAAGGTCATGAAAATTTTTCTCTTGTGATCCTTAAGAAGTTCTATAGTTTTGCATTTACTTTTAGATATATAATTTATTTTTACTTAATTTTTTAATATATGTTGTGAAGTTTTGTTCATTTTGTGTGTGTGATCTAGTCACCAAGTCATATCCGACTCTTGCAACCCCATGGACTGTAGCCTGCCAGGCTCCTCTGTACATGGGATTCTCCAGGCAATAATACTGGAGTGGGTTGCCATTTCCTTCTCCATTTTGTGTGTAAGGATATAAAATTATTTAACTTAAGAACGATCCTTTTTATACCAAATTGTCTTTATAACTTCCATCAGAATATCAGTTGGCTATATTTCCATTGGTCTATCTCTAGATTTCTTATTCTCTTCGATTATTTTACACTTTTTGACTACTGCAGCTTTATAGTAAATTTTGAAACAAGTAGTATTATTTCCTCCAACTTCGTTCTTTTTCAAAATTCTTTTGACTTCTCTTTCCCTCTCATATATCTCCCTTTCTTTTTGAATACATTAAGATGTCTCTTGCCTATCTGTACTTCTTCCCCAGCTAAGCACAAAGCTATTCTTGGGGTGGTTTGAGTTTATTTATGTAAAATGTGACTGTCATTGGGAGGTGTTAAGGAATGAAGATGTGATCCACAGTCTGCCTGGTGAACCTGCTCCTTATTCTTTCACTAAGTGCAGGTTTTTTTGTTTTGTGTTTTTTTTTTTAATGACAAGTTCTCATTTTAGATTATGAATTTGCATTGATATTTTTCCTCACAAGTTTGAACAAAATTCAAGGTGGTTGATCAATGAGGAAAAACACAAGATGGCAACTCCTGTCTTCCATTTCCTGATCAGCCCCTCGAAGAGAAGTCATGTCCGTGTCAGGCTGCTGAGTGTCCCCTCACTACATCCTTGCAAACATTCTTCTTCTCAAGGATTCGTCTTCTTTTAGATACTCTTTAAAATAAGCTCAGAAAATGACAGAGTAGCCACTGTTTCAAAGAAAATATATGGCCAATGCCAAGAAGTGGATTGGCCCTTAAAAATGAGTTATTATACTTCAAATTACTTTAAAGGATAAAGTCAATAATATAAAGATTATTTGGTGGAAAACCATAATTGTCATTTGTATCACATGTTCAATACTGAACATGTTAATTCTTCACAAATCTGTTTATACAACTTTTTTGAAGCAATTAAAAGCCCAAAGACATTTTAAATGTCTGTTAACATATGTTTGAGAAATATCCAGAAGAATATATTTGTAGGAATAGTAATGAGATATTGAAAGAAAAAAAGGGAGGGTTTGTATTTCCAAATATAAAATTAGGAAGACAATGTAGTAATTGAAACAGCCCAGAAAATGTGATTGAAGAAACAGGGTAGTGAATCCAGGGACTATAATTTTGCAAGAATTTTGTATATGAAAATGGAGCTAGGCTTTCTATCCTATTCCACTGATTTGTGTCTGCTTTTGTGCCAGTACCATGGTATTTTGATTACTGTATCTTCGTCATATAGCGTGAAGTCAGGGACCTTGACATCTCAGGCTCTGTTCTTTTATTCTCAAGATTATTTTGACAATCGTGGGTCTTTTGTGGTTTCATACAGATTTGAAGGTTATTTGTTCTAGTTCTGTGAAAAATGTCATGCATGTTTTGACAGATTACATTAAATCTGTAGATTGATTTGGGTAGTATGGGCATTTTGGCAATATTAATTCTTCCAATCCAAGAATAGAAAGCCTAGCTATAAACCCATGTACTTATGGCCAATCAATCTATGACAAAGGAGGCAAGAATATGCAATGGAGAGGGACAATCTTTTCAGTAAGTGGTGCTAGGAAAACTGGAAAGTTACTTGTAAAAGAACAAAAGTAGAACTTTCTCTAACATTTTATACAAAAATAAACTCCAAATGGATTAAAGACCTAAATGTCAGGCCAGAAATCATAAAACTCCTGTAAAAGAACATAGGTAGAACACTCTGCCATTAATTTAACCCTCCACTTCTATTCTGCCTGACCAGGCTTGCCCTCCTTATGAAATCTTGTCTCAAATGTGTGCTGACTGCCTATGTGTCAGGCCCTGGATGGAATGCTGAGTCCAGATGCTCCTGGATGTTGCTTTTGAGTGAACATAAGATATAACCCAATCAATAAGCCTGACACCAGCAAGACCCCTCCTCACAGAGTAGGTCACCTCTCACTTTTATTCATAATGACAATGGCAGGTAGAATTCTATGCCAAAGCAAGAAATTAGATTAATGAATCATTTATATAAAAGTGTAAAACTTTTGTATATCCAAAACTACATGAATAATATTAAACTGCAAACAACAAACAAGAAAATGAAATTAAAATGCATCAAAATGTCAACATAAAGAAAGGAACTACTCTATAATGAAATATGACATAAAAAGTAAAAAAAAAAAAAAAAACCAAAAGCTCAAATTCTATACTTCAAAAAATCACCTGCAAAGTGCCCAACTGAAAGAAAAATATTTTTCCCATATAGCCTATTCCTTCTCCAGGGGATCTTTCTGACCCAGTAATTGAACTGGGGTCTCCAGCAATGCACGCAGACTCTTTACCAACTGAGCTATGAGGGAAGCCCATAGGTAATCAAAGATGTAAAATATAAAGAAGGATGAGATATGATTAGCAGGAGAGAATAAAGTTTTATGCATGAGATCGGCACTCTTCAAATATACTTAAGGGAAATTTGCATACAGTTCAGATCAGTTCAGTCGCTCAGTCGTGTCTGACTCTTTGTGACCCCATGAATTGCAGCACGCCAGGCCTCTCTGTTCATCACCAACTCCCGGAGACTACCCAAACCCATGTCCGTCGAGTCGGTGATGCCATCCAACCATCTCATCCTCTGTCGTCCCCTTCTCCTCCTGCCGCCAATCTTTCCCAGCATTAGGGTCTTTTCCAATGAGTCAACTCTTCGCATGAGGTGGCCAAAGTATTGGAGTTTCAGCTTCAACGTCAGTCCTTCCAATGAACACCCAGGATTGATCTCCTTTAGGATGGACTGGTTGGATCTCCTTGCAGTCCAAGGGACTCTCAAGGGTCTTCTCCAACACCACAGTTCAAAAGCATCAATACTGCGGCGCTCAGATTTCTTCACCGTTCAACTCTCACATCCATACATGATCGCTGGAAAAACCATAGCCTTGACTAGACGGACTTTTGTTGGCAAAGTAATGTCTCTGCTTTTAAATATGCTATCTAGATTGGCCATAACCTTCCTTCCAAGGAGTAAGCGTCTTTTAATTTCATGGCTGAAATTACCATCCACAGTGATTTTGGAGACCAAAAAACTAAAGTCTGACACTGTTTCCACTGTTTCCCCATCTTTTTCCCATGAAGTGATGGGAACAGATGCCATTATCTTAGTTTTCTGAATGTTGAGCTTTAAGCCAGCTTTTTCACTCTCCTCTTTCACTTTCATCAAGGGGCTCTTTAGTTCTTTGCTTTCTGCCATAAGGGTCGTGTCATCTGCATATCTGAGGTTATTGATATTTCTCCTGGCAATCTTGATTCCATCTTGTGTTTCTTCCAGCCTAGCATTTCTCATGATGTACTCTGCATGTAAGTTAAATAAGCAGGGTGACAATATACAGCCTTGACGTACTCCTTTTCCTATTTGGAACCAGTCTGTTGTTCCATGTCCAGTTCTAACTGTTGCTTCCTGACCTGCATACAGGTTTCTCAAGAGACAGGTCAGATGGTCTGGTATTCCCATCTCTTTCAGAATTTTCCACAGTTTATTGTGATCCACACAGTCAAAGGTTTTGGCATAGTCAATAAAGCAGAAATAGATGTTTTTCTGGAACTCTCTTGCTTTTTCAATGATCCAGAGGATGTCGACAATTTGATCTCTGGTTCCTCTGCCTTTTCTAAAACCAGCTTGAACATCTGGAAGTTCATGGTTCACGTATTGCTGAAGCCTGGCTTGGAGAATGTTGAGCATTACTTTACTAGCATGTGATATGAATGCAATTGTGCAGTAGTTTGAGCATTCTTTGGCATTGCCTTTCTTTGGGATTGTAACGAAAACTGACCTTTTCCAGTCCTGTGGCCACGGCTGAGTTTTCCAAATTTGCTGGCATATCGAGTGCAGCACTTTCACAGCATCATCTTTCAGGATTTGAAATTGCTCAACTGGAATTTCATCTCCTCCACTAGCTTTGTTCGTAGTGATGCTTTCTAAGGCTCACTTGACTTCGCATTCCAGGATGTCTGGCTGTAGGTGAGAGATCACACCATCGTGATTATCTGGGTCATGAAGATCTTTTTTGTACAGTTCTTCTCTGTATTCTTGCCACCTCTTCTTAATATCTTCTGCTTCTGTTAGGTCCATACCATTTGTGTCCTTTATCGAGCCCATCTTGGCATGAAATGTTCCTTTGGTATCTCTAATTTTCTTGAAGAGATCTCTAGTCTTTCCCAATCTGTTGTTTTCCTCTATTTCTTTGCATTGATCACTGAGAAAGGCTTTCTTATCTCTCCTTGCTATTCTTTGGAGCTCTGCATACAGTTACATAATACAAATTTAGCATTAAAAACTTCAGCCTTAAATTAAGGCTGAGTAAACTTAGGCTTGGGAAAAAAAAGAAAATAACAAAAAGAAAAGTACCCTTTGAACTAGCAATCATTCTTGCATGAATGTAGGTAAAGGGACAGGCATACAGGTACATAGGTGAACATGTTCACTCATGAGCCACTTGTACATATGTGTATCTAATTCTGCAGCAGAGGAAAAAAAAAAGCAGTCTGAGTAAATCTAGGAGCAACAAAATAATTAAATCCAAGGCTCTGAGTTATAGAAAGACAGACATTTATAGACGTGGAAGGACTGAAAGCATTTTTGAGGAATACTCACTAGAATATCTACAATGAGTACAAAACATAAAAAGGTAAAGAATTCCTTCCTCTTCTTCCTCATTCTTCTCCTCTCCATTCTCTCTCTTCTTCCTTCAGCAGTCCATTCCTCTTTTCTTGATTTTCAAGTTTTCTTTTTTACAGTCAGTAATTTGTATACATTCATATAATAAAGACAATGAAAATTTAATGTACAAGAACTTACCTAAGGAGTTGTCTTTACTTCTTTTATGGTTTGGATTATTTTGATAAATATAGACCTAGCTAAATATATTAGTAGATGTGGATATAGATGAAGACTTAGCTCTAGCTATAAACATAAAACATTTAAAAAGAAAATTATCTGCTAAAATGCTAACATATGGCACAGAGGATTTACATTTTTGTGCAACTTATCTTACATAGCTCTTACATAGTCCTAACAATCACTTACATGTTATTTTGAATTTGGTTGCCTGCTTAAAAATATATCTACAGTATTTTCACAGCTTTCACTTTCAATGACTATACTAAGAAATTTATTAGATAAGTTCCTCAATACGTATATTTAGACTTGGTAACACTTAGTCTTCTGATCCATCCAATATATCAGTGTTAAATAATTTTTCCACACAAATACTTTATTTCTTCTAAATTTTGTGCTTATTTACATTTAGCTCATAAGTGATATTTATTTTGATATTAAAGATGTAAGCAAATTTTTTTTTCTCCAGTTTTCAGTCATTTTGTTCCTTAGTCTCTCCTTATGAAAATATCAATTTATCCTATAAAGGTATAGCAAGTATTACCTTTCAGAATCATGGAAATATTATGTGACATAGTAAATCAAATTTCCCCAAACTTTAAGAAAAATTTTATAATAACTTTAATTTATTATTGATTATACCCTAAATAAGTATATATATATGTTTCTTTTTTCTTATCCTTCCTATAATATGTATGTTGAATTTTGTTTTAGATATAATGCCTATATTATGGTGTGGAAATACCCTTATTTTTTTTCCTATTTAAGTAGATTTTATATTAAAATACATACTAAATGTTACCACATCAGAAACAAACACTTTATATTTTATACAATATTTGTAAAAGCACTTATGGTTTTATTGTACATAGGTGTCAAATCTGGGAAACCTGCCACCACCCTTTGCAAAGAAAGTTTCTTCCCTCTAATGAAAAACTGAACTTCTGATTTCTCATTCTACATGTAAGGAACCTAGAAATTGCCAGTATATTCTACTGCAATTAAATAATTGCTAGTGGCTCAGAGTAGGCAAGCCTGAAGAAGAAAAATTCCAGGGAGACCCAGTCATGGGAGACTACACACTTTTGTGAGTTTTACCTCCAGGAGTTGAATCAGGGTTTCACAGATATCCCCTCATGCTGCCAGCAGTGCTCAAGGAAGAGAATCATTTCAAGATAGACCAGACTCTTGCTCTTTTCATCAAAGGTGCCCTAAGAAGAAGCTGTTAAATCTGCTGGGGTTTTATCAGAACCTAACTGATCTGGGGAAAGAGACATATCCAATTCCAACCAGCTTCCAGGCTTCCACATGGGGAAGGGGAAATCAACCTCTAGCCCACTTAAAACCATCTTGTGGCTTCTAAGGACAAAGAAGAAAACTGAGAAATACTTCTGAAGTTCACAGTCAGGAGGTGTAGGCTCAATGAGAGACTGAGGACTGAAAGAAGCAATTATAAGAATTTTCACTTCCCCCCATACCTCACCACCATGTTACTAATGTCCTTTTATACCAGTTCATCTTACACACCACATCAGGTCTAGATATCGAACAAATAAAATAAAATTATCAGACATATTACAAGGTGCAAAGTACAGTCTGAAGAGATGGAACAAGCATCAGAGCTAGACATGACAGAGATGTTAGAATTATCAGACTGAGAATTTAAAACAACTATAATTGATATGCTAATGGCTCCAATGATTGAAGTGAAGTGAAAATCGCTCATTCGTGTCTGACTTTTCACAACCCCATGGACTATACAGTCCATGGAATTCTCCAGGCCAGAATACTGTAGTGAGTAGCCTTTCCCTTCTCTAAGGGATCTTCCCAACCCAGAGATTGAAGCCAGGTCTCCCACATTGCAGGCGTATTCTTTACCAGCTGAGCCACAAGGGAAGCCCAATGATTGAAGTAGACAGTATATAAGCAAAGATGGACAATGTAGCAAAGAGAAGGAACTCAGAAAGAATCCAAAAGAAATGGTATATATATATTATTGTGAGAGAAATGAAAATACCTTTGATGGACTTAATAGATTGTTTACAACCATGGTAAGAATCTCTGAGCTTGGGCATACCTCAATAGAAATTTCTAAAAAAAAAAAAAAAAAAGAAAAAGGCTGAAAAAAATAATATCTAAGAACTGCAAATGCTATAATATATGCATATTGGGAATATCAGAAAGAGAAGAAAGAGAGATTAAGCAGAAGAAATATTTAAAATAGTAATGATTAAGAGTTACTGAGAACTAACATCAGATACCAAACTACAGATCCACAAAGCTCAGAGCACATCAAGAAGGATAAATGTCTCCAAAACCACACCTAGCACAGAGTCTTCAAGCTACAGAAAATCAAAGATTAAAAAAAAAAAAATTCTGAAAGAAACCAAGGAGGAATAAACACCTTATCTATACAGAAGAGTAAATAAGAGTTATATCTGACTTTTCCTCAGAAATTATGTAAGCAAGAAGAGAGTAGAGTGACATTTAGTGTTGAGAGAAACACACATACACACACACACACACACACACACAAAACAAAACACAAATTCTGTACCTTGTGAAATAATCCTTCAAAAGTGAAAAAGAAATGAAGACTTCTCAAACAAACAAAAATTGAGGGAATTTGTTTCCAGGACACTTACTTTGCAAAAAATGTTTAAAAAATTCTTTAGCGACAGAAGAATGACATAGATCAGAAATCCGGATTTATATAAAGATACAATAAGCAAAGAAAGAATAAATGAACATAAAATTAAAATGCTTTTGTTTTATTATTAATTACTCTAATAAAAGTTTCTTCTAAATAGCAATGTCAAGAATATATTTGATTATGTATGTATATATACACATGTATATTTGTATACATATGTGACATAAATAAAAATAATGAAATGGGAGACTAGAGAAAGGAGTTAGAAGTATTTATTATTATAAGGTACTCACACTACCCATGAAACAGTACAGTGTTACTTGAAAGTTACCTTGGATTAGCTGTAAATATATATGGCAAACTCTAGGGTAACCACTAAGGAAGTTTAAAAAGTAGCACAACTAATATGTTAAGAAAGGAGAGAAAATAAAATCAAATGAAAAGTTCAATTAAAACCATGAAAAGCAGAAAAAGAGTAGAAGAGAAAATAGGCACAATGGATAAATATAAAAAAAAATAGAACACAGTAACAAATATAATCAATATTATTCCAACTGTATCAATAATCACTTTTAATTCCAGTTTATAAATCAAAAGGCAGAGATTATCAAAGTGGGTCAAAGTACAAAACCTAACTCATGTTAAATATAAAACACATGCAGATTAAAAGCAAAAGAAGACAGGAGTAGCTATATTATATTCATTTCACATAGTGCAGACTTCAAAACAAGAAATATTTCAGGGATAAAGTAAAGCATTATATAATGATAAATTAGTCAATTCTCCAAGAGTGTTTAAAGTCTTAAAAATGTCTGAAAAGAATACATTCGAATCAGTTCTAATGAGGTGGATGAAAATGGAGCCTATTATACAGAGTTAGGTAAGCCAGAAAGAAAAACACCAATACAGTATACTAACACATATATATGGTATTTAGTTAATCAGTAAAGATATCCCTGTATGTGAGACATCAAGAGACACAGATAAATAGAGCAGTATTATAGACTCTATGGGAGAGGGCGAGGGTGGGATGATATGGGAGAATGGCATTGAAGCATGTTAATTATCATATGTGAAACAAATCGCCAGTCCAGGTTCGATGCATGATACAGGGCACTCGGGGCTGGTGCACCGGGATGATCCGGAGGGATGGGATGGGGAGGGAGGTGGGAAGGGAGTTCTGGAAAGGGAAAACATATACACCTATAGTGGATTCATGTCAATGTATGGCAAAACAAATACAATATTGTAAAGTTAAAAAAAATAGATAAATAAACTAATTTAAAAAAATGTCTGGTCCAACAATTTAATAAATAAGTTAAAACCTAATAGGCCTACAAGGAGAAATAGATGAATCCACTCTTACAGTTGGAAATTTCAACACTCCCATATCAGAAATCAGTAGGGACATGGTTTAACTCTACATTTCCTCCCACCAACTTGATATAACTGATATCATCCAACAATAGCAGAGTACACATTCTTCTAAAGATCACATGAATCATTCAGCAAGATAGATCACATTCTGGGCAATAAACATGCCTTATAAATTTAAAAGGGAAAAAATAATATATGTACCATGTTCCCAAATCTACTTATTCTCCTATTATTTACTTTTTTTTTTTAGGAATTTGTCTCTTTCCAACATACAGTCTATTTCTCTTTTTTTTTGGATTCTTCCCATAGACTTTCTTTTTTTAGTGCCAATGTTGTGAGAGAAAAACCAAAGCAGTAATATTTTGAAAGTCAAGTGAAAATAATTTTTAGGGAAGAAGGTATGCCAACTATGCCTGCTGCTGACAACTGAGATCTGATCTTTCAATTTGGCATTGGAGGGGACTCTCCTGACCTGAACCAGACCAGTGCCCATGGAGACAACTTGGCTCCTAGGAGAGAGTATGAGAATCATTGAAAGCAAGTACAGGCAGTTCTTTCTACAAGCTCATTGCAAAAGAGAAACAAGTGATGGGACTGTACCTGAGGGGGACTTAGGCGGATATTTCTGTATTATAAATGGAGAATTCTATCCAGATAGGCACCAGCCATGCATTGTCACAAAATACATCTCAGGAGTTATCCTTGCCTGTTCTCTTCTCCCCATGATCCACATAATCAACAAGTGCTATTGACCTCAAGATACATCACCAACTTATCCATTCTCACCATCCTCATGACTCTGAGGAAACTGTCTATGTGTTGAAGTCAGAGAGACAAATCCTGGAATATTTCCCCTAGAGGTGGGTATCTGCAGATCTCTCTGACTTGCCCACTGGAAACAATCCCAGTTTCTAGCACGTAGCAGAGTTGTAGCTTCTGTCACAGCACTTCTCTAATACAGCACATCTGAGGGTTTTCCAGCAGGTTTCCCAAGGCTTCTGGCTTGTTTGTTAACTGTGATTGTGTTGTCTTATTGCAAGAGAACTTACATCTATGAACGCAGGGCCATTGCCTGTTTTCTCAAATCATGGTGTCCACTGTATTTAGCGAAATGAGTGAAACACAGAATGTGGTCAATAAATATTTCTTGGATAAATTGGTGAATAAAAGCAATGTACATGTGCAAACATAAGCAATAAATAATATTAGAATTACAGTTTTATTGAGCTAGCATGTAACTGAAAGATTTGTATGGGTTAAATCGGCTTTTCATTATAGGGATTTCCTATATAGAAAAGTGGCCCATCTCTACTTTTTTTTTTTAATTCTTGTATGTCCTTCATACAGATGAATATAACTTTCATCAATTTTTAATTAGCCCTATTTTGCAGTTTTATTTTGTTACTGAGCATTTTAATCTACCATTTATTAGCAATGATATATATTAATAGAAACACACTTTTAACACAACTGTTATCACTAAAACTGCTAAAACACTATGATTAGTCTTGCTTATGTTCCATTAATTTTTTCCTGATGGGGAATTATTTAATAAATAGTTGTGTTATTTCTTCCTCTATTATTCTTATTTTGCTTAAATATTTTTCCTGGCCTTCTTCCATTACCTAAAACTTTCAAGGATTCACATACTTTTATAAAGTCAGTGGATTACATAAATGACATGAAATAGATGAGATATTAAAATCATTAATAGCTTAAAAGGGAACCTAGGGGGATCCTGCAAGCCTCAGCCCTCCTTTCACTATTAGTTTGTTCTAATTCCCCCCATTCATATAAATAAATACAGTTGAAATAGAATTTATTTCTTCTAATTAGAGTAGCTAAAGATTTTGATTTATTTTAGTTTCTCCATGATAACATATAAGTGTAAATGAATATTTATTTACAATAAGGCTATTTTTTTTTCTGTTTTACCTGATTTTTTGAATTCTGTATCATTGTGCCTGACACATGGCCTGATGTGAGACTCTATAATCCAATTCACATGAAGACTGAATTACACATACATTTAAATGAACAGATGTATCATCTCTCTACATGAAGGATCAATTTTAGAATATTAAAAAGAGGAGTCTTTCAATACATAGAGAAGGTATCATGAACTGTAATTATAAACTATGGCAGAGCAGAGAACCTAATGGATCTTAAGTAATTTTCAGGTAAAAATCTTTCCAAATTAACTTAGCAAATTGATGCTGTTAATGTACTGAAAATTCTTTCTCTTAGAATAACAAATACCTCCTACAAAATATTGTTTATGCTTAACTTACTTGTGAAAATTGTTTAACTATAAATTGCATAAATAGCACTTTTGCTTTTCAAGTCACCTGAAGTTTGAAACACTCAAATACAGTATTCAGTTCAGTTCAGTTCAGTCGCTCAGTCATGTCCGACTCTTTGCAAGTCCATGAACTGGAGCAGGCCAGGCCTTCCTGTCAATCATCAACCCCTGGAGTTTACCCAAACTCATGTCAGTTGAGCCGGTGATGCCATCCAACCATCACATCCTCTGTTGTCCACTTTTCTTCCTGCCCTCAATCGTTTCCAGCATCAGGGTATTTTCAAATGAATCAGCTTTTCCAATCAAGTGGCCGAAATATTGGAGTTTCAGCTTCAACATCAGTCCTTCCAATGAACACCTAGGACTGATTTCTTTTAGGATGGACTGATTGGATCTCCTTGCAATCCAAGGGACTCTCAAGAGTCTTCTCCAACACCATAGTTCAAAAGCATCAATTCTACGGCACTCAGCTTTCTTTATAGTCCAAATCTAACATCCATACATCACGACTGGAAAAACCATAGCCTTGACTGGACAGTCTTTTGTTGACAAAGTAATGTCTCTGCTTCTCAACATGCTGTCTAGGTTCATCATAATTTTCCTTCCAAGGACTAAGCATCTTTTATTTATTTATTTTTTATTTTGTAATTAATTTATTTGTCTGTTTTTTAACTTTACAATATTGTATTTGTTTGGGCATACATTGACATCAATCCACCATGGGTGTAATGTGTTCCCCTTCCAGAACCCCCCTCTCTCCTCCCTCCCCATCCCATCCCTCTGGGTCATCCCGGTGCACCAGGCCCGAGTGGCCTATATCATGCATCGAACCTGGACTGGCGATTCATTTCACATATGATAATTTCCATGCTTCAGTGCCATTCTCCCATATCATCCCACCCTCACCCTTTACCATCGAGTTCATAATACTGTTATCTTTATCTGTGTCTCTTTTGATGTCTCGCATACAGGGATATCTTTACCTATTAACTAAATACCATATATATGTGTTAGTATACTGTATGGGTGTTTTTCTTTCTGGCTTACTTCACTCTGTATAATAGGCTCCAGTTTCATCCACCTCATTAGAACTGATTCGAATGTATTCTTTTTAATGGCTGAGTAATATTCCATTGTGTATATGTACCACAGCTTCCTTATCCATTCATCTGCTGATAGGCATCTGGGCCGCTTCCATGTCCTGGCTATTATAAACAGTGCTGTGATGAACATTGGGGTACACGTGTCTCTTTCAATTCTGATTTCCTCAGTGTGTATGCCCAGCAGTGGGATTGCTGGGTCATATGGAAGTTCTATTTCCAGTTTTTAGAGGAATCTCCACACTGTTCTCCATAGTGGCTATACTAGTTTGCATTCCCACCAACAGTGTAAGAGGGTTCCCTTTTCTCCACAACCTCTCCAGCATTTATTGCTTCTAGTCTTTAGGATAGCAGCCATTTTGACAGGCATGAAATGGTACCTCATTGTGGTTTTGATTTGCATTTCTCTGATAATGAGTGATGTTGAGCATCTTTTCATGCGTTTGTTAGCCATTTGTATGTCTTGTTTGGAGAAGTGTCTGTTTAGTTCTTTGGCCCACTTTTGGATTGGGTCGTTTATTTTTCTGGAATTGAGCTGCAGGTGTTGCTTCTATATTTTTGAGATTAATTGTTTGTCCATTGCTTCATTTGTTATTATTTTCTCCCATTCTGAAGGCTGTATTTTCACCTTGCTTACAGTTTCCTTTGTTGTGCAAAAGCTTTTAATTTTAATTAGGTCCCACTTGTTTATTTTTGCTTTTATTTTCAATATTTTGGGAAATGGGTCATAGAGGATCCTGCTGTGGTTTATGTCGGAGAGTGTTTCCCCTATGTTTTCTTCCAGCAGTTTTATAGTTTCTGGTCTTACATTTAGCTCTTTAATCCATTTTGAGTTGATTTGTGTGTATGGTGTTAGAAAGTGTTCTAGTTTCATTCTTTTACAAGTGGTTTACCAGTTTTCCCAGCACCACTTGTTAAGAGATAGTCTTTTCTCCATTGTATATTCTTGCCTCCTTTGTCAAAGATAAGGTGTCCATAGGTGCGTGAATTTATCTATGGACTTTCTATTTTGTTCCATTGATCTATATTTCTATCTTTGTGCCAGTACCATACTGTCTTGATGACTGTGGCTTTGTAGTAGAGCCTGAAGTCAGGCAGGTTGATTCCTCCAGTTCCATTCTTCTTTTTCAAGATTGCTTTGGCTATTCGAGGGTTTTTTTTATTTCCATACAAATTGTGAAATTATTTTTTCTAGTTCTCTGAAGAATACCGTTGGTCTGGTATCTGAATTTTATCCTGCAAGTCAGCTAGTAAAATTTTTCAGTTAGGTTTTCAGATGTTTCCAGTGTATTCATTCCCAGTGGTTGTAGCTTAAATTTTTGAAATGATTTTTATTAGGAAAACTTGGCAAAAAATGGAACAACCTACTAGTGAGACACGTTAAGATCAGCTATATTTGTTCAGTCATGTGTAGTTTCTGCTAGATATAAAACTAATTCCAGACATTAGGTATAGGTGGTGTTTACCTGTGAAATTAGTGTATTAGTGGTGTTCTCGTGTTTGGACCTTATTTCAACAACTTTAAAATTAACACTGGGTTAATTTTAAATAGTCTCATTTTTTACTTTTTATTTTTAAATGTATTACATTTGTAGAAAAGTGGCAAGACTAGCCAAAGAACTTTCACAAGATTCACCAGTTAACATTTTGAACATGACATTTGTTTTTATTCTTTCTCTTCATGTTGAAGCCTAAAAATCTGGACTTGTGTCCCAAGGTAGAATTAAATCTTGGAGGCAGGAGTTTTGGGTGAAGTTTTAAAACTGAAAGAATAGCTGTAGTGCTTGGCCGGGAAAAGGGGGCCACAGTGAGCTAATGCCCTCAAAAACTGTGAGTTTCCTTCCCAAAACTTGAAGGGGGTTGTGAGAAGTTTCACAGTAAAGGTTCAAAGAGAGCATGATCAGTTGGTGGACATTCTCGGATTGGGTGGTGGTGAGCTAAGGGGATCAACATCATTACCTTCTGTTTCCAGCCTAGTCTGGGGTCTATGGATACATTCTCAGCCATTTAACTTTTTTCACATTAGTAGGGGTTCAGGTATATGAAGAGCTTTAACGGTCTTGTTGTGTCCCTTGATTGGGGAACAAGGACCTGGCCCATGGCTGCAATATTGTTCTCTGCCTTTGTTTCTCCTTGGTCTCATATCCCCATCTTCTTCCCTAATTACATCTGCTTCTGTCTACCCATTGGAACTCAGGATAAAGGTCATGCTTATGGAGACTAATTTCCTGTAATCAAAGAAAGAAATGGGGAACACAGAAAAGTAAAAGCTTTATGCCCAGGAGACCATAGGGCCCCTGTCTTATCAGCGTGTGTGTGTGTTGCTGACTCATTTACAAAGTAGTTGTAGACATTATACCCTTTGACCCCCTAATATTTAAGTGTGCATTTGTTAAGATAATATCTTCCAATTTCTTGGTATAACCACAATCCAATCACAAAATGTTAACATGGATAAATACCTGTTGTCTCCATGGATCATCAATACTTAATTTAGACAATATTCCCAAAGTGTCCTTTAATACATTTTTTTTTTGCTTCATCACAGAGTAAAGTTTTGTCAGGGTAAACACAAGCATTTTGTTGTTATGCCTCAGTCTTTTTCTTTTTTTGTCATTTTTTTAAACACACCCCATGTGGCATGTGGGATCTTAGTTCCCCTGCCAGGGATTGAACCCACCCCCTGCATTGGAAGGCATGGAGTCTTAACCACTGGACCACCAGGAAAGTCCCTGTCTCAGTCTTTTTTTGTTTTGTGACGTGAATGCCTCTCTCTCTCCTCTCTCAGAAATTGTAAAAAATACACTACTATCATTACTAAAATTACCAGAGAAAGTAAAAATTCCTACTTGTATGTTAATGCTTAGCCACTTGTGATGGAAATCTTTCCCAAAAAATTTCATATGCTTCTTCGGTCTGCAGTGCATTCTCTAAGGTCAAATTAATTCTCTGGAGACACGAACTGAATAGCACTGAGTGTTACATGCTGCTGAGGTATTTTTTATCTCTGTGTGACTGTTGTTGCTCCAGGAAGGATTTAAGATTACTTATACATGTACAAGATAAAAAAAAAAAGGAAAATGTTTACAGTGGAGAGATGTCTATTTCCTTGTTCCTACCCTAGTTCTTTAGCCATAAGCTTTACAGGACTTCCTCACCTAAAGCCCTCTTTGGTTGAGAAAATCCGATTCCAACAAGAAACTGCACCCCAATGATTTCAGAGCACCATTGACTTTTTCTGGGGCTATAAGCACCTTTACTTGGTGGGTCCTTTTTTCACTTAAAAGATATTTAAAATTATATCTTATAACTCAGATGATATTAAGATGGAATATATTAACATTATATATTAGAACATTTTCTTGGACACTCAAATTTTTCCTTTTACAATTTAAAAGAAATGAAATTTTCAACGCTCCCCCCACCATAGTATTGGGGTCTTAGAATAACTATGCTTTTGCATCTAATGAAATGAGCAGACCAACTTCAAATCCATGTGCAAATTTGCCAAATTGTATGATGTCATGTGGGAGGCATACTCAGGTCCCTACTCAGGAGAGTTAGGGATGGACCCTGACTTCCCATTTCCTACCAGAAGAGAAGTTTCACAGAAAGGTGGTGTGTTGGGTGGATCCCAGGCCAGATTAATAGTCAAGGGCAGATGTGAGTCCTCAGGTTAGATTTCTTTACAGCAGTCCCCTCTGTGTGAGCGTATGTCTGCTTTATTGTCTTTTAATTAATGGCATCTCTAGTTTTGTTGATTTTCTCCATAGATTTCTGGTTTTGATTTCATTTTTCCTGCCCTTATTTCTTCTGCTTCTTTTTCGATTATATTTGCTATTTTTTTCTAGTTTCCAAGGGGGGAAAATTTAAGTTGGATTGACTTACGATCTTTTTGTATTTTCATAATATATGAATGTTCCTATGCCATAAATTTTTCTCCAGCACTGTTTTTACTTGAATCCGGCAAATTTTGATAGTTTATATTTTTTCATTTTTATTTAGATTCAAAAAATTTTTCAATTTCTCTTGAGATTTTGTTCCATTTCCCATGTATTATTAGAAAGTGTGTTATTTAATCTACATGTATTTGGAGATATTCCAGTTATCTTTCTGCTACTGATTTCTTTCTTCTATTTCCCCATTGTGGTTAGAGAGCAGACATGGTATGACTTTTTATTGTTTTTAAACATGTTTAAGTGTGTTTCCATGGCCAAGAACGTGAGTCAATTCGTGGCAAAAAAATATGTCCATGTTGAGCTTGAGATGAGTGTATTTTTCTATGATGTCCATTATGTCCAGTTGATTGATAATGCTTGTTAAGTTCAGCTATAGCCTTATAATTTTTCTTCCTACAGTCTGGCCATTTTGAGAGATGGACGTTGGCTCTCTCTCCATGAAAATGCAATTCATTTATTTTCTTTGCATTTCTAATCAGTTTTTGTCTCATGTATTTAATGGTTCTGTTGTTAAAGCGCACACACATTAAGGATTGTTGTGTCCTCTTATAGAATTGACCTTTTTATCATTTTTGATTAGTGTGCTCCTTTATTCCTGATAACTCTCCTTGCTTTAAAGTCTGCTCTGTCTGCAGGAAAAGTCTAACACTCATCTATTCTTGGGCCCGGAGAAATTACCATGGACTGTATAGTCCATGGGGTCACAAGAGTCAGACATGACTGAGTGACTTTCACTTCACTATCACTTCACATGGTTCTGAAAATTAATACAGTTACTCTTGCTTTTGAAATTAATGTTAGCAAGGTACAGATTTCCTCTATCCATTTAACATTTATTCTTTATGTGTCTTCATATTTAAAGTGGGCTTTTGTAGACAACAAATAGATAGCTTGGATCTCATTTCTTTTAATCTTTTAAGACAAAGTCTTTTTAATTGATGGCATTTAGACTATGATGTTCAAAGTAATTATTGGCATAGTTGGATTAATATCTACCATGTTATTCTACATTTTCATTTATCATTCTTTGAGTTGCACTTTGTCTTCTACACCTTTCTCATGTTTTTTTGTTGGTTATAACATATTTTTTTTGAAATATATTTGACGTGCAACACTGAGTATATTTAAGTCTCCCAGATCGCTCAGCAGTGGTAAAGAATCACCTGTCCAGTTACAGGAGATGAATGAGATGGTAGATTCAATTCCTGGGTTGGGAAGATCCCCTGGAGGAGGAGGGAATGGCAACCCACTCCAGTATTCTTGCCTAGAGAATCTCCATGGACAGAGGAGCCTGGCAGGCTACAGTCCATGGGGTCTCAGAGTCAGACATGGCTGATAGCAACACACATACTATTACACACACACCACCCCTTTTGTATCTATATACTCCTTGATTGGCTAGTAGAATTATTTTCCATATCTTAGCTTATTTTGTGAATAAATGTTGCAATAAAGTAGAAATGCATATATTTTTTGATATTTATTTTTTTAATTTCCTTTGTGTATTTACCCAGAAATGGAATCTGCTGATTTATGTGGTTAGGTTATTTTCAATTTTTTGAGGATCTCAATATTGTTTGCTTAGTGACTGAAAACCAATTTACATTTCCACCAACAATGTGCAAGCACTCTTTTTCCTTTTTCCATATCTTTTACCAGCATTTTTTATTCTTATCTTCTTTATGATAGCCATTTTAACAGGTGTGAAGTGAATGTTTCTCCTTGGTTGGTTTTGATTTGTATTTCCCTGATGATTTATGGTGCTGAGCTTTTTTTTTCATGTACTCATTGACTAATTGGGTGTCTTGGTTGGAAAAAGGTCCCTGACCATTTTGAAATCATGATTGTGTGCTTTTTTTATTGTTGAATTGTATAAGTTTTTAATTATATTATGGAGTTGACCCTGTTTATGAATAGGCTTTGCAAAAATATCTTATCCCATGGGATGCCTTTTAAAATTTGTTTATTCTTTTTGCTATGCCATAATGTTTTAAGCTTGATGTGTACCATATGCTTTTGGACCAGTATCATTACAGTTTTTTATTACTATGGCTCTTATTCTCTGTTTTCTTTTCCTCTGCCCTCGATACTTTCCAGCTTCAGGGTCTTTTCAAATGAAGTCAGCTTTTCACAACAGGTGGCCAAAATATGGGTTTCAGCTTCAACTTCAGTCACTTCCAATGATTATTCAGGTCTGATTTCCTTTAGGATGGACTTTGTTGGATATCTCCTTGCAGTACAAGGGATGTCTCAAGAGTTTTTCTCCAACTCATAATTCAAAAGCGTTCAATTAGGCTGTGCTCAGCTTACTTTATAGTCCAACTTTCACATCAATACATGAATACTGGAAAAAACCATAAACCATTGACTAGACAGGACCTACTGTAGGCAAATAAATGTCTATGCTTTTTAATGTGCTTTCCTAGGGTTGTCAAACTTTTCTACCTAGGAGAGCAAGCGTCTGTAAATTTCATGGCAAGCAGTCACCATCTGCAGTGATTTCGGAGCCCCACAAAAATAAAATATGCCTCTGTTTCCACTGTTTATCCATCTATTTTCCATTGAAGGATGGGACTGCATGCCATGATACTTAGTTTTATGAAATGTTGAGCTTTTTCACTCTCCTCTTTCACTTTCATCAAGAGGCTCTTTAGTTCTTCGTTGCTTTCTTCCATAAGTGTGGTGTCACCGTTATCTGAGGTTTTTGATATTTCTCCCAGCAGTCTTCGATTCCAGTGTGCTTCATCCAGCCCTGCGTTTTCATGTTGTATTCTGCTATAAGTTAAATAAGGACCTGTGCCAATATAAGCTTTGGACATCTCCTTTTTCCTATTTGGAACCCATCTGTTTTTCCATGTCCGTGTTCTAACAGTTGTTTTCTGACCTGGCATACAGATTTCTCAGGAGGCAGGTCTGGTGGACTGGTGTTCTCATGTTCTTTCAGAAATTTTCCAATTTTGTTGTGTTCCACACAAAAGGTTGTGAAGCTTGAATGAATCAATGTATGTAAATCCACAATGCC
The DNA here is from genome assembly GCA_024291935.2 of Okapia johnstoni. Lineage (NCBI taxonomy): Eukaryota > Metazoa > Chordata > Mammalia > Artiodactyla > Giraffidae > Okapia > Okapia johnstoni. The sequence continues at coordinate 109,487,215 of CM044312.1, forward strand.
TGGTATGTTAAAAAATATCAGCTATTACTGTTAGGAATAAAACTAGTATTTTTATTGAAATAAATATACATTTACTTCAGGAAGTGTGTAAGCAATGTTTTTATGGGTCTAGTGTACTCTTGGGGCTTGCCTGATAGCTCAGATAAGACCTGAGTTCAATCCCTGGGTCCAGAAGATCTCCTGGAGAAGGGAATGGCAACCCACTCCAGTGTTCTTGCCTGGAGAATTCCATGGACAGAAGAGCCTGGAGGGCTACAGTCCATGGGGTTGCAAAGAGTTGGACCCCACTGAGCAACTTTCACTCATTCAGCATACTCTTACTATTAAAGCTACAATTCCTTCTTTAGGGGATCCAAGTCAAGCCTTAGAGATCACATCATAGCAGAAGGGACCAGTCTAATTTGACACTTCACAGAGTTTTATGACAATTTTTTTTTCTAGTTTGAAAACATTAAAATATCGTCTTCAATGTTCTTACCACCTCCAAAGCCCATATTGCATAATGAAGGAAGAAAGGAGAGGTTGTGGTTGTGTTGTTTCCATAATGTACATGGCCTACAGCACTGATAACTTATCATCGTGTCATTACTACTAATATCTTGCATTGTTTTATACTCGAAAGTATGCTCTCAAAATTATAGTGAATCAGAAATGTCCGGATCCCTAAGAAGAAGACCATAATGATATAGAATATAAGGAAAAAATTCTAAAGTAATTAGATGGAAATTCAAAGGGAATATAGGAAAAGTAATTATGCTAACAGATAGTTATTCAAAATTAGTCTTCTAGAAAAAGAAAAGAAGTGTAAAATCTTTGGTTTGCATTCCAAAGAGGACACTTAAAAAATCCTCTACCTTCCAAACTAACTATGTCTTTCAAGACACCACAAAAAAAGATGTCTAGGAGCAGAAAACATACCTCTGCTCTTAAGGGCCATATAGCCCCTGAATAAGTCAGCTTTTGCTTCAGTAACATACAATCCCCAAATTCCAGTCCTTAGCACAAGCATTAACTTCTTGCTCATGTTACATGAATGCTGTGGCTTGTTCTGAGAGGTCGACCACATTTCTTCTTCTAGCACCACATGAAACAAGCTGCCCTGCTTGGAATGTGGTGATTCCCTAGTAGAGAGTAAGGGCACAGGATAAATGAAACAATACAAACAAAATATCCAAAATTAGTAATAAAAAAAGAGAAAGAAAAACAAGTAACTAGACTTTCAAAATAAGAAACTAACAATGTAGACTAAGATTATCTAGGAAGATTCATTAAAAAAAAATCCTCAATATTTTAGAAATAAAAGAATCATCTCTTAGCCTCCAATTCTGTGTGTGTGTGTGTGTGTGTGTGTGTGTGCATGTGTGTGTATGTGTGTTTAGTTGCTCAGTCATTTCCTACTCTGAGACCCCAGGAAATATAGCCCACCAACTCCTCTGTTCATGGGACTCTGCAGACAAGAATACCAGGATGGGCTGTGATTCCCTTCTCCAGGGAATCTTCCTGATCCAGGGATCAAACCCAGGCAGATTCTTTACGATCTGAGTCACTAGGGAAGCCCAGTTACCAATTTTATCAGTCCCTAAATTGTCAATTCAATGTATATAACATCTTGCAAATCTGCCATTTCTTTGTCTTTATTGTCACTGTTGTGGCTCATCTCTTGGCTGGTCAATTAAAATAGTTTTCCTAATGTCTCTGTTCAGGCCTCTCTTTGATTCATCATCTTATTGTTGCCTTGTCTCTCCATTTAAAACCTTGAATATGTCACTCACCTACCCAGAATTCTTCAATATATCCTCACTGTTTACTGGATAACATCTAAAATCTCTTGCAGCAAAGTGCCTGATGCACTGACCCCTGCCCACCTATAATGCTTTCTTTCCTTCTTTCCTGGGCTTCCACACAAATATTTCTCATCTCAGGCCTGAACTGTTTGCACTTCCTGACTTCATGCTGCTTGCCTCTTTAACCCACATAAAAATTATCCATAATGCTTGATTGAAATGACCTGCTTCTATTTTTGCATGAATGAACTCTCATTTATTTCTCAAGTCCCAGTTCTGATAACACCTACCCTCTGGAGCTTCACCTGATTCTCTGAGAAAAATTAAGAGACTTTTTTTTTCTTTTCCTGCTGAATTCTGCACATATCATTTCAATAAAATATTTCCTCTTCTCTTTTCTTACTTAGAAAATTAATTTTATCAAGATCCTAGACAGATTGCCGAAACCAATTTGCAGTGTAAAATTCAAATTTGAATTGTTAGGCCCAGTAGACATTTGTGCCAGTTTAACTACTATCAGTTCAGTTCAGTTGCGCAGTCGTGTCCAACTCTTTGCGACCCCATGAATTGCAGCACGCAAGGCCTCTCTGTCCATCACCAACTCCCAGAGTCTACCCAAACCCATGTCCATCGAGCTGGTGATGCCATCCAACCATCTCATCCTCTGTCGTCCCCTTCTCCTCCCGCCCCCAATCCTACCCAGCATTAGGGTCTTTTCCAATGAGTCAACTCTTCACATGGGGTGGCCAAAGTATTGGAGTTTCAGCTTCAACATCAGTCCTTCCAATGAACACCCAGGATTGATCTCCTTTAGAATGGATTGATTGGATCTCCTTGCAGTCCAAGGGACTCTCAAGGGTCTTCTCCAACACCACAGTTCAAAAGCATCAATTCTGCAGCACTCAGCTTTCTTCACCGTCCAACTCTCACATCCATACATGACCACTGGAAAAACCATAGTCTTGACTAGATGGACTTATGTTGACAAAGTAATGTCTCTGCTTTTAAATATGCTATCTAGGTTGGCCATAACCTTCCTTCCAAGGTGTAAGCGTCTTTTAATTTCATGACTGCAATCACCATCAGCAGTGATTTTGGAGCCCCAAAAAATAAAGTCTGACACTGTTTCCACTGTTTCCCCATCTATTTCCCATGAAGTGATGGGACCAGATGCCATGATCTTAGTTTTCTGAACATTCAGCTTTAAGCCAACTTTTTCACTCTCCTCTTTCACTTCCATCAAGAGGCTCTTTAGTTCTTCTTCACTTTCTGCCATAAGGGTGGTGTCATCTGCATATCTGAGGTTATTGATATTTCTCCCGGCAATCTTGATTCCAGCTTATGTTTCTTCCAGCCCAGCGTTTCTCATGATGTACTCTGCATATAAGTTAAATAAGCAGTGTGACAATATACAGCCTTGACGTACTCCTTTTCCTATTTGGAACCAGTCTGTTGTTCCATGTCCAGTTCTATCTGTTGCTTCCTGACCTGCATACAGGTTTCTCAAGAGACAGGTCAGATGGTCAGGTATTCCCCTCTCTCTCAGAATTTTCCACAGTTTATTGTGATCCACACAGTCAAAGGCTTTGGCATAGTCAATAAAGCAGAAAGAGATGTTTTTCTGGAACTCTCTTGCTTTTTCGATGATCTAGCGGATATTGGCAATTTGATTTCTTGTTCCTCTGTCTTTTCTAAAACCAGCTTGAACATCTGGAAGTTCACAGTTCACGTATTGCTGAAGCCTGGCTTGGAGAATTTTGAGCATTACTTTACTAGCATGTGAGATGAGTGCAATTGTGCAGTAGTTTGAGCATTCTTTGGCATTATCTAGTATATACACTCTAAAAAAAAAAAAAAAAAAGGTAAATTTTTATGAGCTTGTTGTATAAGCAGCCTCGAAAAGGGGAGCTAAATTATGCGATTAAAGTTAGTATTATCAGGCCCTGATAGTTCTGTACACCTCTCCAAACATAACTCTTACTGCAAGGCTGGCTGAGGATTTAACCTCAGAGGATAGTTCGTCCTTCTGGTAAAAAGTACGGGGTTTAGATGGCCATGATCAACTTTTGTCTTTGTAATCCTCTTTGTCAGTCTTCCATGATTTAATGACTTTCATTTTTTTTAAATAAATTTATTTATTTTAGTTGGGGGCTAATTACTTTACAATATTGTAGTGGTTTTTGCCCTACATTGACATGAACCAGCCATGGGTTTACATGTGTTCCCCATCCTGAACCCCCCTCCCATATCCCTCCCCATCCCATCCCTCTGGGTCACCCCACTGCCCCAGCCCTGAGCCTTTGTCTCATGCATTGAACCTGGAATGGTGTTCTGTTTCACATATGATAATACATATGTTTCAATGCTATTCTTCCAGAACGTCCCACCCTCACCTTCTCCCTCAGAGTCCATAAGACTGTTCTATGCATCTGTGTCTCTTATTCTGTCTTGCATATAGGGTTATCGTTACCATCTTTCAAATTCCATATATATGCATTAGTATACTGTATTGGTGTTTTTCTTTCTGGATTACTTCACTCTGTATAATGGGCTCCAGTTTCACCCATCTCAATAGAACTGATTCAAATGTATTCTTTTTAATGGCTGAGTAATATTCCATTGTGTATATGTACCACAGCTTCCTTATCCATTCGTCTGCTGATGGACATCTAGGTTGCTTCCATGTCCTGGCTATTGTAAACAGTGCTGCAATGAACATTGGGGTACACGCGTCTCTTGCAATCTATAGATTCAATGCAATCCCTATCAAGATACCAACGGTATTTTTCACAGAACTAGAACAAATCATTTCACAATTTGTATGGAAATATAAGAAACCTCAAATTGCCGAAGCAATCTTGAGAAAGAAGAATGGAGCTGGAGGAATCAACCTGCCTGACTTCAGGCTCTACTACAAAGCCACAGTCATCAAGACAGTATGGTACTGGCACAAAGATAGAAATACAGATCAATGGAACAAAATAGAAAGCCCAGAGATAAATTCACACACCTATGGATAACTTATCTTCAACAAAGGAGGCAAGAATATACAATGCCTTTCATTTTTATTGACATGTTTTCTTCAGCTATCACATGTTTTACTGGCATTATATATATATATATATATATATATATATATATATATATATATATATATATATTTACATATGTAAAGTCATTTTCTAAATTCTTCACTCAGTGGCTAATACTATGTCCAAGTAAAGTACATACAGAAGAGAGTGAGTAACATATCTCTTTCTGTGTCTTTAGCTCATTAGTTCTCTTCTAGTTCATGAAACTACATATAATAGCTACTCTTTTTTTTTTTCAGTTGACACCCTTGCCATACATTTAAGTGTTCTGCTTACTCTCTTGGGCCAGTCTCGGCATCCCTCTTCAGCTTTTGTTTAATTGTAAGCTTTTAAGTTTCTTTGTCATCCTTATATGTTCTCTAGTTCTCTGCATCCTTCTTAGAGAATAGTAGTAAGGGCAAGCAACATCATCATAGTGTGAAAAAAGAGCAGGATTATCTATGTTCCCTCCCTTCTCCATTCATTCAAGTAATTAACCACTTGGCGAGCCAGTTGGTATTTGTGATCTTCTACTATACATGGTGGTGGCTCAGACTGTAAAGAATCTGCTTGTAATGAAGGAGATCTGAGTTCAATCCCTGGGTAAGGAAGATCCCCTGGAGAAGGGAATGACAACCTACTCCAGTATTATTACTTGGATAATCCCACGGACAGAGAAGCCTAGCGGGCTACAGTCCATGGAGTCACCAAGAGTCAGACACAACTGAGCAACGAAACATTAAGCATGAAGCTGTATTACGACAAAATAGGGCTAAATGAGAAGTAGGAGTTTAGGTGATTAAGACATGCAAATGTGTTATGTAAACTTGCTCTAAGAGACAGGCTCTGCTGGCTCTATGTAGGGTGAGAAATGAGAACTTCTAAGAGGAGATTATGCTGATTTGTTTTCTGAAAGATGACAAAGAGTTTACAAGTTGAAGAACATCATTAGAAATGGAAAGCACATGAAAAGGATTGTGGTGCCAGGAAAAATTAGGAAAAGCAGAGAATCCAAAGGACAAGAATGCAGGACAAGACACCAGGGTAGAAAGGTAACCCTGACAAGAGGAGCTAATGATAAAGGATCCTTTTGCACACAGAAGAGTGTGGTTTATCCCACTGGAGGCAGAGAGTGACCTTCCTGGGATGTCAACAGGGATGCTGTGTCCCTTCCACACATAAAGTACTGAGTGAGTAAATTCAGTATGTGTGTAGAGACAACAGTGAAAACTCTGAAAATGCAAGCAGAGACACATCAGAGGGATCTCGGAACAAATGCATTTAGACATGAAGAGGGCACAGATTCAGGCAGGATTTGCAGTTAGTTGAAAGAATTTATTGAACTTAGGGACTGAATTATTTTGAGAGTGAAAGGAAGGGTTCAGCAAAAAATTTGTTTCTGCCTTAAGTAACTGAAGTGCTTCCCTGATAACTAAGTTGGTAAAGAATCTGCCTGCAATGCAGGAGACCCCGGTTTAATCCCTGGGTTGGGAAGATCCCCTGGAGAAGGGAAAGTCTACCTACTCCAGTTTTCTGGTCTGGAGAATTCCATGGACTGTATAGTCCATGGGGTTGCAAAGTGTCATACATGACTGAGTGACTTTCACTTTAAGTAACTGAGAGAGTGGAAAGGCCATGAGTGGAGACAGGAAATTCAGGGGGAGGAGCAGCTTGGGATGAAAGAAGTTCAGTTTTAGGCAAAAAGAGAGAAACTCATATGTAAAACTCAAGTATATATTTTATAAAGTGCATTGCTAGAATAAAATGTGGGAAATACCTAGTGAATACAATGAAACAACTTATGAAAACATAGGCCTCGTTGTTTAGATCTTATATATGCATATAATGTGTATCAATCACTTTAAATATATAAATTTAATTTATATTCCTACAAGTTAAGAGTCTTCTTATAAATATTTAAGTTTGAATATTTTATAAAGATTTTGCTCTAAGTAGATTTCCTCTCAATCATGACTAATTTGGGGAAAAAATAATGTTTGAACACATTAATAATTAAGAGTCCTGTAGGTTTTTATTTTATTTTTTTTCATATGAAGGAACTGAATTAATGAGGTTCCAACACACCGATAAGCGTCCTTGAGAGTCCTGGATTCAATTACCTCTTCTTTAATAAGTGTTGCTTCATTTAGAGTCTCCAGTTGTCTATAATTTCAATTACTTACCTCTGTGAAAGAATAGTTTTATCTTGTCATTTCCAACTCAGGTTACAGTGGAGACTGTTACTAAGGCTCCTTCAGGAAAATGATCCTGTCAGCTTTTGTTCTCAGATAACAATGTAAACAAAATAATTGATTATTTTATAATTGATTTATTTTATATTTATAATCTTAATATGAATGGGAGGGAAAATTGCCTCTAGGGATGAGGGAATCGTGAAATAGAAGATGGCGGATATGATGGAGGGAGAACACCGCTGCTGTGGGAGGAAACAGCTGCAGCCAGGCTCCTGGACGCATGTCTGTGAGCTGACCCTCAGAACTGGACCGACTCCCAACCCAAACTCTCGGCTCCAGGTCTTAAGAAACAGGACAGTGGGCACCAGGAGACTTCTTGTTTTTAATTTTTATTTTTTAAAGTACAGTTGATTTACAATGTTGTGTTAGTTTTAGATGTACAGCAAAATGATTCCATTGTACACATACCTGTATATATTCTTTTTTAGATTCTTTTTCCTTATAGATTATTACAAAATATTGTGTTGTTCCCTGTGGTATAGAGCAGATCCATTGTTGGTTATCTATTTTTCACATAGTAGTGTTTATGTTAATCCCAAACTCCTAATTCTTTTTACAAAGGGCCAGCATATGTGGTATATGAGGAGGGATGGTTACAGAGGAGCCACGGCTTGCACTGTTATTTTTTATTTCCTATCCATATGGGGACATATGGACACACTCTGAGTAGTGGGTGAGTAGAAGGCCACACACAATTTCTAAGACATTTCCAAAGCTTCTCAGGACAGTTCCCAAGAGTAGAGGCCTCCTCACACCCATCAGAACCAAGCTTTGTGCTGAGCACTCCCCTGGTGCAGCATTAAGTTCTCCCTCCCTCTGGAGATAGAGTTCTCACCTTCCCCACTCAGGAGTCATTTCTTCAGTGTGGATATTTATCCACCAAGAAAATTCTGCTCTTTCCCTTGATATGTGGTTCTTTGTGAGCCTTACCAGATTTGGCCCCTCAGACCAGGGAGCTGGCATACAGCCCTACTCCTCCAACTCACTGCTCATTCCTCTTACATGACTTGCATGTTTGTAACCAGCACCTCTCTTTTCACTCCTATCAAATTTCTGTATTGTTCTGTTCTATGCACTAAATATGGGGGAGTCTCAGCATGCCTGCAAGAATAGGGCAGCACACAGGAGATGCCCTACATTTACACAGCTCCCTCCTCAGACAACCTGGCTTCAGCCTCAAGGGAGTGAGAATATCAGCATTGAAAAGTCCTGTTGCTTCTATTCCTCTGTACCCCAGGCATCCCTCAGGGGCACTGCCCTGTCAGAGGTACACAATTCCCTTCCCTACTAGGGTGGCTGCTGGCTAACTGTGTTCCGTGATCCCCATTCATCAACATCAATTCACCTGGGCACCTGGGAAAGTCTCAGACCCTACTCCACACACTACCCTGTGTTTAAAGCCCTGCAGGTGATTCTGATATACATGCAGTTATGGGAACCAGGGCATGAGAGTGGAGGTTCATAGCATCTTTAGAAATGCAAATAATTCTAGGACCTCAGCCTCATCCACCGAACTAGAATCTTGAGATAAAGACCAGGAAACAGGCACAGTAAGCTATCCAAGTGGTTCTATGTCCACAAAGCTATAGTAACCACTGCTCTATTCCACTGGGTCCTGGTAGCAACTCTCCTCACAGTGCCACGCAGAGAATATTTCAACTGAGGACTGTAATTCTGTGTGTGGGACCTGCTACGATGTAATAAAGAAAGGAGTCTCTGTTCTGCCTGGGCCCCAAAGCTATCTGAAAGGCCAGATAGACAAAAGGGGACACTAGTGTCCCAACTGACTCTGAGTTAGTGGTGGCACGCCCAGCACCCATGCCGGTGTTCTGTGCTATTACCGTGAAAAAAGAAAACTGTAGACAACCTCTAGAAATTTCAGTCACCTACATAGACAGAGTATTTTTGCTTGTATTTTTGTTTGGTTTCTTCTCCAGCCCAGCTGAAGAATAAAGACCCCCTCTTAATGCCTGTTGTTGCAATCAGCCCAGCCCCATCTCTTACTTTGAGAGCACACTGTGGTATTCTCCCTGTACACATTCTCAGAATCAGGTTTTCTTTTCTGTTTTTGCCTAGCCAACAATTCTTAAATGAGTGCCAGTTGTTCCCACATTACTAACTGTGAGGGCATTGACCACAAGCCTGGGACCACCAGGCACCTCTACCTCTGTGCTTTTCTGTAAAGACCCTGGCCTGCAAGTATGAACATTACACTGATATCTTCCATCAGTATCTCACACTTCTCTCACTCTGGTCCCAGGTGCTGCAGTTCTGAAAGGAACCCCAGGTTCACCTGTGAGTGAATGTGGGCAAACACTCAGTATCTGTGGATGGAGCAAAAAAGAAACTTTTGACCATTCCAGGTTTATTTCTCTTCACCCTGTTCTCCTTGTAGAAAAGAGGGACTTTTTGTTGTTATTGTCATTGCTGTTCATTTTGATTTGCTTTTCATATATCAGTTGAGGCGGGCATGTACACCAATCTCCAGCTCCCACATTTCAACATCCATTGCTTTATAGAATAATAGAGACCCTTCAGTTCACTTCAGTTTAGCCACTTAGTTGTGTCCAACTCTTTGCGACCCCATGGACTGCAGCATGCTGGGCTTCCCTATCCATCACCAATTCCTATATCTTGCTCAAACTCATGTCCATCAAATTGGTGATGCCATTCAACCATCTCACCCTCTGTCATCCCCTTCTCCTACCACCTTCAACCTTTCCCAGCATCAGGGTCTTTTCCAATGAGTCAGTTCTTTGCATCAGCTTCAACATCAGTCCTTCCAATGAATATTCAGGGCTGATTTCATCTAGGATGGACCGAGTGGATCTCCTTGTTGTCCAAGGGACTCTCAAGAGTCTTCTCTAACACCACAGTTTAAAAACATCAATTGTTTGGCTCTCAGCTTTCTTTATAGTTCAACTCTCACATCCATTCATGACTACTGGAAAAACAATAGCTCTGACTAGAAGGACCTTTGTTGGCAAAGTAATGCCTCTGCTTTTTTAATATGCCGTCTAGGTTTGTCATATATTTTCCTCCAAGGAACAAGTGTCTTTTCATTTCATGGCTGCAGTCACCATCTGCAGTGATTTTTGAGTCCAAGAAAAGAAAGTCTCTCACTGCTTCCAATGCTTCCCAATCTATCTGTCATAAAGTGATGGAACCAGATGCCATGATCTTAGTTTTCTGAATGTTGAGTTTGAAGCCAGCTTTTTCACTCTCCTCTTTCGAGGCTCTTCAGTTTCTCTTCACTTTCTGCCATAACATAATCTGCATATCTGAGGTTATTAATATTTATCCCTGCAATCTTGATTCCAGCCTGTGCTTTATCCAGCCCAGCATTTCGTATGAGGTGCTCTGCATGTGTTAAATAAGCAGGGTGACAATATGCAGCCTTGACGTCCTTTCCCAATTTGGAACCAGTCTGTTTTTCCATGCCTGGTTCTAACTGTTGCTTCTCGACCTGCATACAGATTTCTCAGAAGGCAGGTAACGTGGTCTGGTGTTCCCATCTCTTGAAGAAATTTCCACAGTTTGTTGTGATCCACACAGTCAAAGGCTTTGGCATACTCAATAAAGCAGAAATAGGTGATTGTTTGTTTGCTTGTTTTCTGGAACTCTCTTGATTTTTCTATGATCCAACAGATGTTGGAAATTTGACCTCTGGTTCCGCTGCCTTTTCTAAACCTACCTTGAACATCTGGAAGTCATGGATCACATATGTTGAAGCCTGGCTTGGAGAATTTTAAGCATTCTTTTGCTAGTTTGTGAGATGAGTGCAATTGTGTAGTAGTTTGAACATTCTTTGTCATTGCCCTTCTTTGGAATTGGAATTAAAGCTGACCATTTCCAGTCATGTGGCCATTGTTGATTTTTCCAAATTTGCTGGCCTATTGAGTACAGCACTTTCACAGCATCATCTTTTAGGAATTGAAAGAGCTCAACTGGAATTCTGTCACCTCCACTAGCTTTGTTCATAGTGATGCTTCCTCAGGCTCACTTGACTTTGCAATCCAGAATGTCTGGCTCTAGGTGAGTGATCACACCATAGTGGTTATCTGGGTCGCAAAGATCATTTTTGTATAGTTCTTCTGTGTATTCTTCCCACCTCTTCTTAATATATTCTGCTTCTGTTAGGTCCATACCATTTCTGTCCTTTATTGTGCCCATCTTTGCATGAAATGTTCCCTTGGTATCTCTAATTTTCTTGAAGAGATTTCTAGTCTTTTTCCCATTCTATTGTTTTCCTCTATTTCTTTGCATCCATTGATCCCCGAAGAAGACTTTCTTATCTCTCCTTGCTATTCTTTAGAACTCTGAATTGAAATGGGTATATCTTTCCTTTTCTCCTTTGCCTTTCACTTCTCTTCTTTTCTCAGCTATTTGTAAGGCCTCCTCAGACAGCCATTATTGCCTTTTTGTGTCTCTTTTTCTTGGAGATAGTGTTGATCACTGCCTCCTGTACAATGTCATGAACCTCTGTCCATAGTTCATCAGGCACTCTGTCTGTTAGATCTAGTCCCTTAAATCTATTTATCACTTCCACTGTACAATCATAAGGGATTTGATTTAGGTCATACCTGAATAGTCTAGTGGTTTTCTCCACTTTCTTCAATTTAGTCTGAATTCGGCAATACAGAGTTCATGGTCTGAGCCACAGTCAGCTCCCAGTCTTGTTTTTGCTGACTGTATAGAGCTTTTACATCCTTGGCTGCAAAGAATATAATCAATCTGATTTTGCTATTGACCATACAATGTATAGAGTCTTCTCTCATGTTGTTGGAAGAGGGTATTTGCTATGACCAGTACATTCTCTTGGCAAAACTCTATTAGCCTTTGCCCTGCTTCATTTTGTTCTCCAAGGCCAAATTTGCCTGTTACTCCAGATATCTCTTGACTTCCTACTTTTATATTCCAGTCACCTTTGATGAAAAAGACATCCTTTTTGGGTGTTAGTTCTCGAAGGTCTTGTAGGTCTTCACAGAACCATTCAACTTCAGGTTCATCAGCATTACTAGTTTGGGCATAGACTTGGATATCTATGATATTGAATGGTTTGCCTTGGAAACCAACAGAGATCATTCTGTCATTTTTGAAATTGCACCCAAGTACTGAATTTCAGACTCTTTTGTTGACTATGAGGGCTATTCTATTTCTTCTAAGGGATTCTTGCCCACAGTAGTAGATAAAATGGTCATCTGAATTAAATTCTCCCATTCCAGCCCATTTTAGTTCACTGATTCCTAAAATGTCAGTGTTCACTCTTTCCATCTCCTGCTTTACCACGTCTAATTTACCTTGATTAATGGTCCTATCATTCCAGGTTCCTATGCAATATTGTTTTTTAGGGCATCAGACTTTACTTCCATCACCAATCACATCCCATCTGGGCGTTGTTTTCTCTTTGGTTCCATCTCTTCATTCTTTCTGGAATTATTTCTCCACTGTTCTTCAGTAGCATATTGGGCACTTACAGACCTGTGGAATTCATCTTTCAGTATCATATCTTTTTGCCTTTTCATACTGTTCATGGGGTTCTCAAGGCAATAATACTGAAGTGGTTTGCCATTCCCTTCTCCAGTGAACCATGTTTTGTCAGAACACTCCACTCTGACCTGTCCATCTTGAGTGGTCCTACATGGCATGGCTCATAGTTTCATTGAGTTATACAAGGCTGTGGTCCATGAGATCAGTTTGATTAGTTTTCTCTGATTGTGGTTTTCTGAAGGATAAGGATAAGAGGCTTATGGAAGCTTCCTGGTGGGAGAGACTGACTGTGAGGGAAAGTGGGTCTTGTTCTGATGGGCAGGGCCATGCTTTGTAATCTTTAATCCAATTTTCTGTTGATGGTGGGGCCATGTTCCCTTCCTGTTGTTTGACCGGAGACCAAACTATGGTGCAGGTAATGAAGATAATGGCAACCTCCTTCAAAAGGTTCCACGGACACAATGCCACACTCAATGCCAACTCTGCAGCAGGCCACCGCCAACTCACACCTCTGCCGGAGACTCCTGGAAACTCACAGGCAAATCTGGGTCAGTATCTTATGGGGTCACTACTCTTTTCTCCTGGGTCCTATTGTGCACAAGATTTTGTTTGTGTCCTCCAAGAGCCTATTTTTCCAGTCCTGTGTAAATTCTGTAATCAAAGTCCCACTGACCTCCAAAGTCAACTTTTCTGGGGGTTCTCAGTCCCTTTGCCCAATCCCCAGGTTGGGAAATCTGTTGTGAGTCCTAGAACTTTCTTAACAGTGCGAGAATTTCTTTGGTATAATTGTTCAGCAGTTTGTGGGCCATCTCCTCAGCAGCTCTGTGGTGGGGTTAGAAACATTTAGTGGCAGTGAAATCCAACACACCAAACACTGAACAGGTTTATTGAATGAACATTTTTTCTTTAACACCAACAAATATTTTCTGAGCCGTAATGTATTCCCTGGCAACAGATTTCATTCTGTTTTTGGACAATCCTTGTAATAAAAACACACTCTGTATGAAATCTCCCTGCTTTTCAGAAATAAAGTCAAGCAGATACACAAGGAATTACATTTTGGCCAATGTGTCTAGAAGCCAGAAGAAAGAATTAGGCTACTTCTTCCTTAAAAATTAAAATTTTAACCAGTTCCAATCAACAAAATTTGTGATTTTGCCCATCAGTGACTCAGTCGCCCTCTAGATATTACCTAAATGTTGTAACTCATATTTTCAAGTTTGAAGTTTTTAATTGGACTACACAATGAGGAAGCAGTTTAAAAATAACCAAGAAGAAATATGGTTATTTAATGAAATAAAGATGCTGAAAATATTCACCGCCTCACATTTTTCAGCTGTTGAGGTTTACCCCTTTGAGGGAAATGGAGAAGATATTTATTGTTCAATATGCACAGTGGTAACACTTTTATTATTCTAACTATAATCTGCTCATTTATCTGTCTCACAAAAATGCCAATTTCCTCTTGTGCAGATGGTATATTATGATTATATTTATCTAAATATAGATGGAACTTTCCAAGAAGAAGAGCTAAAGAAGTGTAAAGAAAAATTCAGTGGTTCCTCAGTGGAACAATATAAGTAGCATATTTCTTTAGGGTAGATGCAAGCTTATGTCAAAATATTCTTGCATATTGGCAGGTTAAAATTATCCTAAAAATAAAAATATCTTGATTGGTTCAACAGGGTAATAATAATAAATTATTATTATTGCTTGTTATTTATTTATTTATTTATTTTTTACTTTACAATATTGTATTGGTTTTGCCATACAAAACTGTACAGGACTCCGCCATGGGTGTACATGTGTTCCCCATCCAGAACCCTCCTACCTCCCTCCCAATCCCATCTCTCTGGGTCATCCCAGTGCACCAGCCACGAGCACCCTGTATCATGCATCGAACCTAGACTGGCGAGTCATTTCACATATGATAATTTACATGCTTCAGCGCAATTCTCCCATATCATCCCACCCTCGCCCTCTCCCATGGAGTCCAACAGACTGTTGTATATACATCTCTGTCTCTTTTGCTATCTCGCATACAGGGTTATTGTTACCATCTTTCTAAATTCCATATATATGCATTAGTATACTGTATTGGTGTTTTACTTTCTGGCATACTTCACTCTGTATAATAGGCTCCAGTTTCATCCACCTCATTAGAACTGATTCGAATGTATTGTTTTTAAGAAACAAAAGACCATATATAGAAAACTATAAAACACTGGTGAAAGAAATCAAAGAGGACACAAATAGATGGAGAAATATACCGTGTTCATGGATTGGAAGAATCAATATAGTGAAAATGGGTATACTACCCAAAGCAATCTACAGATTCAATGCAATCCCTATCAAGCAACCAACAGTATTTTTCAGAGAGCTAGAACAAATAATTTCACAATTTGTATGGAAATACAAAAAAACCTTGAATAGCTAAAGCAATCTTGAGAAAGAAGAACAAAACATGAGGAATCAACCTGCCTGACTTCAGGCTCTACTACAAAGCCACAGTCATCAAGACAGTATGGTACTGGCACAAAGACAGATGTATAGATCAATGGAACAAAATAGAAAGCCCAGAGATAAATCCACGCACCTATGGACACCTTATCATTGACAAAGGCAGCAAGAATATACAATGAAGAAAAGACAATCTCTTTAACAAGTGATGCTGGGTAAACTGGTCAACCACTTATAAAAGAATGAAACTAGAACACTTTCTAACACCATACACACTAATCAACTCAAAATGGATTAAAGATCTAAACGTAAGACCAGAAACTATAAAACTCCTAGAGGAAAATATAGGCAAAGCACTCTCTGACATAAATCACAGCAGGATCCTCTATGACCCACCTCTCAGAATATTGAATATAAAAGCAAAAATAAACAAATGGTACCTAATTAAAATTAAAAGCTTCTGCACAACGAAGGAAACTATAAACAAAGTGAAAATACAGCCTTCAGAATGGGAGAAAATAATAGCAAATAAAGCAATGGACAAACAATTAATCTCAAAAATATACAAGCAACTCCTGAACCTCAATTCCAGAAAAATAAAAGACCCAAACAAAAAGTGGACCAAAGAACTAAGCAGACATTTCTCCAAAGAAGACATGCAGATGGCTAACAAACACATGAAAAATGCTCAACATCGCTCATTATCAGAGAAATGCAAATCAAAACCACAATGAGGTACCATTTCACGCCAGTTAGAATGGCTGTGATCCAAAAGTCTACAAGCAATAAATGCTGGAGAGGGTGTGGAGAAAAGGGAACCCTCTTACACTGTTAGTGGGAATGCAAACTAGTACAGCCACTATGGAGAACAGTGTGGAGATTACTTAAAAAAACTGGAAATAGAACTGCCATATGACCCAGCAATCTCACTGCTGGGCATACACACCTAGGAAACCAGAATTGAAAGAGACTCGTGTACCCCAATATTCATCGCAGCACTGTTTATAATAGCCAAGACATGGAAACAACCTAGATGTCCATCAGCAGACGAATGGATAAGAAAGCTGTGGTACATATACACAATGGAATATTACTCAAATATACATTATTGCCAAAATAGTTTGAAAGTGATAAAATTGATTTAGATTTAGCACTGCAGCTCATACACTGTAAATATTCAATGAACATTTGAATAAATATGTGATTGTATCAGTTAGAACATTTAATCAAGTTTCCCTTTAGTATTTAAAATGGGAGGTGGTTCAACAATATTAAGATACTAATTTAATTTGACTTTTTCCTACCCTTGTTTGAGACTTGTTTTCTGATTCCATGGTTAGTGAACTTATTATCAGTCCTGATAAACTGCCAATCAAAGAACAGCCTGTTGGTAGAGAAGATCAAAAGTGCCATAAAATGTGTACTTGAGCCACACTCTGCCCATGTTTGGAGGCATTAGGTGTCTGAACTGTTGGTTAGCTGAGAATCCAGGAAGGCCAGTCATGAACAAAATATGAGTAAAATAATGCTCTCATAAAAAAAAATCTTTGTTTTCATGTTCCCTTTAATTTTAATATGGGAAGCAATTATTGTCTCATTAAAACCAACAGTATTTTACAATTAATATTACTCAAATTGAAAAATTTGGGGGAGCAAATAAAATATTACCACTAAATGATATATTGAAGAGGTAACAACAGGCATGATGGGAGATGACAGATAAATCACTCCATCATGAAGACATCCATAATCTAGGAATATATTCAGTAAGTAAGTATACAAATAAATAAGATTATTTGACCCTGGATAAAAGAGATGGGAATACCAGACCATCTGACCTGTCTCTTGAGAAACCTGTATGCAGGTCAGGAAGCAACAGATAGAACTGGACATGGAACAACAGACTGGTTCCAAATAGGAAAAGGAGTACGTCACGGCTGTATATTGTCACCCTGCTTATTTAACTTATGTGCAGAGTACATCATGAGAAATGCTGGGCTGGAAGAAACACAAGCTGGAATCAAGATTGCCGGGAGAAATATCAATAACCTCAGATATGCAGATGACACCACCTTTATGGCAGAAAGTGAAGAAGAACTAAAGAGCCTCTTGATGAAGGTGAAAGAGGAGAGTGAAAAAGTTGGCTTAAAGCTCAACGTTCAGAAAACTAAGATCATGGCATCTGGTCCCATCACTTCATGGGAAATAGATGGGGAAACAGTGGAAACAGTGTCAGACTTTATTTTGGGGGGCTCCAGAATCACTGCTGATGGTGATTGCAGCCATGAAATTAAAAGATGCTTACTCCTTGGAAGGAAGGTTATGGCCAACCTAGATAGCATATTTAAAAGCAGAGACATTACTTTGTCAACAAAAGTCCATCTAGTCAAGGCTATGGTTTTTCCAGTGGTCATGTATGGATGTGAGAGTTGGACGGTGAAGAAAGCTGAGCACCAAATAATTGATGCTTTTGAACTGTGGTGTTGGAGAAGACTCTTGAGAGTCCCTTGGACTGCAAGGAGATACAATCAATCCATCCTAAAAGAGATCAATCCTGGGTGTTCATTGGAAGGACTGATGTTGAAGCTGAAATTCCAATACTTTGGCCACCTCATGCGAAGGGTTGACTCATTGGAAAAGACCCTAATGCTGGGTAGGATTGGGGGCGGGAGGAGAAGAGGATGAGTTGGTTGGATGGCATCACCGACTCGATGGACATGGGTTTGGGTAGACTCCGGGAGTTGGTGATGGACAGAGAGGCCTTGCATGCTGCAATTCATGGGGTCGCAAAGAGTCGGACACGACTGAGTGACTGAACTGAACTGAAAATGCTTAAGAATTAAATTTTACTTTATCTTAACTAAATACTTTAAAATATTGAATTAACATTGAGTAGTCATAAATAACGGAAAAGGAAATGGCAACCCATTCCAGTACTCTTGCCTGGAAAATCCCATGGATGGAGGAGCCTAGTGGGCTGCAGTCCATGGGGTCACTAAGAGTCAGACACGACTGAGCGACTTCACTTTCACCTTTCACTTTCATGTATTGGAGAAGGGAATGGCAACCCACTCCAGTGTTCTTGCCTGGAGAATCCCGGGGACAGGGAAGCCTGGTGGGCTACCATCTATGGGGTTGCACAGAGTCGAACGCGACTGAAGCAACTTAGCAGCAGCAGCAGCAGCAGCCATAAATAATTAGTAATTTATTACTAATTACATAATAAATATACTAATTTACTAAGTATAATTAATATGTAGTAATATATGTTGTGTCACATCTTTTTGCCTTTTCATACTGCTCATGGCGTTCTCAAGGCAGGGATACTGAAGTGGTTTGCCATTTCTTTCTCCAGTGGACCACATTTTGTCAGAAATCTCCACAATGACCAGTCCATCTTGGGTGACCCTGAGTGACTGAACTGAACTGAATATATGTTGTGTATATATATATATATAGAGAGAGAGATTTTGTCGTTGTTGATCATTTGTTAAGTCATGTCCAACTCTGTGACCCCATGAACTGAAGCACGCCAGGCTTCCCTGTCCTTCACCATCTCCCAGAGTTTGTTCAAATCATATCCACTGAGTCAGTGATATCATCCAAGCAACTAATCCTCTGTCGCTCCCTTCTCCTCTCGCCCTCAATTTTTCCCAGCATCAGGGTCTTTTCCAATGAGTCAGCTTTTCGCATCATGTGGCCAGAGTTTTGGAGCTTCAGCTTCAGCATTAGTCCTTCAAATGAATTTTCTTTAAGGTTGACTTGTTTTGATATTGCTGTCCAAGGGACTCAAACGGCTTCTCCAGCCTCAAAATTTGAATTTTAGTGTCTGTGCCGCTGAAGCAAGCACTGGCATCACAATTCTTTAGGATGCATCCTTGTTTATGGTCCACATCCATACATGACTATTGGAAAAACCATAGATTTGACTACACGGACTTTTATCTGCAAAGTGATGCCTGTGCTTTTTAATATGCTGTCTAAGTTGTTCATAGCTTCTCTTCCAAGGAGGAAACATCTTTTAATTTCATGGCTGCAGTCACCATCCAAAGTAATTTTGGAGCCTAAGAAAATAAAATGTGTCATTGTTTCACATTTTTCACATGTATTTGCCATGAAGTAATGGGACTGGATGCCATGATCTTAGTTCTTTGAATGCTGAGTTTTAAGCCAGCTTTTTCACTCTCCTCTTTCACCTTCATCAAGAAGCTTTTTAGTTCCTCTTTGTTTTCTACCATTACAGTGGATTCATCTGAATATCAGAGGTTGTTGACATTCCTCACTGCAATCTTGATTCCAGTTTGTGCTTCATTCAGCCCAGCATTTCACATGATATACCCTGCATTTAAGTTAAATAAGCAGGGTGAGAATATATAGCCTGTTGTACTCCTTTCCCAATTTTGAACCAGTCCTTGTTCCTTATCTGGTTCTAACTGTTGCTCTTGGCCTGCATACAGGTTTCTCAGGAGACAGGTTAAAGTGGTCCAAATTCTCTTTAAGAATTTTCCATAGTTTGTTGTTATCCACATAGTCAAAGGCTTCAGCATAGTCAATGAAGCAGAAGTAAATGTTTTTCTGAATTCTCTTGCCTTTTCTATGATCCAACAGATGTTGGCAATCTGATCTCTGGTTCCTCTGTCTTTTCTAAATCCAGCTTATACATCTGGAACTTCTCTGTTCATCTACTGTTGAAGCCTAGCTTGAAAGATTTTGAACCTTACCTCAATTCCATGTGAAATGAGTGCATTGTGAGGTAGTTTGAACATTCTTTGGCATTGCCCTTCTTTGGGATTGGAATCAAAACTTACTTTTTCCAGTCATATGGTCACCACTGATTTTCCAAATTTGTTGACATTATGAGTGCAGCACTTTCACAGCATCATCTTTTAGGATTTGAAAGAGCTCAACTGGAATTCTATCACCTCCACTAGGTTTGTTTGTAGTGATTCTTCCTAAGGGCCACTTGACTTCGCATTCTGGGATGTCTAGGTAAGTGATCATACCATCATTATTATCTGGGTCGTGAAGATCTTTTTTGTACAGTTCTTCTGTGTATTCTTGCCACCTCTTCTTAATATCTTCTGCTTCTGTTAGTTCCATACCATTTCTGTCCTTAATTGAGCCCATCTTTGTATGAAATGTTCCCTTGGTATCTCTAATTTTCTTGAAGAGATATCTAGTCTTTCCCCTTCTATTGTTTTCCTCTATTTATTTCTTTTCACTGATCACTGAGGAAGGCTTTCTTATCTCTCATTGCTATTCATAAAAGCTCAATAAATATTCATTAACTTGACTGAATTATAAAACAAATTTCTATTTCACCTTTTTTTCTATGCTGTGTGGAGCATGTATTAGAGTATGGAGAGATCACAGTGGTATTGGAAACGCTTCTGTTGTACCATTAAGTGCAAAGAACAGATTGCACTGATATCCCAACTTAACATGAACCCTGGACAGAAATGTATCAATATATTTAGAATAATTTTTCCCTTGGTATATATGCTTATTCTTCTATTTTATTCATTTCTACATTTATTTTTATAATAAGCATATATCATATTTATACTAAAAATTAAAAATAAATAATATACAAATTATTTCCAAAAAAATCATTCACTTGATGGTTAAGACCTTTGGGGAGAGAGACATAAGTCCATCAAAGGGAGTGAAGTTCAGTTTACAAATGCAAGATCCAGTCAAAGATATTTGACCTAGTCAGGGTTAATGGATGAAAATGCAGCCCCATCAATCTGTAAGTGAATCACTCTGAAGAATTAAGGAAAATGACCTAGTAAATTGCATGATGATGTTCTGAAGAAAGTTAGAGGAAAATGTCTCAAGTTGTGATTCTGTTTTAATAGGTTGTATTACATATTGTACAGGAGGTGGTAATGAAAACCATCCCCAAGAAAAAGAAATGCAAGAAAGCAAAGCAGTCATCTGAGCAGGCCTTATAAATAGCTGAGAAAAAAAGTGAAAGACAAAAAAAGGGGGGGGATATACCCAACTGAATGCAGAGTTCTAGAGAATAGCAAGGAGACATAAAAAGGCCTTCTTAAATGAACAATGTAAAGAAATCGAGGAAAAAACAGAAGGAGAAAGACTAGAGATCTCATCAAGAAAATTGGAGATAGCAAGGAATAATTTCATGCAAAGATGGGCACAATAAAGACAGAAACGACAAGGACCTAACAGAAGAATAAGAGACTAAGAAGAGGTGGCAAGAATACACAGAAAAAATATATGAAAAAGGTCTTAATGTCCCAGATAACCACGATGGTGTGGTCACTCACTGAGAGTGAGACATCATTGAGTGTGAACTCAGTGGGCCTTAGGAAGCATTACTATGAACGAAGCTAGTGGAAGTGATGGAATTCCAGTTGAGCTCTTTCAAATCCTAAAAGATGATGCTGTGAAAGTGCTGCACTCATAATTTCAACAAATTTGGAAAATCAGCAGTGACCATATGACTGGAAAAAGTAAGTTTTGATTCTAATCCCAAAGAAGAGCAATGCCAAAGAATGTTCAAACTACCTCACAATGCACTCATTTCACATGGAATTGAGGTAAGGTTCAAAATCTTTCAAGCTAGGCTTCAACAGTAGATGAACAGAGAAGTTCCAGAGGTATAAGCTGGATTTAGAAAAGACAGAGGAACCAGAGATCAGATTGCCAACATCTGTTGGATCATAGAAAAAGCAAGAGAATTCAGAAAAACATCTACTTCTGCTTCATTGACTATGCTGAAGCCTTTGACTACGTGGATCACAACAAACTATGGAAAATTCTTAAAGAGAATTTGGACCACTTTAACCTGTCTCCTGAGAAACCCGTATGCAGGCCAAGAAGCAACAGTTAGAACCAGATAAGGAACAAGGACTGGTTCAAAATTGGGAAAGGAGTACAACAGGCTATATATTCTCACCCTGCTTATTTAACTTAAATGCAGAGTATATCATGTGAAATGCTGGGCTGAATAAAGCACAAACTGGAATCAAGATTGCAGTGAGAAATGTCAACAACCTCTGATATTCAGATGAATCCACTGCAAAGAGGAACTAAAAAGCTTCTTGATGAAGGTGAAAGAGGAGAGTGAAAAAGCTGGCTTAAAACTCAGCGTTCAAAGAACTAAGATCATGGCATCCAGTCCCATCACTTCATGGCAAATAGATGGGGAAACAGTGTCTGACTTTATTTTTCTGGGCTCCAAAATCACTGCAGATGGCAACTGCAGCCATGAGATTAAAAGATGTTTCCTCCTGGGAAGAAAACTTATGACCAACCTAGACAGTATATTAAAAAGCAGAGACATTACTTTGCCAGCAAAGGTCCGTCTAGTCAAGGCTATGGTTTTTCCAGTAGTCATGTATGGATGTGAGAGTTGGACTATAAAGAAAGCTGAGCACCAAAGAATCAATGCTTTTGAACTGTGGTGTTGGAGAAGACTCTTGAGAGTCCCTTGGACTTCAAGGAGGTCGAACTAGTCCATCCTAAAGGAGGTCAGTCCTGAGTGTTCATTGGAAGGACTGATGTTGGAGCTGAAACTCCAGTGAGTTGGCCACCTGATGCAAAGAGCTGAATCATTTGAAAAGACCCTGATGCTAGGAAAGATTGAAGGCAGGAGAAGGGGATGACCGAGGATGAGGTGGTTGGATGGCATCACCAACTTAATGGACATCACCGACTCAATGGAATCACGGAGTTTTGGGTAAATCCCGGGAGTTGGTGATGGACAGGGAGGCCTCGCATGCTATGGTCCATGGGGTCGCAATGAACCAGACACGACTGAGCGACTGAACTGAACTCAACTGAACTGTGAAAGGACTTTGGAATAATTTTCAGATGGAGTGTTCTATCATCTAATAGGTCTCTTTAATTGTTGGTACTAGAAAATTAGATAGAATGTATTCTGATGCCAAAATCAGAGGCCATACCCACCTGTTTAAGGTAAATCTGACTAACTTAGTGTACCTTTTGGAGAAATTTCTTAATAGTCTGGAAATTATATAAAATAAATAAAATTATACTTTACACTATTTAGCCTAAGCATTTGAATTCTTTGGATTTATATAAAAACATTATATATACTAATGTGGGGAATCCCTTAGAAGAAACGGAGTAAACATCATAGTCAACAAAAGAGTCTAAAATGCAGTACTTGGATGCAATCTCAAAAACGACCGAATAATCTCTGTTAGTTTCCAAGGCAAGCCATTTAGTATCAGTATAATCCAATCGCCAACCAGAAATGCTGAAGAAGTTGAAAAGTTCTATGACGATCTACAAGACCTTCTACAATTAACACCCCCCAAAAAATGTCCTTTCAATATAGAGAGATGGAATGCAAAAGTGGGAAGTCAAGAAATACTGGGAGTAACAGGCAAATTTGGCCTTGGAGTACAAAATGAAGCAAGGCAAAGGCTAATAGAGTTTTGACAAGAGAATGCCCTGGTCATAGCAAACACCCTCTTCCAACAACACGAGAGAAGACTCTACACATGGTCATCATCAGATGGTCAATAAGAAAATCTGACTGATTATATTCTTTGCAGCCAAAGATGGAAAATCTCTATACAGTCAGTGAAAACAAGACTGGGAACTGTCTGTGGCTCAGATCATGAATTCCTTATTGCCAAATTCAGACTTAAATTGAAGAAAGTAGGGAAAACCACTAGACTATTCAAGTATGACCTAAATCAAATCCCTCGTGAGTATACATTGGAAGTGACAAATAGATTCAAGGGATTAGATCTGATAGACAGAGTGTCTGATGAACTATGGAAGGAGGTTCATGACATTGTACAGAAGGCATTGATCAAGACCATCCCCAAGAAAAATAAATGAATAAAAGACAAAATGGTTGCCTGAGGAGGCCTTACCATTAGCTGTGAAAAGAAGAGAAGTGAAAGGCAGAGGAGAAAAGGAAATGTTTACCCATTTGAATTCAGAGTTCAAAAGAATAGCTAGGAGAGGTAAGAAAGCCTTTCTCAAAGAAATAGAGGAAAACAATAGAATGGAAAAGACTAGAGATATCTTCAAGAAAACTAGAGATACCAAGGGAACATTTCATGCAAATGGGCACAATAAAGAACAGAAAAGATATGGACCTAACAGAAGCAGAAGATATCAAGAAGAGGTTTCAAGGATATAAAGAAGAACTGTACAAAAAAGATCTTTATGACCCAGATAATCATGATGGTGTGATCACTCACTTAGAGCCAGACATCCTGGAATGTGAAGTTAAGTGGGCCTTCATTAGGAAGCATCACTACAAACAAACATAATGGAGGTGATAGAATTCTAGTTGAGCTCCTTCAAATCCTAAAAGATGATGCTGTGAAAGTGCTGCACTTAATAGGCCAGCAAATTTGGAAAACTCAACAGTGGCCACAGGACTGGAAAAGTTCAATTTTCATTCCAATTCCAAAGAAAGGCGATGCCAAAGAATACTCAAACTACTACACAGTTGCACTGATCTCACACTCTAGAAAAGCAATGCTCAAAATTCTCCAAGCCAGGCTTCAACAGTACTTGAACCATGAACTTCCAGATGTTCAAGGTGGATTTAGAAAAGGCAGAGGAACTAGAGATCAAATTACCAATATTCGTTGGAATGTCGAGAAACAAGAAAGTCGCAGAAAAACATCTACTTCTGCTTTATTGAATATGCCAAACCCTTTGACTATGTTGATCACAATAACTTATTAATCACAGAAACTTCTTCAAGAGATGGGAACACCAGACCACCTTACCTGCCTTCTGAGAACTCTGTATGCAAGTCAAATAGCAACAGTTAGAACTGGATATGGAACAACATACTGGTTCCAAATCGGGATAGGAGTATGAACACCCAGGATTGATCTCTCTGACAAACCTAGACATCATATTAAAAAGCAGAGACATTACTTTGCCAACAAAAATCTATCTAGTCAAAGCTTTGGCTTTTCCAGTAGTCATGTATTGATGTGAGTGTTGGGCCATAAAGAAAGCTGAGCACTGAAGAATGATGCTTTTGAACTGGGGTGTTGGAGAAGACTCTTGAGAGTCCCTTGGAGACTCCTTTACAAGGAGAGTAAACCAGTCCATCCTAGAGGAAATCTGTCCTGAATATTCTTTGGAAGGACTGATGCTGAAGCTGAAACTCCAATACTTTGGCCACCTGATAAGAAGAACTGACTCACTGGAAAAGACCCTGATGCTGGGAAAGGTTGAAGGAAGGAGGAGAAGGGGGCAGCTGTGGATGAGATGGTTGGATGATATCACCAACTAGATGAACATGAGTTTGAGCAGGCTCCGGGAGTTGGTGATGGACAGAGAAGCCTGGCATACTGCAGTCTATGGGATCACAGAGAAAGGGACATGACTCAGCGACTGAACTGAATTGATATGAAAACACAGTAAAGAAACAAATTTGGCCATAGTAAAACCAATACAATATTGTAAAGTAAATAATAATAAATAAATAAATAAAAATAAAAGAAATAAAAACATTGACTGAATCAATAACTGCCATATGTTTTTTTCAAGTTTGTAATTTTGAATAGCTTTGTTGCCATTTTTCATTAAAAAATAATTAGCACACATAAAACAACTTACAGAGATAATTCACAGAAAGAAACACTTATGACATTGATGCATAAATCCTAAGGAAAATACTAGTAAATTGCCTACCATACTGAGGTATAAAAGAAAAATGAAAGAGTATTATGAAAAGAAGACTGCAATGACCAAAAAATGTTTTAATAATGGATTAAAATTAGGAAATCTATTAGTAATTTATATGGTCAACTAAGTAGGCAGTAAATTAAGGGATGAAATTAAATTCAAATGTAACACGGAGAAAGGTGAATTTTTGCCATCTCAAACATTAGCACAAAAACTTTTACCCACAAATACAGTATAGTGAAATGAAATCTATAAATCAATGGTAGAGACAGACTTTTTGCAAAAGACTTTTGCCAACTCCGTACTCACCTCTTTCCTTCCTGGCCTGATGCTCTCTGGCCAGTCCAGTGTGATCTGAAGTGTCTCTTCAGTGATTTATGACCACTTTCACACTGCCCATCTCCTTTAGCAAGACCACTTTTTCTGGACAGCGGAGCAGTAGGGAATGGGTTGCTCAAAACTGTGTGCTCAGCTTGTGCACAGGCTTGTGTTCATGCTCAATCACAGAAGTCATTCTGAGGCTCTCCAAGGCCCTGGCTGAGGAGGTCCTAGCACCCGGCTGTGACAAATGAGTAGGCACTGGGGGACAGTGCATCAAGTGGTGAAATGCAAAAGAAACTAGAGCAGGTAGTATCATGTCCAAACAAACCATATCAGTTTCGTGGCTCCATAGTGAGTAACATTTCTGAGAGCAGAGAGTCTTTCCACAATTTCTTCTCAATGGGTGCTCTGAAAACTAAAAACAGAAAGAAGAAAAAAAGATTTAAGTAACAAACCTAAAGTAAAATTTTTCATTTTGTCTCAAATTATATAATACTTCTCCATCATCCACTTATATGCACTCCCCTAAATCAGCACATGTTCCATGCATGTTTTCTCCACCAATAATTGAAATTAGTATATTTGATGTAACTCAAAGATGCAGAGATGTATTATTCTCAAGAAGTTATTTCACCCTATGTTCTTAAAGTCACTCACATTTCACTGTTAACCTGTTTTTATCTCTTACACCATTTCATGTTCCATAAATGTTGTAATGATAATATTACTTGCAATGTTTTTTTGTTTGTTTTAATGAAAGTGTCTTCACAAAATAACTGAAATGATACAAGAGGCTTCAGTACAGTTGAGTCGCTCAGTCACATCTGACTCTTTGCGACACTTGTTCCTTGTTCTCTTCCAGAAAAATGCTCACCTGACTTCTAATACTCAGGTTCAGTCAGCTTTTTTCTGCTTCCTTCAAAACATCACTTTCTTTGCACTATCTGTACTATATCCAGACTATTAAGTCCTTGGACAACAATATCAGATCTTATTTCTTATGCTTGTTTCTAGAGAAACGCTTGTTACATGTCTTTATGAGATTTCACTTTTAGTAAGTATTTGTGGAAATGAATTGGAAACCTGAAGTGTGATCTTTATTATATTCCCACTGGCACCTCATCCAGGATGTGATCTTAAGAGCTCTCAAATTATTTCTGTTCACACAGTTGATGGAAATGAAAATCATAGCATCTGGTCCAATCAGTTCAGTTCAGTGCAGTCACTCAGTCATGTCCTACTCTTTGCGACCTCATGGACTGCATCATGCCAGGCTTGCCTGTCCATCACCAACACCCACACCCTGCTCAAACTCATGTCCATCGAGTTGGTGATGCCATCCAACCATCTCATCCTCTGCTGCTCCCTTCTCCTTCTGCCTTCAGTCTTTCCCAGTATCAGGGTTTTTTCCAATGAGTCAGTTCTTCTCATCAGGTGGCCAAAGTATTGGAGCTTCAGTTTCAGCATCAGCCCTTCCAATGAATATTCAGGATTGACTTTCTTTAGGATTGACTGGTTTGATCTCCTTGAAGTCCAAGTGACTCTCAAGAGTCTTCTCCAACACTACAGTTCAAAAACATCAATTCTTCAGTGCTCAGCTTTCTTTATGGTCCAATTCTTACATCCATATATGACTACTGGCAAAACCATAGCTTTGACTAGATAGACTTTTTTGGCAAAGTAATGTCTGTGCTTTTTAATATGTCATATAGGTTGGTCATAGTTTTTCTTCCAAGGAGCAAGCATCTTTTAATTTCATGTCTGCAATCACCATCTGCAGTGTTTTGGAGCCCCCCAAAATAAAGTTACACATTGTTTCCTCATCTATTTGCCATGAAGTGATGGGACCAGATGCCATGATCTGAGTTTTCTGAATGTTGAGCTTTAAGCCAACTTTTTCACTCTTCTCTTTCACTTTCATCAAGAGGCTCCTTAGAAGTTCTGCTTCACTCTCTGCTGTAAGTGTGGTGTCATCTGCATATCTGAGGTTATTGATCTTTCTTCCCGAAATCTTTATTCAAGCTTGTGCTTCATCCAGCCCAGAATTTCACATGATGTACTCTGTGTATAAGTTAAATAAGCAGATTGACAACATACAGCCTTGACATACCCCTTCCCCAATTTGGAACCAGTCCATTGTTCCATGTCCAGTTCTAACTGTTCCTTCTATACCTGCATACAGATTTCTCAGGAGGCAGGTAAGGTGGTCTGGTATTCCCGTATCTTTCAGAATTTTCTACAGTTTGTTGTGATCCACACAGTCAAAGGCTTTAGCATATTCACTAAAGCAGAAGTAGATATTTTTCTGGAACTCTCTTGCTTTTTTGATGATCCAACGGATGTTGGCAATTTCCTATGATCCAACGGAGGTTGGTCCCATCACTTCATGGAAAATAGATGGGGAAACAATGGAAACAGTGACAGACTTGATTTTGGGGGGATCCAAAGTCACTGCAGATGGTGATTTTACAGACTCAAGCAATCCATGATTCAATGCAAACCTTATCTGTATACAAAGGACATTTTTCACAGAACTAGAGCAATTAATTAAAAATTTTGTATGGAAGCATAAAAGACCCCAAACAGCCAAAGCAATCTTGAGGGGGAAAAAAGGGAAAGAGTTGAGATGAAGAAATCATGTTCCCTACCTTTTAACTTAATACAAAGCCACAGTAATCAAAACAGCGTGGTACTGGCACAAAAACGAACACATAGATCAACGGAACAGAATGGATAGCCCAGAAATAAATCCATACAGTCATCATCAATTAATCTATTAATACAATAAAAGGAAATAATATACAAAGGAGAAAAGACAGTCTCTTCAACAAGTGGTGCTGGGAAACCTGGACAGCTGCATGTAATAGAGAGAAATTAGAACATTCTTTAATACCGCATACAGAAATAAACTCAAAATAGATTAAAAACCTAAATCTAAGACCAGAAACCATAAAACTCACAGAAGAAAACAAAACCAACACACTCTCACATAAATCATAATACAATTTTTTATCTGCCCCCAAAACAAAGAATATAAAAGCAAATATAAACATATATCACCTAGTTAAACATTAAAAACTTCTTCACAGCAAAGGAAACCATCAACAAAAGTAAAAAGACAACCTACTAATGGGAGAAAAGATATGCAAATGATTATATGAAACATAAAAACAGCTTGTACAACTTTTCATCAAAAAGACAAATGCTCAGATTTTAAAATGGGCAAAAGACTTGAAGAGACAGGTTTCCAAAGACAGTTTTCCAAAGAAGATATACAGATGGCTAACAGACACATGAAAAGATACTCAACATTGTTAATCATCAGAGAAATGCTAATTAAAACCACCATGATACATATCTCCTCACACCTATCAGAATGGCTATCATCAAAAAGAACATGAATAACAAATTTTGGCTAGGATGTGGAAAAAAAGGTTGGTAGTAATGTAAATTGGTGCAGCCACTGTGGAAAACAGTATGGAAAACACTAGCTGTAACTCCATGGACGCCCGCCTGGCATCTCTGTCCATGGGATTTCCCAGGCAAGAATACTGGAGTGGGATGCCATTTCCTTCTCCAGACTTAGAGATCGAACCTGCAATGGCAGACGGATTCTTTACCACCAAGCCACCAGGGAAGCCCTGATGTAAATTATATGTGGATTCTAAAGAATACATCAAACTAATGAATATAATAAAACAGAAACAAACTCACAGATATAGAGAGCAAACCAATGGAGAGAGGAAAGAGAGGGCAAGACAGGGCTCGGGGATTAAGAGGCACAAACACTGAAATAAAAAAAGCTACAGATATATTGTACAACACAGTAAATATAGCCATTATTTTTAATAACTGTAAATGGAGTATAATCTTTAATGTTGTGAATCACTATGTTGTACATTTGAAACATATAATATTGTACATCATCTATACTTCAATAAAACAAAAACAGGGGAGAGACATGAGACAGTTGATCTCTTTCTTCACAATGTAAGGACACATCAAGAAGACAGTCAGGAGTTGTTTGCTTACTAGACACTGGGGGGGAAAAAGGAAACAAAACCTAGACTTGAAGGACTAGCAAAACTGAAAGGAGAGCTCCAGTCTCTTATCTGCCATGTTGGAGGTTTATGACCTAAACACTTGCTAATTTTTCTGGGTTTTTTAACTTGTAAAATATATGGAGGCAAGGAGGTAGAATAAGTTATATTTTATTTGCCTTCTACTTGTACAATTGCCTGATTCACTGATAATTAACATAAGTACGTCACACAAAGGGTCATCTTATTGTACAAATGAAAGTTTCTCTTCTGTGAACTGGTGAAAGTGCCACAACGGCTTTAATGGCCTGATTGCAAATTGTCACTACAGCTTTCTTCAGTAAAAAGTATACCATCTTCCAATAAACTTGAACAGAATTGAAGGAGCTTGAAAGTGAAGCCTGCTTAAATCATTTGTAGACACTTTTCATCCCTACAAATTTTAGGGAAAGTTTTTCAAAGTTTAAATAGAAAACAGTCATGAGAAAAAAGCTTCTGAATGGGTTATCTTCTTAACTACCACAAGAATTATGGCAAAATTTGACAGATGGCTTTCTGCTAAATTTATGTCTTGGTGAAATATATGTTATCATTAAATATAAATAATTTTCAACAAAAAAGGAGTCTTAGAAAAGTGGAGATTTTGGTCTTATTTGATCAAGTGCTAACACAACACGCAATTTCATAAACTATAACCAAGTGGGAGCAGTTGGCAAGAAAATAAACTATTTTACTTCTCACACAAGTTAAATAAGCAATATATATTTTTTCTATTTGAAAGTAATCATAGAAAAAAAAAAAGAAACCCCATAACTCTAGGAGAAATTGACTGGGATAAGTACCAAAGTAATGTAAGCCAAAACCTACTTTTACAAACGATTTACAAGAGGAAAGAGAAAAACATCTTAAGTAATAACTGAAGTAAATAGCAACTCACATAATATTGAAATGCTTTAAAATATGAGTCTTTAAAAAATCTAGAGGTTTTTAAGTAGTAAATAGTCATTTAAATATAAAATATTTTGCATCAAATTATATCCTGATTTATACTTTATGATTTTAGTAAAAACTTATTAAAACGATGGTGTCCACATGCAAATCCCAAGTCTTGCAATCCCCAGTAACAAGACTCTCTTATTTGAGGAGACCCTTCATAGGTATAATGTATTTTTTGGCCATGGACTATGTCCCCATTTTGTTTGACAGAAATTACATTTGATCCTTCTTCCTCTCTAAGAGAACCTGAAATTCAAAAGCTAGCACTTGTCTATAGCACATTCAAGGTCAGAAGGGGCCGTCGTGAGTAGATACCCCTTGTCCAAGGTAAGGAGCAACGGCTGCACTTTGCTGGAGCAGCCGTGAAGAGATATACCATGTGCAAGGTAAGAGAAACCCAAGTAAGATGGTAGGTGTTGCGAGAGGGCATCAGAGGGCAGACACACTGAAATTATAACTACAGAAAATTAGCTAATCTGATCACACGGACCATAGCCTTGTCTATCTCAATGAAACTAAGCCATGCCGTGTGGGGCCACCCAAGACAGATGGGTCATGGTGGAGAGGTCTGCAGAATGTGGTACACTGGAGAAGGGCATGACAAACCATTTCAGTATTCTTGCCTTGAGAATCTCATGAACAGTGTGAAAAGGCGAAAAGATAGGACACTGAAAGATGAACTCCCTAGGTCAATAGGTGCCCAATATGCTACTGGAGATAAGTGGAGAAATAACTCCAGAAATAATGATGGGATGGAGCCAAAGCAAAAACTATACCCATCCGTGGATGTGACTGGTGAAAGAAGCAAAGTCTGATGCTGTAAAGAGCAATATTGCATAGGAACCTGGAATGTTAGGTCCATGAATCAAGGCAAATTGGAAGTGGTCAAACAGGAGATGGCAAGAGTGAACATCGACAGTCTAGGAATCAGCGAATTAAGATGGACTGGAATGGGTGAATTTAACTCAGATGACCATTATATCTACTACTGTCAGCGGGAATCCCTTAGAAGAAATGGAGTAGCCATCATGGTCAACAAAAGAGTCCGAAACGCAGTACTTGGATGCAATCTCATAAAAGACAGAATGATCTCTGTTCGTTTCCAAGACAAACCATTCAATATTAAAGTAATCCAAGTCTATGCCAAACAGTAATGCTGAAGAAACAGAACTTGAACTGTTCTATGAAGACCTACAAGACCTTTTAGTACTAACACCCCAAAAATATGTCCTTTTCACTATGGGGGACTGGAATGCAAAAGTAGGAAGTCAGGAAACACCTGGTGTAACAGGCAAATTTGGCCTAGGAGTACACAATGAAGCAGGGCAAAGGCTAATAGAGTTTTGCCAAGAGAATGCACTGGTCATAGCAAACACCCTCTTACAACAACACAAAAGAAGACTCTACACATGGACCTCACCAGATGGTCAACACCGAAATCAGATTGATTCTATTCTTTGCAGCCAAAGATGGAGAAGCTCTATACAGTCAGCAAAAACAAGACTGGGAGCAGACTGTGGCTCAGATCATCAACTCCTTATTGCCAAATTCAGACTTGAATTAGAGAAAGTAGGGAAAACCACTAGACCATTCAGGTATGACCTAAATCAAATCCCTTATGATTATACAGTGGAAGTGAAAAATAGATTTAAGGGATTAGATCTGATAGAGAGAGTAGATCTGATAGACAGAGTGTCTGATAAATTATGGACAGAGGTTCATGACATTGTACAGGAGACAGGGATCAAGACAATTCCCATGGAAAAGAAATGCAAAAAAGCAAAATGGCTGTCTGAGGAGGGCTTACAAATAGCTGGGAAAAGAAGAGAAGCGAAAAGCAAAGGAGAAAAGGAAAGATATTCCCACCTGAATGCAGAGTTCCAAAGAATAGCAAAGAGATAAGAAAGCCTTCCTCAGCAATCAGTGCAAAGAAATAGAGGAGGCCAACAGATTGGGAAAAACTAGAGATCTCTTCAAGAAAATTAGAGATACCAAGGGAACATTTCATGCAAAGATGGGCTCGATAAAGGACAGAAATTGTATGGACCTAACAGAAGCAGAAGATATTAAGAAGAGATGGTAAGAATACACAGAAGAACTGTACAAAAAAGATCTTCATGACCTAGATAATCACGATGGTGTGATCACTCACCTAGAGCCAGACATCCTGCAATGTGAAGTCAAGTGGGCCTTAGAAAGCATCACTAAGAACAAAGCTAGTGGAGGTGATGGAATTCCAGTTGAGCTATTTCAAATCCTGAAAGATGATGCTGTGAAAGTGCTGCACTCGATATGCCAGTGAATCTGGAGGACTCAGCTGTGGCCACAGGACTGGAAAAGGTCAGTTTTCATTCCAATCCCAAAGAAAGACAATGCCAAGGAATGCTCAAGCTACCACACAAATGCACTCATCTCACAAGTTGGTAAAGTAATGCCCCAAATTCTCCAATCCAGGCTTCAGCAATACATGAACCGTGAACTTCCAGATGTTCAAGCTGGTTTTAGAAAAGACAGAGGAACCAGAGATCAAATTGCCAACATCTGATGGATCATCGAAAAAGCAAGAGAGTTCCAGAAAAACATCTATTTCTGCTTTATTGACTATGCCAAAGCCTTTGACTGTGTGGATCACAATAAACTGTGGAAAATTCTGAGAGAGAGGGGAATACCGGACCATCTGACCTGTCTCTTGAGAAACCTGTATGCAGGTCAGGAAGCAACAGTTAGAACTGGACATGGAACAACAGACTGGTTCCAAATAGGAAAAGGAATATGTCAAGGCTGTATATTGTCACCCTGCTTATTTAACTTATATGCAGAGTACATCATGAGAAACGCTGGGCTGGAAGAAGCACAAGTTGAAATCAAGATTGCCGGGAGAAATATCACTAACATCAGATATGCAGATGACACCACCCTAATGGCAGAAAGTGAAGAAGACCTAAAGAGCCTCTTGATGAAGGTGAAAGAGGAAAGTGAAAACGTTGGCTTAAAGCTCAACATTCAGAAAACTAAGATCATGGCATCTGGTCCCATCACTTCATGGGAAATAGATGGGGAAACAGTGGAAACAGTGTCAGACTTTATTTTGGGGGGCTCCAAAATTACTGCTAATGGTGATTGCAGCCATGAAATTAAAAGACACTTACTCCTTGGAAGGAAGGTTATGACCAACCTAGATAGCATATTTAAAAGAAGAGACATTACTTTGCCAACAAAGTCTGTCTAGTCAAGGCTATGGTTTTTCCTGTGGTCATGTATGGATGTGAGAGTTGGATGGTGAAGAAAGCTGAGCGGTGAAGAATTGATGATTTTGTACTGTGGTGTTGGAGAAGACTCTTGAGAGTCCCTTGGACTGCAAGGAGATCCAACCAGTCCATCCTAAAGGATATTAGTCCTGGGTGTTCATTGGAAGGACTGTTGTTGAAACTGAAACTCCAATACTTTAGCCACCTCATGCGAAGTGTTGACTCATTGGAAAAGACCCTAATGCTGGGAAGGATTGGGGGCAGGAGGAGAAGGGGACGACAGAGGATGAGATAGTTGGATGGCATCACTGACTCGATGGACATGGGTTTGGGTAAACTCCAGGAGCTGGTGATGGACAGGGAGGCCTGGCGTGCTGCGATCCCTGGGGTTGCAAGGAGTTGCAAAGACTGAGGGACTGAACTGATAGCATATATAGCACACTGTATCACCCATCAGGGTAAATATTGGTACATAGTAAGAGGAAGCATTATGGACAAAGCGGGGTGTAGGGGTGAGCAGGTCTTCGCAGGAGAACACGTCTTCAGGTGGGGTCTGGGAACCAGTATCATAATTACGTGGGGACTTGTTTAAAATGTGCTTTTTAATTGAGACTGTACTAAGTATAACTATTAAGATAAAGAGTATTGATATTTGTATAATATTGAATTGTTTCATCCATTAACATAGAATAGCATATAGTGTATCTAAATAACAGAATATTTATATGTGCTTTAAACCTTGAAGAGTCTTGGCATATATTAAATTACAATAATTGCTAGCTATTGTTCTCTTTCTATTGTACATATTTCTTTGTTTCCCTATAATTTCTAGGTTTATACTCAGGTCTAGAGAAATGCAGGGCTTCCTTGGTAGATCAGCTGGTAAAGGATCCACCTGAAATGCAGGAGACCCTGGTTTGATTCCTAGCTATGGAAGTTCCTCTGGAGAAGGTAAAATCTACCCACTTCAGTATTCTTGGGCTTCCCTGGTAGCTCAGATGGTAAAGAATCCACCTGCAATGCAGGAGACCTGGGTTCGATCCCTGGGTTGGGAACATCCCCTAGAGGAGGGCATCACAAACCACTCCAATATTCTTGCCTGGAGAATCACCATGGGCAGAGGAGCCTGGCAAGCTACAGTCCATGCGTCCAGAAAAAGTCAGACACAACTAAGTGACTAAGCAAGGCACAGCACAGAGAAATGCAACTGGTTTCCAAAATTAACAAATTATCTACAGTAACATTTCCAGAGACTTATTAATTTTTTGTACAGATGCTAACCATTTTTATTTAAATCTTACTCTTCTTTCTTGTTTTGTAGAATAGGCTTGGACTTCTGGTACTAAATAGTAGAAATAGGGAATTGTTAGAATAAAAGAAATGACTAAATGTTATCTATTAGATATGATTTCTTTAGATTTCATTATATAATCTTTATCGACGATGGTAGGCAGAATTCTAAAATGACCCCCAATGATCCTACTCTCTTAGTGTATATGTCTGGTGTAATGTTCTCCCCTTCTGTGTAAGCAAGACTTACAAATATGATGGGATTTCATTACTAGAATTAGTCTAGATTTTATGGCAAATAAACTTCCCTGGTAGCTCAGATGGTAAAGCATTTGCCCGCAATGAGGGAGACCCGGGTTCAATCCCTGGGCCGAGAAGATCCTCTGGAGAAGGAAATGGCAACCCACTTCAGTACTCTCACCTGGAAAATCCCATGGACAGAAGAGCCTGTTAGGCTATCGTTCACGGGGTCGCAAAGAGTCAGACACGACTGAGAGACTTCACTTTCACTTTTCACTTTCTTTTCATATGGAAAATATAACCTGAGAAATTATATTTCTCAGGAGAAATATTATATAAAAATTATATTTCTCCTGAGAAATCTGTATGCAGGTCAAGAAGCAACAGTTAGAACCAGACATGGAACAACAGACTGGTTCCAAATTGGGAAAGGGGTACATCAGGCTATATATTGTCATCCTGCTTATTTAACTTATGTTCAGAGTGCATCGTGCAAAATGCTGATGAACTGGATGAATCACAAGTTGGAATCAAGATTGGCAGGATAAATACTGATAACCTCAGATACACAGATGACAGCACCCTTATGGCAGAAAGCCAAGAAGAACTGAAGAGCCTCTTGATGAAAGTGAAAGAGGAGAGTGAAAAAAAACTGGCTTAAAACTCAACATTCAAAAACCTAAGATCATGGCATCCAGTCCCATCACTTCATGGCAAATAGATGGGGAAACAATGGAAGCAGTGAGAGAGTTTCTTTTCTTGGGCTTAAAAATCATTGTGGATGGTGACTGCAGCCATGAAATTAAAAGATGCTTGCTCCTTGGAAGGAAGGTTATGGCCAACCTAGATAGCATATTTAAAAGCAGAGACATTACTTTGGCAACAAAAGTGCGTCTAGTCAAGGCTATGGTTTTTCCAGTGGTCATGTATGGATGTGAGAGTTGGACGGTGAAGAAAGCTGAGCGCCAAAGAATTGATGCTTTTGAACTGTGGTGTTGGAGAAGACTCTTGAGAGTCCCTTGGACTGCAAGGAGATCCAATCAATCCATCCTAAAAGAGATCAATCCTGGGTGTTCATTGGAATGACTGATGTTGAAGCTGAAACTCCAATACTTTGGCCACCTCATGTGAAGAGTTGACTCATTGGAAAAGACCCTAATGCTGGGTAGAATTGGGGGCAGGAGGAGAAGGGGACGACAGAGGATGAGATGGTTGGATGGAATCACTGACTCGATAGACATGGGTTTGGGTAGACCCCGGGAGTTGGTGATGGACAGAGAGGCCTTGCGTGCTGCGATTCATGGGATCGCAAAGAGTCGGACACGACTGAGAGACTGAACTGAACTGAACTGAACTGAACTGAACCTACACGACATATTAAAAAGCAGAGACATTACTTTGCCAAAAAAGGTCTATCTAGTCAAAGCTATGGTTTTTCCAGTGGTCATGTATGGGTGTGAGAACTGGATCATAAAGAAAGCTGAACACCAAAGAATCGATGCTTTTAAACTGTTGTGTTGGAGAAGACTCTTGGACTCCTTGGACTGCAAGGAGATCCAATCAGTCCATCCTAAAGGAAATCAGTCCTGAATATTGGTTGGAAAGGCTGATGCTGAAGCTGAAACTCCAATATTTTGGCCACCTGGTGTGAAGAACTGAGTCAACTGGAAAAGACCTTGATGCTGGGTAAGATTGAAGGCAGGAGGAGAAGGGGACAGCAAAGGATGAGACGGTTGGATGGCATCACCGACTTAGTGGACATGAGTTTGAGTAAGCTCTGGGAGTTGGTGATGGACAGGCAAGCCTGGCATGCTGCAGTCCATGGGGTCTCAAAGAGTCAGACACGA
Organism: Okapia johnstoni; assembly: GCA_024291935.2. NCBI lineage: Eukaryota > Metazoa > Chordata > Mammalia > Artiodactyla > Giraffidae > Okapia > Okapia johnstoni. The sequence goes on from CM044312.1 coordinate 109,524,922, forward strand.
CTGAGCAACTGAACTGAACTAATATGACTAAAGCAAAGGAGTTCTGCAGAATGTTATTATAGTTCCTAATTAGCTCTTATTCATCAAAAGGGAAGTTATTCTCAGTGAGTCTGACCCAATCAAGCGAGCCATCTACAAGAGGGCCCAGGACTTTTCTAAAGTGAGAGAGTTGTAGCAAGAAAGATGATGTGGCAAACTTGAAGAAGGAAATAGCCACACTGTGAACTGCTTATGAAGAGAGCCAAATGGAAAGACCTCTAGAATCTGAAAGCAATTCCTGGTGGTCAGACTGCAAGGAACAGAAACTTCATTCCTATACCTCTAGGAACTGAATTCTGCTAACAAACTAAACTCTCTTGGAAACAGACTCTTTTCCAGGCAAGCCACCAGATGGAAGGCAACTTGGCCAACACATTGATTTGAGCTGGGGAATCCTGTTCCATGGAAGCAACATCACAATAAATGTGTGTTTAAGGCACTAAGTTTGTGGTGATGTATTATTCAATGATACAAAACTAATACATTGCCTTACCAAAATGCCTTTGTAAAAATTTTTAAGAATTTTATTGCAAAATCATAGATAATCATTGAAAATTAACCAATTATTTTTTTAATATACATTGGCAGATCTCAAGTTTACTGGTTTGGTGAATTATCTTTAGAAAGTTTATTTTTAAAGTTTCTATTGAACTCAGTTTATATATATTGATTTGTGACCTATGCTCATTAGATAAATGGGCCTAGTTTTTTATTTTATGTTTTCTTACCAGATTTGAAAATATAAAGTTGGACCAGCCACAAAAAATGAATTGAGAAGGCTTTCTCTTTTTCAACCTTACTATATTTACTTGTATAAGATAGAAATCATCTGTTTTATGAAAGTTTGGTGAGTTTATTAAAATAGTTTTATAAAACTTAATAAAAGTATGTCCTTTCATAATGTGCATGCATATCAAATGATCATCTTGTACACTTTAAATGCATTACAATTTTGTTTGTTAATTATGCCTCAATAGAGTTGTAAAAGTGATACAATAAACACTCCTCAAATTTGGGAATCATGGATAAGCAAAAATAAGAAAATAAAGTCACTGAACATGACAACACTGAGTTTAGCCGTGATAGCACTTTAGTGTATTTCCTTCAGGTCTTTTATATAATTTGCCATTCACTTATTTAAAAACTATCCATGCACATTTAAGTGATCCTGAACACAGTGTGAGGATCAGGGACACCCTGGAACAAGACAAGCATGGTCCCCTTCTGGCAGAGCTTACAGTTTGATGATAGAGGCAGACTTCACTGAACAGGGTCCACAGGTGCAGCCGTGCTGGGACTGCAGGTCCAGGAAGCATGGAGTGTAGGGATGTGATGTGGCTGAAAGTCCAGGGAAAAGTTGGAATTAAATCTGAGACTGAAGAGGAGATGTTGGCTGGGGGAGAGGGAAAGAACACCACATGGAAGTGAGTGTGTGAAGGCACTACAGTGGGGGAAAGGATACACTTGTGAAAACAGAACAATATTCAGATATGGCAGAGCACATAAAGTAAGGAGGAGAGGGCATGAGATGAGTTTGGAGACCTTGGAAGGACTTTGTGGGCTCTTCAAGCTGGTGCAATTCCTTCTGCAGCGGTTATCTGGAGACATGGAGATATTTACTACATCCCTCTGGATCACAAAGATTGAGTGGATGTGATGCACCTGACAAGAGGTGATGGTGTTCCAGTGAGTGACCATGAGACTGGATTAGATTGGTGTCCATGCTGGGGGTTAGGGGGATGTTTCTTAGACGGTGAAAGAAATTTTAATTACATGTTCAATTTCTTCAGGATAATTTTATCTAATCAACTTTCCCTGTTTATTTGTGCTAGTTTGTTGTTGTTGTTCAGTTCCCAATTGTGTCTGACTCTTTGTGACCCCATGGACCGCAGCATGCCAGGTCTCCCTCTCCCCCAGTATCTCCAGGAGTTTGCCCAAGTTCATATGCATTGCACTGGTGATACATCTAACCATCTCATCCTCTGTCACCCTCTTCTTCTGCTTTCCATCTTTCCCAGCATCGGTGTATTTTCCAATAAGTCAGCTCTTTGCATCAAGTAGACAAAGTATTGGAGCTTCAGCATCAATCCTTCCAAAGAGTATTCAGGGTTGATTTCCTTTAAGATAAACTGGTTTGATCTCCTTGTTGTCCAAGGGACTCTAAAGAGGGCTCTCCAGCACCACAGTTCAAAAGCGTTAATTCTTCCACACTATGCCTTCTTTATTGTCCAGTGTCCAGCTCTCACATTTGTACATGACTACTTGGAAGACCAAAGCCTTGATGATACGACCTTTGTTGGCAAAGTGATGTCTATGCTTTTCAGCACACTGTCTAAGTTTGTCATAGCTTTCCTGCCAAGAAGCAATTGTCTTCTTATTTCATGGCTGCATTCACCATCCACAGTGATTTTAGAGCCCAAGAAGAGGAAATCTGTCACTGCTTCCACATTTTCCCTTCTATTTGCCATGAAGTGATGGAACCAGATGCCATGATCTTAGTTTTTTTAATACTGAGTTTTAACCCAGTTTTTCACTCTCCTCCTTCACCCTATCAAGAGGTCCTTTTCACTTTCTGCCATTAGAGTGGTATCATACACATATCTGAGGTTGTTGATATTTCTCCGGGCAATCTTAATTTCAGCTTGTGTTTCATCTAGTCTGGCATTTCTCATGATGTGCTCTGTGTATAAATTAAATAAACAGAGTGACAATAAACAGCCTTGTCATACTCCTTTCTTAGTCCTGAACCAGTCAGTTGCTCCATATAGTGTTTTAACTGTAGCTTCTTGGTCAGCATACAGGTTTCTCAGGAGACAAGTAAGATGGTCTAGTCCCATCTCTGTAAGAGTTTTCCACAGTTTGCTATGATCCACACAGTCAAAGGCTTTAGCATATTCAATGAAATAGAGGGAGATGTTTTTCTGGAATTCCCTTAATTTCTCTATGATCGAGCAAATGCTGGCAGTTTGATCTCTGGTTCTTCTGCCTTTTGTAAACCTAGCTTGGACTGAAGTTCTTGGTTCTCATAACACTGAAGCCTAGTATACAGGATTTTGAGCATAACCTTACTAGCATGGAAGGTGGGTTTTTTTACTTTATTGTTGTATTTTTCATAATATTCTAATTCTTTTAAAAATAATTTATCTTGTTTATTTTCTTTTTTTTAATTCTGTATTTATTTCTTGTCTCTTCTTTTTCTTGTGGTCAATATTTCTAGAAACTGTCTTATATATATATTTATAATTAAATTTATTTATCTTTAATTGAAGGATAATTGCTTTACAATATTGTGTTGGCTTCTGCCAAACATCAACATGAATCAACCATAAGTATACCTATATCCCTTCCCTTTTGAACCTCCCTCCCACCTCCCTCCCCATTCCATCCCTCTAGGTTGTTACAGAGAACAGGTTTGAGTTCCCTAAGTTGTACAACAAACTCCCATTGGCTATCCATTATACATACAGTAATGTATATGTTTCCATGTTGCTCTCTCCATACATCCCACTCCCAGCTTTCATTTCTTGTGTAGTCTTATGAGATTTTGATATCAAGTTTATTAAAACAATTGAGAAGTCTGCCAGTGTTCTTTGATTTCTGAAATAATTTAATAATTGTGTTTTTACTAGCATTCTAATGCTTAAAAGAATTCATTTGTGAAGCTAAGTGGACCTATCCTTTTATTTTGTGAAGGTTTGATTATTAAGATTCAATTTCTTTACCAGGTAATAGAACTAGATTGTCTCCTCCACTGTGTCAGCTTTGGCAGGCTCTATTTTTCTAATAATTTGTTCATTTTGTCTAAATTTAAAATTTACTAGCAGAGTGTTGTAATTCTCTGATGACCTTTCTTAATGTCACTTCGATCTGGAGATAGTCTCAACCTGATATTTAGTTCACTAAGTTTTTCTTCAATAATGTACATTATTGTTTTCCCCAACATATGTTCTTTCTCTGAATTATTCAATCATAGTGACCAGTGTTTCTACATGGCTTCTCCTTATGACTTGTTTCTTTAACATACAGAAATCTTCCCTTGTTTTTCTGGGGATATATATTGTATTTTTTAAAACTCTTAATCCATTTCTTCTTTCATTTATTCTTCATCATGTGACATTGAGTATTCAATGTATTTATTTTGCTTTTATCATAATTTTATTCCTCAGATAGGAACATTCTTCCCTGGGAGATTTATCAAAGGTGCATGAGAAAGAACAAGTTTTAAGAAGGGAAAACTGATGTGCACTGAAACCTAAATAAAACCAGAGGCACAATCGTGCTGTGTTGTGACTGCCCTTCCCCCCACATCAGCAAGAATATGTGACATTTACTTTAAGCTCTAAAGAAAGCAGCTCCGGCAAGTGACAGTTTCTTTTCTTATAATCTAACTGTCCTGGAAGTGTGAAGCAGGTGAGTAAAGTAATTAGCCTCCAATTAAAATAAATAAATTTATAAAAAATAAATAAATAAATATATGTATATATATGTATATATATATGTATATGTGTGTGTGTGTGTGTGTGTGTGTGGAAGGGATCCTTGGAGCTGGTTGTTTTTGTTTATTCCTTACCCCAACAGGTCATTAGCACTGCCCAGAACTTCTTCAGAGCCCCTAAGGCTTCCCTTGTGGCTCAGTGGTAAAGAACCTACCTGTAACGCAGAAGATCACCTGCTATGCAGGAGACACAGGTTCAAGCCCTGGGTTAAGAAGATCCCCTGGAGAAGGAAATGGCAACCCACTCCAATATCCTTGCCTGGGAAATCCCATGGACAGAGGAGCCTGGTGGGCTACAGTCCATGGGGTCACAAAGAGTCAGACATGACTCACTGACTAAACCACGACCAGGGCTACATGGGGCAGAAAGAAATATTACTCCAGCAAAATTCCTGAACATGAGGACTTGTCCAGACCTCACCCAAAAGATCTAATCAGAACTGCCTCCTGGATCCCAGACAGTTCCCACAACTCCTAATTTAGTTCTCACATTCATACTGTTCATCTATCCAGAGTTTTAAGCCATTCCTGATGTTTCTCTTCCTCCCTTACTTCCTTTCTTCTTTTTCCAATCCAAGAATAGAGTATAAATTTAAGAAACATTCAGAACAACAACAAAAAAGTTACCTACAAAAGAAGTGATGCTTTGTATTGCAAGACAATAGAGAAATATTGGCTACCTATTGAATGTAATGTAAACAGTCTACTCACAGCTAAAATAGTCTTCATAAGTAAGTACCACAAAAGGACATTTTTACAATGAAAGAATGCTGTTATCTATATACGTTTTAGAATATCAGAAATTACTGAAAAATGATATATTTAACATTTTTCTTTATATAACTCCTGGTTCAAAGGGGAAAAAAAATATACACCTAAGAAAAGCAGAAGGAAATGAACATATAAATATGTTAAAAAAATGATACATTCAAAAACATAAATACAGGACAATAGATAAACTAATCCAATAACAGGTTTAAAAAAAATTTATAAATTAGATAATCATCGGCAGTGAGCATTAGAAATGAGAAAAAAATAAATACAAATCAATTTTTGAGTCTTAGAGAACAAAAAATAAAAGAGAGAAATTGGCAGCAAGCTATACAGGGTGTCCCACTTAAAGTCTAGGAATATGTGTGTATATCTTCCAAACTCCCTGGTTAGTGTCTGGCTCCCTCTCTTTTCCAGATTGAACACTTTAACATTCTGATTTTTCCACATCCATTAAACGGAGATTCTAGCTGGATATCTTTGTCTTTTAAAATTCTTCACTGTTACTCTTATACAGAAAGTGTTGAATTACTTTATTTTTAATTATGGGAATAAACCATTTTTGGTAATGGTTTATTTGGTCATTTATCAAATGGTTTATTTGGTAATATAAAAATCTTTTTTGGATTTCATTGGTTATTGTATTTATGTCTTTCATTTGTGTCATAATCTACAGTTTTAAAATCTATAGTCTCTAGGTTTTTTTCTACTTTTTGTTTGGTTAGTTGGTTTTGGAGCTGAGCAATAAATGTTAGGGTTTTAGGTATATTTTTTACATTTTATGCTCTAGAACATTTGAAGTAGCACAAGAATTACTGACTATCCTAGACTTTAGAAATATGAAATTAGACCTCAGATCTGTGGATTGAATTCTTAGGTGATTTTTCAAAATCTACCATGTTTCTCAGCTATCTAGTGTCTCAGTTCTTGCTTGGAACAATTTCAGTTCTTATCCCCAAATTCATGATCAGAATTGCATTTGATAATTTTAAATATTTTTTTCCTAAAGTTTTCTTTAAAAAATAAAAATCCTTTTGTAATTTGTTTCTAAAATTTCATGAAGCTTATTGAGATATAATTTATGTAAAATAAAATGCGCAAGTATGCAGATCAAATTCTGACAGGTATATATGTCTGTGTACCCAGTACTCAAGTTATTTTATCACCTCCAAGACTTTCCTTGTAACATTTGCAGTTAGTCCCCACTGCTGCCAGGTTACCACTGTCCTGGTTTATATCACTAAATCAAATTCACATGGAATATGTGTTCATGTTCTCAGTATAATAGGTTTGTACTTTATTCATGTTATTGCATGTAATGATAAAATTAATTGCTTTATTTGCTGAGTGCAATACCATTGTTGGAAACACATCACAATTTGTTCATCTGTGCTCTTGTTAAAAGATAATTGAATTGTTTCTGGGTTTTAGCTATTATGACTAAATCTGCCATGAATATTAATATGCATTCCTTTGGTGCACACCTGTGTTTATTTTTCCTGATAAATACATAGGAGTAGAATTGTTGGATCATAGAGTAGATGCATTTAAAGAAAAAAAAACAAAAACTACCCACAAAGGGACACAAAGAAACTTTTGGAGGTGATAAATGTCTGCTACATTGATTTTGATAATAACCTCACAGATGTTTACATATGCCCAAACTCATCAGATTGTGTATATAAAATATGTGTGGTTTTTTGCATATAAACTGTAACTCAATAAAGTTATTATTTAAAAAGAAAAAGAAAGTGCCAACCAATTTCCTAGAGTCATTTTACCCTTTTACATCTGATCAGCCAATCTTGCCCCAAGAGCCTGGCAGGGAGGCTGGCGGGCTCGAGTCCATGGGATCACAAAGAGTCTGACACAACTGAGTGACTAAACAGCAGCAGCAGCAGCCCAGTGTAGGAGTTCCAGCTGTCCCACATCTTTTCCAACATCTAGTATAGAGCTGTCAATCATCAGTTTTAGCCATTTTAATCTTTGTACAGTAGCATCAAATTGTGAGTTAACTTACATTTCTTAATGTCTAATTATAATAAGTACCATTTAATGTGCCTCCTGAATATTTTTTCTTCTTTTTGAAATGCCTGTTCAAGAGATATGCCCACATATTTTTTAACTGGGTTGTTTGTTTTTATCAGCATATATTTTTCAAAACTTCTCCTTAGTGCTTGCAGTTAAAAGTTTATTCTTTCATGCTAACAAGTGTGAATTCTAATAAACAATTCAACATGGTGATTAATAAGAACCATATCTCATTTAATAGATATCACAAACAGTTGTTAAGTTTCAAAACTCCATTTCTTGTGCAAATAAAACATAATTATAAGAAGTAAAGGAATAAAAAAATCAAAAATATTAGCCTCAAAACAGCCAACATCATACTTAAATGTGAAACTCTAGGAAATACACTTCACAAATTCTGCCACATAGTGCACTGCTAATGATTGTGAATGGTCGAACTTTTAGAAAAATTTGACCTTTTTTCTCACCTATGATCCTTAAAATGATCATACCATTGCTAACAAAATTTCACTTACAGAAATTTTTAGATATTCATACAGAGCTATAAAAAAGAATTTTATTTATAATATAATTTATAACAGTGAATAAATTAAAGCAACTTAAATGTCCAGTATAGGATAGATGTTAAATGTAACAAACTAAAGCAAAGTGATATTAAGCAAGCTTTACAAGTCATATTTTAATAACATGAGAAAATGTATAAATGCCATGTATAATGAGAAGACTCATTTTTGAAGTGTGAGAAATAAAAAAAATGTTAAAAGAATAAAGAAATTGTATCTCATAGTTTTAACCAGAGATGAGATCATAACAAGAATTCTTTCCAACTGCATGGGAAAATAGATTTGTGATATTTGTGAGATACACCTACTATTTGCTGTATACATTAATGTTTAATATACATATATGTGATATATATCATATGCATAATACTGAAATTTATCATATATGAAGTGTGTAGGTTTTAGGTTCAGGTGTCCGGATTTGTGCCTGCTACCTTAAGAACTGATTTTCCCCTTTGACTCTCAATTAAGAACAGCAGCTTCCTAAGAGGTTTAAGTATTGAAAGAATTAACGAAAGAAAGCAAAATTCCGGGCAAAAAGTTAGAGGTATCTTAGTGAAAAAAGCTGGCTTTCATTATAGTATTATTTTTACCATTATTTTAGTCATTACTTTATATTATTGTTATTGCTGCTTTATCAGTGTATGTCCTATTGCTGTTTAAAAGTACGTTAACATTCTGCATGAAATACAATTACGAATCATGCTCCAGATGGTTTCTTCACTTAATACAATATGCTATATTTTTTTGAAATTATATGTAAATTTATTGATGATTGCATAACGTTTCCGGAGAAGGCAATGGCAACCCACTCCAGTACTCTTGCCTGGAAAATCCCATGGTTGGAGGAGCCTGGTAGGCTACAGTCCCTGGGGTCGCAAAGAGTTGGACACGACTGAGGGACTTCACTTTCACTTTTCTCTTTCATGCATTGGAGAAGGACATGGCAACCCACCCCAGTATCCTTGCCTGGAGAATACCAGGGACAGGGGAGCCTGGTGGACTGCCGTCTATGGGATCACACAGAGTCGGACACGACTAAAGTGACTTAGCAGCAGCCGCATAATATTTCAACAATGGTGCGTCACTATTTATTTAATCTCCATACAAGAAGAATGATTTCATAAGATCCGTATATTAAAAGTTAAATTAGTGTGGTTACAGTTTTTCTCTCAGCTCCAACTCACTCTTGTCAGCTCTACTCTGCAAACCAAACTTTTTCGCTTCCTGATGCCTGGGGCCCTTCAGCCCACCTGGACGTTAGAGAGATTCTGAAAGGCAAAGAGGGGCAAGGACTTGATCTGCCCTACGCACTTTCTTATCCTTCTTTGCTTCATTCTCCTGAAAGTTTTTCCAGCAAGGCTCTCTATCCCAGGAAGAGGCTGTCCCGCCTGAAGCCGCTGGTGACAGTTTCATTGATACCACTCCAGAGAGAGCATTACTGCCCCTGATCCTCCCAGATGGCAATCTGCTCCAGGGAGTTCTGGTCCCACCTGCACTCAACCTTGCTGGAGTTTCTGAAGCAGCAATGCAGACCTAGCATGCTAACCTAGTAGCGCCCTCTTTCAGAGACCAGAATCCCAGCTCCTCAGATGTCAGATGGGCTTCCCTGGTAGCTCATCTGGTAAAGAATCTGCCTGCAATGCAGGAGACCCCAGTTCCATTACAGGGTGGGGGAGATCCCCTGGAGAAGGGATAGGCTACTCACTCCAGTAGTCTTGGGCTTTCCTGGCAGCTCAGACAGTAAAGAATCTTCCTGCAATGTAGGAGACCTGGGTTCTATACCTGGGTTGGGAAGATCCCCTGGAAGAGGAAATGGCAACCCATTCCAGTATTCTTGCCTGGAGAATCCCTATGGACAGAGGAGCCTGGTGGGCTACAGTTCATGGGGTTGCAAAGAGTCAGACATGACTGAGTGACTAAGCACAGAACAATAGCATATGGGGGAGAAGAATGGAAGGTGCAGAATACAACTCAAATTAAGTCAGAGAGTAATTAGCTTTGTGAAGGGCAAGTCCTGATACAAGTGTTTGTAGGTAGTAACAGCTAAATGATAACCAAGATTGTTTAATTCTTTCAAGCCTCTTTGGCTTATATGTGCCAAAGGCCTTTCACTCATTCCTGGGCTTCCCTGGTGACTCAGACAGTAAAAGAATCCGCCTGCAATGCATTAGACATGGGTTCCATTCCTGGGTTGGAAGTATTCCCTGGAGAAGAGAAAGGCTACCCATCCCAATATTCTTGCCTGGAGAATTCTATGGACAGAGGAGCCTGGTGGGCTACAGTCCATGGGGTTTCAAAGAGTCAAACAAGACTGAGTGACTTTCATTTCCATAGGCTGCCAAATGTTATACAGCTTCTCACACCACCAGTCCTGGAAGCTGTACTTTCAAAATACCTTAACATACTATTACTCAGTCCTCAATATTTAATTAAAACAATTTATATTAAACTTTGTTGAAATAACTAGCATAGTTTCTTTATCTTGACTAGATCCTAACTGGTGGAGTGGGTAAAAATGTGAATCCCTTCTGACTCAACATGATTTCCTACCAGCTTTGGAACTGTCCTGCAGCCAGTTAGCTGTCACCAGCAGTAAGCTCCCCTTTCTGTCTTCTCTCCACCAAACTGGACATATCTGACATATTAACCATGCATTTCTTGGGTTTCTAACTGGAAGAGTACATCCTAAAATTATTGGCCATTTATTTGTTTTCTTAATGTATAATAATTTCATGTCCTTTAACTCATTCTTTTTCTACTCTGGTTCTCCTCTATTTCTCAAGTTGAATCCTTGTATTTTAAAATATATTTTAACAGCCTGATTTTAATTTTTCGTTAAAACAACTTCTTAATTTTTTTTTTAATTTTTTAAGGCAAATTGCCCACTGTCTGATAAAGTCCTAATTGTGGAAATACTGCCTTCTTTGGTTCCATGTTTCCAGTTTTGTTTCTCAGGTTACATTTTGTGCCAGGCTTACCTCTTTCCTCTTTTGCTCTCAGTTCCTTCAATTATGCTGTGAAACTGATTTTGCCCCATGTGGCTTTCCCTTTTTCAGCACTTGGAGACCACCCCAACACTTGGCATGCCCAGGCTGCATGCTCACGTGGGGACAGTTGAAGATGAGGGGTGAGAGAGGCTCTGTTCTGATGTCTTCACTTTGATCACATATTGCAAAATAGTTCCTCATTTAAACAAATATTTTTTAAGTAGTAGATATGGTTTTTATACTGGAGACAATAGAGTGAAGAGAGAAACAATAAACAAGTACATGTGTATGTATCACATTTTGTCACAGAGTATTTATATATATTTCTGTGAGGTAGAAGTGCTGTGATTAAGAATATGTGTAACTGTTTACAGAGTAATGAGCATAAAAGTTCAATAGAAACACATAGAAAAATCCCAGTGCCCACTGAAAGGAAAATGGATAAATAAATTATGGTATTTTCAATGAAACATCAGCAACAGTAAATGTAAATGAACTGCAGCTGGGCACAGTAAAGTAAAGGAAAGTTTCACAATATATAAGTGAGTGGAAGAGTTAAGTTCCAAAAGATTACATAGTGCATAATACCATTTTTATGAAGTTAAATATATATATTTTTGTTACAGACTAAACACAAGATTCAGTATGTCTGTTACCTCTGGTGGGAGTTACAGAACAGAGGAGAACTGCATATTCAGATATAAGTTGTTGTCAGTAGTCTCAATCTGTGTTGGGTGGTAACTTCAGGATGCTAAGTATGGGAGAGAAAAAGTGAGAAGAAGGAAAAACGGAAAAGCTCTAAATATTTCACAAGGAAAAAGTTCTTTCCTTCCTCAAAAAAAAAAAAATCAGTTCAAAACCCTACAGGCAGGGCAGGTGGAGGTAGGTTTCCCTAGAGGGGTGGAGAGACAGGGCACAATAATGGCCCAGGAAGGGACTCAGAGTGTCCTGAAGAGGTCAGATCCATGTGTGGGCATTATAGATGAAATGTTTGTGTCCCCAAACCCTAATTCATACTATGAAGCCTAACTTCCAGTGTGCCTGCATCTGAAGCTGGGACCTCTTTGACCTCTAAGGCCATAAGAGTGGGGCCCTGATTCAATAGGATGAGGGTCCTTTCAAGAAGACTTGTGAATGTGTGAAGGTCATAAAGTCAAGAAAAGAGAGAAGAGCTGCTCCAGATCAAAGTGGACTAACAAGTCAGTTCTTTGCATCAGGTGCCCAAAGTATTGGCGTTTCAGCTTCAGTATCAGCTCTTCCAATGAATATTCAGGAATGATTTCCTTTAGGATTGACTGGTTTGGTCTCCTTGCAGTCCAAAAGACTCTCAAGAGTCTTCTCCAACAACACAGTTCAAAAGCATCAATTTTTCAGTGCTCAGCCTACTTTGTGGTCCAACTCTCACATCCACATATGACTACTGGAAAAATCACAGCTTTGACTATATGTGACTTTATTGGCAAATTAATGTCACTGCTTTTTAACATGCTGTCTAGGTTGGTCACAGCTTTTCTTCCAAGGAGCAAGTGTCTTTTAATTTCATTGCAGCAGTCAACATCTGCAGTGATTTTGGAACCCAAGAAAATAAAATCACACATTCTTTCCATTGTTTCCCCATCTATTTGCCATGAAGTGATGAGACTGGATGCCATCATCTTCGTTTTTGTAATGCTGAATTTTAAGCCAACTTTTTCATTCTCCTCGTTCACCTTCATCAAGAGGCTCTTTAGTTCCTCTCTACTTTCTGCCATAATGCAGTGTCACCTGCATATATGAGGTTATTGATATTTCTCCTGTCAATCTTGATTCCAGCTTGTGATTCAGCCAGCCCAGAATTTCACATGATGTACTCTGCAGAGAGGTTAAATAAGCGGGGTGACAATATACAGCCTTGAAGTACTCCTTTCCCAATTTGGAAACAGTCTGTTGTTCCCTGTCCAGTTCTAACTGTTGCTTTTTGACCTGCTTACAAGTTTCTCAGGTGGCAGGTCAGATAGTCTGATATTCTCATCACTTTAAGAATTTTCCACAGTTTGTTGTGATCCACACAATCAAAGGCTTTAATGTAGTCAATGAAGCAAAAGTAGATATTTTTCTGGAATTCTCTTGCTTTTTTCTATGATCCAATGGATGTTGGCAAGTTGGTCTCTGGTTCGTCTGACTTTTCTAAATCCAATTTGAACATCTGGAATTTCTTGGCTCATGGAATGTTGAAACCCAGCTTGGAGAATTTTGAGCATTACTTTGCTACGATGTGAAATGAGTGCTGTTGTGCAGTAGTTTAAACATCCTTTTGGAATTCCAGCTGAGCTATTTCAAATCCTAAAAGATGACGCTCTTAAAGTGCTGCACTCAATATGCCAGCAAATTTGGAAACTCAGCAGTGGCCACAGGGCTAAAAAAGGTTAGTCTTCATCCTAGTCCCAAAGAAAGGCAGTGCTAAAGAACGTTCAAATGGACATAGTGTATCATTACTTTATATGGATGTTTGTGGTCATTTAAGAGAATAATCTTTGCTTGTAGCAAAAACACAGGACAGTGTTCAGGAGTCATAGGTTTCAGGTCAGCAGTGTATTCTCTCATGTTTCAGGAAAAATAGTATGTGTCTTGTTCCTGAAAATTTTTGGCAAATTTCAAGTTCTTTCAAAGTAAATAAATTTTTCAAAAGAAAGGAAAAAGAGGACTTTCCTGGCTCTCCAGTGGTTAATTAAGACTGAACTTCCACTTCAGGAGGCACTGGTTTGATCCCAGTCAAAAAATAAAATAAAATGAATAAATTTCAGTGGAAATATATTTTAAAAAAAGAGAGAAAAATGGAAAATAATGATGGCAAGGATAGACTAAGATATACTTCTATAAAATTATAACAAAACAAAGAAACAGAAAATAGCTGGAGGGAATGTGGAATCAGAGGAAGATTATCTTAAGATGGGTATCAGGTATATCTAATGTGTTTGTAATCTACTCAGTGATACTGCAGAAGATGAAAATTTACTATTGACTAAAGAAGAGTAGACTGGCTCTTGAATAGATGAGAAGGATGGGATTCAAGCATAAGAGCTGGAGTCACTAATATCTAAAATTAATCTACTGAAAAAAAAGACAAGACAAAATTTATCAGTCTAGAGGAAGATAAGTCTGTAGATTTAATCGTAGTTGTTCTACTTTGTTAGTGACATATCAACTTGTCATGTAAGGAAGAAAGGATAAAAGAAGTTGACTATGATATGGATAATAGAATATAACCTGGATACAAAGAGAAATAAAGATGTAATTAGGAAGATGGGCCAATAAAAGGTAATGAGGTTAACAGATTGGAGGTTTTGATGGGAGTAAGTATTAGAGAGGCTGTGCTGGAAAACACATGCAGGAGATTTAGGGATGAATATTCAAAGAGTGGGAAATCCGAAAATAAGATTCTCATCATACTAAGTTGTGTTTCATAATAATATCAGAAATAACAGAGTTCAATTATCTTAGAGCTGGAGATGTATCAGTATCAGAGATGCTGTGGTTGAATAACAATGAAAACATTTTGGGGACAGTATTAGGTACAGGATTATGGAGATGGTGAATCTTAGGAACAACATTCAGGAAAACACTAGGATACAGGAAAATCAAGCCACTCACACTTTTCAGTATTCATGTTTTAGTTAAATGTATAAGTATGGAATTTAGAAATCATAAACTGAATAGATTTAAAATCACAGCCAGTAAATTTAAAAAACTATATGATGATAGAAATATATCCACCATTTTTCTTCCTTTAATTATTTGTCCTTATTAATAATAGATTTATCTTATTAAGAAAAATCTATACCTTGTCTAATGATTGCTGAATACAGGTACACAAAAATGAAGACACATATTCATTCTGATAATGCTTATTCTGAGCCATTTAAAAATATATTTGTTAGTCAAAGTGAAAAGTGAAAGTGAAAGTTGCTCAGTCGTGTCCGACTCTTTGCGACCCCATGGACTATATAGTCCATGGAATTCTCCAGGCTAGAATACTGGAGTGGGTAGCCTTTTCCTTCTCCAGGGGATCTTTCCAACCCAGGTATTGAACAGGGGTCTCCTGAATTGCAGGTGGATTCTTTATCAACTGAACTATCAGGGACGCTCCTAGTTAGTCAAAATCTAGGGTTATTTTATCATTGCAGAAATAGGTGGATCTTTATAACAATGTGAGATCTCAAAATTAATTTGCATTCTATGATAAATAGTAATGAGAGAGCATGTTTGATGAAATAGCTTGGGTCTCTTCCTGTTATTGTTTTGCTTTTACTAGAGAATACACGTCATCAACTGGGAACCTTTCTGGCCTGTGAAGTAAGTGCAAAGGGAAGGAGAGATGATTATTTTTTCAAAGAGCTGTGACTATATGTAAGTGGCTTAAAACATGAGTATTTCATCTATTGTTTCAAAATAATTAAATCACAAAACATTGATGGTGAAATATATACATTTTAATGACTTTCAAAGTGCTTGTTTACTCCAGACTAATCTTTAATGTATTCTAAAACTTTCTTTCTTCTTTTCTCTCAGTCACAGTTCATTAAATGTTGCTCACAGTTTCCATAGAACCTTGCCTATCTCTCTCTCTTTCATTTTAGAGCTGAAATAGATTTTTTAATTTCCATTTGTTCTAATGTGCTTTAGAATGTCAGCAAAAAGAGATGTAAAATCTACTTTTATAGGTCATTATTTTTCTAAATTAAATGTGTAACTTTTAAGCCCTGAGTTCATGGATTTATAGGGTATATTCAACAGTTAGAAAGATGAATGAAGTTCTGTGCATTTGTGTGGTGGCTTTCATATTTAGGACCCATCAAAATCACCCTGGAGACAAAGATTGAAAACAAAAGCCTGGCAATCATAGCAATATTCTCTAAAATTGATAGATTTAACTTCATAAAAATAAAGAATGGCCCTTGCAACAAATTCTTAGCTTCATAAAATATAAATATGCATTGCCTTTAAAATATATAATGCATAGCTTACATGCAGGAAAACATGAAATCTTAATTACAATTTATGAATTTTGACAAATATATACACATTTAACCAACACAAGATATAGTGCATTTCCATCATCACAAACAATTTATAAAGCTCTCTCCCATCAAAGTCCCCACCTCACACTAGAGAAAATTATCATTGATTTCTATCATAGATTAATCTTTTCTCTATTGAATTATATATAAGCAGAATCATTCATGATTAAGCTATTATGTCTAATCTCTTTTGCTGAACATTATAGCAATGTGGTTCATTCATGTTAGTTTGAGTAGCAGAAGTTTGCTCTTTTTTATTATGCAACATTAATGCACAACATTAAAAACAACTAAGATCATGGCATCCTGTCTCATCACTTCATGGCATATGGCCTCATCACTTCATGGCAATAAAAGGGGAAACAGTGACAGATTTTACTTGCCTGGGCTCCAAAATCACTGCAGACGGTGACTACAGCCATGCAGTTAAAAGATGCTTTCTCCTTGGAAGGAATGCTATGACAAACCTAAACAGTGTATTAAAAAGCAGAGACATCACTTTGCTGACAAAGGTCTGTGTAGTCAAAAGTATGTGTTTTTCCAATAGTCATGTACAGATGTGAGAGTTGGACCATAAAGAAGGCTGAGTGTCAAAGAATTGATGCTTTCAAATTGTGGTGCCGGAGAAGACTCTTGAGAGTCCCTCCCTTGGACTGCAAGGAAACTGAACCAGGCAATCCTAAAGGAAATCTACCCTGAATATTCATTGGAAGGACTGATGCTGAAGCTGAAGCCCCAATAGTTAGGCTACCTGATGTAAAGAGCTGACTCACTGGGAAAGACCCTGATGCTGGGAAAGACTGAAGGCCAAAGAAGAAGGGATCAGCAGAGGATGGGATGGTTAGATAGGATCACCAACTCAATGTACACGAATGTGAGAAAACTCTGGAAAATAGTGGAGACAGGGAAGTTTGGCATGCAGCAGTCCATGGGGTTACAAACAGTAGGACATGACTTCATGACTGAATAACAGCAATTCAATTATAAGAATATAACACAAATTATTTATCCCAAACTCTACATTAAGGACACTTGGATTGTTTCATATTTGGAGCTCTTAAGAATAAAGCTGCTATGAGCATTCTAATTGAATCCCTTCTGGGTGTATACCAAAGAGTAAGACTGCTGAAGCATTTTGTTGTTCAGTCGCTCAGTTGTGTCTGACTGTTTGCGACCCCATGGACTGCAACACACCAGGTTTCCCTGTCCTCCACTGTCTCCTGGAGTTTGCTCAAATTCATGTCCATTGAGTAGGTGATGCTATCTAACCATTTCATTTTCTGCTGCTCCCTTCTCCTTTTGTCTTCAGTCTGACCCAGCATTAGGGTCTTTTCCAATAAGTCGGCTCTTCACATCAGGTGGCCAAAATATCAGGGCTTAAGCTTCAGCATCAGTGCTTCCAATGAATACTTAGGACTGATTTCCTTTAGGATTGACTTGTTTAAGCTCCTTGCAGTCCAAAGGACTCTCAAGCATTTTCTTCAGAACCAGAATTTGAAAGTCTCAGTTCTTCAGTGCTCAGACTTATGTTCCAACTCTCACATCTGTATACGATTACTGGAATAACTATAGCTTTGACTATACAGACCCTTGTCAACAAAGAGATGTCTCTGCTTTTTAATAAGCTATCTAATTTTGTCATAGCATTCCTTCCAAGGAGCAAATGTCTTTTAATTTCGTGGCCGCAGTCACTGTCCACAGAAATTTGGGAGCCCAAGAACTTATTCCTCTTCTATTTGCCTTGACATGATGGAACCAGATGCCATGATCTTAGTTTTTTGAATGTTGAGTTTCAAACCAGCTTTTTCACTCTTCTCTTTCACCTTCATCAGGAGACTTTTTAGTTCCTCTTCACTTTCTGCCATCAGAGTGTTATCACCTGCATATCTGAGGTTGTTGATATTTCTCCCAGCAATTTTGATTGCATCTTGTGATTCATTCAGCCCAGCATTCCACATGGTATATTCTGCATATGAGTTAAATAAGCAGGCTGACAACATACAGCCTTGTCATAATCCTTTCCCAATTTGGAACCAGTCAGTTATTTCATGCCCAGTTCTAATTGTTGCTTCTGGATCCACATACAAGTTTCTCAGGAGACAGGTAAGGTGGTTTGGTACTCCTATCTCTTTCTTTGTCTGTAACAGCTATAGTGATGTCTCTATTTCATTTTTGATATTGATAATTTACATTTTCTTTCCTATTTTTTTTATCTACCACTCTTACCATGGATTTATTAATTTTACTGAATTATTAAAAAAAAAAACTTCAGTTTCTTGAGTTGCTTTTTTGTATGTCTCCTTTTTATTTTATTGACTTTTTTCTCATAGTTTTAGATTTGATTCCAGTTTGACGATTTATTCTGCTGTTTTTTTAGTAGCTTCTTAGAATGAAAGTATGGAAGTTTAGATCATTGATTTTCAGCATTTTTTATTTTCCTATATATGTGTTTAGAGCCATAAATTTCCTCTCAAGCATTGCTTCAGATGTATCCCATAAGTTTGATATGCCTTGTTTATGTTTAACCTTTCATTTTAAAATATTTCATAATTATAATTGTGATTACTTGAGTACACTATGAAAGTGTTAGTTGCTCAGTCATGTCTGACTCTTTGGCATCCCATTGATTGTACCTTGGCAGATTTCACTGTCCATGGAATTCTCCAGGCAAAAATATTGGAGTGGGTAGTCATTCCTTTCTCCACAAGATCTTTCCGACCCAGGGATCAAACCCAGGTCTCCCACATTGCAGGCAGATTATTTACCCACTGAGCCACCAGGGGAACCAGAGTACAGTATAGGTTATTGGAAAGTTTGTTGCTTTATTTTCTACCTTCTGGGGATTTTCTAATTATCCTTTTGTTGTTAATTTCTAGTTTAATTCCACTGTAATCAAGATTATAATTTTAATTATATTATTCCTTCAAAATACGTTAGAACTTGCTTAATGACTCTAAACATTTTTTGGGGGGGGGGATGAAGAATCTATGTGCCTTGGAAGGTTGGGACTGACATATATACACAACTAGGAATAAAACAGAGAACTAGTGAGAACCTACCAATTCTACTCAGTGCTCTTGGTAACCTACATGGGAAGGAAATCAAAAAAAGAGAGGACATATGTATACATGTATTGAAAAGCAGAGACATTACTCTGCCAACAAAGGTCCGTCTAGTCAAGGCTATGGTTTTTCCTGTAGTCATGTATGGATGTGAGAGTTGGGCGGTGAAGAAAGCTGAGTGCCGAAGAATTGATGCTTTTGAACTGTTGTGTTGGAGAAGGCTCTTGAGAGTCCCTTGGACTGCAAGGAGATCCAACCAGTCCATCCTAAAGGAGATCAGTCCTGGGTGTTCATTGGAAGGACTGATGTTGAAGCTGAAACTCCAATACTTTGGCCACCTCATGTGAAGAGTTGACTCATTGGAATAGACCCTAATGCTGGGAAGGATTGGGGGCGGGTGGAGAAGGGGACAACAGAGGATGAGATGGCTGGATGGCATCACCTACTCGATGGACATGGGTTTGGGTAAACTCCAGGAGTTGGTGATGGACAGGGAGGCCTGGCATGCTGCGATTCATGGGGTCGCAAAGAGTCGAACACGACTGAGCGACTGAACTGAACTGAACTGTGACTGATTCAGTTTGCTATACAGCAAGAAACTAACACAAAATTGTAAAGCAACCATATTCCAATAAAAATTTATTTAAAAAAAAGTGACAAAGTTTGAAAATAATGGCGTGACAAAAGTTATATTTGGTAAATGCAAAATAAAATTTTAGAGATGTAACAATTATAATATTAGACTAAATATTTCACAACACACAATGATTTAAGTAGATTCAAAAAGGATAAATGGAGGTATTTAATATTAATAAATGTTCTTGTGCACTAGAGACACATTAATTGTAAAAATTTAAATACCTAATAAAAGCAAGTAAAAAAAAAGAATCAATGTGATTTAATGTATTTTAAAATAATGTGAATACTACATTTGTATGAAGTGGTATTCTGTGTGTCAGGTAGGTCAAATTGTACCTGTGAGCCTCTGGTCACAACTCTCATAAATTGCTAACTACATAACCCTGTTTTTACCCTGATTTTTATGTGTTTCTATATAAAGACCTCTTATGTAAAATATATTGTTGGTTCATGAACATTGAACTTGTGGGGAATAGCACTATGACACATGTTTGAACGATGCTCATCTTAATTTCTCTAGAAGGCATATCACAGCCTTTTTACCATTCGGAGCATGAGACATCACTTCAATACTACTTTGGGGGGGAACTTAAATACAAAAATTCACAGAAAAACACAAAAATGCAAAATATGTGGCACTAAGTATATTGCAAAAAGGACATATTTACAGTACAAGATCTGAAACATGAAGGCAGAAAGTCACCTTCTTCAACCTTGTCTGGAAACCTGTGTGTCAGGAGGTGCAGATATTTCACTACTGTACAGAGTATTCAAGTTTACATACGACTTGAAAGCATGGGAGTATTGATTTCAGGGTTAAAAATAAATTGTAATGAGTAGGTGAATTTTGAATATGTGAATAATGAGGATAAAGTATATATCTTTTTTGTCCTTTCAAGTTAAATCTTTCTGTGTCCTAATATCTAAAGTGTATCTCTTTTAAACAGCAATGGTTGAGCTATGTTTGTTTTTTAATATTGATCCTGATGATCTTTATCTTCCAATTGGAAATTTTAACCATTTAAAATTAATGTAGTGATTACATTAACTTTCAGATATATTTTTTGAGTCTATAATGTTTCTACTTTCTAATTGATTCACACATTTTATGTTCCCTTATTTCACCTTTCTTGCCTTCTTTTGAAATATTTATTACTCATATTACCTACATTTTAGCTATACATTCCTAACATTTAATGTAGTAGTTCCCTATGTAGTATAATATTAGTTCTTTACCTGTTAGAGTGTACCTTAAATTACTCTTTTAAAAACTTTCCAAGTAATGTTAGAACCTCATAACAGGATGGGGTCCTAAGATGGCAGAGGAATAGGACGGGGAGACCATTTTCTCCCCAACAAATTCATCAAAAGATCATTTGAAAGCTGAGCAAATACCACAAAACAACTTCTGAACGCTGGCAGAGGACACCAGGCACCCAGAAAGGCAGCCCGTTGTCTTCAAAAGGAGGTAGGAAAAAATATAAAAGATAAAAAGAGAGACAAAAGAATTAGGGATGGAGACACATCCCAGGGAGGGACTCGTGAAGGAGGAGAAGTTTCCAAACATCAGGAAACCCTCTCACTAGTGGGTCTGTGGGGAGTTTTGGAATCTCAGAGGGCAACATAAATGGAAATAAATAAATAAATAAATCCCACAGATTATGTGCTTAACTGCAGCTCCCAGCAGAGAAGTAGCCCAGACGCTCACATCCACCACAAGCAAGTGGGGACTGAACAGGGAGGCACAGGCTGCATTGCTTCGGGTAAGGACCCGGCCTGAATTCCCTGAGGGCAATCTGAGGGAGCTAACGTGAGATAGCAACCCAAACTGTGGGATAGTCAGAGAGAGGAAAAAAAAAAAAAAAAGAGGAAAGAGAGAGAGAGAGAGAACTTTCCCTCAAAAAGCGCTAACCTAAGACACTGCCAGGCTCGCTCACAGATAAAGGACTGAGCGAATACCAGAGGAGAGCAAGCCAGCAGTGGACTGGCTCCTCCCCTGCCAGAGGCAGGGAAGGAGGTGAGAGACAGCCAGAGCCAGAAAGCAAGGGGCAAACTCGGCCCCACAGATGGCATCCTCTACCAAACTGCAAACAGGCTCCCAGTTGATAACCATGTCTTCCTAGAGTGCTGGACAGTGGACATCCACCAGGAGGATTTCAGCCAGAGATCAGCTCCCCAGAGGAGACACATGGCATGCCTGAGATGGCACTCCCACTGCACACCCAGGAAACTGAGAGGCTGGGACAGGGGAGGTGATAAGATGCACAGCCCACCTGGGGAGCATGCGCTCACCAAGCACCTGGTTGCCTGAGCTGCTCATACCTGGGAAGGGCACAAAACGCAGGCCCAACCAAGTCTGTGCCTTTGTGGAGTATCCAAGAACCTGGACCTGAGCAGCTTAGACCTGGGAAGGGCATGCAACCCAGGGCCTGCCTTAGAGAGTTCTTCAGATCAATCTGGAGCCTGAGTACTGTAGGCTGGGAAAGCACACATGCTGTGAGTGGGGCAAAACTAGTGTGGCCCAGACACTGTGAGCACTCCCCACATATGCCAGTGACATTTGTTTGCAGTGTTCCTCCCTCACTACAGCACAATTGAACAAGAGAGCCTAAATAAATTACCACCTTCACCCCCTTGTATCAGGGCGGAAGTTAGATACTGAAGAGACTTGCAAACAGAGGAAGCCAAAATAAACAAAGAAGAGGGAACTGCTTTGGGAAGTGACAGGTGCAACATATTAAAACCCTGTGGTTAGCATTGGCTACATTGGAAGGGACCTATAGACCTTAAGAAGTATAAGCTAAAACAAGGAACTATCTGAAACTGAACTGACCCCACACTGCCCTCAATAGCTGCAGAGAAATTCCTAGATATGTTTTACTATTATCACATTTTATTTTCATTTTTTTATTTTTAAGTTCTTTATTACTCCTTTAATTTTCATTTTTAAAACCTATTACCTTTTTAAAAAAAGACCCTATTTTTAAAGCAAATTTCATATTTTTTGTAACTTTTGCAATTTTTTTTTTCATATTGTATTTTTGAGAGTCTAAACTCTACTCTAGATTTTTAATCTTTGCTTTTTGGTATTTGTTATTAATTCTGTACCTTTAAGAAGTCAATCTTCAGTACCCATTTTTACTTAGGAGTGTGATTACTGGCTTGAATGCTCTCTCCCCTTTTGACTCTCCTTTTTCTCCCCTAGGTCACCTCTGTCTCCTCCCTCCCCCTTTTCTTCTCTACTTAACTCTGTGAATCTCTTAGGGTGTTCTGGGCTGTGGAGAACACCTAGAGAACTGATCACAGGCTAGATATATCTCTCTCCTTTTGACTCCGTTTCCTCTCCTCCTGGTCACCTCTAGCTCCTTCTTCCCTCTTCTCTTCTCTATGGAACTCCGTGAACCTCTCTGAGGGTTACAGACTGTGGAGAATAAATAAGGAATTGATTACTGGCTAGATTGCTCTCGCCCCTCTTAATTCCCCCTCTTCTCCTCCTGGTCACCCCTATCTCCCGCCTCCTCTTCTCTTCTCCATGTAACTCTGTGAACCTCTCTGGGTGTCCCCTACTGTGGAGAATCTCTTCACCATTAACCTAGATGTTTTATCATCGGTGCTCTATGGATGGAGAAGTCATGAGGCTACTGTAAGAATAAGACTGAAAGCCAGAGGCAGGAGGCTCAAATCCAAACTTGGTAACAGCAGAAAACTGCTGACTCCAGGGAACATTAATCAACAAGAGCCCATCCAAAAGCCTCCATACCTACGCGGAAACCAAGCTCCACCCAAGAGCCAACAAGTTTCAGAGAAAGACATACCAAGCTAATTCTCTGAGAACGCAGGCACATAACAATGAGCAAAAAAATATAGGTGGACAAAAGTCACATGGAACCCATAGACACCTCAAAACTCACTACTGGACACTGCATTGCACTCCAGAGAGAAGAGACCCACCTCCACTCACGAAAACACTGATGCAAGCTTCCCTAACCAGGAAACCTTGACAAGCCACTCATCCAACCCCACCCACAGGGAGGAACCTCCACAATAAGAGGAACCACAAACTTCCAGCATACAGGAAGGCCACCCCAAACACAGCAATTTAAACAAGATGAAAAGGCAGAGAAATATTCAGCAGGTAAGGGAACATGATAAAAGCCCACCAAACCAAATAAAAGAGGAAGAGATAGGGAGTCTACCTGAAAAATGATTCAGAATAATGATAGCAAAAATGATGAAAAGTCTTGAAAATAAAATGGAGTTAAGATAGTCTGGAGACAAGGATTGAGAAGACGCAGGAAAAGTTTAACAATGACCTAGAAGAAACAAAAAAAGAGTCAATCAATAATGAATAATGCAATAACTGGTATCAAAAGCACTCTGAAGGGAAACAACAGTAGGTTAACTGTGGCAGAAAATAGGATAAATGAGCTGTAAGACAGAATGGTAGAAATAAATGGAGCAGAGAGGAAAAAAGAATTAAAAGAAATGAGGACAACCTCAGAGACCACTGGGACAATGTGAAACACCCCAGCATTCGAATCACAGGAGTCCAGGAGAAGACAAAAAGAAAGGCCATGAGCAAGTACTTGAGGAGATAATCATTGAAAATTTCCCTAAAATGGGGAAGGAAATGGCCACCCAAGTCCAAGAAACCCAGAGAGTCCCAAACAGGGTAAACCCAATGTAAAACACCCCAAGGCACATATTAATCAAATCAATGAAGATCAAACACAAAGAACAAATATTAAAAACAGCAAGGGAAAAACAACAAATAACTCACAAGGGGATTCCCACAAGGATAACAGTGGATCTTTCAATAGAAACCCTTCAATCTAGAAGGGAATGGCAGGACATACTTAAAGTGATGAAAGAGGAAAGCCTACAACCCAGATTACTGTACCCAGCAAGGATCTCATTCAAATATGAGCTTCTCAAAACAAGAGCTTCTCAGCAACAGCTGAGAGAATTCAGACCAAAAGAAAGCAGGAGTAGCAATACTCATATAAGGTAAATTAGAATTTGAAATAAAGGTTGTGAAAAGTGACAAAGAAGGGCACTATACAATGATCAAAGGATCAATCCAAGAAGAAGATATGACAATTAAAAATATATATGCACCCAACAGAGGAGCACAACAATATGTAAGGTAAATGCTGACAAGTATGAAACGGGAAATTAACAGTAACACAATAATAGTGGGAGACTTTAATACCCCACTCACACCTATAGATAGATCAACTAAACAGAAAATTAGCAAGGAAACACAAACTTTAAATGTTACAATGGACCAGTTACACCTAATTGATATCTATAGGACATTTCACCCGAAAACAATGAATTTCACTTTTTTCTCAACTGCACGTGGAATCTTCTCCAGGATAGATCACATCTTGGGCCATAAATCTAGCTTTGGTAAATTCAAAAAAAAATTAAAATCATATCAAGCATCTTTTTTGATCATAATGTGGTAAGATTAGATGTCAACTATAGGAAAAAAAAAAAACTATTAAAAATACAAACATATAGAGGCTAAACAACACACTTCTGAATACCCAACAAATCACAGAGAAATCAAAAAGAAATCAAAATATGAATGGAAAGGAATGAAAATGAAAACCCAACAACCCAAAACCCATGGGATTCAGTAAAAAATAGTGCTAAGGGGAAGGTTCATAGCAATATAAGCCTACCTCAAGAAACAGGAGAAAACTCAAATGAATAACCTAACTCTACACCTAAAGCAAGTAGAAAAAGAGGAAATGAAGCACACCGGGGTGAGTAGAAGGAAAGAAATCATAAAAATTAGGGCAGAAATAGATACAAAAGAAATGAAGGAGACCATAGCCAAAATCAAAAAAGCAAAAAAACTGGTTCTTTGAGAAGATAAATAAAATAGACAAACCATTAGCCAGACTCATCAAGAAAAAAAGGGAGAAGAATCAAATCAACAAGATTAGAAATGAAACGGGATAATCACAACAGACAACACAGATGTACAAAGTATAATAAGAGACTACTATCAGCAACTATATGCCAATAAAATGGACAACTTGGAAGAAAAGAACAAATTCTAAGAAAAGTATAACTTTCCAAAACTGAACCAAGAAGAGATAAAAGAATATTTTAACAGACTATTTTAAGATAGATGGGTCTATCTTAAAACACCCATCACAAGCACAAAAATCAAGCTGTAATTAGAAATTATCCAACAACAAAAAAAACCCAGGACCAGATGGCTTCACAGCTGAATTCTACCAAAAATTTAGAGAAGAGCTAACACGTATCCTACTCAAATTCTTCCAGAAAATTGCAGAGGAAGGCAAACTTCCAAACTATTTCTATAAGACCACCATCACCCTAATACAAAAACCAGACAAAGATGCCACAAAAAACAAACAAACAAAAACACTACAGGCCAATATTACTGATGAACAGAGATGCAAAAATCCTTAACAAAATTCTAGCAAACAGAATCCAACAACATATTAAAAAGATCATACATCATTACCAGGGGGGCTTTATCCTAGGGATACAAGGATTATTCAATATTTGCAAATCAATCAATGTGACACACCAATTTAACAAATTGAAAGATAAAAACCATATGATTATCTCAATAGATGCACAGAAAGCATTTGACAAAAGTCAACATCCATTTATGATAAAAGCCCTCCAGAAAGCAGGCATAGAAGGAACATACCTCAACATAAAAAAAAAGCCATATATGATAAACCCACAGCAAACATTATCCTCAATGGTGAAAAATTGAAAGCATTTCCCCTAAAGTCAGGAACAAGACAAGGATGACCACTCTCACCACTACTATTAAACATAGTTTTGGAAATTTTAGCCACAGCAATCTGAGAATAAAAAGAAATTAAAGGAATCCAGATTGGAAAAGAAGAGGTAAAACTCTCACTGTTTGCACATGACACTATCCTCTACATAGAAAACCCTAAAAACTCCACCAGAAAATTACTAGAGCTAATCAATGAATATAGTAAAGTTGCAGGATATAAAATTAAAACACAGAAATTCCTTGCATTCCTATACTCTAACAGTGAGAAAACAGAAAGTGAAATTAAGGAAACATTTAAATTCAGCATTGTAACGAAAATAATAAAATACTTAGGAATAAATCTCCCAAAAGAAGTGAAAGAGCTATATACAGAATAATATAACACACTGAGAAAGAAATAAAAAATGACACAAATAGACGGAGAAATATACCATGTTCATAGATCGGAAAATTAAATATAGTGAAAATGAGTATACTACCCAAAGCAATTGATAGATTCAATGCAATCCCTATCAAGCTCCTAATGGTATTTTTCACAGAACTAGAACAAATAATTTCACAATCTGTATGGAAATACAAACCCCTCGAATAGCTAAAGCAATCTTGAGAAAGAAGAATGGAACACGAGGAATCAACCTGCCTGACTTCAGGCTCTATTACAAAGCTACAGTCATCAAGACAGTATGGTACTGGCACAAAGAAAAAATATAGGTCAATGGAACAAAATAGAAAGCCCAGAGATAAATCCACTCACCTATGGACACCTTATCTTTGACAAAGGAGGCAAGAATATACAATGGAGAAAAGACAATCTCTTTAACAAGTGATGCTGGGAAAACTGGTCAATCACTTGTAAAAGGATGAAACTAGAACACTTTCTAACACCATACACAAAAATAAATTTAAAATGGATTAAAGATCTAAACATAAGACTAGAAACTATAAAACTCCTAGAGGAAAACATAGGCAAAACACTATCTGAAGAAAATCATAACAGGATCCTCTATGACCCATCTTACAGAGTAATGGAAATAAAAGCAAAAATAAACAAATGGGACATAATTAAACTTAAATGCTTTTGCACAACGAAGGAAACTATAAGTAAAGTGAAAAGAGAGCCTTCAGAAGGGGAGAAAATAATAGCAAACAAAGCAACGGACAAAGAATTAATCTCAAAAAATATACAAGCAACACCTGCAGCTCAATTCCAGAAAAATAAATGACCCAATCAAAAAATGGGCCAAAGAACTAAACAGACATTTCTCCAAAGAAGACTTGCAGATGGCTAACAAACACATGAAAAGATGCTCAACATCACTCATTGACAGAGAAATGCAAATCAAAACCACAATGAGGTACCATCTCACGCCGGTCAGAATGGCTGTTATCAAAAAGTCTACAAACAATAAATGCTGGAGAGGGTGCAGAGGAAAAGGAACCCTCTTACACTGTTGATGGGAATGCAAAGTAGTACAGCCACTATGAAGAAGAGTGTGCTGCTGCTGCTGCTGCTAAGTCGCTTCAGTCGTGAAGAACAGTGTGGAGATTCCCTTAAAAACTGGAAACAGAACTGCCATATGACCCAGCAATCCGACTGCTGGGCATACACACTGAGGAAACCAGAATTGAAAGAGACACGTGTACCCCAATGTTCCTCGCAGCACTGTTTACAGTAACCAAGACATGGAAGCAACCTACATGTCCATGGGCAGAAAAATAGATAAGAAAGCTGTGGTACATATACACAATGGAATATTACTCAGCCATTAAAAAGAATGTATTTGAATCAGTTCTAATGAGGTGGATGAAACTGGAGCCTATTTTACAGAGTCTAGTAAGTCAGGAATAAAAAAACATCAATACAGTATACTAACACACATATATAGAATTTAGAAAGATGGTAACAATGACTGTATATGAGAGACAGCAAAAAAGACACAGATGTAAAGAACAGACTTTTGGACTCTGTGGGAGAAGGCATGGGTGGGATGATTTGAGAGAATAGCATTGAAACATATATATTATCCTATGTGAGATAGATTGACAATCCAGGTTTGATGCATGAGACATGATGTTCATGGTTGGTGCATTGGGATGACCCTGAGGGATGGGATTGAGAGTGAGGTGGGAGGGAGGGTCAGGATGGGGAACACATGTACACCCATGGCTGATTCAAGTGAATGTATGGCAAAAACCACAATATTGTAAAGTAATTAGCCTCCAATTAAAATAAATTAAAAAAATAAAAGAACCTTATAACAGTTTGAAAGAATAGGCTTCTGAAATATTTTTACAGTACAAGCCCCCAGAACATTGCAAAGTCATCTACATTCCTTTCCTAATTAGGTTCACCATTATCACCATGTTGAAGAATGATTGGATATTTACAATAAAGCTTTGTTTTAAGGAAATCAACTGAGAATTGTATTATGTCTAGCTTAAATTGTATTATGCAGCTCCTACAGCAGGATATGCCATTTGCTTTTCTTATTCTTCATCATTGTTTAATCAAAGATGAAGTAAACATTACTATTACATAAAGCCTACAAAGTAATCTTGTACAAAGCTTAAAAAGCTCCTTTAAAACATACCTTCATTGCCTAAGTAAATTACAAAATATTGTATAATGTTGATCAGTTAATATAAATAAATTGAAATAATTTGTTGTATAATTTTACTGTCAACCAAGATTTTTAAATGTTTTACTGAGTTATAGATGATTTACAATATTATAGTAGTTGCAAGTGTATAGCATAGTGATTCAAAATTTTTATAGAAATAAGTCCATAACCTTATGGTTAATTAATCTACAGTAGAGAAGATAAGAATATACAATGGAGAAAAGATAGTCTCTTCAATAAGTCATGCTGGGAAAACTGGACAACTATATGCTAAAGAATGAAATTAGAACATTTTCTCATACCATAAAAAAAAAAAAAAAAAACTAAAAATGGATTAAAGACCTAAATGTAAATCTGATACCATAAAATCCCTAGAAGATAACAAGCTGAACACTGTTTGACATAAATTATAGCAATATTTTTTAGGGGGATCTATCTCTTAAGTCAAAGGAAACACAAACAAAAATAAACAAATGGACCCTAATTAAACTTAAAAACTTTTGCACAGTGTAGAATGTCATTAGCAAAACAAAAAACAACCCACTAAATGGAAGACGATATTTACAAATTATATGTCTACTACGTGGTTAATATCCAAAATATACAAAAAGCTCAAACAACTCAATACCAAAAATAAACAATCCCTTTTCAAAGTAGGCATAAAACCTGAATAGACATTTTTTCCAAAGAAGATAATCAGCTTATTCCTGTCAAAGTGACTATCATCAAAAAGTTTACAATAAATCCTGGAGTGTGGAGAAAAAGGAATTCTCCTACACTGTTGGTGGGAATGTAAATTGATATAGCCACCATGTATGGAGGCTATAGCCAACAGCATGGAGGTTTCTCAGAGAGCAAATGAATCAGCAATTCCACTCTTGCATATATAACCAAAGAAAAGAAAAATTCTAACTCAAAAAAATATATGCACCCCAATGTTTGTAGCAGCATTATTTATAGCAATTGTCATTAGATATAGATATGCAATTAGTTTAGCTTTGAAAATATTTTTATGCTGAAAGCTTTTTCTATCCTGTGCAATAGAAACTTTTTGAATATTGATACTTAAAAACAGATCTAAAACTACATGGTGAGGTATTGCCAAAAAGTAGAGTGAGAGAGATGCAGAAATGTATAACTAGTTAGTAGTTACTGATTTTTAATGCATAAATTTAATCCCTAATTTTATAAAACAATGTTTATATTATTACTATTTTCTCCATTATTGTAGAGCTTTTTACATATTGTCCTCAAACATATTGCATATGCACTTTAATTGTGAGAGAATTAAATTCCATCATAGTAAATTCTTAAATATATCGCAAAAATGAAAAGTCACTATTAACCTTAAGCATCTGAAAAGAATAATTGTTAAACTTTTAGGGATTTATTAATCCAGTAATATTCATTCAGTCTACTCATTTCAGAAGAGTTAATATTGGGGGGCAGTCCTAAGATGGCAGAGGAATAGGATGGGGAGATCACTTTCTCCCCCACAAATTCATCGAAAGAACATTTGAACTCTGAGCAAACTCCACAAAACAACTTCTGAACGCTGGAAGAGGACATCGGGCACCAGAAAAGCATCACATTGTCTTCAAAAAGAGGTAGGACAACATATAAAAGATAAAAAGAGAGGCAAAAGAGTTAGGGATGGAGATTCGTCCCGGGAAGGGAGTCTTAACAGAGGAGAAGTTTCCAAACACCAGGAAACCCTCTCCCCTGTGAGTCTGGGGGAAGTTTTTGAATCTCGGAGGGCAACATAAACGGGAGGAAAAATAAATAAATAAAACCCACAGATTACGTGCCTAAAGGCAACTCCCAGCAGAGAAGTACCCCAGACGCTCACATCTGCCACCAGCAAGCCGGGGCTGAATGGAGAGGAGCAGACTGCATTGCTTAGGGTAAGAACCAGGCCTGAATGCCCTGAGGACAATCTGAGGGAGCTAGTGTGAGATGGCAACCTAAACTGTGGGATAGCCAGAGAGAGAGGAAAAAAAAAAGAGAGAGAGAGGGAGGGAACTATCCCACGAAAAACCCTAACCTAAGGCACTGCCAGCCTGCTCACAGAACAAAGGACTGAGGGAATACCAGAGAAGAGCTAGCCTGCTGTGGACTGGCCCATCCCCTGCCAGACACAGGGAGCAGGCACGTTCCAGCCAGAGCTGGAAAGGGGCAAACTCAGCCCCAGAGAGGGCATCCCTACCAAACTGAAAACAGGCTTCCAGTTTCTAACCAAAGACTTCCTGAGATTCTGGACAGTTGACATCCGACAGGAGGGTTGCAGCCAGAGATCAGCTCCCCAGAAGAGACACATGGCACATTGGAGATGGGCGTACCCTGGAAACTGAGCGACTGGGACCGGGAAGGTGATAAGACACACTGCACCTAGGGAGAGTGTGCTTGTCAATAACCTGGTCACCTAAGCTGTTCAGACCTGGGAAGGGCACAAAACACAGGCTCAACCAAGTCTGCGTCTTTTTGGAGTACCCAACAACCTGAACCTGAGTGGCTTAGACGTGAGAAGTGCACACAACCCAGGGCCCACTCACTGCAGAGCAACCTGAAACCTGAGCAGTGTAGACTGGGAAAGCACACACGCCATGAGTGGGGGCAAACCGAGGGTGGCCGAGACACTGTGAGCACTCCCCACACATGCCAGTGATATTTGTTTGCAGTGTTCCTCCCTCCCCACAGCACGATTGAACAAGTGAGCCTAAACAAGAGACCACATTCACCCCCATGTGTCAGGGTGAAAATTAGATACTGAAGAGACCTGCAAACAGAAGGAGCCAAATAAACAGAGGGAACTGCTTTGGAAATGACAGGTGCAACAGATTAAAATCCCTGTAGTTAACACTGACTACATTGGAAGGGGCCTGTAGATCTTGAGAAGTATAAGCTGGAACAAGGAACTATCTAAAACTGAACTGCCCCACACTGCCCACAACAGCTCCAGAGAAGTTCCTAGATATATTTTTACTATAAATTTTTTCTTTAATTTTTTTTAGTTTTATTTCTTTCTTTTAAGTCCTCTATTACTCTTTTAAGTTTCATTTTTATAACCTAATATTATCTTACAAAAAAAATAATAAAGACACCCTATTTTTAAAGAAACTTCATGGGCTTCCCTGGTGGCTCAGAGATTAAAGGGTCTACCTTCCTATGTGGGAGACCTGGGTTTGATCCCTGGGTCAGGAAGATCCTCTGGAGAAGGAAATGGCAACCCACTTCGGTATCCTTGCCTGGAGAAATCCATGGAGGGAGGAGCCTGGTAGGCTACAGTCCATGGGGTCACAGAGAGTCGGACATGACTGAGCTACTTCACTTTCTTTCACTTTCATATATTTCTTATATTTTTTTATGATTTTTTTTAATATTGTATTTTTGAGAGTCTAACCTCTACTCTAGATTTTTAATCTTTGCTTTATGGTATTTGTTATCAATATTGTACATTTAAGAATCCAATCTTCAGTACCCATTTTTATGTAAGAGTGTGATTACTGGCTTGATTACTCTCTCCCCCTTTTGTCTCTCCTTTTTCTCCCTCAGGTCACCTCTATCTCCTCCCTCTCCCTTCTCTTCTCAACCCAACTCTGTGAATCTCTGTGGGTGTTCCGGGCAGTGGAGAACACTTAGGGACAGAATACTGCCTAGATCTAGCTCTCTCCGTTTGATTCCCCCTTTTCTCCTCCAGCTCATCTCTATCGCCTTCCTCCCTCTCCTCTTCTCTATGTAACTCCATGAACCTTTCTGAGGGTTCCAGACTGTGGAGAGAACATAGAGATTGTTTACTGGCTAGATTGCTCTCTCCCCTTCTGATTCCTCCTCTTCTCCTCCTGGTCACCTCTATCTCCCTCGTCCCTCTTCTCTTCTCCATGTAACTCTGTGAACCTCTCTGGGTGTCCCTCACTGTGGAGAATCTTTTCATCATTAACCTAGAAGTTTTATCATCAGTGATGTATGGATGGAGAAGTCTTGAGGCTACTGTAAGAATAATACTGAAAGCCAGAGCCAGGAGGCTCAAATCCAAAACTTGATAAAACAATTAAACTCCTGACTCCAGGGAACACTAATTAACAAGAGCCCATCCATAAGCCCCCATAGCTACACTGAAACCAAGCACCACCAAAGAGCCAATAAGTTACAGAGCAAGTCATACCACACAAATTCTCCAGCAATGCAGGAACATAGCCCTGAGCTTCAATATACAGATTGCCCAAAGTCACGCCAAACCCATAGACACCTCAAAACTCACTAGTGGGCACTTCATACACTCCAGAGAAAAGAAATCCAGCTCCATCCACCAGAACACTGAAACAAGCTTCCATAACCAGGAAACCTTGAAGAGCCAATTGTCTAACCCCACCCACAGGGAGGAACCTCCACAGTAAAGAGGAACCACAAATGGGCAAAATACAGAACGGCCACCCCAAACACAGCAATCTAAACAAGATGAAAAGTCAGAGAAATACTCAGCAGGTAAAGGAACATGATAAATGTCCACCAAACCAAACAAAAGAGGACAAGTAGGGAATCTACCTGAAAAAGAATTCAGATTAATGATAGTAAAAATGATGCAAAGTCTTGAAAACAAAAGGGAGTTACAAAAGGGAGTTACAAAATCTTGAAAACAAAAGATAAATAGCTTGGAGACAAGGGTTGAGTAAATGCAAGAAATGTTAACAAGGACCTAGAAGAAATAAAGAAGAGCCAATCAATAATGAATAATGCAATAAATGAGCTCAAAAACACTCTGGAGGGAGCCAAAAGTAGAATAACTGAGGCAGCAAATAGGATAAGTGAGGTAGAAGATAGAATGGTAGAAATAAATGAAGCATAGAGGAAAAAAGAAAAAAGAATTAAAAGAAATGAGGACGATCTCAGAGACCTCTGGGACAATGTAAAATGCCCCAACATTCTAATCATAGGAGTCCCAGAAGAAGAAGACAAAAAGGAAGACCATAAGAAAATACTCAAGAAGATAATAGTTGAAAACTTCCCTAAAATGGGGAAGGAAAGAGTCACACAAGTCCAAAAAACCCAGAGAGTCCCAAACAGGATAAACCCAACGCAAAACAACCCATGACACATATTAATCAAATTAACAAAGATCAAACACAAAGAACAAATATTAAAAGCAGCAAGGGAAAAACAACAAATAACACACAAGGGGATTCCCATAAGGATAACAGCTGATCTTTCAATAGAAACTCTTCAAGCAAGAAGGGAATGGCAGGACATATTTAAAGTGATGAGAGAGAAAAACCTACAACCCAGATTACTGTACCCAGCAAGGATCTCATTCAGATATGAAGGAGAATTCAAAAGCTTTACAGACAAGCAAAACCTGAGAGAATTCAGAACCACCAAACCAGCTCTTCAACAAATGCTAAAGGATCTTCTCTAGACAGGAAACACAGAAAGGATGTATAAACATGAACCCAAAACAACAAAGTAAATGGCAACGGGGCCATACTTATTAATAATTATCTTAAATGTAAATGGGTTGAATGCCCCAACCAAAAGACAAAGACTAGCTGAATGGATACAAAAACAGGACCCCTATATATGCTGTCTACAAGAGACCCACCTCAAACCTAGGGACACATATGGACTGAAAGTGAAGGGCTAGAAAAAGATATTTCACACAAATGGAGACCAAAAGAAAGCGGGAGTAGCAATACTCATATCAGGTAAATTAGAATTTGAAATAAAGGTTGTGAAAACTGACAAAGAAGGGCACTACATAATGATCAAAGGATCAATCCAAGAAGATATAACAATTAAAAATATATATGCACCCAACATAGGAGCACCGCAATATGTAAGGCAAATGCTGACAAGTATGAAACGGGAAATTAAGAGTAACACAATAATAGTGGGAGACTTTAATATCCCACTCACACCTATGGATAGAGCAAGTAAACAGAAAATTAACAAGGAAATGCAAACTTTAAATGATACAACGGACCAGTTAAACCTAATTGATATCTGTGGGACATTTCACCCCAAAACAATGAATTTAACCTTTTTTCTCAAGTGTACACGGAACCTTCTCCAGGATATATCACTTCCAGGGCCATAAATCTAGCCTGGATAAATTAAAAAAAAAAAAAGAAATCATTCCAATCATCTTTTCTGACTACAAAGCAGTAAGATTAGATCTCAATTACAGGGAAAAAAGCTATTAAAAATTCCAACATATAGAGGCTAAACAACACGTTTCTGAATAACTAACAAATCATAGAGGAAATTAAAAAAAAATCAAAATATGCATAGAAATGAATGAAAATGAAAGCACGACACCCTGAAACCTATGGGATACTGTAAAAGCAGCGCTAAGAGGAAGGTTCATAGCAACACAGTCTTACCTCAAGAAACAAGAAAAAAGTCAAATAAATAACTTTACTCTACACCTAAAGCAACTAGAAAAGGAAGAAATGAAGAACCCCAAGGCTAGTAAAAGGAAAGAAATCTTAAAAATTAGGGTAGAAATAAATGCAAATGAAACAAAAGAGACCATAGCCAAAATCAACAAAGCTAAAAGCTGATTCTTTGAGAAGATTAGTAAAATTGACAAACCATTAGCCAGACTCATCAAGAAACAAAGGGAAAATAATCAGATCAACAACATTAGAAATGAAAATGGAGAGATCACAACAGACAACACAGAAATAGAAAGGATCATAAGAGACTACTATCAGCAACTATATGCCAATAAAGTGGACAACTGGGAAGAAATGGACAAATTCTTAGAAACGTATAACTTTCTAAAACTGAACCTGGAAGAAAGAGAAAATTTTAAGAGACCCATCACAAGCACGGAAATCACAACTGTAATCAGAAATCTTCCAGCAAACAAAAGCCCAGGACCAGACGGCTTCACAGCTGAATTCTACCAAAAATTTAGAGAAGAGCTAACACCTATCTTACTCAAACTCTTCCAGAAAACTGCAGAGGAAGGTAAACTTCCAAACTATTTTTCTGAGGCCACCATCACCCTAATACCAAAACCAGACAAAGATACCCCCCAAAAAAGAAAACTATCATCCAATATCACTGATGAACATAGATACAAAAATCTTTAACAAAATTCTAGCAGACAGAATCCAACAACATATTAAAGAAATCATACATCATGACCAAGTGGGCATTATCCCAGGAATGCAAGGATTCTTTAATATCTGCAAATCAATCAACATGATACACCAATTTAATAAATTGAAAGATAAAAACCATATGATTATCTCAATAGATGCAGAGAAAGCCTTTGACAAAATTCAATACCCATTTATGATAAAAACTCTCCAGAAAGCAGGCATAGAAGGAACATACCTCAACATAAAAAAAGCTATGCATGACAAACCCACAGCAAACATTATCCTCAATGGTGAAAAATTGAAAGCATTTCCCCTAACGTAAGGAACAAGAAAAGGGTCCCCACTCTCACCACTACTATTCAGCATAGTTTTGGAAGTTTTGGCCACAGAAATCAGAGCAGTAAAAGAAATAAAAGGAATCCAGATTGAAAAAGAAAAAGTAAAACTCTCACTGTTTGCAGCTGACATGATCCTCTACATAAAAAACACTAAAGACTCTACTAGAAAATTACTAGAGCTAATCAATGAATGTAGTAAAGTTGCAGGATATAAAATTAACACAGAGAAATCCCTTGCATTCCTATACTCTAACAATGAGAAAACAGGAAGAGAAATTAAGGAAACAATTCCATTCACCATTGCAACGAAAAGAATAAAATACTTAGGAATATATCTACCTAAAGAAACAAAAGATCTATATATAGAAAACTATAAAACACTGATGAAAGAAATCAAAGACGACACAAATAGATGGAAAAATATACCATGTTCATGGATCAGAAGAATCAATATAGAGAAAATGAATATACTACTCAAAGTAATCTATAGATTCAATGCAATCCCTATCAAGCTACCAACGGTATTTTTCACAGAACTAGAACAAATCATTTCACGATTTGTATGGAAATATAAGAAACCTCGAATAGCCAAAGCAATCTTGAGAAAGAAGAATGGAACATGAGGAATCAACCTGCCTGACTTCAGACTCTACTACAAAGCCACAGTCATCAAGACAGTATGGTACTGGCACAAGGACAGAAATATACATCAATGGAACAAAATAGGAAGCCCAGAGATAAATCCACGTACCTATGGACACCTTATCTTTGACAAAGGAGGCAAAAATATACAATGGAGAAAAGACAATCTCTTTAACAAATGGTGCTGGGAAAACTGGTCAACCACTTGTAAAAGAATGAAACTAGAACACTTTCTAAGGCCATACACAAAAATAAACTCAAAATGGATTAAAGATCTAAATGTAAGACCAGAAACTCTAGAGGAAAACATAGTCAAAACACTCTCTGACATAAATCACAGCAGGATCCTCTATGAACCACCTCCTATAGAAATGGAAATAAAAGCAAACATAAACAAATGGGACCTAATTAAACTTAAAAGTTTTTCCACAATGAAGTAAACTATAAGCAAAGTGAAAAGAGAGCCTTCAGAATGGGAGAAAATAATAGCAAATGAAGCAATGGACAAAGAATTAATCTCAAAAATATACAAACAACTCCTGAAGCTCAATTCCAGAAAAATAAATGACCCAATCAAAAAATGGGCCAAAGAACTAAACAGACATTCCTCCAAAGAAGACATGCAGATGGCTAACAAACACATGAAAAGATGCTCAACATCACTCATTATCAGCAAAATGCAAATCAAAACCACAATGAGGTACCATCTTACGCCCGTCAGAATGGCTGCTCTCCAGAAATCTGTAAACAATAAATGCTGGAGAGGGTGTGGAGAAAAGAGAACCCTCTTTCACTGTTTGTTGGAATGCAAACTAGTACAGCCACTATGGAGAACAGTGTGGATATTCCTTTAAAAAAACTGGAAATGGGGCTGTTATATGACCCAGCAATCCCACTGCTGGGTATACACACCAAGGAAACCAGAATTGAAAGAAACATATGTACTCCAATATTCATCGCAGCACTGTTTATAATAGCCAAGACATGGAAACAACCTAGATGTCCATCAGCAGATGAATGGATAAGGAAGCTGTGGTACATATACACAATGGAATATTACTCAGCCATTAAAAAAAATATTTGAATCAGTTCTAATGAGGTGGATGAAACTGGAGCCTATTATACAGAGTGAAGTAAGCCAGAAAGAAAATCACCAGTACAGTATACTGATGAATATATATGGAATTTATAAAGATGGTAACAATAACCCTATATGTGAAACAGTAAAAGGGACATAGATGTATAGAACAGTCTTTTGGACTCTTTGGGAGAAGTCGAGGGTGGGATGATCTGAGAGAATAGCATTGAAACATGTATATTATCATATGTGAAACAGATCGCCAGTCCAGGTTTGATGCATGAGACGGGCTCAGGGCTGGTGCACTGGGATGACCCAGAGGGATGCAATGGGGAGGGAGGTGGGAGGGGGGTTCAGGATGGGGAACACATGTAAACCCATGGCTGATTCATGTCAGTGTATGGCAAAAACCACTACAATATTGTAAAGTAACTAGCCTCTAATTAAAATAAATAAATAAAATAATAAATTAAAAAAAAAACTTGTTCTAATAGAAAATATCAAATAAAAAAAAGAGTTAATATTTATATTCATAATATTTTGT
Source organism: Okapia johnstoni (assembly GCA_024291935.2). Taxonomy (NCBI): domain Eukaryota; kingdom Metazoa; phylum Chordata; class Mammalia; order Artiodactyla; family Giraffidae; genus Okapia; species Okapia johnstoni. Next base: position 109,563,694 of record CM044312.1, read on the forward strand.
ATTATTATGGATTTGGATTGAAAAAGAAAGTTATAAAAATATATGTTCAGTATAATAATACTTAAGCATATTCAAAAATAATAATTAAATTACATTCTGGGTACATACATGTATAGAAAATATATTGAAATAAATAAAAATAATAACCTTTAAATAGTAGTTAACTAAGGAAAGGCAGAAATAAAAATGGCATGATAATACAGTGTCTTTGAACTCTGTAATATTTCTTGGATGAAATGGAGAGCAAGTCAAAGCAAGTATGATAAAGTATGCTTTGTCTGGCTGACAAGTGTGCTGTTGCTTTTATTATTATTTTCTGGATAATTCTATTTTTATCCTTAGAATATATATTAAGCATATAAAAAAGAACCAGATGCTAAACATACTTACCAATTCTGTGTTTTCTACTTGCTGCTGCTGCTGCTACTGCTGCTGCTAAGTCGCTTCAGTTGACTCTGTGCAACCCCATAAACGGCAGCCCACCAGGCTCCGCTGTCCCTGGGATTCTCCAGGCAAGAACACTGGAGTGGGTTGCCATTTCCTTCTCCAATGCGTGAAAGTGAAGCTGCTCAGTCGTCTCCGACTCCCAGAGACCCCATGGACTGCAGCCCACCAGGTTCCGCCATCCATGGGATTTTCCAGGCAAGAGTACTGGAGTGGGGGTGCCATTGCCTTCTCCGTTCTACTTGCTAATTGAACAGTTTTCCTCCTTAAAATTCCATCCCTCCAACCACTTTCATGCAATTTTATTTTTGGTAACTTCTTTCTTTGAATGTTGAATTTTTTTTTTAATATTCTTCATTAGCAAGAAAAATGTTTAAGTTGTGAAAAATCATTCTCAGTACAGTTTTAGAAAACTCCATGTGTTTTGGCATAAAGTATTCTCACTATTATAAATATGTAGTTATATACTTAAACAAATACCTTACACATTTTGGATCATTTATTAAACACTGATTATTTCCTAATATCATTGTCATCAGATTCTTTATTATGCATTCATATATTTCACATTACTTAATACATTCCAAAGTACACATTTTTTAAAAACCAAAAATAATAGAACCTAAAATCTGAATCCTAAATTCATGGAGAAGTCTAATGTAAATATTTAAGTTGTGTAATTTTTGTAACCCTCACCATTTTTTTTACAATATTAAACATTTTTTACAACATTAAAAAAGAATCAGAGCACAAAAGTCAGTGGAATCTTGTGAACACACTAAAACTCACTCATTAAAAGAATAGTAAAATACAGGTGGGAATTTTTGTTATTTAAAAACAAATCCCAATTGCACTATCATATTCTTATTACAGTCAAGTATCCTTCAGCACAATTGTTTCTAGACCACTATAAGTAGGCAAGATCACAGTTTTCCAAGTAGAACAGAAGACAGCAAATTAAATTATATAGCACCTTCCAGTTTGTTGTTAGCTCTCTAAGAAGACTCTTGAAGTGCTTCTTTTAAAGTATTTGACTTTTTTACATGTTTAAGTCATCCTGTAACTGTTAGCATATTCTCCACAATATCTCTCTCCCATAAAAACAATTGGAAAAACCTCACTGACTGTTGGGTTCCCAGGTGGCACTAGTGGTAAAGAACTCACATGCCAAAGCAGGAGATGTAAGAGATGCAAGTTCCGTCCCTGAGTCAAGAAGATCCCCTGGAGGAGGATGTGGCAACCTACCCCAGTATTCTTGCCTGGAGAATCCCATGGACAGAGGAGCCTGGCAGTCTATGGAAAGAGTTGGACACAACTGAAGCAACTTAGCACATACTAACCACATTAGTTAATAAATAAGCAAATTTCATATAACTTACTTCTAACCCACTGAAAGGAAAATAAGTCTAAAAATTGAAGAGATGAGTCAAAATGAATTATACAGTTTATTGTATAAATGCATCAGTAATAGAGTACTATCAATAATATTTAATTTTATGAATAATATTTAATTTTATGAATCAAAAGAATATACACTTTAGATATTTCCAACCAAAAGATACCTAAAATAGTTGACTCCACATGTGGACTCTAGCCTATCTGGAGTCTTAGCTTTCTACTCACTGCTCAATTTCATTCATTCTGCAAACAATGTTGAGAGTCTGTTGTAGCTATTGAGCTAACTGCAGTGAATTCAGTGTTTAATAAGAGAGATGTGGTTGATGCCCTCTTGGGTCTTAAAGTCTCGCATGAAAGAAAAGTATTAGATCTGTGTGCTAAGTCACTTTACTTGTGCCCAACTCTTTGTGACCCTGTGGACCATAGCCCACTAGGGTCCTCTGTCCATGGGAGTCTCCAGGCAAGAACACTGGAATGGGTTGTCATTTCCTCCTCCAGGGAACCTTCCCAACCAAAGGATCAAAACTGCATCTCTTACATCTCCTGTATTGGCCGGGGAGTTCTTTACCACTAGCGCCACCTAGGAAGTATGAAAGAAAAACATTAGATCTACTAAATGAATAATTGCTTATCTGACATTGCAATAGACTCTGAAAATACATGGGATACAGAGTGTTTATAACAAGAGGTCTAAACTGGGCCACACAAAGCAGCCCCAAGTGTCTGTAAAGAAAGCAATAATACAATTATGGGACAGTTATATCTGTCAGATTTATCTGCAAACAAATTGAATAAACAGAAAACTAGAAAAAAATATTGGGACATCTATAATGGAAATCTAGGACATCTATAGGAAAACTATGGAGATATTCCCAAAGTTCCAACTCATAAAAGAATATAGAGCTTGAGATATATAACAAAGGAAATGAACGATTTTTATGTTGTTACACTCTGTATAGTCAATTTAAATGACAAATTAAAGTAAATGGGTGAAACATAAAAAAACTAGAGTGTAAGACAATATAGCCTGAGATGAAAACAAGAGTAGCCTGTGATAACATTGAACATCAAAGCAGAATTGAAGATCTCACCAGGAACTGAGGACAGCCTACGAGGCATTTCAGAGAACTGATTTAGTAATTGCAAGTGGATCATAAGAAGCTATTTAAAATGCAGCAGAAAAATCAGAAAATAATATAATGAAAGAAGAGATAATAGATAGCGAAGACAGAAGAAGAGTGATAAACTGTGCAAAAGGAACAAATAAAATGGATCTGAATTAATAACCAAAGTTAAAAATGAGAATTTAATTGAATAAAAATGAGGTAGGGTAAAATGGCCCATCAAATTCAAGATAACAAAATAATTTAAAAAAAATTACTAGTGGTTAAATTCATTTTTGTGTCTGTCAATAATTCTCTGAACTTTGACAATGGATATATAGTTTTTGAAAAAGAGTATATAGAGAATTCCTTTATTGTACACTCCATACTCAGTTTCCCCAGTAATTAGCATCTTACTTTGTATGGTATATTTATTACAAATAATAAACAAGTTGATAATTCATTCACATTTCCTTAGTTTTTACCCAATATTCCTGTTCCAGGATTCCATTCAATTTATCACAATATATTTAGCTATCATTTGTCCTTAGGTTCCTCTTGACTGTGACAATCTTTCAGGCTTTATTTTTCATAGTTTTGACAAATTTGGAGAGTGCTGGCTAGTTGTTGTGTAAAATGGCCCTCAACTGACATCTATCTCATGACTTTTTTTTTTTTTCATAATTAGACTTTGGTTATGGGTTTATGGGTTTGGGGGAGGTAGACTTCAAAGGTTAAATACCATTTCATTACTCCACAGCTATATAAGTATGTGTGCTCATTGTGTCTGATTCTTTGTGACCCCATGTAGCCTAACAGGCTCCTCTGTCCATGGAATTTTCCAGGCAAGAATTCTGGAGCCTGTTTCCATTTCCTACTCCAAGTGATCTTCCTGACCCAACTGTCGAACCCAGGCCTCTTATGCCTCCTGCATTGTTGGCAGACAGATTCTTCCATCTGAGAAGTATAGGTTCGCATATATTTATTTTATGCTTTGGGTTATAATAAATACTACTTCACTTACTTTTTGTTCAAATTGTCCCAGCCTTGACACAGAATTCTTTGTTGGCTCTGGAATCTGTTTTCTTTGTCCCCATCACTGTTTACTGTTGTTTTGAGCACCTGCTTACTCTCTGGCACCATACAATGTTCCTGGTATTCTTTGTGTACTTCCTGCCACTGTCCTAGAATGAGCCATTTCTTCAAGGATTTCTGGTTATGTTTATTGGAGAAGGGTGTTAGAAAACAGATTCTGAGAGGAGGTGTGCTCATTGTTACTGCACCTAGGCCTTCTCAGGTGATGAAAATGGAATATAAATAAGTATGCACTAACCATGTATATACACACATAGATTTCTTTTGGCAATCAACTTCATCTTAATTATGTTACTCATGAGTTCATACTAATGTCTCCAACTCTAACCCATGACCACATGGTTCTCCATGGTTTTTCTAGCCTCCTCTTGTTGGTTGTCTGAAACTTCCCATTCCAACAGTGAAAGATTGGCTCCCAGTCACCTGCCACCTGTTCACACTAATTCCAGTGTAATATGCAGTGGCTTATGAAATGTTAATTCATGCCCCCAGAAAAAACAACTCTGTCAGCTGGAACACAGTGCTTGAGATCATTTCCTCTCCCCTTTATACTTTTCTATAGACTCTACTCAATTCCAAAGTTACTGAGCTCAACACCTTTGCCCTACTAAGTTCAGCAACTTTGTTTCACACAAATGTAATAGTTAGATCCCTTTGTTATATTCTGCATCTTATCTTGGAATCTGAAAACTTCAACCGAGGCTTTAAATGTGCATATGCTAAAGGTTATAGTGCAAAGTTATAGTACAAAGACTCATACTTTGTACTATAAAGTTCTATGAGTTCTGAAAAAAAAATATTTTATATCTACCACTACAGTATCATACAATACAGTTACATTACCATAAAAATGTAATGTTCATCTATTTAAACTTCTCACCCTCTTTGGGCCCCTGGCAACCACTGTTTTGTTTACAGAATAATATATAACTGAAATCAAACTGTACACAGTTTTTTCAGCTTAATTCTTTTTCATTTGATAATATGCATTTAAGAGTCATCCATGTTGTCATACAAATTTTATAGTTAATTCCTTTTCATTGCTTAAAATATTCCATTATAGGGATGTCCTGTAGTTTATTTATTCATTTGCCGACTGTAAGATATCATAGTTGCATCTAGACACTATGAATGAAGATTTATACAATAATTGTACATTCTGGTTTAAGTGTGGATATATGCATTCAAATAAGTTTGGTAAATATCTTTAAGCACTACTGCTTATCATACATTAAGGCAATGATTAGCTCTGCAAAGAGCTGTAAGCATGTCTTGTAAAGTGGTTGTACCATATTGCATTCCCACAAGCAATGAATGAGAGTTCTTGTTGCTCTGCATCCTCATCAGTACTTGGTATCGTTAGATTTGGGGATTTTAGTTATTCCAATAGGTATTGTAGTTTTATAGCTTCACTTCTCCAATGACAAATACACTGAAAGTCTCTTCACAAGCTGATATTCATGTTTTCTCTTCAGATATCCTCTTTGAATATCCTCCCTTCTTTGGTGAGGTATCTGTTCAAATATTTTGCTATATTTTAATATTGTTGTTTTCTTGTTGTTGATATTTAAGATTTCTTTGTATGTTTGAGATCAAATATTGTAAGTTCCTTATCAAATATGTTTTTAAAATATTGTCTTCAAGTCTGTAGCTTGTCTATTTATTATCTTAACAATGTCATTCACATGGCAGATATTTTTAACTTTCATGAGTTCCAACTTAACCATGTTTCTTTCACGAACTGTGCTTTTGGCATTATATCTAAAAAAAAAAATCATCACAAGACCCAAAGTAATGTTGACTTTATCCTGTTTTCTTCTAGAAGTTATACAGTTGTTTTTAACCTTACTTAGATATTTTACTCAGTATTTTAAGTTATAGAATGATCAGTAATAAGAACATCACTTTAAGTTTTGCCAACTGTAATCAACATAATACAGAGAATTAGATGCTGAGGAATGCCACAGTGCATGCATGCTCAGTCACTCAGTTGTGTCCTACGTGTTGCAACTCCATGGACTATAGCCTGCCAAGCTCAGAAGTTATACAGCTTTGCATTCTAGATTTGTTTCTATCACCCTTTCTTGAGATAAACTTTGTGAAGAGTGTACCATATATGTCTAGGTGCATTATTTTATCAATACATACAGAAGTCCAATTATTAAATCACTGCTTGTTGAATATTATATTTTCTCTATCGAGTGGTCTTTGTACCTTTGTCTCTTCAAGTATTTTTAATCACTGACATGGACATATTTCCAAAGTCTCTTGAAGTAGAGATAATGGATTTAGACTAGTTTCATTATTTAACAAGCAATTATTTATCTCAGGCATTGAACAAAAACATATCCAGGTTCTAGGTATATAACGTTTTACTGAATTGTATTTGCTATTCCTTCCCAGGGACACCGAGTTAAGTACTGAAGAAAAAACATTGAGCAAAATAACTCAAATTCTACATAAACAGAGCTAATAGCCTGTCAGGAAAAGCAGAATATTAAAGAAGCAATTGCCAAACAGTATGATAAGTTTTATAAGAGAAATAGAGAGTGATTAAGAATCATAGGACAAGGGTATTCTAGTATGAAAGAATCTGGAATGCATTAGTTTTATGTTGATTTAGAGTCACAGGGTAAGGGTGGGGACTGGGAATGTTAGGGGTCCGGGTGGGGAAGATACTGTTCAGAGAGATAACACTGTGTGTTTACAAAGCATGGTTCATCACCAAATATGAGAAGGAACACAAAATTTAAATGTGTCAGTGACAAGAGATAAGACTAAAGAGGTAGGCTGGAATCTGGTAGTAGAAATAACCCTAAGACTGAAGCAATTATTCCAGTGATCACGTTGAAATAGTGACAATATCTGATTTGCACTTTCAGAAAATCCTTATTATTACAGAGTGGAAAAGGCACAGGATAGTGAAAAGTGGAAGGAGACAACCACATTCAAAAGTTTATGTGATTCAGGTAAGTGATTATAGTGCCCTGGTATTGAAGATAAGAATTGAAATTCAAGTAATTCAAGCAGGTAAAATCAGCAGCACTTGTAGCTCAGTGAACAAAGAGAAAGAAAGAAAGAAAAAAGCAAGATGACTTGGAGCTCTTTAAATTGCAGAGTGATTTACAGTATAAGGCCATTCCTGAGTTAGAAAACAAAATAAGTACAGATTTGGGAAGAAGATGTTCATTTGGTGTGTTGGGAGATATTGTCAATAATCAGGTAATCCTAGATCTAAGTAGAGATGCTTTAGATAAAATTACAGGCCTGGGAGTTGCCTATAGTGTAATGAAACTGAAAGAGCTGAAGTTGTTAAGAATTAGGTAAAGAATGAACAGAAGGTGGCATAGGACAGAGTGCTTAGCAGTACTGAGCAGGGTGGAAAAGAGGGCCTTGAAAAAAAGGTTCAGTTCAGCTCAGTTCAGTCTCAGCCGTGTCTGATTCTTTGAGACCCCATGGGCAGCAGCATGCCAGGCTTCCCTGTCCATCACCAGCTCCTGGGGCTTACACAAATTCATGTCCATTAGTTGGTGATGTCATCCAACCATCTCATCCTCTGTCTTCCTCTTCTCCGTCCTTCAATCTTTCCTAGCTTCAGGGTCTTTTCAAATCAGTCAGTTGTTTGCATCAGGTGGCCAAATTATTGGAGTTTCAGCAGCATCAGTCCTTCCAATGAATATTCAGGACTGATTTTCTTTAGGATTGACTGGTTTGCTCTCCTTGCAGTCCAAGGGACTCTCAAGAGTCTTCTCCAACATCACAATTTAAAAGCATCAATTCTTCAGTGCTCAGCTTTCTTTATAGTCCAACTCTCACATTCATACATGGCTACTGGAAAAACCATAGCTCTGACTGAACAGTAAAAGTGAAAGTGAAGTCGCTCAGTCGTGTCTGACTGTTTGTGAACCTGTGGCTTGTAGCCCACAAGGCTCCTCCATCTATGGGATTCGCCAGGCAAGAATACTGGAGTGGGTTGCCATTTCCTTCTCCAGGGGATCTTCCTGACCCAAGGACCGAACTCAGGTCTCCCACATAGGAAGGCAGACGCTTTAACCTCTGAGCCTCCAGGGAAGCCCAGGGAAGCCTAGGGAAGCCCAGGGAAGCTCTGAATAGATGGACCTTTGTTGGCAAAGTAATGCCTCTGTTTTTTAATATGCTGTCTAGGTTTGTTATCTTTTCCTCCAAGGAACAAGCGTCTTTTAATTTCATGGCTGCAGTCACCATCTGCAGTGATTTTGGAGTCCAAGAAAAGAAAGTCTGTCACTGTTTCCCCATTGTTTCCACATCTATTTGCCATGAAGTGATGGGACCAGATGCCATGATCTTAGTTTTCTGCATGTTGAGTTTTAAGCCAACTTTTTCACTCTTCTCTTTCACTTTCATCAAGAGGCCCTTTAGTTCCTCTTCACTTTCTGCCATAAGGGTGATGTCATCTGCATATCTGAGGTTATTGATATTTCTCCCAGCAATCCTGATTCTAGCTTGTGCTTCCTCTAGCCCAGCATTTCTCATGTTGTACTCTGCATATAATTTCCATAAGCAAGGTGACAATATACAGTCTTGATGTACTCCTTTCCCTATTTGGAATCAGTCTGTCGTGCCATGTCCAGTTCTAACTGTTGCTTCTTGACCTTAACACAGATTTCTCAGGAGGCAGGTGAGGTGGTCCGGTATTCCCATCTCTTTAAGAATTTTCCACAGTTTACTGTGATCCACATAGTCAAAGGCTTTGGCATAGTCAATAAAGCAGAAGTAGATGCTTTTCTGGAACTCTCTTCCTTTTTCAATGATCCAGCGGATGTTCACAAGTGAAATTAAGCAGAACTCTGAAGGGTCCTCATAGGTATTTCTTGTTTGTACCAAAAGGCCCCTTAGGCTTTCCCTTAGCTCCAAAGAGTAGACTTACCTGTCTGCTCAGTTGTGTCTGACTCTTTGTGATCCCATGGATGTAACCCATCAGACTCCTCTGTTCATGGGATTCCCCCATGCAAGAATTCTAGAGTGGGTTGCCATTTCCTCCTCCAGGGGATCTTCCTGACCCAAGAATGGAACTCATGTCTCTGTATCTCCTACATTGGCAGGCAGATTCTTTACCACTTTGCCACCTGGGGGACCCAAAGCACCTTAAGCAGTTACTGATTAGGGAAGTGAGGGCATTCAGAACCAAAGGAAAAGTAGTCCAGCAAGAAAACAAATGGTCACTTAAACAATACTCAGTGATAAAACAGAGTCCAAGTTCTTCCTCAAAGGATAAACAACTATCTGATGCACATCTTTGAGTTGTTCTCCAGAAACTAAGAAGACTCCTACCCAAGTAGGAGTACCCAAACCAGTACTTGGGTAGGAGTCTTGGTGACTGTCTCCTGAGCACAAACACTAGACCCCAGACTGGTTGGAACCAGAAGGTTGAGGATTTAAGATTCCTGCCACCTCACCACTAGTCAAGCACAAGATAGTCATGCACCTTGCAGCTCTCACCCCAAATATTGCCTTTAAAAATGATTCCCTGAAAACTCTCAATGTCCTTTGATTGGGGGTAAGAGATCAAGAGAAAGATGTTAAGAAATCAAGGGAAAAGGGGCATCTGTGAAGAATGGGCTAGTCTTTAGAACGAAATGATGCTAAGAAATCAAAATAGATAAGGCATGGAAAACGTCTATGAGTTTTATTCTGCAAGATAGATTTAAGTCATTGCAGTGAAATAATTTCAGGGAATTTTTGTTGGCAAAATCCAGATTACACTGGATTAAATAGTGAATGAAAGTGTGTATAAGTCATCTTTTGCGTGTGCACATAGATGGATTTGTTGCACTGGAGCTTGCTGAACTTCATAGAAGTTCTTATAAATAAAATGTATTACAAATAGGACAGAGAGCCCATGAGGATGGCCTGGGAATAATGTGATTCCACTAGAGTGTGTGTGGTGTAAAGATCAGAAAATCAGAAAAAGCAGACCTAGAGGAACGGGCATTGTCCATAACAAGTCCTCTGCCCATCCTCACATTTGCCCTGTGTCTTTTCCTTTCTTCTATGCTGCTGTCTGGAATGCAGATATGGTTGTGTTGAACCATGAGGACAGAAGGAACATTCTACCTTTTTGAGGCTCCCAAGAGTAGAAAGCCTGATGGGCTCTGAACAGCTGATATCTGCTCACTATATTGTCTACAGGACAGAGAGTTGAAGCTCAATCTTGGTTAAGATTATTGTTATTTGTTTGCTTTTTATCACTCTGAGCAAAACTTAATTCTTACCAATAAATTTGTCCTCTTTAAATAATTAACTTCAATCCTGCAGGAAGATTGTGTGTATGATGGCAGAAAATTGGATGAACTTTTCTTATGATTGAGGGCTTCCCTTGTGGCTCAGCTGGTAAAGAATCCGTCTGCAATGCGGGAGACCTAGGTTCGATCCCTGGGTTGGGAAGATCCCTTGGAGAAAATAAAGGTTACCCTCTCCAGTATTCTGACCTGGAGAATTCTAGGGACTATATAGTTCATGGGGTCGCAAGGAGTCGGACACAACTGAGCGACTTTCACTTTCTTATGATTGAGAGATTCTATTTAATATTTGGGGTGAGAGTAGGGTGTCTGCACATCATGAAAGAGGAGTTCTGAAGTTGATGGTTGAAGAAGCTGGCAAAATTCTGAAATAGTAGCTGTGGGGAATGGGAGTAAACCAACTAGGAAAATAATAGATTTGCTATTACTGCAGTGAAAATAGCAGAGTTACAGGCTCCACTGAGGGGCCATTTGAGGCTGGTGAAAATGAATGTTTAATGATGTCAGTTTAATGGTAATGATTTTGCATTTCTTGTTAACTTTTCGTTAAAGGGAACTACAGAAAACATAAATGTTCAAATCAATAAATTATCACACTGAGCATACACACAAAACCAGTTCCCAGGACAAAAAATAGATGTGACCAGCCCCCTTCGAGTCTCTTTCTACAATTTCAATATTGACTTCAGCTCTGCTTTTTTTGCTGCTGTTTGTTTGTTTTTTGTAATTGTATTGAATAGTATAATACAGTACATTATTCTTCTTTCTGACTTCTTGTGCTCAATATGTGTATGAGGTGTGTCAATTTTGTTGTTTATAGCTGTGTTTGTCAATTTTCTTTGATGTTTGGTATATGAATACACAATTTATCTCTTCTACTATAGATAAACATCTGGTTTATTTCTAGTTTTGAGTTATTAATAGTAGTGCTTTTATAAATATGTTTTTACAAGTTTCTTAGAACACATCTACACACATTCCTATTTTTATATTAGCATAGCTACAACTAAGGAAAAAAAGTTGATATTGCCAAGTGTTGGCTGCCTATAAAGCAACATAGGAAAGCTCATGCTGTTTAGTAGGAGCAGTAGCAAGATAGTGCTACAAGTTTTAAACAGATTGATATGTATTAAATCTAAGATGTGCTTAACACTACAAACTATAATTTCCCTCCTATATATATGTACAATATAAATGTATGTATATCTTCATTCCTTCAAATTATAAATCACTACAAAAACCTTTTGATCACAGAATTCTCTGGGTCTCCTTAAAGAAACCTCCTTACATACAAATACCTTGAGATCTAAAATATCACCGTAGTTTACCAGTTTAGTAACTTATTGAAATCAGGTCATAAATGGAATCTTGGATCTGGTGAGTCTATTAACCAATCCTATGGCTATCTCCCTTGTTTCTGAATGAACATTAAACTAGACATACTCAGAAACTTGCAGAATTTTTATATCAGCTTATATAACAAGTGAGGCCAAGACTGGTTAAAGTGGTAGCATACTGAATCTAAGTTTGAGAGGGAAAGAAGGGAAGATTGGAGAAAACGATGCATGCGGAAGGGTCAGAAGAAGAATTTTGGATAGATTTTGCAAGATAGTTGACCAACCAACATTGTTGGAATAGTGGAGTAAAATGATTGAAAGAATAGAAGGTTTTGGTAAGTGATGATATGCCAGAATTTATTATTTCCAAGGTACAACTGTTCTAGAAAATGGCATAGTTCATAATGAGACAATAAAATCAGGTAATTTTAGTAGGGTAAACAATATTTTTATTTTGTATGAAACTACAGATATGAGATGCCAGTATTTGGAAAGAACCATCCAAATGAACGTTGAAGTAACTAAAGGATGAGAGGATAAGGATAAATCATAGGTTAGAGATTAAGGGAAGAAGTGCTGAATCCTCAATAAATTAAGAAGGTTTGTGTACCTCTTCCATGGAGAACGTAGCATGCTGTGACAAGCATGTGTGGTTTAATATAGACTTCTGGCCAAAAAATTAAAAAAGAATGAGTGCCAGCTTCAGTTTTCCCTTTACTCTTATATTTACCACCCTTTCCCCTGTTGCATTCCTTCCCTGTATTTCACTGCTGCAATACATACTTTATGCATGCATGCACACTCACATGCATGCGCACGCGCGCGCTCACACACACACACACACACACACATAGCCCTCTACTCTCAAAATGGAGTTATGAATGAACATTTCATGATTTAGTAAACTGTCCTCCAAATACAGAACAAATTCCAGGAAATTCTATAGACCTCCATTGTCTGTTTCTTTCTTTCTTAAGTTGCAAGGTATTTTTTTCAAAGTACAGTTTCCTGTACTCATATTTCTTTAAACTCAAAGCCTTTTTGCTCTTTCTTAGCAATTACCAAGACTAATTGATGATTCAGTCTAGCCATTGGGGACTATCCCCATAGGGCCTATGGGTCTGTCCAAAGAGAATATAAGATGATTTTCACTCTCAGAATTTATACCACTCTGACTGCGAATCAAAATTTCCTTTCGTCCAACCTCAAAAAATTCTTGCTTAAAAGTCTCCAAGCCAGGCTTCAGCAATATGTGAACCATGAAATTTCAGATGTTCAAGCTAGTTTTAGAAAAGGCAGAGGGACCAGAGATCAAATTGCCAACATCTAATGGATCATTGAAAAAGAAAGAGAGTTCCAAAAAAATCTACTTCTGCTTTATTGACTAGCCAAAGCCTTTGACTGTGTGGATCACAATAAACTGTGGAAAGTTCTGAAAGAGATGCGAATACCAGACCACTTTACCTGCCTCTTAAGAAACTCGCATGCATGTCAGGAAGCAACAGTTAAAACTGGACATGGAACAACAGACTGGTTCCAAATAGGGAAAGGAGTATGTCAGGGCTGTATATTGTCACCCTGCTTGTTTAACTTATATGCAGAGTACATCATGAGAAACACTGGGCTGAAGGAAGCAAAAGCTGGAATCAAGATTGCTGGGAGAAATATCAATAAGCTCAGATATGCAGATGACACCACCATTATGGTGGAAAGCAAAAAAGAACTAAAGAGCCTCTTGATGAAAGTGAAAGAAGAGAGTGAAAAAGTTGGCTTAAAGCTCACCATTCAGAAAACTAAAATCATGGCATCCAGTCCCATCACTTCATGGCAGATAGATGGGGAAATAGTGGAAACTGTAGCTGACTTTATTTTTCTGGGCTCCAAAATCACTGCAGATGGTGATTTCAGCCATGAAATTAAAAGACACTTACTCCTTGGAAGGAAAGTTATGACCAACCTAGACAGCATATTGAAAAGCAGAGACATTACTTTGTCAACAAAGGTCCGACTGGTCAAGGCTATGGTTGTTCCAGTGGTTATGTATGGATGTAAGAGTTGTACTATAAAGAAAGCTGAGTGCTGAAGAATTAATGCTTTTGAAATGTTGTGTTGGAGAAGACTCTTGAGAGTCCCTTGGACTGCAAGGAGATCCAACCAGTCCATCCTAAAGGAGATCAGTCCTGGATGTTCATTGGAAGGACTGATGTTGAAGCTGAAACTCCAAAACTTTGGCCACCTGCAAAGAGCTGACTCATTGGAAAAAGATCCTGATGCTAGGAAGGATTGAGAGCAGGAGGAGAAGGGACAACAGAGGATGAGATGGTTGGATGGCATCACCGACTCGATGGACATGGGTTTGGGTGTACTCTGGGAGGTGGTGATGGACAGGGAGGCCTGGCGTGCTGTGGTTCATGGGGTCACAAGGAGTCGGACATGACTGAGCTACTGAATTGAACTGAACCAAAAAAAAAACTTCACTACTAAATCCAAGCCTTTTAAATAAGTCTTACCTTGTCTCTTTCTGGTTCAAGATGGCAGAGTAGAAGGATGTGCACTCATCTCCTCTTATGAGAGCACCAAAATCACTACTAGCTATAGAACAAACATGAACAGGGGGACACTGGAATCCCATGTGCAAAGGCAAAGAAGAAGCCCCAGTGAGATGATAGGAGATGCAAAATCACGATTAAAAAATCCCATACTCCCTGGGTGGGCAACCCACACACTGGAGAAAAATAATACCAAAGAAGTTTTTCCACAGTTGTGAAGATTCTGAGCTGCCTCTCAAGCTTCCCAATCTGGGGATCCAACAAAGGGACTGGGAATCTCCAAGGAGTCTGACCTTGAAAGCCAGTGGGATTTGATTAGAGGACTTCCACAGGACTCAGGGAAACAGAGGCTCCAAACTTGGTGGGTACAGACAAAATCTTGCATGCACCAAGACCAGAGGAAAGGAACAGCAACCCTACAGGAGACTGAACCAAAACTACCTGCTAGTGTTGCAGGGTCTCCTGTGGAGACACGGCTTGTCAGGGACTCAGCACAGGGATGAGGGCACTGGCAGCAGCAATCATGGAGGACTCCCTTTGGTATAAGTACCCTTGGAATTCACCATTAACCCTACTAAAGATCCTAAGGATCCCAGGGATCGGTCCATCTAAAGCCAAATAACTAACAGAGAGGTAGCACAACCATATCCATCAGAAGATAATTATATTAAAGCTTTACTGAGAAAGGCCCTGTCCACCAAAGCAAGAGCTAGTTTTTCCTACCCTGTCTCTCCCATCAAGAAGTTCACAGAAGCCTCTTAGCCTCATCCATCAGAGGGCAGACAGAAGAAGCAAGAAGAACCACAGTCCTACAGTAGCTAGGAAAAAAAAAAACAGAAAGTTAATCAGAATGAAAATGTAGAGAGTTATGTCCAGGATGAAGGGACAATATAAACTCACAAAAAAACATCTAAATGAAAAACAACTAAATAAACCAACCTTTCAGAAAAAAATAATTCAGAATAATGATAGTGAAGATGATCCAGGATTTTGGAAATAGAATAGAGAAGATACAAGAAATATTTACCAAAGAACTAAAAAACAAACGGAGATGAATGATTACACTAAAAAGGATCAATAACAGAATAACTGAGGCAGAAGAACAAATAAGTGACTTGGAGGACAGAATGGTGGAAATCACTGCCACAAAACAGAATATAGAAAAGAAAAAAAGAATGGAAAAAAAAAAAATGAAGACAGCCTGTAGTGCTAGAGAAGTCTCTTGAGAGTCCCTTGGACAGCAAGAAAAGCAAACCAGTTAGTAATAAAAGAAATCAACCTTGAATATTTATTGGAAGGACTGCTCCTGAAGCAGAAGCTCCAATAAAGTATTGGACCACCTGAAGTGAAGAGCCAACTCATTGAAAAAGACCCTGATGTTGAGAAAGATTGAGGGCAAGAGGAGAAAAGGGAGACAGAGGATGAGATGGCTGGATGGCATCACTGACTCAATGGACTTGAGTTTGATAGTGAAGGACAGGGAAGTCTGGTGTGCTGCATTTCTTGGGTGGGCGGGGGGAGCGGTCAGAGTGAGTCAGACATAACTTAGCAACTGAACAACAAGAGACCTCTGGGGCAACATTAAACAACGAACATTCATTATCAGTTAAGTTGCTCAGTTGTGTCTGAATCCTTGTGACCCCATGGACTGCAGCATGCCAGGCTTCTCTGTCCATCACCAACTCCCAGAGCTTGCTCAAACTCATGTCCATTGAGTCGGTTTTGCCATCCAACCATCTTATCCTCTGTCATCCCCTTCTTCTCCTTCCTTCCATCTTTCCCAGCATCAGGGTCTTTTCCAATGAGTCAGTTCTTCTCATTAGCTGGCCAAATTTTTGGAGCTTCAGCTTCAGCATCAGTCCTTCCAATGAATATTCAGGACTGATTTCCTTTAGGATTGACTGGTTTGATCTCTTTGCAGTCCATGGGACTCTCAAGAGTCTTCTCCAACACCACAGTTCAAAAACATCACTTCTAAAATATATAAATTTATTAATAAAAATAATAATAATAATAATAAAATAACCAGGATAAAACAAACAAAAAAAACCCATCACTTCATCAGTGTTCAGCTTTCTTTATAGTCCAACTCTCAATCTATTCATGACTACTGGAAAAACCATAGCTTTGACTAGACTGACCTTTGCCAGCAATGTCTCTGCTTTTTAAAATACTGTCTAGGTTGGTCATAGCTTTTCTTCCAAGGAGCAAGCATCCTTTAATTTCATGGCTGCAATTCCCATCTGCAGTGATTTTAGAGCCCAAGAAAACAAAGTCTCTCACTGTTTTCATTGCTTCCCCATCTATTTGCCATGAAGTAATGGGACTGGATGCCATGATTTTAGTTTTCTGAATGTTGAGTTTTAACCCAACTTTTTCACTCTCCTCTTTCACCAAGAAGCACTTCATTACTTCTTCACTTCCTGCCATAATGGTGGTGTCATCTGCATATCTGAGGTTATTGATATTTCTCCTGACAATCCAGCTTGTGCTTCATCCCTCACAGCATTTTGCTTGATGTACTCTGCATATTAGTTAAATAAGCAGGGTGACAATATACAGCCTTGACAGACTCTTTTCCCAATTCAGAACCAGCCTCTTGTTCTATGTCTGGTTCTAACTTTTGCTTCTTGACCTGCATACAGATTTCTCAGGAGGCGGGTAAGGTGGTCTGGTATTTCCAACTCTTTAAGAATTTTCTACATTTTTTTGTGATCCACACAGTCAAAGGCTTTGGTGTAGTCAATAAAACAGAAGTAGATGGTTTATTATTATTATTATTATTATTATTATTATTATTATTATAGGGATCTCAGAAGATGGAGAAAGAAAGGACCCAAGAAAATATTTGAAGAGATAATAGATGAAAACTTCCTACCATGGCAAAGGAAATATTCAATCAAATCCAGAAAGTACAGAGAATCCAAGGTAGTATAAACCCAAGGAGGGACACCCCGGTATGCATACTAATAAAAGTGACAAAAATGAAAGACAAAATAAAGTATTAAAAGGTACAAGGAGAAAATGACAACATACAAGGGAACTCCTACCTGATTTCTCAACAGAAACTCTCTAATCCAGAAAGGAATGGCATGATATAGTCAAGGTGATGAAAGGGAAGAACCTACAATCAAGAGTACTCTACCCAACAAACCTCATTCAGATTTGATGGAGAAATCAAAGGTTTTCCAGAGAAGCAAAAGTTAAGAGAATTCAGCAACACCAAACTATCTTTGTAATAAATGCTAAAGGAACTGTTCTAGGCAGGAAACACAAGAGAAGGAAAAGGCCTACAGAAAATAAACCCAAAACAATTAATAAAATGGTAATAGGATCATACATATCAAGAATTACCTTAAATGTAAATGGATTAAAATCACCAACCAAAAGACATAGATTTGCAGGGTGGATGAAAACATGTGCATACATGCACTTCCACTTACCACATCACTCTGCTGGACCCCTTAAGTTGTATGTAATTATTTTATATTATAATTATATATATATTTTTATATTAGGTTAATCATGTTCCCATTGTGACTTGCAATTGTAATTATTTTTCTTTTTGGTCTGGCTATTGATGTAAAAACTGATAAACATCTTTTACTATTGTGAACATGTAACTATTACTCACTTAATACCATTGTATCATGATTGGTCAACAGAAAAATAACAGAATTCTATATCACCAAGACTACCATTTAATAGAAAAACCTGTAATCACTTTTCAAAATCCTGATACATATAAAAATTATTTTGGATTTTTTTGAAAAATAGAAATACCCAGGTATTGCTTTTTTCTCCAAAGCTCCAGATATGTTTCTAATGAGCAACCATGTTTAAAAACAACTGGCTTTTAGTATATTGATCTTTTACTTTTACCTAGACTGTTTCACTTTTTCTGTTTCATATTCAGTGCTCCCATTTCATTTAGTTTATGTTTTCCAGTTTCTCCATCTCTTCTTTTTTTTGATATTTTTTCTCAATCCTTTATCAAGCATAGTAGAAAAGCTTATATATATACATATATATGTATATATATATATATATATATAATGTATAAAGAGTTAGAAAACCTAAAAAAAATTAAAGAAGTATTAGTCTTTCATCTTGTATCTTGCAAGCTACCCAGTCATGATCCTGAAGCTTATATAAATCTAAAAGCTTCATTTTCTTCTTTAACTAAAATAGTCATATCATTTATCATCCAAAAGGAGCTGGTTTCTTAAAACAAAAGTATGTGCTGTAAACAATTATGGTGAGACAACTGACATGAACCAAGACCATTCCAGTGTGGTCACTATGCCTTTAACCATCATAAGACTTCTGGGACACTCCCTTAAAAAGCTTGAGGTTGAGTTGGGAAGACACAGAGTTATTATGATGACAGTGATCCCTTATCTAACTCACTGAACCCTTTCTACTACAGCTAGACTGATTCCAATTAAGTTCATTGCATAAAGATTTATTAATAGTCACTATTAACATATCTGGTTTGGTTTGCTGAAACCTCATACATATTGGAGTCAAGCCAAAGCCCTTTCCCTAGTATAACTTTGTGGTATAACAGGGCTAAACCAATTCTAGATCTCTGAGCTGTTGCCTTGGCACCTCCTAATATACATCTCATGAATACAGGTTTTTATTTAGCTTTGATGTTTTGAATTCCAGTGTTTCTCTCAGACTTCAGGATCTTTATTTCAGAAATACAGTTTTAATTTACCACTGCTTGCCTTTGGAGAAGCTGAGATACTTTCCTCCTAACAACTCTTTGTAAGATTTAACTAGACTTTCTTTTTAATTCAGTCTGATTTTCATGAAAAGGTTCATGAGTCAAAATTAGGGGTAAATGACAATAAAGTAATAATTAAGTTTTACTGACACTTTACTGTACAGTGGTCCTCAATATTTTTAGCATCAGGGACTGGTTTTGTGGAAGCCAATTTTTCCACAGATGGTGGTGGAAGGTTTGGGGGAGACTTGGGGATGATTCAGTGCATTACATTTATTGAGTGCTTAACTTCTGTTATTATTACATCAGCTTCACCTCAGATAATCAGGCATTATGTCCTGGAATTTAGGGACCCCTGATATTTTCCTCACAAGATATAAAACCCTATTTATGGGGAAAGTGAGTGACATCTAGGGAAGATGTCACTTGCTTGAGGATATAGCAATAACAAATACTGAGGAGAAACTTGAGCTCAGTCTGCAAAGTAAATAATTAGGAAACATGCATACTTAAAAATGTAAGGCTAGTTAAATATTTATAAATTTCTTTTGTTTCTTGAAAGATTTTCTACAGCACTTTATAAGTTATTATTTATTTTATAAAGAACCATGGAAATTACAGACTCTACCAAAAATTGCTGGTTTTCTTGTATTTTGGGTTTCTTTCCCCAAATAATTACCCATTGTACAAAAGTAGATGTAGAAAGTAGTTATTCATGTCTAATCAACCTCACAAAATTTTTAATGAATAAAAAGCATACGTTAAAATTAATAAATATCTCAAAAGCTGCATTTTGACTTTGAAATAAGAAGAAATAGTCTGGAGATAGCAGATTCAGTTACAAGATCCTCAGCTTTCCTTACCTCATGGTTTCTAGCCATAGATATTTTACTATGGGATGGACATATACTATTCACATTAACTTATTTTCTAATGAAGGACTTAACAGAAAAAAATTTGTGGGTATAAGAGGCAATGAGTTTTGGGAAGGGCAAGATAAGGGTGGAGGATTAAGTACAAACCACTTTGGGGAACTTCCCGGGTGGTCCAGTGGTTACGAATCTGCCCTGCAATGCAGGGGATACAAGTTTGATCCTTGGTCTGGGAAGTAAGATCCCACATGCCACAGAGCAACTAAGCCCATGCAATGCAACTACTGAGTTGGTGCACCACATCTAGAGAGTCTGCACTGGAAGGAAAGATCCCACATGACACAACTAAGACATGATATGCCCTAATTAATTAATTACAAACTATATATGTATAGAATAAATAAGCTACAAGGATATATTGTACAACACAAGGAATATAGCCAATAGTTTATAATAATTGTAAGTGGAGTATAAGCTTTAAAAACTGTAAATCACTTTGCCATACACCTTTAATTTACATAATAATGTACATCAACTATCACAATCTTAAAAAAAAGGGTCCATAGGTTTGTAGAGAGCATCTAAGTGGACTGTAATATTAACTTTTACAGAAAATGTGACACTTCCCTTTGCTGTTTCCAGGGGCCACTGCCAGGCCAGATGTTACATTTTCAAAATGACATAACATGACCTCATGAATAATTAAGAGTTCTAACTTCATGAACTTCAATTCCAAAGTTACATAGAGCTCCACAGAATAATTTAGATCTAGGTAATTTATAGTTTAGTCATGTACAGATGGAAAAGATAAAGGGAGAAATGCCATGCAGAAGTTTAAAATGAACAG
Source organism: Okapia johnstoni (assembly GCA_024291935.2). Lineage (NCBI taxonomy): Eukaryota > Metazoa > Chordata > Mammalia > Artiodactyla > Giraffidae > Okapia > Okapia johnstoni. Next base: position 109,584,349 of record CM044312.1, read on the forward strand.
TTGTATGATGAAAAATTAGAGTCCATATAGGCCATCTGGCTCGTTGATATTGCTGTTCATTTCCAACAACCATCAGTAACCTCACTCTCAGAATCATTTATAAGATGAGATATGAAACAACAAGTTGTATAAAGAAGATTCAAAGACCCAATTCAAAGATTCAAAGATTTCAGAGTCTGAAAATTCAAATGACTTGTGTACTCATGTCTAGTAAAGAGTTTGGGTGGAGTTAACTTTATTTTCAATGCACACTTTTTCAGTATAAATAGAACCAAGAGCATGAACAACAAACTTTTGTTTGTTCATTTGTTTGTCTTAAAATGTTTAATCCTCTGCCCTACCTTTCAATACTCCACTTACATTTTGGAGCTAAGAGCCTAAAGAAATAAGCCCTTGACTTTGTGTGTGTGTGTGTGTGTGATGCAAGTGACTATCACTAGCAGCCCTAATCCCTCATATATAGAATGGTTTGGATTCATTTCTTACTGAGTACCATTCTGGTTCTGAAATTCACTTATTTTGTGAAGATATGCTGTGTGTATGTCTGGAAAGAATATTATTCATACTTTTTTTTTTGTCATTATTGTGTATCCTTGACTCTGTCAATCTTTGGAAATTCGACAATGTAGAGGATACTGGTAAACCCAGCATTACCAAAGCTGCTAGAATTCAGAGGAAAACAAATTTTAAAAGCTCATCTTTAGTTGATAGAATTTAATGTCTTTCTCTTTGACACTTATTTTCTTTAGTTGAAACAGGTTCTCTGAATTGTCAACACTGCTTCCATATTTAAAGACTCTGTAATAATTTCTCTTATTTTCCCAAAGATAAAAAATGATGTAAGCATGAGGTTACAAATGAAAATTTTCTTCAATACCCTGAAATATTCTCTCTTACTCAGTCTTGAGCTTCTCCAAAGAATGTGATCAAAACCATGGAGGGAAGCTGTTTAGATGTAGGAATGGAAAAGTGTGCTCACTCCACAGCACTGTGAGATGTCTGCAAGAGAGATGAAGAGATGAAGTTTACGCCTCCAGCTCTTAAGGGTGAGCTTCCTATTCCAGACTGGCATTAACGATTATTTATAAATAAAATACATAATTTTGTGACTTACACTTACTCAGACAATGAAAATTGTTTACATTGAGCACTTAAGCCCCAACTTAGGAGAGATGATGGAAATGTAATATAAAATATCACTCTATAACAAGCCTATGGCAGTGAAATGTGGCAATTTCCCATTAAGTCCAAGATGCAAAAATGCCTAAAAGCCTTCCTAGGAGAAAGAAATGATATAGTCTATAATCATCGAACTTGATGAGCCCCTCTCCAGTCAACTCTTGGATGGATGGATGGCTCTGAAAGCATTTGTAAAGGCCTACAGACTCATAAGGGAACACTGTTTGAAAGGCAAAAGTTAAACAAGTTTTTTATACACATAGAATAAATTCCAATGAAAATAAGAAAGGAAGGAAAGGGAAAGAAGGAAAAATAAAAACCAAAGGAAGACAATGGAATGAACTCAAGCTGAGAAAGAAGCATATAAACATTTCTATTATAAATCTTAGGGTTAAATAGCTGTGGCAACGTTCAGTCACTAAGATGTGTCTGACTCTTTGTGACCCCATGGACTGTAGCATGACAGGCTCCTCTGTCCTCCACTATCTCCTGAAATTTGCACAAATTCATGTCCACCGATGGGCTTCCCAGGTGGCACTAGTGGTAAGGAACCCGCCTGCCAATGCAGGAGACTTAAGAGACCCCTGGGTCGGGAAGATCCCTTGGAGGTGGATATGCCAACCCACTGCAGTATTCTTGCCTGGAGAATCCCATGGACAGTGGAACCTGGCAAGCTACAGTCCATAGGGTCTTGAAGAGTCAGACAAGACTAAAAGGACTTAGCACACACATGCCCATTGATATTTAAACTTAAAAAAGAAAAAGACCAAAAGCTAATTCAAAGAGAAAGAACACAATAATAAAAATGAGATCATAATTTTTTGTAGCATCTATTTCATCAGTATTTTCAAAGAAGAGATATGCAATCATTTTATAGGATAAGGCATAGCAATGAACAAGAAATAGCTCTCTCATAAGTGGATGAAGACAGGTTTTCTTTCCTTGAAGTTGCTTCCAATCTTACAGGAGAATATAATGTTTTACAAGGACTTATTTAAAACAATGGGACTTAGAACTGTGTCATTTGGTATACTGGATATATTTGGGTTTTAATTCAATTTTATTTCAAACAATTCATATAGAGACATTTGTCTTTAACACAGCAAATGTTCTAAAGGAGGTAATGCAAATGTCCTTGTGATGATGTACCAAGTATTGACAAGACACTTTGGTCTCACTGGCAAGACTGAAAATAAAATATATATCAGGCAATTTTCACAAGGAAAAGAGCATACATTTTTTTCCCAATTTTATCTCCCTTCTTTCTTCATTTCTTACTTTTTACTTTCTTCTTTCCTTCCTTTCCATCAGTTTCCTTCTTTCACTGCTTAAATGCTTATAACTTTATTTAAAGAAGCTTGATAGTTTGTCTGTCCTATAAAAACGTTTCTCATTCTACTTTTCACATTTTCAACTTATTTTTATTGTACTTCTGCAGTTACATTGACCAAGTTACCCTTAAAAAGAGTTGACATGCTTTGCTAAATTAATTCAGAACTTCCTTTGCTTAAAATGGACACCCTTTTCTTTATATTAGAAACAGTTCTAATAGTAGATAACCTTCAAGTCAGGTCATTTCCATAACATATTAATCTCATGTTTATGTGAAATATTCAAAGAAAGCTAAAACCTGGTGATTAAACACTGCACACATCTTGTTAGGCATATAATTTAAAGCTGGAGGTGATTAACCTCTGAGGATCGAATATCTTCAAACTTTTATTTTTCAGATAATATTGTATTGAGTAGCTGGATTAACTTGGAATTTCTTTCTTCTATATTGTGAACACATTCTCCATAAGAGAGTGTTTCGATGTACAAATATTTATTTTCTTGAAAAGACATCCTTCAGAATTCTTTGCTCAATAGAGGAAGGATAAAGCATCATGTTAGCCTAAACATGAACAAATCTTTCTCCAAGTCTTACAGTCTGCCAAACCACAGTGAAAAATAAATATATCTCCAGAAAATAATATTGTTATGAAGTTATTGTGCCTTAATTTTCTGAACATTTAAGTTACTGCTGTATTCAGCAGATAAGTGGTTTAATAATCTGACAGTAAATCTTTTTCTGGTCTGTGAAGGAATTAGCCAACTACACATTTTTAGCAATAAAATGAAAATGCATATATGCATTGCTTTCCTGACAGCATTGCTAACACTTAGTCATATTTCCAAATAATACTGAAAATCTGTGGTAGAGTTGCATAGAAGTAAGAGTGAGAATAAAATACCTGGTACTGTGCTTAAAGGGCAAATAATTTTAATTTTATTAAGATTTAAATTCACTGCCTAACGGTGGACAGAGTATTTAAAGCGACAGATATTGTTTTGTAAAGAAACAGAACACACATCTCAAATCTTCTCCATGGAAGATAGCTAGATTTGTTCCAAATCCTAAAACTTACTGTGCTTTCTCTTCCTAAAACAATATTTCTTATTAATAGAATCTTAGGGAACATTAAATCATTACTGTGTTAGCCAAAAGAAAAACAAAACAAAATAAAAATAGACCGTGCAATAAAGACCCTAATGGTATTTGAGACCCCTCCCCCACCTCCAGAATACACGTGAGATGGAGGCTTGGAAAGCAAAGTAGTGCATGAATTAGCAAAAACAAATAAATGACAGCATAAAAGTAAAAGTGGTACGACTTTTCTTTCTGGAAAATTCCCTCAACACGTGACTTTTTGTACTTTTCGTCTCTTCCATTCACCAGCAAGAGTGATACGGGCCCTGCAGAAGCAGCTTCTCTTCCGCGGGAGGTTGCTCAGCAATAAATCCATGTGAAATAATAGCTTGTGCTCTTCCTAGTTAGAGCAGTTAATAACTGGTTAAGCGACATCTCCCTCCAATGGCTGTTTTCGTCGCCCCGGCGCAGTGTCTTTCTCCCAGTCCCTTCCCTCTCCTTTCCGGCGAGCTCCATCCTCCTCTCCCGCCCGCGGCCCCAGCCCGGTACTCGTAGCCCCGCCGCAGTCCGCGCGCCGGGGCTACGCCGCGGCGGTAGAGGCTCATTCGGCCGGAAGCAGCGCGTGGGGAAGGATCGCTGCCGCCGCTCTCCGAGACTCTGGCGTAGATCGAACGTGGCCCGGCGCGCACGGAGTTAACGGCGCCGCGGCGCGAAGAGGGGAGACGGCGCGAGCCCGCGAGGCCCCCGCCCCGCGTTGTCCCCGCGCCCCGCGCCCCGCACCGCTGGCTGACGCCGACCCGCCGCAGGAAGCGGAAGGCTGGCAGCCGAGCGGCGAGCACTACTCCGCGCCGAGGTCCGGGTGTGCAAGCTCAGCCCGCCAGAGCCGGGCCCAGTACCCAGCCCTCGACCGCGCCGCCAACTCCCAACCCCCGCTGCGGGTCCCCAGAGCAGTCGGAGCTGGCGAGCGGCGGGATGTTCGCGGCGCCGCACCCTGGGCGCTGAGACCAAGCCTGCCTGACAGTGGCATTCCTTTCTTTTGAAGCTTTTTGGCTGTTGGCTACACCGATGTGACCCCCCGCCCCTTACACTTTTTGGAATGATGGGGATCTTTTTGGCATATGTTGGATTTGTTTTCTTTTCCTTTTTATATGTACAGCAAGGGCTTTCTTCTCAAGGTAAGTCTGTGCTCACTGGCAAATATGCATTTGCTCGCCGTGTGTGTGTGTGTGTGTGTGTGTGTGTGTGTGTGTGTGTGTGTGTGTGTGTGTGTGTGTGTGTGTCTTTGCGTTCAAAGAATGGCCAGGCACAGACTTTCTTCTCAAGGTAAGTCTGTGCTCACTGGCAAATATGCATTTGCTCGCCGTGTGTGTGTGTGTGTGTGTGTGTGTGTGTGTGTGTGTGTGTGTGTGTCTTTGCGTTCAAAGAATGGCCAGGCAGATGTAGTCAGGTTCTTAGCAAGTAACAAAGAATAGTGTTCTCTTTGGCATTTTTCTTTAAAGTTTATTAATAGTAGCCCAGCAAATCCAGTTGGTTCCTGACAACGAGATGGGTTCCTCGGTGAGCACAAACACAGAGCTATAAGTGTGTGTGTGTTTGTGTGTGTTCCCTCTGTGTGCATGCACAGGGTAACGACTCTTGCATATATTATCATCGCAAACAGAGCTGGGGATGGGGTCTCTCCATAGCGAGCCCTCCTCTATGTAGGAAGTATGGGCTTAGAGTTTCCTTTTTCTTTGTCCGTGTGACTTCGTTTGCGTGTGTGTTTATCAAAGGACAGACTCCTCTGAGGACCCATAAAAAGGCACGACTTGCATTACAAGCCGCAGCAGCCTGCTGAATCCAGTTGTTCAGGACTTCGCAGGCTGCAGTGATCATTTCAGCACCATGAACAGATCACATCTCTGCTGCCAGAAGACTGCATCACTTCTGCAGACAGAAATGCTGTCAACGGAAAAGTCCTTTTCAGATCAGAATGTCTTCTTAACATCTCCCGTTTCCTCTAAGTATAAATACAGTTCTATTTCAGTAGAGATCGTGTTGGGATTTTTTTTTTTTTTAAAGAGACACTGATGGCACCTTGCTGTGGGGGCAAAAAAAAAGTGGGGGCAAAGTGCATCCACCATGAATCGACTCTGCAGTGTCAAGATTTGTAATGAAAAGGCTAAAAAAAAAATGTCTCTAATAACTTTAGAACAATCTTAAATCTGAACCAAGCCCTGGTGTGTGATTCTTACATCCCATGATGTATGACAATTTACAATACAATAGCTTGTTGGAAACAGATATAAAGGTTAATTTGGAAAGAAAGAAAGAAAGATCCACAGATTAGAAAGTGTGCAACTTGTTTCGATGCTGTAGCCCTCCAATCACAACTGATAATATGTTGTGATATATATCAGGGATGTAAATTTTGACAGATAATCGTGATCTTTTCTCTATTACATGGAACATCCAGTTAGTCACAGATTGTTTAGAAACTTGGACATAAGAGGCTCTCTTCATGTATCAGCTTGACAGATTTGTGTAAAACGTACTTCCCTGAATTCCTTAGTAAGTTTTGGAGAATACTGCAAGGATGACGCCTAGGGATGCCAGGGGGTGAACCCTGTCCTAGCGACACCGCGTTAAAACCAAGGGAAGGCAGGTTGTCCGGTCTTTCCCGGTTAAGAACTGGGAATAGACTCCTCCTTTTAGTACTGGACATTGTCAGCAGCCCGTGATGGCACTGCTGCGTTGATACATCCCCGAACACACGCTGTCCCTTCAGTATGGTGGGATGGAGACAAATTCTGGGGGTGTTTTTCCATCACCCCCACCCCCACCCCCGTGGGTTCGTATCACCTCTGCCAGACGCAGAGGGAGGGAGGGAGGAGAGAGATGGAGAGGAGGGGGAGACTGAACAGGAGGAGGAGAGACAGAGGAGGGGGAGTGGAGGGGGAGAGAGGAGGTGGGAGGAGACCGAGGAGGGAGGTGGGAGATGGGGAGAGAAGGAGAGACGGGTTGACAGCGGAAAAAAAGGGAATGGGGAGTGACGGAGGGACCCGAGGCGACTCGAGTGGAGAGGGGGCGGGAAGGGGAAGAGAGAAGAGGGGGCGGGTAGAGGAACGACGGTCTGAACCGAGAAGGAGGTAGTTCTGCAAAAGAGGCTGCGGATGTGCGGGGGCGAGTGAAGGTCTGTAGGAGTGATAGCAGGGAATGACAGAATGCAGTCCCCCGAGTTCCCAGGTCCCCCATCCCCCGCAGACTCGCGCGCCCCGGGCACTGACCCGAAGGCAGCCACTCTAGCTCCCAAGTCCCCGTCCCCCGAGTCCGAGCACGCCCACTCCGATTCCCCACCCCCCGGGGTTCCTTGTCCCTTAAATCCCCGACCCCCGGAATTCCCACTCTCCGGAGTCCCTAATCCCCCACTTCCCAAGCCCCTGCCCCCCAGCCCCCAACCTTCAGAGCCCCGAATCCCCGCTCTCGAGTCCCCGAGCGCAGCCACAGGGATTGGTCCCCTGGCGGGTGGCTGGGGCAGCGCCCCTCCTTCCAGGTTTGCACCGCGGAGGGCTCCGGCTGGGCGAGGTCTGAGCATCCGTGTGCTCCCCTTCCCGTCCCTCCCCGCAGGCTGAGCTGCTGCCAGACCGGGACCCCGACGGAGACGGGACCAAGATCAGCGTGAGTGTCAACGCAACCGCTGCATTCGGGCCCGGGGCACCAGTTAGTAAATTTGGGTTTTCAAGTGTTTTTACTTACTGTCCCTGATAGAGGAAATTTGCACACGCAGTACGAGAGCCCTCTGGCTCTGTCTTACCTTACCTCACTGGGTACAAACACATTGAAGCAGATTTAGAATTCATACAATAAAATTATTTATCTTAATGGTGTAAATATTTGAAAAATTACTTGGGAATCGTTTTGCACCCAAAGGAGTATGTGACACTTTCTTGCTCTTATTAACTGTAAAAGGCAGCAATACTAATAATATACGTTCAAATTTATACCAATAATTATTCTTCAATAGCAAGTAAAAGACGAAAATCTTCCCAGGCAGGAAAAAAAAAAAAATTAAAGCATCCAACAGGGTATTGAAGTTGTAATGAAAATAACTCAACTTTCAATGTCATTCATAATTCATATAATGTATTTCTAATGCCGGTGTTCAAAATCATGTAATACAAGACCAAAAGCCAATATAAATATAAAAGCATTGTTAGAGGAGGTTAACCTGTTGAAAATACAGAGATGTGTTTCTACTCTACTGCTTATTACTGCTCATAATTGCCTTAAATTAGAAAAAAAAATTACTATACCTCAGAGGAAGCCATCTATAATCACTTTATACTAATAGAATTGCTCAGTTTGTTGATACTTAGTAAACAAATTTCCATTACTAGAAGTAATATGTGTATAAGGAATCTAAAAATACAGTTACTCACATTTTAAAAGGAAATTTATTCTGAGGCTTTTTAAGAGCATATAAAGTGATAGAATATTGGGGTTACATCACAATTAAAAGTAAAAATATGCTAATAAAATCAAATTCTCTAATCTAAATATATAATCTCAGCATGGAAGAAAATATCAAAAATAAGATATAAACCAGAAACTCCCAATTTCTTTTCATAAACTCACTGACTTTTTAGACTCTTTCAATTTAATTATTATTATATCACAGAATCTGTTGTTTTCTGACAGTGCTAGAAAAGCTTTATTGGTAAGATCAGTTATTAATGATGTTTTTCTTAAATATTTCATTTTTATATACCCATATAATTAGATAGATTGTTTATTTCCTATCCATCTTTCATTCTTCACCCATACCCCAATCCTCCAAAGACCGGTGGAAAAGCAGCCTCACACATCTTGACCTAGGGAAGCATGCAGCTAACAGCATTATCAATGCCCAGAGTTCATACAATCTAGTCAACTGGAAAGAGCTCTAAACACAGAGGTAGAAAGCAGTGTGTTGCCAATTCACCTGGTATGTGACCTTGAGCGTAGGTCCTAAGCCAGCAGTTAATTTGAATTCCCAGGTGAGTTTTCACAAAATACAGAATGAGCTTTGCCCTGGAGAGATGCAGAGCGTTTCTGCATTAATCCAAATGACAGTATTTTCCAAGCCTCCTCAGATGATTTTAGTGTACAGTCAACAATGAAAAGCACTGACCCAAACCCCCTAAGCCTCACTTTACTATAAAATGGGATAATAATAGTATATAAGCATTCTGACTACCCCAACATTATCAGGAGACTCAGTTGAAAATATATTTGAAACTATTGTTTTCCATTAGTTTTACAGTCTTAATAATATTCATATGTAATTTTCATGCACATAAATGCATACTTATGGTTATGGTTCAGATGTTGAAAACTGTTTATATATACAAAAACTACATGTAAAAACCAGATGAACACTTCCCAAATTTTCTAAATTATTTATGGCCATTTGAAAGTGTAATGCCCAGTACAGGAATAACTTTCTGCCTTCTCACTTCTCTTCTTTGTCTTTTGAAATTAATTTGGAAATTATCCAAATCCAGATCTTGAATGTCATATGAAGTCCATCATTCTGTCAGTCATGGATAATATGATAATATGATGTATACCAAATCTACCTCTTCTGATAAAGATGCTTACAGATCTATTGCATATTATGTAGAATTTTATATATTCTATATAACTATATATATATATATACTCTTGGTGTTAATCTGGTATAAACAATATCAGAAGTGACAGGCAGTTTCTATTTTGAAAATCAAAGCAGTGTTTAATTAATGGCATCTCAAGTTCAGCAGCACACAGACCCTGTGGTAGAAGGGGCATGTACTTCGAGTCATAGGATTTCAGGTGATATTAATTTTCTCCCTGACTCACGCCACCCCGTGACTATAGGTCAGACTACACCAACAGCTGGAGTTAAAAATTTACTATCCAAGTCTATTTTGTCAGTTCATTTAGTAATCATCCTGAAGTGGGGATTAAAAGTACATTCTCACTTAAACTCAACTGTGACCAACAGCATGTTTTTGTGATCTCTCAGAGTGGTAGGTAGCCTACAGTGAAGAAGAGAGGCTTTGTAAACTATGCATGTGTTAGGTCCTGCTTCATTCAGTTGAGCTCACCTGGCAGAGGCCAGTCCCATGATGGGACCAAATGCGAACCACGTGGCTGATGGAATCTGGTCCAGCTGGACTGAACTCATGTTTCCATGATCTTGTGAATCTAGGTGTTAATAGAGTAAGATAAATAAGATCTTCTAATTAGACTGCTGAGGAAATAAAAACCTTTCTGACTATGGCTGTGAGGCCAGTAAGACTTTTTAATTTTCCAACCTTAGCAAGCTCAGGACAAGATACGGGAACCAAATCACTTGATGTAGCACTTTGTTTTTTTACTTGCAATTTTTCAGACAGTGAAAGTCCAAGGCAATGACATCTCTCACAAGCTTCAGATTTCCAAAGTGAGGAAAAAGGATGAAGGCTTATATGAGTGCAGGGTGACTGACGCCAATTATGGAGAGCTTCAGGAACACAAAGCCCAGGCCTACCTAAAAGTCAACGCCAACAGCCATGCCCGGAGGATGCAGGCCTTCGAGGCCTCGCCCATGTGGCTGCAGGATATGAAGCCTCGCAAGAATGTCTCCGTGGCAGCTCCCAGCAGCATGCACAGCTCTGCCAACCAGCGAGTGCCCTCCACTTCCAGCCCTCAAGAGGTAGCCAAAATCCCCAAACAAAGTCCACAATCAGGTATGGAAACCCATTTTACCACTCACAAACCCTCCACAGGAAGATGGGTCACTGTAGACAGATTTACGTGTGACGGTTTCTCTAAAATTGGAGAGCTAGTTCAGTTAAAATGAGGATGAGCTATGAGAGCCGGAGGCTGATCTTTCTTGAGGATGTGGATTGCCCCATTAATCGCTGGCAGTGCTTCATGTCCAGGGAATCTGAGGGCTGGGCTTCTTTTTCTTCTGTATTTACACTCTATAAGCACAATAAATCATGTCCATTTGGTTGCATTATAAATGCATGTTCATTTTCTCTCCAGATTTATGTATGGATAATGACCCAGATTAAGAGACTTTCACTTCATCAACATGTAAAAAAAGAGACACACCACATTCTCAGGGACCCATAGCTTTAAGCAGGACCAGTTACCAAGGGCTTCTGATTTTGAAGGAGAAATTTCAGCTGCCTGTGATGAAAGTAATTATGGTAATAGGAGGAAGTAAGGGGGGTGAAAGGCAGAAAATGGTACAGTGGTAAGGCAACTCCTGTCAATATGGCTTCGATGCCAATTTAGAAGCTTAGTCACACATTTCCTAAGTCAGCTGTGCAAGTTAAAGCTGTTCTGAATAGCATTAATTTATGCAATGATTCAGCCAATAGAAACTCACTGAAGTTTTAACCTTGGCATGGAATGAGCAGTACCTTACACTACCCTAGACTGTTCTGCATCCTGCTCAAATGCTTGATGCAGTATTATAGGATGAAGGGAGCATAAAATAATGAATTTCTCATTTTTGAGTTTGTCTCTTTATAGTTTATCATTGAAGAATTATTGATACTACTATTGTAATATAAAATTATATTGCTAACATTCAAATTATTTTTAGCTATTGAATTTTTAAAATTTCATCATTTTATCAGGATGATTTATATATAAACATTTAAATATATTTTTAAATTTATATGTAAAAATATGTACATATATATATATATATATATATATATTTATCAGTCGCGTCCAACTCTTGAGACCACATGGACTGTAGCCTGCCAGGCTGCTTTGTCCATGGAATTTTCCAGGCAAGAGTACTGGGGTGGGTTGCTATTTCCTCCTTTTCTCCAGGGGATCTTCCCAGCCCAGGGATCAAATCTGTGTCTCCTGTGCCTCCTGCATTGGCAGGATTCCTTACCACTGAGACATCTGGGAAGCCCATGTGCATGTGCATGTACATATCTTTAAATCCTTATTTATAAACAATATTTTTAAAATAACATGTGCCACCCTAGTTTCCTCCTTGGGCTTCATGTGCTAATGGAAAATATTTGTTGTGAGCTTGACTAAGGGTCCCTGTGATGTAGGTAAGCAGCTATTCCAGCATGTCTTGCTCATGGCACCTCATGCCAGGCTGAAAGGAGACAGCTTCTCTGAAGCCAGATTTGTGTGACTTTGTCTCATTTTCCTCTTTATCATCTCCTTTGTTCCCCAAAGGAAAAAAAAAACATAGCTAAAAAATATATATATATGTACACATACATATGTATACACACACACACACACACACACACACACAGACCCCTAACAGTTATAATTTTTTTATCTGTTATTTGATGAAGATTTTATACTTTTGGAGACATTGTCTTCCTCCCTTTCTCACTGTCGAAAGAAGAACTTAAACGCTATATGCAAAATTACAGAGACCACTCAGGAGACAATTTACAACCTAATTGATGAGGACTCCAAATCATGAAATTGAAGTCATTAGCCTACATAGAGTATTCCAAGCTAGAAATCATAAATCCATTTTGTGGAATGAGACAGATTACTTATCCCAGATGAAGGATTCTAACCATAGGATGAAAAGTTCTATTTCTAAATTCTTTACATTTTGGATTGAAAAATGTACTCTAAAAAGATTCATTTCATTTTAATATATTTTTCTTAGTCTTGTGATTGGTGCTAAATGGTAAAGGCTATACAAATCTAACAATTTTCGAAGAGAAATCACCACTCATTTTCCACCCCATCACCAGCCTCACCCATTGCTTCTTCTAAAGGAACAAGGTGTACTGCTCAAGGAAGCCTGTATCCATCCAAAGCCTTTTCCACTAAAAATTATCAGCAATAGCAAAGGTCAATCTGAAACACATAAAAAATTTTCATTTCTATTTTCTTCTACCATTGAATACTGGAAAATATTTTATATACATTTTTTGTTCTCTAACTTCTAGTGCAGAAGCTATGGTGGCCCAGCCACTGATTTTATGCATGTGTAAGTCTCTGTGCTTGCACAATTATTGCATAAGATACAGTATTTGGGTTAAATATCTATATAATATTTCCTCTAACATCCACATCCTGATTTGTAATTTCACTTTATGATTTTTCAGGTTATATTCAAATAAAGCTGATTTCAATACCCATGCTTAATTTATTCACTCTCCATCCTTTCGAGAGCTTGTATGCCAAGCACAATGATACAAAAATGGAAGACGTACTTCCATTCTTCAAAGAGTTTATAGTTTTTATATTTTCATTTGTGAGAAAACAAAATATTTGTAAATTCCACTGACCATGCATATTTCTTTTCCTGTTTCATTAAAGGCAAGACATGATGAAGACAAAATAATTGAAATCTTGCCTTTACAGACCAGGAGCTATATTAGCCTTTTGTTTTTTCACTTGATATAGGGAGGCATGCGTCATCCATGGTACCTGTGACACTATAATACCAACCTGTTACCAAAAGCTGGGCAGTTGGCCTTTTATTTTCATCACAGTTTTTACTTAGTTGACTGAACTATTTAGCTTGAAATACTCAGTTCCTAATTCATACTTCTTTCTGTCAAAGTAGTTCTGTCTCTCTTTGAAGGAAAAGTATTAGCTGAAAATAGCTCTGAATATATATTATAACATTCAAATTACTCATTTTTCCTAGAGCAGAAATTTATGTTAAAAATATGGAAAAATAGTCTTTTATTATCTGTATATCACAAAATATATAGCTACTTTACCGGATTTTTTTTTCAAAAGCTATTGAGCATGTAACTATCCAATTGAGCTGTATCTTTATGGTATTTATTTTTAATTCTTTTAATTCTTCCTACATTTGATAATCCACAATTAGAAACAAAATACTGAAGAAAACTCATAAAGCAAATAAATAAAATTTAGCTTTTTCAATCCCTTAGTTGTTTCTCTTCTCCAATCTTTGTACCCATAACTAACATTTAGAATGTCCTATAGGTGTTCTGAGGGTGACAAGTCCTGGTTCTAGCATGAACTGCTTTAGTTCCATCTGCACTAAGAACAGATCCCCAAGTACCTCAGTGAACTACAGCATTCTCTACTCATTTCTTTCTGTCTCATGGAGAACATCTACTTCATACAGAAGCCAAACATCCCCTCCATCCACGACCACCCCAGTTTCCTACTTTTGTCCTTCCCAACCCAGTCTATACTCCCTTCTATGGATCCCCTCTCCACACACTTGCCAACAAGCCAATGAAGCTGTGAATGCAGCCTGGCCCAGTCCCACCCTAGCCTGGCAGCTACACCCCTAAAGGTCACACCCACAGCCCCACCCCTCAGCTGCTGGTCTCCTGAACTCCCCTCTGTCCCCTTATAGTTGACTGTTAGCATTCCCCTTTCTCTCTGTGGACTTCTCCAACTTAATTCCTCTCTTAAATGTAGTTCTTTTCCCATTCTCAGTGCTCCAATCTCATCCATTTATACAGTTTCAACTACTAAGTTTTCCTTAGAAAATTTCTCAATCTGTTGCAAGAAGGGGAACCCCTTCCAGGGCCTGAAAATGGGCTTTTGTCTAACAATCTGAAAGGAATTGTCTGAGGAGACACATGTGCTGACAAAGCAAGAGACTTTATTGGGAAGGGGAACCTGGGTGGAGAGCAGCAGCGTATGAGAACCCGGGAGAAGTTCTGCCACATGACTTGCAGTCTTGGGCTTATGGTAATGGGGTTAGCTTCCAGCTTGTCTGTGGCCAATCATCCTTTTTGGCCCATATTTAGTGACTCAGGGTCCTTGCTGGTGGCTTGCACATCACTCAGCCAAAATGGGTTGCAACGAAGAGGATTCTGGGAGGGGATAGGACCTCATAGGTCGAACATATGGACTGATATCTCCTCTCTTCATTTGACCTTTCCCAAATCCTTCCTGTCAGTGGTAGCTTGTTAGTTCCACATTCCTTATCAGAACTTCTTGTTGTAAGATAACTCATACAAGTGATTACTGTTGTGCCTGGCCAAGGCAGGTGGTTTTGGTCAGTGGTTCCCCTAACAAATTGACAGTCTGATCCTGACTTCTCTCTGGAGAGCCAGACCAGGGCTCCTGCTGTCCCCATCAACCCCCCCTCTACTACCACCATGTCTGTCCCAGGAGCCCTTTGCAGAGCAGAGCCCATGCACAGTGGTTGAAAACAGCTGTTGACACATGTGCCCCTCGGCCCCACCCTGAGCCTGGACTGGACTGTGACTACCGTGACAATGAGATAGGAAGGAGTAATGCCTTACCAGCCAATTCCAGACCTTTCCTACAAGAGGATAGGCAACCTCTGCTGTGGCCTTAGAGCCAGCCGTTGAGCACCAAGTGCAGCTGCCTTGAGACATGGTGCTGACTGAAGGCAGCCTGCCTTTGACGTGAGCCTCAGCTGACCATCCCCCAGACCTGTGAGACATAATAATGCATTGTTGTTTTAAGTTGCTAGGTTTTAGGGTGACTTGTTTCACAGCAATAAATATTTAGATCAGGTCCCTAAATATTAAAAAATTGAATTTATTATTTTAGCTTTCTCACCAAAAAGAAATGTTCTTCCTCTGGTGTTCCCCAGTTCTCTTAATAACACCATCACAGATAATGAGGAAATCTTGAATATGCTCATATCTCAGTATGTGGAACACATCACAACAGAACATAAGTATTAAATAATTATCGTTTCCAAAGCACCTTCAGATTTTCAAGGTCTCATTTCCAGCTGTTTCTCCTGATTTCCTAACTCTCACACATAATCTTCTAAATTGTTCTTTCCTGAATGTTTTCAGATATTTCTTACCTCTATGACTTTGAAAATGATGTTTTCTTTCCCTCTTTGCTGGACTCATACTCAAATGCAGATTCTTTTATAAAACTTTCTCCTGTTGTCTTAGAATTGGCTGTTTCCTCATTCAGGTCCCCACAGCAACTTGTTTACACTTACTTTGAAGTCCTCATTGTATCCTTTTCCCTGGGGCTTTCCTCCTTTCAGTGCTAGAAGTCCCATTTTCTGGGAAATCTGACACACATACAAAATAGTAGTCACCCTAAAGATGACTTTTTGGCTACAGAGATCACCACTTCTTTTGCCTTCCTGTAAGTGCCTAGAACAAGTGGACATCTTGTTTTGGGAGAAAAGGAAGAGAGAGAGGGCAGATATAACTTTGGTTTTGTCTTCTTTTTTTCTTATATTTTCATAAATCGATTACATTGCCTCTGTTTCAAAAACGATCAAGACTCCTAAACAGTGTTTTTCAAAGTGCAGATGTCCTGTGCCAGACTTACAAGGAAGCTTATTAAAACATTCATATCCCAGAACAAATGTCTGAGTCTAGAAGCAGAAATATCCATTTTTATGTGCAGTTAATTATGAGAATCATTCTCTCTAAAAAGTTCTTATGAGGGGACTCCCCTGGTGGTCCAGTGGGTAACACTTCACCTCCCAACGTGGGGGTTTCGGGTTCGATCCCTCATCAGGGAGCCAAGATCCCACATGCCTCGGGGCCAAAAAACTAAAACATGAAATAGAAGCAATATCGTAACAAATTCAATAAAGACTTTGGAAAAATATTTAAAAAAAAAAGTTCTTATGAGTGAGAGAAAAAATTTATTATGTACTGTGAGATGTGTGTGGATGTGTGTGATACTAAAAAATACACTTTTAGAAACTGATCTTTTGTTATTGTTTTTTCCAGTATTGTTTTGCACTTGTGTGACGCTGTTCTCTTCAAGCTGGCACTCATAAGAAAACTGGCCAAAGTTAAGGTGTAGTTATGTTTCCATGTGTGGTTGCTCAGCAGGAATACTGATTCTCTGAACTCAGAAATATGATTGTTGTGTTTTCAACATGATGTGAACCTGAGCATTGAGAGGCAGCTACTGCTCCAGCTGCTAGAATCCAAGGGCTCCAGAAGCTCCTCTCTGGCTTACAAATGTAGCAGCTTTCCAAAAGTGGTCAAAGTTAGAGGAATGATCTTACAGCAGATTTCAGAGCTGGTGAGGGGAGGTAGATGAGGAGCTCAGTGTCTTGCTGGAGATTATTTTCCTGAGTTAAAATATGAGGAAATGGTGCACGACATCTAGGTAGAGAGCCACATGTATAAACCAGACCTCAATGTTGATTTTGGTTTAATGATCCAACTTGGCTGCTTACACAGGTTAAATTAATTTTATCATTGTAATTCTATCAGTTAAATGGCTGCTATGTAAATCAAGCAGCTATGAATAAGATGAAAAATAGATTTGAGGCAATGCTTTGGATAATACAGGTCAAAGGATCTGCTGGAGCTATGTTGGAGTTCGAATTATGCAGAGTAGGAGTCTGTACTGGCTAAATTCTCCTGTAAACTGTATTTAACTTAACTGGTTGAAATACAGTAACTAGTTGGTTCTGGAAAACCAAGGCTCCATTGTGTGCTGTAAGGGTTTTTCAATGCATGGCCACTTTGGGGTTCTGCAAGGTTAATTTGTGATTACTAGGGCTCTGTGATTGAGGAGCCATGAAGCAGAATTTGCCAGTGTTTTAAGATCTTGTCACAAATTATTTCATTCTCCTTAAGGTTTCAGGAAGCTGCCAGAGGAGCTTTATCTGGATAGATGACCAAAGGGTTGAGAAGTTGCTGGAAAGACCTCACTCTGTTGATCAGAATAGCGCAAATTCTCAAGAAAGGCAAAGGCTCCTTCTTCCAAGGAACAGTGCTGCCACCTATAGCCTGACACAGGTGTATTCATTTCAGCTGCAAGTGCTCAGTTGCTTAGTCGTGTCTGAGACTGTGATCCCATGGACTGTAGCCTGCCAGACTCCTCTGTCCATGGGATTTTTCAGCAAGAATACTGGAGTGGGTTGTCATTTCCTATTCCATGGGATCTTCCCGACACAGGGATCAGACCAGCGTTTCCTGCATCTATGGCATTGGCAGGCAGATTCTTTACCTCTGTGCCAAATAGGCAGAAATCCAGGGGAACATACTTCTTAGACCAGCTGGTTCTCTCACCAGAGGAGGTGGTGGACACAGTTGTTAGACTGTTCTCATCTCATGTCCATCACTCACAGCTGCATGTACCTCTGCTTCCTCAGTTATTAAATAAGAATAATCCTCACAGTTTTGAGAATTAAATGAAATTATATACATAGAGAGTGTGTCACTGATCAGCTCTCGATAAGTGACAAGTAAGTTGGCTGTGTGTAGGTGATGAGCTAAAGAAGGGAGAATGGGTCTTCATTCCTGACTAATTTTATTGTTCGTAATTTCAGAGCTTCCTTTTTTTCTTCTGTCATAGTGACATTAATTGATGATAAATTGTCCCCTACATAACCATACCACATTAGCCACCAACTGTCTTGACCAAGATTATAACTAGATGGTTGACTTTATTGGTAACAAAATAATAAAATTCCAAAGGATTTTTAAGTCTTTGAACAGTGACCTGAATAAGTAATGGGCTTTTGGTAGCTGAAGTTATACACACTGTCTGCTATTGTAATTAAATTCAAGTTTTCAGAAAAGACCCTCAGAATTTTTTTAAATCACAAATTAACCATGGAAAGTGAAAGTGAAAGTCTCTCAGTCCTGTCCAACTCTTTGTGACCCCATAGGTGCATCTGAAAACATAAACAAGAATATTATTAAAAGCTTTAAAAAGAGAGAAAAGCAAAATGGATTTAGAACCTTATAATAAGAATGGCATAGTAGTAATAGATAACAGATTGTTTCCTAGATACCTTGTTTGTTGAGTGAGCTGCACACGAATCTCTCTGAACCTCAGAGTCTTTATCTATAAAACTGAAGTAGTGGCACATGTGCCTCAAATAACATTTTAGCTTTGTGTCATAGTATATTTTAAACAACTAGCAGAGTAAACCTGGCAGATGAGTGAGTTCGTCACTTTTTGGTTCTCTGAAATAACCATATATAAAGAGGGCAAAAAAGGAACATAAATATAAACAGAGAAGGCTCTAAAATCATAAAATACAATAATATCTGATGAATTAAAATATAATAATTAAAGGTGAATTTATTTAATAAATAACAAAAAAGATATTACAATTTAGGCTACATATCCAAATGAACTTCAATTAATTGAAGAGCTGAGCAGAAAAGAAAAATTTGACACAGGAAGGTTAGCATAAAATCAGAGGCCTGATGATTTAAAGTTACTAAAGAAGGTTTAAAGTTACAAAATATACAAATGAAAATAACATTGTACTATACATAATTTAAAACATTTGTTTGATTAAGTCAAGTGTAACTAATAAGTGGTGTAACAGACAAGGAAATATTTGTGTCTAATACTCAGGGAAAGAAGGGAACATGTCCATTTTAGAGTTGCAAATGATTATGTAATCCACTCCAAATGACTTAGAGAAATCAAAAGTGATCATGTAATATCAATAAGCTCAAGGTAAAGATATAAACTTAAATCAGTTCTCCATATAACAGCAATAACCAATTAGAAAATATTCGAAGCATAATATATAATCCTCAATAGTAACAAGAAAAGGGTATAACATATCTAATTTTTTAAGGGAATAGCAAATAAGTAGTACAAATATGAAAACAATTAGAACACTTTGCTAGAAGAGTTTAGGTTTGAATAAATGAGAAAATATGCTGTTTTTGGATGAATAATCTCAGTACTGGAAATATGTCAAGTTTTTCAAAAGTATTTGTAGATTCGTTGCATTCCCAGTCAAATCCATAGTCAATTTTGAAAAGTTGACACATGTAATTTGGCAAAGATGTGGCTCAGCTGGTAAAGAATCTACCTGCAATGTGGGAGATCTGGGTTCGATCCCTGGGTTGAGAGGATCCCCTGGAGAAGGGAAAGGCTATCCACTCCAGTATTCTGGCCTGGAGAATTCCATGAACTGTATAGTCCATGGGGTTGCAAGGAGTCAGACAGGACTGAGTGACTTTCACTTTCACTTAATAATCAACATATGTCAGCAAGGTTACAGTGACTCAGGTATTCTGCTGTATCATTGCTTGCAGGTTGAATTGATACTTCCCTTCTGGAGGAAAATTGTCAAGAAAGATCAGTCTCAGGACTTGAGATTGACCCTGAGATGATGCTCTGGGAAGAAATTCCAAGGAGCTCAGGAGTGAGGCAGACCCAGACCTGTGAACAGGAATGCATATCACAGAGCTCTACCCACAATGGGAAATACTCAGAGGACCAATAGGAGGGAATTGTCCCAGTGAGCATGACAAAATCATACAATGGGTAGTAAGCACCTTCTAGAATCATGTCTTCAAAGAAAGTTTAATGAAATTAAAAAAGAACCAATATGTAATATAATGTGAAAAAATATAGGACATAAAACTTGAAAGTGAAAACATAAAGAATACTAAATTTTAAGTCAGTCTGAGATATTCACATAGAAAAATGACAAGAAATAATATGAAAATGCCCATCAAATTATTTGATTGTTTTCTTTGTATTGATAACATTTGTACATTGATAATTTATTACTTTTGTCATAAGAAAAAGATAGTTTAAATTGCCCACATTTAAAAATAAGCCAACGTCAGACAGCTCTTGAGAGAGAAAACAAAGAAAATACATTTAACAAATAAACAGAGGCAAAGTAAAAGTTTTGTGTGATTGTGAAGCTTATGACAAACTCACATGCATGTACACACATGTGTGTATGTATATTAAAAGCACTATGGTGAAAGTGGTATCCCTAGAAATTGCTAGCAGCATTGAAATTAAGAACATTATATCTTATTTTCTGGGAGCTGGTTGGAGAATCTGACCATCAAATTATTCTTATTTGTCTAAACATAATGGGTATTATCTTGATAAATTTATATTGATAAAATAAATCAAGCACATATAAAGTCTTTAAATAAAATTTCATGCAATTACTTTTCCTCTCTCTCTATAATGTGACTGACTGAGCCCCCAGTTTGGAGGAGATCAAAGTGATGATCCCAGGGGCGCCAAGGAAAGTCAATACTCTGAGAGATTTTATACATGTTAAATGTGTTTTATTTCATATGAGTGCTTCAGAAAAGTCCGAGAGAGCATTCCTGTATGGATTCAGAATCCTATCTGCATTAAAAGATCCAATACAGGTTAAACTCTCAGGGCTCGAAATAAAGCAAATTGCAAAAGCTAGGGGCACCTTTTATCAGCTTCCTTAGATCACTGTCCTTACTTGTGATGAGATCAGAACTCTGGCTCACAGGCCCTCAGCAAAGCCATCCCACCTTGGCACCAATTAGATTATTCTTGAGTTGAATGTGCTTCTTTAAGTGCTCAGACAAACATTTGTTAAGATGCAAATCAGTTTCTAGCCTCAGACAGAACTCCTGAGTAGCAGCCCTTCACCTACTCTCTGAGCAAACAGTGTATTGTGTAACCCCTCTCAGTTTCAGTTCCTTAATCAGCAGAATGATTGTGGCAGCCTCCTGGGACCACAGTCAGAGGTGAAGAAATATTATCTGCTATTGTCCTAATCGTGACCCTGTCTGCACCAGAATCAGTTCTTACTTGGATGAGTCAATTACAGTGAAAATGTGCTGTTTTGAGATGCACTGTGGTCCTAGCAGGGGGAAGGCAGTCCCACTTTCATGTGCCCATTCTTGAGTTGCTGTAGAAAGTTGGAACCCCAAAAGCCTGCTGTAAGCAAAAAAGTCTGGAACTTTCTGTGGTGAATGGGGTATCGCTCCTGCACCTTGTCACCTAGACCTGTGTGTACTTGGGCAGCTGTGCTTGTCTCCCTCAGCTACAAGAGGCCTCATAACTAGAATAGAGGTGTAAATCTGTTGACTAAAGAAAAGCAGGAAAGGAAATTTAAACAGCTGCTGCCAACATGCCTGGGCAAAAAGGCAATTTATGTATTAGGTCAAAATGAAGCACATTTCTTTTAAAAAATTGATCTCTATAAGAAATTGGCACTAATTCCATAGGAATTTAATAAAAATATATTATTTTCAAAAAATTATAGGATAAAATCATCCTATTATTTGACCCTTCCCCTTAAGTTGTGATTTAGTATGTGCAAACCTGAATAAAAATTACATTAAAAGATAGCTCAAATTTTCTCACATAGCTAATTTCATGTCGTAAAGCTGACACCTATAATAAAAAAGAGGCCTGTTTGTCCCTAGAGCTGTAACCTAGACCTCTTCACAGGCAAAACAGTTATTTCAGTGTTGCTTCTTTCATTATTGGAAAATTTCAATTTTAAGTTTGTTCATAGGATAAGCATCACTAATATTCACTTTGAGAAAATTAAGATTCTGGAGCCAAATCAGAGAGCCACAGCAGGACAGAAATAGTGTCCTTTCTCTTCTCTTGCTCCTTTTAATCCCACTAGATACTCAAACAAGAAGAAAAACCTATGAGGATTATACTTACATCTGTAAATTGGTGCCCTGAATTATGACTCTTCCCTGTATCAAAACCAAGAGTTGTCCTCACATAGGAAATTAATCCATCGAAAAAATCTCAGCCCAGAGAAAGAGGATATTTGAAGAGCTGGCAAGATTTAGATGGGATAAATTATCCAGATAGTTGTCTCAGTGTTCTACTTACTTCTTTGAATTAAATATCCATATCCCATATCTTTCCTGGTGGCCAGAAGCTTTGGTTGTCTTTCTCTTCCCATCACTAATGGTGGTACTTTGAACATCAACTTAACTTTTCCCGGTTCTAGGCTATCAAATTTGGATTAAAAGTTTAGAAAAGAGTTCATAGAAAGAAGACATGTGAGAATAAGGGTAGACCACGTCTCATTCAAATATTAAAATGAATTTGGAGGAACCTTTAAGATGTAAAAGACTATAATGTGAAAATTTCAAAATACTATTATATCGTCAAACATTTGGCATACTATATGGCACAAAAAAACCTTTATTTATTAATGTTTAAGAAAATAAAGAAGCTGATGTTTCCGTATCCAATATTTATCAGTTCAGTCTTGGGGAAAAGAAATTATTTTTTTCCCCTAAAGCCAGTTGCATTTTCTCTGAAAAGATTATTGTGTATTTAAATAATTGCTTCATACTTTAATCTAACATGTGAAATCAGTGAGGCAAGATTGCGATGCCTGAGGGAGTTTCAGAAAAAAAGCACATCCTGACCCTGAGTTGATCTGACTGCATCACTGTGTCCTCATTTCTGTACCTTTGTTTAACTATCTATTAACTGTGTGACCTAGATTGAGTTATTCCATGCCACTGAGTTAAATTTTCCTAATCTGTGTACTCACTGTATGGGCCTAATGAGAGGATGAACTAAGACAATATTTGTATGTCACATGTATATGTATTCCCTGACATAGTAGGTGCTGAATCTTCCAGGTTGGCGCGAAGGAGAGGGTGCAGCTTTGTTCAATCTGCCCAGTGTCTTCCAGTCTCATGGCTGTAGATGCCGGGGAAAAAAATGGCAGTTCAGACGGAACCATCTAAAAAGGAAGGTGCAAAAAGGGAGCCAAATCCTTCCATCTAGCAAACAGATGAGGGCTAGTCAGGCTTTCCAGCTGGGAGGCTGTGCTGAGTTAATCAAGGCAGGAGGAAGGCAGTGACTGAGAATGTGGGTAAATGGTTCCTTTTCCACCTGATCTCCAAGGACTCTAAGGTCTTGACTCTGTGTTGTTGTGATAGGTTCTTATTTTGTCTTTTCTTATAAAAGAAGTAGATGGAATTTTCTGTTATTCTCTGAAATAATTGTTATGCATAGTGAAGATAAAATGTTTGAAGCTTTTCTCTTTCCTATTTCTCATTGGCCAAACTCATTAGTCACAGACAGGGTCCTGGGCAGTGGTCTTGTTTACCTGCGTCCCAGTGAGGGCAGTGTGATGCACTATTACGAGAAACAAAAAGGGCTGAAGAAGAAAGCTAAGTGCCTGTGCTCATGGGACTTCTAAGAAGACTTCTTAGACTTTTCCATTTGCAAAATGGAGCAAATCCTTCCTCCCCCTACCTTACAAAGGCATGAGAAATTGTACCTGAGAGAGCACTGAGGAATCTTTAAACATAAAAACAAATGAAAGGCATCATTACTACACTGAAGTCAAAGGATATCATGAAATCACGTTCTGAATCAGAGAAAAATCTTCAGATTCTGTTAGGCTGCTCCTCACTGAAGCATGTTATCTGCACATTTTCTAGCCATAATTTAGATAATAGCATCTCCCTTTATTCTTCACAGGGTATTTTATGTTGGGGGCAAAAGTTTAAAAACTCAAGGCATTGCTTTACACTTTGATAATAATAAAAAATAATTGCTAAAATTTTATTCCTGCCTTTAATGAGTGTATAGTGTAATCAGTGGGGTAAGATACAAATATAATGAATTATAAATCAATGTGAGCCCTGTTAAGGCCATAAGAGAGGCACAACCAGAATCATCAGGAAGGTTAGAGGAGAGAGAGCTTACAGCTACTTGATGGGAACAGACCCAGCAGAATGCAGGTTATCTGAGGGGAAGAGTTGCTTAAATGAATGATCATTTTTAGGGAAAAACAGGTTATCTAGCTTGGTTTGAGCACAGAGCAAAAGGAAGCCAAATAAAGCAAAACAGATGACCAAACACAATGTCTGGCATCCTCATGGGAAAATATATGTAAAACAATAAAATGCAAACAATTGTTATGCTCATTTTAGGAAACATCAAAGAAATAAATACATTTTTTGAGATTTCAGAAGTGAGTGGCTGAGAAGGAAATTAGAAGCCAGGGCTCCTGATTGCAATCCTGAATCTCATCGTTCCAAAACAATAACAGCAATAGAGCATGATGAGTAGCCAAAGTTTGCACTTTACAAAAAAAGTCTTGTTTTTTTAATTTTCTTTAAAATAAGCCACAGTATGTTTGAAAAAACAATATTATATTCAGAATGTGTGCTTGTGTGTGATAAGTTGCTTTAGTTGTGTCTGACTCTTTGGGACCATAGCTTTCCAGGCTCCTCTGTCCATGGGATCCCCCAGGCAAAAATACTGGAGTCTGTTTCCATGCCTTCCTCCAGGGGATCTTCCCCACCTAAGAATTGAACCCACATCTCTTACATCTCCTGCATTGGCTTTACCAATAGCACCACTTGGGAAGTCCTATATTCAGAACAGTGTACATCTAAATGAAATTGACTATGATGATTATTTGTTAAAATTACATAGGACACAGGATAGCATTTTAGATTCTCAGATTTCACTGTTGAAATCTTTGGGGTTACAAAGATGAAGAAGCACATATCCATTCTTTCCAGACATAAATAAAACCTTTAGAAAGAAGAGAGAAATAATCTGTGATTTGATGACAAAACAGATTTGCTCTAGAATTTACTGTAGAGGAAAAAAAAAAAAACAATTGGCTTGACAAATAAATTTCACTTAATGAACAGTATGCTAGCAATGCAAGTGCCTAAAATGGATGAATGATTACAATCTGAAAAAATGTTATGTGTTGCAATGGTTTATTGCATAACTGATGGTAATTCAAAATATTAACCTTAAAATATTCGTTGCAGTGTATAATTGGGTTTGTTTGCAGTTATACTGCCCATGTAAATTTTGTTTTAATTTGCAATAATGGACACAATATAATAGAAAATGTTGTATCAGAATGGTAGCTGTTCCCTTCGAATCTCATCATTCTCAGGAATGATGGGCATATCCTGTGAAGGGTTGATTAGTTGAGAAAGGAGGCACATAATTCACAGTTTCATCAAGTTTGAGCCAATCTGCAACACTTACACTGAAAAGGAAAGCATTATTTCACAAAACATCATGTTTGAAGAGTGAATCATTTTCCTTGGTTTTATTGTTTTTAGCATTTTTTAAACTTTTATTCACTATCAGACATACTTTGTGTCAAGTACTGCTGGCAATTTAAGGAGTCACGTAATCATTTTCTTTCTTTCTTTCTCTTAATAAATGAATTCCTCTCAAAGAGTCTCCCTTCAAAGATAACAAGGACACATATTTAATTTTGGCTCTGATGCAAGTGATTCTACATGGGTTGTACATATTTTCCTTTTATAATCTTTATATTTAGAGCCACACGTGGACTGTACCTTTACTTTTGCATGTTTGAAATTTGTCACCCAGCTTGAGTGAAGCAACACACTCCAGACACCCACCACTGACCTTGGGTTTTGAGTTATCAGGTTTCTGTGTTAAGTACATGACTCACCCCCTACGCAAAGGCAAATCAATGGTGACACTTAAGTAACCTAACTGAAAACATTAATGTGAGTCGTCTGCTAAACCACCCCTTTAGAACCCTAAATATTTACTCTACAGTGACTTTTTGAGAGTGTGTGTTTTCACCTTAATTTCTATCACTACCAATGTGGAGTTGAACATGATTTAGCTGAAATATTCAAAAGATCGAATTTGCCTTCCTTCACCCCCTTCAAACCCTTTTAACTTTTCTTGAATTAAAAGAAAGGAAGAAAGACAAGAAATGCTTTAAGGTCCATCACATTTTTGTTTTCTTATCAATAATGATTTTACTAGTACAGGTATATAATTTACATTCATGTTTATCCATGTGAAGAAAAATGCAAAAGGACGATTTCATTCCCTCCCTTATGTAGTCTCAGAGAGCTGTCAAACGTGTCCAGTTCTTGATAATGCTATATTTTCTTCAGATTTTAAGGATGAAAAGTTGAGAAAGCTCTTCCTCTAAAAGCAGCTGCCCAAATGCACACACTACAGAACCTGTTCTCCTTGCCTTTGAGAAGCCTGCTGCCCTTGGTTTGGTTTTCACCTCCTGTGGTTTTACACTTGCAGTTGTAAAAGAGGGGATGTGTTTTTAGACACCCATTTAGGAACAACCAAATGACTAGAAGGAATAATTCTCACAGAATTGCTTGAGGGAAAAGTATCTGCCTTTGTTCCTCTCAGTGTTCCCAACCGTGAAATGGCAGGGTTTGAAAACAGACAAAGCAAACAAGGCCACTTCCTGGGACTGAAATACTTTGTATGTGTTGTTATTTGCAGTGCATGCCAAGACATTCATGGGCACCAGAGCCAAGCTGGCAAGCTAATTAAATATATATATGTATGTGTTTAAAACAGCCTAATAAGGAGCATTGGAAATCTTCGAGATGAGCGAATATCTTATAACTTCTTCCGCAGGTGCGAGGATAGCTACAAGCCATGGACTTTCTGTCCTGCTTCTTGTCTGTGGCTTTGTGAAGGGTGCTTTGCTTTAGTCTAAAGTGCTGACTTTTTTCCAATATCACTTTCTCTTCTTAAAGCAAAGAGCAAATCGCCTGTAAAATCTACGGAGCGGACAGCAAAATTGATCCTAAACTCCAAGCACCACTCTGCACCCACTGTACTCTAATTACCTACACAAGGAGTGCCTGCTTTCGGAAGCATAAACGAAGAGGCTATCTCACGCTTTGTTCATAACATTTTCTTGGGCAAATCGCTGATCTTTTATTTCAAGAGAATTAGTGTGAAGTGATAGAACATTTTCTAATAGCAAGATCTATATTTTTCCTTTTCTTTCGGCTACTCAAAGCATCATCTCACTGACTGCTCAGGGGTTGGCCTGATTGTCCTTGGTATAGTGAATATTTACCACAGAGACCACTGGTTTCCTACTAGAGACCCATTATCTGCAGAAAGTAAGCAGAGATCAAAAGGCTACAGAACATAAACTATCATCAAACAAAACCCCTGGCTGGGGGCAAGAACAAAATTTTCAACACTGCGAGTCAACAACATTATTTTAAATAAGAAATAATAATTTAATAAGAAATAAAAAATTTTAAATAAGAAATAATAAAATAGATTTTTTAAAAAAATTTCCCCCCTTTTCTTGGGTTTGTCTCCTTTTTCTTGATTGTAGTTCTTATTCCATGCTGGCAAATGCTGACTATGGCCAATCCCTGTAAATCCTGGGAGGTTTATATGAAGACATTTTAAGCATTCTATATTTCGTTGCATTTTAAGTCATTTTGCAATTCTTGTATACTCAAATGACAAATTCTGTAAATTGCTTATAGTATGTGTGATACAACTTCAAAGTAGATAGACTCTTGAGCCTCATGCAAGCTGATTTTTATCATTCTCTATATAAATATATACAAATAAATATCTATATGTTGGACCATCAACCAACTTTGTTTTTGGATAAAACATTTGTTTTTCACTTATAATTCCTATATAGTGGGGATTTTGTAATGCATTGTTTCACTTCCACAGGTTTGACAGTTGCAGGTGGCTTCTGTTGCCCCCTGCTTCCTTCTGGAAAATGCATCTTCAAAATTGTATTGGTCTCTGATAAATGAATTAATTTTGTTGTGTGTATGCTGTGTTGGAATCTGCTATGTTCCTTTATATAAGGTGTTTATTGGGGTTTGAGGATCTTTTGACTCTGAGAAAGTATGTGCTCTTGTTTTGACAGCCATTCCTGTATCACCATCATTTTTGTCAAAAAGCAATGTTGTCTCTACAAAATTTGCCTGGGAAGTGGATATGGGGAAGATGAAGTAGTCATCATGAGTCCCTAAATTCATGAAAGAACACGTTTTGCTGTGGCTAAAAAAATGCTGCTTCCTTTGATCTTTGTGAATTTTTGTAGCATTGTTATTCTGTTACTTGCTAATTATATTTTAATGTCTGCTAATTAAAATTAAAATTTGATTGTTGGCTAAATATGGTATGCAAAAGATGACTACAAATCCCCAACTAAAGAAGATAATGTGTTCAGTTTTCACTAGTTAGGTGAATTATAATTTTAAATATTTCATTCTTACTTTGGGCTTTATGACTTTTTTATTTGGAAACTTTCTACTCTGGCAAAGAACGATAGGCAGAACTAGAATTGTGTTCCACATACACTATAGAATAGATATGGTTGAGATAGAAATTACCTGAGTTTTCCTTCCAGAGTGATTCTTCCATTTTCATTCATAACAAACGAGAAGATCATCTCTATAGGAACAGCAGCACCAAGCCTAAGGTCCTAGACTGGAGCTTGAAGCAATGAATACCTCTGCTTTTCAAAGGTAAATGCATTGATTTTCTGCAATTCAGTTACGAGCAATGTGATATTTTCATGATATCCTTAACATTGTCTTCTGAGAAATTATGTTTCATGTTAAATCTTTTATTGACATTTTTTGTTCACTTGGCTTATTATTTCAGTCTAATGAGAAAAATAAATAAAAGATCTGGTTGCACTACTTTATTAACTTAGAAATTTATTTTCTTTCAAGGTTAATGCTTAAAATGCAAAAAATAACAAGATAAATATTATTTATTAAGTCTAGCTGGACTTAAAGTTTGTATACATTCAAGCATAAATAAGTATCCAGTTTCAAATTCAGTCAGACTGGGAAAATCCACCATGTAATTTACTTTTACACAAAGTTCAGGTCATGAGATTGGTCAGTTCTAAAGCAAGATGGACATGCATCTGTATCAGTGATGTTCACCATGCTTGCTTGTAATAAAGAACATTATGCTGGTTGGAAAGAATTTTCATTACACTCATTGCATCAGGATACAAAATAACAGAGTTCTTGGTCAGTGTGCTACCAAGAGTCTGACTAAATGACTTTGAGAAAGAACATGGCATACAATCTATTTCTCCAAGCTGGAAATTTTAATGTGAATCTTAAATATTGGAACAAAAACTATAACAAAGAGATGTCTGGTTTCACCATATATTGTACCCTCTGGGGCTAATTACTTGGTATGTAACTATGACTATAGAAGCAAATAAAGATTGAAAAATAAGTTATTTGACTTTCTTGACCTTGACTTCCAAAGTTATATGATAAATATTTTTATAAGAACAAGTCACAAAAAGCTCAAATCGCTTACATAAATTTAAGTCAATTTCTTGAGTTCTTTCTTAAAGATTTAAAAACTGCTTACAGATGAGGCAATGCAAATGAAAATCCTGGAACATAAACAAAAATCATCTAAGGCAGGAGCTCTTAATCTGAGTTAGTAAATAAAATTAGTGAAGTCCATGAGCCCACTGAAATTCTATGCATATTTTTGCACATTGTATTTTTTAATGGAGATTGTCCACATTCATTGATTCTGAAAGTGATTAGATTATGATTTGCTGACCTAAAAGTAAAGTTAGATACTTCTGAGCACCTAAAAGGACCTGCATGCATGTGTGCTAAGTCGCTTCAGTAGTATCTGACTCTGTGACACAATGGACTATAGCTTGCCAGGCTCCTTTGTCCATAGGATTCTCCAGGTAAGAATACTGGAGTGGGTTGCCATGGCCTGCTCCAGGGGATCTTCCCAATCCAAGGATCAAACCCATGTCTCCTGTGATTCCTGCATTGCAGGCAGACTCTTTACTGCTGAGCCACTAGTGAAGCCTCTGAAAGGGCCTACTTATTATAATTTTGAACTAGTTTACCTTAAAGTTCTTGGAAGTAGGACATGTTAAGGGAAATAGTATATCTGTATTGGCAAAGAAAACGTATATTTTTAAGTCCAGGAAATTTTTATTAAATTTATGATACATATCATGGACGAATAGATATGGCATGGTATTTGTTGAATTTTTAGGATCAATGTTAAAATCTTAAAATATAACTTTACAAAATATACACAGAAGATACTATTCAAATAAGTGGTTCTGGTATTGATCCTTTATAAAAGTCAAAATATTAAATTAGTGGTAATTTCTATGAGAAAAAATAATTGGAAAGGGCAAATGCAATCTGTCTCAGATAACAAACTCTGATGACTGCATCTTGGAATTAAGCCTGTGAAGCTAAAAAATATGTAGGTACATAATTGCAAATATTAAACCCAGATAACTTTAATTTTAGAACTGTTTATTAATGAAGGAAGCAGTCTATTAATCAGGAAGTGTTGTAGACCTCAGAGTTCCAGGGATGAAATACATAAGATCCTTTCCTGTATCTAGAGAGAGACAATAAACATTCATAAACAAGAAAATATAAGACAATGGTAAATTCTAAGAAGAAAAACCCAGTAGGTTTTTTCTTAAGAAGTTTGACTAGATGTGGTCAAGGGAGATTGCTCTGAGGAGGTGATATTCATGCAAAAGTTGGATGATGAGAGGCCAGTCAAGAGAGGATTTGGAAGAAGAGACATCAGAGAGAGGGAACTACTTGTGCTAAACTCCTGCTGTGAGTGCATCCAGGCTTGTGAGCTGGAGGGAGGGCTGGAGTGTGGGAAGTCAGGAGACAGTGGCGGAAGGTCAGAGAATCGCAGTGTGAGGTTTTATTCTGCTCTTTGGAGCCCATTTCTTTTGGTGTTGATTTCAGCTTGTAAGCAAGACTTCCTTGGGAACAAAACTGAGTCCTTCAAGTAGTCAGTCAAGTTACACTTTTGTATAGAAGCTGCAGGGTTATATTAAGCATGAGAAATTTGAACTCAACAGTTTGACGCTAATTTAAAATTGACAGTTTTGAGGAGGAAATGGAAAGGACTGCTTTTTGTGTAGCACTGATAATAACAATAATTACGAGTATATAAATTGAAAGTGCACACAGATTGAAAGAAATGAGACTCACTCCTAGGCACTTGGTGGTAAAATATTTTAATTTAAAACAGTAGAGGGAGGATGAAAATCTACATGTGTACAAAGAAAAAGTGATCAAAAAATTAGAAAATAGGAGTCTAGAATTCTCTATAATACAAATCTCAGAAGACAATGGATTAAGAGTATAATGGTGAAGTTATTGTAACAAAATAACTTTATACTTAGTTAAATTGTATTTTCATTGTTAAAGGAATAAAATTATTCTGAAGTGGTCAAGGGTCAAAGAAAAATAGCATGTATGTACTCTTGAATTCTCCAACCAAGATAGGAATCAAATATGATGTTAAAAATAACTAGGCAAAAAAGTCAATATAAATTTAAAAATAAATAAATATAAGCTGTCTACCATATGAGCGTTGAAAGTGTTAAATCCAAAGAATCATTAAATATTTTATTGCATTTCACTCTATGTGAACGAAACAAAAGTTTCACAAAACAATATGTATCCTTATTTTGTTCATGCAATGAAATGCACGCTACTATTTTCTGTGTTGTTCTGTTTCTGTTTTGTTAACACGTGCCATAAAATATTAAATTGATTTTACAAAACAAAGTTTGAAGAAAACAATATCACAGGTGTACTTTATTCCAAAATTTGATACAAATGATGAGCTAATTAAATGACAGTAAATACTATGAAACAATAAATTGAGTTTCTGAACTCTTATTATGCTTTTTAAAAAATAAGAAGTTAGAGGTGATCCAAAGAAAATGTGGCATAAATCATATTGGGAGCAGGAGAGTGACTAGGCTGTTGTGTCTGTGGTCTTCCTGTTCTGTTTTAGGTCCCTGTCTTTTTCTTTTCTGGTTTATCATCTTCTGAAACCCTTTCGTATATTTGAGATATCCCCCACTCCTGGTTGCAATTGATGTGGTCCTCCAGGAGACATTTCCTTCTTCAAAGCTGAGAAGTACCTTGGAGAGTGGCATGCTAGCACATGGAAGTCCACTCCCAGTCGTCCCCAGAGATCAAGGGAATGACGGAGGACATGCGAGCAGTGGTATTTAACCACTAGAGGAAAGGCATATGCAGTGACCAGAATGAAAAGCGACTCCAGGAAGATAATGAGAACCATCTGACCTGGTTTTAAATAGTTGGTTGATTGTGAGATCTCCAGGAAGGAACCAGAAGAAAGAATAAGAAGTGCCTTCTTGAGCACTTACTGGAAAACAAATTGGCAGAGCTCCAGTTAAAAATATAGTAATTTTCTACTTTACTGCAATTAGAATAAAGGGATTTTTTTTTTTAATATGGAAGGGATGAAAACACTCCTTTACTGTCTTGCTTCAAAGTTATATTGATTCTCCAGTTCTGGGCCTCAATTAGCCCCCCTCACCAGCCCCTCAGATATCCTGTTGGCTGTGCTACTGTGATGGCAGCATGTTGATGAGATCTTGAGCTCAGGAAGAAACAGCACCCTGGAGGCCTCAGTAATATACCCTACAGGATGAAAGATAAACTCTCTTAAAAAAAAATGTAGGGCAATGATGGCTTCAAATGTACCTTTAAACATGCAAGGAAGTAATAATCTCAATCTTCCACAAAGTATTTCAGTAAAATGGAAAAATATGGCTTGCTCTCAACTCATTTAATAAGACAAGCATTACCTTGCTAGAAAACCCAACAGTGGCAGTGGGAGAAAGGGCCATTACAGCTCTAATGAATGTGAATTTAAAAGTCATCCATAGAATAAAAAGAAATTCATCAATATATAATATATAATACATCATATGGAATGAACATAGCTTATATCAGGAATGCAAAGTTGGAAAAGCCGACAATGCTCTTGGATTGCTGTCCCCAGAAACATAACTAAGACCAGGATTCAGGTCTAATTGATTTGTCTGGGGCACTCTTGGATCATAATTAGAGGAGAAGGAGGTAAGACAAAGAAAGGAAGGCAGGCTGTGTCATCAAGTCAGCTGATGAACCAGAGGTCAATCCGACGGGAAGGGAAGTGGTATAAGACACACCTCAGAGTTACCCTCATGCAAAGGAGAAGCTGGAATAAATAACAACCCTGCCAGCAATCAGTTGAGTGTGGCGCTCCCTAGTGGAGAAAGAGGGTAACGGGGTTCATTTCCAGGCCCTTGAAGCCTGCTTTGTGCACAAGAAGAACAGCCTCTGCACCTTTCATCACAATCTTCAGGAAAAGGACTGCAAGTACTGGCAAAGAGAAATGTGCTCGAATACACTGAAGTGCTTGCTGAAGTTCATCTGATGTGGACTACAGCAGCTCCTGCTGAACTATTAACAGAACAAAAGAGAGAAGATGCATTTATCTCAGTAGATGAAAGAAAGGCATTTGATGAATGCCTATTCATGATTTAAAACTCTCAGAACACTAGGAATAAAAAAGCCCTTCCTTACCCTAGGAATGAGTATTTTCAAAACTTTTGTAGCAAGCACCATACTCAATTATGACCCTGAATATTCTCCCTTGATAGTTGGAAATAAAAAAAAAAAGAAAGAAATGGGAAGCTGATATGTATCTACCAGACAAGACTATTCTTAGAAGCATTTTAATGATCTACAATTGGAAAGAACACAAAAGACCACTAATAATAGAATATATAAATAAATGGTATGTTCATGAAAGGATATAGAGGGTGTGTGTTCAGTTGTGTCCAACCCTTTGTGACCCCATGGACTGACTGTAACCTGCCAGGTTCCTCTGTCTATGGAATTTTACAGGCAAGAATACTGGAGTGGTTTGCCATTTCCTACTCCAGGGAATCTTCCCGACCCAGGGATCAAACCTGCCTCTCTTGTGTCTCCTACATTGGCAAGTGGATTCTTTACCACTGCACCACCTGGGAAGCCCATAAAAGGATATACTGGACAACAAATAAATCAACCAGGGCTATTTATAGCATTATGGGTGAATCTTAAAGCTGTAATTGATACTTGATTGAAGACATAAGGGGATACATACAGCAGGATTTTATTCATACAAAATTCAAGAATAAGTAAAGTTGAATCACTGTCTGAAATGTGCTGAAACATTCCCTCCAGAATAGAGAGATTTGTCATACCTTGTCCCTCCCAACACTAAGAAAGAGCCCATGTTTCATGGGCCTGTTTGGATCTTGAAAGCAACACACTCTACAGTCTAGTGTGCTCTGATTAACTTATTCAGTGACCTGAAAGTTTGCCAGGTTTGAGTGTAAGCCAGAGGAAGAGTGTACCATTTACCTGGCCCAGGCCATAATAGAAGTAGCTTTGCCCATTGCCCCTTATAGCCCTGTAGGGCCCACAGTGTTTAAAGTGTCTCATTAGTTTCAGGACTCTCTTTGGGGCCTGCTAAAAATCTTTCTAGGAGAATTATTATTAATACCATCAGAATTTCATAAGAAAGCCATCTTTTCTGTGGCAAGTAACTGCTTTTAAGAAACCATTTACCACTGTTCCCTAGTAGAGATTAAATAAAGTTGTAACACCAAGCAGTTAAACAATCTATCAGGACTTAGTGTTGCCTGTAAAGTCCAGGATACCAGAATAGTTCCATCAAGCAGAAGTAAGACAATACCTAAGAAGGTCTGAAAGGTATAAAACTGTATAAAAATATCACGCCCTTAGTTTCCCTATTTCTGACATGCCATCAATCCTCTATCAACCCATGTTATAGTGTCCTAAAGAATTAGTTCCCCATAAACAAAAAAGTTTAAATTTGACTTTGAATAATTTTTCCAGAAAATTCTCTTCTTTTAAGATATCTAGAGAACATACAAAATTTGACTTGAAATATCCAACAGCAGATCCTTGACAATAAAAATTGTATATATGCATGTTTTACATATATTATGAATACAGTATATGATAACAACAATCTTCCTAATCAACTGGAGAAAGTTCTATAAACAATCTTGGAATAACTGATCAACTCTTTGGACAAAATTTTAAGCAAATTAAAGTGAAGAAATTATAAATTAAAGGGTAATATAAAATAAAATTTATGTAGGTAAAAATTCAAAATCAAAAGAAGAACTAAGGGAAAAAAGACTTCAACTTATATGACATGCCCAAATCAATAGACTTTCCATGTTTTTCATCTTAAATCAGTAAGCAAAGGAAAAACAATTCAAAATTGTTTTGAAATTTTCAAGAGAAGAAATATAAATAGCCAATATACATGAAAATACTCAATCTCACTAAAATAAAAGAAAGTGATAGCAAGACCAATACTTTGTAAACTTAAATCTGAATTTGAGAAAAACGGATATTCTTAAATGTTTTATTATAAAACAAGAAACTGTATAAATTATATCCTCAGCCCAAGAAGGTAAAAATTGCTATTTTGAATGAGCCACAAAAGATTAGAAGAAATAAAAAAGATAAACACAAAAATAAGTAACAATATAGTAAAAATAAAGAACAGATAGAAAGTTTTTTTGATAGGTTAAAAAAAACCTGGAAGAAAATAAAATGTTAAGACTTATAACAAAAGGTAAGACGCTAAGAGTAACCCGAGACTATAACAGATATGTCTCTGATAATCCATAGTAAGTTCAGAGGCATAAAAAGATCAAACTGGTGACTGGCAACCTCAACCTCCAGTTCAAGGAAAGCACTGTCTGTCAACTGATGGAGGCATACTTCCCTGAAGAACCAAAACTGCCAAATGAGCAGACGTGGAAAGGGACAGAAAGCAAAACTTCTGTCAGTGGGTAATTATATATAACAGTATGAGGAGCCACTCTCACTTCCAGCCTTGGCTCCTAGACCCACATAATTTGGCTTTGGAAAATTAGCATCATGTATCAGATGTTGATTCAAACCATACATTATTTTTCTGGGTATTGATACCTATTGGGTTTCCCAGGTGGCTCAGTGATAAACAATCCACCTGCCAGTGCAGGAAATACAAGAGACATGGGTTCGGTCCCTGGGTCAGGGAGATCCCCTGGAGGAGGAAATGGCAGCCCACTCCAGTATTCTTGCCTGGATAATTCCATGGACAGAGGAGCCTTGTGGGCTACAGTCCATGGTATCACAAAAAGTCCGACATGACTGAGCAACTGAGCATGCACACATCGATACCAATTAGGGTATAACTGAGTCTTCAATAGACCCTGTCTTTGTCCACTGATGTTGTTTCTTGGTGATGAGGTATCTAGTAACATCGGTGAATTCTATGGGCATGCATCCTTTGGGACACTGCTGTGGAATGATTCTTAAAGAAAGTCAATGTTGGGATGATAATGCCAAAGGAAGAAAACCCATGTACAGAATGCTCGTATATTCTACACAGAATAAATGGTGTCCTTTCTGTAATGGAAAGAATCAAGTGTAATCAGCTTACTACTATTTAGGTCTTCCTGGGAATGGTGTCATGTTAGGGGTTCAACACTGGTTTCTACTATAGGCAAGTTGGGCCGTTGGCAGAGTGGCAGCCAGACAGTCTTTGTGTATGGAAGCCCCAGTCACTGAACCCAAGAGTATGTGTTAATATAAGATGACATAAGGCAATATAATATGAGATTATAATATAGCTAAGACAATAATGATCACCTCTACAGATGATGAATATTTGATAAAGTTCAAAATTCTTAAAAAACAATTTGTGAAGTTGAACAGCTAATTTTGTATAATTTTTGATGATCCAAGAATAAGAAACAAAAATGGAAAGAAGACTATATATAATTTTCAGGTAAATAATTATCTGCTGAAAAAGCATAAGAGGGTATACTGATATATTTTAGGGCTAATGCGTACCTAGTTGCTCAGTCATGTCTGACTCTTTGTGACCCCATGGACTGTCATCTGCTAGGGTCCTTCAGGCTATAATACTGGAGTGGTTTGCCATTTCCCTTCTCCAGTGGATATTCCTGACCCAGGGATCAAACCTGGGTCTCCTGCATTGCAGGCAGATTCTTTACCATCTGAGCCACCAGGGAAGCCCCAAAACTAGAGCACCCAAATGAGACATGAACCCTGGACCCTCAGATTAAACATCTGATGCTCTACCGACTGAACTATCTGAGCTTAGGGCTAGTGATTAATCATAATGTAATAGATACATGTTAATATACTTAGACAGCATGTACTTTGCTCTATGCCGGTTAGAAAAACATAGTGGAAAAGAAATGCATTCACCTTGACAATAGACACAAATTAAGAGTAACAATATCCACAAAGAGACCAAACCTAAATGAAGAAACTTGAAAGAAAAAAAAAAAAACAACTAAAGGCACAAAAGAAAATTAATCATTGGAAAGCATACCATGTTTCAGAATGACTCTTTATAAAGGGGAAAGTCCTTACCAAAGCTATACATTTTCAAACATATCCTAGCTATGGCTTGTTTTTTTGTTTATTTATTTTATTTTTGTGTTTTGGAATTTTGCCAAATTATTTTAAGCTTAATCTTGGAGAAGGAATGAGGGAAAATAGCCTAGAAAATATTTAAAGCGTAATGAATGGAGAGTTAACCTCCCAGATAATGAAAGCATGATAATTAAAATAATGTGGTTTGGGTCCAAATATTGACAGGAAGATAAGTGGAACATAATGAATGTTCCAGAAGTACTCAAGTGTGTATAAAAAATAATACATGATAAAGGCAATATGAACAAGCAACTGAGAAAGTGTAATTATTTAATCAATAATCACAATTTTATTGAAAGGCAGATGCATATTCACTGTTCACCATGAATTAATGAATATTAGACAATTAAATTGTGGATTAGACAATTATATGGGAACAAAGAAAAAAACTGATGAAAAAATTAAACATAAAGGAACAGAAATAAGCAATTATACAGGAAAGCAATGAATAGATAAAATACATAGAAATATAAAATTTCTGTAATGTAACTTTTGAGAAGTAACAACTTGGAAAGAAAAACAGGCAAAAAAGAAGCAGGATGATTATATCCTTAATATTTATGCAGATTATATATATGGAAGAAAGGCAGGAACACCCAGTTAGAAAATTGGCTAATGACACAAATAACTACTAGACAAAGAAAAAATATTTTAAAATTAATTTCATTGGAGTTTAGTTGATTTACAATGTTGTGTTAGTTTCTGCTGTACAGCAAAGTGAGTCAGTTATACATATATATGTACACACTCTTTTTAGATTATTTTCGCATATAGACTATTATAGAATATTGAGTAGAGTTCCCTGAGCTATAGCAGTAGGTTTTTATTAGTTTTCTATTTTGTATGTAGTAGCGTGTAGGTGGAGAGGGCAATGGCAATCCACTCCAGTACTCTTGCCTGGGAAACCCCATGGACGGAGGAGCCTGGTAGGCTGCAGTCCATGGGGTCGCGAAGAGTCAGACATGACTGAGCGACTTAACTTTCACTTTTCACTTTCATGCATTGGAGAAGGAAATGGCAACCCGCTCCAGTGTTCTTGCCTGGAGAATCCCAGGGATGGGGGAGCCTGGTGGGCTGCCCTCTATGGGGTTGCACAGAGTCGGACACGACTGACGCGACTTAGCAGCAACAGCAGCAGCAGCAGTGTGCATATGTCAATCCCAATTCCCAGGTTATCCCCCACCCTTTCCCCTTTGGTAACCATAAGTTTGTTTCATATGTCTGTGACTCTATTTCTGTTTTGTAAATACGTTTATTTTTACCATTTTTTAGATTCCAGAGATAAGCGATGTCATACAATGTTTGTCTTTCTCTAAGGAATAAAACAAGGGATATAGAGGAAATTAAAGGTATAAGAGAAGACGTTTTATAAAGCTATGCACACATGAGAGAAATATAAACATTACATACTCTTTCTTTTGACTCAGTACTTTGTAGACATATATTTCCCAAATGATTGTTGGCATATAGTATTGTGGAGAAAATGTTCAAAACCAGAACAAATCTTATCTCTGGGTTGGTCAGCTGCTTTTTCCCCAGAAGCTTTCAGGACTTAAAACATCTTTAAATGTTAAATTTGTTGTGGAAATATTTCTTTCTTACCTAAATTATCTCATCAACATTAATTTGAATATAGTCATTTTTGTTGCTGGAAGATATAGGCTTTGAAAACTTTTGGTCAGAAAAGCTGCTTTTAGCTTAAAGTCTGAGCTCGTGACAGATCTCAAAGTGTGCATATAACCCTACTGCCAAACTACTAGGTACTTGTCTTATAGTGAACCGTTTGTAGACAGTCCTCTTTAGCGTGTTTTTACACAAGTTTCCAAAAGTGATTTGTCCAGGTCCTGGCATACAGTAGATAAAAAGTAAATATATCTTTCTACTGTTATTTTTGAATGCAAAGTCATATCATGAGATGGTTCAGATTTCCATTTCTGTTGTGTCAATGTCAGGTTGATTTCTGAGAAGTAGGTTAACCTACATCTAGGTAAGTGCAATACAAATGATAAAAAGGATGACTCAAGTCAACACACTACTTAAGAAGAACACAGTAGCAAGGCTGACACTGCCTGGCTTCAGGACTTACTGTAGCGCTGCAGTCATCCAGGCAGTGCAGTGTTGGCACAAGAATAGACAAGTAGATCAATGAGGCTGAATAGAGAGTTAAAAATAGATGCATACAAATACAGTCAATGATCTTTGACAAAAAAGCAGTGACAGTTCAATGGAGAAAAGGTAGTCTTTTCAATAAATGAAACTGGACAACACCTGAAGAACAATAAATACTGGCACTGGTCTTACATATTTCACAAAAATTAACTCAAAGTGCATCTAAATGAAAGAATTGACTGTGAAACATAAAACTATAAAACTCATAGAAAAATAGAAAATCTAGACGATTTAGTGGAGAATTTTTAGATATAATACAAGGCATACTCCATGAGAGAAAAATTGATGTCAGATTTTACTAAAATTAAAAACTTCTGTGAAAGATATTTAAAAAAAATAATATAAAGATAAACCACAGGCTAGGAGAAAATGCTTATAAAACACATTTCTGATAAAGGACTTGTATCCAAAATATACATTAAATGCTTAGGAGGATAATAAGAAACAAGTAACCCATTTAAAAAATATACAAAAGATCTGAGTATACACCCTACTTAAGAAAAATATACTGATGGAAACTAAGCATATGCAAATGTGCTCAACATTGTAAGTCATTAAGGAATTCAAAATTAAATGAGATAGCATTATACACCTATTGAACAGTTAAAATTCAAAATTTTAATTATATATTCAAATTTTTGATTAAAACTATACCAAATGCTAGTGAGGATGTGGAGCAACAGAAACTCATTCATTGCTTGTGGAAATACAAAATGGTTACAGCCACTTTGGAAGACAGTGTGACAGTTTCTTGCATAGTCAAATATAGTCTTACCATGTAATCCAGCAATTACACTCCTAAGTATTTACCCAGATGAGTTGAAACCTTATGTCTCCAAGAAAACCTACACATAAAAGTTTACAACAGCTTTATTTATTATTGTCAAAAACTGGCACTGACCAAGATGCCCTTAGAAAAATGAATGGCTAAAGAACTGTGACAATATTCATGGAATGAGTTGTAATTCAGTGATAAAAAGAAATTTGTAATCAAGCCATGAAAAGATGTAGAGAAGTTTTAAATGCATATTTCTAAGTGAAAGAAAAGACTGCGGCATACTGTGTGATTCCAGCTACATGACATTACAGACAGGCAAAACAATGAAGACAGTAAACGATCAGTGGTTGCCAGGAACTTAGAGGGAAGAAGGAAAGAAGATGGATGAAAGTACAGGGGCGGAAGTGCAGTGAAGCTATTCTGTATTATACCCTACTGCTGGTTAAGTGACATAGTGCATTTGTTAAAATCTATAGAACTAATTGTCCAACACAAAAGTGATCTCTACTATTAAACTTTCAGCTTCAGTTAATACTAATGTATCAGTTAATACTAATGTAAGTAATATTAGTTTGCCAATTGTTACAAATATACCATGCTAATGGAAGATGTTAATAATAGGAGAAATAGTGGGAGTAAAAGAAAGTATATCTTATCTCTCTGTACCATCTGATGAATTTTCTGTAAACATAATTTTTTTCCTAAAAACTGCAGTGTATTAATTTAAAAGAAAAAGTTGACTCAGATGCTTCAAAATATTACTACACACTTTACTGTATTTAAAAAATAAAATCAAGAAACTCTGACTACAGACTGACTCAGCTAGATTGAAGTCAAAGATTGTGATGGGATCATGATAATGATTTCACAACTATCTGTCTTTAAAATTGCATTCCAATGTTACTAAATCATGAGATTAGTATTGTCAACAAAAAGTCAAGCCAAAAAATTAAGGCTTCACACACCAAGATGCAAAATATACATTAAAATCTTACACTACCAAAAATTTCATGGTGCTTATAATTAAGCAAAGAAAACTATAATGCAGGCAATGAGCCCTTAAAGCACAGCACTGTATGTATTTCCGCATCATACAGTTAGAAATTCCTTTGCTATTAGAATTTTATTCTGCTTGCATTTCAAATGCAAACGTTTGAAAATGTGACTCTTAGATCTTCAGGGAGAAACTAGCGGCACATGTCATAAACTCCCATGAGTTGTATTCTGTATCCTTAATATCTGTATCTTCTCTCCTGGAGTAAAAATGCAACGTTTCCATGTAAATAAAGAGAAAAGAAAGACAGTAAAAGTAAACAATGAAGATGCATTGATGAGGTCGTTAATGCGAATGCCTGAATTTATTCTCTAAACTTGATAGGCTCTGAGTATATTAACACCAGCCTTTCGACAGCCCAGAAACTTCAGAGCATCATAAAGATACATCAAATTCTTCTGTATTTGGCATATATTTCAATTTTCTGAGACTATGCAAAGAGCCTTAGGAGCACCATTTGTTGCCTTGAGACTGAGCTCATTGCCACATCTATCTCAAGCATATTTTTCTTAAAGCACTTGTTTCCTGTATGTATTACTTCATTGACAGTTATGGATAAGGTTGACATGTCTAAAATATTTTAATATACTAGGATGGGAATTTTGTTAATGAAAGCATCATTTCATTTTTAAATTAGTGGCAACAGTATATTTTCTCATGTTCCTCAGCATGGACACATACCTATTCCTACTATGGTTGGATGGCCAGCATTGGCACATTATATAATGCTTGCATTCATTTTATTATCTGTGTTTGGAGGTACTGAATGAAAATGATTTGTACAAGCTTCAAAAATCGTGCCTAACCATAGAGATATTAGACATGCTTGTAGAGGAGAAACACATTTTTCCATTACATATTAATTAGTTTCATTATCCTTCTCCTTATTCTTTCAGAGAGTAAGAGGGTGGAAAAGAAAAAAAAACTCTCTTTAATTTGAGAAGAATGTGTGTTTGGGCATTTGGAAAAAAATTTGTAAAAACAAAATTGCAAAGATGAAAATATGCTGTTGGCATTGGACAATAACAAAGATAGCTCTGGGAGAACAATCTTTATAGGCAAAAATTCAATCAAAAATCTCTAAAAGCAAACTATTAATGACATTGATTATGACAACAAGGAGAGATAACATTACTGATTCTAGTACTAAACCCTCAGCAAAATTAGACTCTGAAAAGATATTGATATTCTGTTGTTCATTTTAGGCCCGATGCTGTTCTCTCCACAATATACAGTTCAGTTCAGTTCAGTTCAGTTCAGTTCAGTTCAGTTCAGTTGCTCAGTCGTGTCTGACTCTTTGTGACCCCATGAACCACAGCACGTCAGGCCTTCCTCTCCATCACCAACTCCGGGAGTTCACCCAAACTCATGTCCATTGAGCCGGTGATGCCATCCAACAATCTCATCCTGTGTCGTCTGGTTCTCCTCCCACCCTCAATCTTTTCCAGCATCAGGGTCTTTTCAAATGAGTCAGCTCTTCTCATCAGGTGGCCAAAGTATTGGAGTTTCAGCTTCAACATCAGACCTTCCAATGAACACCCAGGACTAATCTCCTTTAGGATGGACTGGTTGGATCTCCTTGCAGTCCAAGGGACTCTCAAGAGTCTTCTCCAACACTACAGTTCAAAAGCATCAGTTCTTCAGTGCTCAGCTTTCTTTATAGTCCAACTCTCACATCCATACATGACTACTGGAAAAATCGTAGCCTTGACTAGATGACCTTTGTTGACAAAGTAATGTCTCTGCTTTTTAATATGCTGTCCAGGTTAGTCATAACTTTCCTTCCAAGGAGTAAGCGTCTTTTAATTTCATTGCTGCAATCACCATCTGCAGTGATTTTGGATCCACCCAAAATTACAGTCAGCTACTGTTTCCACTGTTTCCCCATCTATTTGCCATGAAGTGATGGAACTGGATGTCATGATCTTAGTTTTCTGAATGTTGGGCTTTAAACCAACTTTTCCACTCTCCTCTTTCACTTTCATCAAGAGGCCCTTTAGTTCTTCTTCACTTTCTGCCATAAGGGTGGTGTCATCTGGATATCTGAGGTTATTGATATTTCTCCCAGTAACCTTGATTCCAGCTTGTGTTTTATCCAGCAAACTGTTTCTCCCACATCCAAGATCAAGGGTGGCGGCCAAGAGGAGCTACCCCACATCCAAAGTAAGGAGCAGCTGCTGCGCTCTTCTGGAGCAGCTGTAAAGAGATACCCCATGTCCCAAATAAAAGAAACCCAAGTAAGATGGTAGGTGCAGAGAGAGGGCATGAGAGGACTGACAGACTTATATCACAATCATAGACAACTAGCTAATCTGATCACACGGATCACAGCTTGTCTAACTCAGTGAAACTAAGCCATGCCGTGTAGAGCCACCCAAGACAGATGGGTCATGGTGGAGAGGTCTGACAGAATGTGGTCGACTGGAGAAGGGAATGGCAAACCACTTCAGTATTCTTGCCTTGAGAACCCCATGAACAGTATGAAAAGGTAAAAATATAGAACACTGAAAGATGAACTCCCCAGGTCAGTAGGTGCCCAATATACTACTGGAGATCAGTGGAGAAATAACTCCAGAAATAATTAAGGGACAGAACCAAAGCAAAATCAATACCCAGCTGTGGATGTGACTGGTGATAGAAGCAAGGTCCAATGCTATAAAGAGCAATATTGCATAGGAACCTGGAATGTTAGGTCCATGAATCAAGGCAATTTGGAAGTGGTCAAGCAGGAGATGGCAAGAGTGAACGTCGACGTTCTGGGAATCAGCGAACTAAGATGGACTGGAATGAGTGAATTTAACTCAGATGACCATTATATCTACTAATGTGGGCAGGAATCCCTTAGAAGAAATGGAGTAGTCATCATAGTCAACAAAAGAGTCTGAAATGCAGTACCTGGATGCAATCTCAAAAACAATATACAGAAGAGAACATAAAATTTGAATAGATTCATGAACTATTGCTATAAGGCATTAGCCTGTATATTTTTATAATGTCTGCATTCTTATTGTGAACATCTAATAAATGAAGGAATTTGCACTCAATTATAATTATATGCAAATAATATATTATACATATTTTGTAATTTTATTTATTTTTAATATAATTTATTTGGCTGCACCGGCTCTTAGTTGCAGCATGCAATCTCCACTTCTCAGACCAGGTATCCAACCTGGGTTCCCTCCACTGGGTGTGTGGAGTCTTAACCACTGAAGAACCAGGGAAGTCTTTATAATTTAAAAGTATCAATTTGTTAAATCCAGTTGGAAACCAGTGACTGCATCCAATGAATGCAAATGAATTTGTTTAAAACTTTCACTATCTCTTGTTTGCTAATGGATCATACACTATGTAAACAAGCAGTTGGAAGTCTCTAAGACCTGGATTCAGTCTACCATCTCAGTCCCACCCCACAGTGATTCTTCCCAGATAGCCTCTGGTCCAGCCACAGTTATACTCACCACACCCCAATACACTGCAATACACAAACACATTACTCAAGTCTTAGGGATACACATCTCAGCCTACTTCTGAAATATCTTTCTCTAAATGACACCTGCCCATCCTGTTCTTTT
The DNA here is from genome assembly GCA_024291935.2 of Okapia johnstoni. NCBI lineage: Eukaryota > Metazoa > Chordata > Mammalia > Artiodactyla > Giraffidae > Okapia > Okapia johnstoni. The sequence continues at coordinate 109,629,332 of CM044312.1, forward strand.
CTAGAAGTAGCAGGTGCTATGGGAACAACATGTTACAACATCCATGATTATAGTCTGCATGTTCCTCACAACTAAAAATGCTGTAGGTCTGTGATGAATTATATGCCCAGAGAAGTGTTCCAACAAAGTAAACATAGATATAAACATAATCATAATAAATACCTTTTCACTCTGTTTTCAACAATTTTACCCCACATCTTGTCACTGTTCCCCCTTTGTTGGCTTGCCTTCTCCATTTTCTGCTCATCATATACATTATCTCAAGCTTGTTAGTATGTAAGTTGTTATTGTTACTTCGTGTGTTTCATTTCATTAATAGGTATCTCTTTGAAAGATACAGACTTCAGAGAATTTAAATGACAAGGACAAGATTGTGCAGATGGGAAAAGACAGGACTCTAAGACACTTTGCTTCCAAAACTGGTGTCGTTTCTCTCGTACATGTTCCTTTCAACAAAAATGATGCCTTCTACCAGAGAAGTAGCATGCCCATGATGAGCCACTTAACCTCCCTGGTCCCCAATTTCCTCATCTGTCAGTGAGAATTATGAGTCCTGCCCTGACTATCTCATGTGGTGCCTGCAAGAAGCAAGTAAGATAATGTATGTGAAGGAGTTTCTGAAGTGCTAATAAAAAATTAAAAGTGTCATTTTATTATCTCCACATGGAAGACAGCTGAAGAACACCAGGATTTAAAATACCAGATTTGATCTCTTACTACTTGTGTTACCCATGACAAATAGTGAAAGTCGTTTGGACATAATGCTTTTTCCAACTATGACTCAAAAATATGAGCTAAATGATCACACAGGTCCCCACTACTCACTGAATCAAGTTTTGGATTAAACTGATGTCTGATTCATGTTTTCCCAATTTCCAATACCCTTTAAGATTTTGAAAGAAGTACCATATTTGCCAAAAAAAAAAAAAAAGAGCAATTAAGAATTCTTAGAAACATTTTTCTAAGAGCACAATGCCTTAGGATTTTGAGTAAGAAAACCAGCTGTGCCTACATTATACTGCAGTCACCATGTTTGTGTGTTTGTCGCTCAGTTGTGTCTGACTCTTTGCGACCCCCATGGACTGTACCTCACCAGCCTCCTCTGTCCATGGAATTCTCAGGCAAGAATACTGCACTGAGTAGCCAGTCCCTTCTCCAGGGGAATCTTCCAGACCCAGGGATCAAACCCAGGTCTCCTGCACTGCAGGCAGTTTCTTTACAGCCTGAGCCACTAGGGAAGCATACAGAAAGTTCCCAATAGTGACAGTGAAGAGTGGTGAAAACAAATTCCATTTTTAAAGACTGAGGTTGACCATTAGTGTAGTGCCAGAATTGTGAGGATTTCACATCCACCAAAACATCAACAAGGCTGGATTTAGAAGTGCCCTCAGAGGCCCGCCACACTCACAGAGCAAGCCCCAATGTTCCATGCTCCCTTGTAGATGCGACAGCTGAGCCATGAGCAGAAGAGGTAGGTAGGTCCTCCGCTGAGTGGTGACTGCTGTGAATTGGTTAGAGAATCTGCTCCCTGAGCTGAAGGACTCTGTCATGACAAGATGGAGAGAGTTCAGAAGTCCTAGTGAAAATAAATAAGGGAAAACTTCATTTAAAATGGAGTCAGGAGGCCAAAGAGTCAGACACGACTGAGCAACTGAACTGAACTGAACTGAACTGGGGAGGCCCCAAAGAGGACTCTCATGCAGGTACCACCATGCAGCTTGAATAACCAAGAAGGACAAAAGTAAGAAGATCTGTTTGTGTAGAATTATTTGTGTATAATTCTCTTTTCAAGTTCTTGTCCCTGTTGGTAAGAATTTACTTTTTGGTCTGCTACAAGGAGGACATTTTTCACATGGGAATTTCATCTCTTACTTTTAAGAAAAGGAAGGAGGGGCCCTCCCTGCCCCAACAATAGTGCACTAGCCACCCTTGCAGCCAAAGAGAACCTGACTCAACCTTGAACTCCTTCTCCTCCAGTGAACTTTTATCCAAAGCACCTCTCCCCAGGTTCCTCCTAAAACCTAATAAACATTGACCTTCCTTTTGTCTCTTTGTGAGATAGGAGATAGATGGGCCCCTGGGCTGATCAGGTGGAATTTGTCAGACTGAGCAAATTGGAGCTTCTCTCTCTCTCATATTTCAAGGAAAAATAGCAGGAGCAGAGAGGATCTGAGTCCTGCTGGAGTAAAAGATAAGATGACCGTATCTATCATTCTTGAGTTCAAGGAGACCTCCCTGAATAAACATGTGGAGAAAGGTTTCTCAGGGGTCAGAAAGGGAGGTAGTGCTATCCCATACTATGTTCTGTCAATCTCCTAGAGACCTTCCCGCTGGAATCCATCTTATCTAAAAGATACACACGCATATCAGAAGGGCCCTGGGTCAGATAAAATATGGGAAATGAAGTAAGATGATTGGCCAAAGGAAAAAAGACCCAGAAGATGCTCCCATATAAGCAATTTAAACCACCCTTTTAGGGCTCCTTATTAGAGGATGCTACACTCTTGGGTAGTTCTGCTTGTCTTCTGTCTTAAATAAACTGCTTCTCTGTGTGCTCGCTCATATGTGCTATGCTTCTCATAAATTCTGTGACTATTTTACTATTTCAGCCTCTTGTAAAACTCCTGTTTTCAGAGAAGTCTAGAGCAAGGGATCTGCTTCTAGCCACCAGTCCCTGGTGGTCTTATAGTTAGGACTCCTGGTTTTTACCCAGTCAGCCCAGGTTCAATTCCCAGGCAGGAAATTAAGATCTGACTTTTTGGTTCATAAAAGCTTGCTTGTCCTTATTCCCAGGTGAACACATTTTTCTCTTTATACTGGTTGTTTTATCCTTAATGTCAACAGTTATAATCTGTGAGCTGTGGGTTTTCATCTCTGCCACTGTCTCTTCCGTGTCAATAAACAAGCCAGGTGGCAGGAAAGGATGATCCCATTTCAATCCAGCAGAATCACACTAGATCAACCCCTGGACATCAATGCAAAGTCATTTCCTGTCCAGGGACTGCAGGCTGGAAATGGGAAGGACCAGGGTGGATTTCAGAAGGGTTAAGACCAATCTCAGAGAAAGTGAAGTCGCTCAGTCGTGTCTGACTCTTTGCAGCCCCATGGACTGTAGACTACCACGCCCCTTGTCCATGGGATTTTCCAGGCAAGAGTACTGGAGTGGGTTGCCATTTCCTTCTCCAGAAGATCTTCCTAACCCAAGGATCAAACCTGGGTCTCCCTTATTGTAGGCAGACACTTTACCGTCTCAGCCACCAGGGAAGTCAATACCCGAGAACAAATCCTAGGCCTTGACAGAGCTCAGTTCACATTTTGCAAAAGGTGAAAAATTCGTGTGTACAAAGATTGAGATACAAATGAACTGAAAACAGTGGACTTTATTAGAGACAGTTCATATTGATCACAAAAATCAATCAGATACATGTCACAGATATTTTAAAAATAATTTAAAAATAAATTATAAAGTCTCAGATTGTTTGTAACCATTGCTAGCAGTCTATTCTAAAACAAATGAACCCGAATATGGGGAAAATAATCTTTATATTGCTGCTGCTAAGTCGCTTCAGTCATCTCTGACTCTGTGCGACTCCATAGACAGCAGCCCACCAGGCTCCACCATCCCTGGGATTCTCCAGGCAAGAATGCTGGAGTGGGTTGCCATTTCCTTCTCCAGTGCATGAAAGGGAAAAGTGAAAGTGAAGTCGTTCAGTCATGTCCGACTCTTAGCGACCCCATGGACTGTAGCCTACCAGGCTCCTCCATCCATGGGATTTTTCAGGCAAGAGTACTGGAGTTGAACTGAAATATGATCAAAATAGTATTTTGATACATAAAAGGACATTTAAGTGTTTGTAGTATCATGGAAAAGTTATTGAAAAAATATCAAGACATGAAATTTTATGAAAAATGCAATGATGATAACTAATATCATTAATATTCACAATGTGCCAAGTGCATTTCTAAGATATTTACATATGTTAACTTCATTCTCATAAACATATGAAGTAGGCAATTTTTCCCAGTTTCTGGATGAGGAATCCTATGATCAAAGAGTTTAAGTAACATGTAAGTTACTCAGTGTCTCAGAGAGAGTACACCACACAGTCAGGATCTAAAACAAAGTGCTTGGTTTCAGGTTCTTTACTTATAATGACTATGCTACATTAACAACAACATACACAAATACACTCACACACATAATTAGTACTGGAATCATATAAACCAAAATATGATTGGTCATTGCACTGAACTATGAGATTTAAGGTCATTTATAGATCATCTTCTCAACTTAATAACTTTTTTTTTCTTTTTCAGCTTACATGTCCAGTTGCTCCATTCCATCCCAAAGAAAAAGAAAAGCAAGAAGGCAAAGTAGGTATATGAAGAGGCCTTACAAATAGCTAAAGGAAGAAGAGAAGTGAAAAACAAGGGAGAAAGGGAAAAGTATATCCAGTTAAACAGATTTCCAAAGAACAGCACAGACAGACAAAAAGGCCTTCTTCAATGAACAGTGTATAAATCTAGAAGAAAACAACAGAAATGGAAAGACTGGAGAACTCTTTAGGAAAATTTGAGATGCAAAGGGAAGATTTTGCCCAAGTGCCAAGTAGCTCAGTCATGTCCAACTCTTTGTGACCCTATGGATGGTAGCCCGCCAGGCTCCTCTGTCCATGGGGATTCTCCAGGCAAGAACACTAGAGTGGGTTGCCATGCACTTCTCAAGGGGATCTTCCCAACTCAGGGATCCAACCTACATCTCTTATGTCTCCTGCATTGGCGGGTGCTTTACCACTAGCACCACCTGGGTAGCCTGTGCGTAGGGAAACAGTCAAAATAAGATCTTCCAAGGGAAGAATCTGGAACAACGAGAGATGACCAGTCCCTGAGGAGAGTCACAGTAAGGAATGAACTCCTTTCCTATTGGAAAAGAAGAGCCAGTAGAGGTAAAAGCAGGGAATGAAGACATCGGATTCCTATCACTCTGACTGCAGTGTGGAGGGAGGCAGGTCAGGGAGGGGGCTGCTGGAGCAATCCAGGAGAGAGAGGGCTTGGATTTCAGATGAGGGAGACAAGTTTACAGATTTGAGAAACATTATGGAAATAAATTTCACATGGAATGCTAAGTTTACTGTAGAAAATGAGTGTAACGTAACAGTCTCTGACTTTTGTAGTGGTCTTCTTTGAATATTTGGTTTACACTGTCGTTGATCTGCTGAGACTAAGTTGTTACCTTTTTAAGTGAATGGGCATAACTTGTGAATTTTGAGCCTGAACAGAGAACATTTGCAAATAAGAGGGAATTTTTAGTGTATGCGGACGTCTCTTGGGAGTTTTGAATTTATTAAACAGGTGCCAGCGTGGATTGGGGACATATTCCACCTATTCAGGTGACAACTTGCCATTTATAGGCCTGAATAGTAAAACTGCTACATTGTTATTTCCCTAGTGTTATTCCAGTGTTTATATTCAATGGAGTCCAACTCTGCAACCCCATGGATTACAGCCCATGAGACTCTCTGTCCATGGAATTTTTCAGGCAAGAGTACTGGAGTGGGTTGCCATTTCCAAAGATGAGCACAATAAAGGACATAAATGGTAGAGATCTACCTAACAGACACTGAGGAGATCAAGAAGAGATGGAAAGGATACACGGAAGAATTGAATAAAAAAGATCCAGATGAACTAAATGACTATGATGATGTATGTGGTCAGCCACCCAGAGCCAGACATTCTGGAGAGTGAAGTCAAGTGGGCCTTAGGAAGCACAGCTATTAATAAAACTAGGGGATTCGACAAATTCCAGAACTATTCAAAACCCTAAAGGATGATGTTGCATTCAATATATCAGCAAATCTGGAAGACCCAGCAGTGGCCACAGGACTGGAAAATGTCAATCCTCATCCCAATTCCCAAGAAGCATAGTACTAAAGAATGTGCTGACCATCAGACAGTTTCACTCATCTCCCATGCTGTCATGTCATCTCCATGATGTCTACTATCACCTTGTTTGTTTAATCTATATGATGAGCACATCATGAGAAACACCAGGCTGAATGAGTTACAAGCTGGAATCAAGATAGACAGGAGAAACATATCAGCAACCTCAGATATGCGAATGATACCACTCTAATCACAGAAAGTGAAGAGGAACTAAAAAGCATCTTGATGAGGGTGAAGGAGGAAAGTGAAAGAGCCTGTTTAAAACCAAATATTAAAAAACAAACAAACAAAAAAAAACTAAGATCATGGCATCCAGCCCCATTACTTCATGTCAAATAGAAGTTGAAAAGGTGAAAGTAGTGACAGATTTCCTCTTCTTGAGCTCTAAAATCACTGCAGATAATGACTGCAGCCATGAAATCAGAAGATATTTGCTTCTTGTCAGGAAAGCTATGACAAACTTAGACGGTGGGTTGAAAAGCAGAGACATTGCCGACAAAGGTCCGTAGAGTCAAGGCTATGGTCTTCCCAGTGGTCACGTACAGTTGTGAGAGCCAGACCGTAAAGAAGGCAGAGCACCAAAGAGTAGATGCCTTTGAATTGTGGTGCTGGAGAAGACTCCTGAGTCCCTTGGACAGCAAGGAGATCAAACCAGTCAATCTTAAGGGAAATCAACCCTGAATACTCTTTGGAAGGACTGATGCTGAAGGTGAAACTCCAGTACTTTGGTCATCTGATGCTAACAGCTGACTCATTGGAAAAGTCCCTGATGCTGGGAAAGATTGAGGGCAGAAGGAAAAGAGGGCATCAGAGGTTGATATAGCTGGATGGCAACACTGATGCAATGGACATGAAGTTAGGCAAAATTCAGGAGATGGTGAGGGACAGAGTGGCCTGGTGTGTTGCAGTCATGGGGTCACAAAGAGTCAGACATGACTGGGTGACTGAATAACAATAGCCAGTTGCTCCAGCACTATGTATTTTTTAAATTAATTTATTTATTTTAATTGGAGGTTAATTACTTTATAATATTGTAGTGGTTTTTGCAATACATTGACATGAATCAGCCATGGGTGTACATATGTCCCCATCCTGAGCTCCCCTCCCAGTTCGCTCCCCATCCCATCTCTCAGGGTCGTCCCAGTACACTGGCCCTGAGCACCCAGTCTCATGCATCGAACCTGGACTGGAGATCTGTTTCACGTATAATAATATACATCTTTCCGTGCTATTCTCTCAAATCATCCTACCCTCGCCTTCTCCCACAGAGTCCAAAAGACTGTTTCTTACATCTGTGTCTGTTTTGCTGTCTTGCATATAGGGTCATTGTTACCATCTTTCTAAATTCCATATACATGTGTTAGTATACTGTATTGGTGTTTTTATTTCTGACTTACTTCACTCTATATAATAGGCTCCAGTTTCATCCAACTCATTAGAACTGATTCAAATGCATTCTTTTTAATGGCTGAGGAATACTCCATTGTGTATATATACCACAGCTTTCTTTCTTTCTTTTTTTTAAATTAGTTTATTTATCTGTTTTTTAACTTTACAGTAGTGTATTTGTTTTGCCATGCATTGACATGAATCCACCATGGGTGTACATGTTTTCCCCTTCCAGAACCCCCCTCCCACCTCCCTTCCCATCCCATCCCTCCAGGTCATCCTGGTGCACCAGACCCGAGCACCCTGTATCATGCATCAAACCTGGACTGGCGATTCGTTTCACATATGATAATTACATGTTTCAATGTCATTCTCCCATAGCATCCCGCCCTCGCCCTCTCCCATAGAGTCCATAATACTGTTCTATTTATCTGTGTCTTTTTTGATGTCTTGCATACAGGGTTATCTTTACCGATTAACTAAATACCATATATATGTGTTAGTATACTGTATTGGTGTTTTTCTTTCTGGCTTACTTCACTCTGTATAACAGGCTCCAGTTTCATCCACCTCATTAGAACTGATTTGAATCTATTCTTTTTAGTAGCTGAGTAATATTCCATTGTGTACATGTACCACAGCTCCCTTATCCATTCGTCTGCTGGTGGGCATCTAGGCTGCTTCCATGTCCTGGCTATTATAAACAGTGCTGTAATGAACACTGGGGTACACGTGTCTCTTTCAGTTCTGGTTTCCTCAGTGTGTATGTCCAGCATTGGAACTGCTGGGTCATATGGCAGTTCTATTTCGTTTTTTGAGGAATCTCCACACTGTTCTCCATAGTGGCTGTACTAGTTTGCATTCCCACCAACAGTGTAAGAGGGTTCCCTTTTCTCCACACCCTCTCCAGCATTTATTGCCTGTAGTCTTTTGGACAGCAGCCATTCTGACGGGCGTGAATTGGTACCTCATTGTGGTTTTGATTTGCATTTCTCTGATAATGAGTGATGTTGAACATCTTTTCATGTGTTTGTTAGCCATCTGTATGTCTTCTTTGGAGAATTGTCTGTTTAGTTCTTTGGCCCACTTTTGGATTGGGTCATTTATTTTTCTGGAATTGAGCTTCAGGAGTTGCTTGTATATTTTTGGATTAATTCTTTGTCCGTTGCTTCGTTTGCTATTATTTTCTCCCATTCCGAGGGCTGTCTTTTCACCTTGTTTATAGTTTCCTTTGTTGTGCAAAAGCTTTTATGTTTAATTAGGTCCCATTTGTTTATTTTTGCTTTTATTTCCAATATTCTAGAAGGTGGGTCATAGAGGATCCTGCTGTGATTTATGTCGGAGGGTGTTTTGCCTATGTTTTCCTCTAGGAGTTTTATAGTTTCTGGTCTTAGGTTTAGATCTTTAATCCATTTTGAGTTGATTTGTGTGTATGGTGTTAGAAAGTGTTCTAGTTTCATTCTTTTACAAGTGGTTGACCAGTTTTCCCAGCACCACTTGTTAAAGAGATTGTCTTTTCTCCATTGTATATTCTTACTTCCTTTGTCAAGGATAAGTTGTCCATAGGTGCATGGATTTATCTCTGGGCTTTCTATTTTGTTCCATTGATCTATTTTTCTGTCTTTGTGCCAGGACCATACTGTCTTGATGACTGTGGCTTTGTAGTAGAGCCTGAAGTCAGACAGGTTGACTCCTCCAGTTCCATTCTTCTTTCTCAAGATTGCTTTGGCTATTCGAGGTTTTTCTGTATTTGCATACAAATTGTAAAATTATTTGTTCTAGTTCTCTGAAGAATAACGTTGGTAGCTTGATAGGGATTGCATTGAATCTATAGGTTGCTTTGGGTAGTATACTCATTTTCACTATGTTGATTCTTCCGATCCCTGAACACGGTATATTTCTCCATCTATTTGTGTCCTCTTCGATTTCGTTCACCAGTGTTTTATAGTTTTCTATATATAGATCTTTTGTTTCTTTAAGTAGATATATTCCTAAGTGTTTTATTCTTTTCATTGAGATGGTGAATGGAATTGTTTCCTTAATTTCTCTTTCTATTTTCTCGTTGTTAGTCTATAGGAATGCAAGGGATTTCTGTGTGTTAATTTTATATCCTGCAGCTTTACTATATTCATTGATTTTCTCTAGTAATTTTCTGGTGGAGTCTTCAGGGTTTTCTATGTAGAGGATCATGTCATCTGCAAACAGGGAGAGTTTTACTTCTTCTTTTCCAAACGGGACTCCTTTCATTTCTTTTTCTGCTCTGATTGCTGTGGCCAAAACTAGGTTGAATAGTAGTGGTGAGAGTGGGCACCTTTGTCTTGTTCCTGACTTTAGGGGAAATGCTTTCAGTTTTTCACCATTTAGGAAAATGTTTTCTGTGGCTTTGTCATATATAGCTTTTATTATGTTGAGGTATGTTCCTTCTATTCCTGCTTTAACTAGTGTTTTTATCATAAATGAATGTTGAATTTTTTCAAAGGCTTTCTCTTCATTTATTGAAATAATCATATGGTTTTTATTTTTCAATTTGTTTATGTGGTGTATTAAATTGATTGATTTGCAGATATCAAAGAATCCTTGCATCCCTGGGATAAAATCCACCTGGTCATGATGTATGATGTTTTTAATATGTTGTTGGATTCTGTTTGCTACGATTTTGTTAAAGATTTTTGCATCTAGGTTCATCAGTGATATTGGCCTGTAGTTTTCTTTATTTGTGACATCTTTGTCAGGTTTTGGTATTAGGGTGATGGTGGCCTCATAGAATGAGTTTGGAAGTTTACTTTCCTCTGCAATTTTCTGGAAGGGTTTGAGTAGGATAGGTGTTAGCTCTTCCATAAATTTTTGGTAGAATTCAGCTGTGAAGCCATCTGGTCCTGGGCTTTTGTTTGCTGGAAGATTTCTGATTACAGTTTCAATTTCTGTGCTTGTGATGGGTCGGTGGAGATTTTCTATTTCTTCCTGGTTCAGTTTTGGGAAGTCATAATTTTCTAAGAATTTATACATTTCCTCCAAGTTGTCCATTTTATTTGCAGATAGTTGCTGATAATACTCTCTTATGATCCTTTGTTTTTCAGTGTTGCCTGTTATGATCTCTCCGTTTTCATTTCTAATTTTGCTGATTTGATTCTTCTCCTTTTGTTTCTTGATGAGTCTGGCTAATGGCTTGTCAGTTCAATTATCTTCACAAAGAACCAGCTTTTGGCTTTGTTGACTTTTGCTATGGTCTCTTTTGTTTCTTGTGCATTTATTTCTGCCCTAATTTTTAAGATATCTTTCCTTCTACTAACCTGGGGTTCTTCATTTCTTACTTTTCTAGCTGCTTTAGGTGTAGGGTTAGGTTATTTATTTGGCTTTTTTCTTGTTTCTTGAGGTGAGCCTGTATTGCTATGAATCTTCCCCTTAGCACTGCTTTTACAGTGTCCCATAGGTTTTGGGTTGTTGTGTTTTCATTTTCGTTCGTTTCTATGCATATTTTGATTTCTTTTTTTATTTCTCCTGTGATTTGTTGGTTATTCAGCAGTGTGTTGTTCAGCCTCCATATGTTGGAGTTTTTAATAGTTTTTCCCCTGTAATTGACATCTAATCTTACTGCATTGTGGTCAGAAAAGAGGCTTGAAATGATTTCAATTGTTTTGAATTTACCGAGCCTAGATTTATGGCCCAGGATGTGATCTATTCTGGAGAAGGCTCCGTGTGTGCTTGAGAAAAAGGTGAAATTCATTGTTTTGGGGTGAAATGTCCTATAGATATCAATTAGGTATAACGGGAGAATACAGTGGAAGTGACAAATAGATTTAAGGGACTAGACCTGATAGACAGAGTGCCTGATAAACTATGGACAGAGGTTCGTGACATTGTATAGGAGACAGGGATCAACACAATCCCCATGGAAAAGAAGTGCAAAAAAAGCAAAATGGCTGTCTTAGGAGGGCTTCAGAGAGCTGGGAAGAGAAGAGAAGTGAAAAGCAAAGGAGAAAAGGAAAGATATTCCCAGCTGAATGCAGAGTTCCAAAGAATAGCAGGGAGAGATAAGAAAGCCTTCCTCAGCGATCAGCGCAAAGAAATAGAGGAAAACAACAGAATGGGAAAGACTAGAGATCTCTTCAAGAAAATTAGAGATACCAAAGGAATATTTCATGCAAAGGTAAGCTCGATAAAGGACAGAAATGGTATGGACCGAACAGAAGCAGAAAATATTAAGAAGAGATGGCAAGAATACACAAAAGAACTGTACAAAAAAGATCTTCATGACCCAGATAATCATGATGGTGTGATCACTCACCTAGAGCCAGACATCCTGGAATGTGAAGTCAAGTGGGCCTTAGAAAGCATCACTATGAACAAAGCTAGTGGAGGTGATGGAATTCCAGTTGAGCTATTTCAAATCCTCAAAGGTGATGCTGTGAAAGTGCTGCACTCGATATGTCAGCAATTTTGGAAAACTCAGCTGTGGCCACAGGACTGGGAAAGATCAGTTTCCATTCCAATCCCAAAGAAAGGCAATGCCAAAGAATGTTCAAACTACCACACAATTGCACTCATCTCACATGCTAGTAAAGTAATGCTCAAAATTCTCCAATCCAGGCTTAAGCAATACGTGAACCATGAACTTCCAGATGTTCAAGCTGGTTTTAGAAAAGGCAGAGGAACCAGAGATCAAATTGCCAATATCTGCTGGATCATCGAAAAAGCAAGAGAGTTCCAGAAAAACATCTATTTCTGCTTTATTGACTATGCCAAAGCCTTTGACTGTGTGGATCACAATAAACTGTGGAAAATTCTGAAAGAGATGGGAATAGCAGACCATCTGACCTGTCTCTTGAGAAACCTGTATGCAGGTCAGGAATCAACAGTTAGAACTGGACATGAAACAACAGACTGGTTCCAAATAGGAAAAGGAGTACGTCAAGGCTGTATATTGTCACCCTGCTTATTTAACATATATGCAGAGTACATCATGAGAAACGCTGGGCTGGAAGAAACACAAGCTGGAATCAAGATTGCCGGGAGAAATATCAATAACCTCAGATATGCAGATGACACCACCCTTATGGCAGAAAGGGAAGAAGAACTAAAGAGCCTCTTGATGAAAGTGAAAGAGGAGAGTGAAAAAGTTGGCTTAAAGCTCAACGTTCAGAAAACTAAGTTCATGGCATCTGGTCCCATCACTTCATGGGAAATAGATGGGGAAACAGTGGAAACAGTGTCAGACTTTATTTTGGGTGGCTCCAGAATAACTGCAGATGGTGATTGCAGCCATGAAATTAAAAGACACTTACTCTTTGGAAGGAAGGTTATGGCCAACCTAGATAGCATATTTAAAAGCAGAGACATTATTTTGCCAACAAAAGTCCGTCTAGTCAAGGTATGGTTTTTCCAGTGGTCATGTATGGATGTGAGAGTTGGACCGTGAAGAAAGCTGAGCACTGAAGAATTGATGCTTTTGACCTGTGGTGTTGGAGAAGACTCTTGAGTCTTGGACTGCAAGGAGATCCAACTAGTCCATCCTAAAGGAGATCAGTCCTGGGTGTTCATTGGAAGGACTGATGTTGAAGCTGAAACTCCAATACTTTGGCCACCTCATGCGAAGTGTTGACTCATTGGCAAAGACCCTAATGCTGGGTAGGATTGGGGGAGGGAGGAGAAGGGGACGACAGAGGATGAGATGGTTGGATGGCATCACCGACTCGATGGACATGGATTTGAGTAGACTCCGGGAGTTGGTGATGGACAGAGAGGCCTGGCGTGCTGCAATTCATGGGGTCGCAAAGAGTTGGACACGACTGAGCGACTGAACTGAACTGAACTGGTCTATTGTATCATTTAAAGTTTGTGTTTCCTTGTTAATTTTCTGTTTAGGTGATCTGTCCATAGGTGTGAGTAGGGTATTAAATTCTCCCACTATTATTGTGTTATTGTTAATTTCCCCTTTCATACTTGTTAGCATTTGCCTTACATATTGCAGTGCTCCTATGTTGGGTGCATATATATTTATAATTGTTGCATCTTCTTGTTGGATTGATCCTTTGATCATTATGTAGTGTCCATCTTTGTCTCTTTTCACCACCTTTGTTTTAAAGTGCACCGGGATGATCCAGAGGGATGGGGTGGGGAGGGAGGTGGAAGGGGTGTTCTGGAAATGGAAACCATGTACACCCATGGTGGATTTATGTCAGTGTATTGCAAAACAAATACAATATTGTAAAGTCAAAAATAGAAAACAAACTAATTTAAAAAATTAAAATAAAATGCAAAGAAAGATCAAAAATATATAAATAAATAAAATAAAGTCTATTTTATCTGATATGAGTATTGCTACTCCTGCTTTCTTTTGGTCTCTATTTGCATGAAATATATTTTTCCAGCCCTTAGCTTTCAGTCTGTATGTGTCCCTTGTCTCGAGGTGGGTCTCTTATAGACAACATATATAGGGGTCTTGTTTTTGTATCCATTCAGTCAGTCTTTGTCTTTTGGTTGGGGCATTCAACCCATTTACATTTAAGGCAATTATTGATAAGTATGATCCCGTTGCCATTTACTTTATTGTTATAGGTTCGAGATTATACACCCTTTCTGTGTTTCTTGTCTAGAGAAGATCATTTAGCATTTGTTGGAGAGCTGGTTCAGTGGTGCTGAATTCTCTGAGCTTTTGCTTGTCTGTAAAGTTTTTGATTTCTTCTTCGTATTTGAATGAGATTCTTGCAGGATACAGTAATCTAGGCTGTAGATTATTTTCTTTCATCACTTTAAGTATGTCCTGCCATTCCCTTCTGACCTGTAGAGTTTCTATTGAAAGATCAGCCGTCATCCTTATGGGAATCCCCTTGTGTGTTATTTGTTGTTTTTCCCTTGTTGCTTTTAATGTTTGTTCTTTGTGTTTTATCTTTGTTAATCTGATTACTATGTGTCTTGGCGTGTTTTGCCTTGGGTTTATCCTGTTTGGAACTCTCTGGGTTTCTTGGACTTGGGTGATTGTTTCCTTCCCCACTTTAGGAAAGTTTTCAACTATTATCTCCTCGAATGTTTTCTCATGGTCTTTCTTTTTGTCTTCTTCTTCTGGGACTCCTATGATTTGTATGTTGGTGCGTTTAACATTGTCCCAGAGGTCTCTGAGGTTGTCCTCATTTCTTTTAATTCTTTTTTTCTTTTTTCCTCTCTGTTTCATTTATTTCTATCATTCTATCTTCTACCTCACTTATCCTATCTTCTGCCTCCGTTATTCTACTGTTGGTTCCCTCCATAATGATTTTGATCTCATTTATTGCATTATTCATTATATATTGACTCTTTTTTATTTCTTCTAAGTCCTTCTTAATCCTTTCTTTCATCTTCTCGATCCTTGTCTCCAGGTTATTTATCTGTAACTCCGATTTGTTTTCCAGATTTTGGATCATTTTCACTATCATTATTTGGAATTCTTTATCAGGTAGATTTCCTATCTCTTCCTCTTTTGTTTGATTTGGAGGGCATTTATCCTGTTCCTTTATCGCTGGGTATTTCTCTGCCTTTTCATCTTGTTTATATTGCTGTGTTTGGGGTGGCCTTTCGGTTTTCTGGCAGTTTGTGGTTCCTCTTTATTGTGGAGGTTCCTCGCTGTGGGTGGAGTTAGACGGGTGGCTTATCAAGGTTTCCTGGTTTGTGAAGCTTGTGTTGGTGTTCTGATGGGTGGAGCTGGATTTCTTCTCTCTGGAGTGCAATGAAGTGTACAGTAATGAGTTTTGAGATGTCATTGGGTTTGGTGTGACTTTGGGCAGCCTGTATATTGAAGCTCAAGGGTATGTTCCTGTGTTTCTGGAGAATTTGCGTGGTATATCTTACTCTGGAACTTGTTGGTCCTTGGGTGGTGCTTGGTTTCAGTGTATGTATGGATGCATTTGATGAGCTACTATCATTTAATGCTTCCTGTATTCAGGAGTTCTCTGGTGTTCTCAAGATTTGGACTTCAGTCTCCTGTCTCTGGTTTTCAGTCTTATTCTTACAGTAGTCTCAAGACCTCCATCTATACAGCACCGATGATAAAACATCTAGGTTGATGATGAAAGGTTTCTCCACAGTGAGGGACACCCGGAGAGGTTCACAGAGTTACATGGAGAAGAGAAGAGGGAGGGGGAAGATAGAGGTGGCCAGGAGGAGAAGAGGGGAATAAAAAGAAGAGAGAGCAAGCTAGCCAGTAATATCTTCCCTATGTTCTTTCCACCATCTGGATCTCTCAGAGATGTTCACGGAGTCACACAGGGAAGAGAAGAGGGAGGAAGGAGACAGAGGTGGCCAGGAGGAGAAAAGGGGTAATCAGAAGGGGAGAGACAGATCCTGCCAGTAATCAGTTCTCTAAGTGTTCTCCAGAGCCTGGAACACACAGAGATGAACAGAGTTGGGTTGAAAAGAAAGGGGGGAGTGGGGGATGGAGGCGACCTGGTGGAGAAAAAGGAGAGTTAAAAGGGGGATAGAGCAATCAAGCCAATGATCTCGTTCCCAAGTAAAAGTGGGTGCTGAAGGTTGGGTTCTTGAAGATACAAAGTTGATAACAAATACTAAAAAGCAAAGATTAAAAATCTAGAGTAGAGGTTAGGTTCTCAAAAATACTATATTAAAAAAAGAGAACAAGAAAACAAAAAGAAAAGAAAATAACCCCCAGAGTCACAAAAATTATAAAATATATATATATATGAAGTTTGCTTTAAAAATAAGGTCTTAAAAAAATAAAAGTAAAAAAATAGAAATAAAAATAGGGTCTTTTTTTTTGCAAGGTAATAGTAGGTTATAAAAATGAAAATTGGAGTAATAGGGGACTTAAAAATAAAAATAAAATAAGAAAATAAAATTAAATTTAATTTAAAAATTTTTAAAAAATAATAAAAAAGTTTTAAAACTTATAAAATAAATGATAATAGTAAAAATATATCTAGGACTTTCTCTGGAGCTCTTACAGACAGTGTGGAGTCAGTTCAATTTCAGATAGTTCCTTGGTCCAGCTTGTACTTCTCAGGGTCTCTAGGCCCCCTTCCTATGGAGTCGGTGCTAACTACAGGGTTTTAATCTGTTGCATCTGTCACTTCCAAAGTGGTTCCCTCTGTTTCTTTTAGCTTCTTCTGTTTGCTGGTCTCTTCAGTGTCTAATTTCCTCCCTGACACAAGGGGGGGCGGTGGTGGTCAATTTTTTTTAGCCTCACTTTTTCAGTCATGCTGTAGGGAGGGTGGAACCCAGCAAACAAATCTCACTGGTGTGTGCTCACAATGTTTCAGCTACACTGGGTTTGCCCCGCTCACGGCGTGTGTGCTTTCCCAGTCTACACTGCTCAGGCTCTAGGTTGCACTGCCGGGAACTGTGTGAAGTGGCCCCTGGGGTTGCCTATAGTTCCCAGGTCTAAGCTGCTCAGGTTCTGTTTCCCGGGTACTTCACAAAGGCACAGACTTGGTTGAGCCTAGGTTTTGTGCCCTTCCCATGTCCGAGCAGCTCTGGGGACCGGGTTTTTGGCTAGCGTGCTGCGGGGGCTGTGCCTTTTTCCCTTCCCCCATCCCAGCCACTCGGTTTTCTGGGTGTACAACAGGCGCAGCTTCCCAGGTGTGCCATGCTCTCCCCTGGGGAGCTGATCTCTTACTGCGAACCTCTCAGCGGGTGTCAACCCTCCAGGGTCCCAAGAAGTCCTGGTTAGCAGCGAGGTCTGTTTGCAGTTTGGTATAGGATGCCTCTCTGGGGCCGCGATTCTGCCCTTCCGGCTCTGGCTGTCCGCGCCTGCCTGTCTCCTGCAGGGGATGAGCCGGTCCGCAGCAGTCTTGCTCTGCTCAGTCCTTTGTTCTGTGAGTGGGCCTGGCGGTGTCTTAGGTTAAGGCTTTTCGCAGGAAAGCTACCCCACGGTCTAGGTTGCTGTCTCAATCTAGTTCCCTCAGATTGCCCTCAGGGCATTCAGACCCAGTCCTTACCCAAAGCAGTGCAACCCACCCCTCCCTGGCCAGCCCTCACTTGCTAGTTGGGGATGTGCGCGTCTGGGCTGCACGCCCGCTGGGATTTGCTGTTAGGTACATAAACCACGGAGTTTAATTATTTATTTATTTTTCCTCCCAGTTATTTCACCCTCTGCAATTCCAAGTCTCACCAGAGACCCGCCGGAGAGAGTGTTTCCTGGTGTTTGGAAACTTCTCTCTTTTTTAAGACTCCCTTCCTGGGACAGATCTCCGTCCATACCTCTTTTGTCTCTCTTTTTATCTTTTATATTATGTCCTACCTCCTTTCGAAGACTATGGGCTGCCTTTCTGTGTGTCTGATATCCTCTGCCAGCATTCAGAAGTTGTTTTGTGGAATTTGCTCGGCGTCTAAATGTTCTTTCGGTTAATTTGTGGGAGAGAAAGTCGTCTCCCCGTCCTATTCCCCTGCCATCTTAGGACTGCCCCCACCACAGCTTTCTTATCCATTTGTCTGCCGATGGACATCTAGGTTGCTCCCATGTCCTGGCTATTATAAACAGTGCTGCGATGAACATTGGAGTACACGTGTCTCTTTCAATTCTGGTTTCCTTGGTGTGTATACCCAGCAGTGAGATTGCTGGGTCTTATGGCAGTTCTATTTCCAGTTTTCTTAAGGAATCTCCACACTATTCTCCATAGTGGCTGTACTAGTTTGCATTCCCACCAACAGTGTAAGAGGGTTCTTTTTTCTCCACACTCTCTCCAGCATTTATTGCTTGTAGAGTTTTTGATAGCCGCCATTGTGACTGGTGTGAGATGGTGCCTCATTGTGGTTTTGATTTGCATTTCTCTGATAATAAGTGATGTTGAGCATCTTTTCATGTGTTTGTTAGCCAACTGCATATCTTCTTTGGAGAAGAGTCTGTTTAGTTCTTTGGCCCATTTTTTGATTGTGTCGTTTATTTTTCTGGAATTCAGCTACAGGAGCTGCTTATATACTTTTGAGATTAATTCTTTGTCAGTTGCTTCATTTGCTACTATTTTCTCCCATTCTGAAAGCTGTCTTTTCACCTTGCTTGTAGTTTCCTTCGTTGTGCAAAAGCTTTTAAGCTTAATTAGGTCTCATTTGTTTATGTTTGCTTTTATTCCCATTACTCTCTGAGTTGGGTCATAGAGGATCCTGCTGTGATTTATGTCAGAGAGTGTCTTGTCTATGTTTTCCCCTAGGAGTTTAATAGCTTTTGGTCTTACATTTAGATCTTTAATCCATTTTGAGTTGATTTGTGTGTATGGTGTTAGAAAGTGTTCTAGTTTCATTCTTTTACAAGTGGTTGACCAGTTTTCCCAGCACCACTTGTTAAAGAGATTGTCTTTTCTCCATTGTATATTCTTGCCTCCCTTGTCAAGATAAGTTGTCCATAGGTGTTTGGATTTATCTCTGGGCTTTATATTTTGTTCCATTGATCTATATTTCTGTCTTTGCAGCACTATGTATTAAAAAGGTTATTCCTCTTCTATTGAATTGCTTTCAATAAAGTGTATTTTTTCTTCTATTTTTTAAAAAAAATTTATTGGAGTATAGTTGATTTACAATTTCTTTTCCATGGGGATTTTCTTGATCCCTGTCTCCTGTATAATGTCACGAACCTCTGTCCATAGTTCATCAGGCACTCTGTCTATCAGTTCTAGTCCCTTAAATCTATTTGTCGCTTCCACTGTATACTCATAAGGGATTTGATATAGGTCATACCTGAATGGACTAGTGGTTTTCCCTACTTTCTTCAATTTAAGTCTGAATTTGGTAATAAGCAGTTCATGATCTGAGCCACAGTCTGCTCCCGGTCTTTTTTTTGCTGACTGTATAGAGCTTCTCCATTTTTGGCTGCAAAGAATATAATCAATCTGATTTCGGTGTTGACCATCTGGTGATGTCCACGTGTAGAGTCTTCTCTTGTGTTGTTGGAAGAGGGTGTTTGCTATTACCAGTGCATTCTCGTGGCAAAACTCTATTAGCCTTTGCCCTGCTTCATTCTGTACTCCAAGGCCAAACTTGCCTGTTACGCCAGGTGTTTCTTGACTTCCTACTTTTGCATTCCAGTCCCCTATAATGAAAAGGACATCTTTTTTGGGTGTTAGTTCTAGAAGGTCTTGTAGGTCTTCATAGAACCGTTCAACTTCAGCTTCTTCGGCGTTACCAGTCGGGGCATAGACTTGGATTACCGTGATACTGAATGGTTGGCCTTGGAAACGAACAGAGATCATTCTATCGTTTTTGAGACTGCATCCAAGTACTGCATTTTGGACTCTTTTGTTGACCATGATGGTTACTCCGTTTCTTCTAAGGGATTCTTGCCCACAGTAGTAGATATAATGGTCATCTGAGTTAAATTCACCCATCCCAGTCCATCTTAGTTCGCTGATTCCTAGAATGTCGACGTTCACTCTTACCATCTCCTGTTTGACCACTTCCAATTTGCCTTGAGTCATGGACCTAACATTCCAGGTTCCTATGCAATATTACTCTTTACAGCATCGGACTTTTCGTCTATCACCAGTCACATCCACAGTTGGGTATCGGTTTTTCTTTGGCTCCATCCCATCATTCTTTCTGGAGTTATTTCTCCACTGATCTCCATTATCATTACAGACTGGTTCCAAATAGGAAAAGGAGTACGTCAAGGCTGTATATTGTCACCCTGCTTATTTAACTTATATGCAGAGTACATCATGAGAAACGCTGGGCTGGAAGAAACACAAGCTGGAATCAAGATTGCCGAGAGAAATATCAATAACCTCAGATATGCAGATGACACCACCCTTATGGCAGAAAGGGAAGAAGAACTAAAGAGCCTCTTGATGAAGGTGAAAGAGGAGAGTGAAAAAGTTTGCTTAAAGCTCAACATTCAGAAAACTAAGATCATGACATCTGGTCCCATCACTTCATGGGAAATAGATGGGGAAACAGTGGAAACAGTGTCAGACTTTATTTTTGGGGGCTCCAGAATCACTGCTGATGGTGACTGCAGCCATGAAATTAAAAGACGCTTACTCCTTGGAAGGAAGGTTATGGCCAACCTAGATAGCATATTTAAAAGTAGAGACATTACTTTGCCAACAAAAGTCCGTCTAGTCAAGGCTATGGTTTTTCCAGTAGTCATGTATGGATGTGAGAGTTGGACGGTGAAGAAAGCTGAGCGCTGAAGAATTGATGCTTTTAAACTGTGGTGTTGGAGAAGACTCTTGAGAGTCACTTGGACTGCAAGGAGATCCAATCAATCCATCCTAAAAGAGATCAATCCTGGGTGTTCATTGGAAGGTCTGATGTTGAAGCTGAAACTCCAATACTTTGGCCACCTCATGCGAAGGGTTGACTCATTGGAAAAGACCCTGATGCTGGGTAGGATTGGGGGCGGGAGGAGAAGGGGATGACAGAGGATGAGATGGTTGGATGGCATCACCGACTCGATGGACATGGATTTGGATAGACTCCGGGAGTTGGTGATGGACAGAGAGGCCTGGTGTGCTGCAATTCATGGGGTCACAAACAGTCGGACACGACTGAGCGACTGAACTGAACTGAACTGATTTACAATGTTATGTTCGTTTTTTGTGTACAAAAGAGTGAAATATATATACATATATATATGTGTGTGTGAATCATATATATATATATATATGTATATATGTGTGTGTGTATATATATATATATCTCAACTCTTTTTTAGATTATTTTCCCAATAAGCCATTAAAAAGTATTGAGTATAGACAATTTCCTGTGCTATACAGTAGGTCCTTATCCCTTATCTATTTTATATATAGTAGAGATAGAGAATCCATCTGCCAATGCATAAGATGCAGTAGATGTGGGTTCTTCCTGGGTTGGGAAGATCCCTTGGAGGAGGAAATGGCAACCCACTTCAGTGTTCTTGCTTGGAAGCCTAGGAGGAGGAGACTAGACAGGCTACAGTCCACAGGGTCACAAAGATTCAGACATGACTAGAGAGACAGATAAACAGAGTGCTATGTCAACCCTAATAAGTGTATCCTTTCATGTAGCTTTTTCAGTAGGTATTCTACTGATATATACATAACTTATCACAGTCTACTAGTGCCACTTTTTCATGAATTAGAGTGAAATATAGTAATTTTATTTCATTTTTATTTATTATATCTATTTATTTTTATGGAAGTATAGTTGAATAGTAAATTTTAATTATAAAAAGGAAACTGCTACTTCTAAAATGTACACATAAAGTTTCTTTATTAAAAAATGCTATCACACATCTACACAGATGTCAGTGATAGAATGAATGCATATGATATAAAAGATGCCATCTGTTTAATTGTGTAGCCAAATCAAAATGAATTTTATTTATGTCATAGGAGTGTATTGACTCAAAGCTGAGCTGTCACCAAGTTGAATCAACTTAGGGAATATGTCTCCCATTCTTTTTATTTAGCATTTCATTGTATTTTTAGTTGTATTTTAATGGTCTAAAATAAATATATATGTATATATTTTAAATAGCAGGAAGATTGTGGTAAATAATGCTTTTAAACCACATAGAGTACAAAAGTAAAACTATTCATAGCATTCAAGCAAGTGGAATCAGGAAAACCTAAAAGAAAACAATAGAATAGGAAAGACCTGAGATCTTTTCAAGAAAATTAGAGATCCCAGGTGAACATTTCATGCAAAGATGGGCTCAATAAAGAACGAAAATGGTAGGGACCTAACAGAAGCAGAAGATATTAAGAAGAGGTGGCAAGAATACACAAAAGAATTGTACAAAAAAGTTATTCATGAGCCACATAATCACGATGGTGTGATCACTCACCTAAAGACAGACATCTTGGAAAGAGAAGTCAAGTGGGCCTTAGGAAGCATCACTGTGAATAAAGCTAGTGGAGGTGATGCAGTTCCAGTTGAACTATTTCAAATTCTAAAAGATGACACTGTGAAAGTGCTGCACTCAATATGCCAGCAAATATGGAAAACTCAGCAATGGCCACAGGACTGGAAAAGGTCAGTTTTCATTCTAATCTCAAAAAAAGGCAATGCCAAAGAATGCTCAAACTACCGCAAGATTGCACTCATCTCATATGCTAGTAAAGCAATGCTTAAAATTCTCCAAGCCAGGCTACAACAGTATGAGAACAATGAAATTCCAGATGTTCAAGCTGGTTTTAGAAAAGGCAGAGGAACCAGAGATCAAATTGCCAACATCTGCTGGATCATCGAAAAAGCAAGAGAGTACCAAAAAAAAACATCTATTTCTGCCTCATTGACTATGCCAAAACCTTTGACTGTGTGTATCACAATAAAAGGTGGAAAATTCGAAAGAGATGAGAATACAAGATCACCTGACCTGCCTCTTGAGAAATCTGTATGCAGGTCAGGAAGCAACAGTTAGAACTGGACATGGAACAACAGACTGATTCCAAATAGGAAAAGGAATACATCAAAGGTGTATATTGTCACCCTGCTTATTTAATTTATGTGCAGAGTATATCATGAGAAACGCTGGGCTAGAGGAAGCACAATCTGGAATCAAGATTGCCAGGAGCAATATCAAAAACCTCAGATATGCAGATGACACCACCCTTATGGCAGAAAGCGAAGAAAAACTAAAGAGCGTCTTGATGAAAGTGAAAGAGGAGAGTGAAAAAGTTGGCTTAAAGCTCAACATTCAGAAAACTAAGATCATGGCATCTGGTCCCATCACTTCATGGCAGATAGATGAGGAAACAGTGTAAACAGTGGCTGACTTTATTTTTCTGGGCTCCAAAATCACTGGTGATGGTGACTGCAGCCATGAAATTTAGAGACACTTACTCCTTGGAAGGACAGTTATGACCAACCTAGACAGCATATTAAAAAGCAGAGACATTACTTTGCCAACAAAGGTCCATCTGGTCAAGGCTATGGTTTTTCCAGTGGTCATGTATGGATGTGAAATTTGGACTATAAAGAAAGCTGAGCATCGAAAAATTGATGCTTTTGAACTGTGGTGTTGGAGAAGACTCTTGAGACTCCTTTGGACTGCAAGAAAATCCAACCAGTCCGTCCTAAAGGAGATCAGTCCTGGGTGTTCATTGGAAGGATTGATGTTGAAGCTGAAACTCCAATACTTTGGCCACCTCATTCCAAGAGCTGACTCGTTGGAAAAGACCCTGATCCTGGGAAAGATTGGGGGCAGGAGGAGAAGGGGACGACAGAGGATGAGATGGTTGGATGGCATCACCAACTGGATGGACATGGGTTTGGGTAAACTCTGGGAGTTGGTGATGGACAGGGAGGCCTGTCATGCTGCGGTTCATGGGGTCGCAAAGAGTCGGACACGACTGAATGACTGAACTGAACTGAACTGATGCAAAATTTATTGAAGATCATACATTCAGTTCAGTTCAGCCGCTCAGTTTTTTCCAACTCTTTGCGACCCCATGAAACGCAGCATGCCAGACCACCCTGTCCATCACCAACTCCCGGACTTTAACCCAATTTTAAAAAGGCAAATGATGTGAATAGAAATTTCTCAAAAGAAGACATACAAATTGCCAATAGGTACATGAAAAGATGCTCAAAGTCATTAATCCTCAGGGAAATGCAAATCAAATCCACAGAAAGATATCACCTCACATTTCTTAGGACGGCTCTTATCAAAATAATAATAATAATGTGTTGACAAGGTTGTGGAAAAATTTGAACCTACTGTTGCTAGAAATGTGAAATGGTGTAGCAGGTATGAGAAACAGTATGGAGGTTCCTCAAAAAATTAAAAATAAAATTAAAAATAAAACATGATTCAGCACTCCCACTGACAAGTTAATGGATAAAGAGAATTATACATATACATGTATATACAATGGATACATACACACACAACACACATACATATAAACACATGTAATACGTATGCAGTGAAATATTATTCAGTCTTAAAATTGAAAAAAATTCTGCCATTTGCAACAAGGATGAACCTGAAGGATATTATGCTAAGTGGAATAAGCCAAACACAGAAAGACAAATATTTTAAGATTTCACTTATATGAGAAGTGTAAATTGGTCAAATTCATAGAAGCAGAGAATACAACCATGATTGCCAGAGGCTGGGGAGTAGGGGAAGGTATGAAGGTACAATTACACAAGGTGTGTTCTAGAGATATGCTGTACAACACAGAGACTATAGTGAACAGCACAGTGGTGTTTACTTCAAAATTTGTTCACAGACTAGATCTTATGTTAGGTGCTCTTCCCACATACAAAACAGCAAAACAACAACAAAAAAAAAATAGAAAAAGGCAAAAAAATATTTTGGAAAGTGTTACAAGATAGTGCTAAGTCTCATCCGACTCTTGTGATAGCTCTGTCCATGGGATTCTCTAGGCAAGAATATTGGAGTGGGTTCTCATTCTCATTTCCTTCTCTAGGGGAACTTCCCAACCCAGGAATTGAACTCAGGTCTCCTGCATTGTAGGCAGATGCTTTACCGACTGAGCTACATGGGAAGCCTTAGATACATCAATTATCTTGATTGAGTCAATGGTATCATGGGCATTTGCCTGTGTCCACGCACAAAATTGTACACATTAAATATATGCAATTTTCTGCATATCAATTATACCTTAAAAAACCTGTTTTTAAAAATGAAAATATCTGAAAGAAGATGATATACCAAGCTTTGATTCTGTTTGTTTTTTATTTTTTCTATTGCAAATTGCTTCTATCAGAACCTGACTAAACCCCTACTCTTTCTAAAAATGATCACTAGCCACCATAAGGGCACAGTGTGCCATACTAAATTATGCTGTCAACTGGAAATTAGCAATTGACCTGTGGATCCCTTTTTAATAAGAGCATCCCTGCTAGTATTGATTTATAAGAGCATTATTTCCTATTGCAATATGAGTAGTAATAATTTTTCCTTGGAGGCACCTTATGTTTTTAAGAGTTCCTGTAACAAATGAGATTTTAACAAGGCAGGAGTGATTTTATGTGATTGGAAGCTGTTTGTCAAGCACTGGTGATCTGTTTAATTGAACAGGATCTAGAAGACTTCAGTATTACAAATAAGCATCAGCAACAACTCTTGAACATGTATCTGAAACCAGAAATGGAACCTGAGGTGATGGAAACTTTGGGGCAGTTTAAAATTCACGAATAGAAAAGGCACCCAATTTTAGTTTGGAGTCATTTAGGACTCCTCAATGACATCTTCAACAGCCAAAACAATACTAGAATCTTGCACTTTCCTAGCAAATATTTAACATATCTATGGGTTTACTGTCCTGTGCAGACACACGCCATTGTTAAATTCCTTAACTGATGTTCTGCTTCCTAACACAATGGTAATTTCTGCTTTTACTCAATAGCCAACCTCTTTGGTGTCATTCTGGTTTCCCAACCACTTTGTTTACCTGTAAGAGACAGTTTCAGTGAAATGAAGGGAAGCATATTTCTATTTAGGCAGATGCCTTGTAAATCTCAAGCTTTCAAAGAGAATATCAACTCTACCTACAAGCCATTATCTGTGATGTCATAAGGATTGGTCCTCACTAGGCAATATAGATTAGATCCATTCATACTGCATGTCAAGGGCACACAGCCTTGAGCTGGTGACTACTCAGTACGTATCAGAAGCTTTGTTGATACAATCCACAATTCAGGGGAAGGATTTCCATCTTCCTCTGAAGATATTTGCCCTCCATCTCTAAGTCAAAGAAACTCTGGGAGGGCGATATCTGGACAATGTCACACATGCCACAAGAATTCTTGCTTATTCTAGTTCACTTTAGAGCAGTAGCATATACATCTGAGTGTCAGTGTGAAAAATAAAGAAGCTGTAAACATATTAATAGAGCTTATATAAATGACACTGTCAAGGATAATTTTATGTACATCATGCAGTGATTATCCCTCTGAGGAAGTCCTCATTGGTGCTTGTAAAAGACTCGTATATATTTTGGAAATTTTTTTTACTTTCAGAAAAATGAATCATGTAATTAACAGATTTTACTTTAGCTTTGTCTATTGAAAAGCTTATGGCTGACCCGGTTCATTCAATTTTGCCTCATTCTTGGTACCACTTTGTGTTCTCATGTTTGGTTTATTTTCTTTTTGTCACTTCCACTTTTAACATTTATCTTTAACTTGAATTGTAGTTTTCTCTGAAGGTGCCATAAACCTTTGATATAATGTGTGTAAATAGTAGGGCCAAATGACTGTCATCAGTGAGTGAACTCTGGCCATCTACAGGTGTTCAACTGTAAGGACACCTCCTTCTAAACAATCCAATTAAAAGCCAGCATCTGCATCCTATTGTACGATTTAAATTCTTATTAAACAAACAACAGAGTGAAATTGCATTGATCAAACAACAGCCAGCTTTTCTGACCACAAAATGGCTTTTTCCTGAGATAAATAGGCAAATTGGAGTAAACAAACTTTATAAGGAGAAAAATAACCAATGCTTACTCACCTCCTCCATTTGTATAAATAAATATAAATTTTATTTTAGAAAAATGGCCTCTCTTTAATAATTCCCTAGAGTGCTCGACTTCTAAAGAATTTTTCTTTTTTTAATAATTTCATTTCTTTATTTATTTTTGGCTGTGCTGGGTCTTTGGTGCACAAGCTTTTCTCTCGTTGCAGTGCACAGGCTTCTCATTGTCATGGCTCCTTTTGTTGCAGAGCACATGCACGTGGGCTTCAGTAATTGCAGCAGGAGGGCTCAGTAGTTGAGTCTCCCCAGCTTCAGAGCACAGGCTCAACAGTTTGTGGTGCACAGTCTTAATTGCTCTGTGGCATGTGGGATCTTCCCGGATCAGGAATCAAACCCGCGTGTCCTGCATTGGCAGGCGGATTCTTTACCACTTAGCCACCAGGGAAGACTTAAAGAATTTTTCTTGAAGAGATTTTACACTGGGGGAGAGGGGAACCTTGAGGTGGGGGATTTAAATTATTCCCAGAAAACAAGTGAAGAAAAACATTTTCTCCAGCTTTGTTGAGATATAATTGACATATAATATTGTATATGTGAAAGGCATATATTGTGATGATTTGATGTATATATTTGTTGCAAAATGATTACAACAAGGTTAGTTAACATGTCCATCACCTCACAAAGTTATCTTCTTGTGTGTATGGTCTACTCTTTTAGAAACTTGCAAGTGTACAATACAGTATTATTAACTATAACCACTATTGTTGTTGTTCAGTTGCTCAGTCGTGTCCAACTATTTGTGACCACATGGACTGCAGCCCATCAGAATTCTATGTCCATGGGATTTTCCAGGCAATAATACTGGAGTGGGTGCTATTTGCTTCTCCAGGAGATCTTCCTGACCCAGGGATTGAACTCACATCTCTTGGCAGGCAGATTCTTTACTACCATACCACTTCATTATGCTATACATTAAATCCCCAAAACTTGTTCCTTTTATACCTGGAAGTCTGTAAGCTTTAAAACAGTACATAAGAGCAAGTTGTGTTAGCTGCTGTTGTTTCAGGTACAAAGATAAGGAGTGAGAAATTACCATTGGACTTGGCATTTTGGAGTTCATAGATGACCTTGTCAGATGAGGTGTTGATGGAATAGTAGGAGTTCAAGCTTATTGGAATGGGTTCAAGAGAATATAAGATATTGTGAAATGGAGAAAAGAAGTACATGAAATGTTTTCCAAACATTTTTCTAAATAAATGAACACAAAAGTAGGACATAGCTGGGGTGAGTAAGTTTTTTGTTTTTGTTTTTTTTTTTAAGCATCCATATATAATGATGGAGATGGTCCAGTAGTGAGGAAATCTAATGGTACAAAAAAAGAGAGATGCTTCAAGTGAGTCTTTGAGTTGGCAAGAGGAGATAGAAATAATTACAGAAGAAGAAGAGCTGGTTTGGGAAGTGTAATGCATAGAGTGTAACAAAAGGAAAGGCAGAATATGAATATACAAATGTAGGTAGTTCAGTGTGGGAACTGTGAGTGCTCTCATTCAATGTTTATATTTCTCATAGAAATAAGAAAAAAATCCATCACATGAGCATGAAAAGAGGGAAAGAAACTTCTGTGAGAGAGGTCGAAAATTTAAGGGAAATGTGATGTGATTAGCAGGAGCCTCCAAGGCTTTTTAAGCTTTTATGAGCCCCCCAAGCCCTTTTAAGTGTGCTAGGCATGATGAATGCGAGACCAGTCAGTACCATTGAATACTTTTCTCTGGTTACTTTCCCTTCATGTTGAAGGTGTGGTGCTCATGGAGGACTGGGATTAATTAGGTGTGAAATTTTGCCAGGAATGAAAAGAAATAGTGGCAAAGATATGGAAGTGATTGCAGTGATGGACCAAGAATTCAAAGGAAAGAAAGGAAGTGAAGCACGAGTGGAGTTTGATGTGGGTTAATTTATTGGAAGGCCCATTTGGATGGGAGTTGTTAAAAATGGGGTGCAGAGGCAGTGAGTTGGAATGACTTAAGGTGGTAGTCAAAAAGTAAAATACTTAAAATTAAGGTTATGAAGGGGCTGCAATTACCAGTAATGACAACATTGAGAATAAAAAACAGGGGGCTAATAACAAGAGAGAACAGGTGTAGAAGTAGAAATCTCAGGATAAGAGGCCTGGGGGTACTGGAAACATTTTCTGTGGGAATACTGTTGTAGCAAAATGTATGACTCATGAGCTGTTAGGAAAAGAGGTGAGAAATTAGCAGCTCAAATATCCCAGGGATGAGGGATAGCAAGAAACAAAAATGGCATATGATGTATTGAAAGAGCCTGAGTTTCAAAGAATCTTGGGTTCTATGAGAGGGAAGCTGCGGTAGTGATCTGGAAATAGTAATGAGAAACATTAAGGACTTCTATTAGTTATTTATTGTTGCATAACAAATTACCTCAAAAGCTAAAATAATAGCAATCATTTCAGACAAGCAATGACAGGGACAGTCAGTCTCTATGCTGTAAGGTCTGAGGCCCCATTCAGAAAGCATAAAGCCTAGGGCTGGAATTTGTGATGTTTCATTCCCTTCTAGCTGGGACCACTGGCTGAGCACACACACTTGGCTCTCTCCATGGCCTGGGTGTCCTCGAGTCATGGAGGCTGAGTTCCCAGGGCAAGCAGCCTGAAGGGAGAGAGAGCCAGGCATCAGTTGCATTGCTTTTTATAGCCCAACCTTAGAAGTCATGTGACAATTTCTCTGCCACTTCCATATAATTACAAAGGTTCATCTGCAACCAAGAGAAGAGAATACAAAACCCTACATCCCAGTGAAAGAGTGTCAACATCATTATTGTATAAACAGTGTGTGGATAGGATTCATAATGACGTGGCCATCTTTGGAAAATATATTCTGCCACAGCCAATCACCTTAACTCTAGGATCATTGTAGAAGTATGGAAAGGAAACATCACCATTTAAGAGGGCTTCCCTGGTGACTCAGACAGTAAAGGAATCTACCTGCAATGCAGGAGATCTGGGTTCGATCCCTAGGTCTGGAAGATCCCCTGGAGAAGTGAATGGCAACTCACTCCGGTATTCTTGCCTGGAGAATCCCATGGACAAAGGAGCCTGGCAGGCTAGAGTCCATATGGTCACAAAGAGTCAGACACGACTGATCAAACAACATTTTCACTTTCAGAGGGGGAAAACAGCAAATGTAGATACTTTCAAGAAGTTAAAAGAGACAGCTGAAAATGTGGAACATTTTGCTGACTCTAGATCCTGGAAGAATTTGTAAGGTTGAGGAAGATGAATCTCTGAATCACAGTAGGAGATGCACAGCCACACCTAGGTAAGAGTCCAGGTGATAAAGGATGATCTCAAAGATTCGGGCTTCTTTTGGTAATAGAGATAAACAGAGTTGTAGGGCAGGATGGGATTAATCCTGAGGGTGATGAATGCTGAAAGGGAGACAGGAATTTGTCTTATTAGGGAGAGATGGAACACATGGGTGGTGATCTAAGTCACGAATAGGCAGTATTAAATCTTCCAGAGGGATGGCAGTACCAAGAGTACCTAACATCCTGTAATAAGCCACAATGAAAAAGAAAAGAAAAAGGATTAACTTAATCTATCTTATTAACAGATACTCTGAGGAAAATTGTATACTCATATATATAGCAAATGCAAGGAAAGCACTGTATAATATGACAATGACTTATAATAAAAAGAAAGAAAGCACTTAGCAAACTAGGAATCAAAGCAAATTTTTTAACCTGATAGTGTATCTGTTAAGATCCTCGCCAATTAGCCTACTTAATATTAGAGTAGTTGAGAAAGATGGTAATGGTAACCCTATATGTGAGACAGTAAAAGAGACGCAGATGTGTAGAACAGTCTTTTGGACTCTGTGGGAGAAGGAGAGGGTGGGATGATTTGAGAGAATAGCATTGAAATATGTATATTATCATATGTAAAACAGATTGTCAGTCCAGGTTCGATGCATGAAACAGGATGCTCAGGGCTGGTGCATTGGGATGACCCAGAGGGATGAGATGTACTGACTTCTGAAAACAAACTATTAATTTTCCCATGGGGAGCATATGTGTGTGGGGGGAGGTCAGGGTAGGAGGATCATTCCAGGAAAGAATGTTGCTGCTGCTGCTAAGCCACTTCAGTTGTGTCTGACTCTGTGCCACCCATAGACGGCAGCCCACCAGGAAAGAATGAGCAGCACACAAACTACAGGCGCGTTAAATGTGCAGGTTCTGAAAATGCTGATTTCTTTAATGCAATCCCAGGGAGTATAGAATTTTAGGAGACAAGAATGGCCCACAAGATTGAGGCAGGCTCTTTTTCAACTATGGTAAGTGTTATAAACTTTGTTCATAAAATGTTCTATAACAAACACTTGATAAACTACATACATAACATTGAAAATCATTTAATCAATTAATTTGCATATCAGATTTTGTTTTAGAATGAAAACTGGTGGTAGTGAAGAGGACAAGTTGAGACATGAAAACAGGAAGTATCAGGCCTGTGAAACCATCTGGGTAAAAGAAGGTGTTGGTTGAAAAAAGCCAGTGTCCATGGAGAAGTTAGCAGAATAAATCCAGGGCCACTTCAGAGGCAGAATCAACAGGACGGTGATTGACCAGATTCAGTGCTAAGTGACTGGTAGCACAGAAGTTCTCACCTCAGTCAAGCAAAATGGGAATTTTGTCCTAACGATTAGAAAATATGAGAAAGGAAAGAGAAACACAGATGTGTATGTGGTTTTTATTTTTACAATTACCCTTTATTTGGAGGATTTTTCTTTCCATTTTCCAAGTTGTCCTACTTCTTTCTTAAATTTTGTAGTGCTCCTGACAATCTTTTCAAATATTGTTCTATGTCTGAAATTTACTTTTCTCACCCAAAATATGTTTCTTTTTTTTTTTCTAGTGCTGGAAGTGCAGCCCCTACACTTTATGTCTTCCTTTTGCTCCTCTCCATCATATTCCTTTTACCTGAGCACCCTGAGATGTGTCCTAGAAGCAGACATCCATCAAAGTATGATCTAAATTCCCTTCATCAAGGGGCTTCATCCAGTGACTTCCTCTCTGTCTGTCTTGCAAGTGGGCTCTGCCAATAGGGAGCAGCAGCAGAAGAGAGAAAGAGCAGAGAGGACTGGGGGAAGGGGGTAATTTCCCAGGCTCCCCAGTCACTCTCTCTATCTCCAGGCTGGTTCTGAGATTCTGGGAACTTCTCTGTCCCCTTCTCCCCTTGCTTCTTAAAGTCTAGAGGAAGGAGTGGAGCCCCCATCACCTACCATGAGCTCAGAGCACTGCACTCTCGCTTTTGGTTTTGCTATGGGATACTCTGCCCACATCTTTGTAAATAGTGTCTTGATTAAACTGTTGTCAAATTGCTCATATTGCGTGTAACATCTGTTTCCTGCTGGGATGTTAACAGATACAGAAATTGGTACTGGTAATAGCTCTAGGAAACAGAACTTCAACATGAATTCTAGGATAGAGTTCCTCTCCTTGCCATAGAGAAAGGGGCAAGAGTAACTAACTGCATCTGGGGGATCATGATTATTCAATTTAAAGTAGATACAATGAATGGTGAGTAGTTGGAACATCAGTTTGCTGTAGCAATCAGGCTCCAGGGTGATAACATGGGTTAAAAGATTATGCCATTAGGTGGTTTTTTCCTGATCTACAACAGAGCTTCTCCACTAGTGGCAGTTTTGTCCCCCAAGGAACCTTTGGGCAATGTCTGGAGACAGTGACTGTCACAACTTGGGTGTCTAGATGGTAGAAGCCAGTAATGATGCTAAACATCCTACCATGCAGAGGAAGGTTCCCACAACAAAGAATTAATCTGCTTCAAAATGTCAATAGCAAAGAAGTTGATAAACTCACCCTAGGGAGGAATGGAAAGCAGTGAACATCAGATTGAGAACTTGAGCAGAAATCACAAAGTCTCAGTGACAGATCAAAAGAGATCTTCATCTCCTGGAGTTTTGGGGCAGGTAGGCCTGAAGACTAAGTCAGAGGTCTGATCATAAGGACTGCAGAGAAGTACTCAACTCTGCAAAATCTCATCCATACCAAGGTGAGGGTCCTGCTGAGGAAGTGGCGGCGGGGGGGGGGGGGGGGGGGGGTGCAAGGTGCTGAGACATGAGATAGGAATATTTGTGCCAAAAGAGACATGGTAGGAAATTGGACTCTCAATTATTTCTGAATTCTTAGCCAACAGAGAGAGCCATTTAACTTTCCAATAGAAAGCCACTCTTCCATCATATGAAAGCTTATGAATGACTTCACCTCAGCCAGTAGCTCCACCAGCTGATGCCAGTTCTCCCCACAGCACACCTGCCAGGTGCCTGCAGACACAGAATCAGAGGCTCCAAAATCAACAGGACAAAGAAGTACAAGGTCTGCTCTGGAAGCAGATATATACTCCCCGAAAACCACAGGATTAAGTAAATCTCTACTGGCAGGAGCCTGGGAGCATGTGGAAGGTAGAATTTAAGTAACCTTCAGACAAAAAAGGATGAGGCATACGGTTTTTTCAGGCCCTAGTCAATAAGATGTCACCTCTCTCTGTAGAATTTGGTTTTGACACATTGCCTCAAGCACCTGGGGTGATGTAAGCTGGGTTGGTTCAATTGAGGCTGGAACTCGGTTATTCTAGCAGAGATTTTCTCATTCTATCAGAACTTAGTAAAATTACAAAAATCTGTTCTCTACTACTCCCCTCTACTGCTCCAGAGCAGCAGCTAAACATCAGTCAGGTCAGAAGCACTTGGAGCTTTCAACATTCACAAAGCCTAGGTCACAGCTAGATCAAGTGCATCAGGATATCTGGGGGTGGGACTCAGGCATCAGTGTTTTCTGAAGCTTCCCTGGTGATTCTAATATGAAGACAAGATTCACTGCCACTAGTTGAAGGATTATGAAGGCCTGGAGGATGAGGCTTGTATTTTTGAGAAACGACCCTGCCCTGTGGTTCCAGAAATACATCGTGAATCTTTCTCCATGCTTTCTAGAGTAATCTATCAGCTCTAACCAGTACAATTAAGGCAGTGAGAATAAGAATATTCAAAGGAAGATTTTTAGACACTAGTTCTGACTTTATTCTCATTCTTGGAGATCTATAATCTATGGACCAGTGACTCTGGCTCACTAAACAGATTGTACAATGGAGGTTCAGTGAAAGATGAACCTTGATCTGAATTCTTCCCATAGCAGGGCTAGTGACACTATGGATGTTTCTCCAGACCCAGCAGATACAGCAAAATTAGAGTCAATGAGTCACCTAGAGAATATCCTTGTTTATTTCCTGACCAATGGAGTAAAGACTATTATAGTAGAAAAGCCCAGATGGAAGGCCCTGAAAATCCTTTGCCCCTATCATTAACCTCACTGAGAGGGTCAGTCACGATAAAATACCACCTCTCTAGAGAATCTAAAAAACAAATGCCCTCACCAGACGCTTGAAAGAAGCTTAGGTCACCTATGACATCCCCATTTGCCTCACTTATTTGTTTGGTACAAAAACAAGATGGGTCATAGACTTCCCCTCACCAAAGGTGGACACGGAGCCTTCAATATGACACTGCTCACTAGGACAGCCAAACTGCCACCTGATGGCAAGTTTTCTTGGACCCCTTTCATCATGGAGGGAATAGTTGACTTGTCTTCCATCAGTTCAGTTCAGTTGCTCAGTCATGTCCGACTCTTTGTGACCCCATGAACCGCAGCACACTGGGCTTCCCTGTCCATCACCAACTCCTGGAGTTTACTCAAACTCATGTCCATTGAGTCGGTGATGCCATCCAACCATCTCATCCTCTGTCATCCCTTGTCTCCTCCTGCCTTCAATCTTTCCCAGCATCAGGGTCTTTTCCAAAAAGTCAGCTGTTCGCATCAGGTGGACAAAATAGTAGAGCTTCAGGTTTAGCATCAGTCCTTCCAATGAATATTCAGGATTGATTTCCTTTAGGATGGACCGGTTTGATCTCCTTGCAGTTCAAGGGACTCTCAAGAGCCTTCTTCAACACCGCAATTCAAAAGCATCAATTCTTTGGTGTTCAGCTTTCTTTATGGTTCAAGTCTCACATCCATACATGACTACTGGAAAAACCATAGCTTTGACTAGACTGATCTTTGTCAGGAAAGTAATCTCTCTGCTTTTTAATTTGCTGTCTAGGTTTGTCATAGATTTTCTTCCAAGGAGAAAGCATCTTTTAATTTCATGGCTGCAGTCAGCATCTGCAGTGATTTTGGAGCCCAAGAAAGTAAAATATCTCACTGTTTCCATTGTTTTTACATCTATTTGCCATGAAGTGGTGGAATCGGATGCCATGATCTTAGTTTTTTGAATGTTGAATTTTAAACCAGCTTTTTCACTCTCCTCTTTCACTTTCATCAAGAGGTTCTTTAGTTCCTCTCCACTTTCTGCCATAAGGGTAGTATCATCTGCATATCTGAAGTTATTGATATTTCTCCCAGCAATCTTGATTTCAGCTTGTCCTTCATTGGGCCCAGCATTTTGCATGAGGTACTCTGCATATGAGTTAAATAAGCAAGGAGACAATATACAGCCTTGAAATACTCCTTTCCCAATTTGGAACCAGTCTGTTGTTCCATGTTCGCTTCTAACTGTTGCTTCTCGACCTGCATACAGATTTCTCAGGTGGTATGTAAGGTGGTCTGGTATTCCCATCTCTTTTTAGCCCATAACTAATGGAAATTAGTCTTTCTTGTCTGCACTTCTGTCAATGCCACTATTTGCAAACTTACAGAACATCATCATGTAATCAGTATATAATGCTTCGGATCAAGAAACTGATTTTGTGATGAAGTATGTGTGGCAAAGCAATTCTGCTCCTTATTGCATAAGCTGAATGTTCAGTCATTACACCAATTGTGAGACAGTATTCTGCTAGACAAGTACTGTCTTAAAGGATGCAGTATATTCATTAACCAATGGCTAATATGTTGCCATATTATCCACTGTCAGGGCGGGAGCCAAGTCCTGGAGGTAGAAGTGGTACTAGTTACTAACAAAACCACTGATGAATGCTTACTTTCAGCTGCACAATCTCAGCCTATCTGGATATAGAGGGAGTGGTGCTTTCCACCAAGGAACATAGTCATGATTTCATGATTTGGAAGCTGAGACTCATTCTTGGCCATTTTGGATCCATCATATCAACAAACCAACAGATAGAGAAGGTGGCAACTTCATCATCAGATGTGGTTCATCTGATTGCTGTTACACCATGAGGGCAAGGACAGCTTATATGAGAACTAGGGGACTCCTTATCACTAGAGAACTGGGGACACCCAAGGAAGATAAAACCTCTAAGACCTCCTGGCCCAACAAAGTGAAAATCTGGGTCATCCTACCAAGAAGTTACCTGGACCAGGTGTAGAGAGAATATAGAATAGATAGGAAGGGAGACAGTAGTGGTGCCAATGTAGGTCTGTGACAGCTACATAACTTGGCACCATAACAGTTCATCTTCACATTGACTGTTTATTCCTCCCCTTTTATTATCAGGCCTTTAGTTGGAGCTAATGGTGCAGGCTTCAGGTAGGAGTATGTCTGTTCAGGTATCTCCAGTGACAGCCTGTTAGCTGTAGGGTTTTCTGTTTTCTATGTTAAGGATATGGGTTGCTCACCTGGGTGAAGTAGAAGCAGCACAGGCCAAGGGACTAAAGGAACAGACTGAATGGATATCTTCCATTTGCCCCTCCAGGTCTCCTATCCACCTCCCCCTCCGTGCCAGAGTCCTAGGAGGCTGACCAATCACAGCTGAATATGTTACCTCTGACCTTCAGCTGAGTTCAGACAACAGAAGGATTGGCAGAAAGTTGGAAGGAGAAAGGAGGGCAAAGAGTGAGGTGGTCATTTACTCCCCTCTTTTCCTCGAGCCCCTCAAGATTTCAAGGACTGACTTCCCCCAAGGTGAAGGACCCTCTACACAGCCCTCCAAGTCTCCAGATCTGGCTAATTCCTTCCTGCATTTGCTCTACCAGGCCCAGTTCTCTAAGGCAAGGCAGAAGCCTCTACCCTGCCCACATGTTTGTCACAAGTCTCTGCATTAAACCCACCTCAGATTACCAAATTTGAGTGTACCATCTGTTTTTTCCAGGACCCTGACTGATACAATTCCTCTATTAATGAGATTTTTTTCCTTAAAAAAAATTTTTTTAATGAAAAGAAAGCTTCCAAAAAGAAAAAGAAAACTCATTTTGAATATTTTTTTAACATTTTGGGATGATAAAATTCTAAATAGCCCTGATTTTTATTGCAGTCTATCAAATTGCACTGTAAATAGCATTGATTTGGAATTGTATGCCCCCAAATCAAGGTTATTTGCAAATCTATTTTGCCAAAATCAGAAACCAGGTTTGAGAGTCCCAATCCTCTTATTTAAGGGAAATATTGTAACAAACTGAGCATAATTGTAGAAGGAAAGGGTAGAAACATTTTCTTGCCTGTGTAGATCTAATTTTCAAACCACAAACAATATTTAAGCCATTCATTTGTGCACATTTGCTTGGTTACTACAGTTGCTTCAATCAGAAGCATAGTCATCTCAGTGTGCAGTGCCCAGCTGAGGATGCTAATTCAGCTCCCAGTTCTCAGTAGCTGAGTCAGAATTTCTAAAGAATCTTTAACGAGCTAGCCAAAGAAATTAGCACACTCTATTTCTCCTCAAAAATATTCAAGATCTGAATATAGGCAAACAAAAATACATCTCAGGATGGAATTTATAAAATAAAATAAGCATCCAAAAGAACATGATGTTTAGTAAGAACAGGACTGGCATTATACCTATCATTTTTCCAGGTAGCAATATACTCCAACAGTTTGTTCTTGGGATTACACATATATAAAAACTATATAATTACCGACATATTGGGCTTCCCTGGTAGCTCAGACAGTAAAGAATCTGCCTGCAATGCGAGAGACCTGCTTTCAATCCCTGGGTTGGGAAGTTTCCCTGGAGGAGGGCATGGCAACCCACTCTAGTATTCTTTCCTGGAGAATCCCCATGGACAGAGGATCCTGGCAGGCTACAGTCCATGGGGTCGCAAAGAGTTGAACATGACTGAGCAACTAAGCACAGCACTGACTATATTTCTTCTTAGTCATAATTTCAAGAGTGTTTTTCAAACATCTGGATATGAAAATGATATTCCTTTATACTCAGATTTAAGAAAGATGCCACGTTTTAGAACAAAATGATAGATGCCAAGTATCTTCACAGTGCCAAGTAAGATAGACACTGAACTCAGAGAAGGAGATGAGAGTTGTCAGCCATCAGGGCAAGAGGCCCTCATGCACATGGAGCCAGTAAGGGAGTTGAAAGATGACCACTCTAACATACTAACATTCCTTCCTGAAAGCAACAAATGTAAACTTGCTGCATATTAGAATCACTGGAGAGCTTTTAGAAATTTGCAAGCCTGGGTTGCACTCCATACAAATTAACTCAGAATGTCTGGAAGTATGACCTATTTTCCAGTAGGCTTTTTGTTCCTTTGTTTCAGTTTCTTGTTTTTGTTTTCTTAATCCCAGGTGATTCCACAGTACAAAAAACTTGGGAATGACTGCCCTAGGGCTTCAGATAGCATAAGAGCCAGGTATCACCTATCCTTGACAAGATTTAAGGCAAAATGTTTTTACTGCAACTGATTGAAAGAAGGGTGGTACTGGGGAAGGCAAGAATGTCTGTATTTTCTTCTGGATCAAGCAAAGCCTGCCCCTTAGGAAGGGGTCTGCCTGTGGCTCATCTTGAAGAGGACCCAGCCCAGCAGGGCTTCTAGCCAGGGTTGAGGCCACCCAGGATAAAGAGGTTTTGCACTGCTGGATGCAGAGCTGAGTAGCTATCATAGACATTCTGTCAAGAGGAGCACTCAAAGCTTCCCATGAGTTAGCAAAGGTGCTTTGGCTTCCAATCCTGGATCACAGCAGTATAAGTGGGTAAGCTGTCCCCATCCTTCTACCTCTTCTTCTTCTGCATCCCTCTCCCATTCTCTCAAAATAAGCAAGCAATGGAAAAGGGTCACAGAGCAGTTGGCAGAGAAGGAAGTAGACCTCCTCCTCCTCCGCACTGCTGGTGGAATGTAAAACAATGAGTCAGAATGTGGAAAAATACGAACTTGAAAGTAACTTCGTAGCTTTGATTAAGAGGTTTTCATTACTGAGAAGGGGACTGTTCTTAGGACTAAAGATACAGAAAGGAATTTTATTATCTGAGAGTAATGTAAAGTTCATAGTTCTTTCCAAGACTTCATCTGAAGGGCAGGGAATAAAGATCCTGAAGTTGGGGGTTGAAAGACTGTGATTTGAAAGACTGCCATCCCATTTGGAGATAGCATCTTCTCTTATCTGGTTTACTGCCTTTGTCTCTACATGCTTACCTGTTTCTGTCTTCCCAGAGCAGAACTTTCCAAAATAATTCTCTGCAGTGATTAAAAGATTCTGTATCTGTTTTTCAACATGGCACTCGTTAGTCACATTTGGCTGCTGAACACTTAAACAATGGTTAATGTGACTGAAAAACTGACATTAAAGTTAATAACTGCATGTGCCTGGTGACAACAGAATTGATATCACAGCCTTAGTGTCTACTCTCAAAACAGAAGCCAGAAAGAGCCTTTCTAAATTTAAGTCAAATCAGATGATGTGACTCTTCCGCTTATATCTGTCAGTAGCTCTTGATTGTAATAGGATAAGAAGCAAAAGGACTTCCAGAACTTACAGCTTCCTACAGAACCTGGCCTCTCTCTGATCACATCTTCTGTTAATCTTACTTGTCTTACTCTGTCACTGCCCTCCCTTGTTCCAGCCACACTGGTCTTCTTACTGTTTCTTGAGCAAACTTGCCAGACATATTCCCACATCAGAGCCTTTTCATTAACTGTTCCCTCCACTGGAAACACTCTTCACCCCAATGTCTGCCTGGGCAGCACCTACACCTGTTTCAAGTCTTTGCTCCAACATCACATTCTCAATAAAAACTACCCTCATTCATCAGAATTCTTGAACCTTTCAACTATATTCCTTTTAACAACATTTTCTTGTTTATGTTTTTCATAACATTTATAATCTTCTGATGTATCATAAAATTTTATAACTCATTGTGCTTGCTTTATTGTTGGTCTTCTCCCATTGATAGCCTGGGATTTAGGCTCCTCAAGATCAGAGATTTTTTGCTGTTTTGTTCATTGAAGCATTTGAAAAGTCAAAATGTTCCAAGTACAATAATAGATGCTATATCTAAAACTATTTGTTGATGAAGTGAATAAATGTTCAATTTTATAAGCTTTGTTTTATATGAATTTACCTATCTAATTGTGCCATTTTGCCATAGGGTAGATTTATTTATGATATCCTAAATTTGTCATCTGCTTAATCCCTGACACTTCCAAAATTGTGCTTCTCTTGTCATTTCTAGTGGGTTGCTTGTTTCTTCCTTCACTCTCTTTTTCTTAAGCTCTCCAGAGATTTGTCTCTTAATTATCTTTTCAGAAATCAAAATTTGTTTTTTTCAATACTTCTATTTGATTTTTCTTTTCTATTTCATTAATTTCTGCTAATATCTTTATGTTTTCATTCCTTGGATTATTCTATTGTCCTTATAGAGAGTATTAAATTAAATTTTAGGATTTTTTCTAATATAACAGTTTACAAACTAAATTTCTCTCTAACTATATCCTTAGCTGCATCACACATTTGAATAAAATATATTCTGAATATCACTCAGATTTAAGAAATCTCTATTTTTCTTCCTTCTTTTCTTTCTTTCATGAGATTTTAGGAAGTTCTAGTTGTCAGGAAACTTGAAGTTAATATTTTGAATGTTGTTTTCCAGATTAATTTCACTATAGTCAGGGAATGATTCTATGCTTCCAATCCTTAGAAATGTATTGAGCATAGCTCTTTGGCCTTTCTTTTGATCACATTTTCATAAATGCTTTATGGTTTCTTGAAAATAATGTGCATTTCTAGTTGTTGGGTATAATATTCTATATGTGTCCACCAGTAAGCCATATTAATCATCCTAGTCTTACTTCTGTGTTCTTACTGATTTTTGGCTGCTTAATAATTTGCCATTTTCTAAGAGATGTATGTTAAAAATCAACTACACTTAAGTTAGATCTATTAATATTATCTCATAGGTTTTCCTATTTATATATTATATTTTAAAGTCACTTTATCAGTTACATACATTTACCTTTATTATTAAGTAAACATTTTAATCCCTAGTAATGATTGTTGATTAAACATTACTTTTTAATTAAAATAACATCTAGTTTCTCTCATTCATATTTACATGGTATACTATTCCTCTATAACTCCCAGTCTCTTTTCCTTATTTTTTAGATGTGTTATTTGGAAAGACTATATATTAAGTCACTCAGTCGTGCCCGACTCTTTGTGACCCTTTTGACTGTAGCCTGCCAGGCTCATCAGTCCACAGAATTTTCCAGGCAAGAATACTGGAGTGGGTTGCCCTTTCCTTCTCTGGGGAATCTTCCCGGGCCCAGGGATCAAACTCAGGTCTCCCGCATTGCAGGTAGACTCTTTACTGTCTGAGCCACTAGGGAATCCCATGTCTTTAAATTGCTTTAACAATTTTTGCATTTTAGCTGGGGATTCTAGTTCACATGCATTTGCTATCACCATTGATGTATTTAGATTGCTTTGCTTTATTACGTGCTTTATATTTGTCCCACTGTTTCTACCCTCCCTCCTTTTTTGCTTTCTTTCATTTTGAGAATTTTTGTAATATTATCTCATCACCTCATATATTTTTTTCTTTACACTGCATAGTTTATTATTTTGGTTCTAACATTTTAGCTATTATCCTAAACTTAATCAATAGTTTTATCTTCCTCTTTCAAATTCAAGTATATAAAAGATGTTTAACTACAATCACCTCCTTTCAACTTTGCTGCTATGTTATCAGCTAGTCATTATTCCCCTACTCTCTAACATATTTTATTTTTGTTTAATAAAATTAATCAGTGTTTTTATGAACATCTTTGTTCATTATTCTGCTCTGCTTCTGAGACCTTTAGGAGACTTTGTCTCTGAAATACATTCTCTAGAATTAACTTTCAAGGTGGTCTGATGGTGAACTACAACTTTTGCTCTGAAAATGTTTTTGTTACCCCAGTTCTTGAAACACATTTGTATTCAGTGCATAAATTCAGCACAGCTGCTTTTCTTTACATAATAAAACATATTACTTATTCATTTCTATTTTTGAGCTGTGGGCCACTCTTTTGTAGGTACTTTCAATTGCTTTCTCAGCTGCTTTTAAGATTTTATTTTTCTTTGATATTCTGTAGTTTCAAATCAGAGTAGTGATACGAAGGATTTCACTATAAACTCTTTTTTGAAGAGGTATGAATTCTGTCCTTGGGCCATTGTTTAATTTTAGAAAAAAGAAAGGAAT
This sequence comes from Okapia johnstoni, assembly GCA_024291935.2. NCBI lineage: Eukaryota > Metazoa > Chordata > Mammalia > Artiodactyla > Giraffidae > Okapia > Okapia johnstoni. The sequence goes on from CM044312.1 coordinate 109,671,473, forward strand.
GGCTTATAAATTTCATGAGATACCTTTTCAGCATCAGTGGCTATTATTGTATTTTTTTCTCCTATAATTTATTTATGTAATGGATTATTAGAATACATATTTTCATACTTAACTACTCTTTTATTTCTGTATTAAAGCCCACTTAACATAGTGTGTTTGTTACTTTTTTGATTTGTTTCCAAGTTCTTCCATCAACATTTTATTCTAAATCATCTGATTTCTACTTATATTGAGATTTTTATAATTTACTTTAGATGCAATCAGGATAAAATTTTATTATTAAAATTTCACTTTCTTTGTTAAATAAAGCAGGTAGATTTATATCTTCTTTATGACCTACGATAATTTCAGTAGCATTGTCAGTCTTTAATCAGTTGTTTAAAATTCAGCTGTGAAGAGAACTGTTCCAGGTGTCCTTTTCACTGGGATATCTTTTATTACCTCCTGATTCATCTGTTCCACTAAGCCCATTAAAAACATCACTTCTGCTTGGGTAATTTTGGTAATTTATATTTTTCCATGAAATCATGTTATTATCTTGGTTTTCAAAGTTGTCTTCACTTAAATATATGAAGTCAACATGTCTATTTTTAAATCCTTTTGCTTTCAGTCACTCAGTCATGTCTGACTCTGCAACCCCATGGACAGCGGCACACCAGGCTTCCCTGTTCTACACTACCTCCCAGAGCTTGCTCAAACTCATGTCCATCAAGTCAGTGATGCCATCCAACCATCTCATCCTCTATCATCCCCTTCTCCTCCTGCCTTCAATCTTTCCCAGCATCAGGGTCTTTTCAAATGAGTCAGCTCATCGCATCAGGTGGCCAAAATATTGGAGCTTCAGCTTCAACATCAGTCCTTCCAATGAATATTCCGGACAGATTTTCTTTATGATTGACTGGTTTGATCTCCTTGCAGCCCAAGAGACTCTCAAGAGTCTTTTCCAGAACCACAGTTCAAAAGCATCAGTTCCTTGGTGCTCAGCTTTCTTTCTGATCCAACTCTCACATCCACACATGACTACTGGAAAAACTATAGCATTGACTATACGGACCTTTGTCAACAAAGTAATGTCTTTGCTTTTTAGCATGCTGTCTAAGTTTGTCATAGCTTTTCTTCCAAGGAGCAAGTGTCTTTAAATTTCATGGCTGCAGTCACCATCTGCAGTGATTTTGGAGCCCAAGAAAATAGTCTGTCACTGTTTCCATTGTTTCCCCAACTATTTGCTGTGAAGTGATGGGACTGTATGCCATGATCTTAGTTTTTTTAATGTTGAGTTTTAAGCCAGAACATTAGCTGGGAATTTAGTGGGAAATTTTATTTACTTATTTATGACCTTCCTCAACAGCCTGTGGGATCTTAGTTCCCCAACCAGGGATTGAAACCAGGTGACAGCAGTGAAAGGAGAGAGCCCTAACTACTGGGTCATCAGGGAATTCACCAGGAAGTTTTAGAAGGTGAGACAGTCACTGAGGGTCTGATAAGCTATGCATATATCCTGGTAGACTGGAGGCTCACATAAGCACTGTAGAGAGCACAGAGAAGCTAAGCCATCCAATCACTCTTTGGCCAGCAAAGCCTGGATGTTGATGTTTACAGACAAGAAGCAGAGTCTAGTGGAAAGTAAGCTGGGAGCGGTTTGAAAATAGCTGTGTTTATACACAAGTGAGCTTGGAGTAGAAGCCTTTTGAGGTGTCTTAGCCCTACTTTTAACAAATTAAGCTCTGTAAACACAGGGGCACACCCTGGAAAACCAATCATAAAAATAAAATCAAGAAAAATAAAGTAAGTAGAGATATGAGGATGCACATTTGCAGAAACATAGTCTTTATATCTCAATTCAGGCCAGTTATCAAACAAACCAAAAAACAGTAATCACCAGAGAGGAAAATGTATGTATATATAGGTTGTGATCCAATGTTTCGCATCAGGTGGTCCAAAATATTGGAGCAAAGAGCTGACTCATTAGAAAAGACCCTGAGGCTGGGAAAGATTGAAAGCAGGAGGAGAAGGGGATGACAGAGAATGAAATATTTGGATGGCATCACCAACTCAATGGACATGAGTTTTAACAAGCTCTTGGAGATGGTGAAGGACAGGGAAACCTGGTGTGCTGCATTCCATGAGATCACAAAGAGTCAGACACGAATGAGTGACTTAACAACAACAAAATACGGGTTATGACAGTGCATTGTCTTAAAAAAACCACTATTCAACCAAAATTTATGACATGAACAGAAACAAAATTATGCCAAATAATCAGGAGAAAAGTGTCAATAGGAAGTGTCTTGAAGCAACATCAGACACCTATTTAGCAAAACTTTCAAAGAAGCTACTATAAATGCATAAAGAATGAATGGAAACCTTGTTACAAAAGTAAAGCTATGTATGACGACGGCAAATAAATGAAAGTAGAAGTTCAGTCAGAAGAATAATTAATTTCAGAAGAAATTACATGTACTTTTAAAAAAGAAACAAATGGAAATTCTGGAGTCGAAAAGTAATTAAATAACTTTTATTTTTATTGAAAAAAAAACTAAATAACTAAAGTGAAAATTTTACTAGTGGGATTCAGTGACAAATTTGAGGTGGCATAAAAAAAAATCAGAGCATTTAAAGATAAATCAGTAGAGACTGTTCAATAAAGAACAGAAAGAAAAAAGGCAGTGGGATGATATATTGAAAATACTGGTGCACTGGGATGACCTGGAGGGATTGGATGGGGAGGGAAGTGGGAGGGGGTTCTGGAAGGGGAACACATGTACACACATGGTGGATTCATGTCAATGTATGGCAAAACCAATACAATATTGTAAAGTTAAAAAATAGATAAATAAACTAATTTAAAAAAAAAGAAAATACTGAAAAAAAAATAAATGTCAAATGAAGGCAAATCTGTAGAGACAGAAACTAAATTAACGGTTGCCTGGAGTTAAGGGTAAAGAGGGAGATGGAAAATATGATCAAAATTTATATTTTCTCAATTACTAGTGAGTTTGATTAACTTTCATATGCTTATTGGCCATTTATGTGATGAACTTTTAAAAAATGCTTGTTAGGCCTTTGCCAAGTTTTCTCCTGACTAGTTATTACTTTGTAGAAGGTAAGCTGTATATATTCAATATTCTAATTCTTTGTCAATTTTTGTTTTTCAAAATCTTTCCAATTGGGGGCTATCATTCAGTAATCACAAACTGAATTTTAAACTTCATTTTTTTGCCAAGTTGAGATAATTATATATGAAATACATTTGTAAGAAATAATAGATAGAGATCCCATTTACCTCCAAAAGTAACTTACAAAACTGCAGCACACTCCACAGCCAAGACACTGAACTGGCCACCATAGTAACACCTCATGCCAACCTTTTAAAGCCACACTTACTTTCCTCTGTGTGGGGAAATGAACAAGATGGCACCAGTCAGGCTCTCTTGTCCCACTCCCTCACACCCTTTCGCCCCATGTACTGTAAACAATGACTTTGCATGGTTGTGCAACAGATGAGATCACTTGTAACACTGCTCATGCACATAAGGAGGTACTCGTTTGGTCGCAGCCTACTTTTTGTGGGACACCTGTGTGAGCATCAACATGAAAACCTTGGCTTCTTCTGCATTGGGGTTACATTGGGGCAACATCATGGTCATGCTATGTGAGGTTAGGTTATGGCGATGTTTTGGCTATGTTATGGTTATGTTATGGCTTCTGTGTCAGCCAGGAGAGAGGCTGTTTTATGGCTGCTGTGCCAGCCGGGAGGGAATAAATGCATCTTCAGTTCCTACAGCTCCTCCTATATTCTTCTTGCCTCTTAGCTTACACCTTGCCTACTCTGGGTTCAGTAGACAGTAAAGACAGTGTGAACAGCAATATAACTGGCATCACAAACAGGATCAGTGAAAACCTCTGCCCAGACATTTTAACCCCTGAAGACCATCAATTTGTTTGACATTTCTAATACTTTTAACATTTGAGTATGTTATATAAATGAAATTATATAGTACATACATTTTTGGATTGAGTTTTTTTACTGGACATAATTTTCAGAATCTTCATCTAGATTGTCACATGTACCAGTAGTTCATTCAATTCTGTTGCTGAGTCATAGTCCATGGTATGAGTGGACTTCAGTTTATTTCAACATTTATCTGACAGAGAAAATTTTGCTATTTTGATGAAATCTAATTTATCAGTGTTTTTCTTTTAAGAGTAATGCTTTCAGTGTCTGATCTAATTCTAGATCTAGAAGATTTTCTGCCTTTTTGAATACAAAATTAATCCTAATATCATGGAAATACTGGCAAGAAAATATATCTACCAAATTCATAACAGTATTTTAATTTGTGGTAGATATATGTTGAGATCATGAACAGATAGCAAGTAAGCTAATATTCAAATCTCTATACAATATAAGTTGAAACAAATATTACTGAATGTTCATATTTTTAGTGTAATGGATTGGTATTAAGATGATGATAGATAACATAAATGGAGCATTTACTGTGTGCCTGGTAATATTCTAAGGTTCTCAGCTCTGGCTGTACATTACAATCACCAACTAAGTCATATGAAAAGATTCTGATTTAACTTGTTCTAGGCTGTAGCCAGGGCATCACTATATTTTAAAAGATCCACAGGTAACTATAATGGTCAATCAGGAGTAAGAACCATTGGTGTAAGCACTTTTTATTTATTATATAATTTCTCACTACAGCCCTATTTAGTTAGATTCCATTCCCCACCCCTCACTCTTTGTTAGTGAAGAAGTGATCCAGGCTTTTGTTACGTTATTCTCTACACTTTCCTCTTTTGTGTTTCTCTTAAATTAAATCACATTTTGTCGGCCAGGAGAAAGACCCACATTGCCTAGGAAGCTTTTTTTTTTTTTAATTACAGTTGATATATAAGATTATGTTAGTTTCAGGTGTACAACACAGTGATCCAAGAATCAAATACATTAATAATGATCACAAGTCCAGTAACCATATGATGCTATATAAAATTATTATAATATTATTGCCTATATTTCTTATCCCAGTGACATATTTATAACTGGAAGTTTGTATGTTTTAATTCCCTTCACCTATTTTGCTCAAACGCCCCCTTCTCTACCTTCTGGTAACCACCAGTTTGCACTCTGTAAGTCTCTATAAATCTGTAACTCTTTTATTTGTCTTGTTTTTAGATTCCACACATAAGGGAGGCTATACAGTATTTGTCTTTCTCTGTCCGACTTATTTTATTTAGCATAATACATTTGAGGTACGACCATCTTGTCACAAATGGCAAGATTTATTTTCTTCTTGTGGATGGGTGATAGGCCATTGTATATGACATCTTTATCCATTCATCTATTGATGGATGTGTGTGCCTGCCTGAAGTCACTTCAGTCTTGTCTGATTCTTTGCAACCGTATGAAACATAGCTCGCCAGGCTCATCTGTCCATTAGATTCTCTAGCAAAGAATACTGAAGTATCTTGCCATGGCCTCCTCCAGGGTCTTCCCAACCCAGGGACTGAACATGTGTCTCTTATGTCTTCTGCATTGGCCAGCAGGTTCTTTACCACAAGTGCCACCTGGGAAGCCCAAATGACAGATGTTTAGGTTGATCCCATGTCTGGGCTACTGTCAGTAATGCTCCAATAAACACTAGGATTCATACATTTTTTTAAGTTAGTGGTTCTGTTTTCTTAGGATGAATATCCAGAAGTGAAATTGCTAGATCATACTGTAGTTTTATTTTTAATTTTTTGAGGAAACTCTTCCATACTGCTTTTCTTAGTGGCTGCACCAATTTACATTCTCACCAACAAATAGATTCTCTTTTCTCCAGCTTTTGTTTCATGCAGTCCCATTTTTAAAATTGCTACCTTTGTTGTCCTAGCCTGAGAAAACATAGCCAAAAAATATTGCTAAGACCAATGTCAAAGAGTGTACTGCCTATGTTTTCTTCTAGGAGTTTTACAGTTTAAGGTCTTACTAAGTCTTTAATGCATTTTGAGTCTATTTTTATATATGGTCTAGTTTCCTTCTTTTGCATGTCAGTCAATTCAGTTGCTCAGCGGAGTCTGACTCTTTCCTACTCCATGGCCTGCAGCATGCCATGCTTCCTTGTACATCACCAGCTCCCAGAGTTTGCTCAAATTCATGTCTATCGAGTTGGTGATGCCATCCAACCATCTCATCCTCTGTTGTCCCCTACTCCTCCTGCCTTCAGTCTTTCCCAGCATCAGGGTCTTTTCCAAGGAATCAGTTCTTCACATCAGGTGGCCAAATATTGGGGTTTAAGCTTCCTCATCAATCCTTCCATGAATATTCAGGACTGATTTCATTTGGGATCGACTGGCTTGATCTCTTTGCAGTCCAAGGGACTCTCAAGACTCTTCTCCAACACCACAGTTCAAAAGCATCAATTCTTCGGCACTCAGTTTTCTTTATGGCCCAACTCTCACATCCATACATGACTACTGAAAAAACCATAGCTTTGACTAGACGGACCTTTGTTGGCAAAGTAACATCTCTGCTTTTTAATATGCTGTCTAGGTTTCTCATAGCTTTTCTCCAAAGGAGCAAACGTCTTTTAATTTCATGACTGCAGTCACCGTCAGCAGTGATTTTGGAGCCCAAAAATATCTCTCAAAAAATTCTCTCACTGTTTCCACTGTTTCCCCATCTATTTGCCATGAAGTAATGGGACTGTATGCCATGATCTTAGTTTTCTGAATGCTTAGTTTTAAGCCAACTTTTTCACTCTCCTCTTTCACTTTCATCATTAGTTTCACGTTCATCATCATTACCATTAGTTTTTCTTTGCTTTCTTCCATAAGGATGTTGTCATCTACGTATCTGAGGTTATTGATATTTCTCCTGGCAATTTTGATTCCAGCTTGTGCTTCATCCAGCCTGGCATTTTGCATGGTGTACTCTGCATATAAGTTAAATAATCAGGGTCTCAATATACAGCCTTGATGTACTCCTTTTCCAGTTTAGGACCAGTTGTTGTTCCATGTCTGATTCTAACTGTTTCTTCTTTACCTGCATATAGATTTCTCAGGAAGCAGGTAAAGTGGTCTGGTATTCCCATCTCTTGAAGATTTTACCACAGTTTATTATGACCCACACAGTCAAAGGCTTGATGTAGTCAAAGCAGAAATAGATGTTTTTCTCGAACTCTCTTGCTTTTTTAATGATCCAGCGTATGTTGGCAATTTGATCTCTGGTTCCTCTGCCTTTTCTAAATCCAGTTTGAATATCTGGAAGTTCACCATTCATGTACTGTTGCAGCCTGGCTTGGAGAATTTTGAACATTACTTTGCTAGCATGTGGGATGAATACAATTGTCCAGTAGTTTGACCATTCTTTGGCATTGCCTTTCTTTGGGATTGGGATGAAAACTGACCTTTCCCAGTCCTGTGGTCACTGCTGAGTTGGCTAAAGATTTGTCAGCTTCTTTATCTTTTCAAAGAAGCAGCTCTTAGTCTCATTTATCTTTTCTATTGCTATTTTGGAGAAGATCACAGAAACCCACTCTAGTATTCTTGCCTGGAGAATCCCATGGACAGAGGAGCCTGGTGGGCTACAGACGATGGGGTTGCAAAGAGTCATACATGACTGAAATGACTGAGCACGTTGCTTTTTAGTCTCTTATGTTATTTATTTCTGCTTTTATCTTTATTGTTTTCTTTATTATACTAACTTTGGACTTTGTCTTTCTTTTTCTAGTTCCTTTAGATGTAAGGTGAGATTACTTATTTGAGACTTTCCTGGAGTAGGCCTATATCACTACAAACATTTCTCTCAGAATTGCCTTTCCTGCACCCCATAGATTTTGTAACATTATTGTTCTACTTTCATTTGTATCAAAGAATTGTCCCGTTTCCTCTGATTTCTTCAATGGTTCATTGCTTATTTAGTGGTGTGTTCCATATTCTTCAAATATTTGTGTTTTTCCCAGTTTTTGTTCTTATAACTTATTTCAAATTTAAATGGTAGTGAGCAGAGAAAAAAGCTTGATGTGATTTCAGTCTTAAATGTACTGAAACTTACTTGTGATCTAACATGTGATCTATTCTGGAATATGTTACATGTGTACCAGAAAAGAATGTGTATTCTGCTGTATGGGGAATAATATCATGTGTGTGTGTGTGTGTGTGTGTTAATACATCTGACCTGATGTTTCATTTACTGAAAATGTTTCCTTATTGATTTTTTGTCTGGATGATTTATCTATTGATGTAAGTATGTGTTAAAGTCTCCTACAATTATTGTATGAGTGTAAGTTTGTCCTTTATGTAATATTTGCTTTATGTATTTAGGTTCTCTGATGTTAGGTACATATATATTTACAAGCATGATATCTTCTTTTTGGATTGATCCCTTTATCATTATGTTAGGTTCTTCTTTGTCTCTTTTATCTGGGGGAGAGGGTTTAAATTCTTCTTTGTCTCCTGTGGCTGTTTTTGTTTCAAAGTGCAGTTTGTCTGATATGAGTATTGCTACCCCAGCTTTCTTTTATTTCCATTTGCATGAAATATCTTTTTCCATCCCTTCACTTTCAATCTATGTGTGCTGTTAAATCTGAAGTGAGTCTCCTTTAGACAGCACATATATGGGTCTTCTTCTTCTTTTTTTTTTAATCCATTCAACTATCTTTTGACTGGAGTATTTAGTTCATTTACATTTAAAATAACAACTAACAAGTATGTATTTATTGCCATTTTTTTACTTGTTTTCTGGTTGTTCTTTATTTCTTCTATTTATTTTCCCTTATGATTTGACCAATTTCTTTAGTTTTATGCTTGTATTCTTTTCTCTTTATTTTTGTATATTTGTTATCGGTTGTTGGTATTTGGTTACCATGAGGTTCTTATATATCAACCTATATATCAACATATTATATAGCAGTCTATTTTAAGTTCACATTCACGGAGTGTGAGAGTTGGACCACAAAGAAAGCTGAGCATTAAAGAGTTGATGTTTTTGAACTGTGGTGCTGGAGAAGACTCTTGAGAGCCATTTGGATAGCAAGATCAGATCAGTCAACCTAAAGGAAATCAATCCTGAATGCTCATTGGAAAGACTGATGCTGAAACTGAAGCTCCAATACTCTGGCCATCTGATGAGAAGAGCTGACTTATTGAAAAAGACCCTGATCCTGGAAAAAATTGAGAGCAGGAGGAAAAGGGGGTAACAGAGGATAAGATGGTTGGATGGCATCACTAACTCAATGGACTTGAGTTTGAGCAAACTCCAGGAGGTGGTGAAGGACAGTGATGCCTAGCGTGCTGCAGACCATGGGGTCACAAAGAGTTGGACATGGCTTAGTGACTGAACAACAGCTTTAGTGAATTTTGTAAGCACTGCATTTTTACTTCCACTCCTCATATTTTATGTTTTTGTCATCTTTTGCATCTTTTATTTTATGTATTCCTTAACTAATAATTTGGAAAAGACTAGAGATCACTTCAAGAAAATTAGAGACACTGAAGGAACATTTCATGCAAAGATAGGCTCAGTAAAGGACAGAAATGGTATGGACCTGACAGAAGCAGAAGATATTAAGAAGAGGTGGCAAGAATACACAGAAGAACTGTACAAAAACGATCTTCATGACCCAGGTAATCACAATGGTGTGATCACTCACCTAGAGCCAGACATCCTGGCATGTGAAGTCAAGTGGACCTTAGGAAGCATCACTATGAACAAAGCTAGTGGAGGTGATGGAGTTCCAGTTGAGCTCTTTCAAATCCTAAAAGATGATGCAATGAAACTGCTGCACTCAATATGCCAACAAATTTTGGAAAACTCAGCAGTGGCCACAGGACAGGAAAAGATCAGTTTAGCTTTCATTCCAATCCCAAAGAAAGGCAAATGCCAAAGAATGCTCAAACTACCACACAACTGCACTCATCTCACATGCTAGTAAATAATGCTCAAAATTCTCCAAGCCAGGTTTCAACAGTATATGAACCATGAACTTCCAGATGTTCAAGGATTTAGAAAAGACAGAGGAACCAGAGATCAAATTGCTGATATCCACTGGGTCATCAAAAAAGCAAGAGAATTTAAAAAAAAAAAAAAAAAAAAATATATATATATATATATATATATATATATATATATATATTTCTGCTTTATTGACTATGCTGAAGCCTTTGACTGTGTGGATTGTGACAAACTGTGGAAAATTCTGAAAGAGATGGGAATACCAGACCACCTGACCTGCCTCTTGAGAAATCTGTATGCAGGTCAAAGAGCGTCAGTTAGAACTGGACATGGAACAACAGACTGATTCCAAATAGGAAAAGGAGTACATTGTCACCCTGCTTATTTAACTGATATGCAGAGTACATCGTAAGAAATGCTGGAGTGGATGAAGCACAAGCTGGAATCAAGATTGCTGGGAGAAATATCAATAACCTCAGATATGCAGATGACACCACCTTTATGGCAGAAAGTGAAGAAGCACTAAAGAGCCTCTTGATGAAAGTGAAAGAGGACAGTGGAAGAGTTGGCTGAAAGCTCAACATTCAGAAAACTAAGATCATGGCATCCAGTCCCATCACTTCATGGCAAATAAATGGGGAAGCAGTGGAAACAGTGGGTGACTTATTTTCTGGACTCCAAAATCACTGCAGATGGTGACTGCAGCCAAGAAATTAAAAGACACTTACTCCTTGGAAGGAAAGTTATGACCAACCTAGACAGCTTATTAAAAAGCAGAGACATTAATTTGCTAACAGATGTCCGTCTAGTCAAGGCTATGGTTTTTCCAGTAGTCATGTATGGATGTGACAGTTGAACCGTAAAGAAAGCTGAGAGCCGAAGAATTGATGCTTTTGAACTATCATGTTGGAAAAGACTCTTGACCAGTCCGTTATAAAGGAGATCAATCCTGAGTGTTCATTAGAAGGACTGTTGTTGAAGCTGAAACCCCAATACTTTGGCCACCTGATGCAAAGAGCTGACTCATTTGAAAAATCTCTGATGTTGGAAAGGATTGAAGGTAGGAGGAGAAGGGGACGACAGAGAATGAAATGGCTGGATGACATCACTGACTCAATGGACATGAGTCTGAGTAAACTCCAGGAGTTGGTGATGGACAGGGAGGCCTGGTGTGCTGTGGTCCATGGGGTCACGAAGAGTCAGACACGACTGAGTGACTGAACTGAACTAACTAATTATTTGGCTTCCCTGATAGCTCAGTTGGTAAAGAATATGCCCACAATGCAGGAGGCCCCGGTTCAATTCCTGGTTTGGGAAGATCCACTGGAGAAGGGATAGGCTACCCACTTCAGTATTCCTGGGCTTCAGTATTCCCTTGTGGCTCAGTTGGTAAAGAATCTACCTGCAATGTGGGGGACCTGGGTTTGCTCCTTGGGTTGGGATGATCTTCTGAAGAAGGGAAAGGCTGCCCAGTCCAGTATTCTGGCCTGGGAAATTCCACGGGCTGTATAGTCCATGGGGTTGCAAAGAGCTGGACACAACTGAGCGACTTTCACTTTCACTTTAACTAATTATTGAACCCGGGTATCCTGCCTTGCAGGCGGGTTCTTTACAGTCTGAGCCACCAAGGAAGCATAACAAATTACCATAAACTATTGACTTAAATCAACACATATTTATTTTATCATTTACAGGACAATAATCCTGGCTCAACTTAACTGTGTCTTCGGCTCAGTTTCACAAAGCTGAAATCGATGGGTGAGCTATGCTGGGTTCTCACCTGTACTTTGGGGTCCCCTTCCAGGCTCATTCAGGCTGTCAACAGAATCCATTTCCTTGCAACTATAAGACTAAAGCCGCTAGACAGTTCACACATGACTCTCTGCCTCTTCAAGATAAGCAGGAAGGGAGTTTGTTTTGAATCTCTTCCTTCAGGGGCCTTCTTTTATAGAGTTTACCTAATTAGGTGAGACCTACACAGAATAATCTTCCTTTTGCCATATTATCTTAATTTCTGTATCTTTATGAAGTCTGATAATCTGGAAAAATAACTGCCTTTTTTTTTAACTCAGGGAATACTTTTTTAACTCAAGGAATGTATTTCAGGCCTTTGCTTTTTTTTTCACATTAATTTTAGGATCAGCATGTCAAGGGACTTGAAAAATTCTTGGAGGGCTTCTATTGAAGGTATGTTTTATCTATAGATTAACCTGAAAAAAAGTAAATCTTTACATTAATGCATCTTCTTATTTATAAATATAGTAAACATCTCCATTTACTTAAATCTTCTTTAATCTTAAATTAACTGTTATAATTTACTTCTTACAAATTTGGAACACGTTTTTTGTTATTTTTTTTTTCTAAGTATCTTTTGTTCTTAATGGTGCTGCTACTATATATGTCAGCTTTTAAAAATAAATTTCTAACTGTATATCTCTGGCATACAGCAATATAATTGATTTATGAAAGTTAATATTATGTTAAATCACATCATACAACTTTTTTATTAATGTTAATAATTTGTAGATTATTTTTAACCAAACATTCTAATTTTATGTTGTCTTTTTCAAGATACATACTTCTTGTTTACTTTTTTAGTTTTGATGCATCTGACTACTACCTTGATAAAACTTGTAATAGTTCTTGTGATAGTGTACTGATTGTCTTGTTAAAAGGAATGCATCTAAAATTTCACAGAATAATGTTTTTGTAAGTTTTTAGATATTCTTTGTACATTAAAAAAATTTCCTTCCTTTTCTAGTTTGCAAAGAATTTTATCATAATCACAATTTGAATTTGACCAAACACTTTTGCACATGTATTTATAAAATTAAATTATTTTTCTTCTTTACATTGTTAATTTGATGAATTATATGATTAATTTTCTGATATTAAATAATCTTTGCACTCCTAAAATACGTACAACTTGTTCATAATATATTTCATTTTGTCTTTTTTGGATATTTTGTGTGTTATATTGTTAAGATTTGGTGCACAATCTTATTTATAAGCATAAATAAAATTGGTCTCTAGTATACATTTTATGGGTTTTCTGGATTTAATATAAAAGTTAAGCTTAAATGTTAGAATGAATTATGTTATATTCTTTATGGTTTTTCATTCTGTGAAAATTTGTAAGGCATTTAATTTATCTGTTCCTGGACCATTTGATAAAAACTCTAATGTTAATCATATGGAGTTTTTAGATTATTTCAAGGAAGATTTTTCAAGCACTCATCCGATATTTTTGATGGTTATTGACCATTCAAATTTTATGTACTTCTGAGTCATCTTTATAAATTATGTTTTCTAGGAGTTTGTCTACTTCATTTAAAATTTTTAAATTTAACTTTCCTAGTAATATACTCAAATAATTCAAAACAAGTTACACATTTATAAAAAGCTATACATTGAGAAGTCTCATTCACAACTTTTTCAGTCTTAATTCTTTATTTCTTGCTCCCAAATATTTACTTTTATTATTTTTTCATCCATACACACTTTAGTATGAAAAGAAAAAAAAAAAAAAAGAAAAAACATAACTGCATAAGCAGGCCAGAAAAGTAAGAACAATCCTTCATATCATCTAGTACCCAGTCTGTTTTTACTTCTCTGATTGTATCAAACACGTCCAACTGTAATTTGGTTTATTTGAATCTGAATCTACAAAGGTTGATCTTTTGCATTTGGTTAGCATGTCTTTTTCTTACCTCTAGTAGGTTCTTTTGGTGGTGGTGTTTTTTCATGTTTTAGAGTTTGTGTTTGTAAAGTTCTTCTTTTGTGGGTAGTTTTTTTCCTTTTTCTCTGGGCTCACTCATCCTTGTCTGGTGATTCTGTGCTTGCCTCCAACCCTGCTCCAGGGCACCCAGTTGAGAACCATGTTTTTTCTGGGCATCTAAGAGCTATGTCGATATTGTGGATACCATTGACGGTACTTTTATTCATTTTTAAATTCTGTTCAGTGTTTCTTTTTGCAAACATAATATATACATATATATTTTCTTATTTTGTTTCTTTCTTGCACACACACAAAAAAAATTATGTGAACTTTGTACACTATTCAGCACTGTCAGCAGTAGTAGTCTGCAGGTGGGTGAAATGGACAAGATGGGACATGGACCCTCAGCCTGGAAATGGACCAAAGGTAGAAAGAGGGGTGTGGTTTGTCTTGATCAGCAGCCTTGTGGAATCTAAGTGGTGATTTGGAGTATGCAGTCTGCCACACATTCCTCAGGAAGACATAGCTCATAAGAGGTAAAGCAGGCCATCTCAGACTTCCTTTTCTTTCCTGTTTGGGGGATTTTTGTAAGACGAGATATAATGAAGGAGATGTTAGAGGAGAGAGAAGTCAGTGGGTAGGGATAGCATCCTCAAGGAATAACTGCTGCCCCATGGAGGGGAGAGCTGCCCAGGTCCCTGGTGGGCACTAATCTTGTGTACATGACAGAAAGCCATGGGGAGTCAGAAAGGGATACAAATGAAAAGTGCAAGATCAAATCCTTAACAACAACAACAAAAAAAGTCTCTGTGGCAGACAGAATAATGCTCTTCTATTTCCCACACCTGAAATACCTTTGTTTTTATATTTAGAATTTGTCAATATGTTAGCTTATATGACAAAGGGGAGTCATAGTTGCAGATGGAATTAAGGTTGCTAATCAGCTGACTTCAAACTGGGGAGATTATCCTGGATTATCTGGTTGAGCCCACTGTAATCACAGGAGCCTCAATAGTGGAAGAGGGAGGCAGAAGAGATTCAGAGGGAGATATGACCCCAGAAGATCCAAAGGAATTCTCTGGTGGTCCAGTGATCAGGACTCGGTACTTTCAGTGCTGTGGTCCCAGGTTCAATCCTGGGTCCAGGAACTAAAACTCCACAAGCCAGGCGGTGAGGTCAAAAGAAAAAAAAAATCCAATGTAAGGAGTCAACAAGCTACTGCTGGAAGGGACCACTAGCCAAGGGTAGCTTAGAGAAATTCAAAAATGCAAGGAAACCAAATCTCACCCAGAACCCCAGAAAGAAACAGCACAGCTTGATTTTAACCCAGTAGGAAATATTCTGGACTTCTAACCAACAGAATAGTAACAGAATAAATTTGTGTTTCTTTAAACAATAACTTTGTGGTAATATTTTTACAGTAGCATTGGAAAGTAATGCAAAATCCCCTTATGTATAGATACATCTTAAAGTAATCCTCTTTGTATTTTGTTTGAATTTTAATTTGTATTTCTGATTTATAAAAAATTATTAATCTAAAACTGTATCCACATATGATTAAGAATTGGACAGCATGAAAAGTTAGATTTTGCACTGAATGCTGTTTTACACTTATCAGTGTGAATCAAAGCTGGGCTCCCACATAATTAATACTAATGAGGGAAAATGTTCATGAAAGGAACCCTCCTAGGACAGAGTTAATTCTAGAAAGTTGGTTAGAAAAGCTTACAAATAAAATCATAGCAGGTGGTGAAGAAAGGCAATTGTGAGTATTGCATAGAATCCATCATAGTAATTCACCCAACCTAGCCAATCTAGTTTCTATCTGATCCCACTGAGAAGGGAGATGTAATTTAAAATGTAAATTGTTTTTTTTACTCTGTACTATGCAAGACCTTAGTGTGCAAGCCGGTATCATGTGTTGCCCCTCAAGTTAAGAGAGATTTCTTCCCTGTCAGCACAGAGCACTTCATGATTTCATCTGCAAGTTCATTCAACTTAATTGAAAGTTCCAGAAATATGGTGACAATCGACATTTTGGCAAATTTTGGCAGTTGTGGTATTCAGCAACTGGACAGAAGCAATAGAGCCTGTAGATGGTAGGACAGAGGTGTGTGATGGTGGGTATGTCCTGGGCAGAGGTGCCTTGCATTGGTAGAGGTACACAGGTAGCACCAGGATTTGGCATGGACACCAACAGGATATGGTCTCAGAAGATTTCCATACACTGGGATACAGTGTCCTTGACTGACAGTAGAGGGACATTGGTTCAGGAAAGAGTTACAAAGTCTCTTTTGCTTGACCAAGCAACTGAGGAACACCCTGGAACTAATAAGAAATCACTGGGTGACATTCTGATAGTTCTGGGTGATACTGAGGAGGAGGGGAGCAAAGCCAAGGCAGTTTTAGGTACAGTGTCAGGTGGACACAGCAGTCAAATACTACAGTTCAATCCTATTAGAGTTCATGCTTCCTTGACTCAAGCTCAGTGATGAAGCATGGGTCCCGCATAGCATTTCTGGATGTTTAGTGAACATTAGTAACCATATCAGGTTGCATTGATCTGTGACAAGCTATTAGCTTAAGGACTTTGGTCTCAATCCACCATTTTCCACTGTCAAATCATGAAAGAACTAATTTAAATATCTAAAGACTTTTCTGAGAGCAAGAAGGGGCAGAAAAGGTCAGTAATGTATACAGGAGGATGCCAATCAATTCCAGAAAAGATGATTTCCTCTCCTGCAGCTTTACCAATTGCTTCCACAAATCTTAACAATATACACAGTTTATCATTATTAACTATTTCTCTTGTTCTCAGTTGGCAGAAAAAACTTGTCAGATTAAATTCCACCATACAATTTCCCTGCATTAATAGTCTGTGGGTATTTTACGCCCCTGGCATTCAGAACCTCAAGAACACTTTAGTCTTACGTATTAAAAATTTTATTCTTGACTTCTCACAGACATGTCACATAAATTTTTCTTGATTAGTACTGTAGGTTAAAAAAATAAATTCAAAGACTTGGGGATGTGTTAGGTCTTTCCTCCATGTCACCAAATACTACACTTCTGAAGAAAACTTCATAAAAGGAAAATGGCACTTGATCAAATAGGAAAACCAGAAGGCTCAGTTAGATTTGTTTTTTTTTTTTAATTATATCTGTCTTGTCCAACTTTGCACACTTAAATTATATGGTTTTGTTTAAAGTTTCTCATTACAAACAGATGTTTTTTCTTTAATTTCACATTTGAAGTATGCAAATAAAAATCAAAAACACAGTTGTTGCCATCCAAGGTCAAACATGTTTAACATTTTGTTATTTTTCTTTAAAGTATGTTTCTACACTGTTTAAATAACTAGATTATATATTAATATATATGCATTTACACTATTTATTAGTTTTAGTTAATCTTATAAAGCAGAATTTTTCCATGTTGTTACAAATTCTTTGTAAATATACTAGTGCAATAATATTCTTGTGAACTCAAATTTAGTTTACATTTGTCAAACTTCTGATATTTGCCCTCTTCCCAACCCACTCCAGTACTCTTGCCTGGAAAATCCCATGGACAGAGGAGCCTGATAAGCTGCAGTCCATGGGGTCGCGAAGAGTCGGACACGACTGAGAGACTTCACTTTCAATGTATATCTGCTAATAGCTTTGTTAAAATAAACATTTTTTTCATCAGCTCAATTCAGTTCAGTTCAGTCACTCAGTCGAGTCTGACTCTTTGCAGCCCCATGAACCGCAGCACACCAGGCCTTCCTGTCCATCACCAACTCCCGAAGTTTACCCAAAGTCATGTCCATTGAGTCGGTGATACCATCCAACCATCTCATCCTCTGCCGTCCCCTTCTCCTTCTGCCTTCAATCTTTCCCAGCATCAGGGTCTTTTCAAATGAATCAGCTCTTCGCATGAGGTGGCCAAAGTATTGGAGTTACAGCTTCAACATCAGTCCTTCCAATGAACACCCAGGACTGATCTCCTTTAGGATGGACTGGTTGGATCTCTTTGTTCATCAAGCTTTATGTTATTTCATTTATTTCTTAGAATACTTTGTAGGATGTGGAATTAAGAAATAAAAGTTTAGAAGCATTTCTAAATCTCTTGCCAAGTCTTTTTCAAGCAAATTGAATTAAATTGCACGTTTACCTAGCATGCATATGAATGCTTTGAAGAAAAAACAAACAAATATCCTTTATGACTGCTCCATCATTTAAGGGAGAAAATACTTTTCAGTTTGATGGATTATCATAATTGTTTTATAACTTGATTGATAACCTGTTTCAAAAATCACAAACATTTCCATAAAGTAATTCACTAGTTAGCTTAGCCTGAGGCAAGGATGAGGTGCTTACAATTGATAGGAAAGATGAAGTCTCAGGGCAGTGGGAGTGAGAGCTGAGGGATGAGAGGCAAAGGCTCTGCAGTGACTGTCCTGTGAGCAGGAGACAAAGAGGACAGGGCAGAGTATTCAGCAAATGGTTTTGCTCCAAACATATATATCTTCCATTGCAAGAAGAAAATGTACCTTGCTGTCCATGCAAGACTGAAGAGAGAGAGAGGTTTTGTTAGGAAAGCAGCTCCTATGCCTATCAGCGCAGTTTCATCAAGTCTGGAGGCCAACATAAGGGGGGAGCGGAAGAGGCCACTACCCAGGAGTCTAAGACCATGCTCTGCTGTGTCAGTTAAATTTATGTCATTGTAATTCATTTTATATCCTTTTCACACTCATATCCTGGAATATTGAGAGGGAGGAAACAGACTAATGAAAAATGTGCAAAAATCAGTCTTGCTTAAGAATTTTCCTTCATAAGTCTAAACACTAAAAGACAATAAGTAATATCACTTAGAGTTGTGAGGTGAAAATAATGCAAACCTGAAAATAGCATAAACCTGGAACTTGCTGCCAAGCGGTATTATTAGGCCAGGGTAACAGAAAAATATTTTGAGGTATGAAAGAATAAAAAATAACTATCAGACTAAGGTTCTTCCTGAAAAATTTGATCAGTTACTCAAAAGAGAAGAGTATACAAATGTTAATTTAAAAAGAATTTTAATTATTTGCACTTCTTTTCACTTTTCTTGATCTGTATAGCTCTTGTGTTTGGTGTTAGTTTCTGGAATAATGTGAATACCAAATTTCTAAATCTACCAGAAGTCACTATCCAGTGCTTCAGTGATTTTAAAATGTTATTTTTAAAAATGAGTTATGAGGCACTCTCTCCTCCAGTGTCCTAATTTTTAAACATTTAAGCTCAGTGTATATGTCTCATTTCTTAAATTATATAGATTTTTATTCCAAACACAAACATTTTATAATAAACCCTGTAACTATATTTAGGATGACTCTGATATTTCTACATTTTGACCGATTTCAGTGCTCTTAGCTTTTCTTTTCTGGCCATAGTTTTCTCAGTCTTTTACTGGCGTATTGATTGATTTTTATTGTTCTGGAGAAAATTCTTCAGATCCTTGTTCATGAAGGGCACTATGTATTTGGTACTTGTTTAGTATTTGAAAATATCCTTGTAATTTTCTCCACCTACAAATGTTTCCTGGCTGCTACCTGCTAACACCGCCTCCTTCTAAATTGTGTGTCTTTCTCTGGGGAGTTACGAGTACAACCTATTTCCTGTTTATATACAATCTGATTTTTTTTCTTTTTTTAGATATATAAATACGTTTATTTATTTTCCTAAGTTTTTCTCTAATTTTTCAACATACAGTGTGATACTTATTGCTTCCACTGTAATTTTAAATTCAAGAATCATATTCTTTAACTTTATCACCATAGCAAACATATTCATCCATTCTTGTGTGTTTCTTATCAAATTCAGACAAGCTGAGTAATATATACCCAAGATCACATAGCCAATGGTGAAAACTGAACTAGGATTTTGAAATGTCTGTTCGGCTCAAAAATTTGTGCTCTATGAATTTGGGTATTGGTGCCAACGTTAGCTTATCTCAGATTGTGCTGTATTTATGACACTTTTCTCTTTTTTTAATTAAAAAAATTTTATCGAAGTATGTTGGTTTAAATGTTGTGCTAGTTTCTGATGTACAGCAAAGCAATACAGTTTTATATATACATATGCATTCTTGTTTATAGTCTTTTTCACTATAGTTTATTATAAGATATTGTAGTACCCTATGCTATACAGTAGGACCTTACTGCTTATCTATTTTGTATATAGCAGTTTGCATATGTCAACCCAAAACTCCTAATTTATCTCTCCCCTCCTTTCCCCTTTGGTAATCATAAATTTGCCAAAGCTATGATATTTCCAGTAGTCATGTATGGATGTGAGAGTTGAACCATAAAGAAGGCTGAGCACCAAAGAATTGATGCTTTTAGGTTGTAGTGCTGGAGAAGAATCTCCAGAGTCCTTTGGACAGCAAGGAGAGCCAACCAGTCAATCCTAAAAGAGATCAACCCTGAAAATTCATTGGAAGGACTGATGCTGAAGCTGAAACTCCAATACTTTGGCCACCTGATGCAAAGAGCCAACTCATTGGAAAAGATCCCAATGCTTGGAAAGATTGAAGGCAAAATGAGAAAAGGGCAGCAGAGGATGAGATGGTTAGATAGCATAACTGACTCAATAGAGATGAATTTGAGCAAACTCTGGGAGACAGTGAAGAACAAGAAGGCTGGTGTGCTACAGTCCATGGGGTCACAGAGTCGAATACAACCTAGCAACTGAACAACAATAAAATCATGACTTTGTTTTCTATGTCTGTAAGTCTATTTCTGTTTTGTAAATAAGTTCTTTCATAACATTTTTAAGATGCCACATATACAGGATATCATATATTCATCTTTCTCATGACATCTTTATCTTGATGAAAGATTATGATAGTTCGTTTTATGTGCCAAATTGACTGAGCCACAGAGTGCTCAGATATTTGGTTAAACATTATTCTGGGATGTCCTGGAGGATGTCTCTGGATGAGGTTAATGTCTGAATCTGTAGACTGAGGAACACGGGTGGCCCTCCCCAAGGTGGGCAGGATTCACCCAATCAGATAAAGG
The DNA here is from genome assembly GCA_024291935.2 of Okapia johnstoni. Taxonomy (NCBI): domain Eukaryota; kingdom Metazoa; phylum Chordata; class Mammalia; order Artiodactyla; family Giraffidae; genus Okapia; species Okapia johnstoni. The sequence continues at coordinate 109,692,176 of CM044312.1, forward strand.
CCTGAATAGGACAAAAGTGCTGAGTAAGTGAGTATTCTTTTTTCCTGTCTGCCTGTCTTCAAACTGAGGTAAGAACTGGAATTGGACTGGGACTCACACCACAAGATCCCCTGGGTCTCCAGCTTGCCAACTGCAGATCTTGCAGTATGGATCTCAGGCTCCATGGTTACATAAGGTAATTCATACATATAGGAATCAGTCTGTTTCTATTAACTCTGCTTCTCTGGAGAGCTCAGAATAATAAAGGGTGATCTGGGATCAACCGATGTATTTGAGGGAGCTTATAAAACTCCTAAAATTTTCTGCAAACATTTTTCTGTGAGAGTGTTGGTGTATGTATTTTTTCTGGGTGGAATCCATCATTTTCACAAGATTCTAAAAGGATTCTCTCATTTAATGAAAACTGAGAAACAGGGTGATAATTTTTTTTTCCTTTTAAATTTCATCAAGGACATGAAACATGTGTTTTCTACATTTTACCTTTTTCTTTTAGTAACTTGAGGTTACCAAAGACCCAGACATTCTAGAGAAATGGCAATGTCTTATTTTGATTTTGTTATGCTCCATGTTTTTTCCCCTTTAATCTACTCTCAAAAACATAGTTTTATACTTACCTAGTTTTCTCTTGTAGAAGTAGGAATTTGAAGTGTTCTGAGTACATCATATTAATGTGGTCTATCCAGATTCTCATAGTGTTCTTATTGTTTCTTCTTCATCTGATAGGAGAAGTATAAGTCACCGTCTCCTTTCATATTCCTGAAGGGGCTGGGGGGCATTTTTCCAAAGATCTTCCCTGCGTGGCAACCTGGGTGTGGTATACATAAAGGTACTACACTCCTGTACTTCACTGTACTATTTACACCAGATGCTTCTTTCAGAATTGAAATACTGTCAACCACTCTGGGAGGCACCCAGATCCCGCCCACCCACCACAATCCCATCAGCCCTCAGCTCCTGAGCAGGGCCTGTAGGCTTCTTCCCCACTTTCCTTTTCTCTCCACCTAATCCTCACACCTATTAAATATTTTTTCTTAGAAGGAATTTGTTCCTCAGTTCTGGATGGCTTCAGTTTGACTCCATTGGTCATTAGAGAGCAGAAATTCTTTCACCTTCCTGAAATAAGGTGACACCTATTACTGATTTACAAAGTTGCTGAAGCTTTTTCCCATAGTAACAAATCTTGTCAGTCACTGTGATGAGCACTAGGGAGGAGACAGAGTAGTCAGGACCTCACCACACATTCCATCTTTAAACTAGTTTTCCTCCCATTGTTATCAAACCATGGAAGACAGAGAATAAAAATTGCATTTATTCAATAGAATTCCACCTACAAGGGAGAGAAAGAACACACCCCACTGTGAAGCACTACTAGGCAACTCTTATTTTGGTTCATATTTCTTCCCTAGAACTTGACCTCTAAGCAAAAAGACCTTGTAAAGCTCATTTTCCTCACCCTTGTTCAAGAATAGTAGCTATCTGATTAGAGTCTGTTCAAGCAATGGAATCTTGATTGTCTTTTATATTATCTTTGGTACAGGTTGAAGGCTTTATCTTTATCTGTGTCATGATTCCAGCCACAAAGCAGGTCTAGCTAACACATGCTGCTGCTGCTGCTGCTGCTGCGGCTAAGTCGCGTCAGTCATGTGCGACTCTGCGACCCCACAGACGGCAGCCCACCAGGCTCCCCCGTCCCTGGGATTCTCCAGGCAAGAATACTGGAGTGGGTTGCCATTTCCTCCTCCAGTGCATGAAAGTGAAAATGAAGTCGCTCAGTCGTGTCCGACTCTTAGCGGCCCCATGGGCTGCAGCCTACCAGGCTCCTCCTTCCATGGGGTTTCCCAGGCAAGAGTACTGGAGTGGGGTACCATTGCCTTCTAACACATAGTGACAGGTAAATCATTTAAAAACAACTGAACAAAAAGTTCTTTTTCCATGGTGATTACCTTTCTTAATAGTAATTCCTAAACCTGTCTATTTTAATGATTCATGAAATCACTCCCTAATAGTATATAAAACATGTAGTTTCAAGATTTTCAGGTTTTACTGTGGTCATAAAAAAAAAAAAAAGTGTTCTCTTCTTTCCTCTCATGCTGTGAAGAAATAACAATTCAAGTTTATGCTCTCCATAAAATAAATAAAAACAGAAAACCCTATACAGTAGAAATTGATTATTTTGTCACTTCAACAGTAGCAACAGCCCTGAATTAGAATAGATAGTATATTGTACAACAAAACTATTTGAGAGGATTCATTCAGGATGTGGAAAAAAATAGAAAAGATTTTCTCCTCCTCACACTTGTTTTACACATGATTTTATAATTTATCTTCATATCATTGTCTTATGCGAAATATGAACATAAATGCATATTGGACAAATAGATATTGAGTAATATCATTTACAATTATTGTCTAAAATCGCAGAAGGGTCAGAGGAGGCAAAAATCTAAATATTTGATTAAATAAGGTCTTAGTGTCTTAAAAAAACTAAAAATCATTGACCCAACTAATCCTTATTCTAAGTTTATTACACATCAGTTGCTCTTCTATGCTCTGTAGATCTAAAGACCAATAAGATTCTCAGCTATGTGGGTCATAGCAAACTCTGGAAAGCTCTTGAAGAGATAGGAATACCAAACCATCTTACCTGTCTCCTGAGAAACTTGTATGCAGGTCAAGAAGCAACAGTTAGAAACCTGTATGGAACAACTTACTGGTTCAGGATTGACTTGGTGACTGAACAACAAGATTTTCGATGGGGCTCCCAAGTGGCACTGGTGATGAAGAATCCACCTGCCAGTGTAGAAGACATAAGAGACGTGGGTTTGATCCCTGTGTCAGAAAGATTACCTGGAGTAATAAATGGCACCCTGCTCCAGTATTCTTGCTTGGAAAATTCCATGGGCAGAGGAGCCTGGCAGGCTACAGTCCATGGAGCTGCAAAGAGCCGGATATGACTGAGCAACTGAGTACACACACACAAGATTCTTGGCTTGGATGCAGGGAAATAAAGAGAAGAAGAGATAGACATGTGGATAAATAATTATTATAGAATATCATAAGTAAAATAATAGAAGTATGCAAATTCTATACTGATACAACATAAAAATGAATAACTAGTTTGTTGATTCTCCTGGAAAAAATAAATGTAACGGATGGTGAGGCAAAAAAAGACAAATCAGTTGAAGTGATCAGTTGATTTGACTGGATTTAAGACAACGTTTTAAAGATTTTGAGAAATATAGAGTTCTTAGAATATTATCTTGAAGGGAGAGGGCAGTAATGACAGATAATATTTAAAGGGAGATAGGCAAGAATTATATCATGAGGAGTCATGAGACAAACATGAGTCATAAACATGAGAATTGTATCAAAAATCTAAGTGATGGGAGCCATCAACGGACTTTAAGCAAGGCATTGATTTGTCAATATATGTATTTTACTGTAGCATGGAGATTAAATTAAACATCAAGGGAGTGAAACAAGGCAGAAGAACTCGTTATTAGGGCATTTTGTGTGCATGCCTGCTATGTCAATTTGATGTAGGCTGCCAAGCATTGCTATATCCTAAATATGAAAAGAAGATTCTGTAGTAATATATTCATTCTGTGATTAAAAGACAAAATAGAATTCAGCAATGAGAAGGCATTATAAGCACAAGAAACTAAGAAGGTTTCTAGAAGACTGCCTTGAGAAATTGTTAGAAGTCTTATCATTCACAGGAACCAGCACTATAGAAAGAAACTCTTGTTATTCAGAGAAATGGAAATGTAATTTCCATTAATTTGGAAATTACATTACACAATCTGTAACACAGCCAGGTACAGATGCATTTTGCTTTGTTTTATTTATAAATCTGAATGAATGTGTTTATTTTCTGGAAACTTATACTTTGAGAAAAATAATTTATACTGAAAGCATCTATTTATGAATCACAGTAAATTCTTTTATAAATTTTTTTCTGTGCAAATGTATGACAATACTTCATACAACAAAAAACACTAAATCAATTTTAACTGCATTATTTCAACTCAGAAAACATCTGTTATTAGCTTTTGTGTCATAAAGAATATGCTAGGGCAGTAGAAATGCCGAGATAATTAAGAAATAATCCTTGTCTCCAAAGAGTATTTTGCATAGAAGGAGAAAAACAAAAACAAAAATAGATAAAATAAAATGACCAAAGATTCACTGCATTAAGAGCTGTAGAAAAGTGCTAAAGAATCACAAAGGGGCAGTCTCACGGCGGGTCATAGGCCACTAGGGTTCCCTCTGGTCATATAGGGAGAAGGAAGCAATATTCTGAGCTATTCAAGACTCTGAATCTCTAAATCAGGAAGTAAGTAAGGGACAAATCATCAAACCTCTTGATCTCGATTCTAGTGTTGTCTTTATCATGAGGAAGCCTGAGTGTGCCAAGAGGAGTGAACTATGGGCAGGTTTATTTAAGATGTATGTGCATCTGGGAAACTTTTCCCCCACATTCTGGCATCAAACCCCCCATTAGTCTGATATAGTACTGAGTCTGCATCTATTTCTTGCTTTCACAGATATCTTAGTGGAAGATTTGTAAAAGCTGTTTAAAATACTATTTTTTACACTGAATACATAAAGTTTCCCCAGTATCATTGAAGTATAATTGACAAATAAAATTGTTGACAAATAAAATATCTAAGTGCCTATCATGGTAATTTGATATACATATACATTGTGAAAAGATTTCCACCATCTAGTTAAAATATCCAACAATGTACATATTTATCTTTACATATGTGTGTGAATATTTAAGTTCTACACTGTCAGCAAATTTCACTTATATAATATATTGTTATTAGCTATAGTCACCATGTTTTCTATTAGATTATTAGATATTATTAATCCTACATCTAAAAGTTTGTACCCTTTTAACGGATCTCTTCTTGTTCCCAGTATCTGGCAACCAACATTCTATTTTCATTTTCTCTGAGTTTCAATTTTGTAACATTCCACATATAAAATACCATGCATTATTTATCTTTTTCTTTCTGAATTATTTCACTTAGCATTATATCCTTAAGATCTATCCACGCAGTCACAACTGGAAGGATTTCTTTCTCACAGCTGTATTCACATTCTCTTTATCCATTCTTTAATCGAAAGGCATTTTGTTTTTGTATCTTAGCTACTGTGAACAATGCTGCAATGAGAATCAGAGTGCATATATCTCCTTAATAACCTGGTGTCTTTCTCTATAGATATATCCAAAACTGAAATTTTATGGCAGTTTATTTTCAGTTTTTTAGGAACTGCCATACTGTTTTCCATTGTGACTGTACCAAGTTCAGTTCAGTTCAGTTGCTCAGTCGTGTCTGACTCTTTGTGACACCACAGACTGCTGCACGCCAGGCCTCCCTGTCCATCACCAACTCCTGGAGCTTATTCAAATTCACGTCCATTGAGTTGATGTTGTCATCCAACCATCTCATCCTCTGTCGTCCCCTTCTCCTCCCACCTTCAATCTTTCCCAGCATCAGGGTCTTTTCAAATGAGTCAGTTTTTCACATCACGTGGCCAAAGTATAGGAGTTTCAGCTTCAACATCAATCCTTCCAATGAATATTCAGGACTAATTTCCTTTAGGATGGACTGGTTGGATATCCTTGCAGTCCAAGGTACTCTCAAGAGTCTTCTCCAACACCACAGTTCAAAAGCATCAATTCTTCAGCACTCAGCTTTCTTTATAGTCCAACTCTCCCATCCATACATGACCACTGCAAAAACCATAGCCTTGAATAGACGGACTTTTGTTGGCAAAGTAACGCCTGCTTTTTAATATGCTGTCTAGTTTGGTCATAAATTTTCTCCCAAGGAGCAAGCGTCTTTTAATTTCATGGCTGCAGTCACCATATGAAGTGATTTTGAAGCCCAAAATGTAAAGTCTGTCATTGTTTCTACTGTTTCCCCATCTATTTGTCATGAAGTGATGGGACGGGATACCATGGTCTTAGTTTTCTGAATGCTGAGCTTTAAGCCAAATTTTTCACTCTCCTTTTTCACTTTCATCAAGAGGCTTTTAAGTTATTCTTCACTTTCTGCCATAAGGTGGTGACATCTGCATATCTGAGGTTATTGATATTCTCCCAGCAATCTTGATTCCAGCTTGTGTTTCATCTAGTCCAGCATTTCTCATGATGTACTCTGCATATAAGTTAAATAAGCAGGGTGGCAATATACAGCCTTGATGTACTCCTTTTCCTATTTGGAACCAGTCTGTTGTTCCATGTACCAATCTACCTTCTCACTAATATTGCACAAAATTTCCCTTTCCTCCACATGATTGCCAACACATCTCTCTTATATTTTTGATAATAGTCATTCTAAGAGGTGAGATATCAACCTGATTTTGATTTGCCTTTTCCTAACATTCAGAAAACTAAGATCATGGCATCTGGTCCCATCACTTCATGGGAAATAGATGAGGAAACAGTGTCAGACTTTATTTTTGGGGGCTCCAAAATCACTGCAGATGGTGATTGCAGCCATGGAATTAAAAGACGCTTACTCCTTGGAAGGTAAGTTATGACTAACCTAGATAGCATATTTAAAAGCAGAGACATTACTTTGCCAACAAAGGTCCGTCTAGTCAAGGCTATGGTTTTTCCAGTGGTCACATATGGATGTGAGAGTTGGATGGTGAAGAAAACTGAGCACTGGAGAATTGATGCTTTTGAACTGTGGTGTTGGAGAAGACTCTTGAGAATCCCTTGGACTGCAAGGATATCCAACCAGTCCATCCTAAAGGAGATCAGTCCTGGGTGTTCATTGGAAGGACTGATGTTGAAGCTGAAACTCCAATACTTTAGCTACCTCTTGCAAAGAGGTGACTCATTGGAAAAGACCCTAGTGCTGGGGAGGATTGGGGGCAGGAGGAGAAGGGGACGACAGAGGATGAGATGGTTGGATGGCATCACCGACTTGATGGACATGAGTTTAGGTGAACTCCGGGAGTTGGTGATGGACAGGGAGGCCTGGAGTGCTGCGATTCATGGGGTTGCAGAGTCGGACAAGACTGAGCGACTGAACAGAACTGATGATCTTTACAGGAACTTGCTGGCCATTTGTATGTCTTCTTCAGAAAAATAACTACTCAGTTCTTTTACACATTTTCTGATCAGATTGTTTGGTTCTTTGTTCTTGAGTTTTGTAAGCTTTTTTTTTTATATGTTTTGGATGTTAACCTTACATCAGATGCATGATGTGCAAATATTTTCTTACATTCTCTAGGTTTCTTACATTCTCTATGTTGATATTTCCTTTGCTGAGCAGAAGTTTTTCAGTTTGATGTGGTCCTACTTGCTTATTTTTGCTTTTACTGCCTTTTTTTTTCTTGCCAAATCCAAAAAATTATTGCCAGCACTAACATCAAGGAAGCTTACTTTATTTTCTACCAGGGTTTTTACCAGATCTTATATTAGCTCTTTAATCTATTTTGAGTTTGAATTTATTAATAATCTACCTTCATTCTTTTACATGTGGTTATCCAGTTTTTCCAACACCATTTATTGAAGAGATTATTGTTTCCCCATTGCGTGTTTTTGGCTCCTTTCTCAAACTAATTTACCATATATGGAAGGGTTAGTTATTGGATCTTTATTTTGTTTCACTGATCTTTAGTCTATTTCCATGTCATTACCACTCTATTTGCATATTATGCTTATCTTTTCTTTAAAAATCAGCTTTTAGTTTTAATGATCTTTTTTATTACCTTTTTAATATCTATCAGGTTTATGTCCATTTTTATCCTTGTTATGTCCTTTTTCTCCTAGCTTTGGCATAGTTTGTTATACTATATATAGTTCTTTGAGGTGTGAAGTTAGGTTGTTTATTTGAGCTCCTTCTTTTTTTCTTAATATAGGTGTTTATCACTAGGAACAATACTCTTAGAACTACTTTTACTGCATCCCAGAAGTTTTAGAATGGAGTGTTTTTATTTTCATTTGTCTCAAGACATTTTTTACTCCCTTTTAATTTTTCTTTACCTATTGGTTGTTCAAAAGCATATTTTAATTTTTGTATTGAAGTATAATTTCTTTACAGAATTTTACTGCTTTCTGTCAAACCTCAACATGAATTAGCCATAGGAACCCTCCACTGACTCAAATGTGTTCCTTTTTATGGCTGAGTAATATTGCATTGTGTATATATACCACTAATTCTTTATCCATTCATCTGTCGATGGACATCTAGGTTGCTTCCTTGTTCTATCTATTGTAAACAGTGTTTCAATGAACAATGGGATACAAGTGTCTCTTTTAATTTTGCTTTCCACAGGGTATATGCCTAGGATTGAGATTGCTGGGTCATATGGCGGTTTTATTCCCTGTTTTTTAAGGAATCTCCATACTGTCTTCCATAGTGGCTGTGTCAATTTAGATTCCCACCAACAGTGCAAGAGTGTTCCCTTTTCTCCACACCCTCTCCAGCAGTTATTATTTGTAGAGGTTTTGATGAGGGCCATTCTGACCAGTGTGAGATGATATCTCATTGCAGTTTTTATTTGCATTTCTCTTATAATGACAAATGTTGAACATCTTTTCATATGTTTGTTAGCCATGTCTCCTTTGGAGAAATGTCTGTTTAGTGCCCCCCCCCCCTTTTCATTGGTTGTTTTTTCTGGGATTAAGTTGCATGAGCTGCTTGTATATTTTGGAAATTAATACTTCACCAGTTGTTTCATTTGCTATTATTTTCTCCCATTCTGAGGGTTGTCTTTTCCTTCCTGACGCTGGGAAGGATTGCGGGCAGGAGAAAAGGGGACGACAGAGGATGAGATGGCTGGATGGCATCACTGACTCGATGGACATGGGTTTGGGTGGACTCAAGGGGTTGGTGATGGACAGGGTGGCCTGGTGTGCTGTGGTTCATGGTATGGCAAAGAGTCAGACACGACTGAGTGACTGAACTGAACTGAGAGTTTCCTTTGCTGTGCAAAAGCTTTTAAGTTTAATCTGGTCCCATTTGTTTACTTTTGCTTTTATTTCCATTACTCTAGGAGGTGGGCCACAGAGGACCTTGCTTTGATTTATGTCATCAAGTGTTCTGCCTATGTCTTCCTCTAAGAGTTTTAAAGTTTCTGGTCTTACATTTAGGTCTTTAATCCATTTTGAGTTCATCTTTGTGTATGGTGTTAGGAAGTGTTCTAATTTCGTTGTTTTATCTGTAGCTGTCCAGTTTTCCCAGCACCATTTATTGAAGAGGCTATCTTTGCCCTATTGTATATTCTTGCCTACTTTGTCAAAAATAAGGTACCCATACGTTCATGGGTTTATTTCTAGGCTTTATATCTTGTTCCATTGGTCTACATTTCTGTTTTTTGTGCCAGTACTATACTGTCTTGACGACAGTAGCTTTGTAGTATAATCTGAAGTCGGGAAGGTGGATTCCTCCAGCTCCATTCTTCTTTCTGAAGACTGCTTTGGATATTTGGGGTCTTTTGTGTTTCCATATGAACTGTGAAATTTTTTGTCCTAGTTCTGTGAAAAATGTCATTGGGAATTTGATAGGGATCGCATTGAATCTTAGATTGCATTTGGTAGTTAGTCATTTTCACAATATTGATTCTTCCTACCCAGAAACATGGTATATCTCCCCATCTGTTTATGTCCTCTTTGATTTATTCCATTAGTGTCTTATAAATTTCTGTCTACAAGTTCTTTTGTCTCTGTAGGTAAGTTTACCCTTATATATTTAATTCTTTTTGCTGCAATGGTGAATGGGATTTATTCTTTAAATTCTCTTCCTGATTTTTCATTGTTAGTATATAGAAATGCAAGTGATTTCTGTGTATTGATTTTGTATTTTTCAAATTTGCTAAGTTTACTGATTAGCTCTACTAATTTTCTGATACTATCTTTAGGGTTTTCTATGTACAGTATCATGTCATCTGCAAACACTGAGAGCTTTACTTCTTCTTTTCTGATATGGATTCTTTTTATTTCTTTTTCTTCTCTGACTGCTTTAGCTAGGACTTCCAGAACTATGCTGAATAATGGTGGTGAAAGTGGACCCCATTGTATTGTTCCTAACCTTAGGGGGAATGCTTTCAGTTTTTCCACCATTGAGAATAATATTTGCTCTAGGCTTATCATATTTTACATATAGCCTTTAATATGTTGAGATAGAGTCCATCTATGCCCATTTTTTGAAGAGTTTTAATCATAAATAGGTGTTGAATTTTGTAAAAGGCTTTTTCTGCAACTATTGAGATGATTATATGATTTTTATCATTCCATTTGTTAATACGGTGTGACACATTGACTGATTTGTGTCTATTGAAGAATTCTTGAATCCCTGGAACAAACTCAAATTGATCATGGTGTATGAGTTTTTGATGTGTTGCTGAACTCTGTTTGCTAAAATTGTGTTGAAGATTTTTGCATCTATGTTCATTAGTGATATTGGCTTGTAGTTTTCTCTTTTTGTGTTGTCTTTGTCTGGTTTTGGTATCAGGGTGATGGTGGTCTCATAGTATGAGTTTGGAAGTGTTTCTGCCTCTGCAAATTTTTGAAAGTGTTTTCGAAGGATAGACATTAGCTCGTCTCTAAATGTTTGCTAGAATTCTCCTGTGAAGCTGTCTGGTCATGGGCTTTTGTTTTATGGGAGATTTTTGATCACAGCTTCAATTTCAGTGCTTGTAATTGGGCTGTTCATAATTTCTATTTCTTCCTGGTTCAGTCATGGAAGATTGAACTTTTCTAAGAATCTGTCCATTTCTTCCAAGTTATCCATTTTATTGTCATATTAGCTTTTTATAATCATATTTATTTCTGCATTGTTTGTTGTAATGTTTCCTTTTTAAATTCTAATTTTGTTGATTTAATTCTTCTCTGTATTTTTCTTGATGAGTATGGCTAAATGCTTGTCAAATTTGTTTATCTTCTCAAGGAACCATCTTTTACTTTTATTAGTCTTTGCTATTGTTTCTTTCATTTCTTTTTCATTGAATTCTGCTCAGACCTTTATGATTTCTTTCCTTCTACTAATTTTGAGGGTTTTTTGTTCCTCTTTTTCCAGTTGTTTTAGGTGTAAAGTTATGTTGTCTATTGTATATTTTTCTTGGTTCTTGAGGTAGGATTATATTTCTATAAACTTGCCCCTTAGAACTGTTTTTGCTGCATCCAATAGGTTTTGAGTTGTCATGTTTTCATTGTCATTTGTTCTGGAAATTTTGTGATTTCCCTTTTGATTTCTTTGGTAATCTGTGTTGTTTAATCTCTATGTGTCTGTGTTTCTTAGTTTTAGCTTTGCAGTCAGAGAAGATGCTTGATATGATTTCAATGTTCTTAAATTTACTGAGGTTTGATTTGTGACCCAGGATGTAGTCTATCCTGAAGAATGTTCCATATGCACTTAAGAAGAAGGTATATTCTGCATTTGGATGGAGTGTCCTAAAGATATCAATGAGACCCATATCATCTAATGCATCATTTAAGACTTGAGTTTCCTTATTAATTTTCTGTTTTGATTATCTGTCCATTGGTGTGAATGGGGTGTTACAATCTCCTCCTATTTTTTTGTTTCTGTCAGTTTTTCCTTTTACTTCTGTTACTGTTTGTCTTATGTACTGAAGTGCCTCTAAATTAGGTGCATAGATATTTACAATTGTTATGTCCTCCTGTTGGATTGATACCTTGATCATTATGTAGTGTCCTTCCTTATCTCTTGTAATATTCTTTATTTTAAGGTCATTTTTCGTCTGATATGAGGATTGATACCCCAGCTTTCTTTTGCTTCCCACTTGCATGGAATATATTTTTCCATCCTCTTACTTTCAGCTTATATGAATCTTTAGTTCTGAAGTAGGTTTCTTATAGGTAGCATACATATGGGTCTTGGTTTTTTTTTATCCATTCAGCCAGTCACTGTCTTTTGGTTGGAGCATTTAATCCATTTACATTTAAAGTAATTATTGACATATATGTTCCTATTGCCACTTTATTAATTGTTTGGGGTTGATTTTGTAGATCTTTTTTCTTCTCTTGTATCTCTTGACTATATAAATCCCTTTAACATTTGTTGTAAAGCTAGTTTGGTAGTACTGAATTCTCTTAAATTTTCTTGTCTGTAAAGCTTTTTAGTTCTCCATTAGTTTCGAATGAGATTCTTTCTGGATACCGTAATCTTGGTTATAGATTTTTCCATTTCAGTACTTCAAATATATCCTGCCATTTCCTTCTGGCCTGCAGAGTTGCTGCTGAAAGATCAGCTGTTATGTGTATTGGGTTTCCCTTGTATGTTACTTGTTGCTTTTCCCTTACTGCTTTTAATATACTTTCTTTGTGTTTAGTCTTTGTTAATTTGATTAGTGTGTGTCTTGATGTGTTTCTCTGTGGGTTTATCCTGTATGGGACTCTTTGTGTCTCTTGGACTTGATTGACTATTTTCTTTTCCATGTTGGGGAAGTTTTCAACTATAATCTCTTCAAAATTTTCTCGTACGCTTCCTTTCTCTCTTCTTCTTCTGGGACGCCTATAATTCAAATGTTGGTGCATTTGATATTGTACCAGACGTCTCTGAGACTATCATAAGTTATTTTTATTCTTTTTACTTTATCCTGCTATTTGGAAGTTATTTCCACCATGTTATCTTCCAGTTCACTGATTCTTTCTTCTGCTTCAGATATTCTGCTATTGATTCGTTCTAGAGTATTTTTAATTTCAGTAATTGTGTTGTTTGTCTCTGTATGTTTATTCTTTAATTCTTCTAGGTCTTTGTTAATTGATTCTTGCATTTTCTCCACTTTGTTTTCACAGTTTTTGATCTTCTTTACTATCATTATTCTGAATTATTTTTCAGAATTGCCTATTTTTCAGTTTGCCTATTTCCTGTTCATTTATTTGGACTTCTGTTTCCAGTTTGTTCCTTCATCTGTGTAATATTACTCTGCCTTTTCATTACTCTTTTTAATGTATTGTGTTTGAAGTCTCCTTTTCCCAATCTTCAAGGCTGAATTCGTTCTTTCTTTTGGTTTCCTCCCTCCTAAAGTTGGTCCAGTGGTTTATGTAAGCTTTGCATAGGGTTAGATTTGTGTTGAGTTTTTTGTTTGTTTGTTTTTCCTCTGATGGGCAAGGCTGAGTGAGGTGGTAATTCTGTCTGTTGATGGTTGGGTTTGTATGTTTGTTTTGTTTGTTGTTTAGATGAGGCATCCTGAACATGGTTCTACTGATTGTTGGGTGATGCCTGGTCTTGCATTCAAGTGGTTTCCTTTATGTGAGTTCTCACTATTTGATACTCCCTAGGGTTAGTTCTCTCGTAGTCTATGGTCTTGGAGTCAGTGCTCCCACTCCAAAGGCTCAGGGCTTAATCTCTGGTCAGGAACAAAGATTCCACAAGTGGTTTGTTATGGCATTAAGTGAGATTAAAGAAAGGAATCCCAGACAAATGGCAGTTACAAAATCAGGCAAATAATACTGAAAATAATGTAATATACACATATATACACCCATAAGCAAAGTGAAAAAACAGTCCAAAAAAAAAAATAAAGTACAATAGATTGACCCAGCCAACAAAGGAAATAAAAAATCATATTTACCAGCTAAGAACAAAACTAACTAAAGCACAAACTGGAAAACAAATCTAAACCAAGTTGTCAAGTGGAAATACAGCAGTGAAAACAAAACTAACAAATATGTTTAGAGGAAAGGAAAGAAAGAAAGAATAGATATGCAAAGGTAAATAGAGGTAGATGAAGATTTATATACATTAAATATTAACTGCAAGGGGAAAAGAACAGTAGGAAAAGCAAATGAAGGAATAAATGTAGAAAAATATAATAGGCTTAAAATATTAAATTATAAAAAAAGAGAAAATACCCTCCCCCCAAAAAAAGAAGAAGAAGAAGAAAGAAAAAAAAGAGGAAAACTCCACAGAACTGCAAAAGCCCAATGTGGAGGCAGAGTTTCATAATAACAATATAAAATGTGACTTAAAAAACAAAGCTCAAAAGCTTAATTAGATTTAATAGTGCCAATAAAATCAACTACTACAAAAGATGGGGGAGAAGAAGGGAAAAAAGAGAAAAAAATCCAAAAGAATCTACAGAATAAGTCAAAAAAAGTAATAAATGTTTTTCTTGAGTCACTGCTGTCAGAGTCCTTTCCCTTGCTAGGAGTCTCACTCCACCTCACCTCTCTAGGATGCCCTCCAATGACACCAGTGCTGATCTCTGGACCTGTTGTGAGGGCAGTTCAGATTCTAATCAGGTACTACTGCTGTGTGTTCTTGCCTCCAATGTCCACAGCTAATAGAACTAGTGTGTTTTCTTTTGTAGGAGCTCTCAGTGTCTTTTATATATTCCATAGACACTGAGTCTGCCTAGTTGACCGTGTGGATTTAATCTGCAGATTGTACAGCCTGTGGGAAGGTTTTGGGTCTTCTTCCTTAGCCACACTGCCCCTGGGTTTCAATTGTGGTTTTATTTCCACCTCTGCATGTGGGTTTTTCACTGGGGTTTGCTTCTGAGTCTGGCCCAGAGTACTTGGGTTTGCCCCTGTGAGGGCCAGGTGTGGAGGTGGTGCAGCTGCTTGGGTCACAGGGGTTCTGGCAGTACCTGGTACTCAGGGGAGTTGGTGGCTAGGAGAGCAGGAAATATAGTGCTCTAGAAGGGTATGGCAACCATTGTAGGCCAATACGATCCAGTATTCTTGTCTGGAGAAACCCCCTGACAGAGAAGCCTGGCAGGCCACGGTCTTCAGGGTCGCAAAAAGTTGGACACAACCAAAGGGACCATGGGTGCATAGATACAAGACTTTGAGAGTTGAGCATGAAGGTGGCATAGCTGCTTGGCTTGCAGAGACCTTGGTGGTGCCAAGTGTGCAGGGACTCGGAGTGCCTCCACTTCAGGAGTTAGGGCCCTATCAGTGTCTTTTTTTTTTTTTTTGGAGCCTCTTCTAGTTGATCAGAAGGCCTCTTTGGCCAGTCTTTCTCCGTAGTTTTGCCCGTTCAGGCACTTAGAGTGTTCCCTTGCCCATAGTCCTTCTCTGTTTTTTGGTGCACCAGGCCCCCCACCGCCACCCCCGTCTGGGATCTTACTCTGTAGACAGGCACATCAGTCACTTAAAGTCGCACCCCAGGTGGGGTTCTACTCTGTAGTTCAGTGTGTCAGGCGTTTGATGGGCAGGACTCTCTATTGTTCATCTGCCAATGCTGGCAGTGGGGAGAGAGAGGCTATGGTAATGGCTTTACCCGCTCTGTGTGACTCAGCAGTATCACCTTGCTTCCATGGCTGCCCAACTTTCCTCCACAGGCATTTCCCACCACAATCTTCTCCCTCACACCTCATCAATCTGTCTCTTCACAGTCAGCAGCAGCCCTCACCCTGAGTTTGCTCCACAATCCCTAAACTCCAGCTCCCAGCTGCTGCACCTTCCAGGGGACCTGCATCCTTATTTGGGGTATGTATGGGTGAAGCAAGGACTGTCTTATTCTCATTCCATTTAGGCTTCCACAGATCAGCTGTTTCACTCTCAGCCTTAAATGTTTCTCCCCTGCTCAAACAATGGCCCTGATGTGGGGATTGGACCCCTGCTTCAGTTCTCCCACCTGCTGAGAGTAGGCCCAGTTCTACTAACACTCCTGTTTTCCCCCCTAGTTCCTTCATCCTATGGAGTTTTGTGTGGTTCTATACATTCTTTTCTGCTGGTCAGGTACTCCTGTCCACTCTCAGCTGGTGCTCTGCATGCACTTATGTGTCTGAAGGTGTATTCGTGATGAATCTGTGTAGAGAGATGTACTACACATCCACCTACTTCTCTGCCATCTTGTTCTCTCAAGAACATATTTTTAAATCTCAATGTATTTGTAAATTTTTCAGTTTTCTTCTTGTAATTGATTTATAGCTTTCTTACCATTGTGGTCAGAAAAGATGTTCGATATTATTTCAGTTTTTTTTAATGTTTTAGGACTTGTTTTGTGACCTAATATACAATTTATTCTGGGGAATATTTACGTGCTCTAGAGAAGAATTTTAATTGTGATGAGAAAAATGCCTTTGTTTTCCTAAGTTGCTGTCTAGGCATAACTGTGCTCAAACCAAAAGCTGGGCATTTAGATAAGAAGTTAGGATTTCCACTGTAGGTTCCTACTTTGTTTTTCCCAGAGCACCTTTTAACATAACTGCTTAGAGTGAGTTCCATGAAAAGTTAGTAACTCTGCCTCCAAGCACCTTTTAAATAATAGATGCTTGCTACCCTGCTGTATATCTCCTGCTCTCACTGGTGACATGGGTTTGAGGATTGTCATTTTTTTCAGCTCCTTGTATCCCATCTTCCCCTACTTCTGGGATCTGGAAGAAACAAATCTTGTGAGTCTATTTCCTTTGTGTAAATGTATTGAAGTTGTACCTTCAATAAAAAACGACCCTGTGGATTTCGCTTTGCAAATATGGGAGCTCAGACACTGAAGGATAGGCCTGCTGAATCTGTGTAACTGGCTTATTCTCCCTTATTCCACAGGTCATAAACTGCATATTATTAATTTAGCACACCAGCTGCAGCTTCTCAATACAATATCTGGTGCTATTGGATGGAATGTTATGTAAATGTCTGTTAAGTTCATCCAGATAGCCATGTGATTTAAGTCCACTGTTCCCATGTTGATTTTCTGTGAGGATAATCTATCCATTTTGAAATGGGATATTGAAGTCCTGTAATACTATTGTATTGTGTCTATTTTTCTACTTGAGTATATAATAATTGCTTTGTATATTTCAGTGCTCTTATATTGAGAATATATTTACGAATATTATGTCCTCTTGATGAACTTACACTTGCAACATTATAAAACATCTTTCTTTGTCTATTTTACAGATATTGGCTAAAAAAAAACTTTTGCCTGAGTTAAGTATAGATATCCTTGCTTTCTTTAGGATTCCGTTTTTTTCCCTGTCCATTCACTTTGTCTGTATGTGTGTCCTTTGATCTGAAGTAAGTCTCTTGTGAGCAGCATATCATTGGTCTTGTGTTTGTTTGTTTGTTTTTTAATGCATCCAAACATTCTGTGTCTTTTGCTCAGAGAACTTAGTCCACTTACATTTAAAGTAATTATTGAGAGGTATGAATTTATTATTGACAATTTGTTAATTATTATCTGGCTGGTTTGTAATCTCCTTTTTCCTTTCTTCTTTTTGTCTCTTTCTTTGTGATTTGACGATTTTCTGTAATGGTATGATTGAATTCCTTCTTCTGTATCTTTTGTGTATCTATTATAGGTTTTTGTTTTGTGAGCAACATAATCTTCATATAAAATAACCTATATTTCTAAGAGTCTATTTAAACTGATAACAACTTTCAGTTCAAACACACATGAAAGCGCTACGTTTTACTCTCCTGCAATGTTTTATGACATAAATTAGATCTTTTTATCTTGTGTATTAATTAGCAAACTATTATAGCTATAGTTATTTTTACTACCTTTGTCTTTTAACTTTAATACAAGATTTATAAGTGATTTACTACTACCATTACATTAAAGTATTCTAAATTTAACTATAAATTTACCTTTGCCAGTGAGATTTATACATTCACATGTTTTCTTGTTACAGATTAGTCATTTTATGTTGGCATGAAGAAGCATCTTTAACAGGCCTTTAGGGGTAATCTATGGTGATGAACTCTTCAGGTTTTGCTTGTCTGAAAACCTCAGTATCTTTCCTTCATTTCTGAAGTATACTTTTTATGAATAGGATGCTGTTAATTGGCTTTTTTTTTTTCAGCACCTTAAATATATCATGCCACTCCCTTCTGGCCTACAAATTTTCCGTTGAAAAATTTTCAGGTGGTCTTTTGAAGGTTCCCCAGGATATAACAATTGTCATTTTAAGATTTTCTCTCTTTGTCTTTAACTTTTGACAATGTAATTATAAAGTGTACTGGAATGAGTCATCTCATTTGAAACTCTTTCAGCTTCCTGGAGCTGGACATTTGTTTTCTTCCCCAGTTTAAGGAAGTTTTCAGCCATATGCTATTTAAATATTTTTTTTTACCCTTTTCTCTCTTGTATCCCTCTCAGAGCTCTATAAATGCAAATGTATGTCCACTTGAGTTCCCATAAGTTCCCTAAGCTATCTACATGCATGGAAGCCAGAGAGACTCAAACTTGGGTAATCGATGAAAACACATGCATCAAAGAATTTGAATCAAAGGAGCCTGAAAATACAAAAAAAAAAAAATTCAGAATAGGGACATCACTGATGACCTTAGTGTGTACAGTTTCAATGAGATGTTATGATTGACAGGTACTATAAGTTGAAATTCAACCCGAACGCAATGGTGCATACAGAGTGTGATTCTGAATAGACAGAAAAAAAAATGGATGGACAGAGTTCTCATAAGATGGCAGAGTAAAAAGGACTTGAGCTCACCTCCTCTCATGAGCACACCAAAACCAGAACTAACTGCTTACAATCATTGAAAAAGACTGGAATCTAAATAAAGATAATCTACCACCAAAGACATGAATATTAAGCCCAATGAGATGGTAGGAAGGAGGCATTCACAATATAATCAAGTCCCATATCCCCAAGGGTGAGTGACCTGCAAACTGGAGGATGATGATATCACAGAAATTCTTCTATAGGAGGGAGAGCTCTGAGCCCTACAACAGGCTCTCCAGGTTGACAGTCTTGCATCCTGAGGAACACTCTGAGGGGGCTTGAGCACAGGTGCTCCACAGGGCTGGGGGAAACAAAGATTCCACTCTTGGAGGGTGCACACAATGTCTTGTGCTTACCAGGACCCAGGGAAAAAGTAGTGACCTCATAGGAACCTAGATCAGACCTAGCTGCTTGTCTAGAAGATCTCCTAGGGAGGTGGGTGGCAGCTGTGGCTCACTTTGAGAATAAGGACACTGATGGCAGAGGTACTGGGGAATATTCACTGGCATCAGTTATCATGGAAGCCACCATTTTGGGAGGAAGACCTGGCTTAGCACACTCCCAGTGTTGGGATACCTCAGATCAAACAACCAATAGGGCAAGAATATAGTCCAACCCATCAGAAGGCCTAAAGTCTTCTTGAGCACATACCTTCCCCCTAAACAAACACCTTGGCATGGCCCATCAGAGGGACAAGACACAGCTCCACTCACCAGTGGACAAGAAATAGTCCTTCTCACCAGGAAGCCAACACAAATATCTTAAACAGCCTCATCCAACAGGGAGAAGACAGCAGAAGCAAGAGTACTATGATCTGGCACCCTGTGGAATCAAATCCATGAAAGCATATCACAACCTACTCTGGGACCTGCTGATCCTTGGCCCTTCTGTGATGAGAGGAGAATATATTGATGGTATACATAGGACATCCCCTACAGAGGGCCATTTGTCCAAGAATGAGAAAAATAACTAACCCTCCACATACATAAAAATACAAATATAAATCTAGATTGAATGAGATGGCAGAGGAATATGTTTCAGATGAAGGAATAAGATAAAACCCATAAAAGAGCTAAATGATGTGGAAATAGACACTGAGAAAGAGTTCAGAGTGATGATTATAAAGATAGCCTAAACCTTGGAAAAAGAATGGGCACATAGAGGAAGAAATTGAAGAAGTCTTCAACAAAGAGCTAGAAAATTTAAAGAATAACCAGAGTTGAAGAATCCAACAGCTGAAATGAAAAATACACTAGAAGAAATAAATACCAGAATAAACAAGGCAGAAGTGAGCTGGAAGACAGAGTGGTGATGAGTTAGCTGGAAGACAGAGTTATGAAAATCACTGCCACAGAATAGAATAAAGAAAAAAGAATGAAAAGAAATGAGGACAGTTTAAGAGACATCTGGGACAATGTCATATGCACCAACATACCCATTACCATACATACCCACAGGGGTTCCAGAAGGAAAAGAGAAAGAAAAAAGACCTGAGAAAATATTTGAAGAGGTAATAGTTGAAAATTTCCCCAACATGGGCAAGAAAGCAGGCACCCAAGTCCAAGAAACACATAGAGTTCCATACAAGATTAACCAAGGAAGAACACACTGAGAAACATAGTAATAAAAGTAACAGAAATTAAAAGACAAAGAGAAAATATTAAATGCAACAAAGGTGGTTGTTGTTGCTCACAAATAAAATATAATAATTTACAGGAAAATTATCATAAGATTATCAGCTGATTTTTCAGCAGAAACTCTGCAGGCCAGAATGAAGTGCCACAACATATTTAAAGTGATGAAAGGGGAAAACCTACAACCAAGAATACTCTACTCAACAAGGTTCTGATTCAGATTTGATGGAGAAATCAAAAGCTTTATAGATAAGCAAAAGGTAAAAGAATCCAGGTCCACAAAACTAGCTTTACAACAAATACTAAAGTAACTTCTCCTGGCCAAAACTATAAACAAAATTATAAAGTGGGAAAGCTCACTGGTAAAGGCAAGCATACAATAAAGGTAGGAAATGAGCCACAAGCAAATATGATATCTAAGCTAATTATTGTGGTAGAAGGAGAGTATAGAAGCTAAATACTTGAAATGCATTTAAAATTGAGTGATCAGCAACTTAAAACCATTATACGTATACACACACACACACAGAGAGAGAGAGACTATTATAACAAATCCTCATGGTTAAGTGCAAATCAAAAATCTATAATAGATATACTCACAAAAAAGAAAAAGGAATGCAATTGCAACTTTAAATATAGTCATCAAACCACGAGAGAAGAAAACAAAAGAAATAAGGGGGGAAAGATCTACAAAGATATATCCAAAACAACTAACAAATGTGTGCTGTGCTGTGTTAAGTCACTTCAATCATGTCCAACTCTTTGCAACCCTATGAACCATAGCCTGCCACGCTCCTCTGTCCATAGGATTCTCTAGGGAAGAATACTAGGGTGGGTTGCTATTCCTTTCTCCAGGGGATCTTCCTGACCCAGGGAATCGAACCTTCATCTCTGCATCTCCTGTGTTGTCAGGCAGGTTCTTTACCACGAGTGCTACCTGGGAAGCCCAGTTAACAGATATTTACATTAAATGTAAATGAATTAAATGTTCCAACCAAAACACATACACTGGCTGAATGGATACAAAAATAAGAGCCGTAAGAAAGCTGTCTATAAGAGATCCACTTCAGATCTAGGGACACATACAGACTGAAAGTGAAGGGATGTAGAAATGTATTTAATGCAAAAAGAAATGAAAAGAAAACGGCTGGAGTAGCAATGCTCATATCAGACAGAGTAGACTTTAAAATAAAGACTCTTACAAGGGACAAGAAAGGATATTACATAATGACCAAGGTGTCAATCTAATAAGATATAACAATTGTAAATATTTATGCAGCCAACATAGGAGCACTTAAATACACAAGGCAAATGTTAGTAAACATAAAAGAAATTGGCAGTAACACAATAATAGTGGGGGACCTAACGCCCCACTTAAAACAGTGGAGTAACAGGGTGGGGGGTGCAGAGCATCCACACAAAATTCAATAAGGAAACACAGACCTTAGTGACACATTAGACCAGATGGACTTAATTTACATATTATAGATCATTCCATCCAAAGGCAGCAGAATGCACATTTATTTCAAATGCATATGGAACATCCTCCAGGATAGATTACATACTGGATCACAAAACAAGCCTGGGTAAATTTAAGAAAACTGAAATAATATCAAGCAACTTTTCCAGTCACAACACATGAGATTAGAAGTCAACGACAAGAAAAAAAGAAAACTATAAAAACACAAATGCATGAAGGCTAAATAATATGCTACTAAACAACCAATAGATCAGTGAAAAAATCGAGGAGAAAATTTAAAAAATGATTAGAGGCAAATTAAAACCTGATGAAACATCATGAACATCATGGAAACATGATGATATAAAACCTATAGGACAGAGCAGAAGCAGTTCTAAGGTTAAATTGAGCAATACAACCTCACCCCAGGAAACAAGAAAAAT
Source organism: Okapia johnstoni (assembly GCA_024291935.2). Taxonomy (NCBI): domain Eukaryota; kingdom Metazoa; phylum Chordata; class Mammalia; order Artiodactyla; family Giraffidae; genus Okapia; species Okapia johnstoni. Next base: position 109,714,117 of record CM044312.1, read on the forward strand.
CTCAAATAAGCGACCAAATTTTACACCTAAAACAACTAGGTGATCAGTCACTCAGTTGTGTCCAACTCTTTGCAATCCCATGAACTATGGAATCATCTGTCCATGGAAATTTCCAGGCAAGAATACTGGAGTAGGTTACCATTTCCTACTCCATAAAACAGCCAGAGAAAAAAGAATAAACAAACCTGAAGTTAGTAAAAGGAAAGAAATCGCAAGATCAGAGTAGAAATAAATGAAATGGAGATGGAGAAAAAAATAGGAAGCAACAATAAAATTAAGATGCTGGTTCTTTCAAAAGACAAATGAAATTGATAGATCTTCAGTTAGACTCATCAAGAAAAACATAGGAGGAGGCCAAAGTCAATAAAATTAGATATGAAAAAGAAGTTACAAATGATACCACAGAAATACAAAAGACTATAAGACAGTACTATGCCAACAAAATAGATAATCTAAAAGAAATAGACAAATTCTTAGAAAGGTACAATTTTCCAAGACTAAACCATGAAGAAACAGAAAATATGAACAGATCAAACATAAGTACTGTCATTGTAATGGTGATTTTAAAAACTCCAAGAAAACAAAAGCCCAGGACCAGATGGCTTCACTGAAGAATTCTATCCAACATTTAGAGAAGGTTTAACATTTATCCTTCTGAAACTATTTCAAAAAATTGCAAAGTCACACTCTCAAACTCATTCTATGAGGCCACCATTACCCTGACACCAAAACCAGGCAAAGATACCAAAGGAAAAAAAAAATAAATAAATAAATTACAGTTCAATATCACTGATGAATGTAGAGGCAAAAATACTCAACAAAATTCCAGCATACTAAATCCAACAATATATTAAAAGGATCAAACCCCATGATCAGTGGGATTTATCCCATGGATGCAAGAATTTTTCAGTATCCACAAGTTACTGTGAAATACAATAATAACAAACAGAAATAAAAACCATGTTATCATCCCAAAGATATAGAAAAAGCTTCTGATAAAGTTCCATGTCCATTATGATAAAAATTCTCCAGAAGGTGTACATATAGGGAATATACCTCAACTTAATCAAGTGGGTATATGACAAACCCACTGTTAACATTACACTCAATGGTAAAAAGCTGAAGGCATTTTCTTTAAGATCAAGCATAAGACAAGGAGGTCCACTCTTAACAATTTATTCAGTTTAATTTTGGAAGCCTTAGCTACAGCAACCACAAAATAAAAATATATAAAAGAAATCCAAATTGGAAAAGAAAAACTAGACTTATCACTTTCTACATAATACTATACATTAGTTCAGTTCAGGTCAGCAACTCAATCATGGCTGACTCTTTGTGACCTCACGAACTGCAGCACGCCAGACTTCCCTGTTCATCACCAACTCCCAGAGTTTACTCAAACTCATGTCCATTGAGTTTGTGATGATGCCATTCATCAATCTCATCCTCTGTCCTCCCCTTCTCATCCTGCCTTCAATCTTTCCCAGCATCAGGGTCTTTTAAAATAAGTCAGTTCTTTGCATCAGGTAGCCAAAGTATTGGAGTTTCAGCTTCAACACCAGTCTTTCCAACCAACATTCAAGACATTTCCTTTAGGATGGACTGGTTGGATCTCCTTGTAGTCCAAAGAACTCTCAAGAGTCTTCTCCAACACCACAGTTCAAAAGCATTAATTCTTAGGTGCTCAGCTTTCTTTGTAGTCCAAATCTCACATCCATACATGACTACTGGAAAAACCATAGCCTTGACTAGATAGACCTTTCTTGGCAAAGTACTGTCTCTGTTTTTTAATAAGCTGTCTAGTTTGGTCATAATTTTTCTTCAAAGCAGTAAGCATCTTTTAATTTCATGGCTACAGTCACCATCTGTAGTGATTTTGGAGCCCCAAAACATAAAGCCTGTCACTGTTTCCACTGTCTCCACTGTTTCCCCATCTAATTGCCATGAAATGATGGGGCCAGATGTCATGCTCTTAGTTTTCTGAATGTTGAGCTTTAAGCCAACTTTTCCACTCTCCTCTTTCACTTTCATCTAGAGGCTCTTTAGTTCTTCTTCAGTTTCTGCCCTAAGTGTGGTATCATCTTTATATCTGAGGTCGTGATATTACTCCCAAAGATCTTGATTCCAGCTTGTGCTTCATCAACCCTGGTGTTTCCCATGATGTACTCTGCATGTAAGTTAAATAAGCAGGGTGACAATATACAGCCTTGATATACTCCATTCCCAATGGAAGCAGTCTGTTGTTCCATGTCCAGTTCTAACTGTTGCTTCCTGACCTGTATATAGACTACTCATGAGTTTTCCACAGTTTGTTGTGATCCATACAGTCAATGGCTATGGCACAGTCAGTAAAGCAGAAGTAGATGATTTTCTGGAACTCTCTCACTTTTTTGATGATCCAACGGATGCTGGAAATTTGATCTCTGCTTCTTCTGCCTTTTCTATATCCAGCTTGAACATCTGGAAGTTCACGGTTCATGTACTGTTGAAGCTTGGCTTGGAGAATTTTGAGCATTACTTTGTTAGCGTGTGAGTTGAGTGCAATTGTGTGGTGGGTTGAATATTCTTTGGCATTGCCTTTCTTTGGGATTGGAATGAAAACGGACATTTTCCAGTCCTGTGGCCACTGATTAGTTTTCCAAATTTGCTGGCATATTGGGTGTAGCACTTTCACAGCATCATCTTTTAGGATTTGAAATAGCTCAAATGGAATTCTATCATCTACACTAGCTTTGTTCGTAGTGATGTTCCCTAAGGCCCACTTGACTTTGCATGCCAGGATTTCTGGCTCTAGGTGAGTGATTGCACCATCGTGATTATCTGGGTTGTGAAAATCTTTTTTCTTTAGTTCTTTTGTGTATTCTTGCCACCTCTTAATATTGCCTGCTTCTGTTAGGTCCATGCCATTTCTGTCCTTTATTGTGCCCATCTTTGCATGAAATGTTCCCTTTGTATCTCTAATTTTCTTGAAGAGATTGCTAGTCTTTCCCATTCTATTGTTTTCCTCTATTTCTTTGCAATGATCACTGAGGAAGGCTTTTAATTCAAATAAGTATATGTTTCCTTTTCTCCTTTGCATTTCATTTCTTTTCTTTTTACAGCTATTTTTAAGGCCTCCTCAGACAACCATTTCGCCTTTGTGCATTTCTTTCTCTTGGGGATGGTCTTGATCACTGTCTCCTGTACAATGTCATAAAGCTCCACCCATAATTCTTCAGGCACTCTGTCTGTCAGATCTAATCCCTTGAATCTATTTGTCATTTCCACTGTATAATCATAAGGGATTTGATTTAGGTCATACCCAAATGGCCTAGGGGTTTTCCCTACTTTTTTCAATTTTTGTCTGAATTTGGCAATAAGGAGTTCATTTTCTGATCCACAGTCAGCTCCTGGTCTTGTTTTTGCTGACTACATAGGGCTTCTCCATCTTAGGACGCAACAAATATAGTCAATATGATTTCAGTATTGACCATCTGGTGATGTCCTGTGTAGATTCTTCTCTTGTGCTGTTGGAAGAGAGTGTTTGCTATGACCAGTGCATTCTCTTGGCAAAACTCTATTAGCTTTTTCCCTGCTTCATTCTGTACTCCAAGGCCAAATTTGCCTGTTATTCCAGGTATTTCTTGACTTCCTACTTTTGCATTCCAGTTCCCTGTAATGAAAATGACATCTTTTTGGGGTGCTAGTTCTAGAAGGTCTTGTAGGTCTTCATAGAACTATTCAGCTTCAGCTTCTTCAGCATTTCTAGTCAGGGAAGAGACTTCGATTACTGTGATATTAAATGGTTTGCCTTGGAAACAAACAGAGATCATTCTGTCATTTTGGGGATTGCATCCAAGTACTGCATTTCGGACTCTTTTGTTGACCATGATGGCTACTCCATTTCTTCTAAGGGATTCTTGCCCGCATGAGTAGATATAATGCTTATCTGAATTAAATTCACCCATTCCAGTCCATTTTAGTTTGCTGGTTCCTAAAATGTTGACGTTCACTCTTGCCATCTCCTCTTTGACCACTTCCAATTTGCCTTGATTCATGGACCTAACATTCCAGGTTCCTATGCAATATTGCTGTTTACAGCATTGGACTTTACTTCCATCACCAGTCACAGCCACAACTGGGTGTTGTTTTTGCTTTGGCTTCATCTCTTCATTCTTTCTGGAGTTACTTTTCCACTGATCTCCAGTAGCATATTGGGAACCTACCGACCTGGGGAGTTTATCTTACGGTGTCCCATCCTACTGTTTATGGGGTTCTCAAGGCAAGAATACTGACATTGTTTGTCATTCCCTTCTCTGGTGGATCATGTGTCATCAGAACTCTCCACTCTGACCCGCCATCTTGGGTGGCCCTACATGGCATAGCTCATCGTTTAATTGAGTTAGACAAGGCTGTGGTCCATGTGATCAGATTGGTTAGTTTTCTGTGGTTGTGGTTTTCATTATGTATGCCCTATGATGTAGGAGGATAAGAGGCTTATGGAAACTTTCTGATGGGAGAGACTGACTGAGAGGGAAATTGGGTCTTGTTCTGATGGGCAGGGCCATAATCAGAAAATCTTTAATCAAATTTTCTCTTAATGGGAAGGGTTGTGTTCCCTCCTTGTTATTTGACCTGAGACCAATCTATGGTGGAGTTAATGAAGATAATGTCAACCTCCTTCATAAAGCCCCATGCACACACTGCTTCACACAATGCCCCCATCCCTGAAGCAGGCCATAACCGATCCATGCCTCCACCAGGGACTCCTGGACACTCATGGGCAAGTCTGGGTCAGTCTCTTGCGTACTCACTGCTAATTTCTCCTGGGTCCTGGTGGACACAAGGTTTTGTTTGTGCCCTCCAAGAGTATGTTTCCCAGACTCTGGGAAGTTCCAGGGGCTCTATGGTGGGGTTAACGGGGACATCCTCCAAGAGGGCTTATGCCGTACACAGGTCTACTGCACACAGAACCCCTGCCCCTGCATCAGTCCACTGCTGACCCATACCTCTGTACATTATGTACTACATAATACATAATACTATACATAGAAAATTCTAAAGTGTTACTAGAGAAATCCTAGAGCTCATCGATAAATTTGGTAAAGTTTCAGGGCACAAAGTGAATACATAGAAATCTGTTGCATTTCTATTCACTAACAACAAAATAAAGAAACACAAATTAAGGAAACAATCCTACTTACCATAAAAACACAAAGAATAAGATATCTAAGAATAAACCTATCTAAGGAGTCAAAAAACCTATACTACAAAATACATAAGACTGTGATGAAAGAAATCAAAGATGACACATACTGATGCACAGCTATAGCATGTTCTCAGAATGGAAGAATCAGTATTGTCAAAATGACTATACAGATGGCTAACAAACACATGACAAGATGCCCAACATTGCTCATTATTAGAGAAACGAAAATCAAAACTACAATGAGATATCACCTCACACTGGTCAGAATGGCCATCAAAATGTCTACAAACAATAAATGCTAGAGAGGTTGTGGAGAAAAGGGAACACTCTTGCACTGTTACTGTTTGTCTTATGTACTGAAGTGCCTCTAAATTAGGTGCATAGATATTTACAATTGATATGTCTTCCTGTTGGATTGATACCTTGATCATTATGTAGTGTCCTTCCTTATCTCTTGTAATATTCCCTATTTTAAGGTCATTTTTCATCTGATATGAGGATTGATACCCCAGCTTCCCATTTGCATGGAATATATTTTTCCATCCTCTTTCTTTCAGTTTATATGTATATTTAGGTCTGAAGTAGGTTTCTTATAGACAGCATACATATGGGTCTTGTTTTTTTATCCATTCAGCCAGTCATTGTCTTTTGGTTGGAGCATTTAATCCATTTACATTTAAAGTAATTATTGACATATGTTCCTACTGCCATTTTCTTAATTGTCTGGGGTTGATTTTGTAGATCTTTTTTCTTCTCTTGTATCTCTTGACTATATAAATCCCTTTAACATTTGTTGTAAAACTGGTTTGGCAGTACTGAAGCAACCTAAATGTCCATCAACAGATGAATGGATAAATATGTGGTATATGTATACAATGCTACTCAGCCATAAAAAAAAGGAGTGAAATGATGCCATTTGAAGCAGCAAGAATGGACCTAGTGATTTTCATACTAAGTGAAGTAAGCCAGACAAAGACAAATATTATGTGATATTGCTTATATGTGGAATCTAAAAAAGTGATACATATGAACTTGTAATACAGAGCAGAGATAGACCCACAGACATAGAGGGCAAATTTATAGTTACTGTGAGAAAGAAGGGAATAAATTAGAAATTTAGGGTTGACACAAACACAGTATATATATAAAGTATATAGCCATCAAGGACCTACTCTGTAGCACAGGGAAATATACTCAATGTTTTATAACAGCCTGTAAGGGAAAAGAATCTGAAAAAAATATATACTTATGTATGTGTGTATAAATGAATTACTTTGCTATACTCCCAACACTATTGTAACTCAACTATACTTCAAAATAAATAAATAAATATATTTTACGTAAATAAATATATACATATATGTGTATTTATTTATATTAAATAGCTGGAAAATATATCATGAATTATTAGCTATTAGTGTCTGCCATTTAAAAAATTTAGCTTCTTTATAGTTTCTCAATAAACTCCACAAAACATAAGTAATATTTTTAAAACAATAAATTATGCAAAGAGAAAAGGTGAATAACATTTCTATGAGCTAGCAATCACCAATTAGAAATCATTACCAATGACTGAGACAATAGATAAGACTAAGTCAAGTGAAATGTTCAGTGTCTACATTAAAATTTTAAACACTTTAGTAAGCACATTAAAATTTACTTAATTAAGAGAAAAATTAATAAATAATACTGTGTTAAGGGATCAATGAAAATAATCATAAAACTGGAGTATTTGTGATTAAAATTGCATCATATCTTGCAAGGAAAATAATTGGGAATCATGAAAGAAGACTGGCAAACATTGATAATTATTGCAATAATGCAAGGGATACATGGGGTCTTCATTCATGATTCTATTATAAGTACATACCCAATTAAACTCTCTGAGATACTCAAAGTGAATGTATAATCCTAAATAAACATTAGTCAAGCTAACAAAATCATAAAACAAGCTATTTAACACAAACATTTGCAGACCTAAAAAAGCCTTAGGTGTTTGGAGAGAAGTAGATAATAAATATCTAAGTACAAAAAATGAAGCAGACTCAAGCACTAAAATAGATCAATAAACCCAAGAAATGGTTCTTTACAAAAAAGAAAAACCTCCACAAAAGTTATAAAAATAAAAAAGAAAGCTTTTATGTAATTTGCATATTTTTTCACAAATTACATCCCACATTTGTACTTTGTTTATTTGGGTATTAACAGCAAAAGGGGAAAAAACAACAATAAAATGAAATGGAAGTAATCACTGATTCTTCAGAAGTACACTTTCATCATCAGTCTTTATCTTCTCTCCTTTCATCTGTCTCAATAAACACACAAAGCATATTAATCAGTCTGCTCATAGATTTCATAAAAAGTGGCTCATTATCTCTTATATTAATAGTTGCCAGGATTTTGAATCAAGATTTGCTTGTTCAGAATGATTAATATTTAAATATGCTGCTTTCTACCAGTTGAAATCAAGTTTGGAATAATATGTATGAGAAAAACATACAGAAAAGCACACAGAGATGACCATTTTATGTCCAAGAACATTTCTGGATCTCATTTAAGCAATGTTATTCTGCATCCCTTTAAATATGATATTTCCCATTAAATCAATCTTTCCCTTCCTATAAATCTCCTCAATATTCTTTAAAAATTACATATTCTAATCTTTCTTAGGCTTCATTTCATTTTGTTACCTGTGTGACAAATTCTGCAATTTGCCTAAGGCCTATTTCTTCTTGATTTCTATCAGGCTATTGCTCCATCTACCTGAATGTTGTTGAAAGCACTATGCAATCATTATTAATGTAATAAAGCCCATAATTTGACAGTCATTAAATCCCCCCTTCCATAGTTGGGGATGCAGACAGATTATTGAATCCATCAGCAGGAAGTCTGCAACCTTGACCGGTTTGATTTCACTAGTCAGTGGGTAAAAGTAAGTTGACATTTTGTTAAGGAATATTACAGTGGTTTTTATCATTTACAGAAAGCCTTCAAATTGCCTTTATATGTAATGGCATTAAGGAAATGCAAGAAGATTTGTTTTGTTTTCCTTGTTTCTTTATGCATCACTTATCTTTATCTATTGGCAGATTCTGATGCATCCCAACTCTTCATGAGACAACCTTACTGTTCTCTTCTACATCTGTGTGCTTAGTCATCCAGTTGTGTCTGACTCTTCGTGATCCCATCGACTGTAGCCCACCAGGCTCCTCTGTCCATGGGGATTCTCCAGGCAAGAATACTAGAGTGGGTTACCATGACTTACTCCATGGGATCTTCCCAACCCAGGGATCAAACCCAGATCTGTATTGCAGGCAGATTCTTTACTGTCTGAGCCACCAGGGAAACCCCTTCTACATTTGTAGCAACATCTAAAGAATAATATAAGAATCTGAAGTCTTCCTCACTCATTAGACTTAAATCTGTTAATGTCTTATTGAGTGTCTGAATCCTGAAGCCATGTGTTCAGGATTATAAAGTTACAGAGATTAGGCAATTTTATGTATTATTGCACTGCAGAAGAAATATGTTTAGTGGGACTGAGACTAAGCTTCCACTGCCTTGCATATAATATACCTGAACTATCCCTGTTTTAGGTACCACTGGAGCCAGGATTGGTGTGAGAAGATGAAAGAAAATATCAAGAGACTGGTTTGATCACCTTCTGGGACACTGTTTCTTTTCTCCCCTTTCTGGTTCTGCAGACACAGAAACTATGAGCACAGAAGCTACTTTGTGCTTGCTTGTGTGCTAAGTCACTTCAGTCCTGTCTGACTCTTTGATACCCCATAAACCATAGCCAGCCATGCTCCTCTGTCCATGGGATTCTCCAGGCAAGAATACTGGCCTGGGTGTCATTCCCTTCTCCAGGGGATCTTCCAGACCCAGGGATGGAAACTGTGTCTCTTACATCTCCTGCATTGGCAGGCAGGTTCTTTACCACTAGCGCCACCTGGAAATGTACTTTACCTGAACCCTTTTCCCTTAGCTATATCACCAACCTAACTGGGGTTTGGTTTGCTTCTGCAGCAAAACTTCTCAACTTCAGTACCATTACATTTGGAGCCAGATGACCTTTGCTGTGGGTCTTTGCTGTGTGGCTGTTCTGTGCACTGAAGGATGTTTAAAGGCATCCTGTAGCTTCTGTCCATTAGATGCCACTGCACCTGCAACCTCTCTCCCAGCTGGGCTGTGACACCAAAAAAAATAAATAAATAAAGTCTCCGTACATCTCCATTTTTCTCTTGAAGACAAAACTACCCCTAGTTGCAAAATTCTGCTCTACATCATGGTGGAATCATCTCACATTTTTCTCTTCACATCTTGATCATTCTACCATAACTTAAGTCACATGTACTATGTCCAGCAAAGCTACAGATCTGATAAAGACTGATAAAGATCAGATAAAGATCTGATAAATTCAAAAGCATCTTCTCTTGGATGCCTGGGCCAGGGAGCAATAGGAGCCTAATATGACATAAATCTAAATTTGGGGGAAAGCCCAGGAGAATCTGAATAAAGAATTCCAACTATCGGAGAGTGAGGAGTCCACCTTTTGTCAATGAAAACAAAAACTGTTTATTGAGTATCTACTAAGCATAAGGCATGGTCATGAGCAAGAGGAAAATCCATTCTTACAATTTACTTCTTAAAGATTTATTTTTAGAGCTGGTGTAAGAGCTTTCTGGCAATGACTAAAAGACATCCGATACATAATAGCCTTTGAAGCTAATGAGAATTCCAAAGTTATAAAGCCAAGTAGGGAGAGGAATACATATTATCTTTATACATATTATTGTTGTTCAGTCTCTCAGTCATGTTCGACTCTTTGTGGCCCCATGGACTGCAGTATGACCTGCTTACCTGTCCTTCACTATCTCCCAGAGATCACTCAAACTCATGTCCATTGAGTTGGTGAAGCCATCCAACCAACTCATCCTCTGTCATCCCCTTCTCCTCTTGCCTTCAATCTTTACCACCGTCAGGGTCTTGTCTAATGTGTCAGATCTTCCCATCAGGTGGCCAAAGTATTGGAGCTTCAGCTACAGCATCAGTCCTTCCAATGAATATTCAGGATTGTAGGAGAGAAACACATACTATGACTATACATTAATACTTACTTTATTTTATCATGTGTCTAACTACTATGACGTCAGATAATTTTTGTACATTATTATGCATGTTTCTAATTAACTTTTTTGGTAATTTAATTAATTTTAATATGCACATACTTAATCCTCATAGTTCGTGACTTATAAAAGGCTTTAAGAAACTTGGTAGTGATCCCCTAGAGTGATGTCTCTCTCTCTCCTTGAATGCAAACAAATCAACTGGGGATCTTGTTAATAATTCTGATTCTGGAGATTTGGGTAGGACTTGAGATTCTGTGTTTATAAGATTCTCCCAGGTGATGCAACACCAGGTTTAATGGTCCAAGCACAGCTCTAGAAGCAGTGAAACCCTTTAATCCTTTGACCTAAGTGTGTTAGTGTTAGCCGCTCAGCTGTGTCTTACTCTTGCCTCTTCATGGACTGTACCCACCAAGCTCCTTTGTTCATAGAATTCTTCAGGCAAGAATACTGGAGTAGGTTGCCATTTCCTTCTCCAGGGGTTCTTCCTGACTCAAGGATCGAATCCGGGTCTCCTGCATTGCAGGTGGAGTCTTTACCCTCTGAGCCAAGAGGGAAGGCCCTGGATCACTTCAAAGTTTTGAGTCACTTCAAAGTTTTGCAGGAGTGTCATGAGCTGTGCCAATTTTAAGCAAGTGAAACATTCAATTTTTAAGTCAAGATTTCAAATATTAAAATGCTCTTTTCCACAAAAGATGTTGAAAACTCCTCTCATGGCAAATGAAACATAAAAAGACGGCAGCTTCCAGAGCTGAAGAATCCTGATGGAAGACAGCTCTGGGAAAGAAAGCCTGAGGGCTGCTATCCTGAAAAGTCCCATCAAGAGGCAGCAGATAAAACCTGGCATCCTCTGCATTCTAGATTAGAATAAGGGATATAATACAAAAAGCTACTACTTTGGTGAGCCAGAATACAGATCACAGGAGAAATTTACAGAAGGCAATTCAAGTTTGCTCATCATAGGGACTAACAACACTTGCTGGCATTGGTTGAGTGCAAACAAACTGGGAGATTATATGGACAGTTACTGTTCATTATCTACATTTTATTGTATTCAACGAAATACAGTAAAATTACAGTTAATATTCTAGGAAGTGAGTGAAAATATTTTCAACTACCATTTTCACAGAGTTCTAAGATAAGCAACTATAATAGTTTTATATTAATATAAACTACATAACAAAATTATATAAAATATACAATTGTAACTGTATAATATGGGCTTCCCTGGTGCCATAGACAGCAAAGGGTTTGCATGCAATATGTGAGACCTGGGTTCAATCCCTGGATTAGGAAGGTTCCCTAGAGAAGTGCTTATTTAACTTATATGCAGAGTACGTCATGAGAAATGCTGGGCTGGAGGAAGCACAAGCTGGAATCAAGATTGCCGGGAGAAATATCAATAACCTCAGATATGCAGATGACACCACCCTTATGGCAGAAAGTGAAGAACTAAAGAGCCTCTTGATAAAAATGAAAGAGGAGGGTGAATAAGTTGGCTTAAAGCTCAACATTCAGAAAACTAAGATCATGGCATCTGGTCCCATCACTTAAAGGAAATAGATGGGGAAACAGTGGAAACCGTAGCTGACTTTATTTTTCTGGGCTCCAAAATCACGGCAGATGGTGTTTGCAGCCATGAAATTAAAAGACACTTACTCCTTGGAAGGAAAGTTATGACCAACCTAGACAGCATATTAAAAAGCAGAGCCAATACTTTGTCAACAAAGGTCTATCTAGTCAAGGCTATGGTTTTTTCCAGTAGTCGTGTATGAATGTGAGAGTTGGACTATAAAAAAGCTGAGCACTGAAGGATTGATGCTTTTGAACTGTGGTGTTCGAGAAGGTTCTTGAGATCCCGTTGGACTGCAAGGACACCAACCAGTCCATCCTAAATGAGATCAGTCCTGGGTGTTCATTGGAAGGGCTGATGTTGAAGCTGAAACTCCAATACTTTAGCCACCTGATGCGAAGAGCTGACTCATTTGAAAAGACCCTGATGCTGGCAAAGATTGAGGGCAGGAAGAGAAAGGAACGACAGAGCATGAGGTGGTTGGATGACATCACCAACTCAATGGACATGGGTTTGGGTAGACTACAGCAGTTGGTGATGGACAGGGAGGCCTGGTGTGCTGCAGTTCATGGGGCCACAAAGAATCGGACATGACTGAGCGACTAAACTGAACTAGAGAAGTGAATGGCTACCCATTCCAGTGTTCTTTCCTGATGAATTCCTTGGACAGAGGAACCTGGAAGGCTACAGTACATGGGATCACAAAAAGTCAGACATAACTGAGCAACTAATGCATACACAACTATATAATATGTAATACAATACTATATAAAATATTTTACATTATTTTATGAGATGATTAGTCAGGTGTGGTCATAAGAGATTCTAAAGGAAAAACAAAATGTATGTTACTCACAGGTCCTAAAGAGAGGAGCACAGCAATCCTTGCAGGAATTTTGACTCAAAGCCGTAGTTGCCTGGTACCTGGCCCTGAAAAGATTAAGACAGAGAAAGGAACATGACCTGAGGGGTGAACAGGCTAAATTATGGGGGTCTGGCTCTGGAAATTTTGCAAATCAAAGGCAATCTCCCAGCTGGACCTTTTGCCATCTCTAAGTTGGCTATCCCAGGAGGCAGTTTCTCCCCAGCCAGAAAGGGTTTTCAAGATATCAAGCATCATAATACACAGAAAATTTTAAATATCTACAATGCAAATAACTATCTGGATAGTCCAACTTCTTCTTTATCTGTTAGAATTCAGAATTGGGTGTTCAGTGCTTCCTAAAACTACCTTTTGGAATTCAATGTTAAGGCAGCTTATTCTTTACTAAGAATTTTCATAAGTACTTCAACACGTTCTAAAGATAAAGAAATGAAATATTATTCCTAGTGTTCATATCCTATTTTTCCCATCATTTGTTATTAGCATATAACAAAATAACCATTAACAGAAAAAGGAATCAGATTGATTTTGGTGTCACTGATAAAAATTAGACAATCATAGACAAGAGTTTTCTCTGTTGTCGTCTCTGCCTTAATAGTTCGGTAGTTAGGGCCAGAGATCTACACCCACCCTGCGTTTGTACAGGGGACAGGAAAACTTGGAAGCAGTGTAGGAAAGAGTGGAGGGAAGCTTTAGGTAGAGAATGTAAGGTGTGGAAAATCATGTGGCTTCTGTGATCTGATGTGTGTGACTCTTTTCACTAACGAGTATATGGAAAGGTATTGTAAGGGAGTGGGATCCTGTAGTTCTTCCCCCATGTCCTCTGCCTGCCTTTTATCTGTAGAAAAACTTTAGCCAAAGAATAACTTTAATCAGAGAGTGAGGAAAAAGTACAGAAGAAAAACTATACATTCAGATAGTACAAAGTAACAATATGAGTTGACTCATTAAAAAAGTCAAGGACCTTTAGTTCCTCTCAAGAGCTATAGATAATATTCCGGTCCACATCCTTTGAGTTGTTTTGCAAATATTAAAATCCCCACCATGTGGAAGAAATTAGCCATATGTTAGTAGACCCCAGCCTAGTTAGAACCAGAAGCTTGATGGTACTGACTCCCAGTTACCTCACAACTAACCAATCAGAAGAATGTCCATGAGCTGATTATGCTCTGCAACCCCCTCCTCAGCACACAGCCCCTTCTTATTTTCTCTATATTGCCTCTCAGCAAAACCTGAGGAGTGGGGAGTTGGTTCTTTAGGACATGAGTCCACCCTTTCCCCTGGCTTCCTCAATAAAGCTATCTTTCCTTTTACCCAATACTTGTCTCTGAGTATTGAATTCTTGAGAAATGAGCAGCCAGACCCAAGTTCAGTAACAAGATGAGGCTAGTTTTCTTAAAGAAGGATAGATGGGTTGGGAAAGAACTTGTCTGCCCTAGGTCTATGGCACTGTTTGGACTTTGTGCCCTCTGAGTCTTCATTCCCTCTTCTGTGCAATCAGGGTATTTGACAAGTTGATTCTTAAAGTACCTCTCAACTATATTTTTGATGACTTTATTGTTTTTAATATTGAGAAAATGTACATGGTAATGTGTCCTCTCTGCACATCACCTAAAGTGGTACATTATTAAATAATAAAATGTCAGTATTCAACTGCACAGCGTAATTTTTTTAAATGCATTTTGAGATAAGAAGATTGTTCTAAGCTTTCTTAGATGTTAATGTTTTAAAAATTTATTCTTTTTTCATATGGTGCCATTAGGAATAATTTATTTCTGGGTTTTATCTGTCAGCATCTATCTGTGACCTTGTTCCAAAATATCACATTACCAGCACATAGATACAAGTGTCCTGAAAACAGAAACTTAAAAATTAATCAGACAGTTAATACTGAAAGAAAAAAACAATAAAACAAATTTACATGTTCAAATATCTGTCACCTTATTTTTTAAAATTTCTTAAAATATATATAAACTGATTTCAGAGCATAAATTATTCTTTTATTGAGATATTTTTAACCTTCCAGAATATTGTTGTTGCTGGTAGAGTTGACAATAAAACATTACTAAAATGCATTGTTAGAAGATCAAACTCTAACTATGCCTGTTCTACCACTCCTACCTCAATTAATTATAACATTTTGGAGCATGTCCATCTTTCTAAGTTCATTGTATTATGCTGTCAACACTATCACACACCATCCTGTATTTTAATTTTTTTTCATTTACATATCATAAAATATTTGTATGAGTGAGGAAACTGAACTGAGTTTTATCAAGTCATTATTGCAGCAATATACAGTAAATAAGAACACAGCAGCATCATATTTGCCTTCTTCTATCTTTAGGGAGATTTTAATCTGCAGGATCCAGTCTGTCAGGTATTTTACTGGAAAATGCTAAGTCCTCAAAAGGCTGGCCTGCATTCCCCACCTACTTCCAGAGCAGAGGCTCTCTGACATCTTAAATGCTACATCCCATCAAGCCTGGGGAAAGATCAACTTCTCTTAAAATTGAACTCATTCTTTTAAGGGGACTTATTTACAGCCACAGACTTGATGTGATCCCCTATGTTAAATGAAAGTGCTGGAGTTATGTTTTTTCTTTTTGTGGTTGTCATCCTGAGCCTCAGTTCATAAGGCATTCAGAAAGTTCCTGATAATGTAGGCAGGTGGGTTGATTTTTAATGAAAGCAGCATGCATTTTCAACACTGAAGGATAGGTATTACACGATGGGAAATAAGAAATAGAGGATAATATCATAGACTTTTATACTTACCCAAACTTTATGGTAAGTAGCAGCTTCCAATGAGAGTATTTCTGCTACCACCACAAACTCAATTTCTACATCAAACATATAACTGTATCAAGGTTGAGAATAACTAAAAACCAATAGTGCTAATGTTGACTTTAAATCACCATTTGTCTATGTAAATCCTAATTAACACAGCAATTAGCAGTCACTATCAATTACTAAATGCCAGAATAAAGTCATGGAAATATCATATGTTTGATTATTGTGTTGAGTTTGGCTAAAGTCCTGAGTAAAAAATCCAAAATGCTCTAAAAATATAAAAGTAAGCATCCATGATGACAATCATCTTCATAATAATTCATTATAATATTGACTTTGTTTAAAATATGTTTCATGATAATACTATGTATATAAAATGAAACTAACATCACTCAAAGAAACAGTCATTGTGATGTGCCAGAGGCAGTCAAATGCTGAGTATACTTGGGTGAACCAAATACAAAAGACTTTTTGCCTTCTATCCAGGGAGTGAGTTAAAAAACAAGAAAATAAGCTAACAAATAATTTCAAACTCTGGGTTCATCCTCTCAGAGAAATCAGAAATAGTCTCTTTTTCTTTCTCTTTGGTTCCCAAAGCCTGAGCCCAATAAGAAAATGATGTTTGGTGCCCTTCTTTTCCCCATCTCATAAATTCTACTTCTTTAAAGGACCATCTCTATCAGCAGGCAAATATTATATTGCTTCTTCTACTAAAATGAAAGCCCTCCCAATGACCACACCCCATCTCCTTACAGCCATCACATCGTTTCTCAAGTCCCACTTACGGCAGAATTTTGTAAAGGTTAGTCCAAGCTCCCTAGGCTCATCTGTTAGTCTAGATCACCTCTCTTCAGTCAGGATTCTGTCACTTCTTTTCTCCCACTGAGCCATCTTGCAAAGAGCTACAGAATTCCCCAAATGCCAAAAGAATTTCATGGAAAGTTTTATTTAGAAACAATCCTTTGTCTCGGTCTCCATGACTTTGTACCGTCTGGACTGCCTTTGACCACAATGCTCAACCCATTTCGGTGTCTTCAGCTAGCTTCACTCCCTCTGTTTTACCTCTAGGTGTTGAAAACCACAGAAATTTGCTCTGGGTCTCCCTCCTCTGTCTACACACAGTCTCTAAGGAATCTCATTCAGCACTGGGGCTGTAAGCATCACCTCTGCCAATGACTCTCAATTCCATATATTTTAGAAGTTATTATTTGCTCTCCAGTCCCACGCATCCAGCTACGCACTTCACAGGCCCAAATGGATGGCTAATGGGCATTTCTAGCCTCTCATTCCAACAAATTTCCACATGCCTCTCCTTCCCTCTTAGTAACAGCATCCTAGCTAATACTCCCAGGTGTTAAAGGCAAAAATCGAGAAGATATTTTGGCATTCCCCTTCTTTTACTTACTACATACATCTCTAATCAGCAAGTCCTGTCAACTCTACAGGAGCACATCCTGTCTAACCCCAAGCCTCTTCTACAATAACTCCAGAGTAAATCCAGAATAATCTTTCAAAAATATGAATTAGATCATCTCTTCATGCTTCAAACTACAGTGATTTCCTGGACCACAGAGGATGGAGACTAAACCCCTTGTCCTGTCTTTGGTTCCTCCCACCACCAAGAATGCTCATGTCCTTCCTCACAGCCTCTCTGGAACTTGTCAAATTGGTCCTCCTTTAAGGCATTTGTTCTAGTTATTTCCTCTGCATGAACTTTTTCCTCAAGTATTCTCATTTAAATGGAGAAGGACCATATAGTCCTTGCCTCTGTACCATGTTCTTTGCCTGCTTTTTGCCTGTGAAAAACTTTAATCAAAGAATCAGTTTAATCAGAGAAGTGAGAAATACTGAAGCAAAGGAAAACAGTCCAAGGAGACTAAGTAATAATAATATAGTCATTACACATAGTCAAGGACCTTTAGTTCTTTCTCAAGGGCTGTAGGTAATATTCTGAGTCATATCCTGTGAGCTGTCTTTACGGATACTAAAACCCCAGGTGGGCAAGTTAACTACAAGATGACCAGACTGTACCCAAGACATGAGCTTCCACAATTATGAGAACTGACCACAAAGAAATGGTTTACAATACTGTATTGGTTTTCCCATATATTGACATGAATCTGCAATGAGTGTACATGTTTTCCCCTTCCAGAACCCTCCCCCCCATCTCCCTCCCCATCCCATCCCTCCGGGTCATCCCGGTGCACCAGCCCCAAGCACCCTGTATCATGCATCGAATCTGGACTGGCATTCGTTTCACATATGAAAATTTACATGGTTCAATGCCATTATCCCATAGCATCCCTCCCTCGTCCTCTCCCATAGAGTCCATAATACTGTTCAATTTATCTGTGTCTCTTTTGATGTCTTGCATACAGGGTTATCTTTACCAATTAACTAAATGCCATATATATGTGTTAGTATACTGTATTGGTGTTTTTCTTTCTGGCTTACTTCACTCTATAATAGGCTCCAGTTTCATCCACCTCATTAGAACAACTGAATCGAATATATTCTTTTTAATATCTGAGTAATATTCCATTGTGTATATGTACCACACCTTCCTTATCCATTCGTCTGCTGATGGGCATCTAGGCTGCTTCCTTGTCCTGGCTGTTATAAACAGTGCTGCGATGAACATTGGGGCACACATGTCTCTTTAAATTCTGGTTTCCTCAGTGTGTATGCCCAGCAGTGGGATTGCTGGGTCATATGGCAGTTCTATTTCCAGTTTCTTGAGGAATCTCCACACTGTTCTCCATAGTGGTTGTACTAGTTTGCATTCCCACCAACAGTGTAAGAGGGTTCCCTTTTCTCCACACCCTCTCCAGCATTTATTGCTTGTAGTCTTTATTATAGCAGCGATTCTGACAGCGTGAAATGGTACCTCATTGTGATTTTGATTTGCATTTCTCTGATAATGAGTGATGTTGAACCTCTTTTCATGTGTTTGTTAGCTATCTGTGTATCTTCTTTGGAGAAATGTCTGTTTAGCTCTTTGGCCCACTTTTGGATTGGGTCATTTATTTTTCTGGAATTGAGCTTCAGGAGTTGCTTGTATATTTTTGAGATTAATTGTTGGTCCATTGCTTCATTTGCTATTATTTTCTCCCATTCTGAGGGCTGTCTTTTCACCTTGCTTATAGTTTCCTTTGTTGTGCAAAAGCTTTTAATTTTAACTAGGTCCCATTTGTTTATTTTTGCTTTTATTTCCAATATTCTGTGACGTGGGTCATAGAGGATACTA
The DNA here is from genome assembly GCA_024291935.2 of Okapia johnstoni. Taxonomy (NCBI): domain Eukaryota; kingdom Metazoa; phylum Chordata; class Mammalia; order Artiodactyla; family Giraffidae; genus Okapia; species Okapia johnstoni. The sequence continues at coordinate 109,732,930 of CM044312.1, forward strand.
CTGTGGTTTATGTCGGAGAGTGTTTTGCCTATATTTTCCTCTAGGAGTTTTGTAGTTTCTGGTCTTACGTTTAGATCTTTAATCCATTTTGAGTTGATTTGTGTGTATGGTGTTAGAAAGTGTTCTAGTTTCATTCTTTTACAAGTGGTTGACCAGTTTTCCCAGCACCACTTGTTAAAGAGATTGTCTTTTCTTCATTGTATATTCTTGCCTCCTTTGTCAAAGATAAGGTGTCCATAGGTGCGTGGATTTATCTCTGGGCTTTCTATTTTGTTCCATTGATCTATACTTCTGTCTTTGTGCCAGTACTGTACTGTCTTGATGACTGTGGCTTTGTAGTAGAGCCTGAAGTCAGGCAGGTTGATTCTTCCAGTTCCAATCGTCTTTCTCAAGATTGCTTTAGCTATTTGAGGTTTTTTGTATTAACATACAAATTGTGAAATTATTTGTTCTAGTTCTCTGAAAAATACCGTTGGTAGCTTGATAAGGATTGCATTGAACCTATAGATTGCTTTGGGTAGTATACTCATTTTCACTATATTGATTCTTCTGATCCACGAGCACGATATATTTCTCCATCTATCTGTGTCCTCTTTGATTTCTTTCACCAGTGTTTTATACTTTTCTATATATACGTCTTTTGTTTCTTTAGGGAGATATATCCCTAAGTATTTTATTCTTTTCATTGCGATGGTGAATGGAATTGTTTCCTTAATTTCTCTTCCTGTTTTCTCATTGTTAGTGTATAGGAATGCAAGTGATTTCTGTGTGTTAATTTTATATCCTTCAACTTTACTATACTCATTGATTAGTTCTACTAATTTTCTGGTGGAGTCTTAAGGGTTTTCTATGTAGAGGATCATCTCATCTGCAAACAGAGATAATTTTATTTCTTCTTTTCCAATCTGGATTCCTTTTATTTCTTTTCTGCTCTGATTGCTGTGGCCAAAACTTCCAAAACTATGTTGAATTGTAGTGGTGAGAGTGGGCACCCTTGCCTTGTTCCTGACTTTAGGGCAAATGCTTTCAGTTTTTCACCATTTAGGATAATGTTTGCTGTACGTTTGTCATACATAGCTTTTTTTTGTGTTGAGGTATGTTCCTTCCATTCCTGCTTTTTGGAGGGATTTTATCCTAAATGGATATTGAATTTTGTCAAAGGCTTTCTCTGCATCTATTGAAAAGATCATATGGTTTTTATTTTTCAATTTGTTAATGTAGTGTGTTACATTGATTGATTTGCAGATATTGAAGAATCCTCGCATCCCTGGGATAAAACCCACTTGGTCATGATGTATGATCTTTTTAATATGTTGTTTGATTCTGTTTGCTAGGATTTTCTGAAGGATTTTTGCATCTATATTCATCAGTGATATTGGCCTGTAGTTTTCTTTTTTTGTGGCATGTTTGTCAAATTTTGGTATTAGGGTGATGGTGGCTTCATAGAATGAGTTTGGAAGCTTACCTTCCTTTGCAATTTTCTGGAAGAGTTTGAGTAGAATAGGTGTTAGCTCTTCCCTAAATTTTTGGTAGACTTCAGCTGTGAAGCCATATGGTCCTGGGCTTTTGTTTGTTGGAAGATTTCTGATTAAAGTTTCAGTATCCGTGCTTGTGATGGGTCTGTTAAGATTTTCTATTTCTTCCTGGCTCAGTTTTAGAAAGTTGTACTTTTCTAAGAATTTATCCATTTCTTCTAAGTTGCCATTTTATTTGCATATAGTTGCTGACAATAGTTTTTTATGATCGTTTGTATTTCTGTGTTGTCTGTTGTGACCTCTCCATTTTCACTTCTGATTTTGTTGATTTGATTTTTCTCCCTTTGTTTCTTGATGAATCTGGGTAATGGCTTGTCAATTTTATTTATCTTCTCAAAGAATCGGCTTTTGGCTTTGTTGATTTTTACTATGGTCTCTTTTGTTTCTTTTGCATTTATTTCTGCCCTAATTTTTAAGATTTCTTTCCTTCTACTAACCCTGGGGTTCTTCATTTCTTCCTTTTCTAGTTGCTTTAGGTGTAGAGCTAAGTTATTTATTTGATTTTTTTCTTGTTTCTTGAGGTGAGCCTGTATTGGTATGAATCTTCCCCTTAGCGCTGTTAATACAGTGTCCCATAGGTTTGGGATTGTTGTGTTTTCATTTTTGTTCATTTCTATTTTCTTTTTTGATTTCTTCTGTGATTTGTTGGTTATTCAGAAGCCTGTTGTTCCGCCTCCATATGTTGGAATTTTTAAAGTTTTTCTCCTGTAATTGACATCTAATCTTACTGCATCATGGTCAGATAATATGCTTGGAATGATTTCAATTTTTTTGAATTTACCAATGCTAGATTTATGGCCAAGGATGTGATCTATTCTGGAGAAGGTTGCATGTGCGCTTAAGAAAAAGATGAAATTCATTGTTTGGGGGTGAAATGTCCTATAGTTATCAATTAAGTATAACTGGTCTATTGTATCATTTAAAGTTTGTGTTTCCTTGTTAATTTTCTGTTTAGGTGATCTGTCCATAGATGTGGGTGGGGTATTAAAGTCTCCCACTATTATTGTGTTATTGTTAATTTCCCCTTTCATATTTGTTAGCATTTGCCTTACATATTGCAGTGCTCCTATGTTGGGTGCATATTTATTTATAATTGTTATATCTTCTTCTTGGATTGATCCTTTGATCATTAGGTAGTGTCTATCTTTGTGTCTTTTCACTCCCTGTGTTTTAAAGTCTATTTTATCTGATATGAGCAGTGGCACTCCTGCTTTCTTTTGGTCTCTATTTGCATGAAATACCTTTTTCCAGCCCTTCACTTTCAGTCTGTATGCATCCCTTGTTTTGAGGTGGGTCTCTTGTAGACAACATATATAGGGGTCTTGTTTTTGTATTCATTCAGCCAGTATTTGTCTTTTGGTTGGGGCATTCAACCCATTTACATTTAAGGTAATTATTGATAAGTATGATCCCGTTGCCATTTACTTTATTGTTTTGGGTATGAGATTATACACCCTTTGTGTGTTTCCTGTCTAGAGAAGATCCTTTAGCATTTGTTAGAGAGCTGATTTCTCTGAGCTTTTGCTTGTCTGTAAAGCTTTTGATTTCTCCTTCATATTTGAATGAGATCCTTGCTGGATACAGTAATCTGGGCTGTAGATTATTTTCTTTCATCACTTTAAGTATGTCTTGCCATTCCCTTCTGGCCTGTAGAGTTTCTATTGAGAGATCAACTGTTATCCTTATGGGAATCCCCTTATGTGTTATTTGTTGTTTTTCCCTTGCTGATTTTAATATTTGTTCTTTGTGTTTGATCTTTGTTAATTTGATTACTACATGTATTGGGGTGTTTTTGCCTTGGGGTATCCTGTTTGGGACTCTCTAGGTATCTTGAACTTGGGTGATTATTTCCTTCTCCATTTTAGGGAAGTTTTCAACTATTATCTGCTCAAGTGTTTTCTCGTGGTCTTTCTTTTTGTCTTCTTCTGGGACTCCTATGACTTGAATGTTGGTGTGTTTAACATTGTCCCAGAGGTCTCTGGGGTTGTCCTCATTTCTTTGAATTCTTTTTTCTTTTTTTCCTCTCTGTTACATTTATTTCTATCATTCTATCTTCTACCTCACTTATCCTATCTTCTGCCTCCATTATTCTACTGTTGGTTCCCTCCAGAGTGTTTTTGATCAAGAAGATCCAATCAGTCCATCCTAAAGGCAATCAGTCCTGGGTGTTCATAGGAAAGACTGATGTTGAAGCTGAAACTCCAATACTTTGGCCACCTCATGCAAAGAGTTGACTCATTGGAAAAACCCTAATGCTGGGAAGGATTGGGGGCAGGAGGAGAAGGGGACAACAGAGGATGAGATGGTTGGATGGCATCACCAACTCAATGGACATATGTTTGGGTAAACTCCGGGAGTTGGTGGTGGACAGGGAGGCCTGGCGTGCTGCAATTCTTGGGGTCACAAAGATTCAGACACGACTGAGCGACTGAACTGAACTGATTGCATTATTCATTATATATTGACTCTTTTTTTAATTTCTTCTTAGTCCTTGTTAAACCTTTCTTGCATCTTCTCAATCCTTGCCTTCACGTTATTTATCTGTAACTCCAATTTGTTTTCCAGATTTTGGATCATTTTCACTATTATTATTCGGAATTCTTTATCAGGTAGATTCCCTATCTCTTCCTCTTTTGTTTGGTTTGGAGGGCATTTATCCTGTTCCTTTACCTGCTGGTATTTCTCTGCCTTTTCATTTTGTTTATATTGCTGTGTTTGGGGTGGCTTTTCTGTTTTCTGGCAGTTTGTGGTTCCTCTTTATTGTGGGGGTTCCTCACTGTGGGTGGGGTTGGACTGGTGGCTTGTCAAGGTTTCCTGGTTGTGGGAGCTTGCGTCGGTGTTCTGGTAGGTGGAGCTGGATTTCTTCTCTCTGGAGTGCAATGAAGTGTCCAGTAATGAGTTTTGAGATGTCATTGGGTTTGATGTGATTTTGGGCAGCCTGTATATTGAAGCTCAGTGCTATGTTCCTGTGTTGCTGGAGAATTTGTGCAGTATATCTTATTCTGGAACTTGTTGGCCCTTGGGTGGTGTTGGTTTCAGTGTAGGTATGGAGGCGACTGTTGAGCTCCTATCCGTTAATGCTTCCTGGATTCAGGAGTTCTCTGGTATTCTTACGATTTGGACTTAAGTCTCCTGTCTCTGGTTTTCAGTCTTATTCTTACAGTAGCCTCAAGACTTCGCCGTCTATACAGCCAGGATGATAAAACATCTAGGTTAATGAGGAAACGTTTCTCCACAGTGAGGGACACCCGGAGAGGTTCACAGAGCTACATGGAGAAGAGAAAAGGGAGGAGGGAGATAGAAGCGACCAGGAGGAGAAGAAGGGAATCAAAAGGGGAGAGAGGAAGGTAGCCAGTAATCACTTCCCTATGTGCTCTCCACAGTCTGGATCCCTCAGACATGTTCACGGAGTTACACAGAGAAGAGAAAAGGGAAGAAGGAGACAGGGGTGGCCAGGAGGATAAAAGGGGAATCAAAAGGGGAGAGACATCCAGCCAGTAATCAGTTCCCTAAGTGTTCTCCACAGCCCAGAACACACAAAGAGATTCAGAGAGTTGGGTTGAGAAGAAAAGGGGGAGAGGGGAGGTGGAGGGGACCTGGTGGAGAAAAAGGAGAGTTAAAAGGTGGAGAGAGCAATCAAGCCAGTGATCTCGTTCCCAAGTAAAAATCGGTACTGAAGATTGGGTTCTTGAAGATACAAAATTGATAACAAATACTAGAAAGCAAAGATTAAAAATCTTGACTAGAGGTTATATTCTCAAAAATACAATATTAAAAAAAGAGAAAAAAAGAAAAAAGAAAGGAAAGAAAAAAAAAAACACCAGAGTCACAAAAATTATAAAATATGTATACATATGAAGTGTGCTATAAAAATAGGGTCTTTTTTTTTGCAAAGTAATAGTAAGTTATAAAAATGAAAATTGGAGGAGTAATAGGGGACTTAAAATTAAAAAAATAAAAGCCAAATAAAATTAAAAAAATAAATAATAAAAAAGTTTTAAAAATTCAAAAAATGATAATAGTAAAAATATATCTAGGACTTTCTCTGGAGCTGTTACGGACAGTGTGGGGTCAGTTCATTTTCAGATAGTTCCTTGGTCCAGTTAGTACTTCTCAAGTTCTATAGGCCCCTACCTATGTAGTCGGTGTTAACTACAGGGTTTTAAACTACTGCACCTGTCACTTCCAAAGTGGTTCCGTTTCTTTTAGCTTCTTCTGTTTGCTGGTCTCTTCAGTTCCTAATTTCCGCCCTGACACAGGGTGGGCAGTGGTGGTCACTTTTTTCAGTCTCAGTTTTCAGTCATGCTGTGGGGAGGGAGGAACAATGCAAACAAATATCACTGACATGTGCTCACAATGTTTCAGCCACACTGGGTTTGCCCCACTCACAGCGTGTGTGCTTTCCCAGTGTACACTGCTCAGGCTCTAGGTTGCACTGCTGGGAACTGTCTGAAGTGGCCCCTGGTGTTGCCTGTGCTTCCCAGGTCTAAGCTGCTCAGGTTCTGGTTCCCGGGTACTTCACAAAGGTGCAGACTTTGTTGAGCCTGGGTTTTGTGCCCTTCCCAGGTCTGAGCATCTCTGGGTACCAGGTTTTTGGCTAGCGCAGTCGGGGGCTGCACCTTTCTCCCTTCCCTTGTCCCAGCCGCTCGGTTTTCTGGGTGTACAATGGGCGCAGCTTCCCAGGTGTGCCGTGCTTTCCCCTGGGGAGCTGATCTCTGGCTGCAACCCTCTCAGTGGGTGTCAACCCGCCAGAGTCCCAAGAAGTCCTGGTTAGCAGCGAGGTCGGTTTGCAGTTTTGTATAGGATGCCTCTCTGGGGCTGTGATTCCGCCCTTCCGGCTCTGGCTGCTCTCGCCTGCCTGTCTCCTGCGGGGGATGGGCTGGTCCACAGTCTGCTAGCTCTGCTCAGTCCTTTGTTCTGTGAGCGGGCCTGGCAGTGTCTTAGGTTAAGGCTTTTCCCGGGAAAGCTATCCCATGGTCTAGGTTGCTGTCTCAAGCTAGTTCCCTCAGATTGCCTTCGGGGCATTCAGGCCCAGTCCTTACCCAAAGCAATGCAGCCCGCCCCTCCCTGGCCATCCCCTGCTTGCTAGCTGGGGATGTGAAGGTCTGGGCTGCAGCTCTGCTGGGAGTTGCTGTTAAGTAGGTAATCCGTGAGTTTTAATTATTTATTTATTTTTCCTCCCGGTTATTTTGCCCTCTGCGATTACAAGGGTTGCCATAGACCCACTGGAGAGAGTGTTTCCTGGTGTTCGGAAATGTCTCTCTTTTTTAAGACTCCCTTCCCGGGACGGATCTCTGTCCCTACCTCTTTTGTCTCTCTTTTTTCTTTTATATTTTGTCCTACCTCCTTTCAAAGACAATGGGCTGCCTTTCTGAGTGCCTGATGTTCTCTGCCAGCATTCAGAAGTTGTTCTGTGGAATTTGCTAGGCATCCAAATGTTCTTTTGGTGAATCTGTGGGAGAGAAAGTCGTCTCCCCATCCTGTTCCTCCACCATCTTACGACCACCCTCTAGAGAAGATTCTTGAATGTCCCTTGGACTGCAAGGAGATCAAACCAGTTGATCCTAAAGGAAATCAACTCTGAATATTCATTGGAAAGACTGATCCTCTAGCTGAATCTCCAATACTTTGGCCACCTAACGTGAAGAGCTGACTCATTGGGAAGGACCCTAATGCTGAGAAAGATTGTTCATAACCCCTGGAATCATGAAATACCCAACATGATGGAAGACATGGGGCAGGGGGATGACAGATGATGCTTCAGTGGTGACATAAAAATCTGAACCTTCTGACCATTTGGGATGCTCACCCCACAGGACAAATGAGTGAAGGGGTCAGATGTATCCCTTCAGCACCTGCGTTCTGTGGATCATCTTAAGGACATCTTAGCGAGAAAATCTTTTCTTGAGTCACTTTCTTGATGAATCAGGATTTTAATATGCTATTTCCTCTGACTCTGTAATTGGGAAGCTGCTGTGGAGGTGCAGCCTGTCAGCATCTCCAGGGCTGCCATCTTGTTCTGTCACCTTAACCACTACTATTCACATCTCTTCCCCTATAATTTATTTTTATTGTATCTTACAAAAGGGTCCATATGGAATGGAATGAAAATAAAATTGAAAGGGAAAATGATAACAGGTTCTTCACCACAGATAGTTTGACAGAGTACTTGTGTGGAGCAGTGTCATCCAGTAGAAACTTTCTGAACAATGTTCTGAACAAGTTCCAGAACAATGAAAATGCTCTCTTCCTGCACCAGCCCCAAAGCTACCACTGAGCCCTGTGGATATGTCTTTTGTAACTGAGGGCCTCAATATCCCATCTTACTCTTTTAAATATGTTAATAACACATGACTAAAGGCTGCAGAATTGGACAGTGCTTATCTGGAGTACAGACACCCAGGCTCCACTGTTTACCTGGTTTGTGAGTCACCCTCTCAGAGTATCAATTTTCTCATATTGTAAAATAAGGTAAAAGAATTTATCATGGAGAAAAGGTATGAAGCTTAATGAGATAATCCATGTTAGGTGTTTAGCACCCACCTGACATGAGAGTGGAATGAAGGCAAGAGTTATGAGGATGATGGTTATGCTGACCACAGAGACAGAGTCCAGGGGCCTTTGGTAGAGCTCAAAGGAATGAGTGGGTGGCTGTTAGGTGAGAAAAGGAGTGTGGTGAACAGCACAGGAATAAAGTTTGGAGGATCTTCAAAGTTGGAGAAGAGGCCTCATAGTCTGTGAGAGGCCTCATTGTCTGTGTCTGGGAGCACAGGGCTGTGAGAGGGGGCAGACCTGGTCCTGACAGCCTATTGAGGACATCAGATGCTCAGCACCAGTGAATGCCTCAGGCTTCAGCTGCTCCCTTGAGCCAAATAAAATGCAATGGTCTCTGCTGCATCCAAGTCATTTACTCAAAACCAAAATGCATGCATTTTTGAAATATTTATCAAATAACCTGAATCAAAGCACATATTTGCCTAAATCATCTGATATTTATATCAAAAGATGTTCTGTTTTATATGTATGTGTGCATGCATGCTCAGTCACTTCAGTGTGTCCAACTCTTTGTGAACCTATGAGCTCTAGCCTGCTAGGCTCGTCTGTCTATGGGATGCTCCAGACAAGAACATACTGGAGTGGGTTGCCATGCCCTTCTCCAGGGGATTTTCCTGACCTGTATCTCTTAAGTCTCCTGCATTGTCAGGCAGGTTCATTACCACTTTTATCACCTAGGAAGCCCATACATATGTATTTATGTGTGTACATATATACATATATATGTATTATTTATATACACAACACATATACTTATATATGTATACTTGTACACACACACAAGCACAGGCACAGATGTGTTGGTCTTGGTCCAAACAGAATATGTAAACCATATAATTTAAGTAAGAAAACTTAATGTAAAAAAACATTAAACTATTTTTAAGAAATAAGACAAAAGAGTGATTGTTGAGATGTAAAAAGAACTCTCAAGGGCACCCTAGAGCTGTGAGAGAGGACTCAAGGGCAGATACAGAGGAAAGGGCCTCAGACCTCAATGAAGAAAGTGGGACAGGACCAACTCAGTGATGGAGGATTGTACCAAGCTTACCAGGCCAGAGTTGGCCCACAGCCCCTGAACCAGTGGGAACCTATTTATGGGGCACAGACAAACTGAGCCCAGTGAAGGGGCAGAGAGAGTCTGGGAACACTCAGGTGTGAAGCCCAAAGTCCACAGGGTCCCTGTCAGGAGGACCACAGCAAACCAAGCCCCAGGGCCCAGGCAAGCTGAGGCTGACAGGCAGTAGGCAGAGAGTTGAGTGCCATATGGATGCACTGCAGAGGCCTGTTTTTTTCACTCTCCAGCACACCTTTGTGCACAATTTGGGCCTGGGCAACACCCATTTCCTCTGACCTCCAAGGGACAGAGTTCAGGCAGGAAGCCAGCCCAGTGCACCTATGTTTCAGACAAAGGAGAGGTCACAAGGTACAAAAACCTGGGTGGGCCTATCCTGTGCCATCTGCAGTTCCTGGCTGCTCAGGGCTGCTCATATCAAAAGATGCAGACAGCAAGCAGCAGCAGAATTCTGGAGAGAGATGCACCAGCCACAAACCTAATCCTGGAGGAACCACAATGCTGAGCAGTAAAGACAACACTTATCTCCCAGGACCTAGCCATGAGAACAGGAAGGGAGCCCCTCTTCCTGCAGTGTCTCTCCAGGGCCTTCTACTGACATCAAATCATCTGGCAAAGGAAAACAATTAAGAGGTCTATCTCCCTTTTCACAGATCAGAAAATGAAGGGTGAATCTGGACTTGAGACAATAAATTGATATCTAGCTGAACATAGCCTATGCCACCCACCCCACCCACCCATCCAACCAACACAACACTCACAAAACACTTCCTGGAAGCTTATCTATGATTGGTGGAAATAACTTTCTTCAGTGACAGGAGAAGGATCTTTTGATAGAGTGTCCATTCTGGGTGTGAAATGATTGTTTCATCATGCTATTAGTAAGTTCGCCACTGTGCAGGCTGAGTTAAAGCCATGTGACAAAGAAGATGGACTTACAAGTGTTTCTTCTGCCTAGGAACTCAGTTCAGAAATTTAGTGGACTCAATTTATCCCAGGGTCAGAATTTATCCTGTATGGACAATTGAAGACGAAATGCCCTAGGACCCAAGATTTGCCTATTCTTTCAATATGATATAAAGAGAAAGTGTAAAGGTTATTAATAGTATGGTAAATATCACAAAATATTTGAAATCAATAAAACCATGAAGTTTATAAAACATAACCATTTGTATTGGGGCTTATTCATGCATATTCTCTTTTTACTTAAATAAGTAGAACAAATACTGCATTTTCTGAAAAATAAAGGGAATCTAGTAAATAAATAAATAGCACTGCTATCATGACATAAAATTTTGTAATAAAATGTGCTATGAATATTCATAAAAGCAGTTACTCTTGGGTTTTTAGCAACATTACCTATGTAACACGATTCCACTTCTATTTCCTTTCCTAATATCTCTCCCTATCTCATTTCTAAATCATAAATTTTCCTCTTCAGTTATTTAAGTAGTGTAATAAACCTGTTTTCAGCTAGTTTTACTTAAAACATTATCCGTGAGCACTTTCAAGTCAGATCATCATCATCAAAGCAAAAGAAAGAAGTAAGGGAGTTTTGAGAAAACTCGGTGCTAGGTCAAATTACTTAGATAAATGCTTTAATTTTACTATTTTTCTTCAACTAACCTTAAAGCATGTGAGTGAGTTTTCTATCCAGGGATTTACACAGTACAAAATCAATGTAAATCCAAATAAAGAGCTGAGAGCATCCAGAGAGGTAAGCTCTGTTCATGGCTCTCTCCTCCCTTTGGTGGGGTTAGCTGAACACCTACTGTGTGCCTTGGTCACACCAGAAACAAAGAAAACAACGAATACAACACCACCTCTCACAAAAGCTGTTATCTAGAGAAGCCTGATACTTACAGAAGCTGGTAAGTGTTATGGATAAAATCTAACAGCAGCTCCAGGGGAGACATAAGGCATGGCCTGGGGTGGGGAAGAAGGTGAGGAAGTATATTAAATCTTGATGATTCCTGCCCAGGGATCTGAGTGATAAGTGCTGAGAGATTCCAAGACAACAGGCACTGTGAATGGCCCCCAGGGAAGGTGAGCTTAGAGTTCCAGAAGCCTCCAGGAGTCCTGGCTCTCAGCAGGGAGAAGAGAAGGTTCAGGTGAGGTCAGGGAGGCAGAACTGGGCTCCTGCTCTGGACAACTTGAGCCATGCCTGAAAGCTGAGGCAGTTTGTACCTGAGCCAAAGGAAGGTGCCACCTCTACTGCTCCACTCCCAACCCTGTGGCCATCGTTCTAGAGCATTCTCTGGTCCCTGGACTTGGAACTTCCTGATCAAAACAGTCCAGACATGTTTCCAGAGCCTTTCAGTCTTCTGTCTTCAAGCATCAAACTAGGAGGGGAAGGGCAGAAGGAGTGGGTGGAATTATGGGCAGGACCTGGCCAGCAGTCTGGCGGCTGGATGGAGCTGAGCTCTCTGGCTTCCATCCCCTGCCAACGTGAGGGGCCTGATTTCTTAGGCCCTTGCTGGAGGAACCAGCAGTTTACATGTATCCCTAGGGTGGTGGGAAGCCGTGGCATGTTTTCAGCAAGGGGCCACATGCTATCCTTTACTTTATAAATTCACTCTGCAAACAGAGAGTCACATCCAGGAGCCAGAGTCACACCACAGGCTCCCAGAGTTTACCAATAAGCAGGAAGACAGGCTTAAAAGAATATTACAAGTGTGGCTACAAGAATATTACAAGTGTGAAGACAGGCTTCAATAGTACATGAACCGTGAACTTCCAGATGTTCAAGCTGGATTTAGAAAAGGCAGAGGAACCAGTGATCAAATTTCCAACATCTGCTGGATCATCGAAAAAGCAAGAGAGTTCCAGAAAAACATCTACTTCTGCTTTATTGACTACAACAAAGCCTTTGACTGTGTGGATCACAATAAACTGCGGAAAATTCTGAAACAGATGGGAATACCAGACTACCTTAAATGTCTCTTGAGAAATCTGTATTCAGGTCAAGAAGCAACAGTTAGAACTGGACATGGAACAACAGACTGGTTCCAAATCGTAAAAGGAGTATATCAAGGCTGTATATTGTCACCCTGCTTATTTCACTTATACGCAGAGTGGATCACATGAAATGCTGAGCTGGATGAAGCACAAGCTAGAATCAAGATTGCCAGAAGAAATATCAATAACCTCAGATATGCAGATGACACCACCCATATGGTAGAAAGCAAAGAACTAAAGAGCCTCTTCATGAAAGTGAAAGAGGAGGGTGAAAAAGTTGACATAAAACTCAACATTCAGAAAACTAAGATCATGGCATCAGGTCCCATCACATCATGGCAAATAGGGAAAAATGGAAACAGTGAAAGAATTTATTTGGGGGGACTCCAGAATCACTGCAGATGGTGACTGAAGCCAAGAAATTAAAAGACACTTGCTCCTTGGAAGAAAAGCTATGATCAACCTAGTCAGCATATTACAAAGCAGAGACATTGCCGATAAAGGTCCATCTAGTCAGTTCAGTTCAGTCACTCAGTCGTGTCTGACTCTTTGTGACCCCATGAACCACAGCATGCCAGGCCTCCCTGTCCATCACCAACTCCCAAAGTTTACTCAAACTCATGTCCATTGAGTCTGTGACTCCATCCAGCCATCTCTTCCTCTGTCGTCCCCTTCTCCTCCTACCTTCAATCTTTCCCAGCATCAGGGTCTTTTCAAATGAGTCAGTTCTTCGCATCAGGTGACCAAAATATTGAAGTTTCAGTTTCAACACCAGCCCTTCCAATGAACATTCAGGACTGATTTCTTTGGGGACAGAATGGTTGGATTTCCTTGCAGTCCAAGGGACTCTCAAGAGTCTTTTCCAACACAACAGTTCAAAAGCATTAATTCTTTGGCACTCAGCTTTCTTTATAGTCCAACTCTCACATCCATACATGACTACTGGAAAAACCATAGCCTTGACTAAATGGAAATTTCTTGGCAAAGTAATGTCTCTGCTTTTTAATAAGCTGTCTAGGTTGGTCATAACTTTTCTTTCAAGGAGCAAGCATCTTTTAATTTCATGGCTGCAGTCACCATGTGCAGTGATTTTTGAGCACCGCCCACACACACAAAAATAAAGTCTGTCACCATTCCCCCAGCTATTTGCCATGAAGTGATGGGACCAGATGCCATGATGTTAGTTTTCTGAATGTTGAGTTTTAAACCAACTTTTTGACTCTCCTCTTTCACTTTCATCAAGATGCTCTTCAGTTCTTCTTTGCTTTCTGCTGTCTAGTCAAAGCTATGGTTTTTCCAGTAGTCATGTATAGATGTGAAAGTTGGACTATAAAGAAAGCTGAGTACCGAAGAATTGATGCTTTTGAGCTGTGATGTTAGAGATGACTCAAGAGTCCCATGGATTGCAAGGAGTTCAAACCAATCAATCCCGAAGGAAATCACTCTTGAATAATCATTGGAAGGACTGATGCTGAAACAAACTCCAATATTTTGGTCACCTGATGGGAAGAACTGACTCATTGGAAAAGATCCTGATGCTGGGAAAGATTGAAGGTAGGAGGAGAAGGGGATGACAGAGGAAAAGATGGTTGGATGGCATCACTGACCCAATGGACATGAGTTTGAGCAAACTCCAGGTGTTGGTGATGGACAGGGAAGCCTAGCATGCTGCAGTACCTTGGGTTGCAAAGAGTCGGACACTACTGAAGGACTGAACTGAACTGACAAGTTCAGTTGTCAGTTGTCAGAACTGACAAGTGTGGTGCTCACTGCAGAAGGAGAAGAGGGGGGCGGAGGGCTATATTAAAAGCACAAGGGCTCATCTTGTTTGGGTAGGGGTTTAGGAAAACATGCTGAGAAAGTTTACGAGAAAGGTTGACGCATCAATTTGGAGCATGGACTTTAAACAGAAAATTATGGGTGCACAGGACATTCCAGGTCTCCACAATTTCCTTGAAGCAGGAATTCTGCAGATTTCCAGAAACCAGGAGCATGGCCTTCAGGCATGAATAAGAAGAGTGAAGTAAAAGAAACATTAGCAGGAAAATAAATAAATCTTAGGACCAAATCACACTACCCTGTAGAACATGATCTTGGGTGGGCTCAGCCTGCAGCAGCTTGAAGCAAGACTTCAGTTTCCCACCAGAGATTGAGGTCAGGTTGTGAGGTGAAGGCACCAAATCCTGGCCACTAAACCAGTGGTCAGTGACAAGGCCCTGGTCCTTCACTTTCGAAGAAAGAATTTCCACAGAGACGGGAAATAGTGAAAGAAGTAAAGTGTTTATTAGGACAAAGAGAACAATAATTGTAGATAGGCATATAGGTATCCTCATGGTAGTTTGAATCATATGGGGAATTTCTTCTGGGTTTCCTTTGACCAGTCAATTTGATTTTCCTGATTCTGAACCCATGTTTTGTTTATCTCAGGATCCTCTCATATGTGTGTGTTCATCTCTCAGCCAAAATAGATCCCAGCAAAGAGGCCTATGGTAGGCCTCTCTCTTAACCTCTAAGGAGCTTTCTAGTTGGGAAAGGCTCCTTGACTAAAGAATGAGAAATACTTGGTTTTTTATATTTATTTTTTACCTAGAAGGGGCCCAGTCTCCTCTCTATTGTCCTACTATTAATATTTTGGACTGTCTGTTCGCAGAGAATGAACTCAAATTCCTCACCCTCTTGGGGGAGGTGGGGGGCGATGGGCCATCTACTTCCTGTCTCAAACATACTCCAGATATCAGTATATTCTAAAGGCAACAGGTAGATGAAAAAGTGTTCAGACAGTATTAAGTTCCAGTTTTTAAAGGTCACTGACTACACTGCAGAAACAGATTGAAAGGAGGTAAAAGCAGATTCAGAAAACACTGGTTAGAAACTATTGTCCAAGGTAAAGATAGGGTGACATAGACAGCCTTGTGGAAGGAGGTGAGGAAGGTAAATGTGTTTCTCCTCCTGCTCTGGACCTGACAGTCGCTCCATAAAGTGTGTTGAGTGATTTTCCCCTCCCACCACTTGAGAGTGGACGTTGCACTGCATTTCACAGCTGAGGAGACAGAGTTCAAGAGGCTGAGCACAATGCCCAGGGTTTCAAATGCCTGGGTCTGGACACCTAGAGTGAGTCACATGGTCCATGCTGGATGCTTGCCCTGCCCTGAGTAGGAAGAGTGCTTTTCCTGATGATCCAAGCCTGTGGACACTGTGTTCTTAGCACATGTAAGTCAGTTTTGCTCTCAGCCTGTCCTGCAGGTGTGTCCTACAGGGGAAAATCCAAGTGCAGAGAATGTGGGGATACAGAGCTGTGAGGGCTGTGAGCAGTGACTTGACAGAGAGGTTGGACCTCCATACCCCCAACCCCACCCTAGGCACCTGGCCACTTGCCACCTGCACCTGGGCTGCACAGAGCCACCTGGGAATGGAGAGTTGGGGTGGAACCAGAATCTGTTCATGAAAAAGACAGTTGCAGCTGGATTGGAGGGTGAGGCTGATGAGGAAACAAACAGAAGACAATTGAGGAAAGATATCAACACTGCCTGGTTCTTGGCAAGTGTGTGAGCAAACAGCAGCCCTCCCTCCAGAGTGAGATTGGTATCTCCTATCTGTCTAGTTCTGTGACCAAAGCCATGGCAGATAGAGCAAGGGATCCATTGATCCACACACCTAGGCTAATTTCCGGAATAGAAAAGTTCTGAATCTCTGGCTTGAAACAAGTTCCTTTCTCACATGCTCCGTAGAACACTCCAGGAAATGATTCAGGGACACAGACTCCTTCCATCTTTGTGCCACCTTCAAAAATGTGGCCTCCAAGTGGTGACACCTAAGGGAGAAAGGAATGATTCAAGATGCGTTGTCTTGTGCACCTGGCATGTAACTGGCAGTTGCTACACAGTGGAGCTAACACAGGAGTCTGGGATATGTTTAGCTGTAGGCCTCCACAGAGGACAAAATGCATCAAGTGGACTCTAGCCTACTTGGGCAGACCCTCCAGGACTCTGAACATTCTTCCTGTTTGTGGGATACTCTTGGGTCCTCCATGGAGAGGCTGCCCAAAGGTCCTCCAGTCACTGCATCCAGTACAAGGGCATAGCATCCATGTGGGCTCAGTTGTTCAGTTGTGTCTGACTCTGCTGCTATGGACTGTAGCCTACCAGGTTCCTCTGTTCATGGGATTCTCCAGGCAAGAATGCTGGGGTGGGTTGCAGACTTCCGAGCAATTTCACTCCATCAGGCCTCATGTGCCTGCTTTTGGTGCTGCAATGTAGAAACCAGAGACCCCAGTGATGCTCTCCTCCCACTGGATATACTGGCACAGAATGGCAGTAAACACTGCCCTTGGGGAAAGGATGGACATACACCAGTCCCTGACCCACAAGGACACTTGGACTCTGCAGGGCAAGATTTGTCACACATCTCTGTCTGCTTTGGGGGCCCTGGTCAGAATATGGTGCTTCTCTCTGGGAGGAGTTTCAAAGTCTGTTTTTCTCAGCGATCCCTGCCCTGAATCTTCCCTTCCTGGGAGTTCTTCCTCTCTGCATTATGTTCTCTTCCTGACTGTGGGTGTTGGAGGTGGGGGAGTATTATTTCAGAGGCTCTACAGAGGCTCTGGGTCCCACTTTCTATCTGCCCAGTCGTTTTAGGCTAGTTTTTCAGTTTCTTTGGCTGTATAATTTCCTCAAAACCTAAGAAAGTTTCTGATGTATTTGCTTCCAAATAGTTCCATATGGCTGTAACCACACCCTAATCTGTACACCAGATTTGCAAATTTACCTTTCTTATTTTTCTCATGCCCTTGCCTATATCAGCTTAATAGTGGCAAAACACTTTAAATTTGATCATGTCCATGAGGCTGAGTCATAATATGGCTTTGAAGCTTACAGGCTCTTCCCCACCCCCCCGCCCCAATATCTCATTTTCTACTGTTTGTGTTCCAGAAGCAGTTGGAATTTCCAACCCTTCATGGACTCAAGTTTCTGGACTCTCTGCTTACAAACTAGCCAGTTTTCTTCCAAGTTCTTCTCTTTCTCTTAATAGTGTGTCAACACAGCCAACTGTTGCAAACCCACATTAACACTTTGATTTTTTTCCAACTACTTTTGCTAGGGTTGCCAAATCATGAGACTCACAATCCACCTCCAAAGAGATATTCAGATAAAATTTTTACTAAATATTTCCACATATATCACCATCTTTCTTGCCACCTGACCCTAAGTCAATGTCAGACATCAGATCTTTGTTATTATAGCCTTTCAGAGTATCATTTTTTTTAATATTAGTCCTCGTAGTTTAATTGCTGTTCAGTTCAGTTCAGTTCAGTCACTCAGTCGTGTCCGACTCTTTGCGACCCCATGAATCGCAGCACACCAGACCTCCTTGTCCATCACCAATTCCCTAAGTTTACCCAAACCCATGTCCATTGAGTCAGTGATGCCATCCAACCATCTCATCCTCTGTCGTCCCCTTCTCCTCCTGCCCCCAATCCTTCCCAGCATGAGGGTCTTTTCCAATGAGTCAACACTTCGCATGAGGTGGCCAAAGTATTGGAGCTTCAGCTTCAACATCAGTCCTTCCAATGAAAACCCAGGACTGATCTCTTTTAGGATGGACTGGTTGGATCTTCTTGCAGTCCAAGGGACTCTCAAGAGTCTTCTCCAACACCATAGTTCAAAAGCATCAATCCTTCGGCACTCAGCTTTCTTCACTGTCCAACTCTCACATCCATACATGACTTCTTGAAAAACCATAGCCTTGTCTAGACGGACCTTTGTTGGCAAAGTAATGTCTCTGATTTTAAATATACTATCTAGGTTGGTCATAACACAATTCTCAAATCTCAGTGGCTTAACACAATAAATGTTTTTCTTCTTCTTATCACAGACTAATAAGAGTTTGCTGGTTCTCTTCCAAGCGTGACTCAACAATCCAGGCTCCTTCTATCTTTGGCATTTCCATATTCAACATGCAGCTCCAAGCTTCCCCATGGAGGATAAGGAGCTTTGTATATGCCACCCAGAAGTGCTGACATCACGCCCACCACATCCCACTGGCCAGAGTACAGCATCCAACTCACTGCACAGGTTATTCATCTATGTTTCTAGGAAGACAAAAAAAGAGAGATCACAGAGAGCTCTGGAAATCTTGGTCACACTGTTTATAATGATCCCAGATGAGTTTGTTTAGTTGCTTCCCTCTAGAAGCTTACAGGAGATATACAATAAAGCAGATAAGATGGGAATGAGAATCCTGTACTCTCCAAAAGTAATTTAAACATGAAGAAAGGTCCTGTCAACAGTACTGGTAGAATACAGCACTGTCAGTGGATTTGTGTGTTGCAAGGCTGGCAGGGCAGGGGTGGTTAAATCGATGAATCTTTCTGATGCTCATACATCATTTACAGTCATACCATGTTTGGCATTCATATTCCAATCACTTTCTGAGTGCCTTTTCTCAGAGCTAAGAAAGGGATCCAGGGATATAATGGTGAACAGATTTGTTTCAGTCCTTCTTTTTGTCCTTTTTACATTCTAACACAGGAGAGAAGACACACAAACAACTGTTCATTTAAATAGCAAGTGATATGCCTAAAAAGTACAGGATAATGTAAGAAAGTGGGCTTCCCTGATTGATCAGATGGTAAAGAATCCTCCTGAAGTGCAGGACATCCAGGTTAAATCACTGGGTCAGGAAGGTCCCCTGGAAAAGGGAATGGCAATCCATTGCAATATTCTTGCCTGGAGAATTCCATGGAGAGAGGAGTCTGATTGGTTATAGTCCATGGGGTCTCAAAGAGTAGGACATGACTGAGATATTGATATTATTGTCACTACATAATGTAAGAACGTGAAAAGACAGACCTAGCTTGGGAGTTGATAGAAATTCTAAAGCATTAAACTGAGACCTGAAAGACTAGGATTCCTCCTGATGAAGAGTTCAGTTCAAGTTGGCTCTTCAGTCCTGTCCAGCTCTTTGTGACCCCATGAACTGCAAAATTCCAGGCTTTCCTGCCCATCAACAATTCCTAGAGCTTGCTCAAACTCATGTCCTTCAAATCTATGATGCCATCCAACCATCTCATCCTCTACTATCCCCTTCTCCTCCTGCCTTCAATCTTTCCCAGCATCAGGGTCTTTTCCTGATGAAGAGATGAGAGAAATATCCACATGTCTGGTTTTACAGTTAGGTAGTGATGCCATCCCGAGACAGGGAACACTGTATTTTTATACAATTGCCTTGGATGGGATGACCATGCCTTCATATGAGGATGCATTGAGGCCAAGTTAACCTGGAGATCTTCAAGTGGAGATGGCAAGCAGGCAGTTGGTGTTCAAGTTAAGAGCCCACGAAGAGATGTGAAATGGTCCTATATTTTCAGAGGATGTCTTATGATGCTCTATCATCAAATATGTGCCTCATAACCACTTCCCTGAATTCACCATCAGTGGGGGGAAATCATGGAGGTTTTTTTTTTTTTTAATTAGTTTATTTTCTATTTTTTAACTTTACAATATTGTATTTGTTTTGCCATACATTGACATGAATCCACCATGGGTGTACATGTTTTCCCCTTCCAGAACCCCCCTTCCACCTCCCTGCCCATCCCATCCCTCTGGGTCATCCCGGTGCACCAGCCCCAAACACCCTGTATCATGCATTGAACCTGGACTGGCAATTCATTTCACATACGATAATTTACATGCTTCCGTGCCATTCTCCCATGTCATCCCGCCCTCGCCTTCTCCCATAGAGTCCATAATACTGTTCTATTTATCTGTGTCTCTTTTGATGTCTCGCATACAGGGTTATCTTTACCGATTGACTAAATACCATATATATGTGCTAGTATACTGTATTGGTGTTTTTCTTTCTGGCTTACTTCACTCTATAATAGGCCCCAGTTTCATCCACCTCATTAGAACTGATTCGAATGTATTATTTTTAATGGCTGAGTAATATTCCATTATGTATATGTACCACAGCTTCCCTATCCATTCATCTGCTGATGGGCATATAGGTTGCTTCCATGTCCTGGCTATTATAAACAGTGCTGCGATGAACATTGGGGTACACGTGTCTCTTTCAAGTCTGGTTTCCTCAGTGTGTATGCCCAGCAGTGGGATTTCTGGGTCATGTGACAGTTCTATTTCCAGTTTCTTGAGGAATCTCCACACTGTTCTCCATAGTGGCTGTACTAGTCTGCATTCCCACCAAAAGTGTAAGAGGGTTCCCTTTTCTCCACACACTCTCCAGCATTTATTGCTTGTAGTCTTTTGATAGCAGCCATTTTGACGGTCGTGAAATGGTACCTCATTGTGATTTTGATTTGCATTTCTCCGATAATGAGTGACGTTGAGCATCTTTTCATGTGTTTTTTAGCCATCTGTATGTCTTCTTTGGAGAAGTGTCTGTTTAGTTCTTTGGTCCACTTTTGGATTGGGTCGTTTATTTTTCTGGAATTGAGCTTCAGGAGTTGCTTGTATATTTTTGAGATTAATTGTTGGTCCATTGCTACATTTGCTATTATTTTCTCCCATTCCGAGGGCTGTCTTTCCACCTTGATTATAGTTTCCTTTCTTGTGCAAAAGCTTTTAATTTTAATTAGGTCCCATTTGTTTATTTTTGCATTTATTTCCAATATTCTGGGAGGTGGGTCATAGAGGATCCTGCTGTGGTTTATGTTGGAGAGTGTTTTGCCTATGTTTTACTCTAGGAGATTTATAGTTTCTGGTCTTACATTTAGATCTTTAATCCATTTTGAGTTGATTTGTGTATGGTGTTAGAAAGTGTTCTAGTTTCATTCTTTTACAAGTGGTTGACCAGTTTTCCCAGCACCACTTGTTAAAGAGATTGTCTTTTCTTCATTGTATATTCTTGCCTCCTTTGTCAAAGATAAGGTGTCCATAGGTGCGTGGATTTATCTCTGGGCTTTCTATTTTGTTCCATTGATCTATATTTCTGTCCTCGTGCCAGTACTGTACTGTCTTGATGACTGTGGCTTTGTAGTAGAGCCTGAAGTCAGGCAGGTTGATTCCTCCAACTCCATTCTTCTTTCTCAAGATTGTTTTGGCTATTTGAGGTTTTTTGTATTAACATACAAATTGTGAAATTATTTGTTCTAGTTCTCTGAAGAACACCATTGGAAGCTTGATAGGGATTGCATTGAATCTATAGATTGCTTTGGGTAATATACTCATTTTCACTATATTGATTCTTCCGATCCATGAACATTGTATATTTCTCCATCTATTTGTGTCCTCTTTGATTTCTTTCACCAGTGTTTTATAGTTTTCTATATATAGGTCTTTTGTTTCTTTAGGTAGATATATTCCTAAGTATTTTATTCTTTTCATTGTGATAGTGAATTGAATTGTTTCCTTAATTTCTCTTCCTGTTTTCTCATTGTTGGTGTATAGGAATGCAAGGGATTTCTGTGTGTTAATTTTATATCCTACAACTTTACTATATTCGTTGATTAGCTCTAGTAATTTTCTGGTGGAGTCTTTAGGGTTTTCTATGTAGAGGACCATGTCATCTGCAAACAGTGAGAGTTTTACTTCTTCTTTTCCAATCTGGATTCCTTTTATTTCTTTTTCTGCTCTGATTGCTGTGGCCAAAACTTCCAAAACTGTGTTGAATAGTAGTGGTGAGAGTGAGCACCCTTGTCTTGCTCCTGATTTTAGGGGAAATGCTTTCAGTTTTTCACCATTTAGGATAATGTTTACTGTGGGTTTGTCATATATAGCTTTTATTATGTTGAGGTATGTTCCTTCTATTCCTGCTTTTTGGAGGGTTTTTATCCTAAATGGATGTTGAATTTTGTCAAAGGCTTTCTCTGCATCTATTGAAATAATCATATGGTTTTTATTTTTCAATTTCTTTATGTGATGTGTTACATTGATTTGCAGATATTGAAGAATCCTTGCATCCCTGGGATAAAGCCCACTTTGTCATGATGTATGATCTTTTTAATATGTTGTTGGATTCTTTTTGCTAGGATTTTTGCATCTATGTTCATCAGTGATATTGGCCTGTAGTTTCTTTTTTTGTAGCATCTCTGTCAGGTTTTGGTATTAGGGTGATGGTGGCCTCATACAATGAGTTTGGAAGTTTACCTTCCTCTGCAATTTTCTGGAAGAGTTTGAGTAGGATAGGTGTTAGCTCTTCTCTAAATTTTTGGTAGAATTCACCTGTGAAGCCGTCTGGTCCTGGGCTTTTCTTTGCTGAAAGATTTCTGATTACAGTTTCAATTTCTGTGCTTGTGATGGCTCTGTGGAGATTTTCTATTTCTTCCTGGTTCAGTTTTGGGAAGTTGTACTTTTCTAAGAATTTATCCATTTCTTCCAAGTTGTTCATTTTATTTGCATATAGTTGCTGATAATAGTCTCTTGTGATCCTTTGTATTTCTGTGTTGTCTGTTGTGATGTCTCCGTTTTCGTTTCTAATTTTGTTGATTTGATTCTTCTCCCTTTGTTTCTTGATGAATCTGGCTAATGGCTTGTCAATTTTATTTATCTTCTCAAAGAACCAGCTTTTGGCTTTGTTTATTTTGGCTATGGTCTCTCTCTTTTTTTTTTTTTTTGCATTTATTTCTGCCTTAATTTTTAAGATTTCTTTCTTTCTACTAACCCTGGGGCTCTTCATTTCTTCCTTTTCTAGTTGCTTTAGGTGTAGAATTAGGTTATTTATTTGGCTTTTTTCTTGTTCCTTGAGATGAGCCTGTATTGCTATGAATCTTCCCCTTACCACTGTTTTACCGTGTCCCATAGGGTTGGGGTTGTTGTGTTGTCATTTTCGTTTGTTTCTATGCATATTTTGATTTCTTCTGTGATTTGTTGGTCATTCAGCAGTGTGTTGTTCAGCCTCCATATGTTGGAGTTTTTAATTGTTTTTCTCCTGTAATTGACATCCAATCTTACTGCATTGTGGTCAGAAAAGACGCTTGGAATGATTTCAAATTTTTTGAATTTACCAAGACTAGATTTATGGCCCAGGATGTGATCTATTCTGGAGAAGGTTCCGTGTGCGCTTGAGAAAAAGATGAAGTTCATTGTTTTTGGATGAAATGACCTATAGATATCAATTAGGTATAACTGGTCTATTGTAGCATTTAAAGTTTCTGTTTCCTTGTTAATTTTCTGATTAGGTAATCTTTCCAGAGATGTTAGTGGGGTATTAAAGTCTCCCACTATTATTGTGTTATTGTTAATTTCCCCTTTCATATTTGTTAGCATTTGCCTTACATATTGCAGTGCTCCTATGTTGGGTGCATATTTATTTATAATTGTTATATCTTCTTCTTGGATTGATCCTTTGATCATTAGGTAGTGTCCATCTTTGTCTCTTTTCACTCCCTGTGTTTTAAAGTCTATTTTATCTGATATGAGTAGTGGCACTCCTGCTTTCTTTTGGTCTCTATTTGCATGAAATATCTTTTTCCAGCCCTTCACTTTCAGTCTGTATGCGTCCCTTGTTTTGAGGTGGGTCTCTTGTAGACATCATATATAGGGGTCTTGTTTTTATATCCATTCAGCCAGTCTTTGTCTTTTGGTTGGGGCATTCAACCCATTTACATTTAAGGTAATTATTGATAAGTATGATCCCATTGCCATTTACTTTCTCATTTGGGGTTCAAGATTATACACCCTTTGTGTGTTTCCTGTCTAGAGAAGATCCTTTAGCATTTGTTGGAGAGCTGGTTTGGTGGTGCTGCATTCTCTGAGCTTGCTTGTCTGTAAAGCTTTTGATTTCTCCGTCATGTTTGAATGAGATCCTTGCAGGATACAGTAATCTGGGCTGTAGATTATTTTCTTTCCTCACTTTAAGTATGTCTTGCCATTCCCTTCTGGCCTGAAGAGTTTCTATTGAAAGATCAGCTGTTATCCTTATGGGAATCACCTTGTGTGTTATTCATTGTTTTTCCCTTGCTGCTTTTAGTATTTGTTCTTTGTGTTTGATCTTTGTAATTTGATTGTTATGTGTCTTGGGGTGTTTCGTCTTGGGTTTAATCCCATTTGGGACTCTCTGGGTTTCTTGGACTTGGGTGATTATTTCCTTCCCAACTTTAGGGAAGTTTTCAACTATTATCTCCTCGAGTATTTTCTCATGGTCTTTCTTTTTGTCTTCTTCTTCTGGGACTCCTATGATTCGCAAGTTGTGTTTAACATTGTCCCAGAGGGCTCTGAGGTTGTCCTCATTTCTTTTAATTCTTTTTTCTTTTTTCCTCTCTGTTTCATTTATTTCTATCATTCTATCTTCTATCTCACTTATCCTATCTTCTGCCTCATTATTCTACTGTTTGTTCCCTCCAGAGTGTTTTTGATCTCATTTATTGCATTATTCATTATATAATTACTCTTTTTTATTTCTTCTAAGTCCTTGTTAAACCTTTCTTGCATCTTCTCGATCCTTGTCTCCAGGTTATTTATCTGTAACTCCAATTTGTTTTCCAGATTTTGGATCATTTTCACTATCATTATGTGGAATTCTTTATCAGGTAGATTCCCTATCTCTTCCTCTTTTGTTTGATTTGGAGGGCATTTATCCCGTTCCTTTACCTGCTGGCTATTTCTCTGCCTTTTCATCTTGTTTATATTGCTGTGTTTGGGATGGCCTTTCTGTTTTCTGGCAGTTTGTGGTTCCCCTTTATTGTGGAGGTTCCTCACTGTGGGTGGGTTTGTACAGGTGGCTTGTCAAGGTTTCCTGGTTGGGGAAGCTTGTGTCCGTGTTCTGGTGGGTGGAGCTTGATTTCTTCTCTCTGGAGTGCAATGAAGTGTCCAGTAATGAGTTTTGAGGTGTCAGTGGGTTTGGTGTGAGTTTGAGCAGCCTCTGGGTTGAAGTTCAGGGCTATGTTCTTGTGTTGCAGGAGAATTTGTGTGGTATATCTTACTCTGGGACTTGTTGACCCTTGGGTGGTGCTTGGTTTCAGTGTCAGTATGGAGGCGTTTAATGAGCTCCTCTCATTTAATGCTTCCTGGACTCAGGAGTTCTCTGGTGTTCTCAAGATTTGGACTTCAGTCTCCTGTCTCTGGTTTTCTGTCTTATTCTTACAGTTGCCTCAAGACTTCTCCATCTATACAGCACCAATGATAAAACATCTAGGTTGATGATGAAAGGTTTCTCCACAGTGAGGGACACCCAGAGAGGTTCACAGAGTTACATGGAGAAGAGAAGAGGGAGGGGGAAGATAGAGGTGGCCAGGAGGAGAAGAAGGGAATAAAAAGTGGAGAGAGCAAGGTAGCCAGTAATCACTTCCCTATGAGCTCTCCACCATCTGGATCTGTCAGAGTTGTTCATGGAGTTACACAGGGGAGAGAAGAGGGAGGAAGGAGACAGAGGTGGCCTGGAGGAGAAAAGGGGGACACAAAAGAGGAGACACAGACCCAGCCAGTAATCAGTTTTCTAAGTGTTCTCCACAGCCCAGAACACACAAAGAGATCCACAGAGTTGGGTAGAGAAGAAACGTGGGAGTGGGGAGTTGGAGGTGACTTGGTGGAGAAAAAGGAGTGTTAAAAGGGGGAGAGAGCAATCAAGCCAGTGATCTTCTTCCCAAGTAAAAATGGGTGCTGAAGATTGGGTTCTTGAAGATACAAAGTTGATAACAAATACTAAAAAGCAAAGATTAAAAATCTAGGGTAGAGGTTAGGGTCTCAAAAATACCATATTAAAAAAGGAGAAAAAAAGAAAGAAAAAAACCAGAAAAAAAACCACCACCAAAGTCACAAAAATTGTAATATATATATATATATATATATATGTGTGTGTGTGTGTGTGTGTGTGTGTGTGTGTGTATATATATATATGAAGTTAACTTTAAAAATAATGTCGTAAAGAAAAAAAAAGAAAAATAGGGTCTTTTTTTTTGCAAGGTTATAGTCGGTTATAAAAATGAAAATTGAAGGAGTAATAGGGGATGTAAACATAAAAATAAAATAAGAAAATCAAATAAAAATTTAAAAAAATTAACAAAAAATTAATTTTAAAAAGTTTTAAAAATTAAAAAAATGAAATTAGTAAAAATATATCTCAGACTTTCTCTGAAGCTGTTATGGACTCTGTGGGCTCAGTTCATTTTTAGATAGTTCCTCGGTCCAGCTTGTACTTCTCAAGGTCTCTAGGCCCCTTCCTATGTAGTCGGTGGTAATTACAGGGTTTGAATCTGTTGCATCTGTCACTTCTAAAGCGATTCCTTCTGTTTCTTTTAGCTTCTTCTGTTTGCTGGTCTCTTCAGTGTCTAATTTCCGCCCTGACACAAGGAGGGCGGTGGTGGTCACTTTTTTTTTTTTTTTTGTAGTCTCACTTGTTCAGTCGTGCTGTGGGGAGAGAGGAACACTGCAAACAAATATCACTGGCGAGTGCTCACAATGTTTCGGGCACTCTGGGTTAGCCCCACTCACAGTGGGTATGCTTTCCCAGTCTATACTGCTGAGGCTCTAGGTTGCACTGCTGGGAACTGTCTGAAGTGGCCCCTGGTGTTGCCTGTACTTCCCAGGTCTAAGCCGCTCAGGTTCTGGTTCCCGGGTACTTCACAAAGGTGCAGACTTGATTGAGCCTCGGTTTTGTGCCCTTCCCAGGCCCAAGCAGCACCAGGGACCATGTTTTTGGCTAGTGCGGTCTGAGGCTGCACCTTTTTCCCTTCCCCCGACCCAGCCGCTCGGTTTTCTGGGTGTACAATGGGCGCAGCTTCCAAGGTGTGCCGTGCTCAACCCTGGGGAGCTGATCTTTGGCTGCGAACTTATCGGCGGGTGTCAACCCTCCAGAGTTGCAAGCAGTCCTGTTAAGCAGTCCTGCTTAGGGGTCATAGCGGCTCGGACCGGCAACTGGACAGGGCTCCTACACTGCCAGGTAACGTCCAGGAACCCTCCACATGGCACTTCCTTCACGTTTGCTCTGCAGGAGAGAGCACGCGAGACTAGGCCTGGCCTGACTCAGGAATTGAGGCCCTGGGAGCCATCCCAGAGTTCTGGCATATGAAGAGCCCCACACTTGGTGGGCGAGGGAGGACGGAAAACCCACTCTCTGGGGCTGCTTTTCCTCCATCCAAGGAAGACAGCCTGCCAGGCCACTTTGGGCTGAAAGTCACATGGGGCTGGGAAGTGCTAGCTGGGAAGTCAGTTTTCAGAGGTCATAGCTGCTCGGCCCCCGCACCCGGATAGGGATCCCACACTACCCAGTAACATCCAGGCACCCACCACACGGCTCTTCTGTCACGTTTGCTCGGCAGGAGAGAGCTCGTGAGACTAGGCCAGGCCTGACTCGGGAATTGAGGCCTTGGGAGCTGTCCAGGACTTCTGGCGTCTGAAGACAACCACACTTGGTGGCCTAGGGAGGACTGAAAACCCACTCTCTGGGGCTGTCTTTCCTCCCTCCAATGAAGAGAGCCTGGCAAGCCAACTTCGGGTTGAAAGTCACATGGGGCGAGGAAGTGTTAGCTGGGAAGTCATTTTCAGGGGCCATAGCTGCTCAGCTGCCGCACCTGGCCAGATCTGCCACACTGCCCAGAAACCTCCAGACACCCTCAACACCGCTATTCCGTCACATTTCCTCTGCAGGAGAGAGCTCGCAAGACAAGGTCTGTCCTGACTCGGAAAATGACGTCCTGGGAGCAATCCTGTTGTTCTGGTGTCTGAAGAGCAACATACTTGGTGCACGAGGGAGGATTGAAAACCCACACTCTGGAGCTACCTTTCCTCCCTCCAGGAAGAGAGCCTGCCAGGCTGCCTTCGGGCTGAAAGTCACATTGGGCTGGGAAGTAGTAGTTGGGAAGTCAGTTTTTAGGGGCCATGGCCACAGGGCCCACGCGTCCGAGTAGGGCTCTCACACTGCCTGGGAACATCAAGGAACCCTCCACGCAGCTGTTCTGTCACGTTTTCTCTACAGAACAGAGCTCACGAAACTAGGCATGGCTTAACTCCGGAATTTAGGTAGTGGTTGCAGACTTTTGTTCTGGTGTCTGAACACCCCCACACTTGATGTGCGAGGGAGGACAGAAAACCCACTCTCGGGTGCTGCCTTTCCTCCCTCCAAGGAAGATAGCCTGCCAGGCCGCCTTCGGGCTGAAAGTCACATGGGGCTGGGAAGTGCTAGCAGGTAAGTCAGTTTTAAGGGGCCATGGCCGCTGGGCCCACGTGTCCGGGTAAGGCTCCCACACTGCCCGGGAACACCAAGGCACACTCCACACAGCTGTTCCGTCATGTTTGCTCTGCAGGAGAGAGCTCGCGAGACTAGGCTTTTCTTGACTCGGGAAGTGAGGCCCTAATCGCAGCCCTATTGTTCTGCCATCTCAAGAGCTCTACACTTGCTGCACGACGGAGGACTGAAAACCCACACTCTCGGGCGAACTTTCCTCCCTCCCAGGAAGAGAGCCTGCCAGGCTTCATTTAGGCTGAAAGTCACATGGGGCTGGGAAGTGCTACCTGGGAAGTCAGTTTGTAGGGGAAATGGCCGCTGGGCCCATGCGTCTGCGTAGGGATCCCACACTGCCCAGGAATATCAAGGCACCCTCCACACAGCTGTCCTGTCACGTTTGCTCTGCAGGAGAGAGCTCGTGACACTAGGCCTTTCTTGACTCGGGAAGTGAGGCCCTGCTTGCAGCCCTACTTTCCAGGCATCTCAAGAGCCCCCAAATTGCTGTGCGAGGGAGGACTGAAAACCCACTCTCTGGGGCTGCCTTTCCTCCCTCAAAGGAAGAGAGCCTGCCAGGCCGCCTTCAGGCTGAAAATCACATTGGGCTAGAAAGTGCTAGCTGGGAAATGAGTTTGTAGGAGCCATGGCCGCTGGGCCCAGGTGTCCAAGTAGGGCTCCCACACTGCCCGGGAACATCAAGGCACCCTCCAAACAGCCCTACCATCACGTTTACTCTGCAGGAGAGAGCTCATGAGACTAGGCCTTTCTTGACTCGGGAAGTGAGGCCCTGCTTGCCTCCCTCTTGTTCTGGCGTCTGCAGAGCCCCACACTTGCTGCGTGAGGAAGGCCTGAAAACCCAATCTCTGTGGCTGTCTTTCTTCTCTCCAAGGAAGAGAGCCTGCCAGGCCGACTTCGGGCTGAAAGTCACATTGGGCTGGGAGTGCTAGCTGGAAAGTCAGTTTTTAGGGGCCATGGCCTCTGGGCCCATGCGTCTGGGTGGGGATCCCACACTGCCCTGGAACATCAAGCCACCCTCCACACAGCTGTTTGTTGACGTTTGCTTTGAAGGAGAGATCTCGTGAGACTAGGCGTTTCTTGACTCGGAAAGTGAAGCCCTACTTTCAGCTCTCTTGTTTTGGCATCTGCAGAGTCCCACAATTGCTGCGCGAGGGAGGCCTGAAACACCACTCTGTGAGACTGCCTTTCCTCCCTCCAAGGAAGAGAACCTGTCAGGCCGCCTTTGGGCTGAAAGTCACATTGGGCTGGGAAGTGCTAGCTGGGAAGACAGTTTTTAGGGGCCACGGCCGCAGGGCCCAGGCATCCGGGTAGGGCTCCCAAACTGCCTGGGAATGTCAAGGCACCCTCCACACAGCTGTTCCATCACTTTTGCTCTGCAAGAATGAACTTGTGAGACTAGGCCTGTCCTGATATGGGAAGACAAGCAATGGAACAACCCCAGTGTTTTGGCATCTGAAGAGCTTCACACTTAGAGCGCGAGGGAGGACTGAAAACCCACTCTCTGGGGCAGCCTTTCCTCCCTCCAAGGAAGAGAGCCTGCCAGGCCGCCTTCGGGCTGAAAATCACATGGGGCTGGGAAGTGCTAGCTGGGAAGTCAGTTTTTAGGGCCAGAGCGCCTAGGCCCCACCGCCCGGGTAGTGCTTCCCCAGTGCCCGGGAACGTCAAGGCACCCTCCACACTGCTGTTTCCCAATGTGTACTCTGTAGCAGAGAGCTCGCCAGACTAGGCCTGGTCTGACTAGGAAACTGAGGCCCTGGGAACAAACCCACTGTGGTGGCTTCTGAACAGCCCAACACTTGCTGCAGGAAGGCAGATTGAATCAGCACTAACTTGGGCTGCCTTTGCTCCCTCCAATGAAGACAGCCTGCCAGGCCGCATTCGGGATGAAAATCACACTGGACTGGGAAGTGCTAGCTGGGAAGTCAGTTTTTAGCGGCCTGAGCGCCTAGGCCCCACTGCCAGGGTAGGGCATCCCCAGTGCCCGGGAACGTCAAGGCACCCTCAACACCAATGTTTCCCCATGTGTGCTCTGTAGCAGAGAGCTCGCGAGAGTAGGTCTGGTCTGACTAGGAAACTGAGGCCCTGAGATCAGACCCATTTTTGTGGCTTCTGAACAGCCCCACACTTGTTGCATGAAGGAGGATTGAATCAGCACTCCCTGCGGCTGCCTTTGCTCCCTCCAAGGAAGACAGCCTGCTAGGCCGCATTTGGGCTGAATATCACATTGGACTGGGAAGTGCTACCTGTGAAGTCAATTTGTAGGTGACGGAGCGCCTAGGCCCCACTTCCCGGGTAGGGCTTCCCCAGTGCCCGGGAACGTCAAGGCACCCTTCACACAGTTGTTTCCCAATGTGTGCTCTGTAGCACAGAGCTCACGAGACTAGGCCTGGTCTGACTAGGAAAATGAGGCCCTGGGAACAGACCCACTGTGATGGCTTCTGAAGAGCCCAACACTTACTGCAGAAAGGCAGATAGAATCAGCACTCCCTTGGGCTGCCTTTGATCCCTCCAAGGAAGACACGCACCCAGGCCGCCTTCAGGCTGAAAATCGCATGGGGCTTGTAACTGCTAGCTGGGAAGAGAGTTTTTAGGGGCCATGGCCGCTGGGCTCAGGCGTCCAGGTAGGGCTCCCACACAGCCTGGGAACCTCAAGGCACCCTCCACACAGCTGTTCCATCACGTTTGCTCGGCAAGAGAGAGCTTGCGTGACTAGGCCTGTCGTGGCTTGGGAAGTCAAGCCCTGGAACAGCCCCAGTGTTTTGGTGTCTGAAGAGCTTCTCACTTACTGCGTGAGGAAGGCTTGAAACCCGCTGTCTGCGGCTGCCTTTTTTCGCTGCAAGGAAGAGAGCCTGCCCGGCCTGCACCGTGTGCAAGTGCCATCGGGATGGGAAGTGCTAGCTGGGAAGTCAGTTTTTAGCGGCCGGAGCGCCTAGGCCCCACTACCAGGATCGGGGTTACCCAGTGCCCGGGAACGTCAAGGCCCCCTCCACACCACTGTTTCCCCATGTGTGCTCTGTAGAAGAGAGATCGAGAGACTAGGCCTGGTCTGACTAGGAAACTGAGGCCCTGGGATCAGATCCATTTTTGTGGCTTTTGAACAGCCCCACACTTGCTGCACGAAGGAGGATTGAATCAGCACACCCTTGGGCTGCCTTTGGTCCTTCCAAGGAAGACAGCCTGCTAGGCCACTTTCGGGCTGAATGTCACATTGGCCTGGGAAGTGCTACCTGGGAAGTCAGTATTCAGCGGCCAGAGCGCCTAGGCCCCACTTCCCGGGTAGGGCTTCCCCAGTGCCCAGGAACATCAAGGCACCCTCCACACCGTTGTTTCACAATGTCTGCTCTGTAGCAGAGAGCTCGCAAGACTAGGCCTGGTCTGACTAGGAAACTGAGGCCCTGGGAGCAGACCCACTGTGGTGGCTTCTGAACAGCCTAAAACTTGCTGCGGGAAGGGAGATTTAATCAGCACTCCCTTGGGCTGCCTTTGTTCCCTCCAAGGAAAACAGCCTGCTAGGCCGCATTGGGGCTGAAAATCACACTGGGCGGGGAAGTGCTAGCTGGGAAGTCAGTTTTTAGCGGCTGTAGCGCCTAGGCCCCACTACCAGCGTAGGGTGTCCCCAGTGCCCGGGAACGTCAAGGCACCCTCCACACCTCTGTTTCCCCATGTGTGCTCTGTAGCAGAGAGCTCGCGAGAATAGGCATGGTCTGACTAGGAAACTGAGGCCCCGGGATCAGACCCATTTTTGTGTCTTCTGAACAGCCCCATACTTGCTGCACGAAGGAGGATTGAATCAGTACTCCCTTGGGCTCCCTTGCTCCCTCCAAGGAAGACAGCCTGCTAGGCCGCATACGTTCTGAATATCACATTGGCCTGGGAAGTGCTACCTGGGAAGTCAGTATTCAGCAGCCGGAGCGCCTAGGCCCCACTTTCCGTGTAGGGCTTCCCCAGTGCCAGGGAACGTCAAGGCACCCTCCACAGAGTTGTTTCCCTATGTGTGCTCTGTAGCAGAGAGCTCGCGAGACTCGGCCTTGTCTGACTAGGAAACTGAGGCCCTGGGAGCAGACCCACTGTGGTGGCTTCTGAAGAACCCAACACTTACTGCAGGAAGGCAGATTGAATCAGCACTCCCTTGGGCTGCCTTTGCTCCCTCCTAGGAAGACACGCAGCCAGGCCGCTTTCGAGCTGAAAATCACATGGGGCTTGGACGTGCTAGCTGGGAAGAGAGTTTTTAGGGGCCATGGCCGCTGGGCTCAGGCATCCGGGTAGGGCTCCCACACTGCCTGGGAACCTCAAGGCACCCTCCACACAGCTGTTCTATCACGTTTGCTCGGCAGGAGAGAGCTTGCACGACTAGGCCAGTCGTGGCTTGGGAAGTCAAGCCCTGGAACAGCCCAGTGTTTTGGTGTCTGAAGAGCTTCTCACTTACTGCGCGAGGAAGGGCTGAAACCAGCTGTCTGGGGCTACCCTTCCTCGCTGCAAGGAAGAGAGCCTTCCCGGCCTGCACCATGTGCAGGTGCCATCGGGATGGGAAGTGCTAGCTGGGATGTCAGTTTTCAGCGGCCGGAGCGCCTAGGCCCCAATACCAGGGTAGGGCTTCCCCAGTGCCCGGGAACATCAAGGCACCCTCCACAGCGCTGTTTCCACTTGTGTGATCTGTAGCAGGAAGCTTTCAGGACTAGGCCTGGTCTGGCTAGGAAACTGAGGCCCGGGGATCAGACCCATTTTTGTGGCTTCTGAACAGCCCCACAATTGCTGCACGAAGGCGGATTGAATCAGCACTCCCTTGGGCTGCCTTTGCTCCCTCCAAGGAAGACAGCCTGCTAGGCCGCATTCGGGCTGAAAATCACACTGGGCTGGGAAGTGCTAGCTGTTTAGTCAGTTTTTAGCGGCTGGAGCGCCTAGGCCCCAATACCAGGGTAGGGCTTCCACAGTGCCCGGGAACATCAAGGCACCCTCCACAGCGCTGTTTCCACTTGTGTGATCTGTAGCAGGAAGCTTTCAGGACTAGGCCTGGTCTGGCTAGGAAACTGACGGTCTGGGAGCAGACCCATTCTTGTGGCTTCTGAACAGCCCCACACTTGCTCCGCGAAGGAAGATTGAATAAGCCCTCCCTTGGGCTGCCTTTACTCCCTCCAAGGAAGATAGCCTGCCAGGCTGCCTTTGGGCTGAAAATCACATGGGGCTGGGAAGTGCTAGCTGGGAAGTCAGTTTTTAGGGACCATAGCGAATAGGCCCCACTGCCCGGGTAGGGCTTCCATAGTGCCCGGGAACGTCAAGGCACCTTCCACACCACTGTTTCCACAAGTGTGCTCTGTAGCAGATACCTCTCGAGACTAGGCCTGGTCTGACTAGGAACCTGAGGCCCTGTGTGCAGACCCATTGTTGTGGCTTCTGAACAGCCAAATATCTGCTGTGCGAGGGAGGATTGAATAATCACCCCCTTGGGCTGCCTTTGCTCCCTCCAAGGAAGAGAGCCTTCCAAGCCGCCTTTCGGCTGAAAATCACATGGGGCTGCGAAGTTCTAGCTGGGAAGTCAGTTTTTAGAGGCAATAGCGAATAGGCCCCACAGCCCGGATTGGGCTTCCCCAGTGCCTGGGAACGTCAAGGCACCCTCCACACCACTGTTTCCCCTTGTGTGCTCTGTAGCAGAGAGCTCGCGAGACTAGGCCTGGTCTGACTAGGAAACTGAGGCCCTGGGATCAGACCCATTTTTGTTGTTTCTGATCAGCCCCACACTTGCTGTGCAAAGGACCATTGAATCAGCACTCCCTTGAGCTGCCTCTGCTCCCTCCAATGAAGACAGCCTGCTAGGCCGCATTCGGGCTGAAAATCACATTGGACTGGGAAGTGCTAGCTGGGAAGTCAGTTTTCAGCGGCCGGAGCGCCTAAAACCCACTTCCATGGTTGGGCTTCCCCAGTGCTGGGGAACATCAAGGCACCCTCCACACCGTTGTTTCCCAATGTGGGCTCTGTAGCAGAGAGCTCGCGAGACTATGCCTGGTCTGACTAGGAAACTGAGGACCTGGGAGCAGACCCATTTTGGTGGCTTCTGAACAGCCCTACACTTGCTGCGGGAAGGCAGATTGAATCAGCACTCCCTTGGGCTGCCTTTGCTCCCTCCAAGGAAAACAGCCTGCCAGGCCGCCTTCGTGCTGAAAAACACATGGGACTGGGAAATGCTAGCTGGGAAGTCAGTTTTTAGGGGCCACGGCCGCTGGGCCCAGGCATCCTGGTAGGGCTCCCACACTGCCTGGGAACCTCAAGGCACTCTCCACACAGCTGTTCCATCACGTTTGCTCGGCAAGAGAGAGCTCGCGCAACTAGGCCTGTCCTGACTTGGGAAGTCAAGCCCTGGAACAGCCCCAGTGTTTTGGTGTCTGAAGAGCTTCTCACTTGGTGAGCGAGGGAGGCCTGAAATCCACTCTCTGGGGCTGCCTTTCCTCCCTGCAAGGAAGAGAGCCTGTCCGGCCTGCACCGGGTGCAAGTGCCATCGGGATGCGAAGTGCTAGCTGGGAAGTCAGTTTTTAGGGGCCATGGCTGCTGGACCCACGCGTACGGGTAGGGCTCCCACACTGCCCGGGAACATCAAGACACCCTCCATAAAACTGATCCATCAAGTTGGCTCTGCAGGAAAGAGCTCGCGCGACTAGGCCTTTCTTGACTCGGGAAGTGAGGCCCTGCTTGCAGCCGTCTTGTTTCGGCGTCTGCAGAGCCCCACACTTGCTGCGCGAGGGAGGCGTGAAAACCCACTCTCTGGGGCTGCCTTTCCTCCCTCCAAGGAAGAGAGCCTGCCAGGACGCCTTCGGCCTCAAAGTCACATCGTGTTGCAAAGTGCTACCTGGGAAATCAGTTTTTAGAGGCCATGTACACTGGAACCTCGCATACGGGTAGGGCTCCCAAAGTGACGGGGAACGTCAAGGCACGCGCCACACAGTTACTCTGTTATGTTTACTCTGCAAGAGAGAACTCACGAGACTATGCTTGTCCTGACGTGGGAAGTCAAGCCCTGGAACAGCCCCAGTGTTTTGGTGTCTGAAGAGCTTCTCACTTACTGCGTGAGGGAGGCCTGAAACCGGCTGTCTGGGGCTGCCTTTCCTCCCTGCGAGGAAGAGAGCCTGCCTGGCCTGCACCGGGTACAAGTGCCATCGGGCTGGGAAGTGCTAGCTGGGAAGTCAGTTTTTAGGGGCCATGGCCACTGGGCCCACACGTCCGGGTAGGACTCCAACACTGCCCAGAAACATCAAGGCACCATGCACACAGCTGTTCCATCACGTTGGCTCTGCAGGAGAGAGCTCGCGAGATTAGGCCTTTCTTGACTCGGAAGTGAGGCCCTGCTTGCAGCCCTTTCGTTATGGCGCCTGTATAGCACCAAACTTGCTGCGCGAGGGAGGCCTGAAAACCCACTTTTTGGGGCTGCCATTCCTCCTTCCATGAAAGAGAGCCGGCCAGGCCGCCTTCGGGCTTAAAATCACATGGGGCTGGGAAGAGCTAGCTGGGAAGTCAGATTTTAGCGAACGGAACGCCTAGGCCCCACCGCATGGGTAGGGCTTTGCCAGTGCCCGGGAACATCAAGGCACCCTCCCCACCGCTGGTTCCCCATGTGTGCTCTGCAGTAGAGAGCTCACGAGACTAGGCCTGGTCTGATTAGGAAACTGAGGCCCTGCGAGAAACCCATTTTTGTGGCTTCTGAATAGCCCAACACTTGCTGCGGGAAGACAGATTGAATCAGCACTCCCTTGGGCTGCCTTTGCTCCCTCCAAGGAAGAGAGCCTGCTAGGCCGCATTTGGGCTGAAAATCACATGGACTGGGAAATGCTAGCTGGGAAGTCAGTTTTCAGCGGACGGAGCGCCTAGGCCCCACTTCCCGGGTAAGGTTTCCCCAGTGCCCGGGAACGTCAAGGAACACTCCATACCTCCATTCCCCCATGTGTGCTCTATACCAGAGAGCTTGCGAGACTCGGCCTGGTCAGACTAGGAAACTGAGGCCCTGAGATCAGACCCATTTTTGTGGCTTCTGAACAGCCCCACACATGCTGCGCGAAGGACGTTTGAATCAGCACTCCCTTTGGCTGCCTTTTCTCCTTCTAAGCAAGACAGCCTGGCAGGTCGCCTTCGGGCTGAAAATCACAGGGGACTGGGAAATGCTAGCTGGGAAGTCAGTTTACAGCGGCCAGAGCGCCTAAACCCCACTTCACTGTTAGGCCTTCCCCAGTGCCCGGGAACATCAAGGCACCCTCCACACCGCTATTTCCCAATGTGTGCTCTGAAGCAGAGAGCTCGCGAGACTAGGCCTGGTCTGACTAGGAAACTGAGGCCCTGGGAGTAGACCGACTGTGGTGGCTTCTCAACTACCCTACACTTGCTACAGGAAGGCAGATTGAATTAGCACTCCCTTGGGCTGCCTTTGCTCCCTCCAAGGTAGACAGCCTGCTAGTCCGCATTCGGGCTGAAAATCACATTGGACTGGGAAGTGCTAGCTGGGAAGACAGTATTCAGCGGCCAGAGCGCCTAGGCCCCCCTTCCCGGGTAGGGCTTCTCCAGTGCCCGGGAACGTCAAGGCACCCTCCACACCGTTGTTTCCCAATGTGTGCTCTGTAGCAGAGACCTCGCGAAACTAGGCCTGGTCTGACTAGGAAACTGAGGCCCTGGGAGCAAACCCACTGTGGTGGCTTCTGAACAGCCCAACACTTGCTGCAGGAAGGCATATTGAATCAGCACTAACTTGGGCTGCCTTTGCTCCCTCCAAAGAAGACAGCCTGCCAGGCCGCATTCGGGCTGAAAATCACACTGGACTGGGAAGTACTAGCTGGGAAGTCAGTTTTTAGTGGCCGGAGCGCCTAGGCCCGACTACCAGGGTAGGGCATCCCCAGTGCCCGGGAACATCAAGGCACCCTCCACACCAATGTTTCCCCATGTGTGCTCTGTAGCAGAGAGCTCGGGAGAGTAGGCCTGGTCTGACTAGGAAACTGAGGCCCTGATATCAGACCCATTTTTGTGGCTTCTGAACAGCCCACACTTGTTGCACGAAGGAGGATTGAATTAGCACTCCCTTGGGCTGCCTTTGCTCCCTCCAAGGAAGACACGCAGACAGGCCGCCTTCGGGCTGAAAATCACATGGGGCTTGGAAGTGCTAGCTGGGAAGAGAGTTTTTAGGGGCCATGGCTACTGGGCTCAGGCATCCGGGTAGGGCTCCCACACTGCTTGGGAACCTCAAGGCACCCTCCACACAGGTGTTCCATCATGTTTGCTCGGCAGGAGAGAGCTTGCACGACTAGGCCTGTCGTGGCTTGGGAAGTCAAGCCCTGGAATAACCCCAGTGTTTTGTGTCTGAAGAGCTTCTCTCTTGCCCCGCGAGGGAGGCGTGAAACCAGCTGTCTGGGGCTGCCTTTCCTCCCTGCAAGGAAGAGAGCCTGCCCGGCCTTCACCGGGTGCATGTGCCATCAGGATGGGTACTGCTAGCTTGGAAGTCAGTTCTCAGCGGCAGGAGCGCCTTAACCAGACTTCCCTGTTAGGCCTTCCTCAGTGCCCGGGAACATCAAGGCACCCTCCACACCGTTGTTTCCCAATGTGTGCTCTATAGCATAGAGCTCGCGAGACTAGGCCTGGTTTGACTAGGAAACTGAGGCCCTGGGAGCAGACGCATTGTGGTGGCTTCTGAACTGCCCTACACTTGCTGCGGGAAGGCAGATTGAATCAGCACTCCTTTGGGCTGCTTTTGCTCCCTCCAAGGAAGACACGCAGCCAGGCGGCCTTCGGGCTGAAAATCACACGGGGCTTGGAAGTGCTAGCTGGGAAGAGAGTTTTTAGAGGACATGGCTGCTGGGCTCAGGCGTCCGGGTAGGGCTCCCACACCGCTTAGGAACCTCAAAGCACCCTCCACACTGCTGTTCCATCACGTTTGCTCGGAAGGAGAGAGCTTGCGCGACCAGGCCTGTCGTGGCTTGGGAAGTCAAGCCCTGGAACAGGCCCAGTGTTTTGTGTCTGAAGAGCTTCTCACTTATTGCGTGAGGGAGGCTTGAAACCAGCTCTCTGGGGCTTCCTTTTCTCGCTGCAAGGAAGAGATCCTGCCCGGCCTGCACCGGGTACAAGTGCCATCGGGATGGGAAGTGCTAGATGAGAAGTCAGTTTTCAGGGGATGGAGCACCTAGGCCCCTCTTCCCGGGTAGGGCTTTCCCAGTGTCCGCGAACTTCAAGGCACCCTCCACACCGTTGTTTCCCAATGTGTGCTCTGAAGCAGAGAGCTCGCAAGACAAGGCCTGGTCTGACTACGAATCTGAGGCCCTGGGATCAGACCCACTGAAGTGGCTTCTGAACAGCCCAACACTTGCTACGGGAATGCAGATTGAATCAGCACTCCCTTGGGCTCCCTTTGACCCCTCCAAGGAAAACAGCCTGCCAAGCGGCCTTCCGGCTGAAAATCACATGTGATAGGGAAGTGCTAGCTGAGAAGTCGGTTTTTAGCCGCCAGAGTGCCTAGGCCCCACTTCCAGGGTTGCGCTTCCCCAGTGCCCGGGAACGTCAAGGGAGTCTCCACAGCAGGGTTTCCACATGTGTGCTCTGTAGCAGTGAGCTCGCGAGACTAGGTCTCGTCTGACGACGAAACTGTGGCCAAGGGTGCAGACCCATTGTGGTGGCTTCTGAACTGCCCAACACTTGATGCGGGAAGGCAGATAGAATCAGCACTCCCTTGAGCTGCATTTGCTCCCTCCAAGGAAGACAGCCTGCTAGGCCACATTCATGCTGAAAATCACATTGCACTGTGAAGTGCTACCTGGGAAGTCAGTTTTCAGGGGCCGGAGCACCTAGGCACCTCGTCACGGGTCGGGCGTCCCCAGTGCCCGCGAATGTCAAAGCACACTCCACACTGTTGTTTCCCAATGTGTGCTCTGTAGGAGAGAGCTCGCGAGACTAGGTCTGGTCT
Organism: Okapia johnstoni; assembly: GCA_024291935.2. Taxonomy (NCBI): domain Eukaryota; kingdom Metazoa; phylum Chordata; class Mammalia; order Artiodactyla; family Giraffidae; genus Okapia; species Okapia johnstoni. The sequence continues at coordinate 109,772,099 of CM044312.1, forward strand.
GACTAGGAAACTGAGGCCCTGGGAGCAGACCAACTATTGTGGCTTCTGAACAGCCCAACACTTGCTGAGGAAAGGCAGATTGAATCAGCACTCCTTTGGGCTGCATTTGATCCCTCCAAGAAATACACCCTGCTTGGCCTCATTCGGGCTGAAAATCACACTGGGCTGGAAAGTGCTAGCTGGGAAGTCAGTTTTTACCGGCCGAAGCGCCTAGGCCCCACTTCCCGGGTAGGGCTCCCCCAGTGCCGGGGAATGCCAAGGTACCCTCCACACAGTTGTTTCTCAATGTGTGCTCTGTAGCAGAGAGCTCGCGAGACTAGGCCTGGTCTGACTACGAAACAGAGGCCCTGGAAGCAGACCCACTGTGGTGGCTTCTGAACAGCCCAACACTTACTGGGGGAATGCAGATTGAATCAGCACTCTCTTGGGCTCCCTTTGACCCCTCCAAGGAAAACAGTCTGCCAAGCCACCTTCAGGTTGAAAACCACATGGGCTAGAGATGTGCTAGCTGGGAAGTCGCTTTTTAGGGTCCAGAGTGCCTAGGCTCCACTTTCAGGGTAGGGCTTCCCCAGTGCCCGGGAACGTCAAGTCAGTCTCCACAGCACTGTTTTCACATGTGTGCTCTGTAGCAGAGAGCTCCCAAGAGTAGGACTGGTCTGACAAGGAAACTGAAGCCCTGCGATCAGACCCATTTTTGTGGCTTCTGAACAGCCCCACACTTGCTGCATGAAGGACGATTGAATCAGCACTCCCTTGGGCTGCATTTGCTCCCTCCAAAGCAGACAGCTTGCTAGTCCGCTTTCGGGCTTAAAATCACATGGGACTGGGAAGTGCTAGCTGGGAAGTCGGTTTTCAGCGGTCAGAGCGCCTAGGCCCCACTTCCAGGGTAGGGCTTCCCCAGTGCCCGGGAACGTCAAGGCAGTCTGCACAGCACTGTTTCCACATGTGTGCTCTGTAGCAGAGAGCTCGCAAGAGTAGGACTGGTCTGTCTAGGAAACTGAGGCCCTGAGATCAGAGCCATTTTGTTGGCTCCTGAACAGCCCCACACTTGCTGCACGAACGAAGATTGAATCAGCACTCCCTTGGGCTGCCTTTGCTCCCTCCAATGTAGACAGCCTGCTAGGCTGCATTCGGGCTGAAAATCACATTGGACTGGGAAGTGCTAGCTGGGGAGTCAGTTTTTAGCGGCTGGAGCGCCTAGGCCCCACTTCCCGGTTAGGGCTTCCCCAGTGCACAGGAACGTCAATGCACCCTCCACACTGTTGTTCACGAATGTCTGCTCTGAAGTAGAGAGCTCGCGAAACTAGGCCTTATCTGTCTAGGAAACTGAGGCTCTGGGAGCAGACTCATTTTAGTGGCTTCTGAAAATCCCAACACTTGTTGCGGGAAGGCAGATTGAATCAGCACTCCCTTGGGCTGCCTTGGCTCCCTCCAAGGAAGACAGCCTGCTAGGCCGCATTAGGCCTGAAAATCACACTGGGCTGGGAAGTGCTAGCTGGGAAGTCAGTTTTTAATGGCCGGAGCGCCTAGGCCCCACTACCAGGGTAGGGCTTCCCCAGTGCCCGGGAACGTCAAGGCACCCTCCACACCACTGTTTCCCCATGTGTGCTCTGTAGCAGAGAGCTCGCGAGACTAGGCCTGGTCTGACTAGGAAACTTACGCCCTGCGATCAGACCAATTTTTGTGGCTTCTGTACAGCCCCACACTTGCTGCACGAAGGAGGATTGAATCAGCACTCCATTGGCCTGCCTTTGCTCCCTCCAAGGAAGACAGCCTGCTAGGCCCATTTGGACTGAATATCACATTGGACTGGAAAGTGCTAGCTGGGAAATCAGTTTTTAGTGGCCGGAGCGCCTAGGCCCCACTTCCCGGGTAGGGCTTCCCCAGTGCCCGGGAACATCAAGGCACCCTCCACAACGTTGAATCCCAATTTGTGCTCTGTAGCAGAGAGCTTGCGAGACTAGGCCTGGTTTGACTAGGAAACTGAGGCCCTGGGAGCGGACGCATTGTGGTGGCTTCTGAACTGCCCTACACTTGCTGCGGGAAGGCAGATTGAATCAGCACTCCTTTGGGCTGCCTTTGCTCCCTCCAAGGAAGTCACGCAGACAGGCCGCATTCGGAATTAATATCACATTGAACTGGGAAGTGATAACTGGGAAGTCAGTTTTTAGCGGCCGGAGCGCCTAGGCCCCACTAACAGGGTAGGGCTTCCCCAGTGCCCAGGAACGTCAAGACACCCTCCGCACCACTGTTTCCCCATGTGTGCTCTGTAGCAGAGAGCTCGCGAGACTAGGCCTGGTCTGACTAGGAAACTGAGGCCCTGGGAAGAGACACACTGTGGTGGCTTCTGAACAGCGCAACACTTACTACAGGAAGGCAGATTGAATCAGCACTCCTTTGGGCTGCGTTGGATCCCCCCAAGGAAGACACGCAGCCAGGCTGCCTTCGGGCTGAAAATCACATGGGGCTTGGAAGAGCTAGCTGGGAAGAGAGTTTTTAGGGGACATGGCTGCTGGGCTCAGGCGTCCGGGTAGGGCTCCCACATTGCTTGGGAACCTCAAGGCACCCTCCACACAGCTGTTCCATTACGTTTGCTCGGCAGGAGAGAGCTTGCGCGACTAGGCCTGTCGTTGCTTGGGAAGTCAAGCCCTGGAACAAGCCCAGTGTTTTTTGTCTGAAGAGCTTCTCACTTATTGCACGAGGGACGCCTGAAACCAGCTCTCTGGGGCTGCCTTTCTTCGCTGCAAGGAAGAGATCCTGCCCAGCCTGCACCGGGTACAAGTGCCATCGGGATGGGAAGTGCTAGATGGGAAGTCAGTTTTCAGTGGCCGGAGCGCCTAGGCCCCACTTCCAGGGTAGGGCTTCCCCAGTGTCCGGGAAAGTCAAGGAACCCTCCACACCACTGTTTCCCCATGTGTGCCTTGTAGCAGAGAGCTCGCGAGAATAGGCCTGGTCTGACTACGAATCTGAGGCTCTGGGAGCAGACCCACTGAGGTGGCTTCTGAACAGCCCAACACTTGCTACGGGAATGCAGATTGAATCAGCACTCCCTTGGGCTCCCTTTGACCCCTCCAAGGAAAACAGCCTGCCAAGCGGCCTTCTGGCTGAAAATCACATGTGATAGGGAAGTTCTAGCTGAGAAGTCGGTTTTTAGCCGCCAGAGTGCCTAGGTCCCACATCCAGGGTTGCGCTTCCCCAGTGCCCGGGAACGTCAAGGCAGTCTCCACAGCAGTGTTTCCACATGTGTGCTCTGTAGCAGTGAGCTCGCGAGACTAGGCCTGGTCTGACAACGAAAGTGTGGCCAAGGGTGCAGACCCATTGTGGTGGCTTCTGAACTGCCCAACACTTGATGCGGGAAGGCAGATAGAATCAGCACTCCCTTGGGCTGCATTTGCTCCCTCCAAGGAAGACAGCCTGCTAGGCCGCATTCGGGCTGAAAATCACATTGCACTGTGAAGAGCTACTTGGGAAGTCAGTTTTCAGCGGCCGGAGTGCCTAGGCACCTCGTCACGGGTATGGCGTCCCCAGTGCCCGTGAATGTCAAAGCACACTCCACACTGTTGTTTCCCAATGTGTGCTCTGTAGGAGAGAGCTCGCGAGACTAGGTCTGGTCTGACTAGGAAACTGAGGCCCTGGGAGCAGACCCACTGTGGTGGCTTCTGAACAGCCCAACACTTGCTGAGGCAATGCAGATTGAATGAGCACTCTCTTGGGCTCCCTTTGACCCCTCCAAGGAAAACAGCCTGCCAAGCCGCCTTCGGGTTGAAAATCACATGGGATAGGGAAGTGCTAGCTGGGAAGTCGGTTTTTAACGGCCAGAGCGCCTAGGCCCCACTTCCCGGGTAGGGCTTCCCCAGTGCCCGGGAACGTCAAGGCAGTCTCCAGAGCACTGTTTCCACATGTGTGCTCTGTAGCAGGGAGCTCGCAAGAGTAGGACTGGTCTGACTAGGAAACTGAAGCCCTGCAATCAGACCCATTTTTGTGGCTTCTGAACAGCCCCACACTTGCTGAGGAAAGGCAGATTGAATCAGCACTCCCTTGGGCTGCATTTGCTCCCTCCAATGAAGAGAGCTTGCTAGTCTGCTTTCGGGCTTAAAATCACATGGGACTGGAAAGTGCTAGCTGGGAAGTCGGTTTTCAGCGGTCAGAGCGCTTAGGCCTCACTTCCAGGGTAGGGCTTCCCCAGTGCCCGGGAACGTCAAGGCAGTCTCCACAGCACTGTTTCAACATGTGTGATCTGTAGCAGAGAGCTCGCAAGAGTAGGACTGGTCTGTCTAGGAAACTGAGGCCCTGAGATCAGAGCCATTTTTGTGGCACCTGAACAGCCCCACACTTGCTGCACGAACGAAGATTGAATCAGCACTCCCTTGGGCTGCCTTTGCTCCCTCCAATGTAGACAGCCTGCTAGGCCGCATTCAGGCTGAAAATCACATTGGACTGGGAAGTGCTAGCTGGGAAGTCAGTTTTTAGCGGCTGGAGCGCAAAGGCCCCACTTCCCTGTTAGGGCTTCCCCAGTGCACGGGAACGTCAATGCACCCTCCACACCGTTGTTTACGAATGTCTGCTCTGTAGTAGAGAGCTCGCGAGACTAGGCCTTGTCTGTCTAGGAAACTGAGGCCCTGGGAGCAGACTCATTTTAGTGGCTTCTGAAAATCCCAACACTTGTTGCGGGAAGGCAGATTGAATCAGCACTCCCTTGGGCTGCATTTGCTACCTCCAATGAAGACAACCTGCTAGGCCGCATTCAGGCTGAAAATCACACTGGGCTGGGAAGTGCTAGCTGGGAAGTCAGTTTTTAGCGGCCGGAGCGCCTAGGCCCCACTACCAGGGTAGGGCTTCCCCAGGGCCCGGGAACGTCAAGGCACCCTCCACACCACTGTTTCCCCATGTGTGCTCTGTAGCAGAGAGCGCGCGAGACTAGTCCTGGTCTGACTAGGAAACTGACGCCCTGGGAGCAGACCCACTGTGGTGGCTTCTGAACAGCCCCACACTTGCGGAATGAAGGAGGATTGAATCGGCACTCCCTTGGGCTGCCTTTGCTCCCTCCAAGGAAGACACGCTGACAGGCCGCCTTCGGGCTGAAAATCACACGGGGCTTGGAAGTGCTAGCTGGGAAGAGAGTTTTTAGGGGCCATGGCTGCTGGGCTCAGGCATCCGGGTTGGGCTCCCACACTGCCTGGGAACCTCAAGGCACACTCCACAGAGCTGTTCCCTCACGTTTGTTCGGCAGGAGAGAGCTTGCGTGACTAGCCCTGTCGTGGCTTGGGAAGTCAAGTCCTGGAATAACCCCAGTGTTTTGGTGTCTGAAGAGCTTCTCACTTTCTGTGCGAGGGAGGCCTGAAACCAGCTGTCTGGGGCTGCCTTTCCTCGCTGCAAGGAAGACAGCCTGCCCGGCCTGTACCGGGTGCAAGTGCCATACGGATGGGTAGTGCAAGCTTGGAAGTCAGTTTTCAGCGGCCGGAGCGCCTAAATCCCACTTCCCTTTTAGGCCTTCCCCAGTGCCCGGGAACATCAAGGCACCCTCCACACCGTTGTTTCCCAATGTGTGCTCTATAGCATAGAGCTCGCGAGACTAGGCCTGGTTTGACTAGGAAACTGAGGCCCTGGGAGCGGACGCATTGTGGTGGCTTCTGAACTGCCCTACACTTGCTGTGGGAAGGCAGATTGAATCAGCAGTCCCGTGGGCTGCTTTTGCTCCCTCCAAGGAAGACACGCAGCCAGGCGGCCTTCGGGCTGAAAATCACATGGGGCTTGGAAGTGCTAGCTGGGAAGAGAGTTTTTAGGGGCCATGGCGGCTGGGCTCAGGCGACCGGGTAGGGCTCCCACAATGCTTGGGAACCTCAAGGCACCCTCCACACAGGTGTTCCATCATGTTTGCTCGGCAAGGGAGAGCTTGCGCGACTAGGCCTGTCGTGGCTTGGGAAGTGAAGCCTTGGAACAGCCCCAGTGTTTTGGTGTCTGAAGAGCTTCTCTCTTGCCCCGCGAGGGAGGCCTGACACCAGCTGTCTGGGGCTGCCTTTCCTCCCTGCAAGGAAGAGAGCCTGACCGGCCTGCACCGGATGCATGTGCCATCAGGATGGGTAGTGCTAGATTGGAAGTCAGTTCTCAGCGGCAGGAGCGCCTTCACCCGACTTCCCTGTTAGGCCTTCCCCAGTGCCCGGGAACATCAAGGCACCCTCCACACCGTTGTTTCCCAATGTGTGCTCTATAGCTTAGAGATCGCGAGACTAGGCCTGGTTTGACTAGGAAACTGAGGCCCTGGGAGCGGACGCATTGTGGTGGCTGCTGAACTGCCCTACACTTGCTGCGGGAAGGCAGATTGAATCAGCACTCCTTTGGGCTGCTTTTGCCCCCTCCAAGGAAGACAAGCAGCCAGGCAGCCTTCGTGCTGAAAATCACATGGGGCTTGGAAGTGCTAGCTGGGAAGAGAGTTTTTAGGGGCCATGGCTACTGGGCTCAGGCGTCCGGGTAGGGCTCCCACACTGCTTGGGAACCTCAAGGCACCCTCCACACAGCTGTTACATCATGTTTGCTCGGCAGGAGAGAGAGCTTGCGCGACTAGGCCTGTCGTGGCTTGGGAAGTCAAGCCCTGGAACAGGCCCAGTGTTTTGTGTCTGAAGAGCTTCTCACTTACTGTGCGAGGAAGGCCTGAAACCAGCTCTCTGGGGCTGCCTTTCCTCGTTGCAAGGAAGAGAGCCTGCCCGGCCTGCACCGGGTACAAGTGTCATCGGGATGGGAAGTGCTAGATGGGAAGTCAGTTTTCAGGGGACGGAGGACCTAGGCCCCTCTTCCTGGGTAGGGCTTCCCCAGTGCCCGCGAACGTCAAGGCACCCTCCACACCGTTGTTTCCCAATGTGTGCTCTGAAGCAGAGAGCTCGCGAGACTAGGCCTAGTCTGACTAGGAAACTGAGGCCCTGGTATCATACCTATTTTTGTGGCTTCTGAACAGCCCAACACTTGATGCGGGAAGGCAGACTGAATCAGCACTCCCTTCGGCTGCCTTTTCTACCTCCAATGAAGACAAGCTGCTAGGCCACATTCGGGCTGAAAATCACACTGGGCTGGGAAGTGCTAGCTGGGAAGTCAGTTTTTAGCGGCCGGAGCGCCTAGTCCCGACTTCCTTGGTAGGGCTTCCCCAGTGAACAGGAACGTCAAGGCACCCTCCACACCATTGTTCCCAATGTGTGCTCTGTAGCATAGAGCTCGCGAGACTAGGCCTGGTCTGACTACGAAACTGAGGCCATGGGAGCAGACCCATTGTGGTGGCTTCTGAACTGCCCAATACTTGCTTCGGGAAGGCAGATTGAATCACCACTCCCTTGGGCTGCATTTGTTCCCTCCAAGGAAGACAGCCTGCTAGGCCGCATTCGGCTGAAAATCACGTTTACTGGGAAGTGCTAGCTGGGAAGTCAGTTTTCAGTGGCCGGAGCGCCTAGGCCCCACTTCCAGGGTAGGGCTTCCCCAGTGTCCGGGAAAGTCAAAGAACCCTCCACACCACTGTTTCCCAATGTGTGCTATGTAGCAGAGAGCTCGCGAGAATAGGCCTGGTCTGACTACGAATCTGAGGCCCTGGGATCAGACCCACTGAAGTGGCTTCTGAACAGCCCAACACTTGCTACGGGAATGCAGATTGAATCAGCACTCCCTTGGGCTCCCTTTGACCCCTCCAAGGAAAACAGCCTGCCAAGCGGCCTTCTGGCTGAAAATCACATGTGATAGGGAAGTGCTAGCTGAGAAGTCGGTTTTTAGCCGCCAGAGTGCCTAGGCCCCACTTCCAGGGTTGCGCTTCCCCAGTGCCCGGGAACGTCAAGGGAGTCTCCACAGCAGGGTTTCCACATGTGTGCTCTGTAGCAGTGAGCTCGCGAGACTAGGTCTCGTCTGACGACGAAACTGTGGCCAAGGGTGCAGACCCATTGTGGTGGCTTCTGAACTGCCCAACACTTGATGCGGGAAGGCAGATAGAATCAGCACTCCCTTGAGCTGCATTTGCTCCCTCCAAGGAAGACAGCCTGCTAGGCCACATTCATGCTGAAAATCACATTGCACTGTGAAGTGCTACCTGGGAAGTCAGTTTTCAGGGGCTGGAGCGCCTAGGCACCTCGTCACGGGTCGGGCGTCCCCAGTGCCCGCGAATGTCAAAGCACACTCCACACTGTTGTTTCCCAATGTGTGCTCTGTAGGAGAGAGCTCGCGAGACTAGGTCTGGTCTGACTAGGAAACTGAGGCCCTGGGAGCAGACCAACTATTGTGGCTTCTGAACAGCCCAACACTTGCTGAGGAAAGGCAGATTGAATCAGCACTCCTTTGGGCTGCATTTGATCCCTCCAAGAAATACACCCTGCTTGGCCTCATTCGGGCTGAAAATCACACTGGGCTGGGAAGTGCTAGCTGGGAAGTCAGTTTTTACCGGCCGAAGCGCCTAGGCCCCACTTCCCGGGTAGGGCTTCCCCAGTGCCGGGGAATGCCAAGGTACCCTTCACACAGTTGTTTCTCAATGTGTGCTCTGTAGCAGAGAGCTCGCGAGACTAGACCTGGTCTGACTACGAAACTGAGGCCCTGGGAGTAGACCCACTGTGGTGGCTTCCGAACAGCCCAACACTTGCTGGGGGAATGCGATTGAATCAGCACTCTCTTGGGCTCCCTTTCACCCCTCCAAGGAAAACAGCCTGCCAAGCCGCCTTCGGGTTGAAAATCACATGGGATAGGGAAGTGCTAGCTGGGAAGTCGGTTTTTAGCGTCCAGAGCGCATAGGCCCCACTTCCAGGGTAGGGCTTCCCCAGTGCCCGGCAACGTCAAGTCAGTCTCCACAGCAATGTTTTCACATGTGTGCTCTGTAGCAGAGAGTTCGCAAGAGTAGGACTGGTCTGACTAGGTAACTGAAGCCCTGTGATCAGACCCATTTTTGTGGCTTCTGAACAGCCCCACACTTGCTGCACGAAGGACAATTGAATCAGCACTCCCTTGGGCTGCATTTGCTCCCTCCAATGAAGACAGCTTGCTAGTCTGCTTTCGGGCTTAAAATCACATGGGACTGGGAAGTGCTAGCTGGGAAGTCGGTTTTTAGTGGCCGGAGCACCTAGGCCCCACTACCAGGGTAGGGCTTCCCCAGAGCCCGGGAACGTCAAGGCACCCTCCACACCACTGCTTCCCCATGTGTGCTCTGTAGCAGAGAGATCGCGAGACTAGGCCTGGTCTGACTAGGAAACTGAGGCCCTGGGAAGAGACTCACTGTTGTGTTCTCTGAACAGTCCCACACCTGCTGAACGAAGGAGGATTGAATCAGCAATCCCTTGGGCTGCTTTTCCTCCCTCCAAGGAAGACATGCAGCCAGGCGGCCTTCGGGCTGAAAATCACATAGGGCTTGGAAGTGCTATCTGGGAAGAGAGTTTTTAGGGGCCATGGCTGCGGGGCTCAGGCGTCCGGGTAGGGCTCCCACACTGCTTGGGAACCTCAAGGCACCCTCCACACAGCTGTTACATCATGTTTGCTCGGCAGGAGAGAGCTTGCGCGACTAGGCCTGTCGTGGCTTGGGAAGTCAAGCCCTGCAACAGGCTCAGTGTTTTGTGTCTGAAGAGCTTCTCACTTACTGCGCGAGGGAGGCCTGAAACCAGCTCTCTGGGGCTGCCTTTCCTCGTTGCAAGGAACAGAGCCTGCCCGGCCTGCACCGGGTACAAGTGCCGTCGGAATGGGAAGTGCTAGATGGGAAGTCAGTTTTGAGGACGGAGCACCTAGGCCCCTCTTCCTGGGTAGGGCTTCCCCAGTGCCCGCGAACGTCAAGGCACCCTCCACACCGTTGTTTCCCAATGTGTGCTTTGAAGCAGAGAGCTCGCGAGACTAGGCCTGGTCTGACTAGGAAACTGAGGCCCTGGTATCAGACTCATTGTGGTGGCTTCTGAAGAGGCCAACACTTGCTGCGGGAAGGCACATTGAATGAGCACTCCCTTGGGGTGCCTTTGCTCTCTCCAAGGAATACAGCCTGCTAGGCCACATTCGGGCTGAAAATCACAGAGTGCTGGGAAGTGCTAGCTGGGAAGACAGTTTTTAGCGGACGGAGCGCCTAGGCCCCACTTCCCGGGTAGGGCTTCCCCAGTGCCAGGGAACGTGAAGGCACACTACACACCGTTGTTTCCCAATGTGTGCTCTGTAGCAGAGAGCTTGCACTACTAGGCCTGGTCTGACTAGGAAACTGAGGCCCTGGGAGGAGACCCACGTTGTTGGATTCTGAACAGCCCAACACTTGCTGGGGAAAGGCAGATTTAATCAGCACTCCCTTGGGCTGCCTTTGTTCCCTCCAAGGAAGACAGCCTGTAGATTGCATGCAGGCTGAAAATCACACTGGGTTGGATAGTGCTGGCTGGGAAGTCAATTTTAAGCAGCCGGAGTGCCTAGGCCCCACTACAAGGGTAGGGCTTCCCCAGTGCCCGGGAACGTCAAGGCACCCTCCACACCACTGTTTCCCAATGTATGCTCTGTAGCAGAGAGCTCGCGAGACTACGCCTGGTCTGACTACGAAACTGAGGCCCTGGGATCAGACCCATTTTCGTGGCTTCTGAACAGCCCCACACTTGCTGCACGAACGAGGATTGAATGAGCACTCCACGGGGCTGCCTTTGTTCCTTCCAAGGAAGACAGCCTGCTAGGCTGCATTTGGGCTGAGTATCACATTGGCCTGGGAAGTGCTAGCAGGGAAGTCAGTTTTTAGCGGCCGGAGCACCTAGTCCCCACTTCCCAGGTAGGCCTTCCACAGTGCTCGGGAACGTCAAGGCACCCTCCACACCGTTGTTTCCCAATGTGTGCTCTGTAGCAGAGAGCTCGCCAGACTAGGCCTGATCTGACTAGGAAACTGAGGCCCTGGGAGCAGACCCACTGTGGTGGCTTCTGAACAGCCCAACACTTGCTGCGGGAAGGAACATTGAATCAGCATTCCCTTGGGCTGCCTTTGCTCCCTCCAAGGAAGAGAGCCTGCTAGTCCGCATTTGGGCTGAAAATCGCTTTGGGCTGGGAAGTGCTAGCTGGGAAGTCAGTTATTAGCGGCTGCAGACCATAGGCCCCACTTCACGGGTAGGGCTTCCCCAGTGAACAGGAACGTCAAGGCACACTCCACACCGTTGTTTCCCAAAGTGTGCTCTGTAGTAGAGAGCTTGCACTACTAGGCCTGGTCTGACTAGGAAACTGAGGCCCTGGGCGGAGACCCACGTTGGTGGATTCTGAACAGCCCAATACTTGCTGCGGAAAGGCAGATTTAATCAGCACTCCCTTGTGCTGCCTTTGTTCCCTCCAAGGAAGACAGCCTGTTAAGACGCACTCAGGCTGAAAATCACACTGGGTTGGGAAGTGCTAGCTGGGAAGTCAGTTTTGAGCAGCCGGAGCGCCTAGTCCCCACTACAAGGGTAGGGCTTCCCCAGTGCCCGGGAACGTCAAGGCACCCTCCACACCACTGTTTCCCAATGTATGCTCTGTAGCACAGAGCTCGCGAGACTACGCCTGGTCTGACTACGAAACTGAGGCCCTGGGATCAGACAAATTTTGGTGGCTTCTGAACAGCCCAAAACTTGCTGCGGGAAGGAAGATTGAATCAGCATTCCCTTGGGCTGCCTTTCCTCCCTCCAAGGAAGACAGCCTGCTAGGCCGCATTCGGGCTAAAAATCACACTGGGCTGGGAAGTGCTAGCTGGGAAGACAGTTTTTACCGGCCGGAGCGCCTGGGCCCCACTTTCATGGTAGGCCTTCCCTAGTGCCGGGGAACGTCAAGGCACCCTCCACACCGTTGTTTCCCGATGTGTGCTCTGTAGCAGAGAGCTCGCGAGACTAAGCCTGGTCTGACTAGGAAACTGAGGCCCTGAGAACAGACCCACTGTGCTGAATTTTCAATAGCCCAACACTTGCTGCGGGAAGGCAGATTGAATCAGCACTCCCTTGGGCTGCATTTGCTCCCTCCTAGGAAGACAGCCTGTTAGGCCGCATTCGAGGTGAAAATCACACTGGGCTGGGAAGTGCTACCTGGGAAGTCAGTTTTTAGCGGCCGGAGCGCCTAGGCCACACTTCCTGGGTAGGGCTTCCCCAGTGCCGGGGAACGTCAAGGTACCCTGCACACCGATGTTTCCCACTGTGTGCTCTGTAGCAGAGAGCTCGCGAGACTAGGCCTTGTCTGACTAGGAAACTGAGGCCCTGGCAGCAGACGCAAGGTGGTGGCTTCTGAACAGCCCAACACTTGCTGCGGGAAGGCAGATTGAATCAGCACTCCCTTGGGTTGCCTTTGTTCCCTCCAAGGAAGACAGCCTGCTAGGCTGCATTCAGGCAGAAAATCAAACTGGGCTGAGAAGTGCTAGCTGGGAATTCAGTTTTTAGCGGCTGGAGAGCCTAGGCCCCACTTCCGGGTAGGGCTTTTCCAGTGCCGGGGAACGTCAAGGCACCCTCCACACCGTTGTTTCCCAATGTATGCTCGGTAGCAGAGATCTCGCGAGACTAGGCCTGGTCTGACTAGGAAACTAATGCCCTGGGAGCAGACCCACTGTAGTGGTTTTGAACAGCCCAACACTTGATGCCGGAAGGCAGATTTAATCAGCACTCCCTTGGGCTTCCTTTGCTCCCTCCAAGAAGACAGCCTGCTAGGCCGCATTCGGGCTGAAAATCACACTGGGCTGGGAAGTGCTAGCTCGGAAGTCAGTTTTATGCGGCCGGAGCGCCTAGGCCCCAATACCAGGCTAGGGCTTCCGCAGTGCCTGGTAACGTCATGGCACCCTCCACACCACTGTTTCCCAATGTATGCTCTGTGGCAGAGAGCTCGCGAGACTATGCCTGGTCTTACTACGAAACTGAGGCCCTGGGAATAGACCCACTGTGGTGGCTTCTGAACAGCCCCACACTTGCTGCACGAAGGAGGATTGAATCAGCACTCCACTGGGCTGCCTTTGTTCCCACCAAGGAAGAAAGCCTGCTAGGCTGCATTCAGGCTGAAAATCACACTGGGCTGGGAAGTGCTAGCTGGAAGTCAGTTTTAAGCGGCCAGAACGCATAGGCCCCACTACCAGGGTAGGGCTTCCCCAGTGCCTGGGAACGTCAAGGCACCCTCCTCACCACTGTTTTCCCATGTATGCTCTGTAGCAGAGAGCTCGCGAGACTATGCCTGGTCTGACTAGGAAACTGAGGACCTGGGAGCAGTCCGACGGTGGTGGCTTCTGAACAGCCCAACACTTGCTGCGGGAAGGCAGATTGAATCAGCACTCCCTTGGGCTTCCTTTGCTCCCTCCATGGAAGAGAGCCTGTCACGCTACCATCAGGCTGAAAATCACTTGGGGCTGGGAAGTGCTACCAGGGAAGCCCCTTTGTAGGGTCCATAGCGATAAGGGCCCACCGCCCAGGTAAGGATTTGTCAGTGCCCTGGAACGTGAAGGCACCCTCCACAGTGCTTTTTCCACATGTCTGCTCTGTAGCAGAGAGCTCTGGAGACTAGGCCTGGTCTGACTAGGAAACTGAGACCTAGAGGCAAACCCATTGTTGTGGCTTCTTAACAGACAAACACCTCTTGCACCAGGGAAGATTGAATAAGCACTCCCTTGGGCTACCTTTTATGACTCTAAGGAAGAGACCCTGCCAGGCTGCCTTTGGCTGAAAATCACAAGGTGCTGGAAAGTGCTACCTGGAAAGTCAGTGGTAGAGGCCACAGTGCCTAGACCCCACCGCCTGGGTAGGGTTTCCCCAAGCCAGGGAACCTCAACAAACCCTCCTCAGACCTATTGCCCCATGTGTGCTCTGTAGCAGATAGCTCTAGAGACTAGGCCTGGACTGACTATGAAACTGAGGCCTAGAGGCAAGCCCATTGTTGTGGATTCTTAACAGCCAAACAGCTGTTGCTCCAGGGAGGATTGAGTAAGCACTCCCTAGGGCTACCCTTTATGACTCTAAGGAAGAGAGCCTGCCAGGCTGCCTTGGGGATGAAAATCACAAGGGGCTGGAAAATGCTATCTGGAAAGTCAGTGGTAGGTGCCATACTGCCTAGGCCCCACCGCCCGGGTAGGGCTTCTCCAGGGAGCGGGAACGTCAAGGCACCCTCCTCAGAGCTAAAGCCCCATGTGCACTCTGTAGCAGAGAGCTCGCGGCACTAGGTCTGGTCTGACTGGGAAACTGAGGCCCTGGGATCAGAACCATTGTAGGGGCTTCTGAACTGCCCAACACTTCCTGTTCGAGGGAGGATGGAAAAAGCAATACCTTGTGCTGTCTTTGATCCCTCCATGGAAGAGAGCCTGCCACGCTACCCTCGTGCTGAAGATCACATGGGGCTGGGAAGTCCTACCTGGGAAGTCCGTTTGTAGGGTCCATAGCAATTAGGGCCCACGCCCAGGTAAGGATTTGTCAGTGCCCTGGAACCTGAAGGCACCCTCCACAGCGCATTTTCCACATGTCTGCTCTGTAACAGAGACCTCTGGAGACCAGGCCTCCTCTGACTAGGAAACTGAGGCCTGGAGGCAAACCCATTGTTGTTGCTTCTAAACAGCCAAACACCTCTTGCACCAGGGCAGGTTGAATAAGCACTCCCTTGGGCTACCTTTTATGACTCTAAGGAAGAGACCCTGCCAGGCTGCCTTGGGCTGAAAATCACAAGGAGCTGGAAAGTGCTACCTGGAAAGTCAGTGGTAGAGGCCACAGTGCCTCGGCCCCACCGCCCGGGTAGGGCTTCCCTAATCCAGGGAACCTCAAGGAACCCTCCTCAGAGCTATTGCCCCATGTGTGCTCTGTAGCAGAGAGCTCTTGACACTAGGTCTGTTCTGACTGGGAAACTGAGGCCCTGGGAGCAGACCCTTTGTAGGGGCGTCTGAACAGCCCAACATTTGCTGTTCGAAGGAGGATGGAAAAAACAATGCCTTGGGCTGCCTTTGCTCCCTCCATGGAAGAGATCCTGCCACGCCGCCCTCAGGCTGAAAATCACATGGGGCTAGAAACTGCTACCTGGGAAGTATGTTTGTAGGGGCCATAGGAATTAGGGCCCACCGCCCGGGTAAGTCTTCGACAGTGCCCTGGAACGTGAAGGTACCCTTCACAGTGCTTTTTCCACATGTCTGCTCTGTAGCAGAGAGCTCTGGAGACTAGGCCTGGTCTGACTACGAAACTGAGGCCTGGAGGCAAACCCATTGTTGTGGCTTCTTAACAGCCAAACACCTGTTGTGCCAGGGGGGATTGAATAAGCACTCCCTTGGGCTATCTTTTATGACTCTAAGGAAGAGACCCTGAAAGGCTGCGTTGTGGCTGAAAATCAAAAGTGGCTGGAAAGTGCTACCTGGAGAGTCAGTTGTAGGGGCCATAGTGCCTAGGTCCCTCAGCCCGGGTAGGGCTTCCCAAAACCCAGGAACGTCAAGGCACCCTCCTCAGAGCTATTGCCCATTGTTTGCTCTGTAGCAGAGAGTTCTTGAGACTAGGTCTGTTCTGACTGGGAGATTGAGGCCCTGGGAACAGAACCATTGTAGGGGCTTCTGAACTGCCCAACACTTGCTGTTTGAGGGAGGATGGAAAAAGCAATAACTTGTGCTGCTTTTGCTCCCTCCATGGAAGAGAGCCTGTCACGCTACCATCAGGCTGAAAATCACTTGGGGCTGGGAAGTGCTACCAGGGAAGCCCCTTTGTAGGGTCCATAGCGATAAGGGCCCACCGCCCAGGTAAGGATTTGTCAGTGCCCTGGAACGTGAAGGCACCCTCCACAGTGCTTTTTCCACATGTCTGCTCTGTAGCAGAGAGCTCTGGAGACTAGGCCTGGTCTGACTAGGAAACTGAGACCTAGAGGCAAACCCATTGTTGTGGCTTCTTAACAGACAAACACCTCTTGCACCAGGGAAGATTGAATAAGCACTCCCTTGGGCTACCTTTTATGACTCTAAGGAAGAGACCCTGCCAGGCTGCCTTTGGCTGAAAATCACAAGGTGCTGGAAAGTGCTACCTGGAAAGTCAGTGGTCGAGGCCACAGTGCCTCGGCCCCACCGCCTGGGTAGGGCTTCCCCAAGCCAGGGAACCTCAAGGAACCCTCCTCAGAGCTATTGCCCCATGTGTGCTCTGTAGCAGAGAGCTCTTGAGACTAGATCTCTTCTGACTGGGAAACTGAGGACTGGGAGCAGACCCATTGTAGGGGCTTCTGAACAGCCCAACACCTGCTGTTCGAGGGAGGATGGAAAAAACAATCCCTTGGGCTGCCTTTGCTCCCTCCATGGAAGAGATCCTGCCACTCCGCCCTCAGGCTGAAAATCACATGGGGCTAGGAACTGCTACCTGGGAAGTATGTTTGTAGGGGCCATAGGAATTAGGGCCCACTGCCCGGGTAAGGCTTCGACAGTGCCCTGGAACATGAAGGTACCCTTCACAGTGCTTTTTCCACATGTCTGCTGGGTAGCAGATAGCTCTAGATATTAGGCCTGGACTGACTAGGAAACTGAGGCCTAGAGGCAAACGCATAGTTGTGGATTCTTAACAGCCAAACAGCTGTTGCGCCAGGGAAGATTGAATAAGCACTCCCTTCGGCTACCTTCTATGACTCTAAGGAAGAGACACTGCCAGTCTTCCTTGTGGCTGATAATCACAAGGGGCTGGAAAATGCTAGCTGGAAAGTCAGTGGTAGGGGCCATAGAGCCTAGGCCACATCGCCCGGGTAGGGCTTACCCAGGGCCCGGGAACGTCAAAGCACCCTCCTCAGAGCTATTGCCCCATGTGTGCTCTGTAGCAGAGAGTTCTTGAGACTAGGTCTGTTCTGACTGGGAGACTGGGGCCCTGGGAACAAAACCATTGTAGGGGCTACTGAACAGTCCAACACTTTCTGTTCGAGGGAGGATGGAAAAAGCAATACCTTGGGCTGCCTTTGCTTCCTCCATGGAAGAGAGCCTGCCACGCCGCCCTCGGGCTGAAAATCACATGGGGCTGGGAATGTTACCTGGGAGGTGAGTTTGTAGAGACCATAGCGAGTAAGACTCACTGCACAGGTAAGGCTTAGAAAGTGCCCTGGAACATGAAGGCACCCTCCACTGCACATTTTCCACATGCCTGCTCTGTAGCAGAGAGCTCTGGAGACTAGTCCTGGTCTGACTAGGAAACTGAGGCCTGCAAGCAAACCCATTGTTGGGGCTTCTTAACAGACAAACACCTGTTGCACCAGGGAGGATTGAATAAGCACTCCCTTGGGCTATCTTTTATGACTCTAAGGAAGAGACCCTGAAACGCTGCTTTGGGGCTGATAATCAAAAGGGGCTGTGAAGTGCTACCTGGAAAGTTAGTTGTAGGGGCCATAGGGCCTAGGTCCCACAGCCCGGGTAAGGATTTGACAGTGCCCTGGAACGTGACGGCACCCTCCACAGCGCTTTTTCCACATGTCTGCTCTGTAGCAGAGAGCTCTGGAGATTAGGCCTGTTCTGACTAGGAAACTGAGGCCTGGAGGCAAACCCATTGTTTTGGCTTCTTAACAGCCAACCACCTCTTGCACCAGGGAAGATAGAATAAGCACTCCCTTGGGCTACCTTACATGACTCTAAGGAAGAGACCCTGCCAGGTTGCCTTTGGCTGAAAATCACAAGGGCCTGGAAAGTGCTACCTGGAAAGACAGTGGTAGAGGCCGCAGATCCTAGGCCCCACCGCCCGGGTAGGGCTTCCCCAAGTGAGGGAACCTCGGGGTACCCGCCCTAACTCTAGAATGCACCGCCACAATTCAAGAAAACCCCCGTGAGGCCACGCCCATTGTGTGAGGAGGCGCGTTTTCCTTGCAGGGCAAGGAGAGCATGCCCCGGCACCTGTCTCAGCTCAGAACGGGGCTTGACTCCTTGCTGGCGACACCGGGTGTCCCCCGAGATACCCGGGCCAACCTGCCAAGAAGGCGGGGCTTCCCGCCACATCACGAGGGCGTCCCCCGGGCCCCCCTCCTTGCAAGACGGGGCCCTTGGTGTCTGCAGCGACGCGAGAGCCATCCTGCCTTCTCTCTGTCACTGGAACGGAGGCTGGACTCCCTCTAGGCGCCCCCAGAGGTTCCCTGAGATACCCGTGTCCCCAGGCGAGCGGAACCCTGAGTCTCCAGACGCAGCTCGAGAGGTCAGGCCAGCCGGCCGCAGCTCTCCACGGAGCGCGCGCTGCACTTGAGCCGCACGCCCCGCGACCGGACGGCGGCCGGCCCGTGACGCCCCGCCCCCGCACACCCGCCACCCCTGGCCAGCAGCCGCCTGTCCCGGCGCGGGGCGGGGGGGGGGGGGGGAGGGGCTTCCGGGACCGCGAGCGGCCGGGCGTGCGTGCCGGGGGTGGGGGAGTGGGGCGAGGGGCGCGGAGGTCTCGGCGCCCTCCCACCCCCTGGGCCTCTCCAGGCCGGCCCCCTCTCGGCGCGCCCCCCCACCCCCCCCCACCCCACCCCCCCACCCCCCCCCCCCCCCCCCCCCCCCCACCCCCCCCCCATCCCCCCCCCCCCCCCCCCCCCCCCCCCCCCCCCCCCCCCCCCCCCCCCCCCCCCCCCCCCCCCGTCGTTGGCTGCTCAGGGCCACGTGGCCCCGGAGGTGTCTGGCTTCGGGGCCCGCCGCTGCCCGCGACCCGCGGCCCTCTGAGCCTCCTGCGGGCCTCGGCGCAGCCCAGCCGGGGCCCTGAGCGCCCAAGCCGGCCGGCCGGGCACCTGCCAGGGCGCGGTCGACCGGAGCCCGTCAGCCCCGCCCCTTCGCCCTACCCGAGGCCCCCCCCCCCCCCCCTTGCCCACTCGGTGGGGCTGCCTTTCGTGCCTCCAAGGACGATAGCGTCCCCGGCCGCCTGCGATCTGAGGGTCACCCCCAGCTGGGAAGCGCTGGCTGGGAGGTCGTTTGGCAGTGGCAGTGGCCCCCGGGGCCCCGCGCCCAGGGAGGTCTCCCACACTCCCAGGGAACGTCGAGGCACCCTCCACACGGCTGTTCCGTCACAGTTGCTCTGCAGGAAGGAGGGAGCTCCCGAGCCAAGGCCCGTCTGCACCGTGCTCGGCTCCTGCGGGCAGAACACCCTGGGCGCCCACCTGGAGCTCGGGCCCAGGGGCCCACACTGGCGTGTTTCGCCCGGGGAGCCCTGAAGGCGGGGCGGCCCAGCAACTGCTTGCAAAGGCCTCCCGTGGCTCTCTGCTTCCTTCTGCCAGAGCTAGCTCTGCTCCCCGCTGCGGCCTTTGGCACGCCAGGGGCGGGCCCGCCACCACTTCGCCGGGAGCCCGTGGGAGGGGCCGGGTGCCCTCGGCCAGGTGACCCCAGCGTGGCACCCGGCCCTCTCAGATGCACTCCCGCAGCCTCCTTCCCCACGGGCAGGGCCGCGCCGACCTAGGAATGTGTCTGCAAGGCTCCGTGACCGCAGGCGGACACAGGGCCCCGACTCCGGAATTGAGGCCCTGGGAGCAGGCAGGCCCGGAGGTCTGGCGTCTGAGGAGCTAGCTACACGCTGGCTGCGCGCTAGAGGCCTGAAAACCCACTCTCTGGGGCTGCCTATCCTGCCTCCAAGGACGATAGCGTCCCCAGCCGCCTGCGGTCTGAGGGTCACCCCCAAGCTGGGAAGCGCTGGCTGGGAGGTCATCTGGCAGTGGCAATGGCCCCTGGGGCCCCGCGCCCAGGGCGGGCTCCCACACTCCCGGGGCACTTCGAAGCCAGCTGTACACGGCTTTTCCCTCACGTTTGCTCTGCAGGAGAGACCTCCCGAGCCTAGGCCCGTCTGCAGCGTGCTCGGCTCCTACGGGCAAAACACCCTGGGCGTCCACCTGGAGCCCGGGCCCAGGGGCCCAAACCGGCATGTTTCGCCCGGGGAGCCCTAAAGGCGGGGCGGCCCAGCAACTGCTTGCAAAGGCCACCCGTGGCCGTTTGCGTCCTTCTGCCAGAGCTAGCTTGACTCCCGGCTCCAGCATTGGGCACCGCCAGGGGTGAGGCGTCGGCCCCGCCCCTTCGGCCCTCCCGGGCGCCCCCCCTTTTCCCCCCGCCGCCCGCCAAGCACAGGACCTCCCTGAGAGAGCCGACGAGCGCCGGGGCAGGCACACGGACAGACACACAGACACTCGCACGCGCCCACGCCCAGTGGGGTAGCCGGCCGGCGCAAGCTCCTCAGCCAGAGCCAGAGCCATAGCACCTGTCAGAGGCCGGGGCCAGAGGAAGGGACGGGAGGCCGGCGGTCAGCAGAGACAGAGACAGAGAGAGAGAGGGACAGCAAGAGACAGAGACAGAAAGACAGCGAGACGGAGATGCAGACAGCCAGCCAGGCGCGAGCGCACACCCAAACACGCACAGGCACACACGGGGTGGGGAGAGACCGAGAGAGGGAGACCCAGAGCGACTGACAGAGAGACGGAAAACGGGAGGCACACAGGGCAGAGAGGATGGCATGCGGTCCGAGACAGACACACTGGCACAGACCGTGACACCCGTCAGAGAGAGGCCGTGCGGAAGCAGCAGCTTCCCCGAGGGAGGGGGCGTCAGCCCTGGGCCGGGCGGGCCCCGGCTGGACGCAGTGCCCTGGGGCTGGCAGTCACCCGTGGGGAACCCAAGACTTCCTCGCAGCCGAGGTCGCAAAGGTCCCCTTCGGCCTGGCTACCTGAGGCGAGACCCAGACCCGCCCCCAGGCCAGAGGGTGAGTGTGTGAGTGAGTGTGTCGGTGGGCGAGGGTGGGGTCGGGTCGACTGGGGGTCGGGTGGATACCCAGAATGGAGGCGGGAGGGTGTGGAGGCCGGGGGTTGGGAAGCCTGTGTGGTCCTCGTGCTGTCTCTCCCTCCCTCTTTCTTCGAGGGCCTTACCTGTGGGTTTCCGGCTCTTGACCTGTCTCGGCGGCGGGGTCAGTGTGTGTGTGCGCGCGTGTGCGCGCGCCTGCGAGGATGGGGCTGGGGGTGGGGCTGGGGGGGGGCTGGGGGGGGGGGGGGGGGGGGGGGGGGGGGGGGGGGGGGGGGGGGGGGGGTGGGGGGGGGGGGGGGGGTGGGGGGGGGGGGGGGGGTGGGGGGGGGGGGGGGGGGGGGCTGGGGGGCTGGGGCTGGGGGGGGCTGGGGGGGGGGGGGCTCAGAGTTGGGACGGGGGCGGCGGGGGCCCAAGAGTTGGGACGCCGTGGGGGCCGGGGGCTAAAGGGAGGGGGGGGGGGGGGCAAAAAAAAAAACAGCACCCGGTATTCCCAGGCGGTCTCCCATCCAAGTACTAACCAGGCCCGACCCTGCTTAGCTTCCGAGATCAGACGAGATCGGGCGCGTTCAGGGTGGTATGGCCGTAGACGGAGGCGGCTGCCGCCAGGCGCCCTAAGAGCCCTGCGCTGCGCCTCCCATTGGCTCTGACCTGCGGGTCAGGCCAGCCGGCCGCAGCTCTCCACGGAGCGCGCGCTGCACTTGAGCCGCACGCCCCGCGACCGGACGGCGGCCGGCCCGTGACGCCCCGCCCCCGCACACCGCCACCCCTGGCCAGCAGCCGCCTGTCCCGGCGCGGGGGGGGGGGGGGGGCCCAGAGGGCTTCCGGGACCGCGAGCGGCCGGGCGTGCGTGCCGGGGGTGCCCACCCCCCCACCCCCACCCCCCCCCCACCCCCCCCCACCCCACCCCCTGCCCCACCCCCATCCCCCCCCCCCCCCCCGGAAAACAGGGTGCCCCCCCGTCCGTTGGCCCTCTGAGGTCATCACCAGCTGGAAGGTGTCTGGCTTCGGGGCCCCGCCGCTGCCCCGCGACCCCCTGCCCTCTGCACAGCCTCCTGCGGGCCAGTGATGGCGCAGCCCAGCTGTTTCGTCATGTTTTCCCGGCAGGAGAGAGCTTCCGAGGCTAGGCCTGTGTGAACTGTCCAGGGATCCTGCGCGGAGAACAGTGTAATAATCCTTATGCCAGAGAGTTAAGTTTTCCGTGGCATAGTGTCGTTGCCTTGACATGGATGTACTCCACTTTGTTTGCATTGTTCTACTGAAGCATATCCCGATTTCTTCAAGTTTTTAGTTATTATGTATAGGGCTAACAGAAGTTGGAATCCTTGATATTTGCAGAAGAGGTGGTTGACAAAAATAACCACAGATGAAACTATACAGAAAATCTTCCCAGCTCTTCAGAGTGACTAGGACCCAGCAGATTCTTGTTGTTCCTCACCATGATGGTGTGATCACTCACCTAGAGCCAGACATCCTGCAATGTGGAGTTAAGTGGGCCTTTGGAAGCATCAGTATGAACAAAGCTAGTGGATGTGATGGAATTCCAGCTGAGCTATTTCAAATCCTCAAAGATGATGCTGTGAAAGTGCTGTCTGTACTCAGTATACCAGCAAATTTGGAAAACTCAGCAGTGGCCACAGGACTGGAAAAGGTCAGTTTTCATTCCAACTGCAAAGAAAGGCCATGCCAAAGAATGTTCAAACTACCACACAGTTGCGCTCATCTCACATGCTAGCAAAGTAATGCTCAAAATTCTCCAAGCCAGGCTTCAACAGTATATGAACTGTGAACTTCCAGATGTTCAAGCTGAATTTAGAAAAGGCAGAGGAACCAGAGATCAAATTGTCAACATCTGTTGGATCATGAAAAAAGCAAAAGAGTTCCAGAAAAACATCTAGTTTTGCTTTATTAACTATGCCAAAGCCTTTGAGTATGTGGATCACAACAAAGTGTGGAAAATTCTTAAAGAGATGGGAATACCAGACCACCTGATCTGCCTCCTGAGAAATCTGTATGCAGATCAAGAAGCAACAGTTAGAACTGGACATGGAACAATAGACTGGTTACAAATAGGAAAAGGAGTAAGTCAAGGCTGTATATTGTCATCCTTCTTATTTAATTTATATGCAGAGTACATCATGCAAATTGCCAGGCTGGATGAAGCACAAGCTGGAATCAAGATTTCCGGGAGAGATATCAATAACCTCAGATACGCAGATGACACCACCCTTATGGCAGAAAGTGAAGAAGAACTAAAGAGCCTCTTGATGAAAGTGAAAGAGGAGAGTGAAAAAGTTGGCTTAAAACTCAACATTCAGAAAACTAAGATCATGGCATTCAGTCCCATCACTTCATGGCAAATAGATGAGAAAACAATAGAAACAGTGACAGGCTTTATTTTTGGGGGCTCCAAAATCACTGCAGATGGTGATTGCAGCCATGAAATTAAAAGACGTTTTTCCTTGGAAGAAAAGTTATGACCAAACTAGACAGCATATTAAAAAGCAGAGACATTGCTTTGCCAACAAAGGTCTGTCCAGTCAAGGCTATGATTTTTCCAGTAGTCATGTATGGATGTG
Source organism: Okapia johnstoni (assembly GCA_024291935.2). Taxonomy (NCBI): domain Eukaryota; kingdom Metazoa; phylum Chordata; class Mammalia; order Artiodactyla; family Giraffidae; genus Okapia; species Okapia johnstoni. Next base: position 109,795,280 of record CM044312.1, read on the forward strand.
CAAGTTGGACTATAAAGAAAGCTGAGAGCTGAAGAATTGATGCTTTTGAACTGTGGTGTTGGAGAAGACTCTTTAGAGTCCCTTGGACTGAAAGGAGATCCAGCCAGTCCATCCTAAAGGGAATAAGTCCTGAATATTCATTGGACAGACTGATGTCGAAGCTGAAACTCCAATAATTTGGCCACCTGATGTGAAGAACTGACTCATTGGAAAAGGCCCTGATGCTGGGAAAGATTGAAGGCAGAAGGAGAAGGGGATGACAGAGGAAGAGATGGTTGGATGGAATCACCAACTCATGCTGGGAAGGATTGGGGGCAGGAGGAGAAGGGGATGACAGAGGATGAGATGGTTGGATGGCATCACTGACTCGATGGACATGAGTTTGAATAAACTCCCGGAGTTGGTGATGGATAGGGAGGCCTGGCGTGCTGCAGTCCATGGGGTCACAAAGAGTCAGACACGACAGCAACTAAACTGAACTGACCTGGGCCAGATGAAACACCAAACACCCAAAGGTTTGCTGTTCCCCTTACCCTTGATCCACAGGACATGTCCTTACTCCTCTTCCCTGGGTCGGGAAGTTACCCTGGAGAAGGAAATGGTGACCCACTCCAGTATTCTTGCCTGGAAAACCCCATTGACAGAGTAGCCTGTCAGACTGCAGTCCATGGGGGTCACAGAGCTGACCACGCCGGAGCACACACGCACTGCGGGAAGCACAGCCTGGCTCGGTGACACGTGTCACTCAGATCATTAAAGGCCCCAATACCTGTGAATTCCTAGCACCCAGCCTAGTATGTGATAAATACAGAAAAAAAATGCTCCTATTTCTACTCAACCTGGGGGAGCTCACTGAAAGCTTCTGCTGCCCACACCAAGGGGCAGTTCAGATGCGCACCTTGGTGTATAAATAAATAAAGCTCAGATGAATCCATGTTACATGTTATATTGTAGAAGTATTAACTTTTATTCTTTACTTTGTGGTTCTAGTAACTATTTCCTCTAGGAAAAACATAAACAATTCTGTATAATGAACACTGGGTTTCTGATTAGCTATATCTTCTGAAATTCACAATTTCTCTGATGGCTCCATGTGGCTTCTGAAGTGAGTAAACTGTGAGCACACAAAGAACAACTTCAACCCACATCCTAGTGAACAGGCAAAGCTGGTGAAAAGTATAAAGAAAAAAAAAACATTACAGGTCCTGGAGATTGGCCAGTCCTTCTCCCATCCCCAGTATCATGTTAAAGGGCACAATTCAAGGGTAAGGTTAAGGGTTCCATCTCCTGTCTGTCTCCTTGGAAGCAGGAAATCAATCTCTCCTGTGAAAGGTACACTGTGGAACCTGAGGCCTGAGGGTGGAGGGCTGCAGGCCCAAACATCAAAGTAATTAACCAAGTTAATGCAATGATTTTCAGCACTTTAGTTGGGTATTTTGAGTACGTCATCTATCGCCTGCGTGGTATAATGTTGATTGTTCTCCATTAATGTCTCTATTTTATCACGGTCAACTTCAACAGGTCTACCCGAATGTGGAGCATCCTCCAGCGAGAAATCTCCAGCATAAAACTTCACAAACCACTTTGGACACATTGAAACAGTGTGGGCTCTGGGGACGCCTGGACCCCAAAAAACTGGAAGAGGCAGGAAGGAGCCTGGGATGGAGCCTCTGTCGGGAGCGCAGTGCTGGGACACCTGACCTGAGCCATCAGGTCTCCAGGACTGACAGAGGGCAGGCTTCTGTTGTTCAGAGCCTCCGTGTGAGGTCGTTTGTCACGGCCGCCCCAGGAAGCTCATGCAGGCCCTGCCCTGATCTAAAGCCTCCCTCCCATTAAGGGCAGCCCCCTGCACCTATGCTGTCTGCACCAACCGTGAGGTTCATGGTGAGCCCTGGCTCCCCTTCTCGGCCCTGGCATTTTGGAGGGTGAGGGCAGACACCACCATGTGACCAACCTCCAGCCAGGTGCCAAGTCTCTAGTGAGCTTCCCTGAGGGGTCGGGGTGGGGGTGACTGTCAGGATTCCACCCTTCCTCACTGGGGGAAGAGACACCCCAGACACCCTCGAGGGAGGAGGCGCAGGGAGGTGGTGAGTGACCAGCTCTGGGCCCTGCCCACCGGACAGCCACACTGTGCCCTGAGGCGCGTCTCTGCAGGGAGCACCCAGCCTGTGCTGAGCCTGGAGCCTCCCAGCAGGTCCGAGGTGAGGCGGCCCTGCACACCCCGCCCCTGCCTCCAGGTCTAGTAGGTGGACACCCCTTCTCCCTGTCACTCCAGGAGCCCTGCAGTCCCTGCCCCTCCCTCCAGGTCTAGTAGGTGAGATACCCCTTCTTGTCCCTCCTGGAGCGGTTCTGGAGCCAATCTGTGAGTGGTTCTGGGGTTTGCAGGCAGAGCCCCTGTTGCTGTGCCCCCCTTCCCCACACGAGCATCCAGAGCAAGCTGTCTGCCCTGCAGCCTGAATGCACCACCCCCCTACCCCCGGCAATATTCTCAGGAAAGGATCAGGGGGTACTGTAGCAGCATCTGAAACCTCCTTTAATAGGAGTGTCCTTGTTCTCAACCCTTTAACGTTGTTCACCCCTTTAGCAGGATGTAACAAGTCTTTAAGTAAAGGGTCTAGAGAGAAGAGAGGAAGCTTCAAACAAAACCAGATGGAACCAGCTGGGTACACAATGACAACGCATCTGACTTCCAACAGACCCCGAGTCTCATTGTGTGTTGATTTTAGTGTGTTATTGATGCAGGGGATAGATGGGGCCCAGATTAGACCTTTATAACTGGCCTCCTGTTTGCATTTCATGGGACATGAAGAAGTGGGCTTCAGGCTGGATACTTACAACTGTTAGCATTTCTGAGAGAAGAGAGAGGTGGGCTTCAGTCTAGGTATTTACAGTCAGCCTCCTGTTTGCCCTCTGAAATGGAAGTCACAACAGAGGGTAAATAGCCAGTGTTTGTCTCCTGTAAACACCTTACAGTAAGAGTCATGGCAAGGATGAAGAGAGAGCAAAAGCCTGTATGAGGAAAGGATTAAGGGATCTCTGCCCCCAGACTTTTGGGACAAGGGAGACACTACACATGCACAGAAAGGCTTCTTGGGTCAGAACTCAAGAGAGAATGCCAGGCCATAATGAGTCTTGCTCCTCTCAGAAGCCTTCACTTCAAGATCCATCCTGCCTTCGGGGTGAGTGTGCAGCCAGGGGAGGGTCCCAGGGTTGGTCATGTGTGGGAAAAGAAACCAGGTAAGCGGCCTGAAGGAAGACAAAGACCCGGAAGAACTGCCCTGTATACATGACGTGATCGCCACTGCTGTGCTCCCCCTCACTGCGGAGGGACACCACACCCTTTTTCTGCCTTGCTTCTACTTTAACAAACCATTTCTCTCTGTGCTCTCCCACTTGTTGCTAGGCTATGTCCCTAATAATAAATTTTACCTCTTCATTTACAGTTTCTGCCTCCATAGTAAAAACATTTTTCACTGGGGGCAAAGATCTGGAGAAAAACAGCTTCTAGCCTCTAGCCCTTGCTGGTCTGGTGGCTAGGATTCCTGGTTCGCATCCAGGCTTCCCAGGCTCAATTCCAGGGCAGGGAATTAAGATCTCACTTCAGGTCACTGCACGCTGCTAACTTGATCATTATATTAAGTGATACACCAACTGTTGGCCATGACCGAACATGAAGAACCAAAAAAAGGTAAAAAGGAGGTGGCACCCCACTAACTCCGAAAGCCCTGCCCTTATCCTAAATGGACCTGCCTCCCCAGGATTAGCCTCACTCCTCCTCCCTTTGTCTTTACTTTTAAAATCAAACCACTCTCTCCAGGAGGGCGAGAAGTTGAGCTGTGAGCTCTGTTCCCACCTCTCCATTCTTTGGCCTCTGAACAAAGCCTGCGCTGTGTTGGTCTCAGCTTTGGTTTCATAATCACCTACTTAAACCCGAATGGAAGAAGTAAACTTTCCTTGTTGAGGCAGAGAGCCCCGGCCAGGCCAGGGCCTGAGCAGGGTCCATAGGACTAACCTAGTAACAGTCTGTAAGGGGACGGTGGTCTCTGCCTGGGGGGCGGGTGGAGGGCGCACCTACAGCCGCAGCACCAGCCGTTGACGGCGCGGCCCCCCTGGGCCTGGACTGTACTCTCGTCCCCACACCCCGACACCACCTGACGGTCTGACTCGGTGACGCGGGCTGCTGGGCGTGCAGTCAGGAGGGGCCCAGAAGCAGCACCTGGAGCCAGATCAGACGTGCCTTTTCACGGACGGTTGGTGTACTGGGTATTAGGACTTTGTGTGCAGAAAACAAACTGAGCCACTAGAAGCTCATGTGTGCTGTGGACTTGAAACCCACGTGCAGGGCAAGAGCTCCCACTGGATCCTGGCTCGGAAGCTTCTGCACAGGTGACGGCCACAGTAGTGGCCAAGTCCTCCAGGCCTCCCTGGTGGGCACAGCTGGACCCACACCCCACGGGCTCCCCGACCCGGAGCCTGAAGGGCCAATGCTGGCAGGGCCTGGGGTCGGGAGCGGTCACTCCACCAACTACCAAACCGAGTCCGTCCAGGCTCTGCTACAAGTCCGCTCTCTGGGTCCTGCAGACAGACCTGCAGGGGACAGGGGCCATGAGTCCCATTCTGATGGTGTTCTGTGGAGTTTCCACGAGACCCCTCTCTGCCCTGTTCTGAGCAAATGACTGGTCAGTCCATGCTACCATCAGCCCACAGGCAGGCTGAGAGGCTGAGGCTCCGAGCAGCCAAGTGATCCACCTGGAAGAACAGACGTGAAGTCATGGAGCGGGGTGTGTGCCCCCCACCCAGGGTGATGGCCCACTCACAGCAGGTTCACATCTGCCCCCTTCACCCCCTCCCAGGGTGAGTGCCCACTCACAGCAGGTTCACGTCTTCCCCCTTCACCCCCTCCCAGGGTGAGTGCCCACTCACAGCAGGTTCACGTCTGCCCTTTCACCCCCTCCCAGGGTGAGAGCCCACTCACAGCAGGGTCACGTCTGCCCCTTCACCCCCTCCAGGGGCAACTCACAGAGCCTCTTCTTAGGGGGACTCACTCACTGTCTATTACCGGGACTCCTGTCACACATCCTATCTCTGGAATCATCCGGCAGGCTTTTCCCTCTGAGGCAGATTCAGTCTCGCATCTCCAGGGCTGCTTTCCTGGGTCACAGTCACCATCTGCCTGTCCACCCCCAGATCAGACCACAAAGGCCCTCTCGGGCCCCAAGCCCCTGGCTCTGTCTGGGCGCTCACTCCCCTCCGGCCAGGCCCTTCCCTCTAACGGCCCCTGCAGGGTCTCCAGGAGCTCCCACCGCCCAGGGAAGTTTGTCTGCTCTGTCCTGGGGAGGCCTCCGTGGTGTCAGGTGCAAGAAGCCACAGGTTCCTGTGTGGCCTCCCACACACAGCACAGTGGCCAGAACCCACCTACCTACCTCTTCGCTCTGGATGGGCCCTGGGTGGGTTCAGGGGCCCCACTTCGTGTCCGGGTTCTCATCTCATCTCTGCACTGCCCACGGGGGAGTCGCTAAGCTACTCTGTGCCAGCTGCACAGAGAGGGTGCTCGTTCACATGCCTCTCCCGGGAGCACAGGATTCTGGTGGGCAGGCTCCTCCAAGGGTAATGGGCTCACCAGGGCGGGTACCTGCAGAACTCAGGACCCAGGAACCGAGTACAGAGCCCTCGTTGCAGACCACCTCCAGTCCATTTGTTGATCAGGTCTGAACCTGAGCTCCTCAGAGCAGGACGTGAACTAACAGCAGCTCCTGGACAGGGCAGTGACCCTGGGCTTTACAATGCAGACTCCCTCCACTGAGTCTCCCAGAGATTTACGCTGAACCCGGACACTGGGCCCTGTCTCCATACCCCACCCCTCCTCTCCCTACACGTGGGTTCCCCTAATTAGGAGAGGAAATTCTTGATACTACCTCCCACTCAGGGGCCGGAAAAATGTTTAGAAAACAAGCCAGAGCTCATCATCATCACCCATCATGCTCCGGCCCATCGCCTCAAACAGACTTACTGCTTGTCCCATTCACACCCTCTGAAGAAGAAGAAGAAAAAAAAGGAGAAGAAGGCTAACTGGAGTGGCGAGGCAGGGGGAAAGGGAAGGTCGCCTTATGTTGGGGGAAATCCGTGCAAAAGAGAGAAGAATACTGGCTGGTCTCACTTCTCTGTGCCATGGGAAGGAGGCAAAAGGACAGCAAGACTGTGACCACTTGAATCAAAAAGCACAAAGCAGTAGGGTCCTCGGAAGGGATGGAGGAGAGGGAGGTGGGAGGGATGCAATAGGCTGATGAAGAAAGCGGGGTCAGGGCTGTTCTTTCCTAGTAAAAATCAACAGAATCAACACTTCAGCTATGGTAAACCCCTGGACTGAGGAACCTCAAAAGTCCTGGAAGGCAAGCATAATGTAAAGGACGGGCGAGTAAACAAACACACATGTTAAGAAGGAAATGAGAGGACAGAAATTTGTTATTATATGATGAAAGAAATCAAAGAGGACTATATACCAGGAAAACATAGGCAAAACACTCTCTGACATAAATCACAGCAGGATCCTCCATGACTCACCCCCCACAATATTGGAAATAAAAGCAAAAATAAACAAATGGGACCAAATTAAAATTAAAAGCTTTTGCACAACAAAGGAAACTAGGAGCAAGGTGAAAAGACAGCCTTCAGAATGGGAGAAAATAATAGCAAACGAAGCAACAGACAAACAATTAATCTCAAAAATATACAAGCAACTCCTGCAGCTGAATTCCAGAAAAATAAACGACCCAGTCAAAAAATGGGCCAAAGAACTAAACAGACATTTCTCCAAAGAAGACATACAGATGGCTAACAAACACATGAAAAGATGCTCAACATCACTCATTATTAGAGAAATGCAAATCAAAATCACAATGAGGTACCATTACACACCAGTCAGAATGGCTGCTATCCAAAAGTCTACAAGCAATAAATGCTGGAGAGGGTGTGGAGAAAAGGGAACCCTCTTACACTGTTGTTGGGAATGCAAACTAGTACAGCCACTATGGAGAACAGTGTGGAGATTCCTTAAAAAACTGGGAATAGAACTGCCATATGACCCAGCAATCCCACTGCTAGGCATACACACTGAGGAAACCAGAATTGAAAGAGACGTGTGTACCCCAGTGTTCATCGCAGTGCTGTTTACAATAGCCAGGACATGGAAGCAACCTAGATGTCCATCGGCAGACGAATGGATAAGGAAGCTGTGGTACATATGTACCAATGGAATACATACACAATGGAATATTACTCAGCCATTAAAAAAGATACATTTGAATCGGTTCTATTGAGATGGATGAAACTGGAGCCCATTATACAGAGTGAAGTGAGCCAGAAAGAAAAGCACCAATACAGTATACTAATGCATGTATATGGAATTTGAAAGATGGTAATGGTAACCCTATATGTGAGACAGAATAAGAGACACAGATGCATAGAACAGTCCTGTGGACTCTGAGGGAGAAGGTGAGGGTGGGACGTTCTGGGACAATAACATTGAAACATGTATATTGTCATATGTGAAGCGGAACACCATTCCATGTTTTATGCATGGGACGGATGCTCAGGGATGGAGCGCTGGGATGACACAAAGGGATGGGAGGGGGAGGGAGGTGGGAGGAGGGTTCGGGAGGGGGAGCACATGTGAACCCATGGCTGATTCATGTCAATGTATGGCAAAAACTACTACAATATTGTAAAGTAATTAGCCCCCAACTAAAATAAATAAAATAAATAAATAAATAAGAGAATGAAAACAACAAAAAAATAATAAAATGAACACAACCTCCAACCCCCCCCCCCAAATTAGCGAAAAACTAAAAGCAAAAAAAAAAAGGAAGAAGGAAAAGTTACAAAAAAAAAAACGTAAGGCAACAGAGAGAGAAAGGGAGCTGATGAAATGAATCCAAAGCTGCACCAAGCCTATGC